>OZ010750.1:31629214-33031714 GCA_963932245.1 Tachinus rufipes | reverse complement strand
CGTTGTATAGTGCGTTTGTAGTTATAATTTCTTTGATTGTTTTTTTAAAGGTCCTATGGTTCATCTTTTTTAAATATTTAGGCAAATGATTAAAAAGTTTTATACCTATTGCTTTTATCTTCAGAGTTGGAAGTTTTTGCTGCAATATTTGTAGATTTTCCTAAGATGATCATTTGCAGTCTATACCGCGCATTTAATGGTGTTGGATGGTTTTTAAGACCGCTTCTTGTACGTAGTTGAGAAAATACATTTTCTAGTGTATCTTGATTAATTTTATGTGTTAATATAAGTCATTTTATATTTTTCATTTACATATATTAGTAGATTCTTTAGAGATGTAATAGACATTAACATACTTTTTTGAAAAATTTGCAAACTCTTTTATTTTTACATTTCATATCAATTATAATGTTGTACATTGCATCTAAATGTTCGTTTTGAGTTTTTAAATGTTTGCTATAACCGCAGCAATTTGCAAAAGAAGAATCGGGCACATATGAAGTCATGATTTCACACCACGAGTTCACAACTGAAATAAACTTTGCAGTATTTTTTGCCAATTCTTTGTCATTTCTTGGACAATAATACGTTAATGCGTTGGATGTAGTATGAGAAAGCAGTTGGGCAGCTAACGAAACTTTCTGTCTTTGTGATCTTTCACAATCAAGATGAGCACTAGTTAACTTATGGCAAACGTTTACTTCTGAGCTTGTAGTTAATTTTAGAAGTTCTTTTAATGGTTCGATATTAATAATATTTCCATTTTTTAATTGAAAACCTTCGTCAAGAAGCCAATTTCTAATTAATTTTAAAAGATGTGGAGCATCACCAATAAGTATATATTGGTCTTGGATATCGGATGTATAAAACATGTATTATTTATTGAAATTCCAAGTGACTTCCATAAACTAACATTACTACCACCACAATCACTTAATACATGCAATATCCAAAAAGTTCAAATTGTGTAGTTCTAAGCTAACCTGCATTTGTTTGTGTGGTTCAATCACTTGATTGTGTTTTTTATCAAATTCAAACAATTTAGCAATTTCTACGTCGTCAAATTGAATAACCACTAATTTTACCTTTTTGGTCATCGATTGTCCTGCTAATTCCAAAAATTTTAATACGTGTGTCAGTATACCTTGCCTCATCAACCCTTGATGCCCACTGTTTTAAAGTACTAATACCTACAAAAATAAAACTATTGTTTAGAATAAAAATATAATATTATATTGTTACCTGGCAAAGGATAATTTAATGTTTGTCTCAAATATATATACGCTCGCTTACTAAAATATCTAAGTGTAAATGCTTTTAAAATATCTTTCCAATGTACCTTTTTTTGCTTAATTATTAACATATCAAACTGAGAATTAGTAAATAAATTAGAAAGTATTTCTTTAATGCTATTCTCTACTTTGGTATTAATTATTTTTCCACTTAATTTTTCAACCGACTTTAATTGTTTATTAACAATATCTGTTAACAAACGTTGCTTGGAAAGTTGTTCTTTATATGTTTTATTTTCAGTTAATAAAGTTTCATTAACTGACTCTAGTAATTTAATTTTAGCTTAAAGAATGCTCATATCTGTCTCCATTTGTGTATTACTGAATGAAATATTAACTAGAGCTTCAATGATCTCAACCAATGGATTTTCGGAAACATTTAAAACTTCTTTTATAAATTTAGTATTTTCTTTTTTTTCAAGTCGTAAATTACGACTCGATTTTATTTTTGGTCTCATATTTCCAGCTATAAATAATGAAGGAACAGCATCGCTTTTTAAAATCTTTTTTGCTGAGCTGCCCATTAATTCACTTTTTAAATCTCTAATAAAATTATTAAGTCTTCTTAGGCTGATATGCCAAAAATTTCGAATAAAATTGCTTTCTTTAAAATGAATTGAACATACGCGACAGACACGTTTCAAAATTCCATTGTCCGTCACGGTTGCAATTTTGAATCCATATACTTCTAATGCGCTCATCCTTCGGAAATGGGTGGTATGAAATTTTATTATCGTGTGTTTTTTTTTAACTATTGTTACAAGTTGCAACTGTACAATGAGTACCGGGCATCTAGAATATGTATTATATATAGTATTTTGTTATAGATATAAAAGATATACAATAAAATAACTATTTTACAATAGATATTGTAATTTGTAGACTAGAAGTTACTCAATTTACATTTAATCAATATATAACCAACAATGTTTAAGATAACTAGGGCCGTAATATCCGTGATATCTTCCTAATAAATTAGCTGAATAACCTAACTTTTAATTAAATTTATTTTATTAAAACCCTTGAGTGGCTTTAATAAAGTAAATTAAAGTTAGGTTATTCAGCTAATAGTTTATTAGAAACATTATTAGGAAGATATCACGGCCCTTAATATAGTAATTTATCAAGTTATTAAATGATGAAACAATTATCATTTATACATATATAATCCATTAATAATTAATTATGATTAATCCGCTTGTAGGAAAAAAATATGTTTTATACAAGCAAGATATTAAATATAATATTAAATTAATATTATTTGTATTTTACAATATTAAATTAAACTAAATAAATGCTCGTAACTTACCTTGATTAAATAAAAATAATATCAATGAATCCAATAATTCAATTACTTGAAGTAATGATCAGAGCAACTCCAATTTACAATATGTACAATATAATACTATATTTACAATTATATAGGGAGGTTATTCGGTGGCAATAACGGACATTAGTAGAGTAGCTATGAGCTTTTAAATCAGGTAAACAAATTTGACGGACAGAGTTCCTAAAATGGAAAAACAAGGTGTATACAGTATTCCCTGTAATAACTGTCCAAAAAAATATATTGGACAAACCAAACAAAAATTAAATACAAGAATAAATCAACATAAAAGGGATTGTAGATCACAAAAATAACAATACAAGATTAGCATGTCATCACAATGAAGAAGGGCATAATTTTAATTTTGACAAAGTTAAAATTATATATATAGAAAGCAATTATAATAAAAGGCTAATCAGTGAGATGATCTATATTAAAGCAAACGATAAGTGTAATTTCCTACTAGTTAGCAATATTTTAAACGTCTTATATCACAACTTAATAAAAGCAGTGGGCTAGTTCTTTCAATTCGTTAAAATAAATTAATATATAAGCAATTGTTTACATAGATTTTATATATTATAAAAAAAATTGAGTTAGTCTTATATTATCAGTAGATATGTATAATGGAAACATAGGTTAGGTTAATTAGTCTTACATAGATGAAAAAAAATTAAATTGTGTAACCCATAATAGTAATAGTTTGTTTGGGTGACATTATCATCTGGACTATATTAATATACTTCTAATATTATTGAAATAATATAACATACATAATAAATAATATAACTGAATGTTGATAAATAAATTTAGTAAAATTATATTTGATACAACATAAAAATACACAAAAAGTTTGTAGCAATATAAAAAATACAAAAAAATACCACATGTGCGAATGGAAATATTCCGAAATAAAACGGACGAGTCATCTACATTGAGGCCGCAGTCTCACTGCACCACCCACCCACCGCCAACTAAAATTCGAACACGTTAAATCATATGGCGACGGTCCGACTGATTCACTATTCTCGCCGGCATCTGTCATTTGGTAACTGCCGTTTCATAATTTCAAATCGGTTGGTGGTAGCGCGGCAACGGTTGATCGTCATTTGAAACATACTAACTAGATATTTTACAAATCAAAACATAATCTGTCATTTTCGCTTTGATATTTGAGAATTTTAAAAACGGTAACATGGGAGAAACATGGACACCATCCGACATTGATAAACTAATTACATTAGTAAATAAAAGGCCCAAAATATAAATATATAAATATAGCATTCTTCTACTGACATAGAAAAGAGTGGGAAATTTAAATATTTGGTGGTCACCAGTGGCTGCAGTGAGACCGTAGTACATTTTGGTGGTTAGTGGCAAACGGTGATAGTTGGTGGCGGTGGTGCAGTGAGACTGCACCCTAACTCATCATTTACCCATGCAGCTGCGGGTAGATTATAATCGCCTATTGAAATTAGTTTACTGTCCGGATCAGCGATAATAACAATGATCTAAATATTTATCACATGCCGAGTTAGGTGGTAAGTAGACTGCACTGATGATATATGATTCAACTTAAACTTAACAATTACAAACAAAGGTTCAACACTTAAAAATGTAGGTTGTAATAAAGTACAATTAAAACAAGTTTTAGTAGCAATTAACTCACCTCCTCCGTCAAGCTTAGGGCTTGTTAATGAAGAGCCATCACATCTAAACAAACTGTAACCAATTAATTGTAGCTCCGCGTCGCTGATGTCCTGATTAAGCCAGGTTTCGGTCAGTACAATAATAGTTAATAGTAGTTAGATACAGCTGCAGAAAGCATAAGTTCTTTGAGCTTAGTTTTTATACTCCCGACGTTCTGGTAATAGATGGAGATACCGCTGGTGTTCCTGGTGACGGGTTTAGATTGTTGGCTGGATCCAGATTTCGAAAATCCACCGAACATGAAGCAGGAACATTATTAACTCGCCCATAATTAATAAATTTCTTGACCGCTATATTTGCAGGCCAAAAATCATTACAAAGAATGGATCGAGCATGATTAGCTGGAACAGAAACTTTAAAGCTGCTCTAGCTTCCAGATTTTACTTGTAACTCAACAACATTAACTGATATCGTGGGAAACTTAAAAAGCATGATTTACTATATCAATTTTTTTAGTTCCACGTCTAAGTTTAGAAACATGTACGTAGGAAGTAGGCACATAAGCTTACAGTTTGTCATTAGTTGGGCCACAACCAAAGATAGTTTGACTTTTTGGCTGAGTTTTTTTATTAATTTTTCCCTTAACAACAGAGCTTGTCAAAGAAGGAAAAACTGCAGGCTTAATCAATTGCACCGTTTCATTAGTGAGCGGCGCAGTAGAAGGAACAGTTAGTTGATCACTGCGAGATTCGTACTGAAGAATAGTTTTATCTTTTTTGGCAATCTTCTCTTCAAGATAGGCAAGAGTAAGAGTAATTTATTGCTCGACCGCAATTCATCACATAAAACTTGGTAAAGAGTAATATTTTCCACGCCATGTCGTAAAGACACTATATCTATGGGCATACTATACTATTGCACCCGTTAATTGAGAGAATGGAAGCGTTGTAGACACTGACAAGGCCTAGTATCTGGTCCACCCACACTCTCGTATTAAATGTAATTATGGTTAAATGGACACTAATAATATATTAGACTAACGTCCTGAAATAATAAATGCCATAATTTTTTAAAAACATCCTGCCGGTGCTGCGGCTCAAACCTGCGACAAATTATCTGCTGAGATTCGATTTAGGCGCTTCATCCAACTGATCCACTCTCCGATGATATAATAATAAATGTAATTTTAATTTTTTATGCTTATCTGAAGCATGGTTAAAAGAAACTCAACTAGATGGTTTCAAGGTTATAGTATGATAGCAAACTTTTACAGACAAATAATTCTCGTGGAGGAACCACAATATTGTTTAAACATAATTTAGTAGAATAATGCAACCCAATAAATATTATAATCAATTTATTTATTGAGGCCTTTTAATAACGACAAAGTAACCGCATGTTAGATATTATAATTAATCAATTTAAAAATATTATTATGTGCGGAGACTTGAATATTGACGAATTGAAAACTAATAAATTGTCAAATTTGTTAAATATGTGCGCATAATATGTATTAATTAATAAAGATGCAATTAGAGTATAAAAACGTCCAAATTCAGACTAAATTTCTAAAACTTTTATAGATTATATATTAGTAAATAAGCTGGATTCTGTGCAATATAAATTTAACATTGACTCCGGTTTGTCGGATCATTGTGCACAGGCTTGTACGGTTTAAATTTAATAATTTAATCACCTTTGTGAACAGACGTCAATTTTCAGAAAAAAATATAAATGAGAAGAAACTATTAAAACCCTATCAATTTTACATAACACGCACTCTATGGTTATTGATTATGGTTTTCAATCCGGATATCACCAATTTTGACCATTCGGATAATTTTCAATGACTGATAGAGATATTTTTTGAATAAACAAAATATTTTTTTCGATTTACCTGGTACTTTTTTTTATACCTTTTCGCCTCTACAAGAGTTACAAACAAATCCAAGTAAAAATTTATTAATTAATATTTTTTTAAGAAACAGGCAATACTCCACATTCCACTAAATATTTTGATTAAAGCTGCCGACATTGCTTTGGCAGTAGACATTTTAAAAGGATTCATGTATCTGGTTGTGACAATAACAGTTCTGAGCAAAATGACAAAGAGTTGAAGAAATCGCAAGTGAAAGTGTGTTTAAAATTGAAAACGCAGCAAATTCTCAAAAGCAACAACTGGAAACGGCAATTTCTTCAATTACCCATGTTGAAGATTAGAACAACGTTACATTGTCGAAAATAGATTTCATGATCTTCTAATAAAGAATCCGTGCAGAAAATATTAATCTTGAAAAACGAAATAATCGTTAGGCTTGTGCATACGCGTCTTACAAAGACGAAAACAAGTTACTAAGAAAATAAAAGTAACTTGCACATTGCAGTTAGTACTACTAATACTGCAACATTGAAAAAAAAAATTGAAAAATGTGGTTAAAATTAAAAAAAAAAAAAAAAATAATAATAATAATAATAATAAAAATAAAATTAAAATTAAACAAAAAAGAAGTATTTTGAAAATAAATTATAGATAAAGGGAAAAATGAATTGGAAATCAATTAATATCTAGACTATGCAACACTAGAACAGGTAAAACATGTTCGTATAAATGTACACACAGTGTCTCAAGTTTACTAAATGTAACCTGCAACAATGTCGAACAGTCTAGAAATTACAAAATGTAAATATTAAAATGGTCTAAAATCATCCATATACGCGTTTCGAAATTTATTTCTCATCAGTATGGCTTTACTTTAGACTTAAACATAATTCTAAATTAGATAAATTAACTTACTTAGTCAACTCGGTCTCGTAGCAACGTTTAAACTAAATTTATAAAAAAGAAGGTGAACTATTTATACTATCTGAAGGATTAATGACTTCTGATAATGAAGGATTAAGAAATCTCACATTTTTTGGACTAATTACCTAGCGATAATTACATGTAAACATTAGAACAAATGTCCATTAATACATGACACAAGTGATTAATCACTTGTGTCATGTATTAATGGACATTTGTTCTAATGTTTAGAAAATATTAGGTTGCAATAAAAAACTAAGAAATCCGGATTTACGTTTCAACTATTATGCAAAGAAATCAAAGAAAACTAGTGTATGATGAGTTGAAAGATCGGCAATCACGTGGGGAAACTGATTTAACTCTGAGATATAAAAACGGAAATCCTATATTACAAAAAATTAAAAATCCTACAAATCGTTCACTTTTAAATGCTCCAAAAAAGTAAATGTCTATTTTCATAATGCCGGTGGAATTACTAAGTTAAGCGAATTTACCCATAACGTTAACTGTGGCATTTATGATGTAATTTATTATAGAAAGTTGGCTGAAGGATGATATTTTGAATAGCGAACATAAATTTAAAAAAATTGTAATATATAGAACTGATAAAAATGATTTAACTAGTGCTAAATCTAATGGTGGCGGAATATTGATAGCGGTAATATTAAATTGATAGAATTGGATATATGCGAAAAAACTGTAGAACAATTATTTATATCAGCCAAAATAAATGGAAAATTATTCATTATTAGAGGCGTATACATACCTCCAGGTTCCGGTTTAGATAAATATTATCTTCATAGCAACACATTAGAACATCTTTCAAATAGTAATCCGTCAGCAGAATTATTAATTTGTGGAGATTATAATTTGCCATCAGTTTCATGGGATAATGATAATATGGGTTTAAAAGCAGTAGGAAATATCAATCAAAATGTTGAAACTGTAGTGGATACATTTGGATTTTTAAACTTGCATCAGGTTAATACAACTCCTAACAGCAGAGGCACATTTCTGGATTTGGTATTTACTGATATTCCGACTTACAGGTATTTACATGTACCGATAGAATATTTAACAACTCAGTCCATCACACAGCTATGATTTAGAATTAAAAATTAAGGAAGATGTTTCAAACAACTTGAGTGGTAAGGAGTTTGTTTTTAATTTTAAGCAAGCTGATTACTATTCCATAAATCAAATGTTAGCTAGTATAAATTGGGATGCAGTTTTTGAGAAAAAGTTAGTAGATGAAATAGTTACCACGTTTTACAATATTATTTATGAATTTTATAAATTTTAGTAGAGTAAAAGTGCTGCACAACTGGGTCTATTCTTTAAATGGTACTGCATTAGAAAAGGTTGAGACAATTAAAGATTTGGGAGTTTTGTTTGATACTAAGCTTAATTTTAGTAATCACATACAAGCTTTAACAAGTAAAGATTTAAAAATGCTAGGTTTTATTAGCAGAACAAACACAAATTTTAGTTTAAAAACATTTAAAAGAATGTATTGTTCCTTGGTACGATCACTACTTGAATACAATTCTTGTATTTGGAGCCCACAATATAATATTTATATAAACAAACTTGAACGTGTTCAAACAATTTTTTTAAACAGATGTAAATATCAATATTTTAATAACGAATGGACTTTAGAAATGATTAGTTATCATTTAAATCTTGATTCATTGCGCACTAGACGCATTAAAACTGATTTATGCTTTATGCATAAGCTTGTAAACGGAGTTACTGATAGTCCTGCAGTTCTCTCTGAGTTACCATTTTATGTAAATATGTAATTTCATGCTTGTTATATTTATTTTTATATATTATTGTAATTACCTACTTCAACTATGTAAACTATTGTAAATGGTCTTGTTTCTAAAAAAGGTGAAACCGTCAATAAATATTATTATTATCTTAACACAAAAACAAGGACAGATGATTTAAATATAATATTTAATGCACTTCTTAATCAACATCTACTGAACAAAAATTAGAACTTGCTTGAATTTTATAAATACGCATTTTTTAAAATGAAATAAATTTATATTATATAATTTTTTTATTAGTTCATTAATTTTAGTGTATACTTAAATTAAATTTAATAAATTAGTTATAAAACACCATGAATATTGGATTCAATCTATTATCTGTAATTTCTTATTTTTTATCCAAATATTTTATATTTATTAATGTCGGATAATTGGAAACACTAGTATTGATGACGTTCCAATAAAGTTGGTAAAAGTTAATGCAGACATTATTTGTCTGTACATTAATTACTAATTTCATTAATGATTCTGTAAAGCAGCGTAAATACCCGACAGTTCTAAAAATAAACTTACGTCATTGAAAGTACAACATTAGGAGGCGCTAGAATTGCAAAAATATCTGCTTTTTCCTTTAGATTAGTATGAATTTATTGCTCTATAAAAATTTTTGTTATGTATGAAAGCTGAGATATTCGATTAGTTTTCTTTCTGTCAATCCTATATTTTTCAGATTGTATTAGATTGTCACAATGTTTACAAGCTTTTTTATAATTATGTTTAGTCTGTTCAGCTTCTTATTAACCGCCTGTTTTTCCCAAATTGAGTAGAAGTGCTTTTGTTTTTGTAATAACAGAGAATGGAACAAATTGTTTGATGACGTTCGGTGGATATCAGTATCAATTATTATGGGGAAAATATAAATCGTTTTCTGTTGAGAAAAAGTAAGATTTGGTATACATAAGTTGCAGTTACAATTTACTTGTATTCTGGCGACCTTACTGTTGACGTCACACCTTACTTGATTATGCTTTGGTAACATGGAAACATGTTACTAAAGCTATACACAAAAACTACAAGATTGTTTTCTGTAAACTCATAAAATAGATTAAAAAATATATGCTGAAAAGTAGTAAAATAGTCATTTGTAACTGTAAACAAAGCTAATATTATTTTTTGTTTTCTAGCGAGTAACTTTCTGTAGACTTTTTGTGACGTTGGCGTATGACGTCGAATGTAACAGAAACATACTTTTAGGTAACTCAAGTAAGCTTGCCAGGAAACGACTATAGATAGAAGTGAATACTGACACATCAAACATATTACTTACTGGTAAGTTCTATTTTTTTAATATAGTTTATTTAATTTTATTTTTTATAAACATTTATTCACATAATTTTTATGAAAAAAAAAATTATATAATTATTAGACTTATTTGTTAATATTAAGTAGATCGGAGTATGTGCATGTTTGATATTCGTGTTACAATTTCTGGGGACTACAGATGGTTATAAAACATCAATATTTGAACATTTATAAAAGTAATTAATAACAAAAGGACGATATCGACGGTCTAATTCCAATACCCTATCTTTAAAAAATGTGAAATTGACATTTTGGTTGCAATTTGTAGCTAAATTTCCTATCTACCAGATACTAAACATATCCAATTAAAAAAAAACAAACCTTGTTGTTTTCGCAGTTGTAATAACCCGCATCTATAATACAATAAAGTCGGTTGCAATAACCCGTATCTGCTTAGCAACAGGTTCTGATCAAACTAAAGGATGGTTGGGACCTTTACTACGTGGTAATTCATAATAATAATAAAATAAAACACTATCTACATTTTTGTTGTAAAAAACTTGGATAGTGTTTTATTTTATTAATTTTAGGTTTTGATCAGTTGTGAGTGGACGCTGCAGTATTAACATGACGTTTAATAGTAATACATTATCTGGAAATAATGTAAGTAATTGTTTTCATTTTTCTATCTATCACAAACTTCATCCAGTACTCACAACGTTTGTTTTTCTAATTATTATGGTTTTGACATAATTAAATTAATATTTCATTTAAAATAATGTTAACATTATAATTATAGTTTTTAAATAAGATTAAATAATAGATTGTTTTCTTAATTTGCTGATACCGGTTATTGCTGTCTTTTATTTTGAAATTATCCAGATATTTTATTTTCAGAGTAATATCTACCTGCAAAAGAAACAAAAAATTCTTCCTCTTGTACGTAGTAACGACCAGAATAAAAATAGTGCTGAATAAAATAGAATATGTTATTGAAAATAGCAATAAAACTAAAACTAGTTTACCTATTAAAAATTTGCCAGTACTGTTTGCTGACAATCTTGAATCGAAGACTTTAGATACTCCCAGTAATAAATGTGGTATTATTGAAACTGATGTTTTTATTAAAATGGATAAACATAAAAATGTAAATTGTATAGATAATGCAGGTTTTGAAAGAAATGCGTTACCTAGAACTGATATTTTTGAAGTACCTGAAAAAATAAACCAAATCAATCATTTTGGAGGTGATAATATTACTATTGAAGAGAATCAAGACTCAGACTACGTACTTAATGAAATTGATGAACAGGAGAAAATTGTCAATCAACAAAAAAGAAAAAAAAATGGACATCTGATATTTGTAAGAAATCTAAAGAAAACCTTTCTATAGACAATTCTCAGAAGAAAAACGTTTAAATATGTTTAATAAATTTTGGAAAACTATGAATTGGGATAAAAAGATGTATGCTACATCCAATATTGAGTATATGCCAAAAGAAAAAAGTACTGTAACTAATGGATCATCTAGAGTTAAAAATGTCAGATTGACTAATATTTTCTTTATAATAAATTTATGGGTAATTGAAGTATTTACGTAGAAGATTAATATGAAGTATATAGGAACAATCTAACACAAGATGCATCTCCAATATGGGCTATACTGCAGAAGGTTTATATTTATAAATAAATAAAATTATTGTGAAATTTAAATGGTTATGTGGAAGAGCAGCAACTTGCTGAACATCGCCTTTTTCTGAAATGTAATATATTTAAGAAATAAAGTTTAATACAATACAATACTAGGCACATATTTATATTATTTAAGAACAAAGAACTAATTTAAAGGTATGCAAGAAAATGTTTTTAAATACTCTTGGATTAAAAGAAGACATGGTTTATGATTTAATAAAAAATGTAGAGCATGGTCTAAACATTAGTTCAAAAGATCAACGAAGATCAACTAAGATTAATATACGTTCAGAAATAATTGAATATTTGAGGCAATTGTTGAAAAGCTTGCTAAAGTTACTGCTACATTATTAGCCTGAATTAAACGTTAGCATACCTCTATTTGATCTAATGTTTTCTACATTAAACTTGTCATTTTACAAACCAAGAAAAGATAGATGTGATTTATGTTGTGGATACAAAACAAAAAACATCGACGAAAATAAATATCAACTTCACCTAAAAAAAAAAGGATCGAGCACGATTAGAAAAAGACAGAGATAAAATTAAAGCTATTAATGGGCTTGCTTATACATTTACCATTTACATGCAAGCAGTTAAAATATCACCAGTATTAAATGCAAGTGCTTTGTATTATAAAACGAAATTAAGTGTTCATAATTTTACAATGTATAATTTAGCAACACATCATGCAATAAATTACTGGTGGAATGAGTCTGAAGGATCTAACGCCTCTACATTTGTCTATTTCATAATTTCGTATATTACTGAGCATTGTTTAGATACAAGTATTCCAATTATTTTATACTCATTATTAAACTATGCCATAAAACATAACGTCGTGATTAAGAGTCCGTAGACAATTGCCAAGTAGTTTTACCTGCGGGGCAGACGGAAGGGGAATTATCACAAAATTGTAGCAATAGTAGCAAGCAACGCCGTCGAATTTAGCGCTAGTAGCGAAATATTAACTGTCCTAAATATGTAGGTATTATACATATTTCGGCGCGTGTTTCCTCCCACCTTCTATTCAGCGCAACTGAAATTTGGCGGGCATTTGTCTCGCACGTACATATCTGCTATTATACACAAACAGCTTATAAGTTATAGTAATAAACTCTTGCAATGATAAATGATTTAATTTTAAATTAACAAGTAGTTTATGATAATGAAGGTTTTATTATTATAGATTATTTTTATTTATATTTATTAGTCAAACAAATAATTTTGTTATATAACTATTTTACATTGATTAATTTTCAATATTTGAAAAATTGACATATTATATGAAATATAAGAAGTGAGAACAAGAAAACAAAAAAGTTATTTTTATTGCGGCTTTATTACAATACTTTTAATTGCTTCACGAATTTATGCAATTGCCTTTCAAAATGTTGTAGGGATTATTGTAATATAACAAAGGCTACAATACAACACATCAATAACTACAATATTAAAATAACATATAAATGCGGCGTGGCTGAAGTTAGCGTTGGTTTTGTATTTGCTTTAGCGTTGCTTTTTGAACGGGTACGTCTGTTCTTGGTTCATGCGTTAGCGTGCGTTACAGCTGCTCAGCAAAATAATGTTTAATCGGAAAACTAGGCAACTTATGATACACAAATTAATGTTCGCTCTCTCGCACTCATGCCTCACGTGTTTTATTCTTCTGTCACGATTACATTCTTAAAAGAGTTTAAAGAAACAAAAAAATAAACAACAGAAATAGTTGTTAAAACCTGTAAATATAAAATAATACTGATAATATAAATGAATAAACAGTTTTACATGGTTTTACTATTAACATGTAGATTCATAAATATCATTAAAACTATAACTACTTGGAGGTACTTCTAAACCATAGTTTTGATCATCCATTAAGTCATTGCTATTCTTCCTAAATATTGTAAGTAGTATCTTATCACATATGTAAGGTAGCAGAACCAAACAAGAAAACAATCTGTTGTTACAAACATGTGAAGTAATATATTTGCACATAAATACCATATCTGAAAAAAAAAAAAATTCTGTACAATAATCTGCCAATATTTTGATTAGCTTATTTCCTGAGAGAGACATGTATCTCGATGCCATGGAATGAGTAATTCTTTGCTCATAAATTTCTTTTAAGGTATCTTCGTTATCTTTATATTTTATATAAAGAAATGTTTGGCTATGAAAAATTTTCACATAAAATACAGTTATTAGTACAGGTAGTGTTACATTTAAAATGAATTAATTTTCCGCAAGTTTGACAATTCGCCATAGACTTTTCTTTAACATTGTCAGTAATGCCACATATGACACAAGTTTTTCACGCACATAGAATGTATCAAAAGTAATTTTTGAAGTGATACTCTATAATCTTCCGCATCAAATTTTAAATTGCATTTAAAAAAAAATCCTCCATTGTTTCCGATTCAGATAATTTATGAATATAATATATTATAAATACGCCACAGTTGAAGGAATCTTTTTGTAATGGAAGTAAGCCATTTGTTCCAATTTTCCAAGCCCGAAAATTAACTTTTTATACTTTGTATTTCTGTCTTTTGTTTCTAAAAATCTCTTAATTTTCGATAATATTAGATTATTTTCATCATCAGAAACAGGACCAAATGGATCTAAAAAATATACCAACTTGTTTATAATATCTAAAACTATTAGAGTCCAATGGTTTTAATTTTTATTATACGTAATGATAATAAACAACTTATTATTCATTTCGATATTAAAACAATCCATTCATGTATCCATATTTCCACTAAATATTATGGCTGTGGCAATACAATCTATATAATATAAACTGTTTTTATTATGAAGAAACATAATAGCAGCCGAGTCAATAATAAGATCCGTAAGCCACTTTTCACTTACATTTTTCTCCTGGTTTAACGTGTAATAATCTACGACACCTAATTTGACCGACAAGCGTCCATATGTATAATGACACATTTTAATCATTTTTTGACTACGACTTTCAAAATAATATTCAGAATTTAAATATAAACCATTTGGTAGCAGTTTCAATTCGTTTGATTTTAATTCCAAATAATTATCTGAAATTTTGTCGGCAAAGAAACTAACCCTTTTTGATATCTGACTTGGCTAGCATCGATCCGGCGCGCTGAAAATAAGAATGTGTTTTTTTTGGCCGTCTTTGCCAAAATTCGGTAGCAGTTACGTCATCCACTTTTTCTTCATTGCTACAGTGTACCTTATTTTTTCTTTTACTGTCTTTCATTGATTTGGTAATATCAAGCTCTATATCTTTAATATCTGCGTATATTTTTCTTTTGAGTATTTCAATTAATCTTCCCACCTTCAAATTTGTTTTTCCTTGTAAAACATCTTTTTTTTTTTTAATTTTCATCCAACATTCTACATTGGAATTCAAAAATCGACACTTTCTAATAATATATGTCCACAAAGAAACATATGGCATGTAATGTAAAAAAATGTAATCTGCAAACTCAACACAATAAAAAACTTTTTTCTCTTCCTCCACTTGATCTAAATTGATAGAAGATTCAACATCAACGTAAATTTTTTGGAAATGTTTATAAAAATAAGTTTCAATCATTTTGCCATATTTAAATTCATTGTCATCATGCCAATAAATAATATATAATTAATAGTTAAATTATGATTAAGTGTAAATAGTGTTGCCTATACGAAGAATTTAAGAAAATATTTTATATTAACTTAATATATGCATAATATAATAATAAAGTTTTTAGCAAATCTAGTCATCTATTTTAAATCTAATAAGGTACTTGTTTGAATTTATTATCTATTGTAATGGAGCTCTTTTATGTTGTATATAATGTTAAAAAAATATTGATAGGTCAATGACATCGTTTGCTAAATATGTATAGGTGAATTTGCAGATTTAAGTAAATACACAGGCAGAAATTATAATCTATTGACGATTAAGCAGTTTAAAATGACATTAATTAATTACGTACACACAACTAAAATAATATCGACATAATATATAAGCTATGGTTAAGAATTTACTGTTGAAACGTTGACGACGTTATTTATTGTATAAATAAATAAATAAATTAACTAATTAATTAATTATTGTAGTGGTGCTCGTTTTCTTTAGTATAATATACATACAGTTGAGAGACGCTGAGAAGCACTTAGAGATATTTTCAATAATTAGTTTGGTTAGAATGATAATGAACAGTGTTAAACTGCAAAAAAGTCTACATATAAAATTGAAACAACATATTTTAAATATAAGGAAGTTGAAACTAACAATTGATTATTACGAGAAAGAAAAACTGTTACGCTCTAGTTTTGAAAAACTAGCAATTTAGCAATAAATATTATTAACTGTTGTTTTATACAGCTACGAAAATTAAACTACGTATTTAAATTGACCTAAAGAGGTTATTTATCTCCCCTTCCCTATATAATAAATTGTATAAATAGATCAATTAAAGAATATATAAATTAGTTTTACTCCAGCTATAATATAATGGAGAATCAACAATCTAAATATTACATTTCTGCATACTCACAAGCAATTGGTGAAGAGATTCAATTGTCAGAACGAGAATTGATTATATTAGGTTGTGATTATTTAGTCAAAGATGCTTTAAATATCTTAAATGAAATTAAAGAAAAATCAGCAGAGCATTATAACGAATTTGGAGAAAAACATGTTATCTTCACGGATGATTATGATTTCATTAATGAGCCAGATGTACCTCTACAAGAAATATGTAAAATAGATTATCCAATGGTTTATTATTGTATAGAGACTGGAAGTAAGTGGAATGAAGACGTATATTACGTACTGTATGAAGGCAATACTTCAATCACACAAACTTGTAAAAAGTTGCAAGAATATAATTACATCAGCGAGAATCCATCTAATACTAGGAATAAATTATTAAAAATGGTGGATAATGCAATAACTGCGTACTTTGATTGCACACTTGATGAAAATACAATTAAGTATTTACCTACGGAATATTTCAATATGCTGCAAGGTCTTGAGCTGGAAAAAGTGCACCATTTACTTTCCTTTTACGAGAAACAAAATAGCAGACATCGTCTACCCTGTCATATACATTACAATCCACCCCATCATGGACCACCACCACCAATATATTTGTGTTATTCATGCAACACTAATCAACATGAGTTAAGTGAAGAAGTATAATTGTAATAAATAATAATTAAAAACATTTGTAATAAAACAATATAATAATATAAACAACTTTTATTTAAAATACTTATAATACATTTAATTTATCTATCCAACTATTTTGCGATTTATCTAATCCCAACCATTTAACATACACTTTATTTCCTTTTTTACGCAATACTTTTTCAACTAAATATACATCATGATGTTTGGCCTTTTGTAGTTCCTCTTCATAAAAAGCACCTAATTGGATATCCATGCATATCTTCAAGCAGATATGTTGTTGGAGACGTAATCTTTTTTTTTAACTATTTTGAAAAGTTCTGTAGACCAATTGGGGGTATATCCTTTTGCAAAAAATGCTTTTTGTTTGCTTATACGAACTATGTCGCCAACTTTAAATTTACTCTTAGCAATTATTTTTATGTGTGAATAGACAGTAGTAAGTAGATGTTTTTCTTTTTGTTTTCCTTTAACATCTACAGGCCGCATTCCAGTTGTTCGATGTTTTTGCCGATTATATTCTAAAGTAATGGATGCTAGTTTATCAAACCATCTGTACTTTCCCTGTAGACTAAAAAATTTATACATTTTTTCTTTAATTGTACGAATAACTCGCTCAGCCATAGAAGCTTTCATAGTAGTATACGTAGAGTAGTGATTGATGTTATGCTTTTTTATAAGTGCTGTAAAATATTTGTTGTAAAATTCTGTGCCGTTATCGGTTTGAAAATTTTTAGGAATTCTTTTATCAAGCAGTAAAATTTTATTAAACGCATTATTAAGTTCTTTGCCGGTTTTAGTCTTTAAAGGCACAGTCCAAAGGTATTTTGAAAAACAATCAATAACAACTAATATATATTTATATCCTCTATTATCACGCGAATATAATGTAAATTCAGCTAAATCAGCCTGCCATAAATCATCTATTCCTTTTATAATTGTTCTTCTCCGAGGAAATTTTTTACGTGCTGGTTTGTGCAGTTCATTTACAACATCTGACTTAATTTTTGACATTAAAGATCTAGAGTAAACTTTGTTGCATGATTTTTATTTTCTATTTTAGGTGTTTCTAACTCCTCCTGATTTTTATTGTTTTTAGATGTTTCTGAGGCTTTTTCTTCTAATATAGTACTATGATTTTTATTTTCTAACGTTAAAATTTTGCTCTGTAACAATCTATCTTTACTAAGATCTTGATGTTTAATATTATACGTTTGTACAGTTTTGTTATATAAATTAATTAATTCTTCCAGATTATTTTGTAAAGGTATTTTTGTTTGTTTTAACAGATCATTGACTTTTGTTAAATGTAGTTTTAATTTTTTATTGATTGAACTCTCAACTGCATTTAATAACAGAGAATTTAATTGAACAATTCTTGTTTCAAGATACCGTTTATTTACAGCATCTGTATCGTCTATAGGGTTGTTTATATATTTAATTCGTTTATTATTTAAGTTATAATCTCCATCAGATGTAAACAAGAATCCTTGAGTAGTTTTTGGAATTATAGTTGTGTTAGGACGTTTTAGTGAAAATCTACCAAACTTATCAACACTCATATCTCAAAGAAAGTTGAGATACAAATGAAATAGTTGTGATGAATGTTACGCTATTATTGAAGCTTCACGCAACTCCTCAATTATTGATAGTATTTCGTTTTCATGTGAATTGTTTCCAGCCATTTTGGATGCATACAATAATTTTAATCTCTCGACTAGTTCATTTGGATCATCCCAATATACGTACTGTAATGGACGACTATCAACAGTCATCATATTTTTTGCTGGTAAACCATATCCATAGAGTAAATTGTGTTGTTGCTGATAAATCTTTTCTTGTTCAGCAAACTCTTCTAAAACTGGATTTATTACAAACCTATATTTATTGCTAGATGAACCGACATTTCTGGAAGGATTCTTTGGATTTACAAACGCATCAGCATTCTTTAATAATTCGACATAATTACGGCTATCCTCCAGTGTAAATGTAGAGTGATGAGGTTCTTTTTTAAAAAGTAATTCATATAAGCCTTTTGTAGCGTTAAATATTTTCCCCTTAACAGTAATATTGTCATTTTTAGAATCTAAATTGATATCTGTATTTCCAAGTTTAAATTTAAAATCATCAATATTATATTTAATGCCAGTCAAGTTTGAGATATCATATTCATTTTTAGTATCCACCATCAAACCATGTAAATATTCTCTAGTTAGAGGACCAAACTGTTCTAAAAGACTTTCACGATGTTCAGGATTAGTTGTAGCATTTAAAATAGATTGATACTTTACTCTAGATGTTTCAAATATATCTTCATCTGCAAGTTCCTTGGGTTCAGACTTGCCTTCATCAACATGTGTTTCATAAACTGCTTCTGTTATAGTTTTCTTAGGATTTAATTTGCGTATAGGGATTGCTTTCCGTTTTACAACTTTTGGCACGCTTTCTATATAAGATTCATTGGGGTTTTCTATCTCCTCTTCTTTTATTTCCGATTTTATAGCAGGTGATAGGATTTTATGAAGTGGGTCTATTATAGGTTTATATAATTTATTTAACCTATCTGTCTCTTCAGTTCTGCCAGTTTTTAAAGCAAGAGTTTTTTTACGGATAGATTTTTTGGCATTAATGATGTTTAATTTAATTTGTTTAGCTCTATCGTTCATCTTATTTGAATGCAAATACAAGACTGAATACAAATTAATTTTTATCAATAATTATATACTTATCTAAATTTTTTCGAAATTGTCCATTGTTTAAATCACTATCTTTGTCGATGGTAAGAAAATCAAACTTATTTTTCCAACATTCATTACATATTTGTTTAAATTTTTCATATGACATATCACTACTAACATGATCATTATACACATGTTTTAGGTTCACGTCATCTTGTTTAAATAGAATTATAAAATTTGCATTATCACGAATTAAATGCTTTGGTATTCTTGTGTAAGTTTGACATAGATAAAATGAATCCACAGCTTTATGACGACCCATACTAAAATATTCTCTAATTTTATCTTGATTGTGACACGCCACATCGTCGAATATAAAGACGGAGTTTATTTCTGCTTCTGATGGACTTAAGATGTCATTATTTTCACTAAACGGGAAATAATTGACATCAGGTAAATTTTTAAAAACTTCACTTAAAAATTGATATTTGGGTTGATATAACGATTTTGAATAAACATATACATTTTCAAATTTTAAGCCATTTTTATCGAATAATAAACTTAATATAACATTTGATTTTCCGCAATTTGACGGACCACATATCAAACATCGTATTGAATTTGGTAATAATCTGCTATGTTTTTTCGTTATATTATTAAAGTTTCCATCATTAACAAACGCATCTAAATTATTAATTTTTAACGTATCTCTCTGCTTGACAATCTTCATTGTACTGAGCTATATGATAAGGGTGATATAAGTATATATGCACATAAGTAATAACAATATGGTCAAATGGCTTATTACCACGGTAGAGGCATATTCAACACAGTACTTAATAAACTTCCAAAAGAAATACACATTCCAGGTTATCAGTTTTGTGGACCAGGTACAAAACTGGAAAAACGCTTACAAAGAGGAGATATAGGTATTAACCCATTGGATGCATCTTGTAAGATACACGACATTGCTTATACGAAATATCAGAGTTTAGAAAATAGACACAAAGCCGACAAACAATTAGAAGAGGCTGCGTGGAATAGAGTTAAATCAAAAGACGCGCCATTGAGTGAAAAGGCAGCTGCTTGGGTAGTAACCACTGCAATTAAAACAAAAAGAAAATTAGGAATGGGTCTTAAGCAAAGAAAAACTAATAAACGGGGCAATGTAGTAGAAAAAACACTCAATACTATATTAAATAAAGCCAGCGCAGCTGTAAGGCACAAAAGCGTGCGCAAAACAAGAAGTAAAAACCCACGAATTTTAAAAACACCTACGCAAGGTGGTTTTCTACCTGCATTACCACTTATTGCAGGAGCAAGTGCTCTAGCAAGTCTAATAACTAAAGTTATAAAAAATAGAAATTCAAAAAAAGCTGCTAATCAATTGGTTGCAGAAACTGAACGTCATAATAGAATAATGGAATCTATGGGTAGCACAGGCAAAGGAATTGGTTTAAAAAAACAAAAAAAAGCTAAAAATAAAACTTTAAAAGGCAAAGGACTATATTTAAAACAATACAAAAAAGAACAAAATGTTCAAAAAAACTTTTAAATTTGCTACCTAATCGTGCTTTAACAAGTGAGGATTTGTTACGGTTTGCTAAAGGAATAAAAAATTTTAAGGGAATTTTTATGAGAGATACATTAACAATTACCAAACCGCAAAGAAATGAGAGTGCAATTGTAAACCTGGATTCAAATGTAGGTCAAGGCACTCACTGGGTAGCATATAAAAAAAGGGGAAAAATAGTTGAATATTTTGATAGTTTTGGAAATTTACAGCCTCCTAAAGAGTTGTTAACATATTTTAAAGATTATAAAATAAAATATAATCGCAATCAATACCAGAATTACAATACTTATAATTGCGGACATCTTTGTTTGAAATTTTTGTATAAATACTAAGTATATCTTAAAATATGTATGTTAATTAAGAAACAAGACTACAATTTGTTTATAATTTATTTCTATAATTATTTTAATTAAGTAATATAACTTTTCTAGAAAGATTGATAAGTATGTTTTATTTAATGTAAATACAATGACAATTGTATAATCAATAATAAATGTTTATTTAAAAATAATAATTTTATGAATAAAAGATTGCTTCAAATAATGTAGTTTATCATTATGTCGCAGACATTTACTCTGAAAGGTAGTATCCACCCTCTATCCGTTTCCTATTACCCCCCAATTGAATTAGATAAAAATTTTACTTATTATCTTGGATTGATCGGATTTCATACTAATAATACTATACCAAATATCGAAGAAGGCATTAACAATAAATTTTATTATAATAATAGCTTTTTTTTAATACCAGAAGGATCATATGAAATATCAGATATTGAAAAATATATACAAAACCGATTGACTGAGATAATATCTGAAAATAGACGTTTGTCTAGAAATAATTCATCTGAAGATAACAAAGAAGAAAGTGAAACGGACAAAATTTTTTCGTTAAAACCTAATAACAACACTTTAAAGTGCGAATTAAAAAGTATTTACGATATAGATTTTACAAAATCTGATTCTTTAGGAAAAATTTTAGGTTATTCAGAAATTTTAAGAGCTGGAAAGTTATATAGTTCAAATAAACCCGTTGAAATCATTAAGGTATCAAGTGTGAGAATTGAGTGTAATATTAGTACCGGTGCATATTACGACGATCGTTTGTCCCATACACTTTTTGAATTCTCGCCTGCTGTTGATCCTGGTTACGCAATAAATATAGAACCAAGAAATATTTTATACCTGCCGATTACTGTAAATAAAATAGATAATATTACAATAAGTATATTAGATCAAAACAATCATCCAGTAAATTTTAGAGAAGAGATAATTTTAGTAAGATTAGAACTTATTCGGAAATAATGGGATTTAAATACAATAATAAAGGTATGATTAACAATATTATTAGCAGTTCACGACAACAATTCAAAGCGTTAACACCTAATAACGTAAAATTTCTTAAAAGTCTAGGACTACGTGTTTTAGTTCATAATGTCTAAATTAGATATTTTTTCCCCAGTCCAATTTGACGATTCTATAACTAGACAAGAATATCATACATATCAGCCTCAAGCAGATAATTTTGAGAAAAATGATGAAATTCGTATAGTTATTCGAAATCAAGATGTGTATACTTTACCTAGTGAAAGTTTTATATACCTTGAAGGAAAGATTGATCTTACTATATTAGAAACTAAAAAAACGACATCTAATTTTAAACTCACCAATAATGCTTTTGCTTTTTTGTTTGAAGAATTACGACTTGAGTTAAATGGTGTGGAAATTTGCAAAATTAGAGATTTGGGATTATCTTCATTATTAAAAGGTTACGTATCATTAAATTCTAGCGAATCTCAAGCATTAGATGTAGCAGGTTGGAGTCATACAACTATATCAACTTATTTTCCTACCAATAAAACATTTTACGCATTTGTACCATTAAAGTTTTTGTCAGGTTTTGCGGTAGATTACAATAAAATTATTATTAATGCAAAATTAGAACTAATTTTATTACGATCTAGAAACGATTTTAATTGTTATGAAAGTACAGATGTAGAAAGTGCTGACATAAAAATAAGTAAATTAGAATGGAAAGTACCCCATATAGCTGTAAACGATTCAATTCGGCTTAATCTACTTAATGTACTTAAAATAGACAAACCAATATCAATCCCTTTTAGAAAATGGGAACTTCACGAATTGCCATCTGTTAGACAAACTACAAAAGAAGTTTGGCCTATTAAAACAAGCACAAGTTTAGAGAGTCCTAGATATATTTTGATTGCATTTCAGGTAAACCGAAAAGATAACAAAACTGTAAATGGTACACTTTTTGATCACTGCAATGTTACAGATATTAAAGCTTATCTAAACTCTGAATGTTTTCCCTACGGTAATTTACAATTAAATTTTGCTGAAGGAAACTATGCTATGGCTTATCATATGTATAGCATGTTCTCATCAAATTTTTATGATAGACCAATGCATGACTGTCAACCATTAATTAATTATGAAAATTTCAAATCTTGTGCCATTTATGTAATCAATTGTTCAAAACAAAATGAAGCTATTAAATCAGGTACTGTAGATTTAAAAATTGAAATTGATACTAGAACACCTTTTCCTGCAAACACAAGAGCATATTGCCTTATTCTGAGCGATACTCTTGTTGAATACACACCTCTCACAGGATTAGTGCGAAAAGTATTATGAAAAAGGTTATGTTTTAATCAGAACAATCAATACTGCACCACAAATCCAACATAATGTCAAAAAATTTACATAATATAGTGATTGATATTCAGGGTTTTATAATAAATGATAGATTTATACCAAAAGAATTATGCATTACAGAGGACGGTGTGAACTTACACGTATACATGTTTAAACCAGAAATTCCTTTTAAGAAGTTAAATGCAGAAGAAAAAAAGCAAGTGCGTTGGTTGGAACAAAATTACCATTCTCTTCGATACAGTGACGGATACATTCATCAACATAAATTTAAAAATATTTTACAACAATTTATTAAAAAACCGACAACAATATATGTTAAAGGTAATCAGAAAATGGAGATATTACATAAGATTTTAAATGATGTAAATATTATTAACGTCCAAACATATTCTGATTGCCCAAAGTTTAATAAAAATCGTCACTATTGCTTTAATCATTTAAAACATAAAAGCATATGCTGTATTAATAATGTGAAAGTTTTGTATAACTACTTAAAACTTAAGAAATATTGATTAATATTTTTTTTAGCTTTTTTGTAAACCCATCTTTTCAGGTTTGAGCCGAATTCGCCGTATTATCAGAGACTGAATATTTATATAATATCTGAAAATGGTTAAGAAAAAAAGTAATATTGTCAGATTATTTCTTTATTTATTAATTAATATTTTTATCATTACATAAAATATTATTATAATAACATATTTAGAAGATCTTGTCTATTTAAGTTTCCAGTATTTTAAAATGGCCCCATGGCAAAGTATCGTGACTGTCCGGAAGTAAATACCTTTTATTGTCGTAAGGACTAAGCGATATCTTTTTCTGCGTTATAGAATACAAAGAATGATTAATAGAGCAAATAGAATTTTGTTGATGTGTCATTTCCAACTGCTTATTTAAACACGTCAGGTAATCAGTAAACGTGATACTAGCCTTTACAACGTATGATTTGATCCCTTTTGCTTTTTTTGTGACATGGTTTTGAGCTGTGGGGACTTTGCAAGCATACATTTTTGCTCTTAATCCTACAAACTCTGTCATTATTTTGCCATGATTTTCATCTTTCATTACACCACACACTTTTTTGTTTACCAAAGGAATTCCATATACGTTGTTTAAAGGGTATTCAGATGTATCAAAGCTCATAATGTTCTTTTTGATATCGGCATAAATATCTTCCGTTTCAATCTCATAAATAAGAGAGTCTGTATCGGTGTAGCAAAGTTGGGCCTTGTCACCATACTTATTTTTTATGTATGCGTAGTGGAAATCATATAACGCCGTCTTGGAGATGTCAAGAATAGACATACCGACGTAAATAGGCTTGCTAAACAGAACGTCGGACTTAAGTAATTCAATCAAGACTAAATTCTCTTCCATTATTCTGCATCCCCGAAAAGATGGGCTCGATATACGGGCCTCGGCACCATATCTTCCACCCCACTTTGTAATGAGTTTGATGCTGCGTCGATTCCGAACATTTTCCATTGTTTTACCAAACACAGCATTACTCATAAGCTTAAAGAAATCTTTTTCAAACTCATTCATAGAGTTTTTTCGAAGGCCTACGTTTAAATCTATGTATTTTTTTAGCCATGGAGATTGGTTAAACTGAAGCACACGATGAATCTTTTTTACAATGACACCTTCTGCGACATATTGCTTTAAATTGCGATAATGCACAACGTATTTGTTCTTATCGCAAACAGTAGCAAGCATCTTTGGCTGTTTTGAGCCAGGCGGACATCCTTTCTCTGGAGCCATTGGCATATCTTTTTGTCTATCGTGGATGGCCTTGGGATACTCTAAATCAACCTCTAGTATATATCCAATTGGTGACTCATCGGATATCTTAAAGTTAAAGTTTGTAATATCTCCTTCAACCCATTGCAAATTACCATGGGGAAGATATTGCGACATTGCCCAGGCATACATCGCATTGATATCAAAATACATCAGATATTTTTGCGGTAAACTTGGATCATAATCGGGCATGTATTTGTTGTTTGCCTTTGCGAGTCTCTTGGAGCATTGAGTGAGACCGCCACGAATCCCCTTCTCAATAAACATGAGGATATCTATATCATTGATGTAATCGAGCTCTTGTTTTGTACATTTCAGCATAGCATCCCAACTAAGACCAGGAGCGGTGAAATAATGAGCCGGGTCTAATTCATAGTGTTTCAAGCATACATCTCTAAAACTTTCAAACACATCGGCAAGTAATAAAACATCGGTTTGCAAGTACAAATCGCTATATTCTCCTAGCGTTTGTAATTGGAATTCATTCCATACTTTTTGAGCATGTCTATAATCTTCATACGTAATGTCGGACTCTGTCAACTTAGAGTAAAATTGCTTATAAGTGGGAAGATGATTTTCAATTAAACTATCCCAAGATTTTATGTGATCGTACGGGAAGACACCTTTTCTTGTTAATAATTTATACTGCTCGTCATTAGTATGTCTAAACTGTGACTTTAATATTGGTTTTTCAGTCAAGTTTAAGCTCAATTTATCAAGGGAGGAAGCCATAAACCTGAAGGAGTCAATAAATTTGAATTTTACCTCACTTTCGGAAACATTTTTTATCATAGAAATAAAATTTTCGTTGTTGTTAGGTATTAAATTGACTGTTCCTTTAATTTTTAAAGCAACATCTTTTAGCATAAAGTGGGAGTCATATCCACTCCAGTTATGAAAGATTACAGGAATAGTGCGACTATCTTGATATTTTATATTGCAGTCTGCATGAGCGGCTCCACGATATTTTCCTGTTAAATGGCAGTGGTCCCTGACGCGGTCGGAATCCAAAGGCTTTTCGCATATATGGCATAATGATGTCTGCATAAACTTCTGCTCTTGCTCGAGATTAATTTCTATGGGCATAGGACACATAAAAACTGTTTCGACGTCTTCGGCCAGCTGATTCAATTGTGATGCAAAGCATTCAGTACAATTGGGTCCTCGATAACTTCTGTAAAATGAGAGTGTGTCGTCATATGCACACTTAAAATAATAACCCACGCTATAGGCCTCATGTTGTTGGTACTTGGTGCTCTTGTCTCCCATACGAATCTTAACAGGGATTAAAATAGATTCGAAGTCCGCATATACCATGAACGGACATCTTTCTTTGTTCTTGTAGTTATTGAATCTAATTTTGCCATCTTTTATTAGAGTCACCTTATACTCATTTACTGTCTCGCAGTCTTCCACATGGTTTTTCAATTTAAGCTCAGTTTGGAAATAATGGAGACATCTTTCGCAAATAAACTTTTTTCCATTGCGTTTGTTTACTTGTGTCGACACGAGCCGCGATAAATCTTTAATCCAGGTGTAATGATATTTTGTCTCGGTTAAATCGTTATTATCTTCTTCATCTTCTGTGCAATACTTGTCTTGTACAAGCAATAAATTTATGTGGTTGTCGGTCTTGTTTTTTGTGATTCGGGTTGGGCTTACTACATACTTTTTCCTTTTTTTGTTTATAGCATATACATTTATGGAGATATTATTTAATTTTTCAAATTTTGTAATATCAACACGCTTTATAGGAAAATTAATACCCTCAAGCTTTAACACATCTTTATAATGGGGATACGAAGATATCTGTCTGGATGGTTCTGGTAGTTTACTGGGTGCAAAGCCGATACCACCGCCCACGCAAAACATGCATCATCGTTATTTCTAACATTTATGCACGCATGCTTCAATTTTATTTGTTGCGGCAATTCTATATAAGATGATCCTCGCAGCGGGTTGTATTTATTAATATTGATTGTTAAGTTGATTATTGATGATAAGGCCCAACCGCTGTCGCGCTCCTAGAAAATACGATTATTAGAAATAAAAACATTAGTTTTTATAATTACTTACTTGAAATTCTTCTAATTTTTTCATCAGCACGCCTGATATATTTTCTTGAAACCAACCGTTTAGTTCAGAATCTCGATCTATAACAGCGTTCTTTGTATTTAGGTGTTTGAAGTCTTCAACGTTTCCATCTTGACCATTCTTAGCAAATTTGCAGCAAAATATAGCATTTATCTTGAAAAAAAAAATCATTTTTTAATGCCAGTCTAATTCGACGTACAAATAATGTCTCGCAATCTTTAAAAAAATGCGTGGGTGTGCGGTGAGTCATATTTATTAAAACTCCTGTTCGTATTCTGCCATCAAATGCTGATTTTGCATCTTCCCAATGAACCGCTTTGCTTGCCCATTTAGCGTGAGCTGGCATGCTTCCTTCACGTTTAGCCATTGCTTTTAGCAAAGTTCTGTAGCCCATCATTTTGCTTATTGCCGCTAAAATTTTCTGTTTTGAGCCTATAGTGTTTGCATTCTTTATCGCCAAGTTCAAAACTTTGATATTCCTGGAACAATGTTTAATCCATGTCTGAACCACCATCATATCGGTTTCCTTCATACCCATAAAATTTTCCATTGTACGGACCATGTCATCAGCAACGTTTAAAATTGGATTATTCATATTGAATTGTTTTGTTTTGTTGTATTAATTATAATTAATAATTATAATGTTATTGCTTAGTTATATCAGGCTTTTGTAGCAATTAATGTTTTAATATATTATTGATGCTTACTTATTACGAGCTGTTTTGTTAAATACGCTAATTTCGTGTGAAAGTATCAAACTATATATGAATATTTGTATACAATGCAAAACATATATCAATAATAGCAGCTGTGTCAGCAAATTTTGATACGTTTGCATATTTTGGAAATCATCATATATATACATATATATATATATATATATATATATAGTTATGTTGACTATTAAATTTAATACAAACTCATATCAAGCAATCTTACATTGTTTGTAACATATCGGTACTTTTCAAAATTTCTATTTGATGTTAAGTCAATTAGAGTAATTTTAATTTCGTTAAATTTTTAGGCAGCTCAATAGTCTGTAAATATAATTTAAAAAAATAAAACATAGGTATAAAAATAATGTAATTTATTCGATTAATTTATAACAATTATTGTAGAAAAAAAAAATATATAAAATATAAAAAATTACGTTAGGAGAAATTGCGAATCGTTCATGTCATCTGTAACAAAAGAAAAAAAACAGTTATTATTATTTGCAAATTGATAATCTTATAAGACTTACCGTCCACAATTTCGAATATGGGAGTCATTCTACCATAGAATACCTTATGCTCCTTGATGAGCAATGCCTTGTGTCCGGCATAGTTCTGGTTAAAGTCTTCGATTTTTTCCGGTGTGAACTGTTCATTAATGCGTTTGGGCATCCAAACATGGCAATTAATTAAAGTAAACAAAATCGCTTTACCATATATCGTTTCTTTCTCAAACACCCCAAATATAGTGTATTGCTCGTTTAAATTTAAATCAGTTAAGCGTAACGTTGGTTTTACGTTACAGCTACTGTTTAATGCTGTAAAATCCATTGTATATCTCTCGCTTGTTTGGACTAATGATAGCATACTATGAAAAATTTTCTACTTATATACCCAAAATTTATGGCAATTTACATTATTTGTACAATAGAAAAAATGTCATGTCAATATTAATTTGGCAGCGTTCTCACAGTAATTGTAAAACGTAGCTTATATATTGATTATTCGATATTATTAGTAATGTGTACGTGATAATTTGATGTCATTTAAACTGCTTATTCGTTAATATTTCTGCATGTATATTTACCTAATGTAGCACACACAAATTATGTAAATTCATCTATTTGTAGCAAACGAAGTCATTGACCAATCAATAATTTTATTTACAATTTGTTCTTTAACATGCTAACCATGTTAGAGTTGAATAATTATAATAACTGGAACTTTGAATAATTATTTTATATAAATGAAATACTTTTTATTATTATTATTATTTATTTAGTTAATTCAAAATCTTCCACAATTTTATTAAATAAAAATTTTAACATTTCATACATGTACAATATTTTTTCTGACAGTGCATTTGAAGTTAGTAATAAATTAATATTGTTAAACAGATCACCATCCATATTCAAACAAGTGTTTAAAATAAGTTTATAATAATTAACAAAGTTTAACGCTTTTAACAACACTAATTTATAATTTATGATATAGTTTAATTTATACAGGTTATATAGAGTTTCAACTGTAATTATCACACAGAAGCTCCTACATTCAATGGTGACAGTCTCATTAGCCTTATAACATCCAATTGTTATTTTATGGTTTGTTGCAAAGTTAAATGGTACATTTCTTTCCAATTTTGTCGTATCAACAGCAATGAACTCCTCCCATTCTTCCTGATTAAAAATGATACAGCTTTTTCCGCCCCAAATCTTCACTATAGGAGTGAAATTTATTAAAGGGCTCAGGCCAATAGTTATGTTTTTAGTAGCAGATCTGTTGATAGGATATGTAGTAGATCCAAGAAGATGTTTTTCTTTCTTTAATTGATTATCATATTTTTTAATAGCATTATCAATAAATGCCATTGGGTTTTCATCTGTTGAAATATAAAACTAATCATATAGAATATATTGAGTTGAAAAATACTTACAGCTATTTTCAAATGTCATGGCTACTGTACAAACAACAATTAGTATTTAAAATTTATTTTGCATTATATATTATAGAAAAATTAGCACTACTATAATTGATTTCATCTATCGACAAATATTCGAACATGTAATTTTTCACTAGTTCTTCGTATAGGCAACACTATTTACACTTAATCATAATTTAACTATTAATTATACCATCAATAAACTTTTTCATAGAATTAGGCTTCATGGTCTAGTTGTTTAGATTGTTAGTTTCTACACCAAGGGTCCACGGAACGATCCCCGGCAACAGCAAATATTTTTTAATAAAATATTTATTAAATTTAAAATATTTTTTATATTTAATTCTCCGTATAGGCTACACTATTTACATCATACAACAAATATTAATTAATTATTATATATACCATCAATAAACTCATTCAATTAATTAGGCTTCATGGTCTAGTTGTTTAGATTGATGGTTTCTACACCAAGGGTCTTCGGAACGATCCCCGGCACCGGCAACATTTTTTAATAAAATATTAATTATTAAAATATAAAATAATTTCTTATATTTAATTCTCCGTATAGGCAACACTATTTACATTTAAGCATACGTTAAATATTATCTATATTATATATACCATCAATAAACTCATTCAAATAATTAGGCTTCGTGGTCTAGTTGTTTAGATTGTTGGATTCTACACCAAGGGTCCTCGGAACGAACCCCGGCATCGGCATACATTTTTTAAAATAAAAACTTGCTCCCCACTCTAAAATAAAATCCAAGATGGCGGAAATATAATAAAATCCAAGATGGCGGAAAAAATAATAAAATCCAAGATGGCGCTTGCCCCCCACTCCAAAATAAAATCCAAGATGGCGGAAATATTGAAAATTTCAAGCCTTAGTAAATCAAACGACAAATTTGGCGTAGAACTCTCTTTGCTTCACTACTACCTTAACTTGCTCTTTACTAAACAAGTGTACACACAGACGACCATCTGGCAAACGAATGTAATTGAAAGTGGTATTTTGTATATTGGCATTTTAATAAATCTAAATAAGGATGAACATCCAAATCGTTTTTTGCCAATGCTTCCGATTTAGCTTTATGCAAAACGTTCAGTTTTCTAATTTGTTGCATGTTTCCGCTTTGAATAACTTCTGAATTTGCTGGTAGTTGCATCAATTTTAATTGTTCAATACTTCTTTCGTCTCCTCTCAACTGATAAAATAAACGTTTATCTCCATGATTCTCAGAGCCTCTTGTGAAAATATGAAATATAACAATATCTGAATATTTTTTACCTCTATTTTATATGTCCTACAATTAGAGTGTTTACATTTTATATAATCCACAACTTTCTTCATTCTCGGTTGGGAAGTATAAAATATTAGAACACATGCAATTCCAATGTTTAGCAATCTTGTATTAAGAAATGTTCTTCTGCTTGCAACATCAAATACATTCAAACGGATTGCCTCTTCCATAGGAATATAAAACTTATTTTTTAAATAATAGGAAGAGTTATTAGAATTAGATGAATTGTTTTCATTTTTCTCTATTGTATTTTCTATACCAATAAAATTATTAGAATTTGCCGGACTGATATCATTTCTCTTTATTGTCTTTTCTATATTTGTCTTACTATAGTTTAGCGGACTGTTTTAGTTTCTCATAACTGTATATTCTATACAATTCGTGTTTTCTAAACTGATTTCATCATCCTCTAATCTTGTATTTTCTATAATATTAGAGTTTAATGAATTAGATTTATTTTTCTCATTCATTGTATTATTTGTAGAAATAGAATTATTCGTAGAACTTGCAGAACAGTTTGCATTTTCTTTCTCTTTAATAAATACAACTTTTTTTTAGAAATATTAAAATATTTTGCAATTAATTTATGAACTCTTAGTTTAAATTTTTTTTTTTAATTTTTTGATTTTGTTTTAGAACAACGCCTTTTTTAGCAATTTAGAATTGTGTAATTGTTCAACAACTAAACTAATTAGATGAGCATAATTTGTACATTTTTATTTTTATTGACTATTCGGAATCCATTGTCTAGAAGTTTGTCAATGTAACTGTATTAATAGGCATTTTAAATAAAAATGTGTTGAATTCAAAAAATAATAAAATTCTAACAAAATAATGCAATTGATTACTAAAAAAAAATGTTGTTAAAAAGAAACTTAATTCTATTAAAAACAACTATTAATTTAATTCCTAAAAAAAATATTAATTCCTAAAAAATAAGTTATTGATTCCTAAAAAAATAAAACTATTAATTGCTAAAAAAATAAAATTATTAGTTGCTAAAAAAAATAAAATAATTAATTTAAAAAAAAATTATTATTATTAATTCCTAAAAAAATAAATTTATTAGTTGCAACAAATTTCTAAAAAAATAAACTATTAATTGCTAAAAAATAAAATAATTAGTAGCCAAAAACAAAATATTTAATTCATAAAAATAAGCTATTAATTCCTAAAAAATAAACTATTAAATGCTAAAAAGAAATAAAATATATAATTTCTAAAAAAAATTAACTATTAATTGCTAAAAAAATAAAATTATTAGTTGCTAAAAATATATAAAATAATTAATTTCTGAAAAAAAAAATAATGATTATAAATTCCTAAAAAATAAATTTATTAGTTGCCAAAAAAATTAATTAAAAAAAAATGCAATTTATTCCTAAAAAAAGTAAAACTATTAATTGCTAAAAAAATAAAATGATTAGTAGCCAAAAAATAAAATTTAATTTATAAAAAATAAACTATTAACTTTCAAAAAAATAAACCATTAAATGCTTGCTAAAAAAATAAAATTATTAGTTGTTAAAAATAATTAAAATAATTAATTTCTAAAAAAAAAATGATTATAAATTCCTAAAAAATAAATTTATTAGTTACCAAAAAAATTAATTAAAAAAAAAAAATGCTATTTATTCCTAAAAAAGTAAAACTATTAATTGCTAAAAAAATAAAATTATTAGTAGCCAAAAAAATAATATATTTTTATTATTTATTAATTAATATATTATTTTATCAAGTAAGTATATAATATATTAAAATTTTTTTGATGCAATTTCCTTTTTTATTTTTAGTTTTTTATACAGCTTTATTTTCTCTTCTAACGAAGACATTTTGATATATTCAATGCTTTTTTTATTAACTCTATGAAATTCTTTTATATTTATTATTATATTCATATTATTTCATATATTTTTATTATTTATTAATTAATATATTATTTTATCAAGTAAGTATATAATATATTAAAATTTTTTTGATGCAATTTCCTTTTTTATTTTTAGTTTTTTATACAGCTTCATTTTCTCTTCTAACGAAGACATTTTGATATATTCAATGCTTTTTTTATTAACTCTATGAAATTCTTTTATATTTATTATTATATTCATATTATTTCATATATTTTTATTATTTATTAATTAATATATTATTTTATCAAGTAAGTATATAATATATTAAAAATTTTTTGATGCAATTTCCTTTTTTATTTTTAGTTTTTTACACAGCTTCATTTTCTCTTCTAACGAAGACATTTTGATATATTCAATGCTTTTTTTATTAACTCTATGAAATTCTTTTATATTTATTATTATATTCATATTATTTCATATATTTTTATTATTTATTAATTAATATATTATTTTATCAAGTAAGTAATTCATGCAATTTAATTGTATCAATTTTACAGTTAAAATAATTACATAAAATCCATTGTAAAAATGTTTAAAATGTTTAATTAAAAAAAGTTATTTACTCGGGAATCGAACACTGGACCTTCAGACTGCGAAGCGATTTTTTGCGATTTAAAAACTCTTTATTTTCTATTATGTACATATTTACAAGAAGCAAATTAACGGTAATAACAAATTAAACAATATGACTCCTACCCAAAAAAACTTGGGGCATTCTTATACAATTTATGTTAACAATATTTACATTAATAATAAGATACAACTAAAGAAAGAAAAGAAAACTTACAATTCAATTTTGGGTAATTACAATTATTTACAGATTTTAAAATTATTTTACAGGGAAAGCTTCAAAAACCCTGCTTTCGAAAATTATCTATTTGCCTTTCTTATAAAGGCTGGTTGAATATAGGCAGCCCTTGATAAGTCAGCCTATGTTTTGGATTAATGTTTGATGCTCGTCGGTCGGTGATTGTCCTTGTTAGTCGGTTATGTTTCAGTTGTGTGAGATAGAATTCTTGTGACTGTACATTTATGTAGTCACTAATTCTTGGTATGTTTGAAATGTCATGAAGGTCATCAATTTTTGTGTATCTGTCTCGATTCAAAATTAGTCTCAAAAGTTTATTTTGGTAAACTTGAAGTTTCCTAATGTGTGTTTTTGCAGCACCGCACCAGATTGGTGCTGGATATGTTATGATTGGTCTAATGAGTGCTGTATAAATCAGTCGTTTGTTGGTCTGATTGAGCTTACTGGTCTTGTTCATCAGCGGGTAGAGTACTCGAAGTGCTCCGTAGCATTTGACAAGTGTACTGTCTATGTGGTCTTTGTAAGTTAGTCTTTTGTCCATCTTTACACCTAGATATTTGACGCTATTCGACTCTTTCACAGCGCTATCATGCAGTTTTAGTGGTACAAACACTTTTGTGCCGGTAAATTTTCGAGAAAATGTGATGGCTGCTGCTTTGGCAGCATTTAGCTTAATCTGCCATCTCTCAAAACATTTGATCAGCACATCAACGTGTATCTGTACCTGCTTACTCGACACAATAGCATTGTGCGAGTGAGCGTATATTGCTGTGTCGTCGGCGTAAAGTGCTGTCTTTGTCTTAAAATTTGTCGGCATGTCGTTAATGTAGATGTTAAACAGCTTGGGTCCCAGAATAGAACCCTGGGGTACCCCGGCTGCAATAATTTGTGAACTTGATATGCTTTCATTAACTTTGACCTTGAACGAGCGCCCATCAAGGTATGATTTGATGAGTGTAATGATGTTGTCCGGAATTGCCAGACTTTGTCAAAAGCTTTCTCAATGTCAAGTAGCAGCATTGTTGTCACATGATTCTTATTAAAATTTGTAAGAATATCATGTGCAATACGTACTACTTGCTGGGTGGTGTTATGTTTGGCCTTAAAGCCAAACTGGTGATCGTTTATGACCTTGTGTTTACAATCATGTCTGTCTAAACGATCCAGTATAACTTTTTTGGTTAGTTTACCCAGAACATTGAGTAGGCTTATTGGTCTGTAATTTATTGGCAAAGTTTTATCCTTGCCCGGCTTTGATATAGGTATGATGATGGCTGACTTCCATACTTTTGGAAAATACGAAAGTTTCAGCATGCTATTTATGATATGTGTCAGCTGTACTATGGCCTTTTTTGTGAGGTTTTTTAGTACAGCGTTGGTGATTGTGTCGGGTCCGGGTGCTTTTCGTGAACTCTGTTTGGTAATGAATGAACGGATTTCCCTAGGACTTGTCAGTTGTTTATAATGAGCTGTTAGTGGTATATCTACATTATTTAGATATTGCTGAACAGTCTCCTCTATTAGTCTGTGTTCGTCGTTGTTAGTGGCGTCTAGTCTGTGTACCTCCCTAAAAACTTTAGCAAGAACTTCAGCTTTGTCGTGATCTGGCATGACGGTTTCGCCTCCGTGTTTAAAAGTGGGCATCGGATCATGCTTAGTTTTTAGCGATTTTGTCAATTTCCACAAAGAGTTGTCTCTTGTGGAAAGATTCTGTAATTTATTAGTCCATCTGTCGTTGTTAAGTCTGTTAATTGTCGCCTTAATGAGTTTGTTAAGTTCATTAAGGTTTTGTCTGTCTACTTGAGACTGCGAAGCAACTGCTCTATCACTGTGCTATTGCAACACATCAGAATTACTTTGAAATACATGAACACTTTAGTAAGTGGTTTAGTATGTATTTAATTACGGCGGTTCATATCTCAGTAATTAATTAAATCTGATTTGCGTCATTGATATATGATCATTTTACATGTTTTATCTATCGAATGGAGTTTTCAAAATTTAATTTTATTAATTTCTATTACCCTTAAATAACCTGGCAACAAAAGTAGCGACTGTTTTATATTAGCGCGCACTTTATCGGTTCATATCTCGGTAATTAATTAAATCTGATTTATGCCATCGATATATGTTTAAGGTACTTGTTTTATCATTCAAAATTGATTTTCAAATTTAAAATAAGTTTATAAATAACCGAATTAACACTTGTTTGTCTATTTACTTGAATTTGTCTAATCTCGGTAATTAATTATTTTAAAGGACTGTCATTTAGGCGCGTGCAATCTATGTGAAAAAATATTTAAATGCTGTATTCAGAACTAAGATTTGACCTTGGGTAAGAGCTGTGCTAAACAATCACTGTTAATTAATAAAATACTCAATTAGTTAGTTAATGCTCATTAATTATTGCTTGCATTTGCTATAGAAATATGTGTTTTTTCTTGCCGATCTAACGGTGTATTTATAATTGACCTAAGTCTCATAATAAGGGAGATAATGCCATTTTTCTGAGAGTATATTTGTTGCTAGGTTTTTTTAAAATTTGTTTCCAACTTTGCAGCAGTAAATTATATTATAATTTCATTAAAATTTGTACCCCACTGTCACCTTGCTAAACAAATAAGAGACAATATCGCTCAAATGTGATATGGGTATCAAATGTAAGCAAATATAGTAACTTAAACAATTATGTTATAGTGCCCCAGGGACGATAGGGTACAAAGTTCTGGGGTACAATAAAATAATTGAAAAACCTACCATATTTGCTTTCATTTGGTACCCATATTACATTTGTGCAATATTTGTACCTTTATTTGTTTAGCAAGTGGACGATAGGGTACAATGTTCTGGGGTACCATAAATAATTGAATAACCTACCATATTTTCTTTCATTTGATACCCATATTACATTTGTGCAATATTTGTACCTTTATTTGTTTAGCAAGGGGACGCTAGGGTACAATGTTCTGGGGTACAATAAATAATTGTATAACCTACCATATTTGCTTTCATTTGATACCCATATTACATTTGTGCAATGTTTGTACCTTTATTTGTTTAGCAGGGGACGATAGGGTACATTGTTCTGGGGTACAATAAATTAATTGTATAACCTACTATATTTGCATTTATTTGATACATATATATTAAACAAAATCGACCGAACGGTACAATGTTCTGGGGTACTATAAAATAATTTTCATAAACATAGTTTAAACTATATTTATATGTTTTACATTAATGTCATAAAAGCCGTCAACTTGCAATTTTAATTATCCTTATTGTAATCGGCCTAATTAAATATCTCTGTATATAAAATTTCATTAATTTCTAATTTTTATAATATTCACTATTCATTCTACATATTTCATCTTTAATATAACATTTAATATATTTACTTAATAAGGACAGTGAGACCGGAAAGCTATAAAAAGATAAATGCTTACAAAAAATGTGTACTTTAAGATTGAATACCCAATTGAGTGGCCCCTTTTGTATGGCAAGGCCAAGCAAGCAAAATATAAATGTGATTTCAAACACTTATAAAAGAAATTCTTTGCTCTTAAATATTAAGTATTAAATGAAATTACTAATAATTTAATATAATTGCGATTTAATTAATGATCATAATAATATAAGAAAATCTTTAAAAAACCATCATTAAATACAAATATATTTGAAAATAAAAATATCTGAAATGTTATTAAAAAAAGATTATTTCGCTATTCATATAATACATCTCCTAACCTTGACCGTCATTCTTATTTTTCACCCAGCTTGCTTTTCAGAGACATTTAAAGGGATATACTCTTTAGTAAAGCAACTACCAGTTAATCTATTAAAAATTTATCGTTGACTACAACGCCATCTCATATTAACTGTAGAATTATGTTACACACTTTACTTCACTAGTTTAACCGTTAACAGTGGCGACAAAGTTTACACAATTGTGAACTGGACTTGCAAAAAGTAAGCATGTAAATTTTGTTGCATAAAATGGCGATTATCACTAGGGGCACGCCCCAATGAAGCTCACTTTATGCAAGTGTTCTTGATCTGGACTAAGGATCATCTTTGTTCCTGCAATAATCTTCATTTTATGCAAGTATTTTTATATCCTAATCTTCAAATTGATGCAATCATAAACACTTGAAAATTTTATCAGTGTTGCAAAAGTGATGTTTTAATCTTTATCTTTCTAATTTTGGAATTATTACATGATTTATTTTTTCTTTACTAACTTCCACGATTGTCAATCAATAAAAATTGTAATTTTAATCAACTTTTATAGCATTTTATATTGAAAAAAAAAATAGATAAAATATTGCAAAGTATCTGAGTAAATAATGATTTTAAATCTTAGTTTGTTTATGTTGTTTGTGAGGTAATATAGCCTTTATTGTTATCGTTAAAAAGCTAATCCATTAAAAAAAAATTGATATCTTATTTGCCACTTAACTACTTAATTTGTTTCTATAAAAAATATCCTTACTAAAAAAATACTATTAAAGTATTGCAAAAAAAATATTTTACATAAATAATATGCAGTTTGTTTTTGAACTTGAAAACGGTCATAATTAGGTAGTTCATTTTTTTGATATTGCTGACATAATAAAACTACACGTAAATATATTCTTTTAATTAAAATTAGATGACTTAAGATTTAATTGCGGATTTTGAAAATAAATCTTACGCTGAAGTTATAGCGCATATAACATAAAATGAAAAACTCTTTGATTGATTAATGATTAAACTGAACAGTTTTCAATTTCTTGGATTTAAATTTACATTATTATTCTAAGTTTAGCAACAAAGCCATACATGTTCGATACTGCTGTCATGTTAATATATTTCAGGACTGCAACAAACCTTTTTAGAAGGACAGACACGGCACTTATAAAATTGTTCTAAATAAAAATTGATTTTAATTAACAAATCAAAATTATAAAATTAATAAGTACTTAACATATTTTTGTGTTAATACAAATATATATTTTTGTAATTAATACTAAATCCCAATCTACGCAATGCGCAATGTCTAAGGTCTATTCAAAACCACGCTACACTAAAAGTATACAAACAAAACTTCAGCACGTAAACACATGCTAGCCTGCATGCGATTGGTCTTTACCAGGGGGCTCGGCTGCTCAATCCAGACCCTATTAAAGTGAGAATTTATACGTAGTGAAATATTTGCTGTTGTTAAGAAAATATTTATAATTATGAATGTAATATCTGCACTTTCTAAAAACTTAATAATATACCTGAAATATCTTTTTAATTAGTGTTTTAATATCTTTATAAATCCTTTATATTATTGTCTTGCGACCCTGTAAATGTAATAAACTTATCACTTGCTAATAAAATTTTATTATTCATTGATAATTATAGTTTTGTAATTATTAATAAACAATTTGTAATATCCCATCAGGTGATATAGGATCTACTAAGGTGTCTACAGCGAAAAAGTAAGCCCCTTATACCGTGCGGTGCATTGGTGCATTGTTTGCTTAGTAAAACTATCACTCGTCAATAAAAAAATTATTTTCTTTGAAAATTATAGTTTCTTAATTGTTAATAAACAACCTGTATATTCCTCAGGTAATATAAAACCTATTAAGGTGACTACAGCAAAAAAAGCTAGCCGCTCATACCGTGCGGTGCATCGGTGCATTGATTGCTTAGTAAAACTGTCACTCGTCAATTTTTTTTTTAAATTTTTTTTAAATTATAGTTTCTTAGTATCTTAATTGTTAATAAACAATCTGTAATATACCATCAGGTGATATGGAATCTATTCTTTATTGCACATAAAATTTGTATTTATTATGTTTTTTTTAATTAAGTTAATTGACTATATTATAACAATACTGTATAATTATGTTTAACTTAAGTTGTACTTGCTGTTATTTGTACCTAACTGCAAAACTTTTTTTTAATTCGTAAATTTACTCAAATAAATATAAAGAGAACTCAATTTTATGAATTTGCTGGGCGACTGTAATGTACAGTTATGTGTGCGCAACACGTGTTAAAAACGACGCAAGAACGGTAAACTTGAGAAGAAAATGTTTTCTAGATTATTTTTTAAGTAATTTGTAATGTCTTTTTCTAATCTTAATTAGCAATGTTCCAATTGTACAGGGTGTATAAAGATAAAAAATGCTGCATTTTTATAACAAATAGAATTAATAGAAGCCGTGCGAGCAAGCAAAATAAAAAAAAATCATTAATAGAAATTAAAACGATATTTGTTTGTTTATTACTTTACACCGACTTTATTCCTACGGGGAACCGCAAAGTCTGTCATTGCCACTTTAAATGCGAAAATTTATTACTATACAGGGTGTCCGGAAAATACGTGTACAACGTTTGACGACAGACTCCTGACGTCAAAATAGGTCGATCTAAGCCGACTTAGTTATATCCAAAATTGTCTCGTTTAGCCGGTAGAGGGCGTCAAAAATTTGTAAGTATTAAAAAGAAATTACCTGTAACAATAATTTTTTAAGTGACCTTGTTGCTATGGCGTTTAATAATTTGACAATTATTGACAAATTGTCACCAGTCTATGAAATTTACTCAAGTATACGATCAACATTCTTGAATTACAAGTTCATTTTACCATTAAAAATGGAAAATTATACAAACTCTCAGAAAGTTGGCATGCTCCTGGTATTCGGGTTTTGTCAAGGAAATGGGCGTCAGAGTGTTAGGGTTTACATGGAGAGGTTTCCTAACCGTCGAATACCAAACCACCAAACATTTGCCAATATTGAGCGTCATCTTCGGGAAACGGGCAGTTTTGAGAAAAAGTTTGAAGGCAGGGGTCGTATGCGAACAACTCGAACTGTGGAAACAGAAGAGATGATTCTGGAAAGAGTTGAAGAACAACCAAGTACCAGTACCCGTCTCTTAGAACGTGAGTTAAATGTTCCTAAAACGATTGTCAATGAGGTTTTAAGAGAACAGTTGTTACATGAACTTTTACCGACTGATCCCCCCATGCGGCTTACATTTTGTCAATTTATTAGAAACAAAAGAATCCTTGTTCCAAATTTTTGTAGAAAAATTATGTTTACTGACGAGGCATGCTTTACAAGATCTGGGGTAACCAATCTGCACAACGAACATATTTATTCCGATGAAAATCCACATGCCATTAAAGTTGCACATCATCAGCATCAATTTAAAATTAATATTTGGGCAGGTATTATTGATCACTACCTTATTGGTCCCATTGTTATTCCAGACAGGTTAGATGGAAATATTTATTTAAATTTTTTGCAAGACACATTACCAATTCTTCTGGAGAATTTGCCCCTTTTACTTCGGAGGGAAATGTGGTATATGCATGATGGTGCCCCGCCCCATTTTTCCGTTGCCGTTCGGCAATACTTACATCATCAATATCCCAACCGATGGATTGGAAGAGGCAATGATGCACCAGTAAAATGGCCACCACGTTCTCCTGAGTTAAATATGTGTGACTTCTTTTTGTGGGGCGCTATTAAAACAGAAGTTTACAAGACTCCGGTAAACACACGCGATGATTTATTGCAGCGGATTTTAAATGCAGGCAACCATTTTAATAATCCCGAGACATTAGATAGGGTCCAATATCATTCTTTAAAGAGTGTTAATAAGTGTATTCAGCAAGATGGCGGTCATTTTACACATTTGCTTAAGTAATGTTTTTGTTTTACTTAGTTTCTTACAATAGATACTTTCAACTTTGTTATACTTTTGTTTTTTTTGACGCCCTCTACCGGCTAAACGAGACAATTTTGGATATAACTAAGTCGGCTTAGATCGACCTATTTTGACGTCAGGAGTCTGTCGTCAAACGTTGTACACGTATTTTCCGGACAGCCTGTATATTATATATTCATATATATTATTTTTTTCAGATTACTACAATAACAAAGAAAAATTTACGAAGAATGAGCTCGCCGACTGAATCAACATGTTATACAAAAAACTACCCATTGTATATATATATATATATATACATAAATGAATTGCAATTTTGTTTCAAATACACGAAGGCTCCTTTATTATTAATAAATTAATTAATGTTTACATTGAGTACTATTTTTTATCAATATAAATTATCAATTTAATATTAATCAAATTTATTAAAAAACTTGAAACTGCTATGTTATACAAACTCTTTAAAGAACAAAAAATCCTAAACTTACGTGTATATATATTTTCAAATGTTGCGTATATTATGCTTATATAAATATGTACATCATTGTTTGATAAGGATTTTATCAATCACAACCATCAAACAAAAAACCAAATTGATCTCAAAACTCCTGCAGATAAATCTATAACCTCTTTTTTGTCTTTTGCTAATTGTTTTACATTGTTAATGTTTTTCTTATTTTTTATATTATATACTTTGTACATTTTATGTGTGTATGAACGCTAATAATACTACAAAATTAATAAACTTCATTTGAACGAGAATAACAATAAATTTAATTTTACACAATTTATATTAATTATTTGTTATTAAAAACTTGTTTGCGTAAAAATATCAGATTAGCTCACAAAAAATATTTATAATTTTTTAAATTTGTTTTGAACTAGTTGAATCTCTTATTTCCTTAACCAGTAACAAACAAATGGTGCAAATTTAAAAAGAATGTTTTTTCTAATAACGTTTTTATGATCAATTAATCAAGGCGCTCGATTAATTAAATTGTCTATAAATACAGACGACCCATATTTTTTTAATTTTTGATTGATTCTATCACTTCCTTAACCAGTAACAAACAAATGGTGCAAATTTAAAAGCGATGTTTTTTCTTATAACGATTTTATGATCAAATTAATTAAGTCGGCTCGATTAATTAAAATAAAATGTCTGTAAGTATCGACTGATTGAAAATTCCCAATTTCTGATTGCATCTATCATTTTGTTTAGAAACAAATGGTGGTAATTTAAAAACCAAATGTTTGTTAATAACGAAACTGTGATTGTTTTAATCAAAATGAGCGCTTCATTAATTCTAATATCTTTGGCTCATAAAATGTAAGAATGTAATCGTGAGAGAAAAATAAAACACGTTAGGCATGAGTGCGAGAGAGCAAACATTAGTTTGTGTATCATAAATTGCCTAGTTTTCCGATTCAACATTATTTTGCTGAGCAGCTGTAACGCACGCTAACGCATGAACCAAGAACAGACATACCCGTTCAAAAACAAGGATGTTATACTATATACTGGATTGGCAACCAAGCCCCTTAAAGTGAGGAAAAATATCGAAATATGCAACCCGCCGTTGTGCCGCTTTAGCATCTCTTTCTATCTTACAATCGTATACGAGGCAAGAGAGACAGAATTTTAGAAAAATTGATTTAAAACAATAATTACAATCTGTATTTTACTATTTTATATATCAAATTATACTACCAAGTATTATTAATCTTTCTCATTAAAAAAAATCAACATAATTTCAATCATTATGACTTTAGTAAGATTTATAAAAAAATAAAATAATCTTTCTTATTACAGACAGTCAATATATTCATGTATAATAATAAAAAAGTAAAACTAACTTGTACATTTGTTTAAAATATAAAATAAATTGACAATTATACATAATATAGTACTAAAATAATAATTCGATAACCAAACCGTGAACAATGCGTTCTTTAAAGTTACTTGTATCTGGTACATCTTATTGAAGAAATTTCTTTATTAACTCTTAAGTTACTTAATAGAACCAATAATAGATTTTTTAGACGGTTAAAAAATTAGAGTTAGTAATTTTTAAAAGAAGTACTAATTCTATTATTTTTTATTACAAATAACTTTAAAGAAAGTGTATAAACTGGAAAGTAAAGTCTTAATAATAAGCTACATTGAGTCTAAATGTATTAAACATAAAGATCTACTTCATAAAATTATTACAACTACAATGATATAAATATTAATAGAATGATCAAAAACAACAATTAACAACAATACAAAATGTTTGTTATGAACTTTTGCATATATTTTATATATAAGATATTTAAAGGGAAAATAATAATTATTCTGTATAAAATTAAAACACAAAACTAGCATATAAAAGCATAATTATTTCCCAACGATATTGTTTACATGCATTAAATATAATTTTTATATTAAACTGCATAACATATTTTAATTGCAAATGCTTACTAATGAAATTAAATTTCATTTTCTGTTTGTTTTAAAGATTTACATCCAAAAGCAACCCAGTATTTAACCATTATTTCGCTTGTTAAATTCCACATTTAAACCGTATATGGCGTAGTGACTAGTGCGACAGAGTAAAACATACTAAAAGTGAGAAAGTTATACGGCACAACGGCAAGTTGCCTACCCACGGATTTGGACACACTATTTCTCTATGTGGTTTTTTTTAGGACGTAGTGAGTTGTTGGTTCTCAACAAGTGGCCCTTAAGAATAACTTACGCATGGTAATACCTTCCGGTTTTCTTCTCTACGCAAATCCTGTTGTTGTTATAATGTCCCTGTCTACACTAACCTACATTTGGTGCTAGTTTGAGGCGGGCTGGTTTTTGCTTCGCGGATTTTTACGCATCATCTGCGGCACGCATGCTGTCCTCGGCCCCTCTCTCCCTATAGCCCCTACCTTTGTCTGCCTCTTTTGTCATTTTGCCTTTTCTTATCTGCACTGGCATCTACCTCTGCATTCTCTTCTTTCTCCCATCCTTGTGTTATTTACTCTAATTATATAATTTGTTCTCAGATGTGCTCTTAGCTTACTAAGGTCTTCGTTCACTTCTTCTTTATCGTATCCCCTCTCCTCCATGAATAATTTATGCAGTTCCATCAGTTGTATTCCTTTTGACAGTCCTAGATTTGTAAGTTTTACCTCCAGTGATATCCTTGTATCTCCATCAGGAATTACTTCTTCATGTCCTTTCGTTGCCAGGTATATTCTGACTAACTGGAAGGTTGCGTTCTTAGTCATCCTCGAGATAGCATATCTACCATTTGGTATTTGCCTTGTTATTTCTGTTATTCTGCTTTCATTCAATATTACTTTTCTCCTTCTCCTTATCTCTGCAATTTCGTTTGGTATCATAATCTCTGTAAATGTTCTTCTTTTTTCTTCTGTTTCTTGGTATGCACAATTGTCATGCCCTTTCTTATTTTTTTCTTTTTGATCTTTTTCTCTGTTTTCTTGTTTCCATTTAGCTTCTCTCATCTCTTTCCTTTCTCTTCTATGGCTTTTAGTTTTTGTGTTTGTTTCCATTGTTTGTTTTTCTATATTCTTCTATTGTCAAACTCTTGATTTTTTTTTAGTACACTTGATGCAAAGTTTTTTAGCGACCTCCATTTATTTTCATCTTTTAAGCATTTGTTAATGATTGTTGATTTATCTACTTTGCTTCCTAGAATATATTCTAATTATTTTCTATCTTCCTTTCTCGCCTCGCATTCTACTAGAGTGTGTTCTGCGTTATCGTGTGTTTCTTCCTGACAAAATGCACACCTTTCTTTATTTTTTAAATTTTTTGCAAGAATTTTCCAAATGCTCCGTGCCCGGTCAGTATTTGTGTTGTATAATAGCACGTCTCGGGTTTCTTCTCTACCCATTTTTTTATGTCTGGGATTAATTCTCTCGTCCATTTCTCCTTTTCTCCTGTATCCCATTTTCTCTGCCATCTTTCCATAGTCTTCTCTCTTGCTCTTATCTTTGCTTCTTTTTTACTCGTTCCTTCTTTTACAAGTTTTTTAATTTCTATTCTTTCCTCCACCATCATATCCGCGGGAGGTGTTGCCGCAATTACCTCTACTGCCTCTTGTGACACTGTTCTGTAAGCTCTACAAATTCTTAGCGAGCTTGCTCTTGTGGCTCCTCTTACTTCCTTTCTGTTTTTGTTTGTTTTCATGGCTTCCCCCCATGTTTCTGCGGCATACAGCAATTTGCTTCTTGCTGCCGTTGCTATTAGCCTTCTGCTTTCTTCTCCTGGACTTCCGTTGTTTGGCATAAGTCTACCAAGCTTTCTCTTAATTTCCTTTGTTCCAATGACCGCTTCCTTAACCTGTTCATTCCATCCCTTTGCTTCGAGTGTCACTCCGAGGTATTTGATTTTTTTTCCTATGGTTATCTCTTGATCTCCCACCTGTATCTTACCTGTTCCTCTATTATTCCTCTTAGTCGATAGCCATGCCGCCTCAGTTTTTTGTGTTGCTAGTTTTAAACCCTTACTTCTCATCCATATTTGTATTATATCAATTGCCAGCTCTAATCTTCCTTTTAGTACTTCTATTTCTACGTCTCTACCTACTACTGCTATGTCGTCCGCAAATGCTGTTATTGACACGCCTTCCGGCATCTTCATTCGAAGTAACTCGTTATAGGCAAGGTTCCACAGTTTTGGTCCCAGTGCTGAGCCCTGCGGTACCCTTCTGGTAAGTTTGAATCTTCCCTTTTTGGTCACTAGGTTTCTGTCCTGTAAGTAGCTCCATATAATCTTGATTGTTTTTCTGTTCAGTTCTTTCTTCTGTGCCGCCTCTATGATTGCTGCCCATAATACGCTATTAAACGCGTTCTGTATGTCCAACGCTATCATTACACAGTGTTGCCTTTTCCTCTGCGTTCCGCTGTTTGATTCTTTTGCTATTGCTTTCACTTTCTCAATAGCTCCTAAAGTTGTTTTTCCTTTGGTAAATCCGTATTGTTCTTTTTCCCATCCTCCTTTTTCTTCTATTTCTTTGGTTAGTTAGTTAGTTTAGATTTTTGGCGTATCAGCCTAATAAGGCTATTAACGCCGATCTCTTGTTCTATTCTCCGTACAATAACTTTCTCCATTATTTTAGTCAGTGTGTTGATTAAGCATATTGGTCTGTATGACGTTGCTTTTCCTACTTATTTCTTTTTCTCAATCAGTACCAGAGTGGCTTATTTCCAACATCCTGGGAAAGTTCCTTCTTTTAGGCACCTGTTGATTATTTAAGTTATTTCTATCTCGTTTCCGTCTAAAGCTGCTTTAACAATCTCTGTTGTTATTTCGTCATAACTGCTTCTTCTTCGTCTTCTTTTAAGCAATTTGTCCATCACTATTTTGTACGGTTTTCCCCAAGGATCCCCATCTATAGATTTTATCATTTCTTTCCAGCATCTTTTTCTGCTATCCCTAATTGCCTTTTTAAGATTTTTCTGTCGTTTTTAGTTTCTCTTCTATTTCCTCTGTGTTCTCTCCTCTTCTTCTCAGGCTTTTGAATTTCTTCCCTGTTTGTATTGCGTTTTTCCTGCATTCTTTTATTTCCTCACACCACCAGTATGGTCCTTTTCGTCCGCCTTCCCTGTACCTAGGAATTGCTTCCTCCGCCGCTTTTCTCAGTTTTTCTGAGTACCTCTCGCATCTTTTCTCAATATTTTCGTTTTCTGTCACTTCTTCTGTTTCCATGTCTCTCTTTATCTTTTCTTTGTCCATTCTTCTTACGTTCCATTTACCTTCTCTCGTGTGCTCCTGTTTTCCGTTCTCCTTTGTATTGTATTGTATATGTTTGTGTAGACTCAGTGATTCTTCTTCAGTCACGGTCCATTCATTTATTATTTTTGCCATTTCCCACGTTGCTATGGTGATGTCAATATGTGATTTTGAGCTTCCTATTACAAACATCGGTTTGTCTCCTTTGTTGCAAATTGTAAGATTTAACCCTGCTATCATCTCCTCTAAGATTTTTCCTCTTAAATCGTTCTTGTAGCCTCCCCATCTTGGTGATTTTGAAATCTTCTCCTACAATAATTTTTTTGTTTTTCTGTTTTCTTAAACTTCTTTCTAATTCTTCTATCCACTCTCGATAGTATTCCAGATCGCAGTTTGGGCTGATATAACAGTACTATACTATTATGTTTTGTACTTCTGCCCACACTATTCCTTCTTTTTGTGTTCCCCATCTTTCCACCTTGTCCCTACACTTTCCCCTAGCTAAAATTGCTGCATCTGTTCCTTTGTCTCTTATCCACTTACCATTTAGTTTGTTTTTATCAGGTTCACTCACTAGCACTAGGTCTATTTCCTCTCTCTTCGCTGTTGCTATTAGTAAATCGCGAGCCTCTCTTCCCCTCCCTATGTTTATTTGTAAAAACTTATACATTATGTGATACTATTTTTTCCTCGTGTTCTCTCCAGTTATCTGGGTTGTTGTCTTCCATATTCTTCTCCTCATTTTTTTTTTCTTTGTAGCTGGACATCTTTTCTCTCCCGTTCTGTGTCCTAATACTTTGCATTCAATGCAGTATTCTTTGTTTCCGCATTCGGCAACCTGTGTCCCTCCTTTCCGCATTTTATACATAGCGAAGACCTGTCTTCCCCATTGCATTCAGCCGCTACATGTCCTTTCCTCCAGCATTTATAACATTTTCTTTTATTTGCTTTAACTTTCTCTACTCTGCATCTTATGAGTCCTATGTTTATTCTTCCTTCTCCTATTATCTGTTCCGCTATTTTTTTGTCCATTTTGACTATAGCGGTTTGTTTTTCTCTATAACCTTTCTTTATGGAAATTATTGTACTTCCTTCTGTGTTCACTTTGTTCATAATTTCTTCCAGTATTTCTTCCCTCTTAATTTCCGGGCTAATATCTTTAATTATCACCAGTCCTGTGGTTTTGTTGCTGGCTTTTCTTACATTGTAGCCTTCCATTCCATTTTTAATTTTTTCCATCTCTTTCTCCGTCTCATTACCCTTTGTAATTAGTAACAACTTCCCTTTTTTGTTTCTCTTACCTCCTTGAACGTAGATCCTTTTATCTGGGTTTTTGCCTGTCTCAGCAAATCTGCATATGTGACTACTGTAGCACCTGTTTCCGTTCCTGTTTTTTTTTTCTCTATTTGTCTCCGCTACCTGTCCCTGTGTTGGCACGCACAGTCTTATTTTTGTGTTAGTTCTTCTTCCTGCTATTTCCATAATTTTTTTTGCATCTCTTGCCGTAATTCCCGTTGGTAAGCATTTTTTCGATAGCTATTAGTATCTTCTTATTCCCTGCCGTTTCGATTTTCTGCTTAATGATGTGTACTTTTCCCACATTTTTTCCTCTTAGATTTTTTACTATTTCTATATATGGCGTTTCATCTTCTCCTTCTTCCTCCATTAGTTCAGGGTATTTTATTTTTGCTTGTTGTAAGATACCACCTTCTTTGCCTATTTCATCTTTATATATTAAAAGTCCTGTATCCATTTCCTTTCCCATTATTGTTTTTTTTTTCGCGTTTACATATTTATAGTCACCACCACAATTCAATGTTGACGAAGTAAGTTACAAATCAATTATTAAGTATAAATAAATAATGCCATACTGATGAGAGGTAAACCTCGAAACGCGTCTATGGATGTTTTTAGTTTAGAATATTTGTTCATAAATTTAATTTTTTAATGTTATTATTGGGTTGTCCGATTGAACAAATAGTAACGAGCGCTACATATGTCGTTGTGGCATTCGTATAAATTTACCTATTTAACTAGGCTTTATTCAAAATTATTGCTTTACAACTGTCTCATTAGAGGACATTGCGTCTCTTCTTTATATATTTTATATGGAATTTTCCAATAAATTATCTGGGCGTGCCTTAAAAATCCAAACGCGGGAGCTAATAAGCAATTTGATAACTTTTGCTACAGCAGAGGCTGACGCGGGCAGTTTTCTAATCCCGATAGAAAAGGTGCAGGAACGTATTGCTGCTGCTACAGGAGTTTCTGTTCGTACAATACGCCTAATAATAGTAGAGAAAAGAAAAATCGACAACGGTCAGAGCACTTTATTTACATTTTCTGATGAAAAACGAAATTAAAAAAAATAGTTAAAATTGATGATTTCGATAAAGGGTTGTTAAGACGTGTTATTTTAAATAAATATACGGACAATAAAATAGTTCCGACTGTGAATTCTACATTACAAGTTTTTACAGAAAGAACTGGAATTAATTGCAGCCGCGAAACTCTCAGAGAGACAATACATTGGTTTTCAGTGGCAAAAAACTAAATCAAATAGAAAATTGTTAATGGAACGACACGATGTACGATCGCTTCGTATAAGCTACCTTTGTACGATAGCGCGTTATCGTGAAGAAGGAAGGCCAATTTTTTATATGGAAGAAATGTACATCCATGCATCACATACCAACTTAAAAGAGTGGAGTGATAACACAAACGAGGGGATTCGACAACCCCTTGGAAAAGGGAGCCGATTAATTATAGTTCATGCAAACGAGGATTTGTTCCGAATGCCGTGTTAACTTTTAAGTCGGGATTGAAGACTTAAAAATTATAAAAAGTGGCTAGAAGAAAAATTAATTCCCAATTTACCTGAGAGAGCGGTTGTTGTGATTGACCGTACTATAACGTACAAAGTGATAAAGCACCTACATCGTGTTCTAGGAAAGAAGAACTAAGACAATGGTTAGATGCACACAATATTAATTATAATGAATCTGATTTAAAACCACAATTGTATGAGCTAATTAAACAACACAAACCAAAGTTTAAAAAATATGCTATAAATGATGTATTTGCAAATCATAATATAGATGTTTTGCGATTGCCTCCTTATTATCCCGATTTAAACCCCATAGAATTGGTTTGGGCTTCGCTAAAACAATATGTATAAAAAAAACACCACCTTCCGCATAAATGACGTAAGGCAATTATAAGAAGAGTTTTTTAAAACATTTTCTGCAGATGAGTGGAAATCTCGCGTGGAACACGCAATAAAATGTGAAGGGGAGTTTTGTGATCAGGAACCAAACATCGACTCGGTAATTTCATTAATTATCAATATTAATATAGATTCATATAGAGTCGACAGAGTTTTCAACAGAAACAGAAAGAATAATATTTTATTTATTATATTATGTTGTTATGTTATATATATATATACAGTGTCTCTGAGTGTATTGTTTCCCTTTCTCGCATTATGCATCCTTCATTCTGGCTATGGGTTTCTTTCTCTCAAGCATAGGCCACAGTATTCGTGGTTGACTGTCTTATTAACTAAATTTAAATATCAATTATAAAAATAAGTACATACTTTTACCTGGTCTAACTATAAATAACTGATAAAATGAAACAATTTCAGATTTGTTGGGGAGTGAATCTTCTGATAATGACTTCAGTTCTAGCAGTGATTCTGAATTCATTCCATCAACGGGGGAAAACGATGAACGAGATTTTGTACAGATTGATATAAAGATAATGGTTGTTCTTCCGTTATAAATAATGAAACAAATAATAATAATTAGCCAGCCAACTCTTTAACTGAATCCACAAAATTAAAAACGAGAAAAAGAAAACGCGATGAGGCCTACTGGGTTCGAAAAAATAAGCGAAAGTTGGGAAAATCATATGAATTCAAAAATTTTTTAGTTGAAGCAAAAAAATATATATTTGTTGACAAATGCTGTATAAATGATTGCTATCAAAACTTTAATACAGATGACCAAAGAAAGATTTTTACTTCATTTTACAAAACAAAAAATTTTGTTTTGCAAACAGCCTATTTATATGAACTAATCCATGTTACTGAGACAAAAAGATGCCGTGTCAAAAAATAAAGAAAACTCCCGACGACGAAAGGTCTGTAAAGATTTTTTTTTTTTAAGTTTTAAAAATTTCTGATGGACGAATTTCAAGGGCATTCGTTAATAAGCCTAAAGAAGGCACACCTCCTAAAGACCAACGTGCCCGACAGACATCATGAATATAAAATTAAATTAAATTGAAAAATTTTATTGACTACTTTCAAAAATATGAAAGCCATTACGCAAGGCACAAAAGCCTTAATCGGCAGTATTTTTCACCAAGCCGAAACATAAACATTTTATACCTGTACAAACAACATATGATAGATTTTTTACCTGTTTCTTCTAGTATGTTCAGAAATATTTTTAATGAAATTTTTAATTTACATTTCCATCCCCCCATTACGGACTCGTGTAAAAGATGTGATAAATTTAATAATAAAATAAAAGCATGCACTGATGAACCAGAAAAAAACAAGAGCTTGGAGTTCAGAAAGAGTTGCATCTCAGAAAAGCAGAGGAAACTAGGCAGGGGATGCATGTTGATGGGGAATTGGCCAAACAACAAAATCAAAAAGTTACAGCAATTGCATTTGATATAATGAAAACACTTCCGACACCAGACCTTACAACAGGTATATGTTATTGTCACAACTGGGTCATCTACAATACTAATTATTATCATTATAAACCCGCTTGGCTACGGTTGTGACTGGGCCGGTTTGTGGGCCTACTTGCCGGGATGGCATTACTGTTGGGATTGGGGGGTAATAAAGACAACTAGTTACAACACTTACATTTTTTATTTGTTACTAATTTGGCGGCTGGCGGGTGATCTTGGTTGGTCCTCGGGCTTTACTCACAACTCACATTTCACAATAATTATTGACACTAACGACTATCAACTCTGCAACTGTCTATCTACTGACTGACTGACTATACGACTGTCTATCGACTAACCGACTGCCCGCTTATCACACTATCTTCTCTTTTTATAATATTGGTCTTAACCATAGGTGACATCATCTGACCGCTCCCGTCCTGTCTATTATTTAGTCAGGTGGCCACTCAAAGTGGAAACCAACATCCTTAAGACTCCTTTGTTTGCTAATCTCTTAACCGCGATGCGTAATTTATGCTACTTTCTTTTATGCGTAATCGGAACTTGCCTATGAATAATATCCTAAGTAAATATTATTCAAGTGCTTTGTCTATACAGGTGCAATATTGATTTACGAAATATGATTTCGTGACATTTCCCCGACGCTAATTTCGAGCACTGGTCTCTCAGTGTAACCCAAAAAATATTTAATTATTAATTTTATAAATTGTTTTTAAAAGATAAAACATATGATTTTATTTAAAAGTAAACAAATGATTGTTTTCTAAATTTTATTAAATATAGTCCCGACGCGATTACGCATTTCCGCGGGAGCGCCTTATCACGGCTTCCATGCATGAGCATTTAAATCTAGTCTTATTGACGTCGATGACCCCAAAAGATGTTCCATTCCAACCATTGAGTAACAGGATTACATAAAAAGAGAAGAGAGTATTTGTATTTATCCCGTTCATTAAAAAATAACATTCGTTGTTATTTGAAATTGCGTAGGCGACATTAATGATAAGCATTTCCGGAATGCTTGATATCGCGCAAATATGTTTCAAATCATTTCGCTTAGTGCAATTATTTCCGTGTCCGCGATCACCAGCCATTTACCAACAAAATTATTATTTATATAATTATACAATATCCAAGTTAATATATAATATCCAATACGCCTCAATCGACATCAAAAAGTGAAAATAAACAGTTCTTCAGTGTATACAATAATTAATAGTTAAGTGACAAGTGATTGTTCGCTTCGTGCATTATACAAAATAAAAAACAGTTAACACAAACTAACACAAACCGGACATTAAGGTAAGTACCCCTTTTTATTATCTTATTTCTTTAGTCTATTTCACCACTACTGGCTGGATTCAACCTCTGCATGGACAGATAGACGGGACTCCTTAACCTCGACATCGTTGTATAGCCTATATTTGTATTGCTATACGGCGGTTGTCGCGGTGTAGGCGTTGCTGCTAACACAGGTGTGGATCCCCAGGTGAGGGTAGGTAGTAGATATGGTATTGACTCGTACTGCCCAGAATCCCTTCTTGGCCTTGGTAGGGGTCGTCGCCGTTGTGCTTCGATCGTCATTCTCAAGTCATTTTGATATATAGCCATTAGGCACGCCAGCTCGTTTACCCGCTGCTGTACCTTCCCCATAGACATTCTCCAAGCATATAGTATAACTCCTAAAACAACTAAACAAACAATAGCCAAAGCCAGTGAGAATCGGTTATATAAATATTCTGTATTATTCTTTTTAAATTCTTCCGTCGTCGAATTGGACTCGGGGGACCATTCCTCGTTTAAATGTTCTGTTAGACGTTCCAATATCGTGACAGTACCGCCGTTTGCTGGTATGCGGACTTCCTTTAATTTCGTCCAGGCAACTGGGATCACCTGAGTCACTATTAATTTCATTTTATACTGGATACATGGCATGTTGTATAGTATTTCTGTCGCAGTTGTATTTATGGCGCATTCGCATGGTAGCTCGATTTTAAATACCCCCATATCCTTGTGTAATTGAAAATGCTGGTATTTTTGATAATAACATCTAATTGAAATACTATTCTTCACAGGTGTTATTATCCAGGTGTTTTCTTTTAATCTTATTGCACGACCTTGGTTATTGCTTTTAGGATGACACGTTATCTGACATTTTCGATCCAGTTCTTCCTTCGTTGTTCCTATTAATACTGCTTTCGCGCAATTTATCGATTGCTTATCTTCTACCTCAGCTGATTGGATTATTCGAAGTAGACTGTTAGATACTGCATCTCCCTCGATTCCCATTATTTTTGGTTTATTATGTGGCTGTATTATTGCAAACTCCGTGTTTCTCATTTGCAATCGACACTCTTGATTTTTCCAAAGAAAACCAGGTAATATTGCCTGTTTCAAGTCAAAGTTAATAGCTTGTAAATTTACCATTGGTATTTTAATAGTGAAACTAATCGTAGTGTCATTAATTAGGCAATTTATAAGTGAGTGTCGGTAGATCTCATATATGTTTTTAAAAGCGAACTGATAATCTCCGCCTGTTTGACCTACGGCAACTCGAATCATGCTTGTCAAATCTTCGTCGCTTATAGCGCCGAACCGTAAAATGTTAGTCTGACAAGAGTTCATTAAATCGCTCACCAGCTTGATGTGTCTTGCTATTTCGTCTCTGATGACTCCTAACGTCTTATTCTGTGTGCATTCTGTGGAATTTGTAGTGCTATTTTTTATCTCTGCTATTGGTCCCAAATATTCTTTTAAACTGACTTCTTGGTAGTATCCAATCAATGGAATCTGGTAATTTTTTGTTTTTGTTTCTATCCTGTGTCCTGTTCCAGTAAATTGCCCATAAATGTTTCTTTCAATGTTTCTGTAGTACCACGCTTCTTTTTGATCCCCTGCGATATTTGAATATGTGCCTTTTAATGTTCCCGTGATGAAGTTAAATTTTGTTTTTATTGAGTCCAGGTTAACCCAATGATTTTTGTCATAATGTTGTTGAAACTCTTTCATACACGTTGACCATGTCCAGCTAGGCCCATCCATCACGAATTTAATTGTTGCTGGTATAAATATATCATATATTGAATTATTCGGTAAGTTTTGTGAGCATGATCCAGATGTCACTTCTATTGCCAGATCACTTTTTGATGTTTTTGTTAATAATACTAATACTACGATCTTAACTAAATACATTTTTTTTTTTTTTTTACAACACTTGTTAGTCTATTTACTATTTCTATCACTAATTCCCAATACACCTTTAGATTCTATTTGTTATTTATATTCCTCATGCTTTCATGCTTCCTATTCCACGTCTAGAAAGAAAAAACCTCTTAAGAACGATAAGATTATTTAAGCTTATCTCCTTCCCCCTCTTAATCTACAGCATATATCTTACAAGCTAATCTGCCAGCCCTAAGCCTAATAATATTATTTTATACTTTACAAAAAACAAAATTCTTTCATGCTTCACTTACCCTTCAAGGTTTACAATTGTCGTGAACATGTATTTTGAAATAAATTCTGAAATATTAAGCTTATATTACATTGCTTATCACATATTTATACCTTTTACTTCAAAGTCGTATTTTAACTTTTTAATCCTCATATATCATTAATACTTCATACGTATCTTATTTATTCATATTCCAAGAAATCTCTCTTAAACGTATTATCTTATTTACTTCTTTATTCGCCCTTAAATTTATTTACTATATCCTTGATATACCTTTTAAAATACTTTATTCTTTTTACATATTTCATTAAATTCTCTTTTAAAATACCCCTTTTAACATATTCTTTAATATATTCTTTAATTCTCTTTAATAACTCTTTTTTATATATACTTTTATAACTTCTTTTAATAATTTATTAATATAGATGCATTTAACTCTATTTTTTATCTCGATGCGAAACCCAATAACTGATTTGTTTTCTTTTCTCGCGACCCATACATCGGTAACCCTCTTTTATTTATTCATTAAAACATAAAATTTCTCCTTATTTTTCATTTATTTAACCCTTTTTGAGAAACTCTTCAATACACCCAGTCTTAGAGTAATTTAACCGGTGTTACTCTAAACCCTGTTGTACCGGAAACCTTATTTTATTCTCATCAAACCCATTCCTTGCGATTAACCATAATCACATAATAAAAAAAAAATATCTTAACATTCATCCAAAATTAACAACAATATATCAGTTTTGCTAACGTGTTTCTGTTGTGTGTTTCAGGTGCAAAACAATTCGAAGCTTAATGCTTAATTACAAAAAGGGTCTGGTATGTGGTCTTTCTAGTCGGCTCTTGGTACTCAGGCATATGCTTGCTTGACACTAGTTTTTTAACAGTGTCGATGTATGCATATGTCGTGAACTTGGAGTAATATCAACGATTACCAGAACGATGGATTATGAAGGTAAGCTATATCTGTAACTCCGATTCTTTACTTTTGCTAGCATCAAGTTTACTAGTAGACCACATAGTACTTGTGATTTGGCTCATGTCCTATGCGAGTTTCTCAGACAACTTGGTTCTTATTGGTCACCAAAGACAACCTATTTTTTCTAGTGTTTTTTCAATCCGTTACTGTAATGAGTATTGAGTTGTCTGACACACCATGCAACACACGTGTTTAAATTCGTGTGACGCACGGATCTGCCAGACTATTCGGTGTTTACTTTTTCCACCGTGACCACCTATTATAATTCTTTTGGTTGTCTACAACCCAGAATAGCGCTACGGAGATATTTCTATTCCGTGGGCCATCTCTGGATTGAGGACGGCCATGAGACCAATCCTCTCTAATTTTACTATAATTTGCTTCCTCTATTTTGTATGTTCATTTGTCCTTGGTCAACCGAGACGTCATACAGGATGTGGTGTTTGATTCACATAATGTATGCTTATCTTGGTCGATCCAATGCATACTGACAACCTAACTGTGCTTCAAACTTCTTTTGGCATCCCTCAGTCCAAGAACTCTCACAGAGATATTTAAACTCTATGAGATTCTTTTGGAATGAAGGTGGTCATGAGGCCTAACTTCTATATACATATATATATATTTACCGTAACTGGCTTTGAGCTGAACGGAGAGCCATGTGATGTATGTAATTTTGAATCGTATAAAACATGTTCCCTCCGGACGACGCGGCGCTCACTAGCAACACAGTCGTACTCAAAAAAGTTATTCCCTTCGGTCAGTCATTCCCCTTCAATTTCTGGGTATGCCTAATTTTAATGGTCGGCCGAGGAATTGTGAGAGACTGACTTTCTGTCCATTATCGTAATTATTATCATTGCGTAAAAGACTTTTCGCATGCTGTATGTATCCTTAACTACCTTTTACACTGGTTCAAGAGAATCACGCGCTTAGGCTTACTAACTTTTTATAATCAAGATGCTCTACTTTTATGATCTGTACTCTTATACCTAATATGTTGTTGTTATTGTCTGACATAATCATTCATCCATTCATTTACACTTCAGCATACTGCCAACCTGTACGAAAACCTGGTGCCGTCTGTGTAGATTGAAATTACTTGTAGTCATTCGCTAGCTGGCTCAAAAACTCCAATCTCAGAGATCGGTCACTTGCCGCGGTAATCCTATTACAAATATCTTATACTTAACGCGTTGAGGCTTTGGCTTTCATTAATTTTTTTCCAAATAAGGAGGTGCTGCTGTCACATGGCTCCTTCTGAAAGAAATTAATGCCAGGAATCATCAACGGGCCCTGTGATTCATCCTGCGCATCCCCTATATTGACAAAAAACTGTCGTCCATTTGGCAGCGTAAGGACCCCCATTTCCCCTGGTTTGATGGCATCTATATTCTGTAACGGCTTCATCTCCGTCATCTCTTGAACTTCACTGATGGTGAGGTTCGTAGATCCTTTTCTTGGACTCCTTTTTCTTCTTATTCTTCTGCATTCGTATATACAATATGCTAACGCTCATACTGTTAGTACTAGCACTATAGCATATGTTGTGGACATCACAACAATTTCTCCTAATTGTAGAGCGTGTGTACCTACGGGCATGGCAGCAAAAGTTAAGTTTCTACTCTTAAAAACTAAATATATTATTACGAGTGTCAAAATCATATTCCAATATACCATCGCTGAATTGGTATGGTTATAAATCTGCGTATTTACAATGCTCTTATCTTCTAATACTCTATCTATTCCCTCCCTTATGTCGGCATACTGATCCCGTGATGTGAGATTCAAGTATGGAACTTGCAGATTCCATTCAGTATTTAAACAATCGGACAAATTTTGGAATATGGGATGCATGCTAGGTTTTAAAGGATTTATCTGATAGGATTTCAAGTTTGTCCAAGTTACTGGTAAAATATGCGTTATTTCTAGCCCCTTTACTTCGGAATTTCCACATGGAAACCGAGCTGGTAATATCGTAGAGATATTATCTCTTACTAAACATTGACAAGGTAAGCCTAACAGAATAGCCCCTAAATTTGTCGGATAAGTATTTAATGCTACGGTTGAATTAACGCATTCCACTTTTAGGGTTGGACTTGGGTGAGTGAACACGTAAATGTTTTCGTCTATTTCCGTTATCAGCATCGCAGTAGACGCATGATATTGTAATGGACAAACTTTGCTTAAATAGTCCACAGTGGAACTCCTGTACATGGCGACTGCACATTGATGCCCGTTCACCGAGTCAGATGAGAATCTTGGTAAGTAACATAACTGGTTTTGATAGGGTTTGCATTGATGCAACCCTGTACCCGAAATAGGTTTTACTTCTTTAGATACCGTGTCTACCGCAACGTATAAAGTGTCGTGGATGATACGACACGTCTCGTTGTGCCATCCAAAAGGATTGGTGACCAACTCTAACAGGTTCCATTTAGCACTAGCACGTACGATTGGAATTTTTACCCTCATTACAGCGGTTGTTTTTGAGAAAGAACACCCTGCAATTGGTAACTGATAGTATCGTGAAATTTGAGTAAGTGGGATCGCCAACTTATGGTTTTGTACTTGTAACCTAGCTTGTAATTTCATTAAATCGTTGTACAGTACCTTTGGACTAATGAGTACCATGGGTATGTGTTGATGTTTGCAGCTACCGACTACTTCTTGATTACGAATCAATATTGCAATTCTAGAAATTTTGCCTATCAATTCATACACATACCAAAATAAAATTATTTCATCCCACAGTCTGTGTTCCTTAGTCTCTTGTGCAAAGTTCCGGACTCGTTGATTCAGTTTATTTAGTGTATGGGCTATCCCTTCACTGTACTCTTTGAATAACGTTGATTGAGTTCCCAGCTGTTTTATCGTGTCTTTTAATCCTTTCCCTAATAATTTTACTTTATTCCTTAGGTCGTCTTCGCTTATTGAAAAACTATCGAGGTCCATGCTACTGCATCCCCCAAGAAGTCCAACGATCGTTTATTTCTGACACTAATGCGAGTGAGATCAACATCTTCCTCGTCATAATCTTCGTATGGTGACGTGACATGAGTGGCATCCAGGATCTCACGATCTAATACTTCTTCTAGTTGCCGTGATTGTCCTTCGACCAGGTTTTCGGTGTCCACAACTTCTCGTAAGTATAGACATGTCATATTTTCTCCTTCGCCTTTCTCTCCTTCTGGTCCACATCGATGTACCGGCATCATTCTTTCTGCCTGATAACCTTCTCTTTGCCATGGCATTTCATAAACTAGAGGTATCGAAGCCCCGTATAAAATACTGTCAGGGAGTTTTTTCCACTGTGCCCCTGTTGTCACCTGTACGGTGCTCCCTTGTGCACTCCCTATGGCTATTATTATTAATACCCACATCTGTAAATTTGTAAACAAAATAACATTACTAATAAAAATAATTTTCATTTATTTGGGGAAACAATTTTATCTTTTATTTTAAAATTGGTACATTTATTAATAGAGTTCAATTTATAATTGTAATATAAACACTACTGGTAGGGTCTTCGGTTGGGTTGGACCGGTTGCATCGGTCGTTTGACACGATTGTGTCGCGCGCGAGGATGCCCCATCATGGCCGGATGTGGAAGATCATACCGCTCTTCGATGTCTTCCCGGCTTTCGCTATATAACCCTCTATAGGGGTCTATCTTGGACTCTTCTGAGTCTCGTATCCGATCCTGCGCGTCGACCCTGGGCCCGGTATTGTTACCATGGGGACCTTCAACAGTTTCATCTGGGCCCAATATCTGGCCATCGCTAAAGCGCATCGGTCTCCCGTACCCTGGTGAGCTCCACAGGCGTATTGCTCGGGGCTATACAGGTGCCTGCGCTCTTCTTTCACCCGGACGGCAGGTGAGCCCCAAATGACCTGCCAAAGGTTCACTATGGTTGGAGTACATGATTTCTCCTACTAAGGATCTCGGGATGGCGAGTAAATCATCGTTGCCATTGATGGTTGTATTTGCCTTATACAGGACATTCTCTATCATCTTAAACGACTTGGCTCTTCTGCTCAATGCTACATTTACTTCGGGGTTGTCCGGGTCCTCGATGGCTATGATTAGTTGATTCAACCTGTCATCTTCGCGTTGTTTCTCTGCTAGATCGTCACCGATCATCAGATAGGTGGGGATTTCATTGGCTTCTGTTTCGTCGTTTTCGACTGCTTGCATGACTGGGTTTCTGGATAATGCATCGGCATCTCGGTGTATCTTACCATGCTTGTGGATGATGGTGTAGTCATACTCGGCTAATTTGATAGCCCACCTAGCTAAACGTCCAGTGGGATTCTTTACTGTTTTTAAATAACAGATGGCGCTGTGGTCAGTGATAATCTTGACCGGCCTTCCGTATATCAAATGACGTAAATACCCTAAACTCCAGACGACACCTAAAGCCTCCAATTCTGAAATGGAGTAATTCTTCTCAGCTTTGGTTAGACTCCGCGACACATACGCTATGGGATGCAACATCCCCTCAATTTCCTGTAACAGTACTGCCCCTAAACCTATCATAGAAGCATCTACTCTCAGTTCTGTGCCTAATTTGGGGTTAAAATGAGCCAACAATGGTGCATTCGTAAGTTTCTCTTTGAGAATCTTAAAAGCATTCTGCTGTACCTCTTCCCATCGGAAAGGAAGGTCTTTTCGTGTTGCCTCATATAGTGGCCTGGCTATATTGGAAAAGTTTTTTATAAATTTCCGGTAATAATTACAAAGTCCAACCAAACTTTGTATCCCTTTCACATTCTTTGGAACTGGGAAGTCTGCAATTGCTCTCAATTTATCTTGATCAGGAGCGAGACCTTTTTCATTGACTAGATGCCCTAAAATTTTTATTTCCTTTTTGGCATAAGAGCACTTAGATGGTTTCAACGTTAAGCCGGCCTCTCTCAAGCGCTGGAAAGCGTGCTCCAACCTGATTAGATGATCATCGAAGGTGACTGAATGAATAATAATGTCATCCAAATAAGTCAGAAGTTCGACCCATTTTAATCCTCTGAAAACCTTGTCAGCTAATAACTGAAACGTAGCAGGTGCATTGCACAGACCAAATGCTAGTTTATTAAATTCAAAACTACCACCGCCATTTATGACGAAACTGGTGTATTCTCTACATTCTTCTTTGATGCCAACCTGCCAGTAACCGCTAAACAAATCTAAGCTAGAAAAATATTTTGCACCCCCAACATAAGACAGAATATCGTCTATGTTAGGTTAAGGGTAGCAATCTTTTTTCGTGACGCTGTTCAATAGGCGATAGTCGACGCAAAATCGCGTTTTGCCATCCTTTTTCTTGACTAATACCACGGGTGAAGCCCATGGACTGGCGCTAGGTCGGATGACATCATTCTGTAGCATGTCATTGACCTGTTCGTCAATGATTTCTCGTTCGGCTTGGGATACCCTGTATGGTCTTGACTTAATTGGCATCGCATCACCAACATCGATGGTGTGCTCCACGAGGGTTGTGTAGCCCATGCTGGCCGTGTCTGATGCAAACACATCATGATATTCGTCTAAAAGACGCTCTAACGCCCTTTGTTCGTCAAATGACAGCGTTGTTTCGATATCATGTGATATATCGGCGTTGGTAGGGGATACTAAAAAACAGGGTAGTTGGTTTGCGGTGACTCTATCAAGAGAACCTAGCACCGTACCTGCCATTATTCGGAAGGGGGTCGCCTTGATATTTCGTACCATAACGCTTAATTTATTACCTATGACGACTGGATCACTTGTGACTTCCAACCCTTGTTTGATCAAAAAATATAAATTAGGGTTAAACCTAAAAGATTCTAGAATAGGTACGAGATTTTTATTAATACTAATATCAATGTTTCTTTCTTTGTAGGCTCCTATGACGCCCCCTGTATGAACTTTTACCTTTGCGGTTTGGATTTCCTCTTCTAGGACAAAAAGTTCGTTAGGACCTGCCTGTTCTAAAAATGGAACTTCCGTATGACTGTTTTCAGCCGTGAAAGAAATGGTACGTAGAGAGAAATTGATTATGGCTTTGTTTTTTATTAAGAAGCCAACACCCAAAATTATAGGATGCGGCAACTCTTTCAAGATAAAAGCCAAAAATGTAAAATTAGTGTGCATTAGTTCGATAGTGACCATAACCTTACCCAATATAGGTACGGTTAAGCCACCAGCTGTTTTTACAAATGCTATTTCAGATGGTTTAATTACGTCACGTAGCCTGTCATCGTATTGTATAATGTTCCCGGCGGATCCTGTATCTATTATTATGTCGGTATCTAATTGAAATAATTTAGCGCGTATTAATAACACCGACGCAGTTTCAAATTTGTTATCCGTTACCGTTGCGCAACCTATCGGGATTTTTACGTCGATATGGGATTTCTCCCCCCGATCATCGACGACAAAAGGGTTGACTTTTATTGCCGCCGATTCCCGTTTGGGGTCGGCGAGTTTTCCCGCTGGAAAGTCACGCGTCTGTCAGAGTTAGTTCCTTGTCTCTCATTGTTTTGTCGCTCATTACCTGCGTATCTCCTTGCGGGATGATTATTGCCGGAATAATTTCCGCGATGCCCGCTTCCCGCATAATTTCGCCCGGAGTAGTTTCCACGGCCACTACCGCGTCCTCTGCCGGCTTGGAAATCGGTACGATCCTTCATGGCCCTGAGCATGGCAGGGTAGCCCTGAGGATGCCTGTAAAATTCCTTGGCGAATGGCTCGCGGCACGCTCTTATCATGTGTCCGGTTCGGTTACAATTGTAACATCTGGGCCGTGCGTCATACGACCTTGTTTGTGGTAGCCCGCGTTCGCCACTGTTATAGCGCGGTGGTCCTGGTGACCTCGGCCTCTCGGTCTCGGTGCTTGTACCCGCTTTAGCAGCGTCGATACCCGTCATCATGGTGGTGAGTGCTTGGTCCCTTAGAGTGCTTAACAACTCTACTACCTCCCTCAAACTATCCTCCGTCACGGGAGTTTTCAAGCACATTTTGTACTTCTCAAAATAAGAAGGGTGTAAACCTCCCTCAAAATACCCTCGGATCGTATTTACATTCATCTTCGGATCAACATCCTCACACATGTTTAGGACGTCATAAAAAAATATTTTTATGTCCTCCGTTTGTCCCTGTTTTCGGGTACACAGCCGATATTGCATGTCACCGTGACTGCCCGCGTAACGCGAAATAAAGTCCGCTTTTACTTCGGCCCAAGTTTTTTGGTCATTAGCGGCGTTGTTTTTATACTTGTTGAACCACCCTAATGCCGAACCGATCAGGTAACCCCCGAAATATGTAAGTTTGGGCTTCTCACCCCATTTGTTTCTTAAGGCCGCTTGCTCATATTTTTTGAGGAAAGTTATGACATCGCCCGTCGCTGGGTCGAATGACTCGGGTGCAACAAACCGCGGCGCAATTCCTAGATCGCCGTTCTCAACTTTTGTATCCCCTAACGTGGGAGGAAGTGCCATTATTGTTGTTTTATTGTCAAATTTATTTACGATGGTTTCCGGGCTCTGGTAATCAGTTTCGATATCTGATTTATAATCGGACTCGGAGTCTGTCTTTACACTACGCGCCGAACTCCCTGAATTAATGATTCCCTTTAATTGAAATCTAACTAAATCCCATCCCCTAAATGTTTTGTTTAATTCGTCGATTTCGTTTTGGGGACTATAAAAAATGTCCGCTCCTCCCGGTGCACTAGGCGTGATAAATACTAGATCGCCCCGTTGGCTGAGCGGGGTTTCCGAATATTCTCCGGTCTTTAAAGTTTCGGGGTCCGCGTGCTCTGTTGCCTTGCCAATGTCTAATCTGAGAACGTTTTGTTTTCCCGGTACTTTAAGAGGCTTGGCGATTAACTTTTCTCTGCGCGCATTAATTTCTCTACCCGCGTCCCCGGTAATTAAATCGACTGTGGTTTGTACAACCGAAGCGGCGTTTTCACGTAACGATGCAGGTGATTTAATTACAATTGTTTTGATTTCTTCGCGTATATTTAATTTCAATAGTTTAGCCGCTGAACGCGTGATTATTTGCTTATCTGTTTCACTATCACTTTCACTGTTACACATTTGAAATAAAATCCGGTCGCGATATAAGACAATTACACATACAAATTTTTAAAATTAGGAGCATACCTAAATTACAAAATACATACATAAACCATACGATATATAATGCTCTTGAACATAAAAAATAGCATAAAATTTGCGAATAAGTTGGTGAAATACGATTCACAACACTGCCAAAATTAATAATAACACACACAATAAACAGACAGAGTGTGATGACTAAAAGGATCTACAGGTGGTTTTTTATTTATTTTCTATTTTCTTTATTTATTTAAAGTTTACTCGATAACTATACATTTCCCAACAGTATCATGCGTGCCAAGCAGTAATTCCCAGGAGTTTTATCATATACATTTTAATTGAAAATTGCAAATAATTTAATTTATTGTATTATGGCTATATAAATAGAGCAATGTTATAAGTATCAGTATTTAAATTTTTTAAATAATGAAATTGATTTTAGATTTTTTATTTTTAATTATATATCTAAGTTTGATGTATTTAAATTCATATCTATTTTTAAAAAAACTGCGCTAATTAGCCTAATACCCAAAATGAATTTAATCATGATATAATTATTCCTTTCCCCTTTTAATTTAAACTCCAGGAATTAATAAAAACGGCGCCTCCACCATATGTCACAACTGGGTCATCTACAATACTAATTATTATCATTATAAACCCGCTTGGCTACGGTTGTGACTGGGCCTGTTTGTGGGCCTACTTGCCGGGATGGCATTACTGTTGGGATTGGGGGGTAATAAAGACAACTAGTTACAACACTTACATTTTTTATTTGTTACTAATTTGGCGGCTGGCGGGTGATCTTGGTTGGTCCTCGGGCTTTACTCACAACTCACAATTCACAATAATTATTGACACTAACGACTATCAACTCTGCAACTGTCTATCTACTGACTGACTGACTATACGACTGTCTATCGACTAACCGACTGCCCGCTTATCACACTATCTTCTCTTTTTATAATATTGGTCTTAACCATAGGTGACATCATCTGACCGCTCCCGTCCTGTCTATTATTTAGTCAGGTGGCCACTCAAAGTGGAAACCAACATCCTTAAGACTCCTTTGTTTGCTAATCTCTTAACCGCGATGCGTAATTTATGCTACTTTCTTTTATGCGTAATCGGAACTCGCCTATGAATAATACCCTAAGTAAATATTATTCAAGTGCTTTGTCTATACAGGTGCAATATTGATTTACGAAATATGATTTCGTGACATTATTACAAAAGGCAGCTACTACTGCTTTGTTATTCATAACCTCGCAACAAATCAAGCTGTTATGTACACTTGGAATGAGTCTGTTGCCTCCAGAGGCCCCCAGGAAGTCGGATCTTGTCTAATGCATTATGTGAAAAATTTCGTCACTACTACAAAGCTGATTATGTATTCCGATCAATGTGGAGGACAAAACCAAAACATAAAGCTGTTATTGATCTGCAATTATATTGTTGCAAATGCAGATTTTAACGTTTCACAAATCGATCATAAATTTCTTTGCAGTAGACACTCGTACTTGCCCTGTGACCAAGATTTTAGATTGGTTACAGCAGCCAAAAAATATCACCCTTTTATTTATGTCCCCAATGACTGGAATAGAGTCATCATGGCTGCTCAAAAGAAAAACACATTCAAAGTCATATCTATGGAGAAAGGACACCTTTTTTCCTCAAAGTTATTACAAAATAAAATAACCAGAAGAAAAATATCAAAAACCAAGCAGAAAGTTGAATGGTTAAAAATTCAAATCAAGAAGATGCGAGTTTTAGTGAATTGGATATGAAAAAATGAACTTTACAAGTTCTGAATACTTTAGAGTTGTTGCATCCTAAGGCAACTTCATAAGCGTGGAAAAGAAAAACGACCAACTCCAACTTCTGGTTTTTGTCTCCCCATTCACCATGATTTTTTTTAAATGTACGTACCGACGTTAGGGGTACAGACGAGGTTTACATACGTACTACAAAAAATAGCAATAGTGAGGAGTTTTAGTTTTTAGAAGATAAGAACAACTTAGCAGTCTTTTATTAAACTGTTCTTTATTATTAATATGTATTAAAATATAGTAATTTAAATTTTTTGACAAATTGAATAAATTAACCTTGAGAATTTTTTTTGGAAAGTTTTAAGTTAAAATTAACCATACAGTTTTTTTACCCACAAGTGCAGTTAAATACCTGACTTTATAAACAAATATAAATAAACTTCCACAAATGCATGACTGCAAAAGTGGCCTAATGTTGTCCACATTGTTTTTTTTATTTTTTGAGAATTTTGTTTAGGCCGCTTGAAGTAATAACAAAACCCAAAAATGATCAATACAAAACAAATTTACTAATATACTTAGAATTAATAACACGCTTTTCAATTATTTCACGTCTTTCAGTATCTTTTATAACATCTAAATTTGTATGAACAAATGCAGCTTCATGATCAGACAAATTAACTGGTGTCACATCTATTGCTATATTTAAATAGTTTGTGTTTATACACACATAGTCAATAAGCGTTGCGGTTTTTTGTATTATTCGTGTGGGTGTGTCAACCTGCATGCTTAAATTATGTAATTGAAGAATAGTCTTTAATTCTTTACAACAACGAGACACGTGGAAGTAGTTCACATTAAAATCACCTAATAACATTACATTAACGGCAGTTCATCAAGTAAAATATCTAAGTTATGGCTGAATATTTTGAAATCTCCCGTTGGAGGTTTGTATATACAAATAACAAATAAATTATATTATTTTTCACAAGCTACGGTTATGTTTTACAACTGCAATGCATTCAACATCTTTTTGCACTAATATGGCACTACCCCCTCGCTTATGTATTTTACTATTAAATAAAGATATTCTATTATATTTTTCAATTATTAAAATTTCGTTGTCAACTAGCAAATGTTCAATCAAGCAAACTATTGGGGTAATTTAAGCTTTCTAAAAATAATGAAAATTCGTTAGCTTTACTTCCACTTCCACAATGTTGAAGCTTAAAATTTTTATACAGCCTTCTTAAAAAAGCATCAATTATAGTTGTTTTTCATAGAATGTACATTTTCACTAAAGTCACTTGAAAATTTAAGTTGTACTTCGTTTTGTTTATTTGTAAAACTTTTACTGTTATTTGCAAGACACGTAGTAGTGGTGATGTGTATTTTTTTAAGCAGTGTTGCACTTTTTATTAAGTTTAATAAGGTTTCCTACAAGGTAGATTGTTTGAATATTGGTGCTACTTATTGTCAGTATGAGTCAACACATAATTTATTATAATTAATTATAATATAAGTTGTTTAAAATTTGTCGTCCTTTGATATTATTATTGTAGGCCAACTACACATTCAATTCAATTTAATTTAAGTAGCACCATCCAGTATTGGTTGATTCATACAAATATTTTATTTTATTTTAATTTATATGAATAAAAAATTGAATATTAAATGTAGAATAAGATAGATACAATTTAAAGTTTTAAAATGTGAAACTAACTCATTATTAAACTAAAAAAAGCATTTTAAATTATAAATTATGATAATAATAATTTAGATATAATTAAATTAAATTATATTTAATGCTCACCTTAAAAATTGTCAGGAACCTGGTGAATGATTGGTGTCAATATTTCTCTCAAGTCCAAGTTTCGGGATGTTCTCTTTATTCGACGACCAAAAGATTGTTTTCGTCGAATATTTATGAATGCATTAGTAATTCTCTATTTTAAAAATATCAATTAGTAACTAACTGTTGTATTCAAATTAAACAATAAAAGTTCTTACCAATTGAAGAACAAGAAGCCGATGAATTGGATTCTTTATCTTCCAATTTTTTTTCATTTTTTTGCTATGATTTGAAATGTTTAAACCAGGGGTACTCAACCTTTTTATACCTACTGCCCACTTTAGCATCTCTACTAGTAGAAAATATTTTATACCGCCCACCTGTTGTATAATAATAATAATAAAACTTATCAAATACATAATGTCGCACTTTTGCAAAATTTCTTGAGTGGAGGTTAAATAAATTGAAATTATATTTAATTAATTAATTTAAACAATATTATTCAAAGGAATATTATTTTGTATAGACAATCCTCATGTATCTGTAATTATTGCGAATAGCATTTCTTCTTCATTTCATCAATTCGTCGCTGTCAACGTTTTTAAAGTTTGAGGTATATCAAGATAATAATAATAATAATCTTTATTTGCCAAACAGAAATCCAATAAGGGAAAAATATAATAAAATGAAATATAAAATATAAAATAGATATAAAAAATAATAATTTAAAAATATAAAAGGTGCAATAATCATAAACAAAATAATAAGTACAAAACAACTACATACAGAGTGCACGAACAAGCTAAAATGAATCATCAAAAAGTTTATTGCCATTTCGCGACATGTGCGAAATTGGTGATTTGCTTAATATGTTTGTTCGTGCAATCTTAACAAAAAAAAAATGTTAAAGTGGCGAGATGCTAGCCGTGGTACATGAAACTGTATTTTAGCAACTAATTCGGAACAATCAATGTTATTATGAAGCAATTTATATAGAAATGTTGCACTACATAAGTCTCTGCAATCAGACAGCATAACAAATTTATGCTTTTCAAGCAGTTCACTATAATCACAAGATCTGACAGGGTATATTCCTTCAGTTTTGAAGCATAAGTATTTAAGGAAGCGCCTCTAAACTTTTTCTAATGCAAAAGAAAGATTTGCATAGAGAGGATACCAGATGATAGATGCATACTCAAGTTTGCTGCGAACGAAGGCAAAGTATAATACTTTCAATAAATCTAAGTCTGAAAACTCTTTAGTTGATCGTATTAGAAATCCTAGTAATTTTAAAGCTGATGACACAGTTGCATTTATATGGTTGGAGAAAGTAAGTTGGGAGTCAAATAATACTCCAAGATCTTTCATTTCAGATTGCCTTTTTAAAGAAGTAGTATCAATATCATAATTTCTTAAAGTAGGAACAGCTTTTCGAGTATAGCTGACAACGCAACATTTATCTATATTTAAAGTAAGTTTGTTTGCAGCTCACTATTGAACTATAAGATTAAGGTTTTGTTGTAGACAGTTAATATCATCTACACAATATATTTTTTTTTATAGCTTGATATATTTTTAAGTCGTCAGCATATGCCAGAACAGGACATGATAATAAAATAATGAAATCGTCTATAAATAGAACAAATAGTAGATGCCCTAGGTTTGAACCTTGAGGAACACCAGAAGTGGACATAAAACTGCACGATTTAAATCAAGATAAGAAGAAAAAAAACTCAAAAATTTTGATGCAATTCCAAAAGTACTAAGCTTGTTCAGCAAAATATTGTGATCAATAGTATCAAATGCACGGGAAAAATCGGTGTAAATCACATCAGTTTGCACATTATTATCCATAATTTCGCACAAAAATTGTGTTAAGACTGTTAAGTTAGTTACTGTAGAGCGCCCTGGTAGAAACCCATGTTGTTGAGGAGAAACATATTTCTGCACATGTTTATAGACAATATCACAAATAATATGCTCAAATATTTTGAAAAAATTTGGCAAAATTGCAATAGGCCGATAATTATCTAGCAACGACGAATCACCTTTTTTAAATACCGGATTTATAATAGCACATTTCCATTTGTTAAGATATACACCGGTTTGAAGCGACAAATTAAATATTAAAGAAAGCGGTTTTGCCAACTAGTATTGCAATCTTTAGCCAAAAAGCTAGGAATACAGTCAACACCACAGGTAAATGCATTTTTTAAACGTTTTGCACTAGCAATAACATCAGACTCACTAAAAGGTAAAATGTATAATGATAGTCGATTATAAAGCATATCTGGGATAGTAGATGAACTTTTTGGTAAATAAACTTTAGAAAACGTATCAGCAAAAGCATCAACTATACTTTGAGGAGAACAAAATTCAGAATTACTATCACTAATTTTTCCAGGAATTCGAGTGCTAGAGTTTTTAAGACGTACATAGTTCCAAAGATTTTTTGGGTTGTTTAAGTATGTGTTGTAGGCTATTTTAATTTGTGACTTAGTTATAGCTCGCATTCTCTGAAATTCGCTTTGGTAAAAAGGAGATAGAGTAGATTTCCATTTACGATGATAGTGCAGCTTAAGTTTGATATTGTTTCTTAATTCATATGTAAACCGGTTACTTTTAGAGCGTTTATAAAGAGGAACGTACTTATCAAAACTAGAATAAATTGTTTTGTAAAATTTATCAACAGAATAATTAACATTTTCACATGATTCAAGAAATGACCAATCAGTTAGAGCAATATCATTGTATAGATCAACATAATTCCAAAATTTGTATCGTTTGTTGTTGTTAGATGGAAAGTTGGTATATTCAACACTGTGCTTTAACTGTAATAACCCAGACAGAGCTAGATGATGTTTGTCTTCACGAACCAAAGGAGCAGAAGCATGCTGCACATCAAGATTACAATCAAAATTGCACAAAATTAAATCTAGTAGCCTGGTATTATGGTTTCTGATAGTGTTATATTGAGATAAATTTAATAAATTACACAAACGCAATAAGTATAGTGTATGCAACAGGGCAGCAAATAAAAGAAATAAAATCAGACTTACCCCGTTAATCCTTAATATACCTGGGCTACAATTGCTTTTAAAAGATTTTATTGGGGTCCTCACTCGATGGATAACGTTCTCCGTCCCGTATCGGCAAAAGCAATAAAGCTGAAAAGGGAGTTAGGAAAAAAAGAAAATAAGGAAACAATGTCACTCTTGTCGGGAGGATGAATTATATTAACAAAAAAAAAATAAATCATGAAACACAAATTATGTTGAAAAATAAAATAAATGTAATAACTAAAAAAAAAAAATCGCATACACACACACACATCCACTCCTATTATTAATTACAATAAAAATTATACCCTGGTTGATAATCACAACCATCAAGGAATTACAAAACATAAATCGAGCGTCGATTAGGCTCAAATATCTTTCGTCCAGATGCCACGTGTTTGCTAGACCGATCGCGATCTTCACCGGACCTTTTACAAACTGGCACCGGACTTGCAGGAATATAATTAATCTTCGCCGATCAATCTCCTCAATTTCCCAATGGTAATCCGGGATAGAGATAAAAAAAACTATGTCTCACTGGCAACCTCACGGCTTCTTAATTTAAAGGCACAGCACTCGGCACAGCATTAAAACAAACGCCGCAGCGCGCGGGTTACAAAAACAGAGGGATTCTGGTCAATTGACCTGGAAGAATATTTAAAAAAAAGGAACAATGAGGAAAAATAATACAAATTAAATTAAATAAACTTACCCTACAAACCAATCCTCAGCAGAGAAGCTAATTATTTTTAGAATTTTATTCTAAATTATTATAATAAATTATTTATTCAATGATCCTTTATTCACAATTCAGATCCGTTAATAAAACGTGGAATTGGAATAATCTATATCCGCACACTTGCGACTGCTCAACGCAAAAATTGGATCAGAAAAGGCCAGATTTAACGCCCAGTAATCTCTCCTGAAGAATTAGCCTCCCCGCGCAGAACTGCTTTACCAAAGCAAGAAAAACAAAAATAAGAGTACGTAAGGAAAAGGATAAAGGAAGTACATACAAGTTAGGAATCTATAATAAACAAAACAATCCTTAATTAACAACTTGAAATTCAAAATTAAATTATTCGCGCAATTGAAACGTATGAGTTACGCGTGGCAACACTGTAAATGGAGAAGAAACAAATACTCCCCCGATCCGAAAAACTTAAGGAATGCGCCACCGTGTGTTTACTGTGCGCACCCGGTTTAAGTGACAGCCATCAAATTTCAAGTGTCAGATTCCTTTTGGTAAGTAATTACAATTATTAATTAAACAACTAATATTCAATATGAATATAACAAAATTAACCAGTATTTTGCTAGAGTATTTTAAATTAAGCATTGTCTCTTTATAGGTTAAGTTAAGAAAAGAAATAAAAATGGGATGAAATTAAAACAGGAGAAGGAAGGAAATAAAAATAAACAAACTAGAGTATTAAGGATAGGAAAAAGGAACAACTCAAGGATTAACATCAACCGCTAGCTAGGAAGAAGAACAATATCAAACGTAAGTAGCTAAACCCGATAATAAAAATTAAATCATTACTGAAACTTAATATTAAAAATTGTACCCCAGGCATTATAGTCTGAACTACTTTTATACACTCTCCTGTTGCATGTATTTACATCTTAATGGAGTTTAATTTAATAATTCATAAATTTATAGGGGGTCTAGTTAGCGTCTTAAAGTTCGGCCACCACATCATCATCGACGCACACCAAAAGTATAGGACAAAACAACAATTTTAAATAAAGGTAAGTAATTGTACAATAATAAAAAAATAGAAATTAAATTAAATTTTGTTTTAGGTACTGCGACAATTTGGACCGTAACATATATAAAACAGTATAAAATAAGAATGAATAATAATTACATTTACACACAATAAAATCTATTACTGGAAAATTATTACTAATATGCGAAACATCTATCCGCTCAAAAATTATAGAGTTAGAAAACGCTAGCAAAGCACCTCCTCTAGTAGCACAATTGGTAGCCAAAAATTCACGATCACACCTAAGAACAGTATAATTACAATCCTGTCTCAGATAAATAAATTATGTCAAAATTAAAATTGCAAGTGTTTTTGTAAAATAAATTAGTTTTTGTTTTGAGGCCATTAACATTCTGGTAGTAGATACTAAGATTTCCGGGCATATTTAGTTTTCCGAATTAGTTGACACTATGGTAGGAACACATTTTATGTAATTTATTCTAATGTTTTTTCTCCGGCTTCCATTCGAGTTGAAAGATTTTTCTTAACCTCTTGATAGAGTTGCGTTTGAAATGGAGTCTGATCTCGAGATATTCTGATCGTACTAAATTTTGTGTGATTTTTTTAGTTAAGAACTATTACGAAGTGCAGGAATTACAAGAGATTCATTATTAAGCTTTAACTTCAGCGGACGCCTGCCTACTGTTCCGCTGGAGTCCAACTTACCAAGCCTCAGTGGTTTAATATCGAGTTGAGTTAATTCTAAAATAGAAAGAATTTCGCGTAATGTAGACGTATCTTCATCAATTTGCACATTTTTTGATTTATTCACTGATTCAGGAATTCCATAGAAAATAATGTTTTGTCGACGCCTATTTCTATCAGCAACTTCTTGAATTATTTTTTCCGTATCTTGCAAGGAGCATGATGTTGGAGATGTTATTTTTTTATATCATCTTGCAAAGATATAATGAGTATTTTTAAGCTAGTGATATCATTGCCTGACTGAATGCAATGCTTACAAGACCAAGTTAAGCTATTTTTTAAGCTAATTTTTCTCGATTCGGTCCTACTAAGGTCGACACATTCTATTTTGAAGCTCTTTATACAAACACAGCATTGAACCATTTCATGATCAACTGCACTTGTGTTGCAGCAGTAGCACACCAGCATGGTTATATAGTAAGAGTATACAATAAGCAAATTTTAAGACAGATTAATACAAGACAGAGTGCAGTAAATTAAAAAAATAAAAATAAATAAATAATGTAAAATTATTTATTAAGTTTGTTATCACTTAACAGCAAACAATTAAAAGGGAAAAAGATTAATAACAGGAATACTTCTCGCACAGCGGGGCATATCGAAATGCAAAGATTGAATAGACACACACAAATTGTAAGGGCCACGGTATAGGAATATAAATGAAATAACAAAGGAACAAATCAATTAATACATATATAAGGATAGATAAAACTAATAAGTTAACTGTAAAATATTAAAAGCAAAAATAAATGGATTTTAAACAAGTAAAATTATTATACAGAACAAAAAATATTATATACATATACAATAAAAGTTAAATGACAATTTAATAATAAATAGCGTGCACACAGTATTTGAACCGCCAACCTTTGGTTTTATACGCAGCGAATTTACTCAAGTCGCTACGAAGTGAGTTAAGACTGCTCTAGTTGTGCGGTTTGATAAATATTATAGGAATTTAATACGATAAATTAAACAATAACAATGCAAAGAATAATTTTAGGTTATATTACTAAAACATTAAATAAAATTTTACCAATGATTTATTTGAAAAAATCCTATATTTTCTGGATTACTTAAGATCATGCAAAAAAATATAACGCACAAAATAATTTGTAAACTTTACTTGAAAATGTACTCGATACTACACGTGACTTACTGTAGCCATAAAAAAATTTATAGAAGGCATTATTAAAGTTTCTCCAATATTATAGCTTTTACCACTTTTTGCAATTAATTGTGAAATGCAATAAGCGGCAATTAATCCATCTTCGTTTGATGCATGTTGTTTCTTAAACGATGTAATGATTGTTGAACGCTTTTGAAATTTTTTATATATTTCCTGAAAATATTGTTCTCGCAATCGACTTGGTTTCATTGCCTCATTGGACAATGTTTTATGACACAATAAACACATTGGATGTTGTTTATTTACAAGAGATTTGATGAAATTTCTTTTTTCTGAGACATGGGCTCACAATATTTCTCAAAATTTATATTTATAAAACTTATATAGATTTATAACACTTATTTGAAGCTGTAGGCACGTGTTTACTCTCTCAAATCTAACTTCGTACTGACTGGTACTGACCGCGTCTGTCTCTAATGGTCGGTTTTCACGCTCAAATAATTTGCGCAAATTAATTAGTGCAAGCCATTGGCACAAATTTTATTTTTTTAATGTATCAATTTTTACGCTCAGTCTTATTTTCTGGCTTGTGTAAATGAACGATTTTCGTTTTCACGCAACAATTTACTTGTGCCAATTGTTTGCACAAATCGATTTGCGATAATTACTTGATCGTGAAAACCGACCATAATGCTAGGGATTCACGCACGATTCTACGTATCGAAGCAAGTGCTCTTCATTACGTGCGGTGACTGCGGTGTTGTCAAATCATTCTACACTACAACGGAGAAACCGGGCGCTAGTTTCACGTAAAGTAATCTAAATTTATGCGCGGGCGATATAAATTGTATATTTTCAGAAATTTAACAATAAACAATAAAGAATTTTATGAAAACTTAATGTTTTTCAATAATGCTATGAAATTTTTTCAAGTAATACTTTAAAAAAAATTACATTTTAATGTTTTTAAAACGTCAATTAAATTGGAAAAAAAACGGAAAGTAGCCAGCATTAGACAAAACCCCTACCGCCCACCGAAAAATCGCTACCGCTCACTAGTAGGCGCTAGGGACCAGGTTGAGTACCACTGGTTAAAACTTTTCCTTTTTGGTGGCATGATTGAAATTTAATTAAGTATTAAAAAATACTGAGGAGTAAATATCAAGTAATATACACAAAACACTATTTATACGGATGAGCAGCACTGATGTAAATAATAATGAATTATAAATGGAGGTCCCACAAAGATCAGTTCTTGGCCCATTGTTGTTTTTAATTTTTATAAAACTTGCCTGAATTTATAACTGAAGGTTTAGTCATAATGTATGCAGACGATACAACTGTTGTGGTATCTGCGGAAACTCCCGAAGAGCTTCAATTTAAAATTAAAACCGTAATTATACAATTTTAATACTTGGTGTTTTAAAAATAAATTGATAATAAATAGTAGTACACTGAATGTGTATTTTTTACAAAACTCAAAACTTTACCTGATAATTTTACGATTAAAGTAAATAACATTGTATACTCTTTAAGTCAATCATGCAAATTTTTAGGACTAGTTATTGATTCTAAGTTAATCTGGTCTAGCAATATAAGTAATATAATCTGCAAATTAAATAAATCCTACTTTGCTATATTACAACTAAAACAACTAATATCTCCAGAAGCTCTTCTAAATATGTACTATGCGCTTGTGTATTCTCATATGTCCTACATGATTTTAATATGGGGACGTGCATCAGGCTTTCATAAAGTATTTTTGTTACAAAAAAGAATAATTCAATTAATCGAGATTCGTATAAAGGAACCTTTATAAAAAACAAAATTTTAACTGTGCCGTCAATTTATATTTATAAAACACTTTGCTATATTAAATTAAATTTAACATCATTTCATACATTATCACAATACCATAACTATAATACCCGGCATGGATCGTTATTAACTGTAAATTTTCACAAAACACAATTATTTCATACTTCGTATATCAATACAGGTATTAAATTATTTAACATGTTAAGTTTAGAAACTAAACAACTATGTTTTACTAAATTTAAAACTCTCATCAAACATTTCTTATTGTCAAGAGCTTTTTATACTGTTAAAGAATTTTTAAACTGTTCTAATGTAAATATATAAGTTATTTTATATAAATAACATTTTTATTGCACAAGTAATTTACAATATTTTGAACAGGTATAATACATAGTAATACATAGAAGGAAAAAAAATGTTTTGTACAAACGGCTATCGACCGTAGTCTTTCAGCCATTACTAAGTTATTTTATTAAATTGTAAATGTGTATATATGTTTATATTTTAATTTAAATTGTAATTGTACATGTACGTATATATTTATTAATTACAACTGTATTTATTATATCATCTCATCCACATATATATTAGACGTTTCATATCCATCATTATGTTTTATCTGTGTAAAATGTATAATTTGGCATACATGAATAAATTTATATTATTATTATTATTATTAATGGTTGTTATGTTGCTATAACAAACAAAAAACGCGAATTGAAGGGTATAAATATAAGCAAGCAAAATAGTATATATTGTTTGGATAGAAATAGCGTTGCCCGTTTTAAGAAATTAATTGATTTATTGCAACAAATAATAGTAATAATAATTATTATTATCCAACTAAGGCTAATTATTGAATTGTTTAACAATAGTAAAACGGCGAAACCCCACGCCGGACGCATTACTCTACCCTTTCAGTTAGATAGTGTATCTGCCTGTTCATGTGGGGCTAGTTTGTTGGGGGGTGTTGAGTTTTCAAATTTGTTGTCAAAGTTTGTCAAGGAGTGTTTTCAAATTATTGTCCAGTAGCTAAAATTTGTCGGGAAGTGTTATCCAATTATTGTCCAGTAACTAAAGTTTGTCGGGGAGTGTTTTCCAGTTATTGTCCAGTAGCTACATTTGATGGGGGAGTGTTTCCAAATTATTGTCTAGTAGCTAAAGTTTATCAGGGAATGTTTTCCAATTATTGTCTAGTAGCTAAAGTTTGTCGGCAAGTGTTTTTTTAACGAATCAAAATGACCCGCAAAACGTACTCATTTTAGATTTTTTAAATATGTTGATGCTTTATTATAATAAATTGCATCATACTAAAGATAGTGAAGCTTGTTCAAAGTCTCTACTACCAACCGTTCTTAAGTTATAAATTTTTTAATGCAAAAAGTTGTAAATTTTGTTACGGTCCAGATTTCTGCACTTAAAACAAAAGGAGATTCTTAATAATATTATGACAAACAGTGTGTATACTTATCTTATTAGTTCGGCTTTCCGTTTGGTCGCTATGATTGTGAGGTTTGCCTAGGATGAGAGTGGCAGCGTGACGGTTTCCTGTAAGATTGAGAATTATGAGTAATGAATGGTGGTGAGATGTTACTCAACCCGCACCATTGTGAATCTTAGGTGCCAATTTATTTACTGACAGGTTATATTGTTAATAAGTTTGTTTTTTTTTTATTTTTATTTAATTGATGTAAACCGAAGACATGGATGGATACTTTAATGTGGTCATTTCTTGATTTTCCTATCCTCACAGTTTCTTTTCTGCTGTAGTTATTACTGTTTTCTTCCTGTAGCCCTTCTTCTCTAATCTGTTAATTATTTTTAACCTGTAAATTGTATTCTATCAGTAACAATGTTTTAAATTTAGATGACAAATTTAAATGTACTCACTTTATTATAATCCTTTTTCTTCCGGTGTTGTTTAATTTAGTAATTCCACAGTTAATTAGTCACTTTTACTGACACTTGTAATTAAACATAAACACACATTAGATTGAACATAGCTTTAACGTCCACCATCCTCTCTGGGGTCATAATTATCATAACCGCAATGGATTGGAATTAGAAAATGAGATAGATTCCTTGGGTCTTATTATTCTAAATGATGGGTCGCCAACGAACATCCACATGATACATTCATCGACTAATGCCCGTATTCATAAAATCTCATTAAACATATAATGATTCGTTAAAAATATAATGGACCGTTTCATTAAAGCGTAACGAACAATTAAATTGATTGACATATCTGTTTGATTTTTGTGTGTAAATAAGTTTATTTATATTATTATTCAATTGCTTTTAATAGTATTTATAAATATAAAACTCTTTTTCAACAGTAAAAGTAAGTGAAATATATTTATAATCACACAAATATAATTTTACAGTTTAATTTACATTTTTTTTAGATGGACAATTTATCTTCATCCTTCTCTTCAGAATTTTATTCTTTGTCTTCTGCCTCATCGTCCAAGAATGATGATGATTTTATTGAAAATGTTTTAATTATCATGCCACGACCAAGATTATTTAGGCAAAGAAATAATTTATTCAATATGTATGATGACATTGAATTTAAAAACCGTTATAAGTTATGTAAACAAACTGTAACTCAAATTCACAAAATTATTGGAGTCAATATTAAGGCAGAAACAATGAGAAATAAACCCTTAACACCAATGGATAAAATTCTTTTAACATTAAGATTTTATGCTACTGGCTCCTTCCAACTAGTTTTAGCAGATCATATACATGTGAGCCAACCGACTGTATCCAGAGCCATTCTTCTCGTTACCAGAGAAATTGTCTTGTTAAGGGAACAATTTATTAAAATGCCCAACACTCCAAATGAACGAACAGAAATTTATGAAAAATGTTATAATATCCATAGATTTCCTTGTGTTGTTGGAGCAATTGATGGCACTCACATACGTATTCAATCTCCCGGAGGTTGAACTGCAGAATTGTATAGAAACTGTAAAAAGTGGTTTTCCTACAACGTTCTGTGCGTATGTGATGCCTCATTAAAAATATTAGACATTATTACAAGATGGTCCGGAAGTGTGCATGATGCTACAATTTTTAATGATTCTCCGCTAAAAGTGGATTTTGATAATAATCAATATCTGAACAGTTATTTAATTGGCGATTCAGAGTACCGGTTAAAAAACTATTTATTAGGACCTGTATAACGTCCAATAACTGATGCAGAAAAAAGGTACAATGAGTAGTAAAAGAAAGGGGCTGCTCGAAAACCCCCCACCACTTTTTTTCAAGGTCAAGGTCATTGCCATGGCCACGCCTCCTCAAGGCCATCACGCCCCTCCAAGGTCAAGGCCACGCCTCCTCAAGGCCATCACGCCCTCTCAAGGCCAACTCACCACACCCCTCCAAGGCCAACCCCATTTTTCATGGTCACACGTGTTCAAGGTCATAACCACACCACTTTTTTCAAGGTAATTGCAATAGCCATTACGCCCTCCAAGGCCACACCCATTTTTCATGGTCACACGTGTTCAATTTTACTTATATATAATGTTACTCAGCTGCATTTTAACTATTGAATATAACATCAATTATAAAAGATAGTAGTAGTAATGGATGTCATTAATTATTTTTATAAAATTAATATAAAATTAATATCTAAATTAATAAACATTAATGTAATTAAGAATGAAGATATAAATATTTTAAATCAAATTCTTAAATTAATGAAGTGTGTATCCGGGTACTGGTGTATTTGTGGAGGATTTGCATCATATTTATTAAACCGAACAAACTCCTATAAAGATATTGATATATTTACTAACACAAAAGAAGCACATTTAGTTATACAAAATGCAAAGAGTATAAGATTTAACTTTACACTAATTGAAAAAGAATGTTATTCTGGAGGAGATCAAATGAATAACTTTTATTTACAATGTAATGGACACATCGTATTCAATATAATAGTAAAAACAAATATGGAGTTTGGATCACATGAATAATTTTTAAATTCAATTATACGAGAATTTGATTTGGGTATATGTATGAGTGCTATATATTTTGAAAATCGGAAATGGTGGTCCATATGTCGTAAAAATTTGTTACACAACAACAAATTTATTAAGAAAATGCGCATTCAGAAATATCATAATAGGATTATTGAGAAACAATTCCAACCAAATTATTATGTAATTTTGTGTTTAACACATTATTCTTGTAATCCGACCTCTTACAAACCAATCGGTTAGAACTCCTATAAGTTTTAAAGTAAATTTTATACTATTCAGTTCAACGTTAAGCATCACTATATCAATGTCTTTCGAAGAAGTTGCATATTTACCTCCTGTAGAGGTTCTTATTATAAACAATGGTGTAGAAATTCCAATGCTACCCAATATTGCAACGGAATATTTTCAACAGAAAGCATACATTTTGCTTGGTATGATGAACGTGGATTTACAAGCCTACGAAGAAATTATTGTGGAATTTACTGATAAAGACTTGAACAATTTGGAACTAGACCCTAATCTTATTGTGTATAATCATAATTTAAAAATATTACGATTAAAACTGTATGATGAGTGTTATAAAATCCACATTATAATAATATTAGATGATTTTGAGAAAGATATATTAAATGAATATATTTAAGAATAAATAGTTTTATTTTTATTATTAGATCTATAAACCATATTGTAAAATGAAACGTGTACACTTAGTAGACAGAAACAAAATAAAATATATGTATGTTTGGAACTTTGCACATCAACAAGCTAGAAAGGGGGTTTGGATGCTTAAAGCAATAGATAGAAGTAGATTTGCACAACGCATTGAAAAAATAGATAAAATCATATCATCTGTTTTGGATGAAGGACACAGGAACAGAATATACCTTGAACGATGTAGTGGTAGTGGAAAGTGTAATTAACGTTTTGATGGTGGGGAATATAGATATAAATGAGCAGTATTACCTGAATTTCTAGAGTTTCAACCATGTGGGCTGCATACGCTGAGATGAACTTACCAATACCAACAGATTTAAAAAGTGCAATAGAAACTTTACATAATCGGTTTTACATTTTCTGTATGGATGCTTGTCGTGCCCAAAATCGAATTGATAGTTTTGAAAGTGATGAAGTTTATCAAATGAGAGAAACAAAGTATGGTTTGGGGATGAAGATTTGTTACGATTATCATCTCGGTATAATTTCATTAGAAGAGTTTTGTGAGCAATTATTAAAAATTGGCATTTTATATGACTTTATCTATGATATAGAAGAGTTTTTACCAAACCACATAAAATGCAACATTTGTCAAAAAAATGAATTAACACCAGTGGATTTATTTTCGTCAATTACTAGAGTAATGCATATATTAAAAAAACTTTCTGAAGATTGTGATCGAATGCGAAGAAGTATAGAAAATGAAGATTTGAAAATGGATTTAAGAAAAATTGATGATATGTATACACACATGGGGTGGAATTGTGTCAAAAAGTTTTAGTACATCATATTACATTAAAACAATTTTGTCAAAAATTTGAAAAGTCCAGTGTTTTATTTATATATTTAAAAGAAATGGAAAATTTTCTTCCAGATGATATTTTAAATCAACCCAATACGATGGAAGTAAACGCAACAATTCAAAAAATACATAAAAAACTTGAAAACTTATCCAAGGATGTTGGATGGATTAATAATAAGATTATGCACCCATTTTTTGAACAAGATATAAATACTCTAAATGGGAAATATAAATATGGAATAAAAATTTGTACCGATTTTTTAAATAAAAATATTTCATTAAATCGTCTATACACCGGATTTCTAGAAGTCGATGTATTGTTTAGATTTGCTGCTGATATTAAACTTTACCTGTAATTTATGTATTGATGTTTTAATAAAAAATATATATTAAAAAAAAAGTTTTATTAATTCATTACAAAATCATTATTCAATTGATAAACATTTGATAATGCACACATAGAGACATGTTTTGAGTGATATAAACATTTTGATTCCGTTAGAGTTAAAGCTGGATGTTCATCAAATTCTTGTATAGGTATGGTTGTAAATTTTTATCATCTTTGATGTCTTGTAGTATATTTTTAAATTGATGTTGTGGTGTAAATCCTTGACTCCAATTGATGCAATGATGATTATTGATTAACCATATAGCTTGCTTTTTAAATTCTGCTTCCAATAAGTGGAATGGAAAGGGAGGTTTGAATACGTAGTGGGCTATTTGAGTGCCATTAAAAATTGCCAATTCTTTTGGTGAAAACTCTTTAGAACCAATATTAAATCCTTGGACGTCAATAATTAACATTTTATTTTCAATTTAGATAACTCTTTAAAAAGTTTATTTTTAAGAGAGTACAAATGAATTTATTTTTTTAACCTCTTTAATTTTATCTTATGAATAATTAATCTTTTATTAAATTCTATATCCATTTACAACTGTTTGACCGCTTTGGTGAATGGATTGTAACTGATCATCTTATCGTGAAGAATGAGGCATACAGCAGAAATGTTGGCTTTTGTAGGTTCACTTGTGTCAAATTCAATTTTAATTTCAACAGCATTTGATTGCAATGTTTCGTTTTGATTACTACAATCGATGAGTACTATTGGTGTTGTTTCCTTAAATTCTTTGCGAATAAAAAGAGGTTCAATTTCTTTGTGATAATAAGATTGTTGAAAATTTGCATTTTCATATAATTGCGCAATTTGATTTGTTTTGAAATTTAAATTTAAATTATCATAAGGATATCTTTCAGAGTTTAAATAAACTCGAAGATTTGTAAGTTTATTATCATCAAATTGACTCATATCCTTAAGTTTTTTGTTTTTACGATCAGTCTGTAACCCAAAAATTATATATCTTGGTGTTTCTAATTGAGTAGCCGTTTTCACAGCCCATATATGTCTTGTTGTTTGTGGCAACGCAGGATATTCATGTAATTCCCAAGATCTAAAAGCTATAGATAAATCCTCATTTTTTCCTAACAATTTTGTCAATCTAAGTTGTTCAGTCAATCCTACAGAAATGTGAGGAACTTTCCAATTGATTTTATTAATTGTCACCTTAACACCTTCTTCTTCAGTAGATACAAGTGCATCAAGATCGGTATTACTACGTATTAAAACCAGTTCTTGTTTGGTATTTATTATAATTTTCTTATAATCCTCAGCAAAACCTAATAACATTTTAAGTGGTATGCAAACATTAAAATTTCCATCCGCATCTACCATATCATCTTGTTCTGTAGCCGTTTTTGATAACCATCTAGCGTTTTGTAATTTTTGATTAGAATTGAAGGACAAGTAACCTTTCAATGTTGATGTTAAACCAACATTTCTAGTAGAGTCAATAACAACACCATTTAATTCATAGCGAAGTTCACTAAATAAGTACGCAATACCGTTGTTAATAAACTTTGTTTTTTTTTTTGGTTTCTTAGAATCAACATCAGCTTGCAATTTGCCTTCTATGTAAATGTAACTCTCACTCGGCAATGTGTACATATCTTGTTGTTGAATCGGAATTCTGATTTCATCATTGTTGTTAAAACTTATTGATGCAAATGGTTGATGAGTGTGAAATTGAGAATTTGCGATTGAGTTGTCAATAAAGACATTTTCTTTAACATTAAGTATGCTCATTATTTAATATAATTTAAATCCTAAAGACTTTAAAAATATTATGTTTTCTGATGTTAATCTATTGCCTCCAGATTGTCTAATGATGTAATTAGTTGTTGTAGTCAAGTTATATTGTAAGTTTTTGTAACCATAATTACGCATGCTATGATATTGCACTACCATATTTAAGAAACTTTTTTTAAATGAAGTCCTACTGTGATGGTCTCTCCTCTGAAATTGACTATATTTCCGTCTTGATCCACTATTTTAAGTGTTATGTTATTAATAGTTGATGTATTAATTGGTAAATATATAACCGTCTCGGGGGACTGTACAATTTTATAACCTGGTGGTACCGTGGGAAAAAAATTGAAACAATGTATGACCCAATCTTCCGTTTCTATAAGAGCTGGTTGTTATACTACAATCCACACATAAAGAATTTATTTTTAAAATATCTGTTGAAAAGTCTGATTCAGTGGAAATATCTTTTGGTAATATTCTTTTGCTAAAACCCAACAATGTTCCAATTGAATTTTCTTTAGTAAAATCAATAGGTTTTGTACATTTTATACGCACTTTTAATGTATTATTATTTCTTCTAATTTTGATGTCTTCGTTATGCTTTTGTAGTTGTTTTTGTAAATATGTGTTTAAATCAGTAATTTCATAAGATCCTATAGGAATTGTAATTTTTTTATTGTCACCATAGTAAAATTTGTTATTGCTTTCATCTATGTTTGCAATTGAATAAAATGATTCAAAATTTGTTAAGCCTAATACATAATTTTCATCTTGTTTTAAATATAAAGGTGGATTGAAATCTGCCTCTAAGATTGAACTTTTGCCAGTAAAAGTAATATTATAAGACATACTCGTTTGACATCAAACATACGAATGATGAATTTTTCATAATGTATTTTCATATAAATATAAATAAATATAAATATTAAACATAAATGTCCACAATTATAGGTGTTATACTTTTGAAAAGCATCATGATTATATAAAATATTCTTTTTACCATCTTTATAAAAATATCTTACTAATTCTAAAGGTGGTTTTAAATTACCAAAACTGTCAAAATATTTAATATTATTATCATTTCTAATATAAGCTACCCAATGAGAACCAATTTTTGATTTGGTTTCTAAATTTACAATACCACATTCTTTTGCATTCATTTTAGTTGGTAATTCATCTAGCATGTATACACCTTTAAAATATGGAATGTATTTTGCATATTTATACAAGTCAATATTGGTTAATGCTCTTTGTGGTAGCTTTCTTATTAGTTTTTTTTATAAGGATAAATGTAAAGACCGTGACCACTTTTATATGGTTTCACATATAAACCATCACCAATTTTATATCCCTCTTTGCTATTTACTTTGGATTTTAATACATCTTCTTCCACTTTGTTATGTCGTTGTTGTTCTTCTAGTTGTCTTTTTAATGCTCTTTTCTTTAATATAGCTTTTGCAATTCCGATAGCGCCAGAAATTATAGCTCCTAAGAAACCCCCGCTTTGTGGTATTTTAATAATCCTTGAAGGTATTTTTCTTTTTCTTATATGTTTTGTTTTACGTTTACCACCTTTACCTAATTTAATTTTTGCAGTCATTACATTAGACTTTGATTTTGAAATTTTTCTTTTTAAAGTTTTTTGACGTCTTAGACTCATACCTAATTTGGTTTTTATGCGCATAACACCAGACACACCTAGTGCAGCAAACTTTTCATCAAAACTAGCGTCAGGTGCTTTTAATCTTATTGCAGCTTGTCTGGCTAGTAATCTATCCGCTTCGTGTCGTTTAGAAATATCAGAATATTTTGAATATGTAATATTGTGTTGTTTGCAGTGATCGTCTAATACGTTTATACCTTTATCACCTCTTTTGAGTCTTTTTTCTAATTTTGTTCCTGGACCACAAAAATTGTATTCCGGAATATGAAATTCCCGTGTAGTTTTATTTATTAATTTGTTGACAAATCCACGTCCGTTAATGTTTTTGGCTAAATAACAATACAGAATGTAGGTGTACTTATATATTCTATGAAGTATTGACAAATTGATCAGTTTAACTACAGATTTAGAAGCATAATGAGAGTTGTAAAACAAACTCAATCTTTGCCAATTAACAATCAAGATATAAATTGTTCTGAGAATACGTTTCAACGCCATAGTGAGTTGCTTGGTAGTGGTTGTAAAAGAGGATTAATTATTGGTTGTTCTGGGTGTGGAAAAACAAATATTATAATTAGTTTACTTTTGCATCCAAATGGTTTAAGATTTGAAAATGTTTATATTTACTCAAAAACATTACATCAATCAAAGTATCAATATTTAAAAACAGTCATTGAACCTATAAAGGGTATGGGCTATTTTGAATATGATAACAGTGATCAGATTACAGCACCACAAGAAACTAAAGAAAATTCAGTTTTTATATTTGACAATGTTGTATGTTGCAATCAAAACATAATGAGGGATTACTTTAGTTTTGGTCGACACAATTACATAGATTGCTTTTATATTTGTCAAACATACACTAAAATACCAAAACAACTTATAAGAGATAATGCTAAAATATTGATTATATTTGAGCAAGATAATACCAACTTAAAACACATTTACGATGATCATGTAGGTGTCGATATGTCATACCAACAATTTTAAGATATTTGTTCCTATTGTTTGAGACAGAAATATGGATTTTTAGTTATTGATAAGGAAAGTGAAATAAAATCTGGACGCTATAGAAAAGGATTTGATTCATTTATTCATTTATTTATTTATTTATGTTTGAGTTCCAACAGTTTGCATCTACATGTAGTTTAATAAACATCATGGACAAGCAATTAGTCAAGCAGTTATTAAAAACTCGACGTATTGTTAAAAAAAAGTTTCAAGATTTGAAATCTGATTATGCACAGTCGCAGTCACATATGCGATCGGCCTATCAACCATTAACCAAACCAATAGAAGACCTTATTGCAAATCTCAAAGTTAAATTGGAACCAAAATTTAAAAAAATTGAGGAAACTGAAGAAATTAAAAATAAAACACCAAAAAAGAAAAAGTATGGTAAAAGGTCATCCCCTATTAAAAAGGAAGATTTTGTAACACCAACTAATACTACCATTGATACAAGTATTCTTCCACAAGTTTACGAGCACACCCCTTCTACATCCAATACACAGCCAATAGTCGATGACCTATATGTTGCTGATAATGATGATGATGATGATGATGATGATGATGAATATGCAAATGTTGAAGTCCAAACTAAAAAGATGAGTGATTTGGATGAATATGTAAAACAATTTTCCATATTACCTAAAGCCTATATTTACGACATGATATCTGATACAACGAGGGCTATGGATCACACATATGGAATAAGAGAGGTACCAACTGAAGATGGAAACAAACATAATTTTGCTATTGGTAATGCAGTTGATACCTTCAGAGGTGATGATGTAGTTATTAAAACAGATATAAATGGGAAAACTTTTAAACGCATATATACAGGTACACCGGGTTTGTATGAGTTATTATTCAAGAAGGTACCAACAGGATATAAGAGTGCGGATCTAGCTAATTATATGGAAATTGTTAATAAAACAAATGCAGCAAAACATGGTTATATACCAACCGGAAAATTAATAGGAACTAAACTACCAAAATATATTAACATAATTGCACCTTAGCTTGATAGGCGAAAAGCAATTCCGGTTAGACTCACACCTCAATCATTTCGTACAGGTGAAGCACTACTTGAATACGACAATAAGCCATTAGAATTTATATATTGGGACAATCCTAATGAATTAGTTAATCGTCTGCGCCTTCTAATTTCTTCCCAAGCTGCTGGGCATACTGGACATAATATTGAAATTACTTCAATAATTAAAGAGTTGCGAGAAGCAAAAATTATTAAATAACGGTAACATAGATGTAAACTCTCATTAACTGATTGAGTTTTAAGAAATAAACATGACCATTGATAAATTTGGAAGAACACTTTATTCGAAACATAACGATATCGACATAATACTTCAATCAACATCACCAAAAAAATACAGTTATACAATTTCACTAAATTTTTTTAGTGATACAACGCTCAACAATAGATATCTTTTATATAATACCTTATCAAATTACATCTTTCCATACAAATCGGCTACAATTGTATCGGCTTTCATTAGTAATAATTCTCAAATAAGAATAAACGGTTCAACATTCTATGAGAATGCTCTACGTAATTTACCTTTAAAAAGGGGGGATACTATAGAATTTCCGGAACAATATGTTGGTGGAAATATGGTAACGTTATATGCTGAGTTAGTACTTAAATGTCTTGTGGAAGAAGAATATAGTCCAGTTGTTGAAGAAAATGGTTAAGAACAAAATAACAAATGTTAAACAAAAAATTGTTGAAGAAATTCACAAACCAGCTCGTAAAAATTTCAAGCGAAGACATGTTATAGTAAAAGGTCTTAAAGATTTAATTCAAGCAGATTTAGTGGAAATGATACCTTATGCTAAATTCAATAAAGGATTTAGATATATTTTAGTAGTTGTTAATGTATTTTCTAAATTTGTTTGGGCATTTCCAGTAAAAAGAAAGACTGGAAAAAATGTTTCATCAGCCATGAAAAAGATATTTTTAATTAAAAAAAATGTTGTCAAAAATGTTCAAACAGACATGGGTACGGAATTATACAATAAAGACTTTCAAACGTTAATGAAAAAATACAACATAAATCACTATAGCACATATTCAATTCAAAAGGCGTCCGTTGTAGAAAGAGTTAATCGCACTCTAAAGAACAACATGTGGAAACAGTTTAGTTTACAAGGAAATTATAAATGGTTAGATATTTTACCAGAAATTGTTATCAAATACAATAATACCAAACACAGCACTATTGGCATGAAACCCATTAATGTTGACAATAAAACAGAAAAAGCTATCTTACAAAATTCATACAATCATTTAAAATTGGTTGACCCTAAGACTAAGAAATTTCGTGTTGGTGACAACGTACGTATAAGTAAATATAGAAGTGAATTTGCTAAAGGATATACTCCTAACTGGTCAAATGAAATATTTACTATAAATAAAATTCAATCAACATACCCATTAACATATTTATTAATCGATCAAAGTAAACAAGAGATTAAGGGTGGTTTCTATGAATATGAACTACAAAAAGCAAAATATCCAGATATTTATTTGGTTGAAAAAGTAATTAAAAGAAAAGGCAATAAAGTATTTGTTAAGTGGTTGGTATTTGACTCATCACACAACTCTTGGATTTCAAAGAATAATGTCCAATAAACACCTCCTCCCATGTCCACCCACCACTAGCATATAAAAGATTTCAAACGTACACAACCTCAGTGTTCGTTAAAAATGTCTTTGGATGATGGTGTTTCCCCTACAAGGTTTTCAATATTTGAAGAACGATTGCATACATTAAGAATTGGGTTAGAGTTGTAACACCCAAATCACTCGCCGAAGCTGGTTTTATCTACTTACAACACATGGACCACGTTCGTTGCTTTCGCTGTGGAGTCAATATTGTACGTTGGGAACCAACCGATACAGCTATGGGGGAACATATAAGATTGTCACCAAATTGTGAATTTGCAAAATTACTTAGCAAAGGAAAAGAAAAAAAAGAAGATAAAAAAAAGTTTAAGAAAATATCAGAAAGGATTTATTATTTATTATTACTTGATGTATTACAACAATTACAAGAATAAATATATTTTTTTGTAATTTTTTTTCCATTTACTTATCTTTCCAAAATGATACGAAATAATTAAATACCGTTAAGAATTTAATATTATGTCCACGTTTTTTACATTAACCAGCAGTTTCAATTTAATTATACAATTATTTACAAGTGTTGTGATTTTTCTACATTTAAAACTGCATATTAAATAATAATTCAGTAATAATTCACTGCAAATTCAAAATATCATTTATGTCCTATTTATTTTTCTTGTGTCGAAATAAAACTGGATATCCAATAAGCTGTTTCACCCGCGGCAATAATTTATATTATTGTACAGCGAGGTACATTTGCAGACAAGTGAATAACCCTGTAAAATAATTTACATTTAACATGAGGATTTTGTTACATAATAAATAATATAGTTTTTTTATATTCTAAATCTCATTTATTTATGAAAAATTACATGTCAGCAATTACATCAGAAATAATTTTGTTAGTGTTAATAGAAAGTTTACGTTTATTGATATCCTGTTCGAATAAGTCCGGGAGCATGTAGAGAAGTTCCTTTATTCCATGTGCATTGTCATTCGCATTGAACGGTGCCATTAGCGCTTCGGTGTTTTGTAAACAATTGCCATTCATATTCACCAAGTTATAAATCAAATCATTGTAAAACGTTGAAAATTGTTGCTTCTTGAGTTTCTCCAGAAGATCTTTAACCAGTGGTAGCAATTTTCATAATTCCAGAACAGATTCAAATGCTAACAATACAAATGAAGAATTTGTATCAGAAATTTTTATAATTTTTTCCTTATTGTAATTTTGAAAATGAAGTGTTAGTCTTTGCATTGAAATTGGATTCCATTGTTCTTCATTAGTGTTCTGCAAGTAGTTATAATACCCTGCAGATCCAAGAACTGCATCCATTCACTTTCTCTGAATAGAACACATTGCTTTGAGTTGCCACATATTTGAACGACCGGATAAAAATCTTGAAAATCTGGGAGAATCCCTACTTTAATTAACTTGCTCTTGGACTTGTTGAGAAAATATGTACTGTTATTCAATAGTTCGGATACCATCATAAAGTAGTTATTTGACGTGTTGTTGTACAATACTGCGAATAAGCGAGTGTACTTGTTATATAGCCCCTCTGCTCACCCCACCACTTTATTGCAAAAAAAAATGTACAGGAGGTGTGGTAATATTTGTTATATTTTTCCGAAGTTATGAACTCGACCTAAGGTGGTTGACTCTGAAATATGTACGCTGAGCTAACTTTGCTACATGTTTTCAGTTGAGAGCAGGTCAAGTGTGAGTTTTTATTTCAGATTCGTGACGTACTCGTCAAGCGCTTTCATTTGAGTACCATGAAGGTCACATTTAAAACACCGGAAGTCATACCGGAAGTAGCTATTTTTATTTCAGGTTCGAGATGTACTCGTCAAGCGCTTTCATTTGAGTACCATGAAGGTCACATTTAAAACACTGGAAGTTATACCGGAAGTAGCCATTTTTATTTCAGATCCGTAACGTACTTGTCGAGCGCTATCGTTTGAGTACCATGATGACCCTATTTGAAACACCAGAAGTAGCCATTTTTATTTCAGATTTGTTACATACTCGTCGAGCGCTTTCATTTGAGTACCATGAAGGTTCCATGAAGGTTCCATTTGAAACACCGCAAGTCATACCAGAAGTAGCCATTTTTTTATTTCGTAATTTTTAAATTATGACATTTAAAAAATATGATTCATATTACAAATAAACTCTTTGCTAAGCAAATGAAATGGCTGGTAGATGGGGTAAATTTTTGATTTATTTTGAAAAATTATAAGCCATTTCCAAAATATATATGTAGAGTTTTGTGATTTATAAATTTTATTTGAAATGAGTGCACCGAGTTGGCCTTTGCAATGAAGAAGATAAGTGTGTATGATAATGGTTGTCTTGCAGCTGCGTCCACCAACAGGTTTTTTCCTGTCTCGCATGACTGGAATTGCATGTGCATAAAGATTAACAGTCTGTCTCGCGCTTTCAAATCACATTCCATTCCATTTAAAACCGTGGGACTCGAGAATTACATGTGCATAAAGGTCAACAGTCTGTCTCACGCTTTCTAACCACATTCCATTCCATTTAAAACCGTGGGAATCGATACCAATTGCAAAAACATCTGCGTTCAAACTGCATTCCAGTCTGGCGAAAGCATATAAAATAAAACTGTGAGAGATTTTCAATGTGATGCATTTACAGTCTACAATTCAAACGTGTAACACTGTTTTAAATATGAATTGTTCAGAGTGTAACAAATCACACAAAAGTGAGAGTGCGCTTAAAAGACACTATAGAGAAAGTTGTAAATTAAATAATTATTCCCCTCCAAGAAAACAACAAAAAACAAATCCAGGTAAGTTTATTTAAAAAAAATTAATTATATTTATTAAATATAAATATTTTGTAGATAAGTTTTGCAATGAATGCAAAACAAACATTCCTTCACGTTCATACAACAATCATTTTAAGAGTTTCTACCATAAGAAAAATTGTTGTCTTATAATAGATGATAGTGTAGAGCTAGTATCGACAGCATTTAAAAGTAGAATTGTTACTTATAGATTTAAACCAAAACATGATTATTTAAATATAATTGATTTTATGAATGAAATTAAACATCAAGTAAATAACATCATAAATAAAGTTAGCAATAAATTTTGTGCTGTTAAAATAAGTTTTGAGTTATTTCGAACATATATAATTAGTGAAAAAGATTTGCGAGAAATAAAATCGTTTAATAGTACTTATCAAGTTGCTACAGTCTCTACATCATTTGAAGAATTATATGAGACTTTTAGGCAAATCCTAGACACAAAAATGTCTAAATTTCAAGAACGTGATTCGGGTAAAGTTATTTTATGTTTGCCTCATTTTTATATATTTAAATACCTTTTTTATTACAGGTTGGGCTTTAGAAAAAATATTGTTTCTAGAAGTTAACTTCAACAAATATAACCCTCTTCGTGCTTCATCCTACATTCCACTGCCCACAGAAATAAAAAGAAAGCAAGCAATTGTAAACATTGAAAATGAAGATGATTGCTGCTATATATTATAAACATTTAAAACCAATAAAACCAATGATAATGACGGAATTGGAAAAAAAATACTTTAAAAATTCCTTAGTGTGTCATATTTGTGAATCATCTTTTTCTGATGTGAATGAAAAAGTAAGAGATCATTGTCATTTGACTGGCAAATTTCGAGGTGCTGCTTATTCCAATTGCAATTTACATTACAAACGCAGTAATCATATTCCTATATTTTTTCACAATTTAAATTATGATTCACATTTATTTATCCGAAAGTTAGCCTTAAAAAATGAAAAAAATAATGTGATTGCTCAAACAAAAGAAAAATATATATCATTTACAAAAGAAGTTCTAGTTGATGTAATTAATAAAAAAAATGTTTACATTCAAATGAGGTTTTTAGATTCTTATAAATTTATGCCTCAATCATTAGAAAAATTATCAAAAAAATTAAATCCGCATGAATGTATAGAAGTAAAAAAAATATTTTAACGATCAAACAAAATTTAATTTTATAAGACAGAAAGGAGTATTTCCTTACTCCTACATTGATAATTGTTTAAAATTAAATGAATCAAAATTACCTAGCATAGAGGAATTTTATGATAAATTAAGAGATGAAAACATTTCCAGTGAAGACTACCAACGAGCAAGTGATGTGTGGAATTTATTCAAATGTAAAACTATTGGTGATTATGCTGATATATATTTAAAATCAGATGTTCTACTGTTAGCAGACGTTTTTGAAAATTTTCGTAAAATTTGCCTACAAAATTATAAATTAGATCCTGCACATTATTTCACTGCACCAGGTTGGGATGATATGTTAAAATAAACAAAAGTGAAATTAAAATTACTAACTGACATCGTCATGTTACATTTTTTTAAAAAAGGCATTCGCGATGGTGTCAGTACACATATAGGTAGGCAAGCTGAAGCAAATAACAAGTTTTTACCAAATTATAATCCATCAAAACTAAACTCATTTTTAATGTATCTTGATGCAACCAATTTGTATGGTTGTTCTATGTCTGAATATTTACCCGAAAAAGGTTTTTATTGGTTAACACCTGAACAAATTCAACAATTAAATGTATTAGATATTTCTGATTCATCTGATACGGGATATGTTTTAGAAGTAGACTTGGAGTATCCATCTAAATTACATGACATTCATAACGATTTTCCGTTTTGTCCAGAAAATATAATTCCACCAAACGGTAAGTTTCAAAAATTGATTCCAAATTTATGTGACAAAAATAAATACATTATTCACTACAGAAACTTAAAACAATGTTTAAATAACGGTTTAAAATTGAAAAAAATTCATCGTGTTATTCAATTCCAACAATCACCATGGCTTAAAACTTATATTGATTTAAATACCAATATGCGAAATGCTTCTAAAAATGATTTTGAAAAGTTATTTTTTAAACTTATGAATAATAGTATATATATATATATATTATCAAAATCCCATTTACCATTACTGGTGTAGGGCGTATTTACATTGTTATTTTTGTAATCACTTCACTTCCTTCTATGTACATATGTACAAACTTTGTCCATTCTTTTTTGTTTTTTGCTAGTATTTTTGCTTCTTTCCAGGTTTTTTCTTTTTTTGTTATTATGTCATTTATAGTTTTGTCCCAAGTTAGTCGTGGTCTTCCTCTCTTTTTTCTTTTCAGTATTTTTGCTTCCCATATTTTCTTGACAGCTCTGTTGTTGTCCATTCTTTGTAGGTGTCCCCACCAGCTCAGTTGCCTCTTTTCTATAAACTCGAGAGTTGATTGTATTTCCAAGTCTTTTCTTATTTGCGTACTTCTTATTTTGTCCATCTTTGTGACTCCCTTCATTCTTCTCAGATACTTCATTTCCATTGCTTGTATTTTGCGTTTTAATTTCTTTGTTAACACCCACGATTCGCATCCGAATGTAAGAATTGGTCTGTAAATTGTTTTGTACACATTTATCTTGGTGGTTCTTGAGATTTCCTTGTTTATTATAAATGTTTTATTCATTGCATAATATAGTTTAAGTGTCTTTCCTAGTCTGTTGTTAATTTCGATTTCTTGCCTACCATCTTGTTCCAGCTCTACTCCTAGATATTTAAAATTTGCGACTTGTTCAATATTTATTCCTTCTATTTTTATTTGTATATTCCTTGTATTAGGTCCTAACATCATCACTTTAGTTTTGTTTATATTCAGCTTCATTCCGTATTCCGTTAGCACTGTATTCCATATATTCAGGTTTTCTTGTAAATCTTTCTCTTTTCCTGCCATAATCATTACATCGTCAGCAAATGCTCCTTCTGAGATCTCTATTCTTTGTAAATGTCTATATCCTACATGGAATTTATTCATTCTAGTTGTACATTCTTTGATTATTTCGTCGATAAAGATTGTGAACAGCAATGGGCTCAAGCCTCCTCCCTGTCTTAGTCCCTCTTTTGTTGTAAAAGCTCCTGACATTTTGTTCTGATGTATGACACAGTTAGTGTTATTTTTATACATATTCTTGATCACTCTAACTATTTTTTTGCTAATTCCTCTTTTTATTAAAATGTTCCACAGTTTGCTTCTTAGCACGCTATCAAAGGCCTTCTCCAAATCTATAAAGCTTAAGTATACTTCTCTTCCTTCTTGAAATGCGTTTTCTGCTATTTGTTTTATAGTGAATATGTGGTCCTGTATGCTCCTTCCTTTCCTAAATCCACTCTGTGATTCTTGTAATGTATTTTCTATTATTGGTCGTATTTTTCTATCTATTATTTGTTCGTATATTTTCATCGCTGTACTTAATAGGGTTATTCCTCTGTAATTGTTACAATTATGTCTATCTCCTTTTTTGTGTATTGGTACTATCAAGGCCATTTTCCAATCTTTTGGTATTTGTTCTTTCTTCCATATCTTGTTAAACATTGTCTCAAGAAGTGCAATTCCTCTTTCATCTAGGTTTTTAAACATTTCTGTGGTTAGTGTGTCGTATCCTGGGGCCTTTCCATTTTTTAACTTGCCGATTATTTCTTTGAGGTCTTTTTGTGTTATGCCTATCTGGTCTGTTTTGTTATTTTTTGTTTCTTCATTTGTCGTAAGGTTCCCTTCTGATGCTCCGTCTGGTCCTAGCAGTTCTTGGAAATATTCCTTCCATCTGTTCATTACTTCATTTCCATCTGATAGCATATCTCCTTGTTTGTTTTTAATTTTTGATATGATGTACGATTTCTCTTTTCTCAATGATTTTAATACTTTGTAGAACAATTTTTGGTTAGCTTTGCTATCTATCTCCATGTTCTCACCAAATTCTTTCCATTTATGTTTCTTTGCTGCAATTACTAATTCTTTAACTTTCTTTCTTTCATTTTTATACATTTCATAGTTTTCTGTGGTCTTGCTATTTAGGTAATTTTTCCATTTACTTTTCTTTGCTTTTATTTGTTCTTTAATTTCGTTTGTCCACCAAGCGGTTTGTCGTTTGTTATTATTTTTCTTGCTGATTCCGCAGACTTCTTTTGCTGCTTCTATGAGCGTTTTTTTAAAATGTCCCCACATAGATTCTATACTCTCATGTTTTATCTGTTCACTTTTAGTAAATTTCCTTGTTAGTGCCATCTTGTAATTTTTTGCTGTATTTTCATCGAGTAGTTTATATGTTCTTATAGATTCGTATTCGTATCGTTTGGTTGTTTTTATATCTTCATTATTTTTTAGTCTTTCATTAAATTTTGTTATTACTGCATAGTGGTCACTTCCAATCTCAAATCCTCTTTTCACTCGTGTATCTATTACAGCTTTCATTAAATCTTTTTCTACTAACACATAGTCTATGATTGATTTTTCTTGTCTAGTTATCACTTCTCTTGTAATTTTATGTATATCTTTGTGTTCGAAAAACGTATTAGTTATAATTAGATTCTGCATTATACAGAAGTTAAGCAGTCTTTCTCCATTATTGTTTCTGGTAGGTTCTCCATATGCTCCTAACATCTCCTAACATCTCCTAATACGATTATTGTTCCCTTTGCTTGTTCTGTGATTATTGCCAATTCTTCCCAAAAATCATCTTTTTTTTGTGCTCTTTCGTCTTCACTTGGTCCATATACTATTATAATTGTTTTCGTCTTTTTGTTTTGGTCCCTTAATTCTATAGAGAGTATTCGTTCCGACCATCCTTTCCATCCATAAATTTGTTCTTCTAGTTTCTTGTGGATTATACAAGCTATTCCGGCTGCTGCTCTGTTATTTTTTTGAACTCCACTATATATAAATATATGGTCTCTGCTCGTTTTTGTCTGTCCTTGTTCTGTTTTCTTCGTTTCTGTTATTGCTAGTATTTCTATATCCATTTTCTCAAATTCTTCTTCCAATTCGTGTTCTTTTCCTTGTATGCCTCTTACGTTCCATGTTCCAATTTTCCATATTTTTTTTGGTTTCTTTCTATCCTTCCTCTGTATTGCATTTATCATATCCGTGTTATTTGCCATTGTCGTTACCTGGTCATCCATTTTTAATTTCGTTTTTAGTTTTTTGCATATTGTATAAGTCCGTTAGCTTCTTCGTTCCAGCGCCATTATATTTTATCAATAATTAGTTTTTTGTAAGCAACTTTTGTTATTTTTCCAGTCGCTCTCTCTTCAATTGATCTGTTTGTGATAACCTTCTGTATTTCTTGCTCTTTCCTTGTTAAATCATCGTTTATGTATATTTTTTCTATTGCGTTTCTTAACTTGTTTTTGTTTTTCATAATTTTGATTTTCTCTGTAAAGTTTTCCATTTCTACTAGGCATACGTTTTGTCCTATTTTTGCTGCGCTTCTAACTTTTGCTTCTACTTTCAGTTCTGTTTTTATGAATCCTTCAATTGCATCCTTTAATATATTATCATCTGTAGTGTCTATTACCAGTCCTTTTATGATTACATTTTTCTTTTTTTTTCTCTCTCTCCAACTTTTCTATTCGTGAGTTTAGTTCTTTTATTTCTTTTTTCATATTTTCATTATCTTGTTTTATTTCCATCATCTGTTGCTGGTTTTGTTTTTGTTCTCTTCTAATGTTTTTGATTTTGCTCATCATATCCTCATTTTTGTTCATCAACTGTTTCATCATACTGATCATAGTACTTTCTTCTTCTTCATTATGGTTTCCTTTATTTGGTGAGTGCTTGACAGTCTTACTTTTACCAAACACTCCATCATAGCTTCTATTTCTTTTCTTACTATCACTTTCGCTGTCAGACATTTTCTCTGGTGTTTACTATTTTTACTATTGTTAAATTCGCGTTAAGGTACGACCCGGATCAGCTCCGCGGAGGTTTTCCCTTCTCAGTTGTTATTTCAGATTTACTGCCCAAGCCGGCAACACCGCAATTCATCAGCGCGCGACGCACGCTCCTTCTGTGTTTCTTCCCGCGTGTTTTCACGCTTGTTTACTAACCTCGTTTTAGTTCTTTCCTTTCGTTGCACCTTGCGATCACTATATTTTCTTTTCGGTACTGCGCTCCAGTCTCAGCCACTTACTCTGTGCCTTTATTTGTGATTTATTTTTCACTACAAACCCCGATTTTACAAGTTAAATGTAGGTGAATTTTCGATCACGTATTCCATAACAGAGCAACGTTGCCAATATGAATAATAGTATATTTGGTAAAACTATGGAAAATTTAGATAATAGAATTGATATTAAACTTGTAAGCCATTGGGAAAAAGTAGGTAAACAATTTGGAGCTGAAGTATTTATATCTAAACCAAATTTTAAAAATTGTTCAATATTTTCTGAAAATTTAGTTGCCATTCAGATGAATAAAGTAAAAATATATTACAATAAACCTATATATGTTGGATTTTCTATATTAGATTTGTCAAAGACGGTCATGTATGATTTTTATTACAATTATTTAAAACCAAAATATAATGAAAATGTGTCATTATTATATACAGATACCGATTCTCTAATATAAGATATAAAAACTAATAATTTTTATGATGATATGAAAAAAAATTCAAATCACTTTGACACATCTAATTATAAAGATAATAATATTCATGGAATAACCAGAAGTAAATCTATTTTGGGTAAAATGGAAGATGAATATGTTGGTAAATCAATTCAAAGTTTCTATGGCACCGGAGCAAAAGCATATTGTGTGGTAACACCCACATCAGTTACAAAAAAAGCAAAGGGTGTTAAAACTTGTGCTATTGATAAACAATTGACGGTATACGATTTTTAAAATATTCCAAAAGGTAAAAACAAGCTATGTAGAATGTATATTTTTTGATCACATCTACATATTATGTATACAGAATTAAAAAATAAAGTAGCATTGACCAATTTTGATGAGAAACGATATATAATTCCTGGTTCAATGAAAACTTTAGCTTGGGGACATAAACTGTTAGATAATGACCCTTGGAAACAAAATATTGATATGTTCTTTGAAGTAGCAGAAGAATTGAAAAAGAAGGATCTGAACAAAATGTAGAGACATTTTTTAGTGTAAATAATAAATCACTTTGGCAAAGTAATATAGATCTATTATGGAAAGTGGTTGAGAATGCACAGAAAGCACTCGTAACTTTTTAAAAATATTTATTAATAAGTAATATATTTAGTGTACATTTTATTTGTAATAAAGTATAATATATAAGTGAGAAACAATGTTAAAATAATAATTGATAATATGTTAACAAAATTGTACAATGTTGAATTATTAAAATTAATGGTATTTTGAAAACTTGCTGTTATGTTTGTATTATTTTTTAACCTATAAATGATGTTGTATCCTAAATGGTTGTTGGCATTTATCGAGGTCTTGCATGTTTTTGGATTGTAAATATAGTCTATATCCATTTGTTTCCATGTTGAATTATTAATTGAAATATAACATTCTTTTGTATTTTTGGGTTTGGAAACATATAAAGTGTTATTTAGAATTGTCGTTAACAAAATGAAGGTTGTGGCATTCATAGTGGTAGTTGGTATAATAACTGATGTTATTATTTATTTTGGTATATATGTAACTGCTTCACAGCTAAACTTGAAAGAATCGTGCCAAATAAGTTATGAATTGGGTGTGACTTAACCTTAGTTGTCATGGCCTAAAATTTAAATATGAGCAATTATTTACCTTGAAAAAGTGGTGTGGCTATGGTCTTGAACACGTGTGACCATGAAAAATGGGTGTGGTTAGTTGGCCTTGAGAGGTCGTAATGGCCATAGCAATGGCCTGGAAAAAAGTGGTGTGGTTATGACCTTGAACTCGTGTGACCATGAAAAATGGGGTTGGCCTTGAGAGGGCGTGATGGCCTTGAGGAGGCGTGGCCTTGACCTTGGAGGGGCGTGATGGCCTTGAGGAGGCGTGGCCATGGCAATGGCCTTGACCTTGAAAAAAGTGGTGGGGGTTTTCGAGCAGCCCCTTTCTTTTCCTACTACCATATAGTCCCATATTCATTCCAGAAATACCGTTGAGAGAGCATTCGGTGTTTGGAAAAGACGTTTTCCTTGTTTATCGGTTGGAATGAGACATATAACCGTTGCAACCGCAGTTTTACATAATTTGTGTATAATGTTAAATGACGAACCTTTTGATGTGAACGTTCCATATGCAGAACCCGAAGAAGAAGAATATATTCCAAATAATAATAATAATAACAATATTATGCACAGAAATATTTTGATAAATAATGTATTTGGGTAAAAATTTTTTTTTTTAATTTTTTATTAGGTTTCATAAATATTAATAAATTATTTGTTAATTTATTTTTTAACTATTTATTTGTTATATTTTACACAACTAGTTTCATTAGTTGTATAACATTTTCAAGTGTATATAACAATTTGTTAAATACCAATATTCATTTGAAAATGTTATACAATTAATGAAACTAGTTGTGTAAAATATAACAAATAAATAATTAAAAAACAAATTAACAAATTATTTATTAATTATTATGAAACCTAATAAAAAATGAAAAATATAAATGAGTTCCATAGAAAATTATTAAAGAAAATATTGAAAAATAAACATTGTTTTGTATAAACCATTTATTTATTAGTTAGTACATACAATTAATTTGAATGATTCATTTTTTCTTTCATTTAATTAAACTGCTCTAGTTTAATGCTTTGCAGAATTAAGTCATTTTCTAACTTTTGTTGTAGAATCCAAATCTAACTTTCCCTTCATCCTCCATCCTTTTATAATATTCTTTTTTATAATTCATTTTTATTTTCAAATATTCTTGTTCATATTTTTTTTTATGGATTTTTCATTTATTAGTTTTTCCAAGACACTATATACTGTTGTAGATTGCTTTTTTTTTCGGTTTTTCTCTTCGGAAACGTTTATATGAGTTTTGTTTGTCTGGAATTCTATTTTCAATTTCCACCTAAATAAAAATAGTATAAATCATTATTTAAAATTTATAATTTGTGTACTAACATTTTCCTTATTAACATAAATTCCATCGAGTTCCTTAAAGTTCCTTCATCTTTATTTGTGTAATTTTCTTGCAGCACACAACTGTAACTACTGAATGTTTCTTCAGTTGCTGTGATATTAACATCTGGTTTAGAGGCAATAACAATTACAGTCTGAAAATTGAAACAAAAATAGAATTATTTAATTTGCATATTACTATAATAAAATATCTTACTTGATTTGTGGTGGATTCCGTAGATGATGGTCCATCATGGTATAGTGTTGCACTATCATACACATTTGTATCCGGTTGAAATTGATCCTTTAATAAATTTATTAATTTTTCACCGCAGTCTATTTTTTTTTTAAACACCTCCACCAGTTTTATATAATTCAGCCTACATACAGTAAAACTTTATTAACTACATATTAAGAAAATAATAAGGAAATGCATATAAAATTTAGCTTTTCTTCTGCATTGTCTTTCTTCGTCTTTCTTTTATAGCTGTCATAAAATGTTTTTAACTGTGTAACACTTCATTGTTCATTATTATTATTGGCATTAAACTTCTTTGTGATTTCCAACCAATAATATTTTTTTTCCTTAACTGTGGCACCATCAGTTCTTTTATTTTCTATTACGTTTATATATTTGCGTAATAAATCCAATAATAGATTTATTTCTAATTCAGTTTTTTGCTTTTGCCCTTTTCATAGCCATTACGAAGATGTGTTTTGTTTTTATATTGTTATTATTATTATTATTATTTGAGGTTAGGGTTAGGTTAGGTTAACAGGTGGATATGGTTAACATACCCAACTTATAAAAAACAAAAGTAACTAAAAAGTTACTAAATAATTTAACTAAAGATAATTGATAAAACGAACCATTAAATATCTGTCATTATATTTGAGATTATCATTATATTTTTAATGTTCATTAAATTATAATAGCACGTTTGATAACGAATGGTTAAAAAAATGTTTATGAATTGCTTTAAAATGTCATTCGGTAACACTGCAAGGCACTTATCATTACCGAAATCCACCTCTTTCAGTCTCAGTATGCTCCATTCATTACAAAAAAATCTGTCCAAATAAAAAACAGATTGGGTGACATATAGAGAAATTATCTGTGCCAAACATATTACCATCAACTTGTCACCTGGTTTGTTGATATTGCCAAATCTTCCTTTCCAAAGCTCCCGACTTTGCCTCATAAAGCCGAAAGAGCCCCTTGTTCATGGTGGAACAAAGAATGTTCTGAGGCGGTCAACAAAAGAAAGCGCTTTCTTACTATATTCCGCCGTACAGGAAAACTAGTGCACCTTGACGCAGCTAGAAAAGCTATGGCTCAAACAAAAAAGGCTTCTGCTCCGCAAAAAGAGAGAAAATTAACCAATCCTCTCTTAACCGAACTTCCTCACCGTCTTACGTATGGTCAACGATTAAAAAATTCTCTAGAATTCCTAGAACTGTCACATCCATCAAAGATGAGACTTAAGTTTCAGAGTTTTTATCAAAACTTGTCCCTCCATACGTTTGACACCATTCGATGCTCACCTTGCTAGATGTTGCTAATTCCGTTCCTCATACTTTGAATGCACCTATACAAATGATCGAACTTAACCTTGTTCTTGCTTACAGAAAAAAAAGTTGCAAAATACTTCTTTGCTCACTAAAGTTTACCTGGTGGACATATTTAATTCCATCTTTGAATATGGAACAATTCTTGTTAGTTGGAAAACTATCAGGATTGTACCCATTCGATACCTTCTCCGGACTAGACTCCATTAGTTTCAGACCAATTGCCATTTCTTCCTGTGGTCGTAAAACCTTTGAAATATTGTGCGATTGGAAAGTTGGTGTGAGCTGAACTTTATATTTACAGGCTCTATCACATGTTTCAGAAAAGGCCACAGTATTTATGAGAACGTCACTACTCTATACTGTGATGTTATTTCTGCTTTGGCACACTTTCCTAGATATAAAAGGAACTTGTGATAATGTGTGCATAACCTACTTAAAATCTGTACAAATTAATTTGAATCTGCTCCCATTGTTCACAACATTATCATCGAACTGGTGTATGTAAAACGGTTGTACTTGGCGGGAACATCTGCAGAAGAAGGGCTTGTTACTTCTTTCATCGGACTTTTACAAGGCAGCTATTTTATCTTTATATAATTATATAACTACATGAAGCTAGCATTCGATCTGTCGCATTTTGACGATGTTTCTTTATTTAATGTTTACAAATTCCTAACGTGTTCCTAACCTTATAAAAATATCAGCTAAATATAAAATTCATATAAAAATTAAATAATAAAAATACTTAAATTACAGACGCTGATACATGAGTGAATTAGTGAATTAAAATTAAATTAAATGTAGAAATTATTTTACATAAAATAATAAATTGCATAAAGTCAGATACATGAAATTATTAAACAATTATGTCTATATTAATTTAATAATTATATTACAAGTTTATTTATATGTAAAATCATACAAAAATTTTGTTAGATTTGATTGAAAATATTAATTTTATTGCGTAATATTTTTTACTGATTTACTACTCGAGAAAATATTAATATAAGCATGTTTCCCACTTGAAATATATAAAATATATTATAATAATTCTTATTTTGAACATTTATAGAAGTAAATTGTTAGGTTAAGAATATCTTTACGGCTTAACAACCAGAGTGAGCGTGATTGTTTACTTAAAGACTATCCATAACCACAACTCTTTAATTTGACAATCAAAATATTTAGCGGACGCGTTACTGAATACGGATTCTTTTTGATGTTGTTAGCATACCAATTGTCCTTGAGTTGACAACTTCATACACCTTTAACTCTTAAAGATTTGCTTACAGAATAGGCATGATTGTATATCCTAGTGTTAATAGCATTCCTATTGTCCGAGTACCTTTCTATAAATTTCTTGGTGTCACTTTGACAACAAATTGTCTTGGAGTAACCACGTCAATGGACTTTAAAAATCTTGTGCTCAAGGCATTAACATTTTGAGAATTGTTGCAGGCACTTACTGGGAAGGAGACCAGGAAATCCTTCTTATTTTCTACAAAGCTTTTGTTAGATCTCGCCTTGACTTTGCCTCCCACCTTCTATCTTTTAGCAGTAAATCTAACTTAAACTTTTTGGATAGAATTCAAAACAAAGCAATAAGAATCTGTATGGGAGCTATGAATTTCACTCCTATTAACGTCATGGAAGTAGAAGCCGGTATTATGCCACTGGAAATAAGAAGAAAGCTACTTACCAAGAGATATATTGCCAAACTTTTTGGCATGGGTGGAGGCATGGCATTTGATGTCATGTCACAATCATGTAACATTTTTGGCAACCATCCCTTTTGGCTAGCAAAAGATTGTCCTCTTATAATTTAGGCTATTAATAAAATCTCTCAATATAACCTCGTGATTTATAAGAGCTCCTTTTCCAAATTAATTGTATCTCCTAGCCAATCCTTATTCATACAAGTTAGATACGATTCCTTTCCTCATAAATCTCCGTCCGTAATCAATGTAGTGTTTGAGGAATTCTCATCTCAACGCTGGCCTAATGACATCAAAATTTTTACTGACAGTTCGGGTCAACTTAACCCACAATCAGCCGCGTTTGGAGTATGGATTCCGTCATTGAAGTTGGAAGAAACAGGACAACAACTTCCTAATCTCTCATCAGTTTTTACCGCTGAACTAACTATATGCCATTTATAAGGCCCTGTTCTTGATCTCGGCTAATAATTGGGCTAAAACTATAATATTTTCTCCCAAAGTTCCTTGATGCTATATATTCCTATGCAGCTAGCATCAAAGGCATTAGACCTATTTCCACAATCAGTTTTTTTTTGCTTTGTAGGCTTTTAATATCCTGGTTTATATTTTAAGTAACATTCTGGCCGATTTTGATGATTTATTTAATTTTAAATTATATAAATATTATAATTTTTGTACTTAAAACTTTTATTTTAGTTGTTTATTTTTCAGTAATAAATAAAGTGTACGAAGCTAGGTCAACACACAAAGCAATTGGTGTAGTTATCAATTTAAGACAAATTAGTGCTGGAGCTGCAAAGACATAGATTAATTAAAAGCAGGAATTTTCACACTACTTCGTAATTCGTAATTTTCTTTAAAAGTATTATTCATATTAAATTTAAAAAACAAATTTTATATGTAACAATTGTTCATTGTTACATATAAAATTTGAAGGGCATGAATATGTTTTCTTTAAAAAAAATTATTTAAAATTTTATTATTGTTTCTAAATGAATAAATTTTTTATAACAAATTATTTTGGTTTTATGCTCAAGAGAACAATTACTCAATCATCATTTCCAAAACTCAAATCTATATGTTGATAATCATTGAAGTTATTTGCAAAATTTATTTTTAATAATTATTGGATGTGAGCGTTGCTTGCATGTAGCGCTACGGCAAATTTCACCGAATCCTATAGAAGACGACCACGTGTGAATATATTCGTGGCGTGTTTTCGTTTGCTTTGACAAAGCATTGTTGTAATCCTATTATAATAATATTATAGTAAATGATATATTATTCGGGGCTAGTCTCTATGCACATTGCTAAAAGTAAACAAGATTACTTTACTTCACAAGATTTTTTATTATTTATATTATTTACTTATATTGCTAGCAAGCAAGGGCGTTAAAACCCATTGCAGCCCTCTAAAAAAGATTGAAATTTTCCAAAAAAATATTTTTGTTTGATTATTAAAATTTTTACAAAAAAATTGTCGTTCTTGTTACATATCTTGCTTGATAACAAGATTACTATCTAGCAATATCCGTAGAGAATTGTACAGAATATCTAATAAATTAAATTATCAAATTATAAATATATGTATTATATAACTTATTAAAATTAATAATTATTTTTATTGCATACGTAAATAATAATGTTAAATTAAGTAGTAGTAACAGAAACGGAACGAACACTACAAAACACGCATCCACATGCAACATCGGAACATGCCGATGCGACCACCTGTCTCTACTCTAAAACCCCTCCTATTGTTCGTTTGTTCTCTATTTAGGCGGTTATCTCACAAAAGCTCGCTAAATTTTGGTACCCTCATCTTAACGCGTCTGAAGCTTATAGGATTCTGTATAGGTCTATACACAATCCTATAATAATGAAGGAGCAGCTATTGTCGTCAAATCATTTGACCGCATCGCTTCACTGCGCAAAAGTTATTAAGTCTCCTTTGTACGTCCCGCACCCGACCCTTGCTCCAAAGCCCTGCCACGCGACTGAAAAAAAATGTAGTAGACATTTTACAATTTTTGTAATGTTTCGTAATATAGATTTTAAAAGATATACATTTTAACAAAATAATAAAACACGTAAAATATATATAAATAAACAAATATATTTCTATAAAGCATACTTTTTTTTTATAACAATAATATAATTTTTACAATATTTTGACATATTAAAAATAAAATTAAAATGTCAAATCTTCAGCTTCAGATGCTTCAATGCCTTCAATAACAATTTCATCATTATATTTGTTTTTATTGAACAATTCTGTCGAAGGAAGGAAATTAAAACATTCTGTGTTATTTAACATTTGTTTCGTATGTAATTACGCACTACATGTATTTAATGCTAACCTATTTTTTTGTTTTCGTTTTAATTAAATTTAATTGAGAAAAAATTCATTCTGCAGTAGCAGAAGAATGGGGTAAACATAGTAAAGCCTTGATAATTTTTTCTAAGTTTTGAAAAAGTAATTCGTTTACTCCATTCTTCATACAAAATACTTTACTCCAAAATTCATCTACATTTAAATTTAGTGCATCCGATTGTAGATCTTCTACATCGGAAAGCAGCCTCCACTCTGCATTTAAACATTCAATATTCAGTACTAAATTTGGGAATAAATCTATAATATCAATAATGGATTCAACTTTTCCAGACACAGCAATAATTGGATCCAGTATTTCAATAAACTGCAATACTTTGTCATTAAAAGAAAATCTATTTCTAATCGGACTGCATAGCTCGATATAAAATTCTTTACATCTAAGTTTAAAATTTTCTATTTCCTTTACCTCAGTTAAATTAGGATTTTTCAACAATATTTCGCATTTTGCACCACAATAAATTTCTCTATGATTTAATAAATGATCACAATGTTTAATATCAAGTTTGTCTAAATTATTTAATTCCGTCACACGCTTTAACAACGAATGTAACTTGGGACTTTCTGATTGAAATTCCAAATTTAGTTTATTTACATAATTTAAAAAGTAGCTCAAAAAGCTAAAATATAATTTAAAGATGATATTTTTTAATGCCGACAATATCGTGTTGCTATTAATTAAATTATCGTCATCGTAACGACCCGCAATTGTTCCCGCGCTGCTATAAATTAAACCTTCACATAATTATTGATATGTTCCGCGCACTTAACCAACATATAATTTCTCTGTAGCATAGAACTGGTAGTCATACCGCAATCTCTACAATCAATTACCTAATTAACACATCCCCAAGATACCATATACTCTAATAGTGTTTATAACTGCTCCTTACTAATGTAATGTGCTCTGCATACAACCTCATGATCCTACTGGCCTTTGTAAGCTTGACAATCTTTTGCAGTTATTGTGCAACCCCAAGGCCTCAACTGCCAGTGCACAAGCATACCCCCAACGACTGTTACGTATAAATACGCCAAATACGGTGTTAACATACAACCCCAAGGACTCGAGCCAGTGTATGAATAACCATCTTTTACAGCCTAGTACAACCCCAACTCTGACAGCGTACCAGGTATGCTACAACTGTAAATATCTCAATGACCTCAATGCCAATGTACTTTGTTTTACGCACCTCCAAGACTCTTCTCAGCTAGGTGTGAATAACCTCAGGCAGTTGTGAATTACCTGTGTGAATAATCCTCAGGTTCTCAGACAGGCAATTTTCGTGATAAAATTTTCAAATACAGTAATTTATTCGCTTTTGTCAGTACACGTGCCGACGTACACGCTCTAACCGAAAACCGCAACCGGCCGATGGTCATAATTGGGGGCAAAGTGTACCACAGCGTGACTGACGTTGATGCAAACGATTCGCAATACGGGGCACTCTATTTTCAAGAGACCGAAATAGCGGCACAAAGCCGCCAAAGAGAAATACCTTAATTGAGAATAGATATCCTTAACGATATTGAAAACGTCATGCGAGACTGTAATCCGTCTGCCAAGAAAAAAAAAACAAAGGTCAGTTAAAACAAGAAGTCATTAAAATAGTGTACCTAATATAAGCAAAGATAAAAATAACCCACTTATTTTAAATTGATTGTAACTGATAAAAATATATAAACAAATAAAATCAGAAAAACAATAAAACTTAATCCATTCTCTACCCGTGTGAAATTTATACACGTATTTTAAAATGTAAGACAACGTAGCACACACTGTAATAATACACATAGATTAATATGTTAAGATCACTTAAACAAATTATCATTCGAATAATTAAAAACACCAAACGATGGAACTTTGTTGAAATTATAAAGCAACATCAAAATTAAATTTTAAAGTTTACTTTAACAGCACTAAAACACCAATTAAAAAGGAGCACATGTGCACACTATGATATGTTTCTCACGTATATTATAATTTGCAGACGAGCGCAAACGAAATTGGAGCCGTTCATTTGACTGCGGACAGCGAAGTACCATCCCGCCTTTAGTTGAACTCGTGCGTCATGCATAACAATAATGACATTCAAACTAGGGTATTTATTATTATCCTTGAGGAGAGGAAGGCCCTGGTCGATGAACGTCAATCAAAATAGAATTACCGATACAAGAAAAAGGGTATTGTGTCGAGAGTATTACGAGTACCGTTTAATGGTACGTTCGAACATATTCAATCCGATACACGAGTTGCGAAGGCTTGGCCAATAGTAAGTCATTGCAATGTACTCTCATGTCGAAGTCAATTGCATCAAATATATCAGAGAGAACTCGAAATCGCTGATAGTGGAAATCAACATTGCAACCATTGGAAGTTCCGATGGCAGAAACCGTTCAGGTTAATACCGACCAAAGTGCGGCAGCACTGCAACAGCAGCAACAAAAGGTTTTGGTGAACAAAAACGTTACCAGAGAACCCGACAAACAACGGCCAGACCCGGCAATTGAAAACGACGCAGATATCGCTGAGTTTGATCCGAACGAATGCGACGGTCGCGTCGGCCGAATAGTAATTCTGCCCAACAGTTTTACTGGAAGCCGCAGGTACATGGAGGCCAATTATCAGGATGCAATAGTGATGGTATCAAAATACGGCAAACCCACAATATTTGTTACCTTGACTTGCCAGTAGCCATAAATCGTTGCCAAACTGCACGGCAATCAGAGGCCGCAAGATAGGAGTGGTACAGTGCTTGGTTTACGCAATTGAATTTCAAAAACGCGGACTACCACACGCACACATTGTCATTACGATTACTCTAAAAGATAACTGTAGCCAAGATACCGACTATATGATTTCCGCCGAACTGCCAGATCCTGTTCTACAGCCCTAACTGCGCAAGCATGTACTCAAATACATGATTCACGACGATCGATTTCCACAATGTGTTTGTATGCAAAATAACAAATGCAGACAATCCTACCCGAAAGATTACGCAGAAAGAACTGCTTTTCGAGAAGACAGCTTTGTGATTTTTTGAAGACGCAAAAACGGTCACAATGATACCGTGCGACGCGCAGGTAGAACTTTGGAAGTCACAAATCAAGACGTCGTCCCGTACAACCCGTACTTCTCGATGCGTTACTGGTGCACCTTTTAAATATATCACCAAATGTCCCGATCCGGCACTCATCACTTTTTACAAAGAAGGTGGAGATCTGTAGTATGAGGCGGGAGAGTTTCTTGACTAAAGATATTCTTCGGGCAAGGCAGCTTGGAGATTATTTAAAAACAAAAATATCTATAAATCTCATAAAGTGGTACGGCTGCCGTTGCACAGGCCCGAAGAGAGAAACGTCCCCTTTGATGTGGACGATTCCGTAGAAGGAGTGGCTCGTGCAACGAGAAATCCTTCAATGCTGGAGCCGTATTTTGCACTAAATGTTGCCGACTCGAGAGCCCGCGAATTTTACTACGTGGATATTCCGCTGTGGTATAGGTTTGAAAAGGGTAAGAATAAGAATAAGAAATTTATTAATTCAGCACATTGTTTTTACAATATTAAACAGGTCAAAATATATGTACACTAAAAGTTAAACATAAATATTACAAACTATGATAAAACAAACATAGATATTACAACTTATAATATACAAACAGATTAAAAATAACAAACAAAACAGTCAAAAAAATAAAGTAAAGAAACACTTTTGATGATCTTAAGTTAGGGAACAGTTCATAAAATCATTTGTACTGTAAAATGCGTTTAATGATAAAAAATGACTTAAGCTTATGTTTAAATTTATCAATTGTCAGTACTGTTATTGAATGTGGTAGTTTATTATACAACACAATTCCAGAGTAATGTGGAGATTTTTGAAAAAATGTATGTTTGTGTTTAAACGTGACTAATTTTTCTTTGTTTCGAGTTTGATTCTTATGAATGTCGCAATGCTTTTGAAATATAGCTTTATTTGATTGAATGTAGCATAAAATATTTAAAATGTAAATGCATGGAAGTGTTAATAATTTATGTTGAATAAATTTTGGTTTACATGTTTCTGTATATTTCAAAGGGTGCGTGGAAAAAACGATGAGTTAAAAACCGTCGATAGCTCGCCATCGAATTCTTTCTGGAAGCGGCCACTCGTAGTAACTTGTTGGCCGACGACAAGGAATGGCAGGCAGCAATGAAAAAGGCGGCCGAAGTTCAAGTACCGGGCAGACAGCAAAATTTTTTTGTTTACATTTTGTGCTTCTGTCAGGTGACCAACGTGCAAGGCTTGTGGAATGAATTCAAGCAAAGATTAGTGAGACGAATCTCCCGGCACACACTGGATTGCGAAATTGTGACTGGACGATGCAAAGGTCAACGAGCTTTGATACCGACGATGGATTTGACGTCAGTAGTGGGCACTTACACGATGTCAATTCTCGGTAAAAGTCTGCTTTGCCATCACAATTAATAAATCACAAGGGCAAACGTTTGACAAAGTGGGATACTGTTAAATAACACGGTCTTTGTTAACTATAACTCTTTAAAAAATATATTTTAACTTAAAAAAAAACGTTAAAAGTATAAATAAAAAATAAAGTTTAAAAAAAAAATACTTTGGTTAAATTGCTCTAAGAATTCAAGTATAAACACAATCAATGAAGTGATAATAAAACAATACTTAAAATTTATGAGCAAGTTAATATATAATTATGATTTATAATTTATATAATAACGCGGCACTTGTTCATTAAAACAAATTTTACTACTTTAACATAATTTTATTGTTAAAATATGTAATAAAATAAATTTCTTTTTTATAAATATAAAATATGTACAAGAATTTTGATTTGTCGTTTATTTACCGAAACTTTAATTACATAATAGAATCTAATTTAAGACTAAACTAAACTAGGTTTAACAATCTGTTTTATAGTAACAAAATGCTTAGTGAGCTGTTTATTACAACAATGACGATTGACCTTGCAGGTGTGCTTCGAGGAAGACCACCTGCAGAGTTGCAGAGTTATCAAATCGGTGATTTCTGCCGACGGATGTTATATAACATATAACACAAGTAAGTATTTATTTATTTATTTTAAATTTTTTATATTTTAATTATATTATAAGATTATAAGATGTCAAACGTTGCAACAAAAAAAAAAAAAAAAAAAAGTTTTTTAAGAAATTTTGTAAGTTAAAAATAAATACAAGAAACTCTACAGTTTTGTAATCTATGAAGATTCAAAAAAATAGATCTATATTATCCGATTTGATATATTAGCACACATCACACAATAAAAATAAAAAACAATTCCAAAAAATTAATTTCAAATTCCTTAAAAAACATAAAATCAAAGATATTACAACATTTTTAAATGGCATAATTTTATTAAAGAATTTAGCATTAGTTTTTTTTCATAATTAATACGCAATTTGTATTTATTTGATCTATCAATCGACGACTCTAAATAAATACTTAAAATAGTGTCTTTATTTTTATACAGCGCATATTTGCATATATCCATATTCAAAATGGAAATAGTACGCAAAATCCATGTTTTTTTTAATTCATAACACAATGCCCATAAGACAATATTAAATAAAACATTTACTATGTTTTTAAATATCATTATTTATTTCGTCACACTGTGACTGCAGTTTTTGGCTGAACCTCTGAACCTTCGTCAGAAAATACATGACAAAACATAGTAATTGTTTTATTTAATCTTGTATTATGAATTATCACGTAGTAACGGTCAACTCCATCAACTATATTACAATTTATGGGGTCCAACCATAGCATGTATAGTAGCTGCGTTCGGCTATTAGTCCGGAGTAAGAGTAGAGTTGTAGTAGATTTTTTTGTCACGTGATCACGGAGTATTTGGAGCCAAACATAGCCGAACGCATTAAGAAGTTTGTCAGTGTCACCTGTCAAATAACGAACAACACAACAATTTAGAAAATGCTTCACATAATATTAAATAAAGCAAAAGAGTTGTTTTTTTGAGGATGACGAAGACGATGAGATCGATAATATGAATTTCGTATTAGAGAAAGTCGAAAATTACGCCGAAATTACGGTACCAAATATGGAAGACTACCAATTTCAAGGCATTTTCGATTGTGTCCTAATATCTTCGATTCAATACTAAATAAAATGTATACAATATATGAAAATGAACAAAACTCATTAGTTGGGTTTCCACGGAACAAAATAAAAAAAGAATTGTTTATTATACTGTGGTATTTGGGCAACTTAGAAAGCTTAAGGTTAGTAAACATTTTCTATCTAATAAAATGCTTTACAATAGTCAATTATTTACAGATCAGTCGCAGATCGATTTGGTGTTAGCAAACCCACGGCATGGGATATTTTGTATAGAACCTGCAAACTATTGATAAAAGTAAATCAAAAGTTCAAAATTATCTGCTGGCCAGATAGAGAACGACAGAATATTATTTCTAATAATTTCTCTGTGAATAGTTTTCCTGGTAGTATAAAAATGTATTTCATTTATATTTTTTATCAGTTTAGGCATAATAGGCTGCATAGATGGGTCTCATATTAAAATTCTAGCACCAAGAAACCACCTTAACTCTTATGTAAACCGTAAAGGTTACCATTCCGTCCTGTTACAAGGAGTGTGTGACCACAGAATGATGTTCACGTATGTTTACGCTGGAAAAGCAGGTTCTTTACATGACATGACGTTGGATAAAAAATCGGAACTCTAATAAACTATAATAATATATTTCCATTCCATAATGACAACCACTTAATTGGTGATTTGGCATACAAATTGAGTTCAACGTTGATGGTTGGATAAAAAATAATGGCCAGTTAACAAATGGGCAACGCAATTTTAATGTTATATTAAATAAAGCTAGAGTAAAGATAGAAAACGCGTTTGTTCATTTAAAAGGACGATTTCGCAGGCTTAAATTTATGGAAAAGATACGGCTGGATATTATTGCAATATTAATTATAAGTTCATGCATATTACACAATGTTTTCATACTTCAAGACCATTGGACAAGTTAGATGTCAATTTGAATGAAGAAATACTTTAAGAAGTTGATAACAATCTACACAATCAGTTCAATATAGTAGATAAACAAATGTTATTTTATAAATATTATTATTATATATTAAATACAAAAATATGTTTTTTATTAAATCCAAAAATATGTTTTTTAATAAATACATTTTTAACGAATATTTTTGTTTGCCGAAAACTAAATCACAAACTTGTAAAAACTAAAAATAAATCACAACTCATGGCCAAGCATAAAAAAATGACTAAACTTAAAAATAATACATTCATTAGTTTCATGGACATAACTGTAAACGATAAAACAAAAGTGTTAAAAAAATGATCTTCTGAAAAAATAATAAAAAAACAAATTCAAAAACAAAATCACATTTTGTCTACCATTCTTTCAAAAATATCATGGAATCGATCAATTTTTGACATCTTTTCATTATGGCGACAATCTACATCGCGAAAAAGAGCTTTCGTTTTTTTCATTGCTAATATTTGTACTGGTTGTAGTTTCGGAAATATCTAAAACAATAAAAATAGATATACATAACTAAAAATATAATATAGTACCCTTTTAATATTTATTTTTGTACAAATATACTTTTTAAGTTTCTTACAATTATTGTTTATAAACACAGTAAGTTGATTCTACTGAAGTGTTATAATGTTATAGAATGCACTTGCTAAATGTATCGTAATATACTATTTATTTCATTAACGAATTTCAACACATTGATCTTTTATATATTTAAATTCTGATGCTTTAAAACTTATAAATTAAATAAATTTAAACAAATACATTTGTCATTTAAAATGAATAAGAACAATAAAAACATTATTATTATTCAGCAAATTTTGTTGCAAGTAATGCCAAAGAGTATAGTTGCTATCATATTAAAATCAATAAATTGAACAAACAATCTTGAACAATAATGCCAAAAAAAAAAATTAAAGTCAAAACTTAGCAATATTTATTTGTAACCCTGACACTGATCTACATGTAGCAACAAGGGTTATTTCCGGCTTCTTGAACATAATTTTATGTATCACTTCATAAAATTTGCAATACCGTCTTTTACATCCCGACGTATTGTTATTTATGTTAATTAATTTATATGTCCGTTTGAAAGCCTTCCACTGCGTTTCGGACATTTGCCCAGTAACAGTTTTATTGGACGACTAGCATACTTTGGCCACTTTTACCCATACATTTTTTGGATGGAAAACGCAGCTATGGTTTGAATTAACAACAAAGTGTTCTCGACCGTCCACAATTTTGTAGTATCTTTCTCCTCTTCCAATCATCTAGTAATATAAAGCTAATATAATACTTTTGCTAAATATAAAAAATAATCATTATTTGATTTAAAATTCGACGTTCTTTTAGTATTTATATGAGAAAATATTACGCGGCAATAAAGAATTCCGATAATATTAAATATTTAATGTATTTCTTTTACAAAAGAGATGAGCACAACTTTAAAATGTACATCCAATTAAAACATATAAGTTACACAAATCTATCTAATTTTATCTGAGACCTTTATTGCTGCCTAATCATTTCCCCATATTAGTAGCAATTATAATTCTATAAAAATATTATTCTAGAATTACTTACTAATGCTATTTTCCATTAAAATTTTATCCACTTCAAAGAAGAAGAAATTTCCATTTTCCATAACGGGAGTGAGAGTTTCTTGTTCCATTTTTTGGCAGAAGATGAAGTTAGAAATGTTAGAATTATATGAATAAACAATACAATGATTTGAAACTAATGCGCAGACTCCTGCTGTCGACTCTTAATTCTCGCTTGTCGAGGTAGAGTAAATAGAGTTGTTCCATTGATTCCACTCTGTAATAGCCGAACGGCAGAATCTTGACTCTTTGCACACCAAAAACAACGGTAGGAGAACAAAAAGAGTAAAAAGAAGGACTAGTGAAACAAAGTACTCCGTGTATTTTCTTCAAAAGAAACGGATATATTAAAAATAAAAATTTGAGAATTTACCACAATTATTGTAATGTGGTTCGAGAAATGTTTTAACCTATTTTAAGTTAAATTTTAATGTGTATTGGAGTGAAGTAAAATCATCATTATCCTACTGTCTCTATCGTATTTTTTTACCGTGGTCTATCTTTGTGTGTGTTTATAGTTAGCCACCTGTGAAAGACCGTACCTGTCTTCAATTAGTAGCCCCTCTTAAACATATTTTTAATTTAAGGGAGGGTACTTTTCTTGATCTTTGAAAGTTAACTAGAATTTATCCAATTTTTAAGTCTGGCGACAGGTCAGATATTGGCAATTACAGACCCATAGCATTTGAAGGTATCCTTTGTGACTATATACATGCTTGTGTTGATAATTCGATAACTAACGGTATATATACCGACATCAGTCGAGCTTTTGATTGTATGCCATTTGACAAGCTGATGACCTATTTAAAGCAATATGATATACCATCGGACATTATTGATACAGTGCAGTCATATCTCGTAAACATACAGCTATTTGTGTATTATGGGGGTTCCAAATCTAAAACCGGATTTTATTAAAATTGTTTTTTTTATCATTTTTTTATTTTTGATAAAAAAATAATTTAAAACACGACTATCTGATAGCATAACAGCATAGTATTGTTCAAAGTAATTGTACTGTAAATTATTCAATAAAAATTAAAAAATGAACTTAATTATTAAAATTTTAATTTAATCAACACTTTTTAAGTAATATTTATTTTTAAAAATGAATATGACATGACATTATTTTTTTGTACCTTACTCTAGCTTTACCGTCTTTTTGACCCATTCAATACTAATCATTATACAGGGTGTTTCAAAACATGTGTCGGAAAATAAATGGTGGGATTGGTTGGCTAATTATAAGAAATAAGTTCCCATTAACATGGTTCCGCAAACGCACCGTTTTCAAAATACAGGGTGTAAATTTTTTAAATTTTTTTAAATTTTTTGAGGATATCTCAAGAACCGTTTGAGATACAAAACTTAGATTTTGTACACATCTAAGTATTAATGTTAGCTACTTTTTAAGCGCTTATTCAATTTTTTTCATGTGCCATTGATGGAGATTTTAGGGTTGCATAAGGTTTTTATGGCTCTAATTTCTATGACACTTGGGAAATTGGCATTTTAAAAACACATTGTGAACCACCAATATTTTCTACACAAAAAAGGTACTCTTAGTCAAAAGCTCTAACGTAAACCGTTTTAGAGAAATACGGCATTTTATGATCTAAAACATGAAAAAAGTAGCAACATGTTTTGTTGTTGATAAAAACATTTGTTTTTGATCTAGTCGTCAGCGTTCATAAATTTGTTTTATGCATTTGAGTTATTGACAATTGTCGTTTAGTTGTTAAATAACTTTTTTTCAAAAGGAGTCAATATCGCAGAAACTTATTATCTTTATTACCCAATTAATTTGCCCATTCTTAGTATTTTGCTTGCGTGGTGATAGCAAAATGAATAATTACAGTGATAGCGAGATGTGCAATATACATTTTGTTTATGACGTTGCCGATGAAAATGCAGCAAAAGCTCGTCGAATTTACTAAGAAAGGTTTCCAAACCGACAGGTACCAAATGAAAGAACATTCATTCGTATTTACAAACGTCTACATCAAACTAGAAGTGTACATAAAAGAGCTGCAGGAAATGGAAGACCTCGCCTGCCACCTCCGCAAATTGAAGAAGATGTTCTTCAAGAAATCGAAGACGATCTATCAACTAGCACTAGAAGAATAGCTTTAAACCTAAACCTTAGTCACGTTACAGTGTGGAGGATAATAAAAAGCCAGATGTTATACCGTTATCACATACAGCGAGTACAAGCTCTTTTACCAGCGGCTATGTGTCAATGGTTTCAAGAAAGAATTGCGCAAAATCCTCGATTCTTAGAACAAGTTTTATTTACGGACAAAGCAAATTTTTCTTGCGATGCGATTATGAACTTCCATAATAATCATGTATAGGCCGACAAAAATCCACAAGCCATAACGGAAGGCCAAACATTTTCCGTTAATGTTTGGGCAGGTATTGTAGGAGACCATTTAATAGGTTCATATTTTTTGCCGTTTAGCCTAAATGGTCAATCATATCGCAATTTTCTTGAAGAAGAGCTGCCAGGACTTTTAGAGGACGTTCCGGTTTAATTAAAAAACAAAATGTGGTGCTCCTGCACATTTTAGTTTAAATTTTTTAAATTAACAATATAGGAACTGTTGGATAGGTCGAGGAGGGCCACAGGCCTTTGTCTCCAGATCTAAATGCTTTGGATTTTTTTTGTGGGGTCACTTAAAAAGTTTAGTTTACACTACATCAGTTAATACTGATGAAGAACTAAGAAATACCATTATTGCATCCTGCAATACGATACGAAACACTCCAGGCATTTTTTAACGGGTACGTCAGTCACTAAGGCGTAGGTTGGAAGCCTGCGTTACCGTAGAAGAAGGTAATTTTCAACATTTTTTTATGATTTTTCTTGTTTTTTTTTTGTTATTGCTTAGTTTTGTAAAATAAAGGTTTTGTGATCATGTTGCTACTTTTTTTTCCGTTCCTGAAATATCTTCAAAAAATAAAAACTTTTTTTACACCCTGTATCTCAAAAACGGTGCGTTTGCGGAACCATGTTAATAGGAACTTTTTTTCTTATAATTAGCCAAGAAATCTCACCCTTTATTTTCCGACACATGTTTTGAAACACCCTGTATAGTGTTTATACAATTTCATTTTTTTCCTCAATTTGCCATCTTGTTGCTGTCCCGTTTTTAAATTTTCATAATAAAATAAACAGCCGTATATTAAATATATAATTAAATAATAGCTGATTCAAAACCAAGTAACTGTTTGAAAAAAAAATTGAAATTTGTTACGGTTGAAAAATTATTTAGGTAGTCCGATAATTTTAACTAATCTTGTACATATTAATAAATCGTTAATTAATTACTTGAAAATTTTTACAAAAAAATCTTTGAATTAAAAAATGTAAAAATATACAGAATGTTTTATTAAAAAAAAATTTTTAATAAATTTCCATAATAAAATAAACACAAAAAATTCGATTGAAATTAATTTTTAAAAAAATTACTATAAAGTGAAAGTTTATTGATAATTATAAATTTATTTATATGATTAAATGATTTAATCATATCTATTTATTTTAACGAAACAAAATTGAATTAAAAATTAAGTAAAATAATATTACAAAATTACTTACATATTTTTTAATTTTTTATCCGGACCCATCTTGGGTAAAATAAGAATAATAATAACCATTTTTAAATTAATAAGAAAACAAATAAAAATAAATTTTATTAAACAAAAGTATTTCTTACATAAATAATTAAATTAAAATTTATTGTATTAAAATAAATTAAAATTTATCTCCAAAAATTTTATCCATAAAAACAAATATGCCCGCTACTTCTACCTCTACCACCATTTCCCCTACCACCCGGTTCTCCTCTTCCACTATTACCTCTTGTATTACTTTTGCAGCATGATTCTTTTCATTTTCTTTTTTTTATCTAAAAAATTTTGTTTTTCCTAAAATATAAAATAAGAAATTATATGAAATATGTATAGTATACATATATATTGTATACTCAATTTATTATTTACCGCTCTCAAACCTTTAACTAGTTGAGTTAATTAGCGTATTGGTTCTTGCATTGCTGAAAACAATTAATTACATTTTATATTATTTAATAAAACTAAGCAAAAAATATTTACCTCTAATTTTATCAAATGTAGCATTTTCTGCAACAACTTATTCTTTTTTATCCGATATTATTAATATCTAAAAAATAATAAATTAATTAATACAATTATTTGATCAAATCTTAGTTTTTCTTTTTATCTTTTACTACACACTATATATCATTTATACATTTTTATTGTTCACTTTCTCTTCAATTTGCCCGCCTCTTCACCACCCCATTTAATGTTTTATTTATTTTTGCAACAACTTTAAAAATAGATAAATTTATTTTGAGAGTAGGTTAAAATTAATTTTAAATAAGACACAAGAAAAAATCTATAAGCAAAACATAACTCACCCATTTAATATACATTACACATAATAAAAAAACCTTTTCGGGTCGAGAAATAAATTTTTTATAAAAACTAATTCTAATAAAACTACTTTTTAACAATAATATTTATCTTCTTTTTTTATTAATAGAAATTGTCCCGTAAATATTAAACATTATTATAATTTTTTAACACATTTGTGTATATTATACTTAGATGTAATTTTGAAAAAACTATTAGATAATCGGTATATTAATGGTAATCAATTCAAAACATTAAAAACAACTAATTCAGTGTCCCCTAAGCTATATGGATTACCTAAGATACATAAAAAAGACAGACCACTTAGGCCTATTGTTTCCTGTATCAATTCACCCACATACAAACTATCAAAATACCTTTCTAACATCCTTTCGAAGTTAGTTGATCATATGAAATTTAATGTCAAAAATGCCCTACAAGTTGTAAATAAAGTCAAAACTTTAAAAATCCCAAATGACCACACATTAATTTCATTAGACGTAGAATCTCTATTTACGAATATACCCAAGACCTTAGTAATTAATATCATCAAAAAGCAATGGCAAAATATTGAAAACCACACTATAATTGATAAAGAGTTGTTTATAGAAGCTATTGAACACTTGTTTGATAATAGTTACCTACAATTTAATGGGAGTTTCTATTTACAAAAATTTGGTTCCCCAATGGGAGCCCCAATTAGTCCTATTCTTGCTAACCTGGTTATGGATGAACTTGTCACAACGTGTTTAAGTGAGTTAGACTTCGAGGTTTTGTTATTATCGATATACATATGTAGATGACACTCTAATCATTCTACCAGAAACTAAAATAATTCAACTTTTAAATAAATTTATTAATTTCCATACAAAGTTAAATTTCACAATAGAAAGGTCAGTTAATAACAAGCTACCGTTTCTTGACCTTCTGTTAATTTTAGATAATGATAAAATTAAGATAGATTTATATAAAAAACCCAGTAGTAGCGAACCAACTCTAAATTTCAATTCGGATCACGTGCTTTCACAAAAAATTAATATAATTACTATGTATAAAAATAAAATACTAACACTTTGTGACAAAAGTTTCCACAATGAAAATTTTAATAAACTTAAACACATACTGAAATTATTAAATCAAGTTTAATAATTTTTATTCATTTCATTATTATGATTTCTTACAATGCTTAATACATGTATTCTGGTTAAACAATTGTATTCTATTTAATAACAACAACAACAATATAGTCATTAATAATGCAAACAATAATACTAGTAAAGAGAATAACATTATTAAAAAGGTGTGGTTTTCAATACCTCATATCCATGGGTTATCACAAAGGCTTAGAAAAATTCTCATAGATGAACAAACGAACATAACATTCAAATCAGATAAAATAATAGGAAAACTTTTCACAAATCTGAAGGACAAAGTACCCAAAATGGAAAAGCAATGTGTTGTTTATAGTATTCCGTGCAATAATTGCCCCAAAAAATATATAGGACAAACTAAACAAAAATTAATTACGAGAATAAATCAACATAAAAGGGATTGCATTTCACAAAACAATAATACAGGGTTAGCTTGCCATCATGATGAAGTAGGACTCAAATTTAAGTTTGATCAAGTAAAAGTTTTAGATATTGAAAGTAATTACAATAAAAGGCTAATCAGTGAGATGATTTATATCAAAGCTAACGATACGTGTAACTTTCAATTGGATAGTAATAATTTAAATATTATTTATCACAACTTAATTCAAACCCTGGATTAGTTCTTTCAATTCGTTAAAGATATTAATATATAAGTAATTGTTAGTAGTAAAAGAAGGTGCGCGCTAGGGCACCTCCCACCACTTTTTTCAAGGTCAAGGCCATTGCCATGGCCACGCCTCCTCAAGGCCATCACGCCCCTCCATGGTCAAGGCCATGGCCACGCCTCCTCAAGGCCATCACGCCCCTCCATGGTCATGGCCACGCCTTCTCAAGGCCATCACGCCCCTCCAAGGTCAAGGCTACCGGCACCTCCCACCACTTTTTCCAAGGTCAAGGCCATTGCCATGGCCACGCCTCCTCAATGCCATCACGCCCCTCCATGGTCAAGGCCATGGCCACGCCTCCTCAAGGCCATCACGCCCCTCCATGGTCATGGCCACGCCTTCTCAAGGCCATCACGCCCCTCCAAGGTCAAGGCCATGGTTACGCCTCCTCAATGCCATTACACCCCTCTAAGGCCATGACCACACCCTTCCAAGGTCAACAACACTTTTTTCAAGGCCAACCCCATTTTTCATGGTCACACGTGTTCAATTTTACTTATATAATGTTACTCAGCTGCATTTTAACTATTGAATATAACTTCAATTATAAAAGGTAGTAGTAGTAATGGATGTCATTAATTATTTTTATAAAATTAATATAAAATTAATATCTAAAATAATAAACATTAATGTAATTAAGAATGAAGATATAAATATTTTAAATCAAGTTCTTAAATTAATGAAGTGTGTATCCGGGTACTGGTGTATTTGTGGAGGATTTGCATCATATTTATTAAACCGAACAAATTCCTATAAAGATATTGATATATTTACTAACACAAAAGAAGCACATTTAGTTATACAATATGCAAAGAGTATAGGATTTAACTTTACACCAATTGAAACAGAATATTATTCTGGAGGAGATCAAATGAATAACTTTTATTTACAATGCAATGGACACATCGTATTCAATATAATAGTTAAAACAAATATGGAGTTTGGATCACATGAACCATTTTCAAATTCAATTATACGAGAATTTGATATGGGTATATGTATGAGTGCTATATATTTTGAAAATCGGAAATGGTGGTCCATATGTCGTAAAAATTTGTTACACAACAACAAATTTATTAAGAAAATGCGCATTCAGAAATATCATAATAGGATTATTGAGAAACAATTCCAACCACTTTCCCTTCGTATGTTGTGTTTAGACAAAATTATTATGTGATTTTTGAGTGAAACACATTATTCTTGTAATCCGACCTCTTACAAACCAATCGGTTAGAACTCCTATAAGTTTTAAAGTAACTTTTATACTATTCAGTTCAACGTTAAGCATCACTACATCAATGTCTTTCGAAGAAGTTGCATATTTACCTCCTGTAGAGGTTCTTATTATAAACAATGGTGAAGAAATTCCAATGCTCCCCAATATTGCAACGGAATATTTTCAACAAAAAGCATACATTTTGCTTTGTATGATAAACGTGGATTTACAAGCCTACAAAGAAATTATTGTGGAATTTACTGATGAAGACTTGAACAATTTGGAACTAGACCCTAATCTTATTGTGTATAATCATAATTTAAAAATATTACGGTTAAAACTGTATGATGAGTGTTATAAAATCCACATTGTAATAATATTAGATGATTTTGAGAAAGATATATTAAATGAATATATTTAAGAATAAATAGTTTTATTTTTATTATTAGATCTATAAACCATATTGTAAAATGAAACGTGTACACTTTGTAGACAAAAACAAAATAAAATATATGTATGTTTGGAACTTTGCACATCAACAAGCTAGAAAGGGGGTTTGGATGCTTAAAGCAATAGATAGAAGTAGATTTACACAACGTATTGAAAAAATAGATAAAATCATATCATCTGTTTTGGATGAAGGACACAGGAACAGAATTTACCTTGAACGATGTAGTGGTAGTGGAAAGTGTAATTAACGTTTTGATGGTGGGGGAATATAGATATAAATGAGCAGTATTACCTGAATTTCTAGAGTTTCAACCATGTGGGCTGCATACGCTGAGATGAACTTACCAACACCAACAGATTTAAAAAGTGCAATAGAAACTTTACATAATCGGTTTTACATTTTCTGTATGGATGCTTGTCGTGCCCAAAATCGACTTGATAGTTTTGAAAGTGATGAAGTTTATCAAATGAGAGAAACAAAGTATGGTTTGGGGATGAAGATTTGTTACGATTATCATCTCGGTATAATTTCATTAGAAGAGTTTTGTGAGCAATTATTAAAAATTGACATTTTATATGATTTTATCTATGATATAGAAGAGTTTTTACCAAACCACATAAAATGCAACATTCGTCAAAAAAATGAATTAACACCAGTGGATTTATTTTCGTCAATTACTAGAGTAATGCATATATTAAAAAAACTTTCTGAAGATTGTGATCGAATGCGAAGAAGTATAGAAAATGAAGATTTGAAAATGAATTTAAGAAAAATTGATGATATGTATACACATGGGGTGGAATTGTGTCAAAAAGTTTTAGAACATCATATTACATTAAAACAATTTTGTCAAAAATTTGAGTCCAATGTTTTATTTAAATATTTAAAAGAAATAAAAAAATTTCTTCCAGATGATATTTTAAATCAGCCCAACATGATAGAAGTGAACAATACAATTGAAAACATACATAAAAAACTTGAGAATTTATCCAAGGATGCTGGTCGGTTTAATAATAGGATTATACACCCATTTTTTGAACAAGATGTAAAAACTTTAATGAAAAAATATGAATATGGGATAAATACTTGCACAGATTTTTTAAATGAATTTATTTCATTGAATTGTCTATACACCAGATTTCAAGAAGTAGATGTATTATTTAATTTTGCTGCTGATATTAAACTTTACCTGTAATTTATGTATTGATGTTTTAATAAAAAATATATATTACAAAAAATGTTTTATTAATTCATTACAAAATCATTATACAATTGATAAACATTTGATAATGCACACATAGAGACATGTTTTGAGTGATATAAACATTTTGATTCCGTTAGAGTTAAAGCTGGATGTTCATCAAATTCTTGTATAGGTATGGTTGTAAATTTTTGTAAAAAAATAACTTTTTCTCTTCCCTTAACATAAATCGTATCATCTTTGATGTCTTGTAGTATATTTTTAAATTGATGTTGTGGTGTAAATCCTTGACTCCAATTGATGCAATGATGATTATTGATTAACCATATAGCTTGCTTTTTAAATTCTGCTTCCAATAAGTGGAATGGAAAGGGAGGTTTGAATACGTAGTGGGCAATTTGAGTGCCATTAAAAATTGCCAATTCTTTCGGTGAAAACTCTTTAGAACCAATATTAAATCCTTGGACGTCAATAACTAACATTTTATTTTCAATTTAGAAAACTCTTTAAAAAGTTTATGTTTAAGAGAGTACAAATGAATTTGTTTTTTTAACCTCTTTAATTTTATCTTATGAATAATTAATCTTTTATTAAATTCTTTATCCATTTACAACTGTCTGACCGCTTTGGTGAATGGATTGTAACTGATCATCTTATCGTGAAGAATGAGGCATACAGCAGAAGTGTTGGCTTTTGTAGGTACACTTGTGTCAAATTCAATTCTAATTTCAACAGCATTTGATTGTAATGTTTCGTTTTGATTACTACAATCGATGAGTACTATTGGTGTTGTTTCCTTAAATTCCTTGCGATTAAAAAGAGGTTCAATTTCTTTGTGATAATAAGATTGTTGAAAATTTGCATACATTTCATATAATTGAGCAATGTGATTTGTTTTGAAATTTAAATTTAAATTATCATAAAGATATCTTTGAGAATTTAAATAAACTCGAAGATTTGTGAGTTCATTATCATCAAATTGACTCATTCCTGTTTGTAAGTTTTTTGTTTTTACGATCAGTCTGTAACCCAAAAATTATATATCTTGGTGTTTCTAATTGAGTAGCTGTTTTCACAGCCCATGTATGTCTTGTTGTTTCTGGCAACGCAGGATATTCATATAATTCCCAAGATCTGAAAGCTATAGATAAATCCTCATTTTTTCCTAACAATTTTGTCAATCTAAGTTGTTCAGCCAATCCTACAGAAATGTGAGGAACTTTCCAATTGATTTTATTAATTGTCACCTAAACAGCTTCGTCTTCAGTAGATACAAGTGCATCAAGATCGGTATTACTGCGTATTAAAACCAGTTCTTGTTTGGTATTTATTATAATTTTCTTATAATCCTCAGCAAAGCCTAATAACATTTTAAGTGGTATGCAAACATTGAAATTTCCATCCGTATCTACCATGTCATCTTGTTCTGTAGCAGTTTTTGAAAACCATCCAGCGTTTTGTAATTTTTGATTAGAATTGAAGGATAAGTAACCTTTCAATGTTGATGTTAAACCAACATTTCTAGTAGAGTCAATAACAACACCATTTAATTCATAGCGAAGTTTACTAAATAAGTACGCAATACCGTTGTTAATAAACTTTGTTTTTTTTGGTTTCTTAGAATCATCAGCTTGCAATTTGCCTTCTATGTAAATGTAGCTTTCACTTGGCAATGTGTACATATCTTGTTGTTGAATCGGAATTCTGATTTCATCATTGTTGTTGAAACTTGTTGATGCATATGGTTGATGAGTGTGAAATTGAGAATTTGCGATTGAGTTGTCAATAAAGACATTTTCTTTAACATTAAGTATACTCATTATTTAATATAATTTAAATCCTAAAGACTTTAAAAATATAATGTTTTCTGATGTTAATCTACTGCGTGCGGATTGTCTAATGATGGAATTAGTTGTTGTAGTCAAGTTATATTGTAAGTTTTTGTAACCATAATTACGCATACTATGATATTGCACTACCATATTTAAGAATTTTTTTTTAAATGAAGTCCTACTGTGATGGTCTCTCCTCTGAAATTGACTATATTTCCGTCTTGATCCACTATTTTAAGTGTTATGTTATTAATAGTTGATGTATTAATTGGTAAATATATAACCGTCTCAGGGGACTGTACAATTTTATAACCTGGTGGTACCGTGGGAAAAAATTGAAACAATGTATGACCCAATCTTCCGTTTCTATAAGAGCTGGTTGTTATACTACAATCCACACATAAAGAATTTATTTTTAAAATATCTGTTGAAAAGTCTGATTCATTGAAAATATCTTTTGGTAAAATTCTTTTACTAAAACCCAACAATGTTCCAATTGAATTTTCTTTAGTAAAATCAATAGGTTTTGTACATTTTATATGCACTTTTAATGTATTATTATTTCCTCTAATTTTGATATCTTCGTCATGCTTTTGAAGTTGTTTTTGTAAATATGTGTTTAAATCAGTAATTTCATAAGATCCTACAGGAATTGTAATTTCTTTATTGTCACCATAGTAAAATTTGTTATTGCTTTCATCTATGTTTACAATTGAATAAAATGATTCAAAATTTGTTAGGCCCAAGACAAAATTTTCATCTTGTTTTAAATATAAAGGTGGGTTGAAATCTGCCTCTAGGATTGAACTTTTGCCAGTAAAAGTAATATTATAAGACATACTCGTTTGACATCAAACATACGAATGATGGATTTTTCATAATGTATTTTCATATAAAAATATTAAACATAAATGTCCACAATTATAAGTGTTATACTTTTGAAAAGCATCATGATTATATAAAATATTCTTTTTACCATCTTTATAAAAATATCTTACTAATTCTAAAGGTGGTATTAAATTACCAAAACTGTCAAAATATTTAATATTATTATCATTTCTAACATAAGCTACCCAATGAGAACCAATTTTTGATTTTGTTTCTAAATTTACAATACCACATTCTTTTGCATTCATTTTAGTTGGTAATTCATCTAGCATGTATACACCTCTAAAATATGGAATGTTTTTTGCATATTTATACAAGTCAATATTGGTTAATGCTCTTTGTGGTAGCTTTCTTATTAGTTTTTTTTATAAGGATAAATGTAAAGACCGTGACCACGTTTATATGGTTTCACATATAAACCATCACCAATTTTATAACCCTCTTTGCTATTTACTTTGGATTTTAATACATCTTCTTCCACTTTGTTATGTCTTTGTTGTTCTTCTAGTTGTCTTTTTAATGCTCTTTTCTTTATTATAGCTTTTGCAATTCCGATAGCGCCAGAAACTATAGCTCCTAAGAAACCCCCGCTTTGTGGTATTTAAATAATCCTTGAAGGTATTTTTCTTTTTCTTATATATTTTGTTTTACGTTTACCACCTTTACCTAATTTAATTTTTGCTGACATTACATTAGACTTTGATTTTGAAATTTTTCTTTTTGAAGTTTTTTGACGTCTTAGACTCATACCTAATTTGGTTTTTACGCGCATAACACCAGACACACCTAGTGCTGCAAACTTTTCACCAAAACTAGCGTCAGGTGCTTTTAATCTTATTGCAGCTTGTCTGGCTAGTAATCTATCCGCTTCGTGTCGTTTAGAAATATCAGAATATTTTGAATATGCAATATCGTGTTGTTTGCAGTGATCGTCTAATACGTTTATACCTTTATCACCTCTTTTGAGTCTTTTTTCTAATTTTGTTCCTGGACCACAAAAATTGTATCCCGGAATATGAAATTCCCGTGTAGTTTTATTAATTAATTTGTTGACAAATCCAAGTCCGTTAATTTTTTTTGGTACGTTTAGTCTTTCTTTTACGAGTTAACATAATATACTAAATAACAATACAGAATGTAGGTGTACTTATATATTCTATGAAGTATTGACAAATTGATCAGTTTAACTACAGATTTAGAAGCATAATGAGAGTTGTAAAACAAACTCAATCTTTACCAATTAACAATCAAGATGTAGATTGTTCTGAGAATACGTTTCAACGACATAGTGAGTTGCTTAGTGGTGGTTGTAAAAGAGGATTGATTATTGGTTGTTCTGGGTGTGGAAAAACAAATATTATAATTAGTTTACTTTTACATCCAAACGGTTTAAGATTTCAAAATGTTTATATTTACTCAAAAACATTACATCAATCAAAATATCAATATTTAAAAAAAGTTATTGAACCTATAAAGGGTATGGGTTATTTTGAATATGATAACAGTGATCAGATTTCATCACCCTAAGAAACCATAGAAAATTCAGTTTTTATATTTGATGATGTTGTATGTTGCAATCAAAGCATAATGAGGGATTATTTTAGTTTTGGTCGACACAATAACATAGATTGCTTTTATATTTGTCAAACATACACTAAAATACCAAAACAACTTATAAGAGATAATGCTAATATATTGATTATATTTGAGCAAGATAATACCAATTTAAAACACATTTACGATGATCATGTAGGTGTAGATATGTCATACCAACAATTTAGAGATATTTGTTCCTATTGTTGGAAACAGAAATATGGATTTTTAGTTATTGATAAAGAAAGTGAAATAAAATCTGGACGCTATAGAAAAGGATTTGATTCATTTATTTATTTATAAACAATATATAAATATATTGTATGTTTGAGTTCCAACAGTTTGCATCTACATGTAGTTTAATAAACATCATGGACAAGCAATTAGTCAAGCAGTTATTAAAAACTCGACGTATTGTAAAAAAAAAGTTTCAAGATTTGAAATCTGATTATGCACAGTCGCAGTCACATATGCGATCGGCCTATCAACCAATAACCAAACCAATAGAAGACCTTATTGCAAATCTCAAAGTTAAATTGGAACCAAAATTTGAAAAAATTGAGGAAACTGAAGAAATTAAAAATGAAACACCAAAAAAGAAAAAGTATGGTAGAAAGTCATCCCCTATTAAAATGGAAGAATTTGTAACACCAACTAATACTACCATTGATACAAGTATTCTTCCACAAGTTTACGAGCACACCCCTTCTACATCCAATACACAACCAATAATGCTGATAATGATGATGATGATGATGATGATGAATATGCAAATGTTGAAGTCCAAACTAAAAAGATGAGTGATTAGGATGAATATGTAAAACAATTTTCCACATTACCTAAAGCCTACATTTACGACATGATATCTGATACAACGAGAGCTATGGATCACACATATGGAATAAGAGTGGTACCAACTGAAGATGGAGACAAACATAATTATGCTATTGGTAATGGAGTTGTTACCTTCAGAGGTAATGATGTAGTTATTAAAACAGTTATAAATGGGCAAACTTTTGAACGCATATATACAGGTACACCGGGTTTGTATGAGTTATTATTCAAGAAGGTACCAACAGGATTTAAGAGTGTGGATGTAACTAATTATATGGAAATTGTTAATAAAACAAATGCAGCAAAACATGGTTATATACCAACCGGAAAATTAATAGGAACTAAACTACCAAAATATAATAACATAATTGCACTTTTGCTTGATAGGCGAAAAGCAATTCCGGTTAGACTCACACCTCAATCATTTCGTACAGGTAAAGCACTACTTGAATACGACAATAAGCCATTAGAATTTATATATTGGGACAATCCTAATGAATTAGTTAATCGTCTGCGCCTTCTAATTTCTTCCAAAGCTGCTGGGCATACTGGACATAATAATGAAATTACTTCAATAATTGAAGAGTTGCGAGAAGCAAAAGTTATTAAATAATGGTAACATAGATGTAAACTCTCATTAACTGATTGAGTTTTAAGAAATAAACATGACCATTGATAAATTTGGAAGAACACTTTATTCGAAACATAACGATATCGACATAATACTTCAATCAACATCACCAAAAAAATACAGTTATACAATTACACTAAATTTTTTTAGTGATACAACGCTCAACAATAGATATCTTTTATATAATACTTTATCAAATTACATTTTTCCACACAAATCGGCTACAATTGTATCGGCTTTCATTAGTAATAATTCTCAAATAAGAATAAACGGTTCACCATTCTATGAGAATGCTTTACGTAATTTACCTTTAAAAAGGGGGGATACTATAGAATTTCCAGAACAATATGTTGGTGGAAATATGGTAACGTTATATGCTGAGTTAGTACTTAAATGTCCTGTGGAAGAAGAATATAGTCCAGTTGTTGAAGAAAATGGTTAAGAATAAGATAACAAATGTTAAACAAGAAATTGTTAAAGAAATTCACAAACCAGCTCGTAAAAATTTCAAGCGAAGACATGTTATAGTAAAAAGTCTTAAAGATTTAATTCAAGCAGATTTAGTGGAAATGATACCTTATGCTAAATTCAATAAAGGATTTAGATATATTTTAGTAGTTATTAATGTATTTTCAAAATTTGTTTGGGTTTTTGGTGAAAAACTTTCTGCTGCTGGTGGTGGTGTAGTGCTCCAGGGGTCCACGGGAGTACTCGACAACTCAGCAATTAATGTTTCTGGAAGTGGATTGTTTCCAACCAAAAACGAATCCAACTCCCATGAAGCCATTGGAAAATCGTCGAATTCATGCATCCCTACCAATCTTAAAATTTGTTCAGGGATGTATCTGACTGCCCTTGATAAAAATGGCCGGATCATCGGATACACGCTCACTTGGCTTACAAACTGCATCATGCAGATGTCTTCTTCAAGAAACTCGCGACAAAAAATTGTCGCAAGTTTAAATGTTTTTAGTTGGTTGTTGGTCCACTGCAACACATAAAAAAACATATATGTTAAAAACAAAAATAAACAAAAAAAAAACATAAATAAAGAAAATAAAGAAAATAAACAAAAATAAGTAACAATAAAATATACTTACATCGTTAGATAATTCTGGAATGAGGCTTCTCTCCTCTTCCCATAATGTAATTTTTATATCCAAATAGTTGAGGAGATAACCAATCTCAGCAACAAATTGGGGGTTATCATTGAAGCACGGCATTTTTATTTAACTGTTTTACTTGAACTTGCACTGTTTGCAGATAAAATGCATACTGGTAGTGCGAGTATTTATACTATATCAATCCCACTATTTTTCTTAGTAGTGGGGAAAACAAAGTTGATGACCATGAACAAGTGCAGATGTGCAGTTCAAAGTCACAACATATATTTTACGCACAAAAAAAAAAAAAAAAACAGTCACAAATTTATTAAAACAACATTACAAATTATCAATTGCTTCGGAAATAATTTCATTTGCATTAACAGATAATTTACGCTTTTTAACATCTTGTTCCAATAAATCAGGAAAAATATATAAAAGTTCCTTTATTCCATATGCATTTTCGTTTGCATTAAATGGTACCATTAATGCCTCAATGTTTTGCAAACTATCACCATTCATATTAACCAAATTCCAAATTAAATTGTTGTAAAACGTTGAAAATTGTTGCCTCTTCAGTTTCTCTAGAAGATCTTTTACCAGCGGTAGCAATTTCGCTGTTTTGCATGGACTGTGAGTTGGGGCAGAGGCTGTGAGTTGGCGGCTGGGGGCAAGGTGGTGTTTTACAAGGTGATCTAGTCTGCAAATGCATGCAATTATAACCACATTCCAATACTTTTTTTTATTTATTGCTTTACTACCTATCTGTATAAAGGCGAAACCACATTCCAATACTTTTTTATTTCTTATTTTACTTGTATAAAACCGTGTGTATTTTCAATCTTTGAGATAGTTGCAAAATGAATTCTCAAGAAGCACCTAACTCCATCTTACGGGGATTGTTGGAAACTATGTTGAGGCGTGATGTGTGCGACTACGAGTTGAACGTTGATGATCAACCTCAACTTCATGAATTCTTTTTCGGGCCACCCCCTTTGCCTGAAATTTTAAACGTTTCAAGTGCTGTAACTGTTAACAGCAATTTAACAAATATAGTTTTAACCCCCTGTCCACAAAGTATAGTGAGTGTGTGTATGGATCAAGAAGCCATCAATCCAACATCTATTCTTCAAGAGGGATTAATGGATTGTTCATATAGTGTTGACAGCATTATTATGAATGTCATTAATCCCAATGACGGTTCTTCTTCCCGTGCCTCTTCAAATTTGAGTGTAACAACAATTGACAATTTCATGTGTGATAGTGATGATAGTGACAATTATAGCAATTTTGAAAATGGAGTTAAACGTTGTTCAACTCCATATCAAGGGGACAACATTTACGGTACGACTAGTTCTTGGTGCGGAAGTGATTTTTCAAACAATAAACTTAAGTGTAGTGAGTCTCTCCTCGCGATTACAATAGACAGTTCTTCGTGTAGTGACTCGGAGATTATCCCCGAAGTCATATTAATTAACAATTCCTCGTGTGGAAGTGACTTTCCTCCAAATAAATTAATGTGTAGTGAGTCGGAGATTCCCCCCCCCCCCCCCAAATTTAAATCCAAATACTATCGATTTGGATTTAAGTATGGGTTCCATTGAACAATTTAATCTAAATGAAAGTTTCAATACTTCTTTAATAGACAATGCAATGGACACAGCTATAGTGCGTGCGGTTAGTGATATTGATCGAGAAATGCATGCTCTCGAAAATTCAATAGACAAACGAATAAATAGATTGCAAGAACTATCCGATTTGAAAGCGCGGTTAATTAAAAAGTAGTTATTTATAGTAACCCCCCCTCTTCCATCAACCCTTTCCATTATTTCCTATCATTCCTGACAATGTGCTGACACCTCCCCGTGGTATTGTTGGGTAACGCCAAGATCAGCTTCCTTTAAATAAAATTCTCCGAAGAAAATAGAAACATTCAGTGTGCATCTTTCAAACATAATACACATCATGAACTGCTCTAAGTGTAATAAATTATACAAAAGTGAAAGGTCGCTAAAAAGACACTATAAAGAGAGTTGTGGTTTAAACAATGATTCACCTCCGAGCAAACAACAAAAAACAAATCCAGGTAAGTTTATTTTTTTAAATATTTTTAAATCTATTAAGTTATAATATTTTTCAGATAAGTTTTGCAATGATTGTAAAACTATCATTCCGTCACGTTCATACAACAGTCATCTAAAAAGCTTTCACCATAAGAAGAATTGTTGTCTGGCTATAGATGATGGTGTAGAATTAATAACAACTGCATTTAAAAGCAGAATTGTTACATATAAAGTCAAATCAAACCGCGACTATTTAAATTTAACTGATTTTATGAATGAAATTAAAGATAAAGTAAATAAATTAACAAACAAAGTTGTAAATAAACTTTGTGCTGTTAAAATAAGTTTTGAATTATTTGGTATGTACACAATTAGTGAAAAAGAATTATTTGAAATAAAATCGTTCAATACTGCTAACAAAGTTGCAACTATCTCTACATCATTTGAAGAGTTGTATGATACTTTTAGACAAATTATCGACACAAAAATGTCTGAATTTCAAGAACGTAATTCAGGTAAGTGCTAAGTTGTAAGTTATATATTATTTAACTTAATAAATATATTATTATAGGTTGGGCGTTAGAAATAATACTGTTTTTAGAAGTCAACTTCAACAAGTATAATCCTCTCCGTGCTTCATCATACATTCCACTGCCTACAGAAATTAAAAGAAAGCAAGCAATTGTAAACATTCAAAATGAAGATGATTGCTGTTTTGCATGGAGTGTTGTTGCAGCAGTACGCCAACCGACTGGAAACCCCAGTAAAACTTCATCATATGAACATTATAGTGAGGTATTTAATTTTAATGATATAAATTTTCCAATTAAGTTAAGTGATATCGAAAAATTTGAAAAAAGTAATAATGTGTCAATTAATATTTATGGTTTAGAGTATTACTTTAAAGATGGAATCAGGAAATATGAAATTGTTGGTCCTATGCATTACACAAAATTAAAAAAACCTATTCACATAAATTTGCTATTATTCAGTGATGATGATGGTATTAATCACTACTGCTACATTAAAAACTTATCTAAATTAGTTTCAACTCAAATTTCTAATCATCATCAAGCAAAACACTTTTGTGATGGATGTCTACAATACTTTAAAACTAATTTTAAATTATTAAGACATTTAGAAAATGATTGCAATCACTTGTATACACAAATTCCTTGCACGGAAACAAAAATTAATAAATTTGGAAAATCAGTGCCAGAAAATATATTAGAATTTGAAAATTTCCAAAAACAATTATTGGTACCATTTGTTGTTTACGCTGACTTTGAATGTGCTTTAAAACCAATGTTAACTTGCTCTCCTGATCCAACAAAGTCTTTCAGTACTAAAACATATGAACATGAACCATATTCTTTTGCATACTATATTAAATGTAATTATGATGATTCATTATCAAAATTAGAAATTTATCGTGGTCCCAACCCCGAACTAATATTTATTGAGAAATTAGAAACTGATTTAAAAAATATATATCACAAACATTTGAAACCAATAAAGTTGATGATAATGACGATGCAAGACAAAAATGAATATCTAAATTCAACAGTTTGTCATATTTGTGATACAACCTTTTCTGATAAAGATATAAAAGTAAGAGATCATTGTCATTTGACCGGAAAATTCAGAGGTGCCGCTCACTCCAACTGTAATTTACAATATAAAAATCCAAATCATATACCTATATTTTTTCACAATTTAAATTATGACTCTCATTTGTTTATTAGAAATTTGGCTTTAAATAATGAAAAAATTAATGTTATTGCACAAACAAAAGAAAAATTTATATCCTTTACAAAACAAGTTCTGGTTGATGTAATTAATAAGGAAAACGTACACATTCAAATGAGGTTCTTAGACTCTTTTAAATTTATGCCACAATCATTAGAAAAATTATCAAAAAATTTAAGTCCTCAAGAATGTATTGAAGTAAAAAAATATTTTAAAGATTCTAAACAATTCAATTTTATAAGACAAAAAGGTGTATTTCCTTACTCCTACATTGATAATTGTTTAAAATTAAATGAAAGAAAACTGCCTGCAATTGAAGAATTTTATGATAAATTAAGAGAAGAAAATATTTCGATAGAAGATTACCAACGAGCTTGTGATGTATGGGATAAATCCCATTATTCAAATGTCAAACTATTGGTGATTATGCTGACATATATTTAAAATCAGATGTTCTAATTTTAGCAGACGTTTTTGAAAATTTTCGTAAAATTTGTTTGAAAAATTATAAACTAGACCCGGCACATTACTTTACTGCCCCTGGTTTAAGTTGGGATGCTATGCTAAAATTTACCAAGGTAAAATTAGAACTACTAACTGACATTGATATGTTACATTTTTTCAAAAAGGGTATCCGTGGTGGTGTTAGTACATGTGTTGGTAGACAAGCTGAAGCAAACAACAAATTTTTACCAAACTATGATCCCACTAAACTAATCTCATTTTTAATGTACCTTGATGCAACTAATTTATATGGTGGTTCTATGTCTGAATATTTACCCGAAAAAGATTTTAATTGGTTAACACCTGAAGAAATAGAACAGTTAAATGTATTTGATATATCTGATACATCCGATATAGGTTATGTTTTGGAAGTTGACTTAGAATATCCATCTGAATTACATGATACTCATAATGATTTTCCATTTTGTCCAGAAAACATGATTCCACCAAACAGTAAATTTGCAAAATTGATTCCAAATTTATATGATAAAAATAAATACATTATTCATTACAGAAACTTAAAGCAATGTTTAAATAATGGTTTAAAATTGAAAAAAATTCATCGTGTTATTCAATTCAAACAATCACATTGGCTTAAAGGATATATTGATTTAAATACTAAGATGCGAAATGCATCAAAAAATGATTTTGAGAAATTATTCTTTAAACTTATGAACAATAGCGTATTTGGGAAAACAATGGAAAATTTAGACAATCGAATTGATATAAAACTTGTTAGCCATTGGAGTAAGTTAGGTAAACAATTCGGAGCAGAAGTATTTATAGCCAAACCAAATTTTAAAAATTGTTCAATATTTTCGGAAAATTTAGTTGCAATTCAGATGAATAAAGTAAAAGTGTATTATAATAAACCAATATATGTTGGATTTTCTATATTAGATTTATCAAAGACAGTTATGTATGATTTTTATTATAACTATTTAAAACCAATGTATAATGAAAACGTGTCATTATTATATACGGATACCGATTCACTAATATTAGATGTAAAAACTGATAATTTTTATGATGATATGAAACAAAATTTAAATTATTTTGACACATCCAATTACAAGGATGGTAATATTCATGACATACAAAGAAATAAATCTATTTTGGGTAAAATGAAAGATGAATATGTTGGTGAACCTATTCAAAGTTTCTATGGTACCGGAGCAAAGGCATATTGTGTGGTAACACCGACATCAGTAACAAAAAAAGCAAAAGGGGATAAAAAGTGTGCTATTGATAAACAATTAACGGTGCATGATTTCCAAAATATTCTAAAAGGTAATAACAAATTATGTAGAATGTTTATTTTTCGGTCACATTTACACAATATGTACACTGAATTAAAAAATAAAGTAGCATTGACCAACTTTGATGATAAAAGATATATAATTCCTGATTCCATGAAAACATTAGCTTGGGGGCATAAATTATTAGATAGTGACCGTTGGAAACAAAATATTGATATGTTTTTTGAAGTAGCAGAAGAAATTGAAAAAGAAGAATCTGAACAAAACGTAGAGACATTATTTAGTGTAAATAATAAATCACTTTGGCAAAGTAATATAGATCTATTATGGAAAGTGGTTGAGAATGAAGCACTCGTAACTTTTTAAAAATATTTATTAATAAGTAATATATTTAGTGTACATTTTATTTGTAATAAAATATAATATATAAGTAAGAAACAATGTTAGAATAATAATTGATAATATGTTAACAAAATTATACAATGTTGAATTATTAAAACTAATGGTATTTTGAAAACTTGCTGTTATGTTTGTATTATTTTTTAACCTATAAATGATGTTGTATCCTAAATGGTTGTTGGCATTTATCGAGGTTTTGCATGTTTTTGGATGGTAAATATAGTCCATATCCATTTGTTTCCATGTTGAATTTTTAATTGAAATAGAACATTCGTTTGTATTTTTTGGTTTTGACACATACAATGTGTTGTTTAAAATTGTAGAGAGTAAAATAAAAGTTGTTACATTCATGGCGACGGCAAAAGATACAATAATCAATGTTGTTGTGTAACATTATATAAGTAAATGTTTTAGCCTGAGAATCAAATTGATCTAAAAAAAAAAGTGGTGACTATGACAGGTGTAGCTTTAGAAAAGTGGTATTGAAGAAGTGTGTCAAGTTGGCCTTGGAAGGGTGTGGCCATGGCCTTGAGGAGGCGTGGTCATGGCAATGGCCTTGACCTTGGAGGGGCGCGATGGTCTTGAGGAAGCGTGGCCATGGCCTTGACCTTGGAGAGGGCGTGATGGCCTTGACCTTGGAGGGGCGTGATGGCCTTGACCTTGGAGGGGCGTGATGGCCTTGAGGAGGCGTGGCCATGGCCTTGACCATGGAGGGGCGTGATGGCCTTGAGGAGGCGTGGCCATGGCAATGGCCTTGACCTTGAAAAAAGTGGTGGGAGGTGCCCTAGCGCGCACCTTCTTTTACTACTATTGTTGACATTTTAAATTTATAGTTAGGTTTAGATAATTAGGACACACTGTAGATAGTCATAACTGTAATACTAGTCATGTTAATCGTTTTTACATAAATTAATTTTAAATGTGTGTAACCCATAAGTGTAACAGTACGTTTAAATTATCATCTTGACCATATCATAAATCATACAATTAATTAATTATTCTGAAACTATTTAACAATAACATTAAATAATATTATGGAATGTTGGTAAATAAATCTGTGTTGAATTATATTCAATATAATATAAAAACAAACAAACAAAAAATTTTAAATATAAAAACATAAAAGATATAAAAAATAATACCATTCGTAGTGGAAATATCCCGTATAGCAATATTAAAAATTGCCAGTCATCTCACAATTGAAATGAAATCACTTCCAGTAAGGGAACGAATAATGAAACACTCATATATAAATGTTCCCAAATCATCATCCAGTAATGAAGAGAATTGTAAATGTAATTATTTCATCTATATTTATAACATATTGGTAAGCAATGCTGTTTCTATTTATAATATATTAGTCAAGATGATAATGTACTTTTGTATTTCTTTTTTTTTTTATTTTTTATTGGAGACATTTTATTTTTATATAAATAGTATTTTAATATATTGTAGTTAATAATATTTATAATCGGTTTATGTTTCATCTATATTTATAACATATTGGTAAGCAATGCTGTTTCTATTTATAATATATTAGTCAAGGTGATAATGTACTTTTGTATTTCTTTTTTTTAAATTTTTTATTGGAGACATTTTATTTTTAAATAAATAGTATTTTAATATATTGTAGTTAATAATATTTATAATCGGTTTATGTTTCATTACATGTAAAAGTAGTTTTACCAACCATTGTCTATCAGTACTCTAGTTTGTTTTTGTATTAATTAGTTATAGCACTGAGGAAGAGGACAGATTAGTTCCCGAAACGTTTGTAATCGTTAATTATTAATAGAATATTTTAATGAAAAATTGTCCGTCATTGCCATCTAATACTTCCCCAACCATCCAAATATTTAACTTTATACATAATTGAACCATCTGGTTCATATTTTAGGCATTTGAGATCGTGGACTTTTAGATCATTTTTATTTTTTTCTGGTCTAATTGTGGAATACCTTGTGACATTTTGATCGTCGTAATTAATAAAGTCAGTATGATCCATGTATTCCACATCCATCGGTTTAGGAATCTTTCTAGCACCTTTCACTATGCTTATATAATATGTAGGCAGATAACTATTTCTTCCTTTCAAACGTCTTTCAATGAGACTTTGAGTGTGACCCTTTTAAAGATATTTTTGCTCAATAACTGTATCATACTTGGTAGATAGTCGGGACAAAGCATTTGATAGAAACACATTCTTATTTTGGTATTCTCAACTGTCTGAGAATAAGACAATAGAAAGATTTTCAATTTCCAGGACAGCTTCTAAGTGCTTGATTATGCACGTAACAAATACAGAAGCAGAAAGTTCTGCGTCGCATTTATTCCATAAATAATTTATGCTTTCATGTTTGGCTAAATTATAAATGGTGAAGTTGTGCACCTGCAACTTAGTTTTATAGTACAAGGCACTCGCTTGTAATTGAGGGCATAGTTTTACGGCTTGTACATCCATAGTAAATGCGTGTATATTCTTTGTTTGGGCCTGTTTTTTATTTGTTTCTTTTGCTGCTCTTGCCGAGTCCTTTGCAGTGATGTGTTCATTATAGGCAATTTCACCAACCTGTTTCATGTTATAAGAGCAACAAATGTTGCATTAGTCTTTTCTGGGTTTGAAAAGTGCTAAATTGATATCATCAAATTTTTTTAAAAACGTAGAAATCGTAAGTGGTTTCAAATTGTTTTCAACACATTTTTGTTTGTAAACATTAATTACGTCTGATTTGGATTTAAAATCTTGCTCCAACTACAGCTCTGCTGTTTTTTTGCGGCAGTAATGACTTTCCATTTTGGGCAAATCGTTTAAAAAACTGGTTAATACACCCTTTTGTACAATTAGCTCTTCAACGAAAGCCGAATTCCTTTTTTTCTGTGATTTTTGATTATTTTTAACTTCCTGATTATCTGGTATTCTATAATTTTTTCCTTCATTAACCCAGTTCTGTAACATCATTTCTTTTAATCCCATTGTACTTAAAAATGTTAGTTTACAGACCTACTATTTACCAGTCTCTTTTCTTAGATAATACTTATGAGAACCTATTCGCCGCGAAAAAGCTTTATGTAGTCTCTCTTTTTTTTTCATAGGATACCATGTGTAACACAAAAACCCTTTTTTGCTCCCATGACATACTCCAAAATTTATCAAACATTCGTTGTCGTTCTTCTTCACCAAATAATTCACATTTTCTATTAATGGCTTTTTTGCAGAAGCTGGATGTGCACCGCTGTCCCCGGTTTTTTTATTTCTTGGTGCTTCGTTTTTTCAATTCCTTTTTTGTTTCAATTGTATCCAATATAATCTTTTCCCAGCATTCTGTTCCTCTTAGCTGTTTTTTTTTTATTAATCCGGTTACGAATTATGTCAGTTTTTCTTCTTCATAAATAATAATTGCATTAGTGTTGTCCACTTCTATTTTTTCTTCCATTTTAAATTCATAATTATTCATTACTTCACAATTTTCGGCTTCAACAATAATTATTGTGTTATCTGCTATCTCAAAGTCAGAGGCTCTGTATTTTCTACTACATTTTTTTATTAATTCTTTCTACTACATTTTCTTCATCAATGCTTTCTTCTATATCAGTTTTATTTTTACTAATCACTTCATGTTCTGCTTCCAAAAACGTAGTTTCAGTTGTTTATCTGGTTCATAATTCTCTTTGATTTAGTTTTTTGCACGACTAGATTCTCAATAAAGTTAGCAGATCTTATTAGGTCCTCGTCATTTTCAATTGTATTAAGCAGTTCTTCATTATCGGTAAAATTTGCTACTATATTAACCTTATTGTCCAATAATGTCATGTTGGTTTCTTTCTTGGAATCGCCGACTATATTATTATCAGATATATTATCCAAAATATTGTCTTAAAATAATTTTTGTGACGCATCCATGATCATTTTAACATCAAATATACCAAAAACATTTTGTTTTTTATTTTCTAGCCCCAATTATAATAATGTCCCTGTCTGACATTCTGTAAAAAACTAATTAACCCCACTTTTAGTGCATTGTAAAATACATTTGAAAAAGATTCTAATATGTCGTAAGCCACAAATAAAATATTCTAATATGTTAATCTTAAAATTAATTAACATTTTAAAACGGTGTAATTATAGATAATAATACAAGTAGATACTTACGTGTTATTTATAATTATAATTACACTCTTCGCACAATAAGAAATTTAATAATAAAAATAAACGGAGCTGCACCATAACGTCCAGCATTTAGCAGTTCTAGTAGGCATCTGTGAAGAGAACATGTGTAAACTGTTGGATTCGCTTTATTAGAACTGCGCGGTTGTTTACGACGTATTAGGATACGAATGAAAGGAATAAAAATATTGCTTACTACATATTAAAAACATGTGAGAAATGACCTAACGAATCCTATATTGCACAAACTGTTGGATACGCTTTCTCAGAACAGCGCAGATGTTTACGACGTTTTAGAATACATTAATAAGAATTTAAGGAATAAAAATATTGCTTACTACATATTAGAAACAGGTGCGAAATGACCTAACAAATCTATAGACACCAAAAAGTCATTTTCGAATTTTTGTGGGATACGTCCTATTAGCAAGTTGGTGTCGATATGTTAAAAGAATGTATTGAGATGAGAGATGAACAAATGGAAAGAAAAGATGTGTTGAAAGAAGATGGAAGAGGAATAGTGTGGATGAGAAGCGTCATTAAAAGAAGAAAGGAAATGGATGAAGACTGTAAAGTTTAAGTGGTGTTACATGATATTATGATGATCGTGGTATAATTTGTTACAAATTATGATAATATAAGTTTTGTTAAATAAGAATATTAATTAAGATATAATGGATTAAATTCTCTTCTTTCCGTCCTTTGATATATTCTAATTTGCGATAGATTAATTTTTCTTTTTTGATTATAAAGAAAAAACGGTTTCTAGGACTAGCTTTTTTATTTACGAAATTACATAAAGTCGAACGTTTCGAAAATTAATATATTTTCTTCCTCAGCGACTAATAAAAAATAATAAAAGAAACAATAAGATTCACATAAATATAAAAACATTTTAAATATAAAACAAGAAAAGAAAACACACTAAAAATAATAGAATATAGTGAAAACAATATATATAAAAAAAACTGGACAACAAAAGGAGTAAGACAGGGCTGTCCATTGAGTCCTACTTTATTTGCAACCTACATAGCAGATGTAGAAAAAAAATTGAGGTTGGCTCAAGCAGGAGGGGTAATAGTTGGTAGAGAAAAAGTGTGGTCGCTAGCATACGCAGACGACATGGTAATACTAGCAAAAGAAGCGAAGGAAATGAAAAAGATGATGAAAAGTTTAGAAAAATATTTTAGAAAAAAAAGCTTAGAAGTTAACGTAGAAAAAACAAAAATTATGGTGTTTAAAAAGGGGGGTAGGAGAAAAAAAGTGGAAGACTAGAAATGAAATGGGCAAGGTATTACGGAAGTAAAATCTTTTAAATATTTGGGATATGTTTTTTGTACGAGTAACACCGAGAGCGAGCACATTAAAGAGATTGCTCGAAAAGCAAATAAAGTAGTGGGACAAGTTTGGGGAATAAGTGAAAGAAAATTTGAATGTATGAGAATAAAAGGGCTTATGTTTGATAGTTTAGTTAGGAGTATGATATTGTATGGGTCAGAAATATGGGGATGGAAGGAACAAGAAAAATTAGAAGCAATACATGTAAAATATTGGAGATGGGTGCTAGGTTTAAATAGAGAAACTCCAGCATATATTGTGCTGGAGGAAGTCAAAAAAGATAAGTTAAGAGTAAAAGCAGGAAAAAGAGCAATGAAGTATAAAGAAAGAATGAGACAGAGACACGAATGCAAAATATTACAAGAATGCATGAAAGAGAAAATGAGAGCAAGAAATGAAAAGCTAGGGGAGATTAGGGAAAATTATTACAATAGAAATGGATATGCGAGCCAAGAAATTGAAAGAATGAGAGAATCTGGGAGAGAGACATGGTACGAAATTATGGAAAGAGATAGAGATATACAAAGGCAAGAAAGGAGAATGCGAGTGAAAGAGTCTAGGTACAACGCAAACTATGAACATATTATAGAAAATGAAATGCCAATGTACTTAGAAAGCGAAAGATATAGTAAAGATGACAAAAAGATGATTGCAAGATTTAGATGTGGTAATGAAGAGCAAGTGACAAGATTTTGGATGGAAGAGGATTTGAAAATGTGCAGAATGTGCGGAGAGACTAAGGAAACTATAGAACATATGTTGAAAGAGTGTAACGAAATGAGAGAAGAACAGATGGGAAAAAATGAGATATTAAAAGGGGACGGAAGAGGGGTAGAATGGATGAGGGCAGTTAAATAACGAAGAAATGAAATAGACGAACAGAGAAGAAAATATTCTTAATTGTGTTAATTTTATAAGGATTAAGTTTTATCATTTTGGGAAGTTGTAAATGTATTTGTAAATGTAATTTTCAAGGCCGAAAGGCAAGAAATAAACGTATTATTATTATAAAAAAAACTAAACACAGACAGACGATTTACATAAATTATAATTGAAGTGTAATAATTAAAATATATAAATATAAAATAACTCACCATAGGTAAATTAATTACTAAAAAAGACATTAATGAAATATAATTTCATAGAAAAATATTACATAACATAGTGTGTCAACTAATTGTAAATTATCGGTATTAAACAATTAATAAGTAAAAAGGAACAACCTTTCTTCGATGGGAAACTAAAGACAAGTGAAATATTACAATTTTTATGTCTCCACGAGATAATATTAATGTTATATATGAATATCCTATAATAAATTTAAAATTATTTTATACAATTTTTTTATTATATGTCATATCAATTTTTTTATAATTCTTTTTTTATTTTATTGAAAGAAATTTTATTTATTTGCTTATACAGGGAGTTTATAAATGAATGGGATTATGTAATCACTTTAAATATGCCGCCTTTTTAAAATTGTATCCTATACTATTTGTTTTGACAGTTCAACTTTGACAGCTGTCAAGCAAGCAAGGTTATAAGAATGTTTACAAATGAAAAGAATATTTTTATTATTGAATCCTACTTTAGGAATGAGCGGTTTGATAATGGGGAATGGCTCTATTCTATTCCGGATTGTGTTCGAGAGTTTCGACTGCAGTTTCCGGATCATGACTTTGATTATTCGATGTTGTCAAAACTTATCATAAGAATAGTCCAACGATTCAAGGAAACTGGTAGTGTGCAGAAAGGCAAATCACCAGGCAGACCTTCTGTATCACAAGAGGTTGTTGAAGATGTGCGCCAACGTTTAGAAATAAGCCCACAAAAATCTGTACGAGCTTTGCAAGCTGAAATTCCAAAAAGTACCGCTTATAAGATTATGAGGAAAAGATTAAACTTGCATCCTTATAAAGTTTCAATAGTGCAAGAATTATTGCCAGTCGATCCTCAACGTCGTATAAATTATTGTCGGTGGTTCTTGGACAATTTAAATAATGACCGCACGCTTGACTTAACATTTTTTAGTGATGAGGCTTGGTTCCATCTGTCGGGTTACGTCAATTCCCAAAACTATAGGTGTTGGCAGACAGAAAATCCCCATGTTCTAATTGAAGCTCCGCTACACCCACAGAAAGTTGGAGTTTGGATGGCTGTATCTCGTCGAAGAATATTTGGTCCTGTATTCTTCAACGATACAATAAATGGTGAGAGATATTGTCAACAACTGATCGAACCTTTTATTAATCAGTTAGATGACGAGGAATTACAGCATGGATATTTCCAGCAAGACGGCGCGACAGCTCACACAACAAGAGCAACATTGGACTATCTTTGAGAATTTTATGGTGAAAGGTTGATTAGTCAAGGGTTATGGCCTTCACGTTCTCCAGATCTAAGCCCGCTGGACTACTCAATCTTCGGCTACCTTAAAGACAATGTATTCCGACAAAGGCAGTACACATTGGAAGAATTGAGAGCAGCAATTTTAAACGCATGCCAAAACATAACGCCTGAAATGTTAGTTAACATTTTCAACAATAAAAGAAGGCGTGTGGAAATGTGTTTATTAGCTAATGGAGAACATTTTCAACATTTGCTATAAGTTTTTTTTTCTGTTTTGTTATTTTCTTTTTTCTTCTAGTTTGAAATAATGTTGGAATTGCTGGCTGTACGGTGTCCCGATGACAATTCAAATGTTTTAAACATTTTGGAGTTATACAAAACACAATCCGAAACAAATATTCAAAAATGCAAATGATACTAAAAACAATTGGTTCACTTTTAATTAAGATTTATCATTAGTTAGTAATAGCAGTAACTATGATTATTTTTTATTGTTTTATTTGCCTTTTCAAATTCAATAATTTAGTAGCATCAAAATATTATTTTGTTTACAACTGATAATTATAAACATGTAAACAATGTAAACATATGAAAATATTTTTATTATTGAATCTTAAGATAGGCAACTTTATTTACGCATTTCACTAGAGCGGCACGAACGTACATTAGATGGTTACATAATCCCATTCATTTATAAACTCCCTGTACTATATATAGAATCTTTTATTATTTTATGAATTTATAGAAATATTAATTATATTATTTTATAAAAACACACAAACAACATCATCATTGACAACTCCCATCCAAAAAACAACGAATCCTATTTGTTAATTCGTAAAATGTTATGATAGATATTAATCAAATTATTAACATCTAAATTAAAGTTACAAGTATAATTTAAATTGGTGTAAAGCATCTCACCAATTAAGCGTTTTTTTAGGGAAGATTCCCTGTCAAAATTTTTTATATCTTCAAAACTAAAAAATGTCTTTTTTCAAAATGGTGACACGATAAACCTGTATTCTGACACTTATTATTAACATCACGTATATGTTGATTAATTCGTTCTTTTAATTTTTGACGAGTTTGACCGATATATTTAATTGAAAATTCAATGTAAAAATTGCTCAAATTTCTATCAATAAAATAAAAAAATTACAAAAAAATTGATATGACATATAATAAAAAATTGTATAAAATAATTTTAAATTTATTATAGGATATTCATATATAAAATTAATATTATCTCGTGGAGACATAAAAATTGTAATATTTCACTTGTCTTTAGTTTCCCATCGAAGAAAGGTTGTTCCTTTTTACTTATTAATTGTTTAATACCGATAATTTTCAATTAGTTGACACATTATGTTGTGTAATATTTTTCTATGAAATTATATTTCATTAATGTCTTTTTTAGTAATTAATTTACCTATGGTGAGTTATTTTATATTTATATATTTTAATTATTACACTTAAATTATAATTTATGTAAATCGTCTGTCTGTGTTTAGTTTTTTTATATATATTGTTTTCACTATATTCTATTATTTTTAGTGTTTTTTCTTTTCTTGTTTTATATTTAAAATGTTTTTATAGTTATGTGTATCTTATTGTTTCTTTTTTTTTTTTTTATTAGTCGCCGAGGAAGAAAATATATTAATTTTCGAAACGTTCGACTTTATGTAATTTCGTAAATAAAAAAGCTAGTCCTAAAAGCCGTTTTTTCTTTATAATCAAAAAAGAAAAATTAATCTATCCCAAATTAATTAAGATACGTATAAATTATTGTAAAATGTAATGTAAATACTTTTCAAGGTCAACTGGCATGAAAATAAACTATTATTAAATTAAATAACGGGTTGAACACAGTCTAACTTTAAATTATCCTGCACAACCAAATTCAAACTATGTGTATAGCAAGGCAAATGACGAATTTTTAAAATATCGCATGCTTTGATCATATTTACTGCGTTATTAGTAACAATACAGCATATTTTGTCTTTGATGGCCCAATCATTAAAAATATCTACCGAAACATCAGCAGTATTTTGTGTGGTGTGACTTTTGCACAACACCTTTGCAGCTATTTAATTTTTTAATTCAAACTTTAAGTAAAATGGCATGTTACAGATATATACGATTTAGTAGTGATTGAGATCCATATGTCTGTTTTCGGGTCCAGAAGGTTGACAAACTGCTTTAAACTAACGTCGTTTACAATATTATACGGCTGAAAATCAGTGGCTATCATCATTGCCAGAGCAAGATCTAGTTTCTTTTTTCTTTGAGAAGTTTTTTCATACAATACTGAACGTTTAAATAAAAGGCGGAACTGTTGGAACTTGAACAAGATGGTTCATTTTCTATTAAAGCATTTTCTATGGTGTGGAATCTTTTCAAATGGTCACTCAGATTTGTGGTATTGCCACTCGTTTTGTATTCTTTTCCGCAAGCAAGACATTTTGCCAGCCTACAATCTTCTGATTTTTTTAAATAATTCTACACAAAAAAAATTTGTTTCTTTTAATTGGGGTTTGGAGACCAACTGTAGCAGTGCCAGTAACACTCGCACTATAGTAATCAGAATGATTGAAATTGGACACTTCATTTTCACTTGCAGTTTTCTGGTTTTCATGCTTTTTCTGGTTCCTATTAGGCTCTGATAAATATAAAATAACATTTATGTTTTATCATATTTTTACATTTATCCATTGGATAAGATTCATAAAAACAAACACATCTTAATTGTCATAACTTGATTTAATGGGTGCATTTTTAAAGTGCACCGGCTGTTCGATTTGTTTTTGTTCCAAACAAACTTTTCTTTGTTCTAATCTCAGCAACCACTTAATCAAACGGTGTTATTTAAAAGCAAGTAGTGCAAGAGGTCGATTCTGATATTTGTGAGATTTGTCACCAATGACAAAAGTTACAAATTGAAATGTCACATTTTTCCATGGATATATATATAACTGGATACCTGACTCCCTGTGTTGATGCGCTTCTATAGTGAAGCAAATTATTTTACGGCGGTCATTTTATGTGTGACTTTGTATTACAATGTAAATATTAAAAACATCTTACATATTATTTTAGAGTTTTATACATTTAAAACATACATTGTAAATATACAGTAACAAGTAAAAAGAAACCATTTAAATGATACGGACAAAAATTAGATAATTCGATCCGAATTTAAGATAATAAACAATTAATATCTTTTAAATGGATTTTTTACTGACGTTTTATTATTATAGTAAAACTTTGTATATGCAGTGGTTTTTGCAGTACATTAACTTGAAAAAAAAAACAGTTAAAAATTCTTAAAAAATGTAAACCTGCAAAAGTTTCAAAATTATCTTTAAAAAACTTGTCTAATGAGTAATAAGCTTTCTGCTGCAAATGTTTTTAAAGCAATTTTTGCATATAAAAGTAGTATTGGCTGCTTTTACATTCGTTGGAAGTTTATTAAAAGTTTTGATGCGGTGTAATTTATATTTTGTTTGTAACTTTGCTTATTGTGGTGGGGTAAAGCTAAATGTTGTCGGTTTCTTGTATTATACATATGATAATGACCGTTAGTTTTAAAATTATTTAAATTTTGGAAAACAATGTTTGATACTTCATATATACATTAAAGTAAGTTGGTATTTTTAAGCGTACAAAAAAAGTTTTACAAGATTCTTTGGTTCCAGCAATAATTCGCAAAGCAAAAAGTATTAAAAATAACCTTTCTGTAAATTCTTTCTTACAGCAACCCCAATGAATTATACCGTAACTCATGATAGAATGAAAATTTGCAAAATATAATGTTTTAATTACTTCTCTACTGCAATCTTTAGCTGCCATTCTCAGAGCACCAACAATCGATCTTAATTTATTACACACGTAATCTATTTGTGCACCCCATTTTAGCAAACTGTCAATATTTATTCCAAGTAACCATACTGTATCACTTACTTGCACATTCTATGTTGTCGATTTTAATTGATTTAATATTGCTCGTCTGTGGGTGCTTAAAAACTACAACTGCAGTTTTACTGTCATTTAAAATAGGTTTATTTAAAATACCATTCTTTTACTTTTAAAAAGGCTAAATTTGCTTTGATTATTAAAGAAGTTATAGAAGTTTCTTGTAGTATTATAGTAGTATCATCAACGTAACCAACCAATAAACCTGATCTTACTTCTTGAAAATGATCGTTAGCAAATAATACATACAGGGATGGACCTAAAATAGAGCCTTATAGCACACCTGAGTTATATTTGAGTTTTTATTATTCCATTTTACAAACTGGCGTCGATTTAAAAGATAGGATTTTAACCAATTGTAAGCATTTCCTCTGATTCCATAAGTATATGCTTTTTCTAGTACAGGGAGTTTATAAATGAATGGGATTATGTAATCACTTTAAATATGCCGCCTCTTTAAAACTGTTTACTATACTACATATGTTTTCATATGTTTGCTTGACAGCTGTCAAAGTTGATCTGTCAAAACAAATAGTATAGTAAACAATTTAAAAAAAGCGGCACATTTAAAGTGATTACATAATCCCATTCATTTATAAACTCCCTGTAGAATAAGATGCGATACAAGATCAAAAGCTTTTTTTAGATCTATGAGTATTGCTACACATGGTAGATGTTTATCTGAACTTTCCGTTATGAGTTCTAAAACTTGATTTAATGCCGTGTTTGTTTTTATTTTTTGAAAACTATGTTGGTTTTTCTAATATTATTTTTTTTTTGAAAAAAACTGACGGTATATGTTTATAGATCTGTAGTTTGATAAAACTGATTATTCACCATTTTTATATAATGGAACAATCATCGATGTTTTAAGGATATCAGGAAAAATTCTATTTTGAATGGATAAATTACATAAATAGCACAATGGTTCTAATATGACACAAATACATTTTTTTTAAACGATAGAAGTTAGGTCGTCATCGTCTTTACAAAAACTTGATTTAATTTTGTTGACAATTTTAAGGATTTCAGTTTCATCAATAGGATTCAAAAAAATAGTGTGTGTAGTGTAGCGTCTATATCTGATATTGTTTCATTGTTAACTATTATAGCAGAAAATGTTCGATTAGGTTTATTTTTATTTATCAAGCTCCATATTGCTATTGATTTAGTGCTGAACTTATTTATATAATTGTTATTATATTGCCGCTTAGCTAGATTGCTCCGATTGTCGTATATTTCCTTTTGAACTTTATATTCATTTTTGAAATTTGAATTAAATCCGATCATATTTTGCAAGAAAGATAGGTTTTGTCTTGCTTAGTAATTCTGCTGTAAAGCACGGTCGTTTTTTTCTTATATTTTGTAGCTGACACTTTAATATAAGGACAATTTAAATGAAAAATTTACCAAAACATATCTGAAATGATTCATGTACGTTTTTATTATTGTAAACAGTTAACCATTGCTTATCATGTAATCCATTAAATAAATTGCTCACACTATTCTCATTTATATTTCGTTTATAGACTGGATTAATTTCACTACTGCTAACATTATCTATATAATGTATATTGCATGTTACATACTGAGAAAAATGATCTGCTATAATTGAACAAAAACAATCTGCTGACTATATTTGACTAAAATTAAAAAAAATTATCAATGTTTTGGTGCCGTTACGCGTACAGTATATCACACTAACAAGAAGTATCTTTGTTTTCTGTCATATTAAAACTACTTCTTATTATCGCACGCTTATTTTGATTTATTATCAAATTTCGCATTGATTCAAATGTCACATTGTTCAAAAATGTCAATATTACCAGTAGGTGGTCTATATATTGTTACAAGAAATATCTTATTAAAACTACAAGCACAACATTCAAATATTCCTTCTATTGATAAATTATTATGATATTATTTTTACATCCTCCTTCATTATCGATTGTTTTAAAAAATTGCTGTCCCGCCACGCGATATTTTTTCACTACAAAACATTGTACATAAATGATAATTACTTAACTTAATATTTATTAAATCGTCCATATATTGCCAATGTTCAGAAATCATCAATATGTCTGGATCTTCATCTTCAACGAAAACATCAAGTTGAGCAAGTTCATTAGAAATGCACTGAATATTTTGTGCACAAAGATGCAAATTGTTTGTTGGTTGATATAGACAGCTTTTTGTTCATTTTTACAAGAAATCACTTTTGTTTGCATTAATTGCTAGTATGATATTTTTTGTCGTTTTTCTTCTAACTTTTTTACATATGTTCGGCATTCTCTATTTAGTGTGTGGTTATGTCTAATTGAAGACTAAATTTAGTGTTAGTATTTTTACAGTTGATACATTCTGTAATAATAACGTTAGAATCACAATCTTTAATTTTAAGCTTTCCAAGACATTTTGAGTAGTTTCACTATTCCAATCGTGAATTTAAAACAAACTCTATATAAAGCAAATGATAGTTGTTCAAAATCTAAATAAAAAAATACAAAAAAAAAAGATTTTGTATGTAAAAAAATAAAAAAAATACACACAATTGAAGCAAAATTTTGGAAAGAATATTTACGTATCGGACTTTTTAATTTTTTAGCCAAACCCAGAAATTTGCTAAGTACAACGTAAATTGTCTTAACAAAAAAACAAATGTCCAACAATGGAAGATGTTTCACATTTTATAAAAAATCAGTAAATAATCAAAATGAAGAACTAGAAGTAATTCTTCGTGATTCTGAGAACAAGTATGCTGCGTTGATGATAAGTAAACTGGTTGACGTCTGAAGAAGCGGAACAATGTTACATAAATGATCTAATACCAACATCGTATTATGCAAGAAAAAAATCAAAACATAGTGAAGTGTTAAATCTAGTAAGTGCAAAATTACATGTTCTCATAAAGTATATAAAACAACGAAGTCAATAGATAACGATTGTGAACTTGCTGCATCATATTTAAGAGCATACCGACCGCTACCTTGATTTGTAGTATTTTAACAAAAACGTCAACTCTGGCTTTATTGCTGCTTCTACAAATAATTTGATATTCGATTTATTTTTAAAGTAGCGGTCGGTGTGCCCTTAAAGCAATATTTTTTAAATTTAATCATGGCATATAGGTGATTTTAATAGTTTTATTAACATTTTAAATAATGTATTATATAATTTATATAGGTCATTTTTTTAAATAATTATTGAGGTGATGCACATTTTAATACTAATAAATCTTATGCATTATTGCGTTAATTTTCCAACAAGATTTGATAACTGCATTGATAATGTTTTTAATAATGTTAATATAACAGTTAATCGTGTTGGGTTATCAGTTAATGTGCCATAATAAATACTCAATCAAAGTGCTTAGACCAATTACATATGTTTGTAAAATAAAGTATTTTAACTTAATGGTTCATGTTAATTAAAACTTTGTTGATGGCACTAGTATGAGTTGCGACAACAAAATGGATGCTTTTATTGTAATTTTACATTAGAATTTTGAAACTTCAAAAATTCATTCATTCATTTCTTCAAAATTTAGTAAAGACGAAAAAGCTCAATCCTCAGGAAATTGGTACAATGAATTGAAACATGAAACAAACATTAGATCCTATAAATTATGCGTAAATCCACAATAAAAATAGGAATGGATTTAAAAAATAGAAAATATTTTTTGTAGTAAATACAAAGAGCTATTAGAATAATTAAATAATAAATTCATAAAAAAATCAAGCAACAATCCAGTTGCTATGTGTGAAAGTTATTAATAATAAAAGATCACATTAACAAACTGTGCAATGTTGTGATGTAACTGCTGATGAGTTTAATAACTTATTTAGTACAATATTTAAGAAAATAGTAAACAACCTTCAACGACAAACACAGATCCAATATCACATAAGTCAAATTTAATAGTGAACAATAAATTTACATTCAAAAAAGTATCATTGACGTTAGAAATATTGAAATGTCACTTAAAACAAACACAGTAAAGACATATATGGCGTTGATACAATTTTAATCAAAACTATTAAGGACACAATTATATTTTCCTTTACTAAATTAATAAATATGTGCACTGGCGAAAGCACTTTTCCATTCCAAACTGTCTCAAAGTTGCATTCTTATTCATAAAAAAGCGATAAAATGAATTTAAGCAACTACAGGCTCATTTCCTTATTACCTATAATATCAAAGATAGTCGAATCTGTATAAAATAATCAAATATCAAAGTGTTACAATTAATGAATTTGTTGAAATGCACTTGAGTCATTTGAAAGTCAAAAGAATGCTTTATCAGTTTTTCTGAATCTTCAGAATTGTTCGACAGTGTGTCACATACAATACTCCTCCGAAAACTGTATTGTAATAATTTTCTAGCAAACAATTGTAGACTGGTTATCATATTTAGAAAGTAAGTAGTACCTTTCAACAAACTTCCGGTGAACTTCTAATGGAGTGTGGTGTTCCACAGGGTTTTATTCTCTGGCTACTGCTATTTTTAATGTTCATTAGATGAACTCGAAAATAAAACAGAAATCATAATCAAAATATCACATACAACATTCACCGGAAATGCCGCAAAACAGCCAAGGCAATAATCCTACCGCCCCAATTCGGTGGTGTGTGCTAAACCATCATTTGAGGTTAATAATAAACTTAGTGTATATTGTCAAAATGTTTGTGGTATTAATACACATATTGATATTATATATTTTAATTGTTGTACGTCAAACTTTGATATAATTGCTTTTACTGAAACTTGGTTCAACACTGGTGTATTAGTTATTTTATAATAAATTTCAACGGTTTCGGAACGATAGAGATTTAACTATATCTAATGCAAAAAAGAAGGTGGAGTACTACTGGCAATTGATACTAGGCTTCAGGCATCTAAAATTCCCATTGATACTAGTTCTCTCAAGATCTCCTAATTATTAAAATACGTAAATTTAACACTATAGTCTATATGATTAATTTTTATATATGACAACGGGTCGTCTGAAACAGTTTGAAGCTTTATATGATTTTTTAGAAAAAATGTATGCACCATGTAAAAATGTTGTTTGTTGGAGACTTCAATATTGGATTATTTTATTTGAAAAATGATTGTTCCGTTGCTATAAAGAATATTTTAAATTTTCGTAATTTAACGCTGTATGATTATATTGAAAATTATTTAGGTCGTTTAGATTTGGTCATTAGCAATGAACATTGTACTGTAACGTTGTTAGATGATCCTATAGTACCTATAGACCCATATCACCCTCCTCTTGAGTTTGATATGCATCTTTTTCAAACTAACGTAAACTATAAAACTTAAAATTTTGAAAAAGCTAATCATGTTAAACTTTATAACATGAGTTTTTTTTTTTTAATTTGAAAGGAATTTTTTAGTGCTCACGCTTATGCTACAACCACACTAACTGCCTTTGAATATGTACCTGAAAAGAAGACAAATAATTCTGTCGCACCCGTTCATTGAGAGAGTGGAGGCGCTGTAGATACTGACAAGGTCTTGTATCTGGTCAGATGGATTGGTCTTTTCTTAAGAGGACTCCACTCGGAACCGATTCTGTAAACGCGAGGGGAAATCCCCCACTCTACTACAAGCTAGGGGTACATGTAACGATTTTTTGGAACCAATTAGAGCTGGATTCAAATCGAGAGTGAAATAAATCGTATGTTACCGAAAGAGATAACACTCCCAGTCTCCGTGTCGAGGCAATTTTAATTAGTAGTACCGGCGTTAATTTAAATTCAATATCAAAGAAAATTTTTAAATAGATTTACAAAAGTACGATCTAAGTGATTGATGAATTACATTTTCTGTTATCATTATAAGTCAGTAAAAAATTCAAAAAAGTATACGAAAAAAGAAGTATTGTATGATTTTTCTTGTTATTGACAATAAAAAAATAAAAGCGCTAGAGGCTAAGAAAAAACGTAATTACTAGTGAAATTTACCGTGCCCTTGAGTGAGTGGAATCCTCTTAAATCGTTTTATTTCATGTTTATGTGCTTATTCTTACAAACATAAATCATTCATAAATATCCAATTTGGTTAACAAGAGAACTAAAGAAATAGTCAATTCTAAAAATAAGTATTCGAAAAAAAGTAGAAGTTACCTCGGAACAATGTTTTTCTGTATTTGTTAAAGATTCCGAAAATCAAATCCTAAATTATTTTGGAAATACATCAATTCCAGAAAAAATGTTTGTTCGTGATATATCACTTTCTTCTTGTTTAGATATTGTTAATGAATTTGCTAATCATTTTGAAAGCGTACACGCACACCAGGTCAGATGTATTTCAGAATAATTATAAAGAGGTTTTTATCATATTCATTTGAATATCATTACCGAAAATGACATTAAATCTACTAAATCTGATCATAAAAATAAAATAAAAAATTATAAGCCCATTGCCACATCTTCAATTTTGTCCAAAACATTTGAAATTATTATTTGTGCTAAAGTCAATCCTTTTCTAAAAACCTTTATTACACCCACCCAACATGGTTTTGTTCGTGCCAGATCTACAGATTCTGACTTATTTCACGTCAATCAATTCATATCGCAAACTTTAGATATGAAGACGTGGTCTGCGCGAATTTCTCTAAAACCTTTAACTCAATAAGATTGGTTTCTCGAGATCTTTGCAGTTATTAATTACATCTTTTTTAACTATACAAATACAAGATAACTAGTCAAACATCAGGTTAGTCCCAATCAAATCTTGGGCCAATGCTGTTCAACATATTCTTAAATGATATTTGTGAAATCTTTCAAAACTCAACTATTCAACTATTTGCGAATGATCTGAAGATATATTTTTAAATTATTGATATTGAAGACTGTGTGATAGATGATCTTAATAAACTATACTCATGCGTGAATAACAAACTGATTTTAAATATTAGTAAGTGTTCTTCTGTAGTATTATATACTAAGCACAGACAAACATTTTTATTTAATTATAAAATAATATTGAATCTCTATTAAGTGCTGAAACAATAAAGGACTTTGGCGTGGATTTTTATGCAGGTTTGTCATTTTCTACCTATAACACAAAAATGGTATCATCAGCAACAAAAATGTTAGGTTTTGCCATCAGAATTTTTTTCTAATTTGGATACTATACAAAATTTTTATTATGCTTTTGTAACGACCAAACTTAAATACGTTTGTTATATTCTCTGCTTTGTATTCTATGTACACAGAATCAATGAAAACGTTCAATGCATATTTTAAAAATGTTTAGGATAGGAGTTTAGGTCAACAGTACGTTGACCTTATATGAGTTTCAATCACTCTGGTATATTGTCTATGTTACAATTTTGGGTTCCTTCAGTGTGCAGGCAACATCTTTGTTTCTATGTTCCAGTATGCAATACCAACATACTTTCCAAATTTCCCTTTTTTTTAACCTATGATTATTTTTATTTTGTTTTTTTAATTAAAATTAAAATTACTGTTTATAATATATATAATAATTATTATTGGGGCAACCCGTTATTATTACTGAATAAATTAACGATTGGCCAACTACGATAGATAATATGAAAGTGTATAATGACAATAGGCTATGCTGGAATCAGGAAAAAACGGTAAAGCTGTTTTTCACTTAAACAGAACATTCAAATGTAAACACTGCACCACTGCAAAAGTTTTGATTAGCCTAAAAAATATATTTTTACTTTAAAATTTCTATTATGCACTTTTTCATTCACACCTATCTTATGGACTAGTTGTTTAGGCTCACTCTGCACTTAGATATAAGATATTTGCATTGCAACGGAGGGCAATTCGTGTTATAGTTGGTGTTTATTATACCGGAAATTGTAATCACTGTTTGCAGCTGCTTAAAATTCTTACATAACCATCTATGTATGTACTTGAATGCCTTATGATGGTAAAGCAAAACATAATATACGCCCATCTCAATTTAGATTAAAAAAAAAAAATAAGAATAGTAGAACGTATCGAAAAAAAATAGACAAATGTTTGTTAAATAAACATTTTTGTTATGAAGATGTTTTAAATGATGATTTTGCAGACATTTTAAAATGTATTGTATAGTCTTATAGACTATAGACTATTAATGTTTTTTAAGTGTTTAAATAAGTCTTTCTTATTTCTTTTACAGTAGTAGTGTATTTTTATTGTAATAAGAATTTCAACTGATAACTACATATTTATTTTGTATACTTTTGTTATTATACCTACCATCTATCTGACTTTTGCAAACTGTATGTATTTAGCATGTTAAATAAATTGAATTAAATCGTCAACCAAACGATGAAAATATTTCTGTCTCAACTTTATATGCCATAAATAATTGATATTATCTATGGTATTATTAAACATAATTAAATTATTTCGTCCATATCAAAAAAGGTTTCAAGTAGTAAATAAATTAATTTTGAGAAATCATTTTCTGAAATGATATTTGTTAAATAATAGTATAGGTTATGCAGTCTGTCAATCGTTATAGATTATGTAATGTAACTGGACATCAATCATATACCATAACCAACTTGTCACACCATTTTTGCGACAACTCTTGTTACTAGAGCAGCTAATTTGAATAGAATATTTATTGCTGTTTTTATTTATTTAAGAAGCAGATTGGTATAATTTATAACAAATAAACATGGAAAACTTCAAAACCTATAAAAATATATTTGATATATGTACATACATTTTTATTGAGTAAAATATTCTATAAACTGTATAAACTTTTATTTTCTTATTTAGTTTTTTCTATAAAATTTATTTTTTATTAAAACAACTGATTAAACTTTAGAAAAGGCCACAAACTATTATTTTAAAACTGACTATAAATTAATTTTTTTGTCAAAAACTTAAAAATATCTTTAAAAAAAGAGGAATAAATTATGGTTCAAAGATTCATATGTCGTATGCGAGAGCGTCCAGAGAAATAAAATTCTTGCTTGCATCTTGGATTTATTTATAACATCAGTGGCAAAATTCAATTTATTTGAAAACATGTCTACAAGTAAATATTATGTAAAAATAAGGAAAGAAATAAAACACTCAATTAAATCTAAATACGTATTTGAAAGTTAATTGTTTGTTTTTAAAATAATAATAACTTAGTTTTATGTATGTACAACTGTTTAATATTTTTGCATGCATAACATCTACTTAGTAGATTAAAATCTCAAATAACCTGCAGTAGTAAAACATTTTGTTTTAACATTGTTAAAATGTTGCTACAAGAGTTTCTAGTTTTTTTAAAGCTGCATAATTTAGTCTGCATTACAGTAAATATTTTGTAAAAGTTTGTACATGTGCTCTATATAAAGTGACCAGATTTTAAAATGCTCAAAGGGGGACAAAAAATTAACTATTTTAGAAAAATCACAATTATTTCTCAGAATTATGATTTCTTTTAAACTCTTTGTCTGTTTTAATCTTGTGGTAATACTCCACACATGTTTTGGCAATATTTATTTTAACAACCAACATTGCTTTTAATGTTTCAATGCTAAGCTGTGTTTTTTTCTGTACTTCAGACTTTGATTACTACAGAAAATATCCTCACTATAACAGCATTAGTGCCAAGCAAACTGAAACAATACTCCACAATAAACAAATTCTTATATGGAATATTTTTTTGGTTAAAATAGTTGAATATTTCAACCCATCTTTCAGCACACGGTAGTTTATATGATACCCATTGGTTCACTTTTTCTTCATTTGAATATCGTTTTAAGCAAAAAATTTCATCAAATAATTGTTCTTCTGAAACAATTTCTTTGAAAAGAAAAAAGTTTGAACAAATTTTGTCTAAAGTAGCTAGACATCATTCCATTTTATCTGTTCGCGCAACATACCCAATAAAATCTTTGAACTACTTTAAATTGTTTACACCATAGTTTCAAATACTGCACGATTTGTAGAAAAGTGTCACTTGAGTATTAAACCAATTTGTTTCAACTCTCACTGTATATATATATATATATACACATATATATATATATATATATATATATATAAAAATGTGAATAAATATTGATTATGAAATTTTCAACATCAAACGGCAATAAATCGGCAGCAGTTTGGAATGCGTTATGCACTATATGCGCTGCACATCCTACTCCAATAATTGTTCGGTCGAATTTAGTATTTAGTTTTGTAAAAATGTTATTACGTTTTACCCCTCCAAAATTAGTATTAGCAGATAATCTGCACAGAATGCAATAATTTTATTACGTAGATTATGTTTAGTAATTAAATCCATCAAAAAATCCGAAATAATGTCTGATGTTTCCGGGTAAATTGACAAAATCGAGTATTTTAATTTGAATTCCATTTTTAGGGTGAAAATATCTCTCAACCGCTGGAAATAATTTCAAATCTTTATGATTTGATGCATCTGTAAACAATACAAAATTTGCATTTTCCAAATCCTCTCTTAACTCATCCATTGCTTGAGATGCAATGACATTTTTTTATAATTGCTTCTGATTTTGTGCGCTTGCAAGACTTGAAGTACTGTCCATGGATCTAAAGCTTTGATAATTTATTTATTTTTGAGTTATAAGCAATTTTCTGAACTTCAAAAAAAAAACATTTTTCCACAAACATACACATTTATTTTAAACAAACAATAACATCATAAACAAATAATAAAACAATAATTAAAAAAGCAAAGTAGTTCCATTAAAAAATCCAAATTTGCATAATAAAATATTTATTAATTTAATTTTAAAACTAGTCTTAGAACTAAAACAATGTAAAAATATACATAATATAAAACACCTAGTATATTTTTGCTTTTTTAATTATTGTTTTGTTATTTGTTTTTGATGTTATTGTATTTTTTATTCGTTTGGTTAAAATAAATGTGTATGTAGAAAATGTTCTTTTTTTTGGAGTTCAGGAGGTTGCTTATAACTCAAAAATGGGGAATTTTATAATGAAATTATTTTTGCAAAAAATACTCAAAATTAGTCTTAGAATCAAAAAATGTAAAAATATACAAGGTGTTTTATTTAAAAAAAAAAGTTTAAAAAAATTCCACGATAAAATGAACACCATGTAATTGAAATTTTTTTTAATCAATAGTTTGTTTCAAACTTTTTTGAAATTTTGTACGGTTGGAGAATTATTTGGGTGTTCAGATAATTTTGACTGACCGTGTATAACTAATTGATGTCTAGAACGTAATAATGATATGTTTAATAAACTTTGCAAAACAAATTTAAATATTAAATAAAATTCTTAGCGTAAATTTTGTAGTTGCACATGCTTAAATTAATATTTTTATAGTCATCTATAGCTGAAATAAATAAAAATAAATAAATATATAAAAATAATTCAATTTATTTATTCAATAATAAATTACATTTTAACACTCAATATAAATATATTTATGAATTCAAGTTGAAATGGATTGATTTATCATGATGAACGTCATTAATCACAATTGGAATCATGAAACAGAAAAATAAACAATATTAGATCAATCCAATTGCATTGTACAATTACTTACCGGGGATGTTGGCAACATGAAACAAAAATAAAAACTTGCATAATAAAATATTTATTAATTTAATTTTAAAACTAGTCTTAGAACTAAAACAATGTAAAAATATACATAATATAAAACACCTAGTATATTTTTGCTTTTTTAATTATTGTTTTGTTATTTGTTTTTGATGTTATTGTATTTTTTATTCGTTTGGTTAAAATAAATGTGTATGTAGAAAATGTTCTTTTTTTTGGAGTTCAGGAGGTTGCTTATAACTCAAAAATGGGGAATTTTATAATGAAATTATTTTTGCAAAAAATACTCAAAATTAGTCTTAGAATCAAAAAATGTAAAAATATACAAGGTGTTTTATTTAAAAAAAAAAGTTTAAAAAAATTCCACGATAAAATGAACACCATGTAATTGAAATTTTTTTTAATCAATAGTTTGTTTCAAACTTTTTTGAAATTTTGTACGGTTGGAGAATTATTTGGGTGTTCAGATAATTTTGACTGACCGTGTATAACTAATTGATGTCTAGAACGTAATAATGATATGTTTAATAAACTTTGCAAAACAAATTTAAATATTAAATAAAATTCTTAGCGTAAATTTTGTAGTTGCACATGCTTAAATTAATATTTTTATAGTCATCTATAGCTGAAATAAATAAAAATAAATAAATATATAAAAATAATTCAATTTATTTATTCAATAATAAATTACATTTTAACACTCAATATAAATATATTTATGAATTCAAGTTGAAATGGATTGATTTATCATGATGAACGTCATTAATCACAATTGGAATCATGAAACAGAAAAATAAACAATATTAGATCAATCCAATTGCATTGTACAATTACTTACCGGGGATGTTGGCAACATGAAACAAAAATAAAAACGTTTAAATAAAAAAATATTGGGAAATAAAAAATATTGGAAAATAAAATAAATAATAATTCTATTATATGACCAGATTTTATATATAATTATATGTAACTTAAAAAACGATAAAAACTAATTCTGTAAAATAAGTCATATATAATTATATATAAATGAACTCAAAAAATATAAACTAAAAACAAATTCTATAAAACAAGTTAATAAATAATAATTCTATAAAATAAGTTATATTAATATAATATAACTTCAAAATTTTTTTGTACAATAAAATGTTCATTCTATAAATAAGTAACAAAAATAAATAATAATTCTAAAAAATAGGTTATATTAATATAATATAACTTTAAAAAATCTTTATAAATTGTGCAATGTTTATTTTATAAATATATGAATAATCGTAGAGCCACATTCAAAATCAACTCTTCGCAACTATGATCATTACAAAAAAATTTAAAACACCTGCTGGTTCTTTTAAAATGAGCTTTAAAGGTTACTTCCAATTTATCTGTATGGCCATTTATATTTAAATTTTGAATAAGCATACTTTGTATGTCATCCAATAAAAAGATTACTTCATTAGAAGCAAAATTTAATAAATTATTGCAATCTTTCAATTGCGTGAACACATGCCTCTCAGTTACTTCACTACTATATAGCATTTGATGACATTGATTGCACTCTGGAATATTTATTTTCTTTAAAACATAACCACTGACATAAGCGAGTGCTTGACTATCTACTGCATTTATGTCATTTTTTGATATATAGACAAGTTCCATATATGGATTATTTGTAGGATTATCAAAATTTTCTGAACTTCCTGAGATAAAGGATGTCAGATCATCTAATTGTACAGAGTCATCTATTTCACAAATTCCATTTTCAAAAGGCAAAGCTAATTTGTTAATTATTACAGTTTTTAAGGATGCAACAAATTGATGACAAGTTGGATGAGTATTGCTAACGCCATGTTGCCTTATTGTGCAAAATAAATTTTCAACTGGATCTTGATTAAGATTTCTACAATTTAAAATTTTGAATTCTTCATTATTACTTAGTGTATTTATTATGAACATAACTGATTTAATTGTGATTTGCCAACCCTGAACAAATGAATATTGATTTGATATATCTGTGTCTGTCATTAAATTTATTAATTTCCACTCTTTAATTTTGTTCAACATATTTGACCAAAATTCTATGTGTGGAAATGATAATGATACTCCACACTTAAATGGTTTATTTGGAGGAAAATTTTTACCAGACCCATTTAACGAATCAAATAAAGAGTCAATCATTTTGATAAACTCGGCAGTATACATTGACTCTGATGGTGAATCATCAAAAGTTAACAAAGTTTCAATTGCAGCTGCCACAGTTGAACTAAGCTGCTGAGCGGCAACCTTGACCTTCTTTTTTATTATTTAAATTAAAATATTCACTTTTTAATTTTGGTGCAGTTTTAAGCGATCTTTTTGATCAAACTTAAAAACTTCCTCAATATAAACAAATTTTGCAAATTTATTTGCCTCAAAATTAATTTTGTATTTTAATAAGGAGTTTCTAGTATTTTTTTGCAAATGAGGAACATCAAATATAATGCAAATTGGTTTGTTATTTACAATAAAAAATTAAATTCACTATTGGTTCATGCAGACAATCGAGTTATTGCTGATTTATTTGTAGAACTTTGGTCACAAACTGTCGCTACAATATTTAATCCAATAGCCTGAAATTCCAAAATAATTTTGACTAAGATTTCCATTAATATAGGCTATGACTTGTTTCCAAGGTTTTTGAATACCTCGTACCATAAAAACTAAAGCATGGTCTGCCTTACGCTTACTTCGACCTAAGTGACCAAAGTCTTTATAGCCTACAATTAAATCTTTTGAACAGTCAAAATGAAGGCCAGGGCATATCGCAATTTCATCAAACATAAGTGTGCAATACTTATCCAACTCGCTTAATTTTGAAATTTTTAATTTTAAATGATCTAATATTGATCGATTAATTCCTGTTGCAGATGGAATTTTTGATAACACATCTTGCAATGTTCTCTTTGACGGAAAATTAAAATGAAATTGTAAATATTTATAAACTCGTGGACTACGTTTGTAAATGCAGTGGCATAGCTTCAAATTCTGGGCCCCCCGCAAAAATTTTCTTAGGGCCCTTATTGTGTTTGTATTATACTTCAAAATAAATTTTTAACGCCTTAGACTCGTTTCACACGCAAGGGGTTCCATTCGGTTTGGTTCGTTTTCGGTTTGTCTTTGGTTCTTTTTTGTTTTGTATTCGGTACCTAATAGAAACAGTATAGCACCAAATACTCTCCCGCAAAGTGATGAGAGAGTGCTCCCAATAAATTCTAGTATTCCTTCCTTGTTTTATTATTCTTCTCTAGAGAAACAACATGGCAACAACATGACTTCTCTTTATTGTGATTACTACTGAGGCTGTGTACGGAAAAAACACAAAAGGCTATATAAATAAACTTTTTTTTATAAAATAAAATAAATACTGAAAATGTAGGTACTTCCATGATTAGATTGATGTGCTAATAAATTTTTAGTTTTTAATCCTTAATCCAAACATTTGGTTAACAAAATAAAATCAGATCTGAATAATCTACATTTGTATTTTATTAATTAAATATATTAACGACTGGTTTGATCATGTGGTCATCTTCAGGTTTTTGCATTGAAAACCAACCGTTGAGTAAAGTTAAGAGTTGTTGTTGCATTTGAAATTGATAATTTGAGGGAATATCTTCTTTCATCGACAGGGAATCAAGAACTAAATCCTCAATGATGTCTTAACCCTTTTGATGAGGAGGCTAGAATATCTACTGGAGGTTTTCACCAAGATCGTTTCTATTGTTAAAAATGTAGGTACTCTGATGATTGGATTGATCATCAGTTGGCACAATTAACGATTACTTTAAATTACTAAACAACATTATGCTCGACAGGAAAAAATACACAAAACACGAGAATGCGAGAGAGCGACAGTATGAAGAACAACACAAATGCAAAACTAAAGTTATTCTAGGCTATAACATCACTTGCACTGTCACTATTACCGTTCACATACCGCTTCATATGTATGGTAACAGCTCATTAAAGAATTGAGAGCATGTGCCTGGAACAACCGAGTTCTTCATTGGCTGAAACATGCAAACAAACCAACGCAACTTACGTGTAAAAACATAAGCACTAAAGACAGCCGAATAAACAACAACAATGACAACAATCAGTCCGGCTAAAATACTTTTATACTAAATTAAACATAATTTTTTTAATATGTAAAAATTTTGTATTATATTTTTATTAAATTACGATAGTGATCACTGATCAATGTATCTAATTAACTTGGTTATTTAATTCCTGAGGCTTAGGGGCTCCAAAACATGTCGGGCCCCCCCGCACTTCGGGGCCTTAGCTACGGCGCCGTGTAAATGGACAGACCAGCTGACGGCTTTTTCTGACAAATACTGACTATTAAAAAAATCATTTGCCACGCTACTTAAATTCTGTTCAATTCAGCGTTTTTACTCGCAAGTTTAGCTTTGAGCTTTGATACTTTGCTTTGAGTATTCCGGTGAATTTGATACATTTGTTGCATTTCAGGAGTCATTTTTTTTTTAATGATAATCCTAACTTGGTCCTTACATACATTTTGTACAGGAACCGAATTAAAACTGCTGTCCGTCAATTCATTAGCTTTACGTTTAATATTAAGTAAATTTAACTCAGATAACGGTTCAATACCATTTGAATTTAATGGTTCACTTTATAATATGGATGGCACAATTTCTAAAATATTTAAATATAATAAAATAATTTTAAATTGATTTTGAGTAAAATGATTTTCACATAACCGAAAATTATTTGTCACGGGTCCCTCAATACCACAAATATTCATCCACTTTTTTTTCTATCTGCATCGGAAAAGTGAAGAAATGCAGATTTTTATCACAGTTTGTAAAATAGGAACTTTGACAAGTAGGGTTCTTACAGGAATACTTTAAACTAGACATCACAGAAAAATCACGTAAAATATATTAATAAAAATTGTACTTACCCAGTTATTAGTCCTTAAATATATGTATTACATTGGGATTACATCAATATTGTGGCAATCCTTAAAACCCTAAAACAAAATATCTATATTAAGAAATAAATTCAAGGAGATATATTTTATAATAATAATCAATTATGTTAATTTAATATACTATAAAAAAAAGTGTTATCTCTAATTATTATTTAAAAAGAATACTTACATTAGAAATTATTTATAAAACTATCACAATACTATACATCCGCTCATAGCATCCGCTGCAATAAAAACATAGGTTAGGAATGAGCAAAACAAACAGAATGTTTTGACCTTGAATTTTTTGGTCCTTTAAATTTCTACTAGCGCCCTCTCTTTGCACCACTTGGCCGCTAGATGACGCAACTAAACCGCGTTGAACAGTTCTTAATTTAAAGCTTCAGCACCGTGCCGCGCCGTTGCTGGATTTAAAAATTTTGAGCAAAAAAAGTGGGGGGTTTATCTTTGCAAAAGATAAAAATTTTAATGGAAAATTGTATTAGTAAGTAATTCTAGAATAATATTTTTATAGAATTATAACTGGTATTAATATGGGAAAATGATTAGATGGCAATAAAGACTCAGTTAAAAAACTTATATGTTTTAATTGTATGTACATTTTAAAGTTCTACTCATCTCTTTTGTAAAAGAAATACATTAAATATTTATTATTATCCGAGTCTTTTATTGCCGCCTAATATTTTTTCATATAAATACTAAAAGAACGTTGAATTTCAAATCAATTAATAATTATTTTTTTATATTGCTAGATGATAATATAAGAAATATATAAAAAATTCCAAACGAAGAGGAGAAAGATAATACAAAATTGTGGACGGACGAGAACACTTTGTTGTTAATTCAAACCATAGCTGAGTTTTCCACCCTTATAAAAAAACGTATGGGTAAAAGTGGCCAAAGTAAGCCAGTCGTTCAATAAAACAAATGTGCGAAACGAAGTGGATGGCTTTGAAAGGGATATATTTAACTTTAATTAATTTGTTGGTCATTATTGTTCTAGATTGATTGTTCAATTTATTGATTTTGATATGAAAGCAACTATGATGCACTTTGGCAGTACTTGCAACAAAACAATAATGTTTTTATTGATCTTATTATTCATTTCAAATGTTTTTGTTTAAATTTATTTAATTTATGATTTAAAACATCAGAATTTAAATATATATATAAGGTTAATGTGTTGAAATTAGTTAATGAAATAAATAGTATATTACGATACATTTAGCTAGTGCATTTTACAAACATAGTTCAACTTACTGTGTCTATATACAATATTTGTAAGAAACTTAAAAGATATATTTGTACAAAAATAAATACAAAAAGGGTATCTATATTATATTTTTAATTATGTATATCTATTTTTATTGTTTTAAATGTTTTCCAAGCTACAACCAGTACAAATATTAGCAATAAAAAAAACGAAATCTCTTTTTCGTTGAAACATAAACAATAAATTAGCAATGTAGTATTGTCGCCTTAATAAAAAGATGTCGAAAATTAATCGATTCAATGATATTTTTGAAAAAATGGTAGACAAAATGTGATGTGTGTGTTTTTGAATTTGTTTTTTTTAAATTTTTTTTGTCAGATTTTTTTTTTTAACACTTTTGTTTTATCATTTACAGTCATGTCCATGAAAGTAATGAATGTAATATTTTTAAGTTAAGTCATTTTTTTATGCTTAGCCAGAATTGTGATTTATTTTTAAATTTTACAAGTTTGTGATTTAGTTTTAGATAAAGAAAAATGTTTGTTAAAAATGTATTTAATAAAAAACATATTTTTGTATTTAATAAAAAACATATTTTTGTATTTAATATATAATAATAATATTTATAAAATAATATATTTATATCGCACTGTGTCCTAACGTCTTAGATTTAGCAAGTTTAGAATTCCCTCTCTTTTGTGAAATGCATTATTTGCAATTTGTTGTTCACTACTATTCGAACTGTTTCTGTGGATTGTTTGTTATCAACCTCTTGCAGTATTTCTTTATTCAAATTTACATCTAACTCATCCAATCCATCGTCTTGAAGTATGCAAACATTATGTAATATGCATGAACTTATAATTAATATTGCAATAATATCCAACCGCATCGTGTCCATAAATTTAAGCCTGTGAAATTGTCCTTTTAAATGAATAAACGCGTTTTCTATCTTTACTCTAGCTTTATTTAATATAACATTAAAATTGCGTTGCCTATTTGTTAAATGGCCATTATTTTTGTAACATCAAAGTTGAACTCAATTTACATGCCAAATCACCAACTAAGTGGTTGTCATTATAGAATTGAAATATATTATTATGGTTTTGGTAAAGTTCCAATTTTGTATACAACGTAAGGAACATCATTGTGTGGTCACATACTCCTTGTAACAGGTCTGAATGATAACCTTTACGGTTTACGTAAGAGTTAGGGTGGTTTCTCTGTGCTACAATTTTAATATGAGACCCAGCCTATTATGCCTAAAATGATAAAAAATATAATTAAAATACATTTTTATAGTTGCGCAATTCTACCAGGAAAACTATTCACAGAGAAATTATTAGAAATAATATTCTGTCTTTCTCCATCTGGCCAACAGATAATTTTGAACTTTTGATTTACTTTTATCAATAGTTTGCATATATATATACTATATAGTTTTGTTTTATATAAAATATCCCATGTCGTGGATTTGCTAACACCAAATCGATCTGCGACTGATCTGTAAATAATTGAATATTGTAAAGCATTTTATTAGATAGAAAATGTTTACTTGAAGCTTTCCAAGTTGTCCAAATACCACAGTGTAATAAATATTTCTTTTTTTAGTTTGGTCCATAGAAACCCAACTAATGAGTTTTGTTCATTTTCATATACTGTATACATTTTAAATAGTAATGAATCGAACGTATTAGGACACAAGCAAAAATGCCTTTTAAATTGGTAGTTTTCCATATTTGGTACCGAAATTTCGGCATAATTTTCTATTTTTTCTAGAACGAAGTTTATATTATCGATGTCATCGTCCTCCTCATCCTCAAAACACAACTCTTTTGCTTTATTTAATATTATGTGAAGCATTTTGTAAATTGTTTGTTGTGTTGATCGTTATTTGACAGGTGACACTGACAAACTCCTTAATGCGTTCGGCTATGTTTGGCTACAAACACTCCGTAATCACGTGACAAAAAATCTACTATAACTCTACTCTTACTCCGGACTAATAGTCGAATGCAGATTTGGATGAAAGCATGCTTACATGCTTAGAAAGATGCGCGTAGGAAAATGACAGGTTACGAGTTTGTTTACGTTGTCATTGCTATATTGCATTCTAGTTGAAAAGTGCAAATTGTTTTTGTTTGTTGTGATTTGTAAAGTGTGTGACTTCGTTAAGTATGTCTTGGTCTAAAGTACAAGTTCAACTTCTTATTGACATGTACAAAGACCGGCAATGTTTATATGAAGTGAAGCATATATACTATAAAAATAAACATGCCAGAAATAAGACGTTAAGTGAAGATTGTTGTGAATTGGCAAACACCAGCCAGGTGTTACTCTTCCTGACATTAAAAGCAAATTCAACAATGTGCGAACAAATTTTCTAGCGCAGTATAGAAAATACAAAAACTCTTTACACAGTGGCATGGGTGAAGCCGAGGTAAGTTTCTTTTTATTTTATTCAATAATTTCTTTGTATATAATTTAACTTTATCATATCACTTATAATAAAAAAATGTCAGCTTATCTATTTCCACCCAATTTAAATAGTAAATTTTAAATTAGTTAATGTTGGTTTTTCCCGAGTTAAAGTTTTAGAAAACTTAAATATAATTCATTGCTTTAAATGTTGTAGCTTAGGACATGTTTCTACTAGTTGTAAGGGAGAGATAACTTGTGGTAAATGCTCTCTTAACCATGATAGTAAAAATTGTACTGAAAATGAAAATTTTAAATGTATAAATTGTATAAAGAAAAATAAGTCATTGGAGTTGAAATTAGATTTAAATCATAATAGCTATGATTCAAAATGTCCATGTCTTATTAGAATATCAGAATTAATTAAAAATAAAACCGATTATGGAGACAAAAAATAGCAATTAAATAAAAATTTTGCACTAATAAATATTCAGGGTTTTTTAAGTCACAAAGATGAGCTTTATGAATATATAAAGCAATACAATTTACCACTAGTTATCTTAACCGAAACTCATATTACTAAAGATGTTAATTATTTCGAGACAACGCTGGAAGAATACATTTAAATTGTTTGTGATTTACACAGTAAAGACACAGGTGGCGCTAATTCATGACGTCATTGATCATAAAATTTTAGCAAACTTTAACATTTTAAATACTGTATGGATTTTGGGAATAAATATATCAGAATATAAAGTATGGGCAATTTATAGATCGCCATCAAGAAGCATTCCCTGGTTTATTGCAGAAATGGAAACGTTTATCAATACTTATATTAAACGCTCAAGAAAAGTAATTATACTGGGAGACTTTAATATTGATGTAAGTAAAACTGACTATACATATTCTCAAATATTTCTCAATTGTATGAAAAACCATCGATTTGATCAAATAGTTAATCAGTACACAAGAGTAACACAAAGTTCAAAAACAATAATAGATTTAGTTTTCTGCAATTTTTGTAAAATAAAAGCACAGGTTGAACGAGACCCTAAAATATCAGATCACTTCAATATTAGAATAAAACACGCTCAATTAAATAATTTCATAAACCTGGAAGATACGTTTAAAAATCGAAGTTTAAATAAAATTAATCACAGTAAATTCCAAATTGACTTGAAATCCTTATACTGGGATTTAAATACCAATGATTTTTTAAACGTTTTTTACAGTAATGTCATAAATACATTAGATGTTCATGCCCCACTAAAAACATATACAAGTATGCCGTTTAAAAAGCAATGGTATGATCATGAAATCAAAGAACTTTGTCAACTTCGGGATAAATTTTTGAGAAAGCATATTTATCTAATATTAATGATGACTGGATTGAATATGAGAAAAAGTCGAAATATTGTTACATCAACAATTAAATTTAAAAAGAAAGCTTACTATGCACAGTTGATTCAACGAAATAGATATAACCCTTCTCAGATGTGGAAATCTTTAAAAGAAATGATCTGTAAGAATAAGAATAAAAACCAATCAAAAATTAAAAAAATGTCATTCAATGGCGCTGTTGAATCAGATGTTAAAATAATTGCCAACAAATTTAATATGTATACAATAAATAGTATAAATGAACTTGTTGATTTAAATAATAACAGTACAACTTTGGCAAAAAACAACAAAAGTCAACAAATTTGTTTTAATATATAACCTATCAATGTAAATGACATAAAAACAGCAATTACAAAAATTAAAAGTGAATCGTCAACTGATGATATTAACAAAAAGGTTATTTTAGCTGGTGGAGACTTTTTGATTACAAAAATTTGCAATATAATAAACCACTGTTTAATAAATATAATATTCCCATCTCAATGGAAAACATCACGTGTAGTACCTGTTCCAAAAAATAAAAACACAATAAAAGCTGAAGAACATTGACCTATTAATATGGTACCATTCACAGAAAAAAATTTGGAAAGAGTGGTTTACGACCAACTAATGCAATTTGTCGAAGAAAACAAAATATTAATAATAAACCAATCGGGATTTCGCCATCATCATTCATGTGAAACAGCTTTGCAACTTATCATAAATAGATGGAAAAATGCACTAGATAATCACATGAAGAAAACTAAAATAATAATAATCAAATGAATTATTTACAACACATGGTGTACCTCAAGGTACAATTTTAGGTCCACTACTATTTACGTTGTACATAAATGACATAAACGAAATAAGCCAGAATGACTTTGAGTACGTTAATTTGTTTGCGGATTATACTCTGTTGGTTGTGGAAGATGACAATATAAATGAAGGAGTTATAAAAATGAATGCTTTGTTACAAAAATTTTAAAGTTGGACTAAAAAGAATCATTTAATTGTCAATACAGACAAAATAAAAGTAATGGTGATGGGCCATGATATGGTCAATCTCGATGTCCGAGTGTGTTTACTGGGTGAAATATTAGAATATGTAAATGAAATTAAATATCTTGGTTTGATAATTGACAACAAATTAAACTTTAAAAGCCAAGTGACATCCGAAATATCGGATAAATGTAAATACTTTCATCGTATGTGTCAGTCTCTTGATTGTAAAAATAGATTTATAGTGTATCAATCAATTATTAGTCCGCTTATTGTTTACTGCCCAACAGTTTTATTTTATTTAACTAAAACTGAACTAGATAGGTCACAGATTCTCCAAAATAAGTGTCTTCGATCTATACTTCAATGTGACATGCTCACACCTATCAAAAACATGTTAGAAAAGTTGAAATTATTTTCAGTTCGACAGTCACTCTATTTTGGAAACATGTGTTTTATTTACAAATTATTAAATAATTGTTTACCTGAATATCTTTGTGGTACAATCAGTACAAACAGTGATATTCATAATTACGCCACCAGATCTAGACACAACATTCATGTTAATACGGTACACAAGCAAGCAACATATAGATCTTTATTTTACGAAGGAATGATAAGATTTAACGAATTAAAACCACACATTAAGGCTGCTACGAGTATTCTACAATTCAAGGGACTGCTAAAAACATATATGATATTAAATTATGACTCACTAGAACTATAATAATATGTTAAAAAGTATAAGTAATGATTTTAATTATTATATAATATATTATATTATACAAAATGTACCTGTAATATTTTATACTTGTAATATATTTTTGTATGTAAATTTATTTACAAACATGCTATTTACTTATGTAATTATATATGTATCTTTTTAACATTTAATAAACAACATAAACATAAAATCAAATTGTAAATTATAGAAATAATTAAATTATTAATTTTTATTTATTGACAATATACATTTAAATCAGAGCAAAGAAACGAATTTGTTGCAGTCATTTTCAAAATAAATTTTGCAATATAGTCAAAGTAATGCGTACAGCGACCGAACGAATTTGTTTGTTCCAATTTAAATGCACCGCTACAATATAAAACAAAATTGTTTTAATAGATTTCAAAGCCAAACCTCTGGTATTACAACTCGATGTTTTTCATTATTAAACATTCAACCCTGAGAGAAGCCGTGGATAGCATTGCACCTACACAGGATTTATGCCAAACAGAGGTCGTCCAAGAAACTTATATGTTACGAGATGATGAGATGATAATTGATTCCGAACACCAGAAGAAATTTTATATGAGCCTGAGGTATTGGAAGAAGAAATGGTACGTGATGATTTTAATTTAAAATTTAATTTAATTTATTTCAATTTCCATTTAATAATTTAATTTTATTACCATAGTAGTAATTGTACTACTCCATCTTTACAACAAGCATTTCATAGTAGCAGTTGTACTACTCCAACCTTCCAATAAGAAACCAAACGTACACATTCTGCTTCAGATGCCACCTCCAATATTTCCAGAAAAAAAAAATCAAAATAAAAAAAGATTGATGAAGACATTTTAATAAAAACAGCAACAGCTTCACTGGCTCAACTAAAGAATGCGTTGGTTGTCTACAAACATTAAAATAATAACAATTCGAAATTTACAACATTATTGCCTAATTAATTTAATAATATGTAATATCTTATTCATAACCAACACTACAGCATAATATAATTAATTAATTAATTAATAACATCTTTCAATGTCAATAGATATTCTTATTTTTATTTAATATCATATTAGTATACTTATATACAAAAATTTATTATTATTTTTTATAATCAACAATTTATTTCATATTTGTCATTATATTGTCACAGTTTACATATTAACAATTTACTTTGAAGATGAATAAATCATAAAAAACGTCAGAACAATAAATCAATTTTGAACAAGTTTAATTTATATAAAAAGGACTATATTCTCCCATTATCAAGTGAAATAAAAATATTATAATAAATTATATTGCTACAAATTAGAAATTGAATTTTTTCAACATCTTTTGTAAATAATAAAAATGTTGATAAACAAATTCTCAAATTTTGCAAGCATAAAATAGGTTTGTTACACTTTTATCCCTCGGATCATATAAATCTTTTATGATAACTTTGTATTAAATAATACTTTTGCTACAATGTTGTAAAAGCAATTATTCAGGTTATAAAACTGCAGGACAGCATAAAATTCAAAGAAATTGTGCAATTATAAGGATAATTCTAGTGGTAATCAAACCTTACTTCCTGCTAATATAATATGGTATTAGAAAAATATGTTGTTTGTGTCTGTTCTTTGACAACAGAAATTGCAAAAACAATTGGTTTTCTAAATTAGATTACCTTACTATTGCTTGCAAATGGTAAATATTGACATAGACAATAATTTTATCAATTATATTTATATAATTATTATAAATTTACTTAATATTTTTGTCATAAAACTTAAGGCTTTCTTTTTTTAATTTTATAAAATAAATTTATATTCATTTTAATTGTCTATTATCTTTCACATATTTATTAAGTTAAAAATACAAACTAGTTTTACTATAAAATAGCATTTTCAATGTTATGACATTTCTATTATGATTAAATAATATATAATATAATATTTTTGTACCTTTAAGTAATTTTTAATAAGTATCTATATTGTAAATCTAAAATAATATTACAATATTAATCTAACCAACTTTAATCTATAGAACAAAATAGAAAAAATAGAATATGTTCATACTTACATTCCATCGTACCTACTTATGTTCCTAGGTGCCACTATTTATTTGGAAATATTAAATTAATGTTTATTAACATAAAAAATATTAATAATTACATTTTTTTTATTTGTGGTTAAAATATATAAATAAATGTTATTACGTGTTGTAACGTTTCCTTGTCGCTGACGACCGGAAGCGGCTGAGTAGCGATCAGTCGTGATCGACAGGGCTCGATATTGGCCTAGGAGGTCTCGGGCGCCACCACCTATTGCAAGATGGACGGGTGCTTATGAATAAAACAATACAATGTCGGGAGGAAATAAATTTATATTCAGTAAGTAAACAAAACAACAGAAATCAACTCAAATAAAATGGGAAAATATGCCTAAGTACTTAACTAAACTAACACTATGCACAGAATCAACCAGTGTCCTGTCAGGATCGGGCCACTGGTTAATATTAATTACACTAATACTATTTACAAAATCAGCCAGTGTCCTGTCCGGTGGCGGAAGGTACGTCGGAGGCGGAGGTCCGGCCTGGGTGACGTCTTCGCCGTGGTGGTCGTTCGGTCTCTACCGAGAATGAAGTTAGAGTGACGGTCGGACGGAGTGCCGGTCGTCTGTCACTGGGCTTCGTCTGCGGGAGATCGATGTTGACGCTGCAACTTGAGTTCTGGATCTGCGGTGCTGTGAACAGAAATCGCGGAGTTTTATACCCCTTGGGTCGCGCGCGATTGGTTGCGCGCGTTCCGGCGGAGGCGTGGCTACGTGTTCGAAGTAACCGTAACACAGGTGATGCCGCCAAGGGGCGGAGCATCAGCGACCAATGGCGACGCAGCACCGCAGAGCGCCATAGGTATAAAAGAAAAAACTCGAACGCTGCAGAACGAGTCTACTTTGACACACAAACAAGGTACGAAAGTGCCAAACCCTGTCCGGGACTCCCCTCCGGACTTGGACCGGCAACCTCCGCCATCCCCATGGAGGCCGTGCCGGTAACACAGGCCACGCGTATTTATACCCGCACCCGAGGAGTGGGGATGGCCCGCCAGGCTTGCCAACACATAGTTGCAAAACATAAAAATAACTAAACTAATAATTAAATTCTAATTACACTAATTAATAATGATTATACATAAAATTGTGCATTGCATAACAATCCGGACTCTTATTCGAGGGTCGGACATAAACTCGCCAGATGGCAATAGCCCCGAAATCGGCACAACAGCTGATTATCGCGCGAGACCTGTTTACACTTGTCTCAACGGTACGCGTAATAAAAATAACGTTTTTGTGCCCGGGAATACATCGAGAGAATGTGTGGATGTGAATGTGTCCGGTGAAAACAGTAAGTAGCATTTTTAAATGAGCACGTGGCGAGAGGTTATGTCCGGCCCCCTTGGGTTAATTAGGTGTTTGCGGACATAATGTCCTTAATAATTATTTCTCCTGGTATTACCCCGACCACGAATATCTAATTTGTTTTGCCCTAACATTAATTAATAAAATCCTTATTTTAATTAACACAAATACAGGGTGGGCAAAACAAATTAATTTGACAATTGATATACGGGGGGGTCGAAATTCGGGAAAAATACCAGGATTAATTTGAGAAGTAGTTTATTATGCACAAAACGGACCCTAGGTCCGTTACAGTGTTATTTCTAGTAACTACATTATTCTGCTAATCCACAGATCCAAGTTCACTATTAAAATATGTTTTGAAATCTTCTCTAACTTGTAGAGCGTCAACTGTGGATCGATTACCACCTTGCCAATCTATAACTTGAAGCAGAGATCACAATCTTCATCGTTGACATCGGTGTACGCTTTCCAATTCTCGGTGGCAAGCAAGAAAGTTGTGTAGCGTGACACATGCCAATGTAATATTTACAACTTTTTCTGCCGCTAGTTGTATAGGGTTCATTAATACCCTAAATCTGATTGCCAGAATTCCATAAATGCTTTCAATCGTTCTTCATGTTCTTCTTGTTCTTGACAAACTTTCTGGTCATGTGATAGTCCCCTATTTGGACTTTATTATTCTTTGAGAACGTGAAAAAGCACAATAACGTATAATGTTTATGATGTCTGGTCAGACAATGGACAACTTTTTGGGAAATTTAAACTATTGTTTACGATGGCTTTGGCTAATCCAATTCCTCAAAAAACTCCACCATTAACTGCATCTGCCATTCCAAGAAGAACGATTGAATGATTCCCTTTATAATTGTAGTAATATGATCCTGCAGAGACGGGAAGTTTAAAATTGATGTGATATCCGTCAAGAGCTCCTAAACAGTTTTGAAATTGCCAAAAATCTACTGCTTAGCCACTTGTAGCCATGTGTTTTCATCTTTTCATCTGTGGATGTCTAAAAAATATTGATGCAATAATCACTTTATACTTCACTTAATGCCCATATGACAATAATAATCGTCTTTATTTTTGAAATTTTAGAATAAAAGGCAAAGTTCATCATAATGATGGTCTTCCACTTAACCTAATTTCATCATTTAATTTGAAACTTATAAATAAAAATTAACAATCTTGAGTTTTATGTACAATTATACAGGGAGTTTATAAATGAGTGGGATTATGTAATCACTTTAAATATGCCGCCTCTTTAAAATTGTTCACTATACTACATATGTTTGCTTGACAGCTGTCAAAGTTAATCTGTCAAAACAAATAGTATAGTAAACAATTTTAAAAAAGCGGCACATTTAAAGTGATTACATAATCCCATTCATTTATAAACTCCCTGTAGATACAACTTTGTAAAATAAAAATAAATACTATATCTCACATTTTATGTATTTATGTATATAAAATTAAATATCATTTGTGGATTTTATAAACACTTTTATCTATAAATATGTACATATAAAGTTTAAGATATAATTATCATCAGTGTCATACTGGAATAACAGTAGATAAATGATCCAAAAGTAAATATTCAATGCAAAATAAATTAATATAGTTTTTACATTTATATTAATTTTAAGTTGTGTAAACAATGAGCTTACAATTATATCTGTTCAGTGAACAAAGTTAAAATCAATTATTCATTCTTTAATAATATGTGTATAACATTACAAACAATGGGAACAAATTTTGATATTGTAGTTTCATCAATTCTGGTACTGTACATTAATGAGCGGTAGGACTTCCTTCTTGCCAGAAAACGTAAGGTAGTTTTGTTACGTTCTGAAAATGGGTAGCATCAATTAAATATAAAAAATGCGTGTTATAGAAATTGTTCTTTATTTTTCATTCTATTTATTTTTCAATTATATTAATTTTGTTTATTTTTCATATATTATTCGGGATTTGCTAGAACAAAGAAATGGCAGGTTTAATCAAATATTATTAACGAGATAAAATGTGTACTTAACTTAACAATATGCAGTGTCGATATGCAGCCCAGTTCATTGGAATGTATCATCATGATGAACGGCAGGCTCCTTAAAAAAATTGTTATTAATTAATTTAATCTTAACGTCATGACATTCATATGCAAATGAACTTATTATGATGAAGAAAAGAAATAGAGTTGGTGTGAAATAGCTCACCCAGGTAGCATTAATTAATATTAAATATGTTATTACTTACATGCAGGAATTTCCTCGATTGGATTAAGAGTTATCCGCACCATGTTCATACTCAATTCCTTTTATTCTTTGACTCCTTGACTTGTCCCTTTATGTCCATGTTAATTGTTTTGTTGTCCTTTTGATGGTTCCTTGGTACCCTAACCTATAATTTTAAGCACAATTAACTACTCATGTTTGTTTCATTTTAAGTGGGTAATTTTTGTACTGGTTGATTATACCATGCATAAATTGTAGCTATTAGCTAATGTCTTACCTACCTAATATTGCAAATTCACTTGCACAAGTTGCACTTAATTATTGTCACTACTGTCATTTTTATTTACAATATTTCTACCACATTATTCACAAATCACATCTTCTCGCTCTACTCTCTAGTGTTTTATTTTTATCAAGTTTTTACAGCTCTCTTCAGCTTACTTTAGCGTTGACCGAGTTACAATGTTGCCACGTCTCATATTACCTTAGTATTATGTTACGCGTAACTTTAAATTATTCAGTTTATTTTTACTTCTTTTAGATTAATACTTATTGATATTAGTTTAGTTAATTGCTGCTTTATGTCCTTGTTCTAGTACGTGCCTTGTCCAGTTCCTAATTTCCTTATTTTTTTGTGATCTTTATTGTTTTTCTTCACTTGGTACAGCAACCTGTGCAATGAAAGATATTTTTCTTCAGGAGGTCCTGCAGAGACCTGAATTAAGTCCTTTTACCGATGAGCAGCCGTGAAGCTGAGTCGCTGATATTGCGGATTAAATTGTTTTTTTTTTTTAAATTTAATTTTTCAATTTATTCTTTACATATAAATAATTTGTATATACATAAAAAAGAAATAAACTGAGGGCTTTGTCATTTGACATCCGGCCGAAAAAAATGTCTATGTAGTTTAAATTGTTGGAAGCTGTTCCATAAACTCCACAGTGGGGTTGATGTGTTTCTTTATCTTCTTAAGTGCATCTATCACGGTTTTTTCTTTGTTTTTTTCTAAAAGATTACTTCTTACTGCTGCGTACTCATTACAGTGTTCTAGTAGGTGTTCTGTCGTTGATTAAATTGTTATTCAACCATATTTTAAACACGTGTTTATTCACGGATTATTGTGTTGAATTCATTAACATCGGAATAATTATTATAATTTCAAAAATATTCTTTCATTGTGTGCTATACCAGGTGAGTCTTTAACATTTTTTTTTTCCTTTTTCATTTTTTATTTTTAAATTTACCTTTCATTTTCGTGCTTCTTCTAGGTCTATTGACCCATTAACAAATATATTGTTTAATTAAGTCCTAATTAGTCTAATGAATATTTGAAGGACCGTCATATACGCTATAAATTGTGCCAGAAGATCAGTCCTACGTGCGTGGGTGTATTAATGATAAAAGCTGTACTTCCATTTACTGTGCTTCCTACTCAATCCACGTGTATCGTGAGCCAAAGAATTGTCCAGCAATTTACTTTGCCATCTTTAGTTCCCGGAATAAGTTTTATTTTGCCACCCACCTGTTAAAAAATTATCATATGTATTTTGCATTTGTAATTTACTTATGACTGAATGCCTTTTAGTTTAGTTATATTTTGTATGGAAACTTATTTGTTTATTTTCTTTGATATTAGTATAATTTTGGAAAGAAACACTTATTGTTTCCTATCTTTAATTTCCTCCCTCCCTGTGAACCTTTCTCTTGCAGCCTGTGTTTATTGCTTTTCCAAAGGATTGCCCCGAAGTCAAGAGAGGAAATTCTAGTTATTAAAGCAATTGGAGCCCAGAAGGTATTATTTGTAACCCAGATTACTGGTGAGTCTATTTATTTTTATTCAGCGCTCTTTTCATTATTTTACTTGTCACATTGTAATTTTGCTTAACCCTCCCTTCTCCACTGAGTAGGCTTGGCTAGTTCTTGCTTAACACCAGCAAGGGCTTAAAGGGCGTAGCAGTTTCTAATCTAAAACTTAACATTGTATACAAAGTATATTTTTATTTGATCAAATACTTACTTTGACTGTGCCGGAATACTTAGCCGCATGACAGTATTTTGTTTAGTTAAACGGTCTTCAACTTTCGCTAACAATTTTTTAAATAAATTGTTATTCATACGTAAAAAGTAACGGTATAAAGATGGATCTTCTACTAATAATTCAACATTCCTCTCTCTTCCAGTCATCGATTAATCCAGTAGCTTACATAATAACATTGTTTGTTTTATAAATTCACTAGTGACAGATTCGTTGTGAAATTAACTCTCACTGAACTTGGCTTGTACAATGATTGTTTTCAATGTAAACGTGAAATAATTAAAATAGACTAGCCACAATTAATATTACTTGCATTGAATTTAATAATAGAACTCTTATTTGAGTTAACGTAAAGATTATTTTGTTCAAACCATGCGTTTAGGTTTGTAACTGTCTCATTTGCTTTAAGTACGGCATGATCTAACTTTTTTTATGCAACAAAAAAAAAGTATCGTCCGCAAACATAAAGCTTTTACCAAGTGTATATCGTTATCATAAATAATAGCGGACCACGCACAGATCCTTGAGGTATTCCTCTTTCCATAATGAGCCTACCAAATGACATGTTTCCTATTTGTACGTACAGCCAAACACGAATACTGTGGCCCATGACAGGCGTTTCCGCGCATCTTGAGAGAAAGAAAACTATAGCCAGAATGAAGGATGCATAATGCGAGAAAGGGAAACAATACACTCAGAGACACAAACTGAATTTATTCCCGGGTAGCGCCGGCTTCGCAAAATAACAAATAAATGTTTCGCAGCATCGATGTTATTTTCCTCGAAGTCCATGCTAGACTGACGCGATTTAAAATTGATTTTGCATGTGAATGTACCTAAATTATTATTGGTCTTGCTTAATGGTTTCAACCCACTTTTGTCTACGGAGTCACCGGCCACAATATTAGTGTTTGGCTGTAATGTGTTCGACTTTGTAAATAAATTTAATCCAGTTTAAAGCTGTGCCTCTTATTCCATATCTGTATAGTTTATCCAGTAGTATACTATGGTTTACGAGATCAAACGCTTTTTTAGATCTAAAAATATTCCTAGGCAATGCTTTCCTTCATCTAAACTCATGTACAAATATTCCAAATGTTGCAAAACGGTATCCAAAATTGATTTTGCTTTTCTGAACCCAAATTGTGGTGCTTTATTCAAGAATTTATATTTATTAAAAAAAAATATAATTATAGAAGCCATTATACTTTCTAGGGTTTTAGCAAAAGCAATTTTTCTACTAATTTCGTCTGTCCCTGTAGAATTTGTACTTTTAAGAATATGTACAGTTTCAATTATATCATGATGTGATACCGATCATAGAAACTCATTTTTACCATTGATATTTATACTAACAATGCCTTTATCATTTTTTGACTTTCAACACCATTTATGATTTCCAAGCAGTTTTATTAATATTCTCAGAGTTTGTTAACTTTTGAGAGTAATACAGTTTTTTTGCTAAAATAATGACCTTTTTGTATGATTAATATATAATTTTGTTTTTTCGTTTCCATGTACGCTGAACACGTATAAGTCTTTTAGCGTTTTTGATTATGTTCTAATTACTGTAGTGATCTATTGATTTTTCTTAGTATTGATTAGATTGTATTTTTTTTTAATGAAAACTCTGCTTCAGAAGATAAATGATCGTTTTTAAAAAATAATTTACACTTTTCATCTAAAATGTTGCAATTTGACAACTGACTCTAATCGTCTAAACTTAAAAGTTCTTTGAATGTTTCAATATTTCTAGGGTTGTTTAAAACTCTGTGGCATGTTATTTGTCTTTTTGGTGAATTTCTTATTTCGCAATCTACAGTTTGCACGTTGTGATCTGAAAATCCGTTTTCTATTACGTCACCTTTAACTTTAATTGCACAATTGCTAATACAGATATTGTCTATTTTCGGTTCTAAATTGTATGAAAGCAATAGATCAGTTAAATCTGTCTATATTTATTGAATTCCATCATCTAGCATGGATAGGATTTTTAAGCTTCAAAAGAGAACTTTACGGTTTATGTTAAACTTAAATAGAAACACCTCTTGTAAAATTCATTTTATTGAGGAACGGATACTTACGTTGCCAAGTATATACATATATAATTTGCTATCATATGTCAAATTCCTAAGCACTGATTAGAGTTTTACAAAAAATGTCCCAAATATATGGGTATAACTATTTACAATAAGCTACCGTTAGAATTAAAGGCATTAAATAGCAAAAAGTTAAAATCTAAAGTTAAAACAATTCTTTTGAATAAAGCGTATTATACGAGTACAACTGGCAAATATCTAGATGACTTATAACTTTTTTTTAATTAGATGTACATAATATTTACTGTTATTATTTTTTTTTTTTTTGGTATTGTAAGATTTTATTTTTATTTTTTTTGTATGTATGTATGTAGGTATGGTCTATTGGAAACAAAGAATTATAATTATTATTATTATACACTTCTTCTAAAAATGAAATAAATAAATACTTAGTCACGTTGTTTCATTTCGAGGTAAGCCATCAAGGTGTCGAGCACCGATCCACAAAAAAGACGTGTATGGTATATTTTACATAAAAATAACTATAAAACACAATATTTAATAAATCAATAACTATAAAACACAGTAATTATTAAAGAAATAACTACAAAACACAATATTTCATAAAAAAATAACTACAAAATACAATATTTTACACAGAAATAACTGTCAAACACAATATTTTGTAAAGAAATAACTATAAAATACAATAGTTAATAAAGAAATAATCATAAAATACAATATTTTACTAGAAAGAACAAAGTGATACACGAAGCGTAGTATCACTTTGTTATAGACACCCATCCATTTAAAAAAATTTAATTGACATTTATTAAACAAAAAAGAAAAAACATAGATCGAGACACGAGTATAACTTACAAATAAACAACAAACAAAAACAAGACGTGACTCAGATCTCTAACCATTAATAGTATTTAAGCTTACCACGGCAACCGTAAACATCATCTTGCTTTCTTTGTGCTACCACGACTTGAAGGCTGATAGAATGGAAAAAAAGATAAATTAAAAGATAAAAATGACACGATAGGAAAAAATAACAAAATAAAAAAAAGCAGAATAGAAAAAACCTATAAAAAACTCTTTTAATACAATAATACCAAGAGAAATATTTCAACAATACGTTGATCCGAGTTATCATAAGTTAGGCTAGAACCTCGAATTATAATCCGATGTAAGCTCTCTACGCAAGCAGGCTGCACTATTTTATATTTGAAACTATAGAGAACCACAAAACATTCATTTAGACAAAATCAGAAAACAAAGCTTTTGAAGTTGTAACGGTTCATTTCATCATTAATAGTAATTGTTTAAAAAAATAATAATCGGGAACCAAATACAAAAAACGTAATTATAATCATTAAATTAATTTAAGTCAATAATAAAATTGATTTCATTACAAGAAAAGTAAATTGAATTAAATAAATAGAACCAGCAAATCAAAAAAAAATCGTCCACATCGCTTCTCACTCCCTGCGTTAATTTATGTATTTAATTAGTAAGGAAATAATCTACGGATTTTAAGCAGGAGTGATTGTATTGAATGAATTGAAATTGTAAACGTATTGACAATTTTAATACGGATATTAGTAGATCCGGTTAATTAAAAATTCATACGTGGTAAGCTAATTTAATTTTTATTGTCTATTTTTCAACTCTTTAATTACGTTTGGTTAGTTTTATTATATCGTGTTATATTTTGTAGGATGTTTTTCTTTATTGAAAATGAAAAAAAATAATTTATTTCTGTTTTTTTTTTCTTTTATCGCGTTCCTTGGGGTGCCGGTTCCATTTCTTTGAATTGATAACATTACCGGAGAAATATTAAATGGAAGCCGAATAAGATTAATGCCAATTATAAGCTATAGTTGGAAGTGATTATTCTTTAGTTATTTAGGTAAAATTAAACGTCGCAAAGTAGTCAAAACTTGTGCGGTGTATCTTACAAACCAATTCATCAACATCATGTTGAGGGGTGTACTTACTAAAAGAAAGAATACAAACAACGTAATTTTATAGAATCAATGGCTAGAAAAATCTACAGACTTTAAATTCCCGAAATTTTAAACCTACTTAAACTCCAACAACCCAACCGTTGTTTAAATTTATTAGATCAGGAAGAAACTTATTTAAGAGAAACTTTAGAAATGTAAGCCAAAGAATGAATAATTTCGCGTTAACGATAACTGACCTCTGTACTTGTCAAGTAAAAGTATTTATCATCTAAAACACCTTCTACCTTTAGAGCTATAATAGATAGATAGATAGAGACATAATTGTAATTTTTTTCATATTATCAACAGGATAATCATATTCAATCAGTGCATAATGTAAGCACATTAATGTGTTTTATTAAGTATATGAAATAAATATACTTACTACTTTATAAAAAATAAGAATTTGAGAGTTTGCCTTGTGATAATTCTCAAAAAATAAATATGCATCTTTTAATTAGTTTTATTAAACAGCAAGTCAAATACTGTATACTCATTTTTTTTTTGGAAAAGTATATGAATTTTTTTTACTTTATTCTAATCAGCCAAAATGAAATTATTTTTATTTTTTGAAAGAATTTAAGCAATCATGCTTTCCAACACATTTTTTAGTTTTTGATCTTAGTCTTATGCCTGTACTAATAGTCAGAGTAGATTCATAAATCCGTGATTCATTTTGCTATTTGTTGATTGGCTCTAAGCCAATTCACGGATATTGTGACGGCAACTTTAGTTGCATTTGGCCAATGTATTTTTCGGTTAATTCTCAGATCGAGTTGAAAACTATGCAACCATCAGTACTCAAATAATCTTCGGTGGCTCAAAGATTATTTGAATCTAGGATTATATTGACGGTTGCATAGTTTTCAACTTGTTCCGCGCCGTCACAATATCCGTGAATTAGCTTAGAACCAATCAACGACTATCAAAATAAATCTCGGATTTATGAATCCAGGATCAATCCAAGATTTCTCTCTCTCTGACTATTAGTACGGGCATTAGTAATCTAACTTTTTTTTTCTGTCCAACGTGCTCATTTATCACGTATTTTTTAATTATTTTGATCATATGTTGTTGCTACTTTTTGATTTACTGAGTTTTCTGTTTGTCCCGTATTTGTTTTGTTTATTTAATTTACGAGTATTTTGTTTGGTCTGTTTTTTTGCATTTTGTTTTATTGTTGCTGTCTCATCTTGAAGTAAACTTGTAGTTTCAGCTGTGTCATCTACATCGGTTTCATTGGTATCGCTTTCAACTTCAGCATTATCAATGTTTATTTTTTCTAAGCTTTTTCCTCTGTATTAATCTGCTTTACTTTCATCCATCATAATTAACAACTTAGATACAAGAGCGGTTTGGTAAACATCTTGAGGAAGTCGATAAAACTCTTTGTGCGTTTTCATGATACGACCCAAAAAGCGAGCATACTGTTCTTTTTCATTGTTGTTCATATTTAAAATTTGTAGCACTGTCGCTATTTGTTGCCTAAATTTTGCACCACATTTTTGTGCAAAGTTGCGTACTACCGCACAACCATAATAAGGTCAGTCTGTGTGTGGTTTAGCAAATAAATATGTGTTTGTGATAGGCACATGTAGTTTTCTTACTTTAATAATCATGTCCATATACTCCTTATATTTTTTTGGGAATAAAATTGGCACTGCTTTTGATTTCTAACCACTAGTCATAACTCGTTTGAAATTAGACGATAATTCTTGTTCCAATCCTGTTAGCGAATTTAAAATTTCTTTTTGGTTAATAGATGAATAATTTACAAAGTAATTATTTAAATGGAACATATTGAATATCTCCAATACGTTTTCTATTGAAGATTAAAACTAATGCTAACAATGCTTCATTTTGTTTTATAAAAGCTTCTATATCATTTTCTTTGTTTTTTAAAATGTCTGAATTTTTTTAGCTATTTCCTCAACATAGTTTTTAAATAGTTGTACATCTGAAGGTAACGGGATTAATTTTGGTTTTTTCATGATGTTTTCATTCAAGTCCTTTAATGCAAAGCTTGAAATTTTTAAATGTGTAGTTTGTGTCCACCAATTCCTTGTATTGATCGATATTTTTTAATGCAACATCGGAATTTATAACTTTAATTAAGTTACTTAGTTTTAGGATAAGTTTTTTTGCAACATCACAAACTTGCTTCATTGTTGTTCCCATATGTAACGCTAAACTTTTAATTGCAGTCATAGCATATAGTGCTTTTTTTCATTTTTTAATATTATTCGCAGTTCAATTAGAAATCTTGCCAATTCTCTCAATTTATTTGAAGATACATTAGATAGCTGTTTTCTTTTATGCTTCTTAAGGTATGTTTCACCAAATTCCATTATTATGGCATCACATGCAAAATATTATCGGGTCTCATAATATTTAACACTTTATTTTTTAATCTCATTTGTAAAATAAACTTATTTTTATGTGTAGCCATTTCAGTTTCAAATTTTGAGAGATGTTTTTTTTAACTTTATTGTCTGCAGGTTTAAAATAACATTTTGACACGTAATGCCTTAAACTGTTTTTTATATAAACCCTGACAATACGAACATGTAGCAAAATCTTCTTTAGTACAGACCATACCTGACGTGGGTCGCTGTTTGGGTACTACATTTTTATTTTCTACATACAGCAAAAAATTTCCTTTAATTCTTATTTTTTGAAAGCTTCTTTTCTTTCTAAACTTCCTTTAGATAAATTAAAAGAAATTTTTTTATAAATCAACTGCTTTAGCCTTTTAGGGTGCTTGTTATAAAGCGTGCTGCCAACATACTGGGGAGATTTCCTAAACATTTCTAATTTAATTTTTTCTATTAAAATATTATTATTATGGCATATGTTATAATAATGTACATGACCATTATGTTTAAAATTGTTTTCATTTTGATGAATATATAATAATATTTTATAGACATACATATATTGAACAAACGGTCATAATTTCATAATTTTTAATTGAGTGAAAACTGGTCGACGAATCTCCATAATCTAAATCGAACATTAATCTAATTATTCTTTTTTGAATAATTAATGTTTGGTGATCTTGATTTGAGTTAAAGTTGCCACCCCAAATCATTATTCCATAACTTAAAATTGAATGTACTAGTCCATAATATATAGTTAGCAAACTATCTCCATTTAATATTTGTTTGAGATTACTAATTACATAATATGCCTTATTTAGTTTAGGAATGATTTCAATTATATGTTGTTCAAAACTTAGATTTGAGTTAATCGTTAATCCTAAATATGTTGTGGTTTTACTAATAGGTAATTGTCTATTGTTAAATGTAATATGTTGGATAGATGGATTACTATGTTTGCTAAAAGATTCCATATATGTAGTTTTTGACATATTCAATATTAAATTATTTTGTTTACACCACAGTTCAAACAAATGGATTACTTTCTTAGCTACATTTACACACTCTTCTATACTTTTAGCACTAACTAATATTGATGTATCATCAGCAAACATACACAATTTACCTTTATCCATGTGATTTTCTAAATCATTAACAAATAACAAAAATAACAAAGGGCCACTAACGCTACCTTGGGGCACCCCTACTATATTGTTATTTACATTTGACCTAACTTCTTTAATTGGGACAACCATTTTTCGGTTTTTTAAGTACGATTTAATGGGCCTCTAATACCCAGTCAAATGCTTGTTTGTTGAGTCCATAATTTTTCTATAATCGGTTTTAAATTTCTGTATTATTCATTTACATTATGATCATTAATGTTTTTTATTAACCAGTTTAAATGTCAGTTGAAATTATTTTTATTGCATAAGTATACCATGGCAAAGGCTTGTTTATATGTTGATTATGCCTTTTAATAAGTTGCAGTGCAAACGAGATATTGTACATATATTTAAATGATTGCCAAAAGTAGTTAAATCCATAGTCAATATCTTTTGCTGATTTTATAGTATTAGTATCAACATTTTCATTTTTAAATAACATTTTAAAATTGCTAAATATTATTCTCAGAGTATGTTCGTTTGTAATTTTTGCTGATATCAGAAGGTTTGTGAGGTAGTCAAGCGATTGGGATTATTTGCAATTGAGCTGTATGATCTAATAAGTTTGGTTCTATTACTTTGAATTTAAGATAATCTGAGATGTTAGTTGCAATATAATCAATTTCTGTTTCACTTGTTTCAGTTATACGTGTGGGTTGGTTAGTTGTATTGCAAGGTTTAGGTTAAAATTATCAAATGTATTAATTAATGTTAAAGATTTGTAATTAGCTACAAGATTGTTAATATTTAAATCTCCACAAAAAACTATTTTAATATGTTTTTCATTTAATGCTGTTCACATTTTTGTTAGTTGCGTAATAAATGTTTCATAATCGTTACTTGATGGTCTGCAGATACTTAGTACATAAAGATTACTTACGCTACATTCGAATATTGTTTCTATGCTCATTGATTCTATATGTTTTAATCGTTTACATGCTGACAACAGACTGTTTACATGTATTGCTGAACCTCCATGTATGTATATAATTGGTTTTTTTATAATACGAAATTATTGAATATCCACTTATTTTAATTATATCACACTGTTCATTTAACATCCAGTGTTCAGTTACACAAATTATATTTGGTATTTCTACGTTTAAAAAATATTTTATTACACTAATTTTGTTTGTTAAACGTTGAATATTAAAATGAATTATTTTATACACTGATAGTGTAAAAAACTATTAGAGCTAGTGTTGTTTAAGTAGTCAAGATTTCCTTAATGTCGTTGGTTATCTTCAACTAATTTCAGTATTTCTTCTGTTCTGTTTTCTGATTCTGATGATTTCTCCTTGCTAATAATACTTGCATGATTGATTTCTTCTGTTAGCAATAACTGCTTACTATTTTCATTTATATTTTTTTTGTTCACACGTTGTTGTTCTTAGTATAATTTGACACTTTTAATACGCTAATAATATGTTGCATTAATTTAAATTTTCCCATATTGGAAAGCAAATCTCCTTTTTTTGTGTAATCATGAGATGAAGTTAAAAGTGTGTTTGTGTTTACAAATAAACATGTCTTTATGCTAATGCATAAATTACATATTATACTATTGTTCTTAAATATAGTATCGTTGTGCAGGAAGTTTATAAATGAATGGGATTATGTTATCACTTTAAATGTGCCGCTTTTTTTTTAAAGTCCACTATAATATTTGTTTTGACAGATCAACTTTGACAGCTGTCAAGCAAACATATGAAAACATATGTAGTATAGAGAACAATTTTAAAAAAGCGGCACATTTAAAATGATTACATAAGCCCATTCATTTATAAATTTCCTGTAGCTCCTATTGTTGCTGCAGTATGCTGTTGCCGTTACAAACACATTACATTTGATAGATTAAAACAATTGTTTAATTTTATTGTAGTTTAAAATATTTCCCTTTTTAGCATCTTCACATCCAGCTATCACGTGGTTAGTACTTTTAAAATATTTTGTTAGATTTTTTATATCTTCTAGAATTTGATTTGTTTTAAAAATTGATTATATTTCATAAATGATTTTTTCTAATACTTTTTCAATAACTGTTGTTAGTATGTGTGAGCAATAATGAAAATTTTTGGTCGCTCATTGGTTATAGTATTTATAACATTAGGGACAGAATTATCCTTAACTTCTGCGCTATTTTTAGTTGTATTTAGTTTTCTAGTTTGTTATTATGAGTTTTAATTGAATCTTTTATATTCTGCATGTTCATTGATTTTACTGTCTGAGTAGACATGGACAATGTTTCTATTATGATGTGTTCTGTTTGAGTCGTTTCGTCTGTACCCATAGATCTAATGTCATCTGTGTAGCTAGGTTTAATCGTTGTTTTTTCTATTTGTGAAGCTACATGTATTACAAGTCTACTTTGTATATTTTTAATAGTGTTTGTAAGTGTTTCAATAATTTTAATTTTACCAACAAGTTCCTTTTCTAAGTCTGTGCTTTTATTAGACAAAATCTCATTCTTTTCCTTTAGGTCATAATTGTCATTATCTTTGTCCGCTAATTTATTTCTTAAATCGGATACTATGTCACAATATTCGTTACTTTTACTGTCACTCGCTACAATACTTTAAAATAATATTTTATTCATTTCAGTCTTTTTATTTATTTCAGTTTTTCCATTTGGTTTATTTATTATTTTAGCAAGTCGTTGTCTTGATCTCAGTGTAGCATCGCCCTTTTTAATCACTGAGGATTTTGTAGTCTTTTCCGACATAATTATTAATTTTAAAAATACATAAGTTATAAAAGTATAAGATTTTATCGATTTGATCACAAGCACATAGGGCCAATTATGGTGACTTAATATAACAAGCCAAGGAAGCTTCTTAGTTGGATTTAAAATAAAACACCCATAAAATGGCAAATAGGACCTGCTTCTTTATTTATTTGTATTAACTACAATAGTCTATATTAACTATTTCCACCATTATTACTTTCTTCTTTGTAAGCCACGTTTGGATTTTTTTTATAAAAAACAGTTTTGTACAAGTACACAATTACTTATTTGGTGTATAGCCACCTCACATTTAACACAATTAAAAACACATACAACAGATTAAAAATTTTGTTATAAAAATTGACATGGCAAGAATGGTGGTTGTGCACAAAGTCACTTTACAAATATATATATATATATATATATATATATATATATATATATATATATATATATATATGTTTAGAATCATCGGGATCAGAATATATTCCGGAGGCTTCACCTTCATCTGAAGATACAATCAAAAAGTATTTTGATTCAATCAATACAATTGGGTATTCTACTCAATCCATGCAGACAAGAAGTAAGTTAAATTAAACTAAATGTTTAATAATGCACTGTATATATTTTCATAATTTGCAGGTCTTGTATTATTTAAAGATCAACTTTCAAATATTGATGAAGCGCCGTCAACCAATTCGGCTAACAAACAGAGGCAAAATCAACATTTTTGCTAATTTTGCAATAAATTAGTAAATGCCTTTGCCAGACATATTCAATATGTCCACAAACTTGAGGAAGAAGAAAAAAATATTATTTTATTACCAAAAGGTAAAAATGTTTTACAATACTAAATAGACTGTGCTATATTGATATTTTCGTTTGTTTCAGGACATATAAAATGAAAAGAAAAGATTGCTATGTTGCGAAAAGACGGCAACAATATTTATAACAATAAATTTAACAAAAATATAATCGTTTGAAAAAACAAAACTGTCATTAATACAAAAGATTACGTAGGCTGCCCTAACTGCTTAGGAAAGAATTCGTTTAGGATTGCGACGACATTACAGCACATGTTATAAATTCCATACTAAAGGAAGCAAAGGAGCATTTAGAACAGGAAAAGGCTTGAAAATGAACGTATCCAAGCGTGCCATACCTCGACTCAGGGAATTAATGGTCAGTAAAATGAGGGACGATGATGTTTTTTTATGTAATTAAATATGATAATTTAATAATTGATTACGGAAATTTTTCAACAAAAAAATATAATTATTCCGAGCACCACAACAAGATGATTCGTGCGTATTTACGACGATTAGAACGATTTGCCATCGCAATGAAGACACAAAATATAAATATTGGTACATTGGCAGACATTTATAAGCCGGAACATGTGAACGATAGTATAGAAGCTATATTAAAAGTAGGAAGCGAAAAGAAATTTGCACCATCTACAGTCAATGAGTTGGCAACATCTATAAAAAAATGCGGAAATATTTTATCGTATAACTACACAAAAGAACATGCTTTAGAAGAAGCAAAAACTAATTTGAAAGATTTCATGGAAATCTTTTCTAATGATTTAGAAACTGAAATCAAATTTGCGAACAAAAATTGGAAAACGCGCGAATTAAAGCAACACGTTTACCACAAAACAATGATATTAAAATATTATTATAATATATTTTAAACAAAATTAAAGACTTGGACGATGGAATAAATTGCCTAATTTGGAAGGAAATGATGTCCCACATTTTAGTGTATATTATGGTTGTTAACCTAAGAAGGCCTGGAGAAGTCCAAAGATTAAAATTGAAGGACCTACATGGAGTGCAAACGTTATCAATGAAACATGCAAAGATATGTTTATCACTTTAAATAAACAGCAGCAGGATATAGCTGCAAATTACGAACGCATTCCGCTGAAAGGAAAACTCATTAGAAATGTGTCTATTTTACACAACAACATTTATGAAAATCTCAATATTTGCATCAAAAATCGAAATATTGTAGGCATTGTTAGAGAAAATCTTTGGACTGCGAAACTCAGGCCCCGAATATAAATTTTTGGATGCCCATTTACTGCTTCACAAGTATTCAAATAGTTGTGAAGCAAAAGATCCCGGTTTATTAAAGACAACATTGTTGACTTAGCCCAACTTTTATGGGACACTATGAAAACATTCATAGAGAGCATTATCGGTCACCGATACCAGATAGAGACATTTTAAAAATGGCTCCATTGCTGGAAAAATTGCAAGGCATCACCAATGAACAGGTAGATAATCAAAATATAGAAGAAGCAAATACACTGCAAGTAAACGATATGCGGCAACACACAAATTTCAGATGATGAAAATATTGTTGAAGCACAAGGTATTTATTTACACAAAATATTTATATTTTTTACTATGTCAAAATAAACTTAAATTAAAGAAAATATTTTAATTATAGAAAATGAAGATCTTCCACTTCCACAAACCAACAAAGATATTTTAACAGCAACCGAAGATCAAAACAGCACAGGTAACTATTTAATAAAATAAATTCAAATATATTATTTTATTTATTTTTTTTAATCGCATTATTTTAGGGTTTAAAATATTTGCAAACAACACAATTCCTACAATTCCTGAATGCCAAAATGCTACGTATATCAAAAACACCGGAACTGAAATCAAGAACGGCACCGCAAGTTAAATCCCAAATTTATAATTATATAAAACTAAAAAGTCAAAAAGAAAAATCAAAACACAGTATTTATTTTATTTTATTTTAATTGTGTTCTTATAATGTCAAAACTTTGATTAATATAATGTAATATTTTGTAGGAAACAAGAGCTGGACTACGCCAGAACGACATTCAATAAGAAATTATTTTGAAAAATGCATCTTTGGATGAATGTAAAAAATGTGCCAATTTGCGCAATCGGCGCCCTGAAGTCATTAAAGCGTGGGTAAATAAAATTAATAGAAGAAATAATGCTGGTGCCAAAAGACAACTATTTAAGAAATAAGTGCTTATTATGTTTTACGGATAAAATGATAATAATATCTTTATTGCCATATGCGCTAAAAAGCAAACAACGTCAAGTACATAATACATTTAAAATTTCATATACAAAAATAGACAAAGATTAGCAAAAATTAATACAGATTTACAAAGTACTATTAAAATAATCATTCAGTGTATAAAAACAACCATTTACCAAGTGTTGCTCGCTTTTTAAGTAATGGGTATGACTATCGATTTTAATTCTTTTGGCAAATGGTTATAAACATAACTTGCCACACATTTTAGTGACTTAGTGTAACGGGTGTTTTTAAAACGGTTAATAAAAATATTATTAGCAGACCGGATAGGGTATTGGTCCACACGTACCAAATAAATTAATGTTTCTATACACAAAAGTACATTAAATTTTATAAAAATATCTCCGCAAGTCTCTTTTGGCTTTAAATTAAAAATTATATGCAGTATTTGTTTTTGTAGTACAAAAACACGTTGAATGTCCTTTGACTGTCCCCATAAAATAATGTTGTATCAAATGTGTGAATATGCTAGTGCATAGTATACCGACAAGATATTCTACAATTACCGATTACAATGTCTGCATTATCAATATAATTTGGAAGATCGTTAAAAAGCAATGGTCCAACAATCGATCCTTGTGCTACGGCACAGCCGTCTCTACTTACAAGCCGTGCTGATACGCTTGGCAACGTCGCATTTGGTTCTATAGGTAGGCCGGTCTACGTACGGACCGAACGGGAGAACTCGCCACACAAATTGAAATAACAAACTTAAATTATTAAATTAAATAAATGTAAATTTTAATATAAATCAATCTGTAATTAAAAAAAATATAAAAATGAAAATAAAACTCTGGAAATATAAAGATAAATGTAATTACACTTGCCTAAGTATAACAAAATATTATTATGCAAAAATGATAATTTCTGAAAAATCTAAATTATAATAACCACAGATATGATTAATAATACACACAAATACAAAATTGGCAATAATAATCAGATTTTATTAATAAAACTACATAAAAATTATAATTTCTGAAAAATAAATAATTTATAATAATGATATACATAAATAATAAAACACAAATACAAAATTGGTAAAATTTTGTCAAGTAGCAAGTAATTTAATCGAGAGTAGTCGACTAAATTACTGGCTAATTGACTAGCTTGTTATGGTCAATTGCATAAACCGTCATATATACATAATAATAAAATGCAAAATGAGTAATAATATAAATATTATAAATTACAGACCAAAGTTGAGTCTTATAGAAGTAAAATTGCTTAGTCCAATACATATAAATAGCCAACAAATAAATGAAGTATTACCTGAATTAGCTGTTATGCGATAAACCAGCCAGAAAATAAAAAAAGCATTGTTATCGCACAATACATTTTTTTATAATAAAAGCTCTAGCTACTAAACAGAATACTTCCAAATTGATTGTTACAGCAAGAGTTAATTTTAAATTAGCATCATGTTAATTATTTTTATATCAAAAAAAGAAACTGCTATATTAATAATTAACGCTATACAAAATCATGGCAATGAAAATGTTTTACTTACGTACAATAAATATATTTACAGTTTTCTATATTGAAATCACTGGCACTAATTTATAATTATTTATAATTGTATTTTTACACTTTTATAACTAGATCCGTTAAAGACATTTTCTCTTCGCAGGCTCTATCGGCTTCAAAAAGTTTAAACAGAATATCACAAATATCACTTTTTTTAAACACTTCACTCAAACACTATATTATAATAGGGTCCATTGCTTTGTTTATATTAAACTAGTGCAATTTATCTGATCTTCACGTTGTAAGAAACTACGGGATCCATTTGTCTCCAGTGTATACATCTTCCCGACATCTAAAATAAAAAGTACATGTTATTATATGCACAACAGACAATAAAATTAAATCACTTTATTTAAATACAGTATTTAACAATTATTTAAGTGTGTATTTATTAATTAATATTGACTTTTAAACTGGTTTTAATCACATAACCTAAAAACAAACAAAAAAACACTATCTTTATTTAAATTACATTGTTATTAACTTATAAAGCAAGAAAATAAGTAGAATGACATTTTTCCTATCCACATATTATAAATAAGTGTTAGACTTACCTTTAAATTTGAATTCAAAACACTTTCCCATGTATTTCAATACAAACCGATAGCCCACTGCGTTGCAAAGTTTCTATGAGCACGGCTTGTAAGTAGAGATGGCTGTGGCTACGGCAACCTGCACATCTGCTTTTTTGGATTTAATTCCGTTAATGTTGACAAGTATTGATCTATCTTTTAAATAAGAACTGATCCAATGATTTATTGAACCTTTTATACCCATGCTGTATAATTTGTCTAGTAAAAAATATGGTTAATTACGTCAAACGCTGTTCAAATCAAATATTAATAAAAAGAACACATTTTTTAATTTTTTAACTTATTATTGATTGTCTCAGTAAGTTCGTAAGTTGCTGATTCAGTTGATCTATTAGAACGGAAACCATGTTGAGAGTTGTGCAAAATGTTGTTGCTATTCAGAAAGATTAATGTTCTTTCACAGATTTTTTGTTCAAAAACTTTGGAAAAATAGCTAAGCAATGTTATTGGTCTATAATTGTCTATTAAAGTTGCGTCGCCTTTTTTGTGTAAAGGTATTACAGAACCACATTTTAATATTGTCGGAAACTGTCCCGATTGAAATGATTTGTTAATGATATAAGCTAAGATCGCTGAAATGTTTGATTTTACATACTTTAACAAGATTATAGGGACTTCTTCTAGGCCAGTGCTATTTTTATTTGGCATTCTACAGATAATTTGCTCTACTTCATACTCTGTTACCGGATCTATAAATATAGAGTTCTTGTTGTTGGATAAAGTTGAACAGGGTTAAGAAATTTGACTGCCAAAATGTGAAGTTATTTTACTTTGCCCCAGGATAGCAAAATGATTAACGAATAAATTACCTAAATCTTTTTTATCTTGAATGATTTTATGGTCTTTGTTTAAAAATTTTATCTCAGATTTACTGGTCTTGTTTTGTCCTAAATTTACATTTACAATTTGCCACATTGCCTTAGATTTATTTGTAGCATTATTAATTTTGTATACATTTTGTTTACATTTTTCTTCATTTATTTTAGCTTTAAGTTGTTTTTTATTATCCTTAAATGTTTCACGCAGATCGCAAGAGTTGCTTGTTTTACATAACCAATTAAGATATTTTAAATTATCATATTGTCTTTCAAGTTCACGGGTAATTTTAAAACAATTGAATTTATGTTTCAGTTTTTGCTTTGGACATGCTACATCTAAGCACCACTGAAAATGGTTCCAAAAATGGTTAAAATTGTCGTTAGCATCGTTTATCAATGCGAGTTGCTTCATGGACTAGAGACATAAAGTTAAAGGATTGCAAGACGTTATCTAATTGTTTTAACTCATTTGATTGTAATAAGGCATCTACATTAAAATCGCCCGTCAATATAACAGATTTAAAATTTAAAAACAAATAAGTTAAAACATTTACAAGTTCATTAATAAAATAATCAATCAATCACCTTTTGACGACCGATATACACAAATAATACACATAGATTCTTGATAAGATACAGCAGATATTTCTATGCATTTATCCGATGAAATTAGGTCCATATTATGCTGACTTTTACACACAGCAATGTTTTTAATAATATAAATAAAACCATACTTTATACACAATTTTATTTTTTATTTACCTTACATTATTTAATAACTAATATAGTGATATTAATTTGATGTAATTTCATTGTTGTATTATGTTACCAGAGCTGTAAGGATTCAAAATGCTTAAATCATTTTTTTGATTTAAATCCATTTTGTTGGCTTAAATATTTTGATTTAAATCATTTTTTTTTAATGATGAATTAAAACTTGTGATTTAAATTATTTTATAAATATTCAAAAAGCTTAAACCAAAAATTATAATTTAATTCAAAAATGTCAATTCTTTTTTTTTTCACTAAAATTCTTCCTATTGGCAGCCGTGTGAAACAATTGCCCCACCATTTTCTGGAGTACCGTTTCATTCCGGACCTTTTCCGTCCAAGATACTTTTAGCAGCCTCTGATATAACCACATTTCGAAGGCCTATTTAATTATTTAACATATTAGTTTTTAGGGTCAATGTCTCAGCTCCGTATAGCAGCACTGACCAGACGTAACATTTGACCGTTTGCCAACGTAATTTTAAGCTTAAACTTTCATCGCAAAGTAAGTTCTTCCATTTCATAAATGTATTTCTGGCCTGCTCTATTCTAGATTTTATTTTTTGTTCTGGGCAGTGGTGTGGAGTCGGAGTTGGAGTCGGAGTTGGAGTCGGAGTCTGGAGTCGTGGAGTCTGCCAATATTTGAGGAGACGGAGTCCACTGTAACTAATCCGACTCCTTAATAATACAAAAATTAAGAAATAGTATACAAAAAAATTATACATATTAATAATGCTTTTAATAAGGTAATTTTTACAAAAAATAGAATAAAAAAAACATTTAAAAAAATTACTTGTGTTGGTTTTAACGCAGTAACAGCCCACGTAGTATTTTGCACAATTTTAGTATATTGAGTCGGAGTTGAAACAAAAAAATTAAGAAGTCGGAGTTGGAGTCGGAGTCGCTACAATTTTGTAACGACTCCACACCCCTGGTTCTGGGTCCCATTTTTCATTCAACATTGTTCCCAGATATCTAAACTTTTTGACTTGTTTAATTTTACTACAGTCGAGTTTAATGTCCATATCTCCGATACTTGTGGCGGCTCTGCTTACTTTCACTTTTGTTTTAGCTATGTTTATAGATAGACTTGCTGCGGTACTTTCAAGTTCAACTCTGTCAAGCATATATTGTAAATCAACTTCATTTTCCGCCATAATGCAGGAATTATCCGCAAAGCGTATGTTATTAATTCATCGGCCATTAATTTTCAAACCCTTGTTTTGGTCCTCTAGGGCATTTTTGAAGATTTTTTCCGAGTAAGCATTAAAGAGCATCGGGGACAGTAAACACTCTTGGCGAACCCCACGTTTGATATCTATCTCTTTTGTATCTTATCCTTCAAGCATTATATTAGCTTTCTGATTCCAGTATAGATTATGGATGATGCGGATGACCTTCCCATCTAGTCCTATATTTTTCAGATCTTCTATCAACTTGTCGTGTCTTACCCTGTCTAATGCCTTTTGATAATCTATGAAGCATATATAGACCTCCTTTTGATGGTCAAGGTATTTTTGCACAAGTATTTGTAATGCGAAAAGAGCTTCTCGTGTTCCAAGGCCGTTTCGAAATCCGAATTGCACGTCACTATTCTCGTTTTCACATTTACTAAATATTCTGGGTTGATTATGTTTAATAAAAATTCAGGGAATGGCTCATTAAGCGGATGAGTCGGAAGTCTTCACATGATTTGGCATTAGCTTTTTTGGAATATATTTATAAACACGGATTTTAACCATTTATTTGGTATTTTCCCCGTGTCATAGATTCCGTTGAAGAGGTCAAGGATGATATTAATATTTTTGCCTTTGACTAGTTTTATTGTTTCCGCATAAGTTTTGTCTGGAGCGCTTGCTTTGCCTATTTTAGCAGTTCTAATTGCATATTTAACTTCTGTTTGCAGTATAGGGGGGTCATTTATTTCATAAGTAGTTTCCTTGTTCCTTCGATTATCTGCAAAGAATTTGGTTACGAAGCTTTCCCATGTTTTTAAGCGTTTTTCTTTATCCATGATTATTTTCTTGTTCTCGTCTGTCAGAATCGTTGTAAGTCTTTTTTTATTTATTCCACTTGCCTCTTTAAGTTTCTTGTGTAGATTAAAGCTGTCATGCTTCTTTTCTAGCTATTTTTTTCGAATTTCTTTATGTACTTTCCAGTAGTTTTCCGTATCTACGATTTTACATGCTCTTCTCTTTTTCATCAGCTCGAGCATTTCTACAGTTATCCACTTCTTTTTTGTTAGCTTTTTGGGCGTGCCTACGTTTTCTGCTATGACTTCTTGTAAAGTATCTTTAAGTAGACCCCATTGTTTGTTTATGTCATCATCTTCTCCGTGTTCCATCTTGTTGAGTTTTTTGTTTATTTTGTTTGTATTTTCTTTGCAAATTCTTTATCACGGAGTTTACCGATGTCGATGTTATGTTTGGCTGGAGGTTTCCGTATACATTTTAGTTTTAATTTTGCTATCACGGGATTATGATCGGATGCTATGTCCGCGCCTGGGTAGGCTTTTGCACATTGTATACTCGTTTTAAATCTCTTGTTAATTAGATTCTTCGTTATATGTGTCGGTTTGTGTTTAGGTGACGTCCATGTGTAGAGTCGTCTATCCGGTAATTTAAACCATGTATTTGAAATTACATATTCTTCTTCGCTGCAGAATTGTAGTAGACGGTCTCCCTTTTCATTTCGTATTCCCAAACCATATTCTCCTACAATATCATTTACTTTCCCTTTTCCTATTTTAGCGTTGAAATCTCCCATAATGATGTTAATTTGGTGTTTTTTTGTTAGAGAGGTAAGTTCTTGTACTTGGTCATAAAATTCTAGACTATCATGATATTTATATCGGTTTTATCGCTTTCTAGTTGTAGCATTGCCGTTCGTTCTGACAGCGGGATGAAGTTTAGAACGCTCTGTTCAAGATTTTTACGTAGAGCTACAGCTACACCATAACGTTGAGTTCTTTGCTCATCACCTCCTGAGTGGTATAAAACATAATCGTCTATTTTAGTTTTTCCAGTTCCGCACCATTTTACATCACATAATCCTAATACATCTATTTGCAGTCGATCCATTTCCCCTCTTAAGTTTGTAGTTTTTCCTGGAGCTAATAAGCTTCTTACGTTCCACGTCGCGATTGTTAGTGGTTTCATTGTGACAAGACCGGTGATTTTTTGCACCCCTGTCCCATTCAAGGCACGCCGTGACTCGGGGCCATTGTTGATTTTTTCTGTCATAATGAAGTGGTTTTCTTGGGAAGTTGGAACCCAGATAGTTTCCCCTTGCTTTTCTGGGTTTGTAGTAGTCCTACCTGACTGAGGACTGTAGACGCCGCCGTTGGCTAATCAATAGTTCTTCTGCCGCCGTCTGAGATTACTATCCTACAATGATATTACTTAACCCGAACTACCCATCCTTAAAATATGTCTAAGTGTCTAGTCCGAGCCTTTTGACTTTCGCTCTCTAATTTTATAATTGAGACCGTTGGTCGTTTTCTTTGCCTGTAACCCTAGACAGGGGCCTTACAAGGTCCTATTATCCGGAGCCAGATAAACCCAGGTTTTTTAACAAGGTGTTACTCCTTATCTCAAATATTATTTAAATAGTAAAATATTTTTTGTTGTAAAATTTTACAAAAATATCAATGATTTAAATCAAATACAGTCGAGTCAGTGGCGGTTTCTAAAGGGGAGGGGGGTAATCACCTCCTTAAAAATTTTTTGCTTTTCAATTTTTATTGTTAAAAATTACCGATATTCTATATTCGAAACAAATAACATAACCGGTAAATTTTTCCAACGCTTTAAAACGTTAGAAACGATCCTTTTTATGTTGTTTTTTGTACTATAAAATATATATTTATCTTTTTTTTAATTACCCCCGCACGACTAGTTGTCTGAAAACGCTCTTGTGTCGAGTCGAGTTAGTTGTGGCAAAGCAAGTGAGGGCGGCATGTTCCAATATTGTGGCAGGTTCTGGTACACTCCACGCGTTGCATTTTTGTCAAAAATTGTTTTATCTCATTCAAATCTGGGTTGTTCTACATATACTTGTACAAAACCACCAATCTTTCAGTTTATTTTAATTATCATATTATAATTCATTATAATTCAGAAAGATAGAACATGAAACGTTTTTATCTATACTAAGTATGAAGTTTTTATCGTCTCCTAAGTAAAGTAATTATTATTGTATATGTAAACAATAAGGCCTCTTTCATACGTAGATTCAGCCGCCCAGATTCTAAATGCGATACTCCACGAAATGAATCCATATACGCATACACCCGCCCAGAGTATCGTAGAATAATGACCTAGTAGAATATATACAATATGCGTAAGTAATAAATGCGCGCCTATGAAATGTATCCGCATCTGAAAGGCTACATATAACGTAATGTTTAGTGTGAATCCCACATACGGAATCGATGGAGAATCTCGGACGCAGGGCATTCAGAATCGCTATTCGGAATCCACTTCTGAAAAGTCCTATTTAAACGTATGCATCACCGGAATTCGAGATTCTGAATCTAGGATTCCAAATCTGCGTGTGAGGCATAATGTTAAATTAACTAATCCATATTGGAAATAATATATTTATAATCTGATATTTTAATGTTCTAGTACTGTTAATATAAGATTCACAAACAATTTCTAGTTATATTAAAATATCGGATTAAAAATATATTATATACTTATTGCTTATTCAGATTAAATAAATTATTAAAATTTATTATTATTATTGCATACTTGCATACGTAAACAATAATGTTAAATTTAGTAATAAACAAAAACGGAATGAACGCAACTATAGAATAACACCTATCAAATAACACGCTACGGGCGGGCGTGCAGCGTGTACCAGAACCTGTCACAACATTGAAACATGCGAGCGGGCGTGCAAGGTGTACCAGAACCTGGTTCAACATCGGAACATACGTTGCGTGCTGGCGTTAGTCACAGATCACCTTAAAGAAGCAGCGTTCTCGTATAAATTATAGGCAACACATTAGGCAGATATCGCCGTCTATGCTTCACAGATGTTGCGCTCATCAGAACAACCCGGCGAGCGGGAGATTTAAATTTAACAAGTAATTAAAATTAAATTTTAACTTACACAAAAATGAATACATAATTAATATATTATATTTTTACAAAAATATAAATATATTATGTATTAATATTTATGTGTACGGGTAGTTTTACATGTATATAATAAAAATAACAAATATTTAAGTAATAATAAAAATTTAATTTATTTATAACAAATACAGAAATAAAATGAATATTTAATACTTAAAAAATTATTAATTTCATACTTTTGTATGTTCAGGTATTCATAATTTGACTTCCAACTTCCTTCAAAACTAAAAATAAATATGAATTAATACAATTAATACAAAATTTTTATTTTTAAACATGATATATATGTAATATAAAATTAATTTTATGTGAATTATTATCTATTCTTTTATAAATATCAACTAGATATAATGATGTCGTGACAGTACAACTTTCTAAAAAATGAAAGTGTCGAAGTTAAAACAAATTAAATTTGAAATTTGATTTAATTTAGCAGTTAGTTTAACATAGCATTGCTCGTAGTACAAATAAATAATTTAACAAACAAAATTTACTTACAATATTGTACGAGTAATAGTAATCTCCTATTTGTCGTTCATCTGATCATTATTAATTATTAGATTAAATTATAATTAATATTTTTACTAATTAAGGTTTATATAGCAAAATATAAAAATATAGTTTCTAGTAAAAGACCGTTCATATGATATATGTTTTTTTCTCAATTATTTATTAATTTTTTCAGATTTAAAGAAGGATGACTAAATGAAGATAATGATTTGGCACTAGAATCTACACTTATCACATCCGAAACAACATTAGAATTTACTGAGCAATCTAAACTACTTATAACCTGACATCTTATAATATTATAATAAAAATAAACTTACCTAAATAAATGCACTTGTACACAACACCCACGATACACACACGTTAGCCGGCTAGCTGCAACATAACCTAAAATGACGGACTAAAACATCAACAAGTTCCGTCCTTGGCTGCTTGGCTCTTATTGGTCAAATTTAAAATACAAATGTGGCGGTAATTTTTAATTTAATAAACGTCGCTCTATGCGCCATCTGTGAAGCTTCAACGGCCCTAAATCGGCGGTGCCAGTCGCTGCATATCTTTCACCAGACCCTGGCAAATCTAATGTAACAACTAATTTTATAAGACATTTAAAAATTAAACATTCCTCAGCTTATAATGAATACATTAAATATAAAGCAACAAAAAAGAAACAAAAATCTAAAGTTGATACTACAATTGTTACATCTAATAAAACAAAACTACCCAACAAACAGCTTGATATTAGGTGCAGTATAGCAACAGCAAACAGGACAACTGTATATCAATTTGATCAAAGAATATTAAAATTTGTTATTAATACAATGAGTGCTGTTTCAATTCTTAACCATCAAAATTTTATTGAACTTTTTAATGGTTTTAATTTACATGTTATGTTTAGAACCACCGCAATGAAAAAAATATCAGTGCTAAGTAGTAACATGCTTTGTGATATTAAGTATTCTCTTCAAGATGTACCATTTGTGTGTACTACTGCTGATATTTGATCATCTAAAAAAAGAAGTTTTTTTTTGGTGTTACAGGTCCCTGGATAGACGAAAACACATTGCTGCGCAAATCAGTTGCATTGGCATTCAAATGTTTTAGTGGCACCCATTCGTATGATAAAATTGCAGAAATGTTAGACGATTTAAACAATTCATTTGACTTGACCCAATCAAAAATAGTAGGAACGGTTACTGATAACAGTTCAAATTTTGTAAAAGCTTTTAAAGAATTTAAAATAAATTTAGAAAAAAACATTTTAACTCAAAGCATTTCGAATGTAGTAGCATGGAAATCAATTCAGAAGAGTTTCCAGAAGATATTTTTTTAAATGAACAAGATGACAACACTGAACACGATTTAATAGTGCCGGTATTCATAACTTCAAATAATGATTGTTCTGATGATATTATTTTACCCAACCATTTTTGTTGCATTACAATACCATGAACCTAATAGCCACAACAGACATAATAAAAACCATAAATAATAATCATAGTTTACGAAGCAAACATACTGCGGTATTGAACAAATGTTCACTGTTGTGGAATAAATGTGGCCGTTCAAAATCAGCGGAAATTATTAAAGAAACCTTAAGGCATTATCTCAGTTATCCTGGAATCACTAGATGGAATTCTTATTATGACGCTGTTTCTCAGATTTTAAAAGACCGAGACAAATTAAATACTTTATTTGAAAAACTAAATTTAAAAAATCAGTTAATAAAACAAAATGATTTGGAATATATTGAAGAATATACAAAAACCTTTAGCCCATGCAATCGACATACTACAAGGTGAACAATACACTTTATTTGGTAGCGTTTTGCCAACTATAGGCAGTCTAAAAACCAAATTTAACAAAATGAAGTCACAACAATTTAAATACTTAAGTGTAATAATAGAAACTTGCATAACTTCGTTAAATGTCAGATTTGAACGCTATCAAACTCTCTCTGATCTTTCGCAATTTGCTTTAGTTGCTACAACTACTTACCCAAAACTTAAATTACGCTGGCTACCTGCTTACAAAAATACTGAATTAGATCTAACCAAAAATGATTTAAAAAAAATTGTAATTGAAGCTATATCTGAATTATCACCACTAGAGAAAAGACCAGATAATGAAATTGAAATAACAGAAAATAAAAAATTTGAAGATTATTTCTTTGAATTTGGTGATAATCCTATAAATATCAATACAGTAAATTCTAGCGTATATGAATTACAATTTTTACAATACCTAGAAGATCCAGGAACAAATGTTGAAGTTTTGAACAAATGTTGAAGTTTTGAACAAATACCCATATGTAAAAAAAAAAACGTTTATTAAATATAATACAGTATTGCCTTCTTCTGCCCCAGTAGAAAAAATGTTTTCTTTTGCCACATTTAGTAATGCTCCCAGACATGCTTTGTCAGTTACAAATTTTGTAAATTTAATCATTTTGAAAGCTAATAAAATTTAAAGCTCTAGCACGTTACTTATTTTAATGTTAAACTTACTTATTTATGTTATTTATTTTGTTAATTATTGTTTTAAATTAAATAAATGTTTAGTTAAAATTTTCATTAAGTGTTCATTTTATTTCTCAATTACTTCAATAAATTTTTGTTTTGAAAATAAATTATATTTCAGGAAATTGTTTACAATTTACTTACACTCTTTATAGTATTGACATTATTTTGCTAAATTAATATGTCACACTTATTTATAGCTTAATATAATATGCATAACTATATATATATATATATATATATGACCATGTATGAGTGAAGTGGTACGAAAATATTTTTTTTATGTCGCAAATTTAGGAATCGGTTCTTTAACTTAAACTCTGGTCCCCTGATTTTTTTTAGATTTTTTGTGCTACCCAGTGCCGAGATATTTAGGGTACAACTTTCAAAAATGTCAATTTTTTTACCTTTTTTGCAATTTTCAAACGCCTGTAACTTTTTAGGCTTTTTTTTGCAAATTATTGAAGATAACATTTATTGCTTAAAATTGATCAAAAATTCTAAAAAAAATGTGTTGAAGACATTTCCGTTGATTTTTAAAATGTATTTATTCTATTAAAAACAGATTAAAAAAAAAGATGTTGGGTATTTTTAATTTTTTGTTTAATATGCCAAAAAAATACTTTTATATGTTATTGATATACTCTGAAATTTTTAGGATTTTTAGGATAAAGAACTTTCTAAGAAATCAGCGTTTTTGTAATCAAGAAAAATATCGAAAAAAAAACAACAAAAATAATGACTAAATTATTTTAAGAATTGTAATTTTTTTATGCAATATTTAAATTACACGGAAAACTTTACCGCTGTGAAGTTATCCATAACTATATCCATAAAGGTGATGTCAGTCAAAGTGCATTTTCTCGCTTATAATAATTTCAATATTATGGATGGGTGCAAAACAACATAATAAATCAGTTAAAACAATAATATGACCCACTTAGTTTTCGAGATATATCGGTTTAAAGATAAATGCAAGCGTTATGCAGTTTCCTGTTATAGCACTTTTTGCATCACCTTAGATCAGTTTTAAGGCTTTGTATGCATTGGAAATAACGTAATAAAGAATTTAAAACTATCATTAGCTTTTTAGCGAAGTTTTTGAACAAGATATTGCAATTTAACGATAAATACCAAAATGCATTTATCTATTGCCGCGTAACCATAAATGTAACGCCAGTTAAAGTGCGTTTTCTCGCTTATAGTGCATCGGAGAGCAATTATATTTATATCGCTGGATAGCCTAAAGAACAGCGCTTTCAATGGCATATAACATGTTAATGCGCGCAATTAATTACCTAATTAAAAATAATGATAATCAATAATTAGCAAAGGGTCACTCAAAAATAGTTATTTTTTTCTGAAATGGTGTGCGTTAGTGAGATAAATTGATTTGTAAAAAAAAATTGTTTGGGCTCATTATTTGCACTTTCTACAGCTAATTGAAAATAGATAAAAAAAGTGAATTATCCGTAATTAATCGCTTAGTAAGAGTCGCATGGCAACGATAGCGACACCATTAAAAAGGCAATAAAATTCTGCACCGATGTCATATAAAAAATGCTAGAAATGCAGCGCGTCGTTAAATGCAATTATTATGCAGTTTTTTGTAAATGCACTTTGCGCACATTTTGGAGCAATTTTGACGTCATGGATAGATGTAGAATAACATATTAGATCAGTTTAAACAATAATATGACTTTTGGACCCACTTAGTTTTCGAGATTATTCCGTTTAAAGATAAATGCATTTATTACGCAGTTGATTGAAATTGCACTTTATGAACTTCGGGATCAATTTTGACATCGCGGAATGTTGTAGAATAACATGATACATCGTTAAAGTTGAAGTTTTAAAATATTTTGATTTAAAGATAAATGCATTTATTATGCAGTTGATTAGAACTGCTTTTTATGCATTTTGTGCAATTTTTGTATCAAGTTTCACTTTATAAATAGATGTAGAATAACATGATAGATCAGTTAAAACTATAATATGACTTTTGGACCCAGTTAGTTTTCAAGATATTACGGTTTAAAGATGAATGCATTTATTATGCAGTTGATTGTAACTGCTTTTTACGCACTTTAGGCACTTTACGGATCAATTTTGATATCACCCATAGACGTAGATCAACATAACACATTAGTTTATAATATTAGACCTTTGGACCCACTTAGTTTTTGAGATATTGCGGTTTAAAGTGCAAAATGCATTTATCTATTGCCGTGTATCCATAAAGGTAGGGTCAGATAAGTAGCATTTTCTCGCTTATTACGCATCGAAGAACAATTATATTTATACCGCTGGATTTCCCGAAGAACAGCGCTTTCAATGGTATATAACATGTTAATGCGCGCAATTAATTACCTAATTAAAAATAGTAATTATCATTAATTAGCAAAGGGTTACTCAAAAATTGTTATTTTTTTCAGAAAATAAGCGCGTTAGTGAGATAAATTGATTGGTAAAAAAAAATTTGTTTGGGCCCATTATTTGCACTTTCTACAGCTGATTGAAAATAGATAAAAAAAAGGAATTATCTTTAGTTAATCGCTTATTGAGCGTCGCATGGCAACGATACCAACAGCATTGAAAAGACAATAAAATTCTGCACCGGTATCATATAACAAATGCAATAGAATGGCAGCGCTTCGTTAAATGCATTTATTATGCAGTTTTTTGTAAATGCACTTTGTGCACATTTTGGAGCAATTTTGACGTCATGGATAGATGTAGAATATCATATTAGATCAGTTTAAACAATAATATGACTTTTGGACCCACTTAGTTTTCGAGATATTACCGTTTAAAGATAAATGCATTTATTACGCAGTTGATTGAAATTGCACTTTATGAACTTTCGGGATGAATTTTGACATCGCGGAATGTTGTAGAATAACATGATACATCGTTAAAGTTAAAGTTTCAAAATATTTTGATTTATAGATAAATGCATTTATTATGCAGTTGGTTAGAACTGCTTTTTATGCACTTTGTGTCCTTTTTGTATCAAGTTTGACTTCATAAATAGAGGTAGAATATCATGATAGATCAGTTAAAACTATAATATGACTTTTGGACCCACTTAGTTTTCGAGATATTTCGGTTTAAAGATGAATGCATTTATTATGCAGTTGATTGTAACTGCTTTTTGTGCACTTTAGGCACGTTATGGATCAATTTTGATATCACCCAAAGACGTAGAACAACATAACACATCAGTTAATGTTGTTATTAGAACTTTGGACCCACTTAGTTTTCGAGATATGGCGGTTTAAAATGCAATATGCATTTATTTATTGTCGTGTATCCATAAAGGTAGGGTCAGATTAATAGCATTTTCTCGCTTATTATGCATCGGAGAGCAATTATATTTATACCGCTGGATAGCCCGAAGAACAACGCTTTTAATGGTATATAACATGTTGATGCGCGCAATTAATTGCCTAATTAAAAATAGTGATTATCAGTAATTAGCAAAGGGTCACTCAAAAATTGTTATTTTTTTCCGAAAATATGCGCGTTAGTGAGATAAATTAATTCGTAAAAAAAAATTTGTTTGGACCCATTATTTGCACCTTCTACAGCTAATTGAAAATAGATAAAAAAGTGAATTATCTTTAATTAATCGTTTATTAAGCGACTTGTTTAAAGTGGTTTGATGGGACCAACAGCTTAATACGTGACTTCCGAACCACGCTGGTGGATAAAGAGCAAGTTATCATTTCAGCCATATTTCGGGGATCGAACCCGGGACTGCTCGCATGATATGCAAGTGCTCTACCATTGAGCTATCACACCATAAATTTATCATATTTGCTAGAACAACATCAATCCAAAAATAAACTAATATTATTTCAGAGAACTAGTAATTACAAATCTTATGATGACGATCGCACGTTAAAAACTTGTAGTGAAAAGAGAACGCACATGGCATAAATTTTAATTATGGCGATGGAACCAATATATAATTTTTCAAAAAATTCTAATTTGTGCTAAAAACGGCATACGCGCACAATAGCGACCGCCATCTGGTCACTTTAATAATCTAACTAAATTATATATTTTTTTAATTTGATTATAAAGTTTTTAGTAATAGATTTTGTTTAATTTATTGTATAATCATTATGTTTATTAGTTTTAACTAATGAAATAGATAATATCAAGATTTTTTATTTAGCAATATAACCTAATTTGTAACATAATACTATGATAATAAATCATTTTAGAAAAGATGAAACAAATGTTTATTAAAATCTCATTAGAAAGCATTAATTCTAATCCGGATGCGACTGAAAGGGTACATATAATAATACGAAAAATAGCATTTATTGCTTTACTCCTACCCTTTTTCATTAATGATTAGGATATATATACAGGGTGTCCGGAAAATACGTGTACAACGTTTGACGACAGACTCCTGACGTCAAAATAGGTCGATCTAAGCCGACTTAGTTATATCCAAAATTGTCTCGTTTAGCCGGTAGAGGGCGTCAAAAAAAAACAAAAGTATAACAAAGTTGAAAGTATCTATTGTAAGAAACTAAGTAAAACAAAAACATTACTTAAGCAAATGTGTAAAATGACCGCCATCTTGCTGAATACACTTATTAACACTCTTTAAAAAATGATATTGGACCCTATCTAATGTCTCGGGATTATTAAAATGGTTGCCTGCATTTAAAATCCGCTGCAATAAATCATCGCGTGTGTTTACCGGAGTCTTGTAAACTTCTGTTTTAATAGCGCCCCACAAAAAGAAGTCACACATATTTAACTCAGGAGAACGTGGTGGCCATTTTACTGGTGCATCATTGCCTCTTCCAATCCATCGGTTGGGATATTGATGATGTAAGTATTGCCGAACGGCAACAGAAAAATGGGGCGGGGCACCATCATGCATATACCACATTTCCCTCCGAAGTAAAAGGGGCAAATTCTCCAGAAGAATTGGTAATGTGTCTTGCAAAAAATTTAAATAAATATTTCCATCTAACCTGTCTGGAATAACAATGGGACCAATAAAGTAGTGATCAATAATACCTGCCCAAATATTAATTTTAAATTGATGCTGATGATGTGCAACTTTAATGGCATGTGGATTTTCATCGGAATAAATATGTTCGTTGTGCAGATTGGTTACCCCAGATCTTGTAAAGCATGCCTCGTCAGTAAACATAATTTTTCTACAAAAATTTGGAACAAGGATTCTTTTGTTTCTAATAAAGTGACAAAATGTAAGCCGCATGGGGGGATCAGTCGGTAAAAGTTCCTGGACTTTTTGTATGTGGTAAGGATGTAACAACTGTTCTCTTAAAACCTCATTGACAATCGTTTTAAGAACATTTAACTCACGTTCTAAGAGACGGGTACTGGTACTTGGTTCTTCTTCAACTCTTTCCAGAATCATCTCTTCTGTTTCCACAGTTCGAGTTGTTCGCATACGACCCCTACCTTCAAACTTTTTCTCAAAACTGCCCGTTTCCCGAAGATGACGCTCAATATTGGCAAATGTTTGGTGGTTTGGTATTCGACGGTTAGGAAACCTCTCCATGTAAACCCTAACACTCTGACGCCCATTTCCTTGACAAAACCCGTATACCAGGAGCATGTCAACTTTCTGAGAGTTTGTATAATTTTCCATTTTTAATGGTAAAATGAACTTGTAATTCAAGAATGTTGATCGTATACTTGAGTAAATTTCATAGACTGGTGACAATTTGTCAATAATTGTCAAATTATTAAACGCCATAGCAACAAGGTCACTTAAAAAATTATTGATACAGGTAATTTCTTTTTAATATTTACAAATTTTTGACGCCCTCTACCGGCTAAACGAGACAATTTTGGATATAACTAAGTCGGCTTAGATCGACCTATTTTGACGTCAGGAGTCTGTCGTCAAACGTTGTACACGTATTTTCCGGACACCCTGTATATATTGTAATTTAAGAAAAAGTGTTTACTGTTTAGTAAATTTGTGATAGAGTGGAGAATATAATTTAGCGATGTTTCATTTAGTAAAGTTTTTAGAAGATGGATTGTATTACATTTGTAATCAACGGCAAATGGATCGTAACGAGAACAATTCTGTAAGGAAAGTTTGCTACAAAAATTTGGGAACGTATGACGCGAAAGTACTATTTCGCGGTGGTAAGTAATATCAAATTATTTAAAATAATAACTTAATAATTCACTAATTTATTTAATAATAAATTCTGTAATATTATTTTTAGAAAAAGATGAGATGGTGCTGAAAATGAATGAGATAGAAGCTGCTACGTCCCAGGAAGACGAAATTATTCCAAATCAACAAGGTAATTTATAATTTTATAAATTTATTTAGTTTTTTTTTAATTATTGTGTTATTTCTATTGTAGAAGATGATTCTCAAGAAAGTTTGGAAAACGTAAACGCCACAAATAAAATTAAAATTTTACAAAATATATCATGACATTCAGAAGAAATATTACCAAAAGAAAAGAATAGTGAAATTTCCGAAGAAAGAAATATTGACATTGTCAAAAAATTAAATACTAATGATAATATTGATATTTCTAAAGAAGGAGTTATATACAGTAAGTGCCCAGAGGAAAGTGTGTGACAATGTAGTCAAAGATGCAACTATTTCTATTTCCGAAGAACACACATCTGCCCAATTATATGCATTTATAAATAATACAAATAAAAAATAATAATTAATACTGTTTTTTTATAAACCACACACTATTTAGCTACATTAGAATTAAATTTTGATAATTTAAGTATTATATAATAATTATGTAATGATTTATAAAAAACAAATAAGTTAACCATTTATAAACAAAATAAATTTATTATCCAATGGTATACATTTTTTTAAATTAATTATTAAGTGCTATTACGCATATAAACAATGTATAAAAACTTCAAACTCCTGAAACGGATCAAAAGTGTGCAAGATGCTACAAAAACTATTTCTATAAAGAAAGATAAAGTAAGGGACATTTATAAAACACAAATAATTTTTGTTGTAGTCATGGTCAAGGTCATGTAACACCTTAATGTGCGTGAATGACCGCTATAGACGCCTCACACTAGATGTGCGCCTGAAGCAGGACCTTAGCTTACCTTAAATTTTAACGGTAAAAATGTGCATAAAATTTCGCTTTTACGAGATAGTTAATGCGGTTATTGTATAAATGTACAATTATTACTATGGTTACAGATACACATTGACTATTTAAATATGTTATAAACCGCAAAATATAAGGTTTGCATTTTATAATATTAATTATTTTTTCTAAAATATCTGTATGTTTCAGACATAAACATGTACAAAAATGTAAAACTCAATTCATTGACAACTATATTTTTTATAAAATATTTTCTTTTGTGATTAGAAAAAAGTTACTAAAATTTTTTTAAAATTATTTTTTTTATTAAAATGACATTGTTACTGTTGTTTCAAATAATTATGTATATTAAATAATTCTAAATCTAATTAGAGCTTCTTATAATCATTTACAAATAATATTCAAACAATGATTTTGATTTGTGGATGCCTACTGATGCTTCTTGCAGCGCATACAAACAACTTATTAGAAGCTTAGACGCCTCGAACCAGTCGAAAGTAAGCGTGAAAAATCGCTAGAAGCCTCAAACTGGGTGTTTTTGTGCGCCTGGACCGGGCGCTTTTATCAAAAACTTCAACGCCTCGATCAGGTTAAAAATATGCGCAAAACGCCTCTATAAAAAAGTTTGAAAGCAATGCCCCCTATTTATTTATTAAATTTAAATAATAATAGTTATATTTTATTAAATTTATTATATTATTAATAATCAAAACAACTGACATTGTAACGTAAGTAAGTCGTTCACTTACTGACTAATTCTAGAATTCTGGAATTAGCAATTTTTTGTTTTTTTATTAAATAATTTTTAATAAAATATTCAATATTTATTCAATTTTTTTAATTAAAAGTTGTTTCAGTACAATTGAGTTAATTATTTATTTCTAATAACTAAATCGTTTGCATCAAACTACTTTTTGATTGTACTTTACTATTTATTATTTTGTTTACTAATCAATTGAATTATTTATAAACAAACATTTTTATTTAGAAAAAATATATAATATTAGGAAATATTTATCTCCCGAGATTCAATGAAAACAACATATGTTATTGAGATTTGTGCATATTTCTTAAAACCTGCTGCAGTAGCCATCTAGCCGAGCAAAATTAGTACTAACCGCTAGACGCCTCGAACTGGCTGTTTATGTGCGCTGGAGCGAGCGCTAGTTACGTGACCGCATTCTGCGATTCAGCATGTTCTTATGTTACAAATTGTAAGAAGCTGCAAACACATGCAGCGATAATCTAATCTTATTGTAAAACATTTTATTGTATGTAGTTTAGTTCAATTTTATTATTCACTCTGTAAGGAGCTCAAGAACTCCGACTTTAATCAAAATAAATACTTTTTAAAAACTAAAGTTAATCGTTAAACAAATTAACTGGCGCAGTCGTACGGATTACAAAAAGGCATTCATTGCTATTAGAAAGCCTTTTGAGTTTTGACTCTTAATTGTAAATTGTAAAAGTAAAAGTGTTAAATAAAGCCCCAAGAACAAGAATCGTCTACCGGAGCCTTTGCAACAACAAGAGCCAAGCCGCCCAGAAGGAAGCCTTCCAAACATCGAAAAGCCGACTTCTAACAACGGAGTACAGCATATGCGAAATCAACGGAACAAGAATCGTCCTAAGATTACCACCGCTGGATTCCACAACCAATCCATCGAGGATACCTGATCATCGTGATCGCTGATAACAAAAAAAAAAAAAAATGAAACTGTAAGAACTTTTATGTTATAAATAATATTTTTTATACTGATATAAAATTATCAAATTTGTTTTAAAAAAAATATATATATATTGACATACTTTTACATATTCCATTAATTAATAACTTTTAATTTGCCATTATTAATAAACTTAAATTTATTTTAAACTATTTTTGCATGAATAAATATTTATAGTTAAATAAGCTTATTATATAGTAACCATATATATTTCAAAAATTGTTATTTTAAGTAGATGAACTATACGTTCATCTACTTAAAAATATATTATTATTTTAAATTTAATTATATTTTATAAAAACTGGATTTAATTCGAGAAGTACAGTCAGAAAACAGCTCTCTATCAAAGTCTGACACTGAATTAGACATCGCGATCGATTCAGATTATACAAATAATACAGATCAATTAATACCCGAATTAAACAACTTATCAAATCTTTTTGAAAATTTAAACTTTGCAATGGCACAACCACAACAAGTTCAATTATATCCCCTAGGATTTCATACATCTCTTTTAAATGAGATACCAAAATTTGACGGAAATCCATCAGAATTGTCTGAGTATGTACGAGCTGTTGAAGATATATTCACACAATTCTGGCAAATTAATGATCCTGGTGCATATATTAACAGATTGTTACTTTCTAAAGCACGCAATCGCTTAAAAGGCGCTGCTGTGGAGGTTATTACTGGCCAAATAATAGATTCATGGGATAACCTAAAACTATTACTTATAGAAAATTTTGGTGATCAAAGATCCGAATTAAATTTAAAAATCTAGACTTAAGCAAAATATAAAAGAAAGCCCAATTGAATATTTTAATAGGTGTAGATCCTTACTGGCCATACTAAATTCAAAAATTGCTCTTACCAATGAAGACAATGCTATAAAAATTTATAAAATAGAGGAAGCTAAAAAGTTGACATTGATTGCATTTACTAGCGGATTAGCAGAACCATTGGGTTCATTTATCAGAAGTCGAGGTCCAGAATCATTAGAAACTGCATTAACCTATGTCAAAAATGAGCTTGATATTAGATATTATCAAAACTTAAATAATAGACCTGTACAACAGTTCAAACCCAATTTAAATCAAACTCAACCCAAATTATATCCAACCTTTCAAAACCCACAACCGCAAAACTATTTTCCGCAACAACATTTTGTTCATCAAAATCAACCTCGATTCAATACCAATCAATTTCCTAACTACCGATCGAACTCACAACCGACTCAATTTCCTCGTTATCAAAAATAATTTGTAAAATCAGGACAGAATGCATTTGCACCGAAACCAAACTACCAACCTACTTATCGACCTGAACCAATGCAGGCAAGTACCATAAATAAACTACCTGGTACACAATTTCATAGATCAAGACCATTTAGTTCAAATTTTAATTCTAACTTTAGATCAAGTTGTCAACCAAATCAACCAAATTTGAATTTGCAAGAATTATCCAATGTAAGTAATTACGGAGTCACCGAAGAAGACCACTATGATTCTAACGTTGCCCAATCGACAGAAATGCCGTGCAACACATATGAATACGACAATGATCAAGAAGAATCTTTGGAACAACTTACTGATTATTCTGATCAGCAAACTGATTCAGAAGATGCTGTAAATTTTCACTAACAGCCTCGGTCGAACCATTTTCAATAAACCCAAAATCTAACCTACCATATATATTGATACCAGAAACAAACGAAAAACTATTAATTGATACCAGAAGTTCCCGTACCATACTTTCACCTGAATTCGTAAACACGTATTTTCCAGAATCAATATTCGAACAACCTTTTGAAATTTCTACATCACATGGTACAACTCATCACAATCATGTTGCCGAAGTTCCAATTCCAAATTTATTTTCTGAGGAAGGAACACATCTTTGTTACCTATTTAATTTTCATACAGAATACGTCGGACTAATAGGAACAGATTTATTAGCTATATTGCCTGCAAACATCGATTATCGATGGATGCATATTCAAACAAACAAAACTACTATACCATTTTATTATAATGATTCAAAACTAAAACAGGAAGAACAAAAACGTAATCAATGTAATTTCTTAAAAACCAAAACTTCAGAAAACGCGATAAAAACTGTAATTATACCACCTAGAGTAGAAACGTTTGTAACTCTACCAGCAGTTGGAAAAAATGGTAATAAACTTGCTCCTAAATTAAACTTAACAAAAGATGTATTAATGCCTTCAGCTATAGTATCATTATACAATAATTGGTTTAGAACCACTTTAATCAATACTTCAGAAAAAACTCAAACATTGAGTATTTATCAACCATTAGTTTTAGAAGATTATACTCCTTCAAAAGATGCTATTTAAATTAATAATATTAATTGTTCAAACCCTAACAAAAAACAAACGCTTTTAGAAAATTTAAACAAAAATCTAAGATTGGACCATCTTAATTCCGAAGAACATGTTAAAAAATGTATGTGTACAATACAAAGACATATTTTACACTCCAGAAATTCCTTTATCTTCTACTACATTAACAAAACACCACATTCGGACAAAAACGGAAACACCTATATTTACTAAAACCTACAGGTACCCCCATGTCCATAGACAAGAGGTAAAACAACAAATTGAAAAAATGTTGCAAGACAACATTATAGAACCTAGCGAATCACCTTACAACTTTCCAATTTGGGTGGTTCCCAAAAAACAAGACGCTTCAGGGAAACAAAAATGGCGAATTGTCATAGACTATAGGAAGCTTAATGAGCAAACTATAGATGACAAATTTTCGTTACCTCGGATAGAAACCGTGTTAGACCAGTTGGGCAAAGCTAATTATTTTAGCACTTTAGATCTCGCTTCTGGTTTTCACCAGATCGAAATTGAAAAGTTAGACAGAGAAAAAACAGCTTTCTCTACTGAAGAAGGTCACTTTCAATTTAAAAGAATGCCCTTTGGCCTAAAAAACGCCCCGGCATCTTTTCAAAGAGCTATTAATGTAGCCTTAAAAATTTAACGCCTACCCAATGTCTAGTATTCCTAGACGATATTATTATCTACTCCAGTTCACTACAAGAACATATTAATCGCTTGAGAAATGTATTTCAAAAATGTAGGGAAAGTAACATAAAGATTCAATTAGACAAATCTGAGTTTCTTCAAAAATCAGTTAAATATCTAGGTCATATTATAACAACTGACGGAGTAAAACCGGACCCTTCAAAAATAAAAGCCATCAAAAATTTCCTTTTGCCAAACACAAGAACTGAAATAAAATCATTTTTAGGACTTTTTGGCTATTACAGAAAATTTGTTAAAGACTTTGCAAAAATTACAAAATTCCTTACCTATTGTCTCAAAAAAGAAAACAAAATTATTCATTCACAAGATTTTATAGATTCTTTTGAATACTGCAAAAATCTCTTAATTAACGAGCCCATATTACAATACCCTGATTTTAATCAGCCGTTTGAATTAACTACGGACGCTTCAAAATTTTCACTTGGTGCTGTTTTGGCACAAAACGGCAAACCTATTTGTTATGCTTCGCGTACTCTCAACGATACCGAACAAAAATACAGTACTATTGAACGTGAACTATTGGCCATTGTTTGGGCAACCAAACAATTTCGTCCATATTTATATGGAGTAAAATTTACTTTATTCACTGACCATAGACCTCTAGTTTGGCTTCGTAATCTAAAAGAACCAAATTCTAAACTTACCAGATGGGCCCTTAAATTAGAAGAATACAACTTCGATATAAAATATTTACCCGGAAAAACAAACAAAGTGGCTGATGCCCTTTCTCGTATTCAAATTTACCCATTATCTGTTCAGGATAACGTCATCGATGATATCGACAAAATAATACTTGATTTAGATAGAGTAGAAACACCAGAACCCCTAGCATCCAATTTAAGCATGATACCTAATAGATCAGAAACACCAAATATCAATGACTTGTTTGACACACCAGTATTCAAACCCCCATCAGAACGCTCGTCCCCGTTTAACAACGACGACAGTTCATTAGCAGATACAGTTCACACCCAACAAAGTTCAACTCCTGTTATAGATATAAGCGAAAAGCCATTACAACATTTTAATAAACAAATTGAGTTTATTGAAGTTCAGTTACAAAAAAAAATCAAAATTTCCAAATTTGATGGTTATACACACTATTCAGTTTTTATTAATCCTAAAGAAAAAAAGAATAAATTTAATGAACTATTGATAGAACACTGTGAACCACAAACAAACTATTATTGTTATTTTCCAAACGATTCATTTTACCAAGAATTTTCTCTTTATATAAATTCAATTACAAACGAAAACACTCCAAAATTCCATAGGTGTACAAAACAAGTTACTTATATAACTGATCCCAAAGAACGTCAAAGCCAAATTACCAATTACCATCTCGGAAAAACTAACCATAGAGGTATATCCGAAACTATTGAACACCTTCAACGCAAATATTTTTGGAAAGGAATGTCTACCGACATTAAGAAATTTATTGATAATTGTCAAAATTGTAAAACCCAAAAATATAATCGGAATCCTATAAAACAGCCTCTACACATGACTCCAACTTTTAATCGACCATTCCATACAATTCACGTAGATATATTCCAAGTCAATAAAAGTAAATATTTAACCCTGATTGACGCTTTTTCAAAATTTGCTCAAGCATATCAATTGCATTCTAGCAACCTAATTGAAATAACCGATAAGCTATTAAGTTTCTTTACAAGTTATACTACTCCTAGTGTAATAGTTGCAGATAATGAATTTAAAAAACAACCTTTCATTAATTTCTTGCAACTACACAAAATTCAATTACACACGACGACACCTTACCACCATCAGTCAAATTCGCCAGTAGTACGTTTACATTCTACTCTCTTAGATCGCTATAGACTTTTAAATAAAACACCAGAAGATAAAAAAAATGTCTTACTGTGTACTGGCCTATAATCATTCCATTCATTCAAATTTAAAACTCTCTCCTTTCGAAATAGTATTTGGGCACACTGATAACAAAAACCCTTTTGACTTAGATTACAATAAGACGTTTCTAGAGAACTATGTAAGCGACCATAAAGAAAAAATGAAATACATTTATAACGCCGTACATGACAAACTCACAATGCTCACAAAAGAAATTCGAAATAAAAAAATTAACACACCACGTAAAATTAAAGTGTTTAAGATTGGAGACCGTGTATATTTAAAGACCGATAAACGCAATAAAAAGGAACACAAATTTGTAGGTCCATACACTATTAGCAAAGTTTATGAGCATGATACTTATGATGTTAGAAATGAAAAAAAAATATAACCTTGAAGAGACATGTTAACGAATTAATGCCTTTTACAGGTTATTGCCAAACATCCTCTTCCTCTTCACCTGGTGGTCCATCAAATGTGACGTAGTGATAAAGACACTAAATGAAAACCCCGGACTATACCCTCTTCAAAGAGGCAAAGCTCTCTTAAAAGAATCCGAATGGACGTTAATTAAAATTCTTGATTAATTCTAAACGAATTCGGTGACATAAATTTATTTATCATCACCAAGTGATCAAAATTTCAGTGATATTAGCGAAACGAACGCGCATCAGTTGTGTGGTCTAGTCAAAGTTTTGACGCTTTTGACTCCAACCGCCGCGTGACGCTGTTTTGTTTTAATTGTATCGTGTAAATTAAGTTTAAGGAAGGAACCTCCCAATGTTCCCGTAAATGTAAATTATAGTCAAGCTATTAACGAAATACTCAAATAACTGTTCTATTTGTTAACCGATCCGATAGAAATATAAATATTTTTAAAGATAAATGAAGCACACACTGCCGGAAATACTTTTTATTTGACAATTTTAATGCTTTTCATATCAATTTGTAATACTGCGTACACACTTGCAACAATCTGCCGTACCGCAACATCGTCGCGTAACATCCTCGCGCAACATCACCCCGCAACAGCGTCACATTGCTTGTCGGTTTTCTGCCGTCGGATCAAAGAATGATACGCGACGATGTTGCGGTTCGCAGTTGTGTTGCGGAGTGATGGTACGCGACGATGTTACCCGATGGTGTTGCGGTACGGCAGATTGTTGCAAGTGTGTACGCAGTATAAGAAATTAAGTGTAATATTTTAGTCATAGGTTCCAAAATAACATTTAAATGATATGATAAATAAGATTATTTACATATTCTGGCATTGCAGATATGCTGTAAGAGTACACTTGTAATTTCGATATTAATAAGATAATAATATTATGGATAGTTCATAAAAATATTATAAATATCTGCGCAGTTTTGTAAACAAATATATAAATAACTCTCAGTTTTATTTCAGCGGTTTTCTAATAGAGCGTGTTGATCTTGTACTACCTGCGCTCGGTGCGTTTTAACCTTTTTTGCGTACGGATAAAAACAATTACCAAAAATATTAAATTATATTTTTGTAGTAAATATTATTTTATAATTTAATGTAAATATTTAAAAAAATATTCCATTCATATTTATATATAAAAGATAACAATATTATTTTAAGTATAATGGGGTGTATTCTGTAAAATGTTATGTTTATTTTAACAGCTTGTTAAAAATATAAATATAACAGGCCTGTTAATTTTTAACGTAATACCAACATGTTAAAAATTAGTCATGAAGTTAGATACACATCTCTACATTTATGCGTAAAAGTCATGTCTTTTCTTGAACCACAAAACATACGTCAGATTTAACCTCAAAATTTAAACGCCGGTGATCGTCAAGGTTGGTAGAGTGATATATATTTAGAAGGTTGCCTGGTTCTCCCGCCAACGAGCATAGGTGCGGGTAGTAGTGCGGGGTAAAATTGATTCGTGACGAATGCGGAGCCCATGCTATTGTAATGTATGCTCTGATCATTACTTCAAGTAATTGAATTATTGGAATCATTGATATTATTTTTATTTTATCAAGGTAAGTTACGAGCATTTATTTAGTTTAATTTAATATTGTAAAATACAAATAATATTAATTTAATATTATGTTTAATATCTTGCTTTTATAAAACATATTTATTTCCTACAAGCGGATTAATCATAATTATGTTACCGATGAGTAGTAAAAGAAGGTGCGCGCTAGGGCACCTCCCACCACTTTTTTGAAGGTCAAGGCCATTGCCATGGTCAAGGCCATGGCCACGCCTCCTCAAGGTCATCACGCCCCTCCAAGGCCATGACCACACCCTTCCAAGGTCAACAGCACTTTTTTCAAGGCCAACCCCATTTTTCATGATCACACGTGTTCAATTTTACTTATATAATGTTACTCAGCTGCATTTTAACTATTGAATATAACTTCAATTATAAAAGGTAGTAGTAGTAATGGATGTCATTAATTATTTTTATAAAATTAATATAAAATTAATATCTAAATTAATAAACATTAATGTAATTAAGAATGAAGATATAAATATTTTAAATCAAGTTCTTAAATTAATGAAGTGTGTATCCGGGTACTGGTGTATTTGTGGAGGATTTGCATCATATTTATTAAACCGAACAAATTCCTATAAAGATATTGATATATTTACAAACACAAAAGAAGCACATTTAGTTATACAATATGCAAAGAGTATAGGATTTAACTTTACACCAATTGAAACAGAATATTATTCTGGAGGAGATCAAATGAATAACTTTTATTTACAATGCAATGGACACATCGTATTCAATATAATAGTTAAAACAAATATGGAGTTTGGATCACATGAACCATTTTCAAATTCAATTATACGAGAATTTGATATGGGTATATGTATGAGTGCTATATATTTTGAAAATCGGAAATGGTGGTCCATATGTCGTAAAAATTTGTTACACAACAACAAATTTATTAAGAAAATGCGCATTCAGAAATATCATAATAGGATTATTGAGAAACAATTCCAACCACTTTCCCTTCGTATGTTGTGTTTAGACAAAATTATTATGTGATTTTTGTGTGAAACACATTATTCTTGTAATCCGACCTCTTACAAACCAATCGGTTAGAACTCCTATAAGTTTTAAAGTAAATTTTATACTATTCAGTTCAACGTTAAGCATCACTACATCAATGTCTTTTGAAGAAGTTGCATATTTACCTCCTGTAGAGGTTCTTATTATAAACAATGGTGTAGAAATTCCAATGCTCCCCAATATTGCAACGGAATATTTTCAACAAAAAGCATACATTTTGCTTGGTATGATGAACGTGGATTTACAAGCCTACGAAGAAATTATTGTGGAATTTACTGATGAAGACTTGAACAATTTGGAACTAGACCCTAATCTTATTGTGTATAATCATAATTTAAAAATATTACGGTTAAAACTGTATGATGAGTGTTATAAAATCCACATTGTAATAATATTAGATGATTTTGAGAAAGATATATTAAATGAATATATTTAAGAATAAATAGTTTTATTTTTATTATTAGATCTATAAACCATATTGTAAAATGAAACGTGTACACTTTGTAGACAAAAACAAAATAAAATATATGTATGTTTGGAACTTTGCACATCAACAAGCTAGAAAAGGGGTTTGGATGCTTAAAGCAATAGATAGAAGTAGATTTGCACAACGTATTGAAAAAATAGATAAAATCATATCATCTGTTTTGGATGAAGGACACAGGAACAGAATTTACCTTGAACGATGTAGTGGTAGTGGAAAGTGTAATTAACGTTTTGATGGTGGGGGAATATAGATATAAATGAGCAGTATTACCTGAATTTCTAGAGTTTCAACCATGTGGGCTGCATACGCTGAGATGAACTTACCAACACCAACAGATTTAAAAAGTGCAATAGAAACTTTACATAATCGGTTTTACATTTTCTGTATGGATGCTTGTCGTGCCCAAAATCGACTTGATAGTTTTGAAAGTGATGAAGTTTATCAAATGAGAGAAACAAAGTATGGTTTGGGGATGAAGATTTGTTACGATTATCATCTCGGTATAATTTCATTAGAAGAGTTTTGTGAGCAATTATTAAAAATTGACATTTTATATGATTTTATCTATGATATAGAAGAGTTTTTACCAAACCACATAAAATGCAACATTCGTCAAAAAAATGAATTAACACCAGTGGATTTATTTTCGTCAATTACTAGAGTAATGCATATATTAAAAAAACTTTCTGAAGATTGTGATCGAATGCGAAGAAGTATAGAAAATGAAGATTTGAAAATGAATTTAAGAAAAATTGATGATATGTATACACATGGGGTGGAATTGTGTCAAAAAGTTTTAGAACATCATATTACATTAAAACAATTTTGTCAAAAATTTGAGTCCAATGTTTTATTTAAATATTTAAAAGAAATAAAAAAATTTCTTCCAGATGATATTTTAAATCAGCCCAACATGATAGAAGTGAACAATACAATTGAAAACATACATAAAAAACTTGAGAATTTATCCAAGGATGCTGGTCGGTTTAATAATAGGATTATACACCCATTTTTTGAACAAGATGTAAAAACTTTAATGAAAAAATATGAATATGGGATAAATACTTGCACAGATTTTTTAAATGAATTTATTTCATTGAATTGTCTATACACCAGATTTCAAGAAGTAGATGTATTATTTAATTTTGCTGCTGATATTAAACTTTACCTGTAATTTATGTATTGATGTTTTAATAAAAAATATATATTACAAAAAACGTTTTATTAATTCATTACAAAATCATTATACAATTGATAAACATTTGATAATGCACACATAGAGACATGTTTTGAGTGATATAAACATTTTGATTCCGTTAGAGTTAAAGCTGGATGTTCATCAAATTCTTGTATAGGTATTGTTGTAAATTTTTGTAAAAAAATAACTTTTTCTCTTCCCTTAACATAAATCGTATCATCTTTGATGTCTTGTAGTATATTTTTAAATTGATGTTGTGGTGTAAATCCTTGACTCCAATTGATGCAATGATGATTATTGATTAACCATATAGCTTGCTTTTTAAATTCTGCTTCCAATAAGTGGAATGGAAAGGGAGGTTTGAATACATAGTGGGCAATTTGAGTGCCATTAAAAATTGCCAATTCTTTCGGTGAAAACTCTTTAGAACCAATATTAAATCCTTGGACGTCAATAACTAACATTTTATTTTCAATTTAGAAAACTCTTTAAAAAGTTTATTTTTAAGAGAGTACAAATGAATTTGTTTTTTTAACCTCTTTAATTTTATCTTATGAATAATTAATCTTTTATTAAATTCTTTATCCATTTACAACTGTCTGACCGCTTTGGTGAATGGATTGTAACTGATCATCTTATCGTGAAGAATGAGGCATACAGCAGAAGTGTTGGCTTTTGTAGGTACACTTGTGTCAAATTCAATTCTAATTTCAACAGCATTTGATTGTAATGTTTCGTTTTGATTACTACAATCGATGAGTACTATTGGTGTTGTTTCCTTAAATTCCTTGCGATTAAAAAGAGGTTCAATTTCTTTGTGATAATAAGATTGTTGAAAATTTGCATACATTTCATATAATTGAGCAATTTGATTTGTTTTGAAATTTAAATTTAAATTATCATAAGGATATCTTTCAGAATTTAAATAAACTCGAAGATTTGTGAGTTCATTATCATCAAATTGACTCATATCCTTAAGTTTTTTGTTTTTACGATCAGTCTGTAACCCAAAAATTATATATCTTGGTGTTTCTAATTGAGTAGCTGTTTTCACAGCCCATGTATGTCTTGTTGTTTCTGGCAACGCAGGATATTCATGTAATTCCCAAGATCTGAAAGCTATAGATAAATCCTCATTTTTTCCTAACAATTTTGTCAATCTAAGTTGTTCAGCCAATCCTACAGAAATGTGAGGAACTTTCCAATTGATTTTATTAATTGTCACCTTAACAGCTTCGTCTTCAGTAGATACAAGTGCATCAAGATCGGTATTACTGCGTATTAAAACCAGTTCTTGTTTGGTATTTATTATAATTTTCTTATAATCCTCAGCAAAGCCTAATAACATTTTAAGTGGTATGCAAACATTGAAATTTCCATCCGTATCTACCATGTCATCTTGTTCTGTAGCAGTTTTTGAAAACCATCCAGCGTTTTGTAATTTTTGATTAGAATTGAAGGATAAGTAACCTTTCAATGTTGATGTTAAACCAACATTTCTAGTAGAGTCAATAACAACACCATTTAATTCATAGCGAAGTTCACTAAATAAGTACGCAATACCGTTGTTAATAAACTTTGTTTTTTTTGGTTTCTTAGAATCATCAGCTTGCAATTTGCCTTCTATGTAAATGTAGCTTTCACTTGGCAATGTGTACATATCTTGTTGTTGAATCGGAATTCTGATTTCATCATTGTTGTTGAAACTTGTTGATGCATATGGTTGATGAGTGTGAAATTGAGAATTTGCGATTGAGTTGTCGATAAAGACATTTTCTTTAACATTAAGTATACTCATTATTTAATATAATTTAAATCCTAAAGACTTTAAAAATATAATGTTTTCTGATGTTAATCTACTGCGTGCGGATTGTCTAATGATGGAATTAGTTGTTGTAGTCAAGTTATATTGTAAGTTTTTGTAACCATAATTACGCATACTATGATATTGCACTACCATATTTAAGAAATTTTTTTTAAATGAAGTCCTACTGTGATGGTCTCTCCTCTGAAATTGACTATATTTCCGTCTTGATCCACTATTTTAAGTGTTATGTTATTAATAGTTGATGTATTAATTGGTAAATATATAACCGTCTCAGGGGACTGTACAATTTTATAACCTGGTGGTACCGTGGGAAAAAATTGAAACAATGTATGACCCAATCTTCCGTTTCTATAAGAGCTGGTTGTTATACTACAATCCACACATAAAGAATTTATTTTTAAAATATCTGTTGAAAAGTCTGATTCATTGGAAATATCTTTTGGTAAAATTCTTTTACTAAAACCCAACAATGTTCCAATTGAATTTTCTTTAGTAAAATCAATAGGTTTTGTACATTTTATATGCACTTTTAATGTATTATTATTTCCTCTAATTTTGATATCTTCGTCATGCTTTTGAAGTTGTTTTTGTAAATATGTGTTTAAATCAGTAATTTCATAAGATAATACAGGAATTGTAATTTCTTTATTGTCACCATAGTAAAATTTGTTATTGCTTTCATCTATGTTTGCAATTGAATAAAATGATTCAAAATTTGTTAGGCCCAAGACAAAATTTTCATCTTGTTTTAAATATAAAGGTGGGTTGAAATCTGCCTCTAGGATTGAACTTTTGCCAGTAAAAGTAATATTATAAGACATACTCGTTTGACATCAAACATACGAATGATGGATTTTTCATAATGTATTTTCATATAAAAATATTAAACATAAATGTCCACAATTATAAGTGTTATACTTTTGAAAAGCATCATGATTATATAAAATATTCTTTTTACCATCTTTATAAAAATATCTTACTAATTCTAAAGGTGGTTTTAAATTACCAAAACTGTCAAAATATTTAATATTATTAGCATTTCTAATATAAGCTACCCAATGAGAACCAATTTTTGATTTTGTTTCTAAATTTACAATACCACATTCTTTTGCATTCATTTTAGTTGGTAATTCATCTAGCATGTATACACCTCTAAAATATGGAATGTTTTTTGCATATTTATACAAGTCAATATTGGTTAATGCTCTTTGTGGTAGCTTTCTTATTAGTTTTTTTTATAAGGATAAATGTAAAGACCGTGACCACGTTTATATGGTTTCACATATAAACCATCACCAATTTTATAACCCTCTTTGCTATTTACTTTGGATTTTAATACATCTTCTTCCACTTTGTTATGTCGTTGTTGTTCTTCTAGTTGTCTTTTTAATGCTCTTTTCTTTATTATAGCTTTTGCAATTCCGATAGCGCCAGAAACTATAGCTCCTAAGAAACCCCCGCTTTGTGGTATTTTAATAATCCTTGAAGGTATTTTTCTTTTTCTTATATATTTTGTTTTACGTTTACCACCTTTACCTAATTTAATTTTTGCTGACATTACATTAGACTTTGATTTTGAAATTTTTCTTTTTGAAGTTTTTTGACGTCTTAGACTCATACCTAATTTGGTTTTTACGCGCATAACACCAGACACACCTAGTGCAGCAAACTTTTCACCAAAACTAGCGTCAGGTGCTTTTAATCTTATTGCAGCTTGTCTGGCTAGTAATCTATCCGCTTCGTGTCGTTTAGAAATATCAGAATATTTTGAATATGCAATATCGTGTTGTTTGCAGTGATCGTCTAATACGTTTATACCTTTATCACCTCTTTTGAGTCTTTTTTCTAATTTTGTTCCTGGACCACAAAAATTGTATCCCGGAATATGAAATTCCCGTGTAGTTTTATTAATTAATTTGTTGACAAATCCACGTCCGTTAATTTTTTTGGTACGTTTAGTCTTTCTTTTACGAGTTAACATAATATACTAAATAACAATACAGAATGTAGGTGTACTTATATATTCTATGAAGTATTGACAAATTGATCAGTTTAACTACAGATTTAGAAGCATAATGAGAGTTGTAAAACAAACTCAATCTTTACCAATTAACAATCAAGATGTAGATTGTTCTGAGATTACGTTTCAACGACATAGTGAGTTGCTTAGTGGTGGTTGTAAAAGAGGATTGATTATTGGTTGTTCTGGGTGTGGAAAAACAAATATTATAATTAGTTTACTTTTACATCCAAACGGTTTAAGATTTCAAAATGTTTATATTTACTCAAAAACATTACATCAATCAAAATATCAATATTTAAAAAAAGTTATTGAACCTATAAAGGGTATGGGTTATTTTGAATATGATAACAGTGATCAGATTTCATCACCACAAGAAACCAAAGAAAATTCAGTTTTTATATTTGATGATGTTGTATGTTGCAATCAAAGCATAATGAGGGATTATTTTAGTTTTGGTCGACACAATAACATAGATTGCTTTTATATTTGTCAAACATACACTAAAATACCAAAACAACTTATAAGAGATAATGCTAATATATTGATTATATTTGAGCAAGATAATACCAATTTAAAACACATTTACGATGATCATGTAGGTGTAGATATGTCATACCAACAATTTAGAGATATTTGTTCCTATTGTTGGAAAGAGAAATATGGATTTTTAGTTATTGATAAAGAAAGTGAAATAAAATCTGGACGCTATAGAAAAGGATTTGATTCATTTATTTATTTATAAACAATATATAAATATATTGTATGTTTGAGTTCCAACAGTTTGCATCTACATGTAGTTTAATAAACATCATGGACAAGCAATTAGTCAAGCAGTTATTAAAAACTCGACGTATTGTAAAAAAAAAGTTTCAAGATTTGAAATCTGATTATGCACAGTCGCAGTCACATATGCGATCGGCCTATCAACCAATAACCAAACCAATAGAAGACCTTATTGCAAATCTCAAAGTTAAATTGGAACCAAAATTTGAAAAAATTGAGGAAACTGAAGAAATTAAAAATGAAACACCAAAAAAGAAAAAGTATGGTAGAAGGTCATCCCCTATTAAAATGGAAGAATTTGTAACACCAACTAATACTACCATTGATACAAGTATTCTTCCACAAGTTTACGAGCACACCCCTTCTACATCCAATACACAGCCAATAGTCGAAGACCTATATGTTGCTGATAATGATGATGATGATGATGATGATGATGATGATGATGATGATGAATATGCAAATGTTGAAGTCCAAACTAAAAAGATGAGTGATTTGGATGAATATGTAAAACAATTTTCCACATTACCTAAAGCCTACATTTACGACATGATATCTGATACAACGAGGGCTATGGATCACACATATGGAATAAGAGTGGTACCAACTGAAGATGGAGACAAACATAATTATGCTATTGGTAATGGAGTTGTTACCTTCAGAGGTGATGATGTAGTTATTAAAACAGTTATAAATGGGCAAATTTTTGAACGCATATATACAGGTACACCGGGTTTGTATGAGTTATTATTCAAGAAGGTACCAACAGGATTTAGGAGTGTGGATGTAACTAATTATATGGAAATTGTTAATAAAACAAATGCAGCAAAACATGGTTATATACCAACCGGTAAATTAATAGGAACTAAACTACCAAAATATAATAACATAATTGCACCTTTGCTTGATAGGCGAAAAGCAATTCCGGTTAGACTCACACCTCAATCATTTCGTACAGGTAAAGCACTACTTGAATACGACAATAAGCCATTAGAATTTATATATTGGGACAATCCTAATGAATTAGTTAATCGTCTGCGCCTTCTAATTTCTTCCCAAGCTGCTGGGCATACTGGACATAATAATGAAATTACTTCAATAATTGAAGAGTTGCGAGAAGCAAAAATTATTAAATAATGGTAACATAGATGTAAACTCTCATTAACTGATTGAGTTTTAAGAAATAAACATGACCATTGATAAATTTGGAAGAACACTATATTCGAAACATAACGATATCGACATAATACTTCAATCAACATCACCAAAAAAATACAGTTATACAATTACACTAAATTTTTTTAGTGATACAACGCTCAACAATAGATATCTTTTATATAATACTTTATCAAATTACATTTTTCCACACAAATCGGCTACAATTGTATCGGCTTTCATTAGTAATAATTCTCAAATAAGAATAAACGGTTCACCATTCTATGAGAATGCTTTACGTAATTTACCTTTAAAAAGGGGGGATACTATAGAATTTCCAGAACAATATGTTGGTGGAAATATGGTAACGTTATATGCTGAGTTAGTACTTAAATGTCCTGTGGAAAAAGAATATAGTCCAGTTGTTGAAGAAAATGGTTAAGAATAAGATAACAAATGTTAAACAAGAAATTGTTGAAGAAATTCACAAACCAGCTCGTAAAAATTTCAAGCGAAGACATGTTATAGTAAAAGGTCTTAAAGATTTAATTCAAGCAGATTTAGTGGAAATGATACCCTATGCTAAATTCAATAAAGGATTTAGATATATTTTAGTAGTTATTAATGTATTTTCAAAACTTGTTTGGGCATTTCCAGTAAAAAGAAAGACTGGAAAAGATGTTTCATCTGCCATGGAAAAGATATTTCTAATTAAAAAAAATGTTGTAAAAAATGTTCAAACAGATATGGGTACGGAATTTTACAATAAAGACTTTCAAACGTTAATGAAAAAATACAACATAAATCACTATAGCACATATTCAATTCAAAAGGCGTCCGTTGTAGAAAGAGTTAATCGAACTTTAAAAAATAACATGTGGAAACAGTTTAGTTTACAAGGAAATTATAAATGGTTAGATATTTTACCAGAAATTGTTAACAAATACAATAATACCAAACACAACACTATTGGTATGAAACCCATTAATGTTGACAATAAAACAGAAAAAGCTGTCTTACAAAATTCATACAATCATATAAAATTAGTTGACCCTAAAGCTAAGAAATTTCGTGTCGGTGACAACGTACGTATAAGTAAATATAGAAGTGAATTTGCTAAAGGATATACTCCTAACTGGTCAAATGAAATATTTACTATACATAAAATTCAATCAACATATCCAGTAACATATTTATTAATCGATCAAAGTAAACAAGAGATTAAGGGTGGTTTCTATGAATATGAACTACAGAAAGTAAAATATCCAGATATATATTTGGTTGAAAAAGTAATAAAAAAAAAGGAAATAAAGTATTTGTTAAGTGGTTAGGATTTGACTCATCACACAACTCTTGGATTTCAAAGAATAATGTCCAATAAACATCTTTTCCCATGTCTAGCATATAAAAGATTTCAAACGTACACAACCTTAGTGTTCGATAAAATGTCTTTGGATGATGGTGTTTCTCCTACAAGGTTTTCAATATTTGAAGAACGGTTGCTAACATTTAAGAATTGGGTTGGAGTTATAACACCCAAATCACTTGCCGAAGCTGGTTTTGTCTACTTACAACACATGGACCACGTTCGTTGCTTTTGCTGTGGAGTCAGTATTGTACGTTGGGAACCAACCGATACAGCTATGGGAGAACATATAAGATTGTCACCAAACTGTAAATTTGCGAAATTACTTAGCAAAGGAGAAGAAAAAAAAGAAGATCGAAAAAAGTTTAAGAAAACATCAGAACAGATTTATCATTTATTATTACTTAATGTATTACAACAATTACAAGAATAAATTTTTTTTTCTATTACTTATCTTTCCAAAATGATTCAAAATAATTAAATAAACTACTTATTACAAAATTAAACATTTATTTATAAAACTAAAAATACAAAAAAAATATAAAATTAAACCTATAAATAAAAATATAATTTTTTTAATCTTTTGCTGCTGGTGGTGCTCCACGGGTCCTCAGTATAAAGTGGGGTATTGCCCAACTCATCTATTGCTGTTGTAGAAAGTGTATTGAGGAATCACAAAATAATTAAATAAACTGCATATTACAAAATTAAACATTTATTTTTAAAAGTATAAATACAAAAAAAATTAAATTAAACCTATAAAAAGTATAAAAACATAAAAATTCAAAATTACAAAATTATAAAATACAAAAAGAAATATAAAAATACAAAAATAATTACAAAATTAAACATTTATTTATAAAAGTAAAAATACAAAAAAAAAATTAAACCTATAAAATATAAAAATATAAAAATACAAAAAAAATATAAAAATACAAATATAAAAATATATAAAATTAAACTTATAAATACATATATAAAAATATAAAAACATTTTATTCCTCTTCTGGTGGTGGTGGTGGTGAAAAATTTTCTGCTGCTGGTGGTGGTGTAGTGCTCCAGGGGTCCACGGGAGTACTTGACAACTCAGCAATCAATGTTTCTGGAAGTGGATTGTTTCCAACCAAAAACGAATCCAACTCCCATGAAGCCATTGGAAAATCCTCGAATTCATGCATCCCTACCAATCTTAAAATTTGTTCAGGGATGTACCTGACTGCCCTTGACAAAAATGGCCAAACACTCACTTGACTGACAAACTGCATCATGCAGATATCTTCTTCCAGAAACTCGCGACAAAAAATTGTCGCAAGTTTGAATGTTTTAAGTTGGTTGTTGGTCCACTGCAACACATAAAAAAAACATATATGTTAAAAACAAATATAAACAAAAAAAAATCATAAATAAAGATAATAAACAAAAAAAAAGTAACAGTAAAATATACTTACATCGTTAGATAATTCTGGAATGAGGCTTCTCTCCTCTTCCCATAATGAAATTTTAATGTCTAAATAGTTGAGGAGATAACCAATCTCAGCAACAAATTGGGGGCTATCAGTGAAGCACGGCATTTTTATTTAACTGTTATGTTTTATTTGAACTTGCACTTGAACTTGCACTTGCACTGTTTGCAGATAAAATGCATACTGGTAGTGCAAGTATTTATACTATATCAATCCCACTATTTTTCTTAGTAGTGGGGAAAACAAAGTTGATGACCATGAACAAGTGCAGATGTGCAGTTCAAGGTCACAACATATATTTTACGCACAAAAAAAAAAAAAAAAAAAAAAAAAAAAAAAAAAGCGGTCACAAATTTATTAAAACAAAATTACAAATTATCAATTGCTTCGGAAATAATTTCATTTGCATTAATAGATAATTTACGCTTTTTAACATCTTGCTCCAATAAATCAGGAAAAATATATAAAAGTTCCTTTATTCCATATGCATTTTCGTTTGCATTAAATGGTACCATTAATGCCTCAATGTTTTGCAAACTATCACCATTCATATTAACCAAATTCCAAATTAAATTGTTGTAAAACGTTGAAAATTGTTGCCTCTTCAGTTTCTCTAGAAGATCTTTTACCAGGGGTAGCAATTTCCACAATTCCATAACTGATTCATTTGCTAACATTACAAATGAAGTATCTGTTTTAGAAATTTCAATAAATTTCTTGTTTTTATAACTTTTAAAATGGAGTGTGACATTTTGCATTGAAATTGGATTCCATTTTTCATTAATAGTGTTCTCTAAATAGTTGGTAATAATACCTTGCAGGGGGGGTCCAGGGGGGGCAGAGCCCCCCCTGGTCCGGGGGCGGCGGGGGTGGCAGGGGGGTGGGGGCGGCCGGAGGCGGTGGGGGTGGGGGCGGCAAGGGGCATGGACTGTGAGTTGGGGCAGGGGGCTGTGAGTTGGCGGCTGGGGGCAAGGTGGTGTTTTACAAGGTGATCTAGTCTGCAAATGCATGCAATTAAAACCACATTCCAATACTTTTTTTTATTTATTGCTTTACTACCTATCTGTATAAAGGCGAAACCACATTCCAATACTTTTTTATTTCTTATTTTACTTGTATAAAACCGTGTGTATTTTCAATCTTTAAGATAGTTGCAAAATGAATTCTCAAGAAGCACCTAACTCCATCTTACGGGGATTGTTAGAAACTCCGTTAAGGCGCGATGGGTGCGACTACGAGTTGAATGTTGATAATCAACCTCAACTTTATGAATTCTTTTTCGGGCCACCCCCTTTGCCTGAAATTTTAAATATTTCTAGTGCTGTAACTGTTAACAGCAATTTAACTAATATAGTTTTAACCCCGTGTCCACAAAGTATAGTGAGTGTGTGCATGGATCAAGAAGGAATCAATCCATCATCAATTCTTCAAGAGGGATTAATGGATTGTTCATATAGTGTTGACAGCATTATTATGAATGTCATTAATCCCAATGACGGTTCTTCTTCCCGTGCCTCAACAACAACATCAATTGACAATTTCATGTGTGTTTCGTGTGATAGTGATGATAGTGATGATAGTGAGAACTACAGCAATTTTGAAAATGGAGTTAAACGTTGTTCAACTCCATATCAAGGGGACAACATCTACGGCACGACTAGTTCTTGGTGCGGTAGTGATTTTTCTAACAATAAACATAAGTGTAGTGAGTCTCTCCTCGCGATTACTATAGACTATTCTTCGTGTAGTGACTCGGAGATTATCCCCAAAGTCATATTAATTGACAATTCCTCGTGTGGAAGTGACTTTCCTCCAAATAAATTAATGTGTAGTGAGTCGGAGATTCCCCCCCCAAATTTAAATCCAAATACTATCGATTTGGATCTAAGTATGGGTTCTATTGAACTATTTAATCTAAGTGAAAGTTTTAATACTTCTTTAATAGACAATGTAATGGACACAGCTATAGTGCGTGCGGTTAGTGATATTGATCGAGAAATGCATGCTCTCGAAAATTCAATAGACAATCGAATAGTTAGACATCAAGAACTATCTGATTTAAAAGAACGTTTAATTAAAAAGTAGTTTCCTTTTTATTTATAGTAACCTCCCATCAACCCTTTCCATTATTTCCTATCATTCCTGACAATGTGCTGACACCTCCCCGTGGTATTGTTGGGTAACGCCAAGATCAGCTTCCTTTAAATAAAATTCTCCGAAGAAAATAGAAACATTCAGTGTGCATCTTTCAAACATAATACACATCATGAACTGCTTTAAGTGTAATAAATTATACAAAAGTGAAAGGTCGCTAAAAAGACACTATAAAGAGAGTTGTGGTTTAAACAATGATTCACCTCCGAGCAAACAACAAAAAACAAATCCAGGTAAGTTTATTTTTTTAATAATTTTTAAATCTATTAAGTTATAATATTTTTCAGATAAGTTTTGCAATGATTGTAAAACTATCATTCCGTCACGTTCATACAACAGTCATCTAAAAAGCTTTCACCATAAGAAGAATTGTTGTCATTTAAAAGCAGAATTGTTACATATAGAGTCAAATCAAACCGCGACTATTTAAATTTAACTGATTTTATGAATGAAATTAAAGATAAAGTAAATAAATTAACAAACAAAGTTGTAAATAAATTTTGTGCTGTTAAAATAAGTTTTGAATTATTTGGTATGTACACAATTAGTGAAAAAGAATTATTTGAAATAAAATCGTTCAATACTGCTAACAAAGTTGCAACTATCTCTACATCATTTGAAGAGTTGTATGATACTTTTAGACAAATTATCGACACAAAAATGTCTGAATTTCAAGAACGTGATTCAGGTAAGTGCTAAGTTGTAAGTTATATATTATTTAACTTAATAAATATATTATTATAGGTTGGGCGTTAGAAAAAATACTGTTTTTAGAAGTCAACTTCAACAAGTATAATCCTCTCCGTGCTTCATCATACATTCCACTGCCTACAGAAATTAAAAGAAAGCAAGCAATTGTAAACATTCAAAATGAAGATGATTGCTGTTTTGCATGGAGTGTTGTTGCAGCAGTACGCCAACCGACTGGAAACCCCAGTAAAACTTCATCATATGAACATTATAGTGAGGTATTTAATTTTAATGATATAAATTTTCCAATTAAGTTAAGTGATATCGAAAAATTTGAAAAAAGTAATAATGTGTCAATTAATGTTTATGGTTTAGAGTATTACTTTAAAGATGGAATCAGGAAATATGAAATTGTTGGTCCTATGCATTACACAAAATTAAAAAAACCTATTCACATAAATTTGCTATTATTCAGTGATGATGATGGTATTAATCACTACTGCTACATTAAAAACTTATCTAAATTAGTTTCAACTCAAATTTCTAATCATCATCAAGCAAAACACTTTTGTGATGGATGTCTACAATACTTTAAAACTAATTTTAAATTATTAAGACATTTAGAAAATGATTGCAATTACTTGTATACACAAATTCCTTGCACGGAAACAAAAATTAATAAATTTGGAAAATCAGTGCCAGAAAATATATTAGAATTTGAAAATTTCCAAAAACAATTATCGGTACCATTTGTTGTTTACGCTGACTTTGAATGTGCTTTAAAACCAATGTTAACTTGCTCTCCTGATCCAACAAAGTCTTTCAGTACTAAAACATATGAACATGAACCATATTCTTTTGCATACTATATTAAATGTAATTATGATGATTCATTATCAAAATTAGAAATTTATCGTGGTCCCAACCCCGAACTAATATTTATTGAGAAATTAGAAACTGATTTAAAAAATATATATCACAAACATTTGAAACCAATAAAGTTGATGATAATGACGATGCAAGACAAAAATGAATATCAAAATTCAACAGTTTGTCATATTTGTGATACAACCTTTTCTGATAAAGATATAAAAGTAAGAGATCATTGTCATTTGACCGGAAAATTCAGAGGTGCCGCTCACTCCAACTGTAATTTACAATATAAAAATCCAAATCATATACCTATATTTTTTCACAATTTAAATTATGACTCTCATTTGTTTATTAGAAATTTGGCTTTAAATAATGAAAAAATTAATGTTATTGCACAAACAAAAGAAAAATATATATCCTTTACAAAACAAGTTCTGGTTGATGTAATTAATAAAGAAAACGTACACATTCAAATGAGGTTCTTAGACTCTTTTAAATTTATGCCACAATCATTAGAAAAATTATCAAAAAATTTAAGTCCTCAAGAATGTATTGAAGTAAAAAAAAATATTTTAAAGATTCAAAACAATTCAATTTTATAAGACAAAAAGGTGTATTTCCTTACTCCTACATTGATAATTGTTTAAAATTAAATGAAAGAAAACTGCCTGCAATTAAAGAATTTTATGATAAATTAAGAGAAGAAAATATTTCGATAGAAGATTACCAACGAGCTTGTGATGTATGGGATAAATCCCATTATTCAAATGTCAAACTATTGGTGATTATGCTGACATATATTTAAAATCAGATGTTCTAATTTTAGCAGACGTTTTTGAAAATTTTCGTAAAATTTGTTTGAAAAATTATAAACTAGACCCGGCACATTACTTTACTGCCCCTGGTTTAAGTTGGGATGCTATGCTAAAATTTACCAAGGTAAAATTAGAACTACTAACTGACATTGATATGTTACATTTTTTCAAAAAGGGTATCCGTGGTGGTGTTAGTACATGTGTTGGTAGACAAGCTGAAGCAAACAACAAATTTTTACCAAACTATGATCCCACTAAACTAATCTCATTTTTAATGTACCTTGATGCAACTAATTTATATGGTGGTTCTATGTCTGAATATTTACCCGAAAAAGATTTTAATTGGTTAACACCTGAAGAAATAGAACAGTTAAATGTATTTGATATATCTGATACATCCGATATAGGTTATGTTTTGGAAGTTGACTTAGAATATCCATCTGAATTACATGATACTCATAATGATTTTCCATTTTGTCCAGAAAACATAATTCCACCAAACAGTAAATTTGCAAAATTGATTCCAAATTTATATGATAAAAATAAATACATTATTCATTACAGAAACTTAAAGCAATGTTTAAATAATGGTTTAAAATTGAAAAAAATTCATCGTGTTATTCAATTTAAACAATCACATTGGCTTAAAGGATATATTGATTTAAATACTAAGATGCGAAATGCATCAAAAAATGATTTTGAGAAATTATTCTTTAAACTTATGAACAATAGCGTATTTGGGAAAACAATGGAAAATTTAGACAATCGAATTGATATAAAACTTGTTAGCCATTGGAGTAAGTTAGGTAAACAATTCGGAGCAGAAGTATTTATAGCCAAACCAAATTTTAAAAATTGTTCAATATTTTCGGAAAATTTAGTTGCAATTCAGATGAATAAAGTAAAAGTGTATTATAATAAACCAATATATGTTGGATTTTCTATATTAGATTTATCAAAGACAGTTATGTATGATTTTTATTATAACTATTTAAAACCAATGTATAATGAAAACGTGTCATTATTATATACGGATACCGATTCACTAATATTAGATGTAAAAACTGATAATTTTTATGATGATATGAAACAAAATTTAAATTATTTTGACACATCCAATTACAAGGATGGTAATATTCATGACATACAAAGAAATAAATCTATTTTGGGTAAAATGAAAGATGAATATGTTGGTGAACCTATTCAAAGTTTCTATGGTACCGGAGCAAAGGCATATTGTGTGGTAACACCGACATCAGTAACAAAAAAAGCAAAAGGGGTTAAAAAGTGTGCTATTGATAAACAATTAACGGTGCATGATTTCCAAAATATTCTAAAAGGTAATAACAAGTTATGTAGAATGTTTATTTTTCGGTCACATTTACACAATATGTACACTGAATTAAAAAATAAAGTAGCATTGACCAACTTTGATGATAAAAGATATATAATTCCTGATTCCATGAAAACATTAGCTTGGGGGCATAAATTATTAGATAGTGACCCTTGGAAACAAAATATTGATATGTTTTTTGAAGTAGCAGAAGAAATTGAAAAAGAAGAATCTGAACAAAATGTAGAGACATTATTTAGTGTAAATAATAAATCACTTTGGCAAAGTAATATAGATCTATTATGGAAAGTGGTTGAGAATGAAGCACTCGTAACTTTTTAAAAATATTTATTAATAAGTAATATATTTAGTGTACATTTTATTTGTAATAAAATATAATATATAAGTAAGAAACAATGTTAGAATAATAATTGATAATATGTTAACAAAATTGTACAATGTTGAATTATTAAAACTAATGGTATTTTGAAAACTTGCTGTTATGTTTGTATTATTTTTTAACCTATAAATGATGTTGTATCCTAAATGGTTGTTGGCATTTATTGAGGTTTTGCATGTTTTTGGATGGTAAATATAGTCCATATCCATTTGTTTCCATGTTGAATTTTTAATTGAAATATAACATTCGTTTGTATTTTTTGGTTTTGACACATACAATGTGTTGTTTAAAATTGTAGAGAGTAAAATAAAAGTCGATACATTCATGGCGACGGCAAAAGATACAATAATCAATGTTGTTGTGTAACATTATATAAGTAAATGTTTTAGCCTGAGAATCAAATTGATTTAAAAAAAAAAAGTGGTGACTATGACAGGTGTAGCTTTAGAAAAGTGGTATTGAAGAAGTGTGCCAAGTTGGCCTTGGAAGGGTGTGGCCATGACCTTGAGAAAGCGTGGTCATGGCCTTGACCTTGGAGGGGCGTTATGGTCTTGAGGAAGCGTGGCCATGGTCTTGACCTTGGAGGGGCGTGATGACCTTGAGGAAGCATGGCCTTGACCATGGAGGGGTGTAATGGCCTTGACCTTGGAGAGGGCGTGATGGCCTTGACCATGGAGGGGCGTGATGGCTTGAGGAGGCGTGGCCATGGCAATGGCCTTGACCTTGAAAAAAGTGGTGGGAGGTGCCCTAGCGCGCACCTTCTTTTACTACTCCGATGGGTTTCAACTACATATATTAAATACAAGTGGATTATATATGTATAAATGATAATTGTTTCATCATTTAATAACTTGATAAATTAGTATATTAAAGGCCGTGATATCTTCCTAATAAAGTTCCTAATAAACTATTAGCTGAATAACCTAACTTTAATTTATTTTATTAAAGCCGCTCAAAGGTTCAGCTAATCTATTAGGAAGATATCGCGGGTATTACGGTTCTAATTATCTTAAAAACTGTTGGTTATATATTGATTAAATGTAAATTGAATAACTTCTAATCTACAAATTACAACATCTATTGTAAAATAGTTATTTTATTGTATAATTATCTTTTATATCTATAACAAAATACTATATAGAATACATATTCTAGATGCCCGGTACTCGTTGTACAGTTGCAACTTGTAACAATAAAAAAACACAAGATAATAAAATTTCATACCACAAATTTCCGAAGGATGAGCGCATTAGGAGTATATGGATTCAAAATTGCAAGCGTGACGGACAATGGAATTTTAAAACATGTCGCGTATGTTCAATTCATTTTAAAGAAAACGATTTTGTTAGAGATTTTAAAAGTGAATTAATGGGCTGCTCAGCAAAAAAGATTTTAAAAAGCGATGCCGTACCTTCATTATTTATAGCTGGAACTATAAGACCAGAAATAAAATCGAGTCGTAATTTACGACTTGAAAAAAGAGAAAATACAAAATTTATAAAAGAAGTTTTAAGTGTTTCCGAAAATCCATTGGTTGAGATCATTGAAGCTCCAGTTAATATTTTAGAATATTCTTCTGAAAACTCAACTGCAGTCAGTAATACACAAATGGAGACAGATATGACCATTTTTCAAGCTAAAATTAAACTACTAGAGTCACTTAATGAAACTTTATTAACTGAAAATAAAACATATAAAGAACAACTTTTCAAGCAAATTTTGTTAACAGATCAACAAAGGTTAGTGATAGACAATTTGAAAAATGAGTTAAAGTCGGTTGAAAAATTAAGTGACAAAATAATTAATACCAAAGTAGAGAATAGCATTAAAGAAATACTTTCTAATTTATTTACTGATTCTCAGTTTGATATGTTAATAAATAAGAAAAAAGAGGTACATTGGAAAGAAGACGATATTTCAAAAGCATTTACACTTAGGTATTTTAGAAAGCGAGCGTATATATATTTGAGACAAACATTAAATTATCCTTTGCCAGGTAACAATATAATATTATATTTTTATTCTAAACACATTAAATAATTTTATTTTTGTAGGTATTAGTACTTTACAACAGTGGGCATCAAGGGTTGATATGAGGCAAAGGATACTGACACACGTATTAAAATTTTTAGAACTAGCAGGACAATCGATGACCAAAGAGGAAAAGTTAGTGGTTATTCAATTTGACGAGGTAAAAGTTGCTGAATTGTTTGAATTTGATAAAAAACACGATCAAGTGATTGGACCACACACACAAATGCAGGTTATTATGGCTAGGTGTTTATTTCAAAATGGAAATTGCCAATATATGCTGAATTTAATCAAGCTATAACACCTGAAATTTTAAATCAAATAATAATCAAACTACACAATTTAAACTTTTTGGTTATTGCATGCGTAAGTGATTGTGGTGGTAGTAATGTTGGTTTATGGAAGTCACTTGGAATTTCAATAAATAATACATGTTTTATACATCCGATAACTAAGACCAATATATACTTCTTTGCTGATGCCCCACATCTTTTAAAATTAATAAGAAATTGGCTTCTTGACGGAGGTTTTCAAATGAAAAATGGAAATATTATTAATAGCGAACCATTAAAAGAATTTCTAAAACTAACTACAAGCACAGAAGTAAACGATTGCCATAAGTTAACTCGTGCTCATCTTGATTGTGAAGGATCACAAAGACAGAAAGTTTCGTTAGCTGCCCAACTGCTTTCTCATACTACATCCAGCGCATTAACGTATTATTGTCCAGGAAATGACAAAGAATTGGCAAAAAATACTGCAAAGTTTATTTCAGTTGTGAATTCGTGGTTTGAAATCATGAATTCATATGTGCCCGATTCTTCCTTTACAAATTGCTGCGGTTATGGCAAACATTTAAAAACTCAAAACGAACATTTAGATGCAATGTACAACATGATAATTGATATGAAATGTAAAAATAAACGAGCTTTGCAAATTTTTCAAAAAGGTATTATAATGTCTATTGCATCTCTAAAGAATCTACTAATAGATGTAAAAGAAAAATATAAAATGACTTTTATTTTAACACATAAAGTTAATCAAGATACACTAGAAAATTTATTTTCTCAACTGCGTACAAGAGGCGGTCTTAATGACCATCCAACACCATTAAATGCGCTGTATAGACTGCGAATGATCATCTTAGGAAAATCCTCAAATATTGCAGCAAAAACTTCCAACACTGAAGATAAAGGCAATGAAGAATTCATTGTTGGCAAAGTACTCAAACGAAAGGGATTAGATACGCAAGTTAAAAGCATAAATTTAGATTATCATTTTAGCGACAGTTCCATTGATGATGTATCATCAAGTGCAGATAAATCTGAAACTGGTGTAAATATTACAACAGAAGATGATGCTCTGTATTATCTGGCAGGCTGGATTGCAAAAAAATTAAAAATTTCACATCTAGAACTTGGATCTTATACGCACGCATTAAATACAGAGCATTCATATAGTTTGCCAACATGGATCAAACATCTGTCATTTGGTGGATTAATAGAACCATCAATTCAATGGAAAACGGATATTAAAATATTAGAAAAATATTTTAAAAAATACATGGGCAAATCCATAAAAAAAACATGAAAACATAAACAAAGTCTTGAGTTCAAGAATTGAACAAAACGTAGACATTGACAAAACTATTGTTGAAGCGTTTGTTAAACAAAGAATTTATATTCGTCTTAATTATTTAAATTACATACATATATACAACTCAAGATTCTGATTCTATGAAACAAAATAAAAAACTAAAAAAGATAGTTACTTAAAAAAGAAATGCTACGATGAAATGCCAATGTTTTATAGCGGGAAAAAACAAATTTAAATTTAAAACAGGAAATCTGGGTAGCGGGAAAAAACAAATTTTAAATAATTTATTAATCATAAATATGGCATTGAAAATGCAAATCATTTTGTGAAACATGTTTGCCATTAAAAAATAATTATATAGTAGAATATTTTATTATTTATGAATAAAAATGTTAAATATAAAAAATTTCTACAAAATAAAAGAAGAAAATATTAATTATTATTATTTTAAACAATGAATCAAACGACATGGTTGCTGTAACCGATAGATTGAATTTGAAAAAATTATTAATTCATTCATTTAAATTTTATTTCAAATTTTATTATTTTGTTCGTTTTGTTGCAAAATTAATTTCAATCAACATATATGTTAGCATAACAAATAAATAACTACGCTTGTTATATATCGGTGATCAATATACACAATTTTGCTATACGTATTAGTTCTTCTAGGTGTTTGCAGATTTAAAAACAAATACAAGACGTAGGTCACGAATAGTAAAATACGATATCAAAAGCACAGGATCTGGCCCACCAACTAATAAATCTCTTAACGAACAAGAGTTAAGAATATTAAACCTAATTAATCCTGTGGTCATTGATGGTGTTCCATTTGTATCAGAATGAATTTTGAAGTAAATTTGGATGGTATTTTACAACCTACCACAATTGTAAATGTATTTCAGGAAGCTAAATTGCCCACTGCAGCTACTCCTCGAAGGAAAAGGAAATGTTGAGGAAGTATTGGCAAAAAACCATCTCATGCCAATGATAACTTAATGAAGGAGCTAATTAGAAGCAATAACAATATTGTTAATGCATTAACCAAAATTGCATGGGCCATTTCAAATAAAAAATAAGTCTTGGTGGGAGGTTTCAATTTAAAATTATTTCTTTAGTTACATTTTCTTTATAGTACAAGTTATTTTAGTTTAAATATTTTATAATACAATCTGTGATTAAAGTTGATTTATTTATTTCTATTCTTAGTTAAAATATTCTTCTGCAATATTGTCTCTTTTTCTTGCACCTTGCACTATATTGTTATTATAATCATTATTCTGTATATCCGGGTAGTTGTCTGGAATATCTTCATAGTCATCTGGCATATCGGCATGAAAGTGGTGTGCAATGTTATGAAGAACACCGCATGAATAAATTATTTTTGCAGATTTAATTGGATTTTAATTTAAAGTTCGGTGTTTAATAAGTAAACAACGAAACCGACCTTTTAGAATACCATTGAGTCGCTCGATACTTAACCTAGCACTTTTTAACTTTTCTGTTGTAATATGGGCCCGCTGGATATATCGGATGATCCAGCGAAGGGGCAATAATAGCTACATGCGAGCAGTCAATTGCACCAATTGTCCCTGGAAAGCCATACTTTTGAAAATACAATGTTTTATTTTGCTCAATAAGATCTTGTTGAGTTAGAAATTTAATCCAGTTGTTTAATAGTGTAGCATTTATAATTGATGAAAATGTGTTAATAATTTTCCTAACTGCTGGTTGACTAATTGCTATATTAGCAGATCCCCCAACATCCAACTGGTAACTACCATGTCCATAAAAATGCAAAGCACACAAAACCTTTAAATAGTTTGGTATTGCAGTATTTCTTCGTATAACTGCCAAATGAGGAGTAATAGAATTAATTAAATATTGAGCTGCAATTTTATTTAGACGAAATAATTTTTAAAAAACGAAGTTCAGGAAGTTCAAATGGATTTGACATATCCCGAAGCTGTCGATTATATAATCTCAGTCGATTCCTTAAAAAATACAAAATTCTTTTATTGATGCATGTTAGAACTATTTAATAACTTACCTTCTTCCTCTTTCATGCAAATTTTTATTTATTTGAATGGCAATATAACTATTGCACCTGCCATTTTATTATTTTAACACCCTGTTAAAAATTAAAGGCATGTATTTACATGCCTTTAAATTTTTTAACTTAACAGGCAATTTTAACAGTGCCTGTTAAAATTTTAACAGATTTGTGATTTACAGAATACCAAATATGATTTTAACAGGCTTTTAATTTAAACAGGCTGTTAAAATTAACATTTATTTTTACAGAATATACACCCAATAACCAGTAATTTGAATTAAAACCTATTCACAATCATAATTATGTGCTTATATTTTGGACAAATGAACCGGTTTTTAATACGAACTTAAAAACAATTTTTAAAATTAACAACTTGATTATTTATTTTATATTATAATTGTTTCATACTATTTAAAATAAGATTATTTTATTTATTTACAATTTATTTCGATGATTATATATCATATAATTGACAATTCGATATCTTGAATTTATTTACCAATAGGTAATGATTATAATACATTTTACAAAAGTCTAAACAAATCATGTGAATATATATTCTGTTGATTAAATTTTTTTATTAATTTTATTTAATATGCATACTTTGCTTGAATATTACCGTCAGCATACATTTTGAAATTACGCGGAAAATAAATCGGCAACATAACATATTGAATAAAATTTGGATTAAAAACTTCTCTATCTAATCGCATACCAAGATTGAAATATGTATGTCCTAATATACGTTTATTTATTTTGAGTTCATAAATATATTATTACAAAACGCTACAGGGCGTTGATTTTGATATCGGTGAATTTGTCATAGAAATTACGTCATTTTAGTAAAATCTAAGTAGCATTTTGTCTCATTTCACTGACATTGCGTCATTTATATGAAAAATGTCACCGAAGACCGACGCGTCTGACGTATGGTTTGTTAGCGTGTATATGTTTACATAAGAGCCGGTCTTTCATTTTGCGTTTAAGCTAAGATTGGAGTGCAAAGCATCTATATACTTCCTTGATCTGGTCACATTCACTTTGCACTCAAAATAGAGAAGAGAGTGTCACCGCTTGGTGACAACATTGTTTTTTTTACACATTTATAGTTCGTTTATAGACTCTATTTCTTCTAAACCTGGAATCGGCAAACTTATTTTGAAACGGACCATATCGTAAATTTTTTATCAGAATGTCTTTTGTATTTGCATAATCAAATTTTGTCGCTGCCAAGTGCACCACTATATTATCTATTAATAATATTATATATAAATTATTGACAAAACAACGGTGAGTTTAATTTTAATTATTTATTTAAGAGTTTTGTTTAAATCTTGTATTGCTGGAATTAATTTAAAAATGCATAGAACTAAATCAGTAATATTATTAAAAATGTTTGACATGTTCATTTTAAATCTAAACTCATTGAATTGAAGATATGCACAATGAAAAATATAGCATTCTCATCGATGAATCGACAGAAATTTCCATTAACAAATATCTAGGAATTGTTATTTATTACAGCAAAAAAACAAAATTGTATTGTAAATACATATTTTGATATGCCTCAGTTAGTTGAGTGCATTGCTGCAAGTATTGTTGCTGCCATCAAAGATACTTAAAACAAACATAAGTTGAAGTTCAAACAATGGAGTTTATGCAATACTTAAAATTGAGGTAATTTAATACTGGTAAGATGTGTATGTCATTCCTTACAACTAGCAGTATTAGCTACAAAATATTTACCAATAAGTATAGAATATTTAATTAGAGAAACCTATGATTGGTTTGCTATATCTTGCTATAGACAACAGCAATACAAGCAATTATATGCAGCAATAAACGAAGGCCAAGAAGCATTAAAAATAGTTCAAGCGTGTCAGAATCGTTGGCTTTCGAATGAAAGTGCGGTATGCAGATATGAATCAATGGGTAGAACTTAAAACATATTTTGAAATTGCAAGAAACCATGAAAGATGTTCTACAGCAGAACAACTACACAGTATGTACAGGGAGTTTATAAATGAATGGGATTATGTAATCACTTTAAATATGCCGCCTCTTTAAAACTGTTTACTATACTACATATGTTTTCATATGTTTGCTTGACAGCTGTCAAAGTTGATCTGTCAAAACAAATAGTATAGTAAACAATTTAAAAAAAGCGGCACATTTAAAGTGATTACATAATCCCATTCATTTATAAACTCCCTGTATAAAGATGATGAAAAATATGATCTTTTATGGATCCTCCAAAATATTTTAAGTTCAACGAGTTAGTAAATTTTTTGAATGTAACGACACAGATTCGACAAAACTAAATCAGGAGTTGATAAAACTAGTTGATGTGTTAGTAGCAAAAATTACATTGAGAAAAAATGCTAATTAGGATACAAATTCGAAACAACATTACAAAAATTAAAAACTGATAATTGCAAGAAGAAGAAGAAAATAATTTAAGGGAAAGAGCAATTAATTTCGTTATTAAATTAATTAATCAAAATTAAAAATAAGCTTCCCGATTATATTGGTAAAATGAACAAGATATCAAACATTAGTGTAGAAAATGCTGTGTCGCATAATGGGGTGGATACCTCTTATCCCTCTTGAGTTTTTTAATACTCCAGAATGTCAAATTGAAACAATACAAAACATGTGGTCAAAAATTCATTCGATAGAATAGAAAACTTAATTAATTTTTGGTATGATATTTTAAATTTCACAGATGCAGCAGGCGACAATCCATTTTATGATTTGGCTAAATTTGCTATGTCTTTATTGGTACTGCCTTATTTTAACGCAAAAGTTCAATTGACTAAAAAATCTTTCTTTTTTTAGTCAATTGAACTTGGTAAAAACAAAGTTGAGAAATAAGATTGAGGGAGAAATGCTTCAACTCAATTTTAACAGTAAAATTTAGTTTAAAAAAATTTGACAAATGTTGTTACAGTTATGTTTTACAGAAAGAAGTCACAAATAAAATTAAAACTAATGAAACCTATGTCCATGTTGATATTGAAGATATATAATTATTCGATAAAGTTTAAGTTATTTTATTGTCTGTATTATAGTTTAAGTTTTAATTATAACAAAACAAAAAAGATGTTTAATCTTGTTATCTACAACAATAACATTTTATGCTAGTCGCATTGTGTACTCCTGCTGTTATTGTTAATAATGTTTTTTTGTAATAAATCTTTTTTATTTTGTTTTACTATTTGATTATAGTTTAAAATATGTTTAAAACTCTTATAAAGTTATTTGAAACAAATTGGAAGTTTGAGATTTCTACTCAAGCAGCAAACAGTTTAAACCTTAATAAATGGAACATAGTTACCATAATTCCACTGGCAAGCAACTTACGATTACTAAGGCAGCATTTGATAAAAAACAACAGATGATGCTTTGAATATATTAAAAACTAATGAAAACAACAGTTTAGCTTTTGATACTTGGTAGAAATTGTGTACTGTAGAGTAATTTTATTGAATAGAAAACGCCCCGGCAAGTTGCAAAGAATGCGTTTACACACACATGCAAACTGTATTTCACAAAAAGAAGAATATGAAGAGTTTAATAAAGTTACATCTTCTAACGAACAAATTCTTCTAAAAACTTTAAAAAGAGTAGCGATAAAAGGAAAAAGAAGAAGGGGTGTCCAGGTGTTATTTAGTTCTGATGTGCAGCATCATATTGATATTTTAACGAAACTAAGAGTCAAATTTGTCCTGCTACTAATATATATTTGTTTGGTAAAGCAAATTCTGTTAATCCAATTACTGGCTGTAATGTTTTGAAAAATATACTGAGTATTGTAGAGCAAAAAATCCAAATTCAATAACATGTACTCGGCTTAAAAAACATCTGGCAACTGTTTCTCAGCTTTTTAATATGGATGAGAAAAAAATTGAACTAATTTATTTATTATTATTTATTTATTTTTACAAAAATTTTAATAAACTGCCAGATGAAATATATCAAACCGGAAAAGTTTCTAAATTAATGCTAATGGAAAAAGGCAGTGGAAGCAAATACAGAAGAAAATCGTTAGATGAAATAGTTATTAATTTGGAAAAAAATCTTCTTGAAAACAATGATAGTAATAGTTAGAGCGACACCGAAGCTGACAACCTGTATCACCCTACAAATTCATATCCGTCTATCAATACAGCAGAGTTAATGCAATTCAGTCCAAATCTAAATCAAGAAGGAAATTCTAACGTAGCCTCCACTTAAAAACAAAATTTTTTTTTTTTTAATTTCTTATATTAGAAAATAATTAATAGAACACAGAACAGAAAGGGCAGACTTAACACACATAACAGAAAAATCACTAGGATATACAACAGACAGGACCTAGATAAACAAAAATTAATTTTAAAGTATTTATTAAAGCATATTAGATTAATAGAACACATTGTTGATGTGTAAACATACTGTGGTTTTGAAATACGTACGTATTATAATAAAAAATTGACGTTTGTAAATTGAAATTTATCAGATTTGACAGAATTTCAGATTGACCAATCTATTTATAGAATATCTGTAGTAAATTAACTATACAGCGTCCAACAAAAAATTAACAAAAATACACCGTCTTGGTACTGATTGTGTAACTCTTTTGGTTTTTGGATTTGAGTAGAAGATGATATGAAATTCACTGTATGACCCGATACAAAATTTTTGTTTGGCCCCAATTTATAGTGTCGGGAATATTTTACCTATCTCGGGCCTTGCAAACACAACAATGCCTTCTGATATGCTCTACTACTTTAGACAAGAAAGTTATGTCTATACCCACGACCCGGTAAGATATCGGAGCCCCACCCAGGCCCGATCGGGTTTAGCTGGGCAAATTAGAGCGGCTGACCAAAAATTCGACGGCTCCGATCCGAAGACATTTTTTTTTAATTCTCTGAGAACCATGCTGCTAAAACATTTTTTTTTATTCTGGACCGAAATTTTTGGTCAGAAGTGCAAAAAGTGATTTTTTTGAGCAAAATCAAAACCAAAATTTGGACAACTTATTTAAAAAAAAGAAATCATAAAGATGCTGTGTTCATTGGCTATTCAATAAAAAAAACTTCTAACTGCAACCGTTACCGATAAAAGATAATATAAAATTCACTGTATAACTCTGACCAGATACAAACATTTTGTTAAGCCCTCAATTGTTAGTTATGTCTATACGCACAAGCCGGTGAAATATTAGAGCCCCACCAAGGCCCGATCGTGGTTGGCTTGGCAAATTCGGATTGGTCAAGTTCGGAGCAAAATCTAGACCAAAATTTGGGCAGAAATTTTTTTTTTATTCATAAAGTTAGCTGCGTTCTTTTGCAATTCAACAAAAAAAAAACTTTTTAGCTGCAACCGTTACCGAGCTTCTTCGATCCAAGTCGGACAGATCACTTTTTGGGGTAGTTTTGGGCGCGACGCATTTGGATTGTACGGGGGCGCTTCGACCGTCACAGCTCGGTCGGATTACTTCCGATTTTTAGTGTCGGGAAGTTTTTGGATAACTCGGGCCTTGCAAATCCATTGCAGCCTCGGAATCGCTCTACAGCCTCGGTAAAAAAGAAAAAAAAGAGTCGATCCGAACGCGGAACAAATTTACCCGGCGGGTAACCCAACGACATTCTCTTTTTCATGCCAGAATTAGTCTGTTGTTTATTACAAAAAATTAAAAATAAAAATATTTAAACCCAAATATATTAAACGTAAAAAATAATCAAATATTTTTAATAAATTCTGATAATCTGATAACACTAACAAATTAACATACTTTAAACCATTGTATGTTAAGTTTAGTACCTCTTCAATGAATTTTGATAATACATCACCATTAATTACAATCGGCAAACTCAGTTTACTGAATTTTATTTAAATCTAAAGATTTACTACACATGACTTCGCTCGTACGGCATTACCTAGCAACTAAGCCGAGCAGTACAAAATTTTGCATGCCGGATTTATCTTGCAACTAGCAAGGCTTTACAATCTTAATAATAATAATAATAATAATAATAATAATAATAATAATAGGTATTTATTGTCCTACAGGAAACAATTTCCAATTATAATAGAACATTCAAAAAAGTACCATATACAAGTAACATAAAATAATAAAAATACATATAAAAATAAACAATTTTAAAATAAGATTACATTTGCAAAAAATAAAAAATAAAAATAAAATTTAATAAAAACTAAATAACTGGATTAATTATACACTTAAGACTATCATTAAAAATATCAGCAAAAGAATTTGAAGATATAAATATTGATTTAGACGAAAACTTGTTAGAAAATAACATGGAAAAAGATGTTAAAAGCATTGAAGAAGAAATAAAAACGGAAACTCCTGTCGTTAACGATATATCAAAAGAAGAAGAAAGAAAAAAAAGACTGTTAACTCCATGTTCATCAGAACAAAAAACATTTTTTTGTTTATCACATTAGAAAGAAAATACCAGCCAAAAAACATGAATGTTTTGAAATTAAAAATAAATATAAACTGCTTCTGGAAAACAAAGACTGGAACAAAATCAAAGTAATTGTGCAAAACCAGTACCAAAAATTAAAGTGAATACTAGTATTTTGTTTTAATAAAAGATGAATATATAGGTTAAATGTTACATTGGTTGATACTCTCACATTTTTTTAATACTTTTCATTTTGTAGTATTGACGATTTAATTTTTTGTAAGAAATATTTTAATTTTTTTAATAATTTGCCTGGTATTTATTATATTGATGTTTCTACTTTAGTTCTCAGAACTAAATTAAACCTTAAAACTAATCTATAAATTTGAAAAATTGTCATTAATACCGCAGAAGTAGTTTTAATAATAATAAAAATAATAAGTAAGTATAAATTGTTATTACTTTAAAGGTTTAAAATTTGAAGTGTCAATGTTTTAAAATTCATAACAAACAGATTTTGTTTAAAATTTGTTTAAAGAAGAGATTATCAAAAATGTCAACTTCAATGATGCACATCAAGTTAAAATCATTTAAATCAAACTTTGTTTACATATGTAAATGTAAATTTTTCAATTTCTAAATTTTATTCAAATCGAAAATCTAATTTCTCTGTTGTAATTAGCATACTTCAAAACCTCCGTATGCAACATTACTCCGATGAAAAGTATCTAAGCTATTAGTCAATTTTAGATCAGCAATAATTTATTCGTTTTTGAAAAGAAATTAAAAGAGAAATAAAAATAAATTGCTTAGTATTGTCCCGTTGGTGTCAAAATTAAACATATTAAGTTTAATTTTGACACCAATTATTTTTTTAATGCAGTTAATTATTTTTTTTATTTTATTATATATATTGTTGGAGCCGCCAAATTGTATTATTATTTAATACGTTTTATTATATCTAATTATTTTATATTTATGGTTATTGTGACATCCGTTTGTAATTATTTGTTTTATTTGTATAGATGTATTTATTTTTAAGCATTTATACCTGATTAACCCTTAAATTCCCAGAAATATGAATTTTATTACTCGTTGTTAAAAACTAATCATTGCACCCTTTTTTTCCCCTGTACACTTTTACCCATTAATAAATTGTATATATATTGTATTTTATGTAAAATAGAGTTAGTTATTATTGAACTTGCAATCGAGCAGCAATAAATACATAGAGTAAGAAGACAGCGTTTATTATAAAAACCTACCCAATCTACTTAGACCGCGTAAGGACGTAAATTCAATTATTTCCACGTGGCTAAACCATATATATATATATATATATATAAAACTTATTGTCATGTCACTATCTGTATATCTATTATAGTGCTAAGAAAGAAGCCGGAATAAGTTTCGAAACGTCCACATTTATTGTTTTTATTGTAATTAATAAATGCCAATAGTCCTATATGCCGTTCATTAATTTTACCTAAACAATATGTATTGAAAGACGAAAGATAATAAAAAAGAAGAAAGAAATAAATATTTTATCGGCTGGGAATTGAAAGAAGAAAGATATGGAAATATATGTCTCAATCATATTGGAATGGCTAAGAAAACTGGAATCGCATAAAATAAAATTAATTAGGTTAGTTAACAATAAAATGTTCTTATTGCGTCGTAAAAAGAATATCATACCGTCATATATAGAAAAAAATTACCAACTGCACATATTTAAATCTTCACGTAAAAAAATATATAAATAATAAACTAGAAAAAACTGTAAATTCCTTTAAACTGAAAATACTTAAGGACCTGGTTTCTCATAAAAAATTTGGTACTTCTCAAATAAGTGTGGAGACGTGCAGCCACCTTGTAACAACCAGCAAAATATATGAATTTTTAATAAATGTAAGTTACCTCTATGTTATGAAAGAACAACCAAATTTATAAGAAAGTGTAATTTTTTTCTATACCTACAAGATGAAATAAAAATTGATATAAATATTTGTTTGTTTATTATGTGTGAACAATAGAATGATGAATTAATTAAAATTATGTAAGGTATGCTTCTAATAAAGAAGTCAAAGTGTGATAAGAGTTTTAAATAAATATTGCATAAATGTTGACTGAAATCAAAAAAATAAGTTTTATTTATTTAGTTTCTTGCATGTTCTTTATTGTTTGTATACAAAAAAATGTTTGTTTGATTTTTTTACAATACATACCAGAAGGGTTTATAATAGTGCGTACACTCTAGTAACAAAGTGCCGTACCACAACACCGTCGCGTAACATCACCCTGCAATACGGAATCAAATTTTTTGATCCGAAGCATAAAACCGACAAGCGATGGGACGCTGTTGCAGGGTGATCTTATGCGTAGGTGTTGCGGTACGGTACTTTGTTGCAAGTGTGTACGCACTATAAAAATGAAATCAATATTCATTTATAAATGTAGATTATCTTGCATATATATATTATATATGTATATTTTAAAATTATATTTATAAAAATAAAGCATATAAAAGTTTATTTTTATAAATATAATTTTAAAATACAAATATATACAATATTCATTTATTTCTTTTCATTATAACATATAAAACATAAAAATTAGATTTGTTTCTAAATACTAAAAATAAATTGCTGTCAAAACGATTTCATCTACAAAATATTTTTTAAAAGTTTCCGGTAAATTAGAAATAAATATAAAAACTAAGTTTTTTATACCATATCCTTCTCTAGTGGTCGTTGATAATAGTTGATATTTATTTTTTAAATTTTAAATCGAGTTCGGTACATTGAATACTCTTATAATATTAGTCATGAGGTGTAGTATTATATAAAGAAAACGGGCTGCTATAAAACCAAACGCATTGGAAAAAAACGAAATCGTGCGGCCAAATCTGCTTTTAAAAGAACAAATAAATTAAAAGAACAAAGTAACCAATTGCAATTGGTAAATGATAATTCAGAACGGGCGGAAGAAAATGAAACGAACACGGCAACAGTTCAATGTAATCCAGGCCCTCACAAGCAAACTATACAATCATAGACAATTCTGACAAATCTGATTCCCCAACCGATAAATCAGATGAATATGATTTTACGTGGGGATCTTTAGATGAATATACTGCTATCAGTAATAAGAAATAATTTAATTATTGAGAAATCTAATGTAAAAAAAATGATGGTTACAGGATCGTAGAATTCAGTATTTATTAAAGCAAACTGTAACATGCAAAGTGAGCATAATAAATTATGTAGTGGTGGCCAACCAAGAAAATCGTGTTAGTTTGTCTTGCAGTTACATATACAAGAGCAATATTTGTGAAATGGAAACTATTGTGTATACCTAAAACATTACGAAAGTATCAAAACGGCCACAGCTATAATGCTGTGAAAATTTTATAAAATTATACTTTATGATTACCATACATTCATGTTCTACAACAGTGTATTTAATTTTTTGATAGCGTACTTTATAGCAAGTATAGTATATACAGGGTGAGCGAAAATGACCGAGGATTTTCAAATATTCCTGCGAAATTTTTTAGTGATTTTAGTGTGTACGAGTTTGTCAACCTGTTGCCTTTGAACAAGATAATCCTAAAAGTCACCAGAATAAACGTCAATTTTCATAGACGTTTGTCACTTTTTATATTTATTAAAAATTATGTAAAGCACATGTAAAGGTTAATTTACTATAATAAAATGTGAATTGTGAAGTATCGAATGAATTTTAAATAGTGTGAAGTGTGTTATGCACAAACTATGATTGATAATTGAATATTTAAATTATATAATAGTCATTGTTTAAGGTTAATGTTTATTAAATATATGTTTAAGTCAATTTGATAATAAATTATAAATTGAAAGTGCAGTGTAAATTTGAAATAATGTGAATTAAGAATGTGTTATGCATACTATGAATAGGATATTTAAGTTATATGTACAATAATGTTTATACAAGAATACAGTGATTTTATAATCGCAATGGAACTATCAATAAGGATGGCACCTGGTCGTACTCTCTTCGGTCTCCAGAATTTCTTATAAAAAGGTTGTGAATTACTAATTAAAAACTATGCACCTGTTAGAAGAAACCACCTGACAGGCTGTTCATTGTAATTGAAGAGGTTGCTTACAATATAAATAATGATGAAATATTGAATAAGATTTTTTTACCGATGAAGCTTTGTAGTTGTTTTCAATTCCTATTAGTTACACGAAACAACTTTACACTGGTATTTGGGTTGCAATCTTAAGGTAAAGAATAAATAAACCTATATTTTTTGATAAAACTTTATTAAATTGATTCAGGTACGATTAAAGAGAGTACTACCTGTGCCATATTTATTGATTGTTCTACTAGGATAATAAATCTTTACTATAGAAACATTTTGTTTTTGTGTATACTGTAGTGTTAATAGTTCATTTCACAATTTTCTACAATTACCTATTATTATTATTATTATGTTAAATTAATATTTTTTACTAATAATTAACCAAATAAAAATAAACATTTGCTACTTTTCATAATGATAATTTTGTTAATTAAAATTTAATTGTTAGCGTTGTCACAAATAAAATTTTTGTTCTTGCGTAACACCATTATACATATAATTTAATAATTTAATTCATAATCTAGTACAATTACCTGATGTTATTATTCTTATTATGTTTATACTGAGTATTAATTTTTCAATAATGATTAACCCTATAAAAATATACATATATACACATATACATACAAATTGTTATTTATCATAATAGTTAAGTTTCCAATTAAATAATAGAAACGTTTTATTTTAAGTGTATTTAATTAATCAAATATTATTTTTAATCATTCAAATTTATTTTAAAATAATTCATCATTGTTTATTATGTACTTTGTATATATTTTAATTGTTTATAATAACATTAATTACTACAAGAACAAAATTTGTGTTACGCCTATGGTAATGGTCAAGGGCAGTCTAGGGATATGTTTTTTTAATATTTACAATAAGTGTATATTTGGTCATTCTCGCCCACCCTGTAGTGTACCAAGGGCCAAAAATCGGCGGAGCAAAGGGCTGCCAAAAGCGAAAGGCAGCTAAAGCATTTTGGTGCAAGTTACACTCAATATTTGTTCGCTTGCCCCAAATAAAAATATTGTTTCAAGAAAAGAAACTTTATTATAATCTGTCACTACTGTCACATTTTAAGGTATGACGTAAACATTGATGTGAAATTGTGATTTACAGCCAATCAAATAATACAAAAGTTTTTTTTCGCCTGCCTCTACCGAAAGCATTTGTTTCGGCACTAAAATTAGGGCCGAAAATCGTCTTTTCGGGGATTGGGCCTCTAAACTATTCGCGGTATTTGATTAGCTGTAAATCACAATTTTATATGTTACTTTAAAATCTGATAGTAGTGACAGATTATAATAAACATTGAAAACAATGTTTTTAATTGAGGCAGGTGACAAAATATTGAGTGTAACTTGTGCCAAAGGCCTATTTTCGGCCCTTGATACACTATATACTATTTAAGCCTTTTAATTATACAAGGTGTTTCAAAACATGTGTTGGAAAATAAAAGGTTGGATTTCTTGTAAATTTTTTTTTTTTTTTTTAATTTTTGTCGATATCTCAGGAACCTTTGTTTTAGAAAACTAAGCAATAACATAAAAAAAAAAATCACAAAACTTGTTGAAAATGACCTCCTCCTACGGTAACGCAGGCTTTCAACCTACGTCTTAGTGACTGACGTACCCGCTCAAAAATGCCTGGAGTGTTTTGTATCGTATTGCAGGATGCAATAATGCGATTTCTTAATTCTTCATCAGTATTAACTGATGTAGTGTAAACTAAACTTTTTAAGTGACCCCACAAAAAAAATCCAAAACATTTGGATCTGGAGACCGAGGAGACCAAGCCTGTGAGCCTCCTCGACCTATCCAACGGTTCCTATACTGTTCATTTAAGAATTGACACGCAACTAAACTAAAATGTGCACATTGTGCATGAACCACATTTCGTTTCTTAATTGAACCGGAACGTCCTCTAAAAGTTCTGGCAGCTCTTCTTCAAGAAAATTACGATATGATTGACTATTTAGCCTAAAAGGTAAAAAATATGGACCTATTAAATGGACTTCTACAACACCTTCCCAAACATTAACGGAAAATGATGATGGCCTTCCATTATGGCATGTGGATTTTCGTCGGCCCATACATGATTATTTTGGAAGTTTATAACCGCATCGCGAGAAAAATTCGACGAACTTTTGCTGCATTTCCATCGGCAACGCCATAAACAAAATGCATATCGCACATCTCGCTATTACTGTAATTATTCATTTTGCTATCACCACGCAAGCAAAATACTAAGAATGGGCAAATTAATTTAGGTTATTTAACAACTAAACGACAATTGTCAATAACTCAAATGCATGAACGCTGACTTGACTGACTATCATAAAATGCCGTATTTCTCTAAAACGGTTTACGTTAGAGCTTTTGACTAGGAGTACCTTTTTTGTGAAGAAAATATTGGTGGTTCACAATGTGCTTTCAGAATGCCAATTTCCCAAGTGTCATAGAAATTAGAGCCATAAAAACCTTACGCAACCCTAAAATCTCCGTCAATGGCAAATAATTTAACAAGCGCTTAAAAAGTAGCTAATATTAATGCTAAAATGTGTACAAAAGCTGAGTTTTGTATCTCAAACAGTTCCTGAGATATCGTCAAAAAATAAAAATAAACTAATTTTTTTACACCCTGAATCTTAAAAACGGTGCGTTTGCGGAACCATGTTAATGGGAACTTTTTTTCTTATAATTAACCAACCAATATTTATTTTCCGACACATGTTTTGAAACACCCTGTATATAAGCATTACCTCTGTGATCTGGCAATAGTTTTTTTATTGGGTAATAAAATAGTTTTTTGAATGGACCCCAGCGTAAGTCGGGAGGAACGGACCTAACTCCAGGAGTGTACACGTGAAAATAACTCAAATGTTGTTATCCGATTTTCATTTGTTTTCAATATCTCCAGACCTCTTAACACTAAATTATTGTTTATGGGACGGGTTTAAAGATCAAGTGTTCAAAGTAAAAGTAAACACTCGGGATGCACTAATACAACGCATTAGAAATGTTGCAGCATATCTTAAACAAAAAAATAACTCAACAGGCTTTGTAGATAAAACAGAAAATGTTTAGAGATAAATGACAGTATTTTTGAACATGTGTTATAAGAAGGCTATGATTACCAAAACGTAATATCTCGAAAACTAAGTGGGTCCAAAAGTCATATTATTGTTTAAACTGATCTAATATGTTATTCTGCATCTATCCATGACGTCAAAATTGCTCCAAAATGTGCGCAAAGTGCAGTTACAAAAAACTGCATAAAAATTGCATTTAACGACGCGCTGCAATGCTATTGCATTTGTTATATGATTTTGGTGCAGAATTTTATTGTCTTTTCAATGATGTCGGTATCGTTGCCATGCGACGCTTAATAAGCGATTAATTAAAGATAATTCACTTTTTTTATCTATTTTCAATTAGCTGTAGAAGGTGCAAATAATGGGTCCAAACAAATTTTTTTTTACGAATCGATTTATCTCACTAACGCGCAAATTTTCAGAAAAAATTAACAATTTCGGAGTGACCCGTTGCTAATTACTGATAATCACTATTTTTAATTAGGTAATTAATTGCGCGCATTAACATGTTATATACCATTGAAAGCGCTGTTCTTCAGGCTATCCAGCGGTATAAATATAATTGCTCTCCGATGCATTATAAGCGAGAAAATGCACTTTGACTGACATCACCTTTATGGATATAGTTATGGATAACTTCACAGCGGTTCCTAATAAAGGAAATATTTCAAATGTTATATTATAGAAGAAATATGTAGAACAAAATAATTTCATTTTGTTTACTTATTGATTTAGTACATATACAAAATTACAATTTTATTAGAAATATACAAATTTTATATCAGTATTTTATTAGAACACCGAAACTCATCGCGTCGAAACGCTTATAAAAAGTGTATTTTGCTTCGAACATGAGTAAACATTCAGACATGACCGACGGAGTTTTTTTTTATTATAATTATTTTACTCAACAAAAATTTCATTCAAAATAGAATTTATTTTTTAACATGAATGATTTTACTCTTTATTCTAATTAGAAATCTATAAAAAGATAAATGCTTACAAAATTGTTCCTTTCTAAACTGTAGCAAAGCCAATTACAAAAGAAATATAAATAGTGATTTCCATACATAACCGATTTTAAATTATGTAAATTTATATTAGGGGCGGCTCAATTATTTATTATAATATGTTATAACATCTTCAGATCTAAATGAAATTTAATAAACATTGGTTTTAAGTATGCGAATTATAATGGTGATATAAGAATATCCCTTAATAAATTTAGATATAGGGTAAAAAGTTATTAGCTTTATAAAAAATGTACAAATTAACATATTTACTCTAATTTTAAATTATTAAACTCATGAGACAATAAGATATAAAAAAATTTAACATAATTGTACAAGGTAACATTTGCTTTCATTCGACACTCATATTACAATAGTGTCATATTGTACTCTTAATTTGTTTTATCAGGAGATGAAAGGGTACAATGTACTACGGTAGTATAAACTAATTGTATGTTACCATAACTTAACATAATATATTGATGCTATACTTGTACTCTTAATCTATTTAACAGGATAGAGGGCACAAATTGTGTCCTTAATTTGCTTAGCAGGGGGTACAATAGGGTATAATATTTTTGGGTATTGAAAATAATTCTATGTTACCCTATTTGCTTTCATTTGATACCCATATTTGATTTATACAATATTTGTACCGTTAATTTGTTTTGCAAGAGGGACAATAAGAAACAATGTTATAGGGCACTATGATATAGTTATAAGTTACATTATTTGCTATTATTTGATACCCATATTAAATTTGTTTATAATTTGTATCTTTATTTTGTTTACCAGAGAAGCAGTAGGGTACAATGTTCTGGAGTACACTACAATAATTGTATGTTACCATATTAACTTTCAGTTGATACACATATTACTTTTAAGCAATATTTGTACTCTTAATTTGCTTAGCAGAGGGACGATAGGGTACAATGTTCTAGGATACTTTAAAATAAATGTTTGTTATCATATCTTCTTTCATTTGATACCCATATTACATTTATGCAATGTTTGTACTTTTAATTTGCTAAGCAGAAAGACAATAGAATACAATGTTTTGCGGTACTTGACAATAATTGTATGTTACCATATTTGTTTTCATTTGTTACCCATATTACATTTACTCAATAATTGTACCCTTAATTTGCTTAGCAGGAAAAACAATAGAGTACAATGTTCTGGGGTACTTTAAAATAAATGTTTGTTATCATATTTGCTTTCAATTGATACCCATATTACATTTATGCGATAGTTGTATCTATGATTTGGTTAGCAGGGGGGACGGTAGAGTACAATGTTTTAGGGTTTTCTACACCAATTTTATGTTTTTATATTTGCTTTCATTTGATACCCATATTACATTTATGCAATATTTGTACCCCTAAATTGCTTAGCAGGGTGGACAATAGAGTACAATGTTTTGTGGTGCTCTACAATAATTGTATGTTACCGAATTTGCTTTTATTTGATACCCATATTAAATTTAAGCAATATTTGTACCTTTAATTTGCTTAGCAAGAGGGACAATAGGGTACAATGTTTTGATGTACATTGAAATAAATGTTTGTTACTATATTTGCTTTCAATTGATACCCATACTACAGTAATGCAATATTTGTACCTTTATTTTGCTTAGCAGGTGGGACAAGAAGGTACAATGTTTTTGGGTACTCTATAAAAATTGTGTTAGCGTATTTGCTTTTATTTGATACCCATATTACATTTAAGCAATATTTGTACCTTTAAGTTGCTTAGCAGGGGGGGTCAATGGAAGTACAATGTTTTGGGGTACTTTGAAATAAATGTTTGTTACCATATTTTCTTTCATTGGATACCCATTTTACAGTAAAGCAAGATTTGTACCTTTAATTTGCTTAGCAGGGGGGACGATAGGGTACAATGTTTTGGGGTACTTTGAAATAAATGTTTGTTACTATATTTGCTTTTAATTGATACCCATATTACAGTAATACAATAATTGTACCATTAATTTGCTTAGCAGGGGGAACTATAGGGTACAATGTTTTGAGGTATACTACATCAAATGAATGTTTTTATATTTGCTTTCATTTAATAACTGTCCAGGGGCTGATAGATTAACGGCTTTTTTTCTCAACAAATGTGCGTTTGCCCTTTGTCAGCCCTTATGGCTTTTATTTAACTTATCTCTGGTTATGGGTACTTTTCCTACTTGCTGGAAACAAGCTTATGTCACTCCGATTCATAAGTCCGGTGCTAAAAATGATGTAACAAACTATAGACCTATATCTATTTTATCAGTTATTCCAAAAGTTTTTGAAAAGTTAATTACCTGTCAATTGACTGCCATTCTGCAATCTGAAATTGCTCTCAATCAACACGGTTTTCGAACGGGCAAATCGACATCTTCCAACTTTTTGTTGTATGAATCTTATATAACAGATGCGCTCGAAAACAGATTCCAGGTAGATTCAGTTTACACTGACTTTTCAAAAGCTTTTGATACCGTTGACCACAAGATACTAATTATGAAACTACGTGGTATTGGAGTTAATGGCACCTTGTTAATGTGGATTCAATCCTATTTATCTAACAGATCTCAATTCGTGCGCATTGGTCAGTGCGTTTCTCGTAATATTGATGTTACGTCGGGTGTTCCACAGGGGTCACATCTTGGACCTTTACTGTTCAATATCTTTATCAATGATGTGGTACATTGTTTTTCTAATGCACGTTGTTTATTATTTGCGGACGATATAAAAATCTTTATGAAAATTCAGTCTTTAGATGATGCTATACTACTTAATAAAGAAGTACAGATTTTTTCTAGTTGGTGTCAGACTAATAACTTACTACTTAATTTAAATAAATGCAAAGTGATGACTTTTTCTAGACGTCAGTCTACGGTGATGTATGGTTACTCTCTCATGAATGTAATGTTGTTAAGAGTTAACACTATTCGTGATTTAGGCATTACGTTTGATTCAAGCCTTTCATTTACACTACATATCGATACTGTTGTGGCTAAAGCTTATCAACTTTTAGGGTTTGTCAAGCGTAACTCTAAGGAGTTTTGTGACCATCGTACTCTAATTATCCTTTACAACGCTCTAGTACGTCCCCATCTCGAGTATTGTTCCAATGTGTGGTCACCATACACCGCCGTCAGTAAAGGAAAAATTGAACAGATTCAAAAAAAGTTTGTTCGTTTTTTGGCGTATAAATGCAACATTGCAGCCAGCTACTCGGAACTGCTCTCTACATTTAACATGACTAGTCTTGAAAAAAGACGTTTTAATTTTGACGTGACACTAGTTTTTAAAGTGCTTCGTGGGATTATTGACTGTCCTGACTTGCTCAGCTCTATAAGTATTCATGTCCCAGCTCGAGTTTTACGCAATGACTATTTATTTCATATACCGTTCAAACGCAATGATTATGCGGTGCACTCTGCATCTACACGTATTTTGCGGCATGCCAACGAAGTTAAAGTGGATTTTTTTAAAGATTCGTTTAACACCTTGCGACGTGCACTTGTCACCCATACGTGACCTTTTTTATATTTTGTAACTATTTAAGTTTTATTCTTATTTTTAATATTAATTGTTTTATGTTTAATTTATGTTTTTTAAATTGTAAATATATACTTATTTTGTAATGGCTTCCGTTGACTAGTAAATAAATAAATAAGTAAATACCCAATATAACATTTATGCAATATTTGTACCGCTAATTTGCTTAGCAGGGGGACAATGAGGTACAATGTTTTGGGCTACTTTGAAATAAATGTTTGTTACTATTTTTGCTTTCAATTGATACCTAAACTACAGTAATGCAATATTGTACCTTTGTAATAACATATTATTACTACAATTTAAAACCCCCGCGCTACCTCATATTCTACCGGAGGAGCTGCGCGCGATCTTCCCCCACTGCAACAAATGAAGCCGGCGCGTGACGTTCCCCTACTCCAAACGGACAAAGCGCGCACAAGGTTTCCCACTTCATCTCCCACTCCAGTGACGTAGGACAGAGAGCAGGGATTGGCGGAAGATGACAACAGCAGACCCCACCGCTCCAGAACTGGGTATAAAACTGCGAACCCATTGATGCCGCTTTATGGGCGGAGCATCGACGACCAATAGGAGCAGAGGCAGGGGGTATAAAGGTAAAACTTTCAAGCCGAAAGTTTAGTGTTCCACAAGCATCGACAGCCTCAGGATCGACTTAGTCACACCGAGCCAACATGCGACCCCAGAACAACAACTTCACTGCTTCCTACACGACCCACGCTATGCCCACGGACTTCGCCAACGGAAACCAGACCGCCAACCATACACCGACGCTCGCCCCAGGAGTTTACCCTGTAACTCCTGGTCTGCACCAGGTCTACCGGCCTGCACCCTCCGCCGTAGACTTGAACCCGATAACCGGGACTCCTGACTGGAAAACCTTCATGCCGACCCACGCTACTCACCTGGACCACCCCCAACAAACTCACTTATCACCATCGCCGGACCTGGGGTCTTGCACCTTCGCCCCAAGTCCACAGCAGGCTCACGGCATTGCACACCCTGCCGTGGGTCACGTCCCGAACCCTGGGGACATCTCCCGTAGGTACACCTGCGGGAGCTACACGTCGCTTCCACAGCGACCCCACGAGCACCACTCCGGCAACCACTGGGGCGTGCATTCTCTGGGCTGCGGGTTCGTCCCTAACTCAGTCGCACTAACCCCTGCACGTTATGGATCCACTCCATACCCGTGCCAGGCGTCCTCGACCCCTGGGGGACGCCTCCACCAGGATGCTCTCGAGCACCAGGTGGCCGCCGAGTGGCAGCATCACACCAACCATCTGGTTGGCCCCAAACGAGAGAACAAACCTCTCCCCCAGGTGCATAACTACGGTTATCCACCCTCCGCCGACGCGGAGACATCGAAAGGATATCCATCCACGCCTTTCAACACCACCGACTATACCTTCTACAATTATGGAGGAATACAGCCGGTGACACCATTGATGCCGCCAAGGGGCGGAGCATCAGCGACCAATGGCGACGCAGCACAGCAGAGCGGAATGGGTATAAAAGAAAAACTCGCACGCTGCAGAGACCAGTCTACTTCGACCATCGAGCACGAACAGGCAACTCCGTTCCAACTCCAAGATGAAATCGCAACCAGACAACGAGATGACGACCACCGCTACGACCACGGACAACCCCATGGAAATAACCAGCTCTACACCGACGACTGCACCGGGGAGATTTACCATCCTCTCCGGCCTCGATACTCCGGATGGCATAGCACCCCACGCCACCGGGTATCAACCCACGCCCTTCGGCATTGCACATACCGCCGCAAGGGCCCAAATGCACACGACGACCACCCACGCTATGATCATGGACACCCTCTGGAACAACGATCTGAACATGACGTACCACCAGCAGGGAGCTTACCCCAAGCTCGCTCACCACCAAGTCGGTAGCGTTGCACTACCTGCAGCCGACTCACGCCCGACACCTGGGGCACACCGCCACGAGGTGACTACGCTCGAGGAAGTGGTGATCCACTCACCACCACCTCCAATTACACCGAAGATGGAGGTCCAGCCACCTGGACCTCATCCCCGAGGCGTAACGGCATTCCAGGTCGTACCAACCAGCCTGGGGCAAGTCGCCACCGACCTGCCTGGCGTAGCTCCGCTTCACGGAGGTCCACCAATGGGTTATACAACCCGGAGGCACCTGGAGGACGGGGCCTGTGTGGCGTGGGAACCAGCGGGTTCGGAGTCTTCGGGCTCGAGCGTCCGTGGGACGTGTGTGTCGGGGCCTGCGGGTCTGTGCGTCCGTGGGACGTGTGTGTCGGGGCCTGCGGGTCCGTGCGTCCGTGGGACGTGTGTGTCGGGACCACTAAGTCCATGCGTCCGTGGGACGTGTTTGTCGGAACCTCCGGGTTCACGCGCCTGTGTGGCGTGTCAGTCGGAACCTTCGGGTTCACCATATACACAAACCAGGTACGAATGTACCAAACCCTGTCCGGGACTCCCCTCCGGACTTGGACCGGCAACCTCCGCCATTCCCATGGAGGCCGTGCCGGTAACACCATCACAAAAGCGGCAGTCTTTCCTCAGAGTCAGACCAGCTTCAATAGAAGTATAACTACGGTGAGCCGAGCAGCGCGAACCACCACCTTACCCATACCCTACTGTCAAACATTACTTGCTTAGATAGCACATACGTGTTTCCTGGTAATGTTTGAAAAATCTGTTTAATGTTAAACGCTTAGATGGCTCATTCGAGTCTCCCTTTAACATTAAACCTCTACTATCCTCTCATCACTAAGCATTGCTTGCTTAGATAGCACATACGTGTTTCCTGGCAATGTTTATTGATTTATTCAATGTTGGATGCTTAGATGGCTCATCCGTGTCTCCTTCTAACATTGAATCGTACTCCCGCTTCCCAACCTCCACTTCGTTCGAAAGTAAACAGTTTTATATTATTAGTTTAGTTATTAGTTAGGTTAGTTTAGTTTATTTGAATAAACATATTATTATTGCAATCATGTTGCATTATTTGTCAACACCTCACCTTTCCCCCTTTATAGGAAGTTAAAGTGGTCACAATTTGGCGCCCGAGCAAAATAGTTTCTTGATAACAAAATTAGGTTAGATTAGTTAGTTATCTCTTAGGAATTTTTTTTAATTACACAAATTTAAAGTGTATATTAAATAAGTTAAAAGACCAAAATTTGAAGCATTAAAATTTTAATATATTTTCTTTGAACATAGACGGAAAATACATTACAAAAATGCCTAAAAATACACGAGCGAAAAGGCTATCAATTACGATAGACAAACAATCAAATACACGTTTCGAATGGATAAATAATTTATCCGAAACGGAATTAAAAGCCGAAATGAGTATTCATAATCTCAACACAAATTTAGACACAGTAGAACAATGTAGAAAGGAACTGTTTGACTTTTTCATAACAGGCCGAAAACAAACGCCTGAAAAACCATCAGTTCCAGTACAAGAACCGAACATATACGACAAAGTACGGTCTTGGAACTTGCATTATAATGGTGATAATACTGCACTGTCTTTTCTTGAAAGGCTTGATGAGTTAAAAGTAGGTAACAAAATTAAAGAAGAAACGTTGTTACTAGCCTTGCCAGAAATATTTGTAGGTAAAGCATTAATGTGGTACCGGAATTTCAATAAGAACTGGACAAAATGGTCCGACTTTGAAAAAGATTTTAAAATTTTCTTTCTTCCATACAGACAACTTTCAAAGTTGGAAGATGAAATTAGAAATCGCACTCAGCACAGAACAGAAAATGCAAAAAATTACATCAACGAATTATACACGTTGATACGCAGACACGGCGGCTTAACAGAGGAAAGCACTATGGAACGCATTTATACAAATCTGCTACCAACCTATAGGCAATACATAAAAAGAGCCGAAGTGGATAACTTATTTCAATTAATGGAACAAACTGATGAGTTTGAGGCATTACAAAAGGAATTATCTAGTTTTAATCCAGAACCTAAATTCAATAATCAAAACTCAAGTTACAACAAATCCGCATCAAAAAATGTGGAAATATATTCAAGATTCGACAAGAACACTTGTTGTTGGCGCTGTAGCTATCCGCTACACCCAAATCAACCATGTTCAAATCCACGAATAATTTTTTGCATTCACTGCCGCAAAACAGATACTCTAACAAAACATTGCAACTGTTCAAAAAAATCTGTTTCGGGAAACAAGCACCCGATCGGTCTAAATCAAAGGTATTCCGATCAACCCAACTAAACACTACCAAAAACCTTGATACCTCTCAGTGGATCTTAAAAATAAACGTTTATGGACGCTCCTACAACGCACTTATTGATTCAGGCTCTGCCAAATCATATATAAGTGAAAACGTTTATAAACATTTTCCATAAAACCAGCAATTAAAAACTAAAGAAATTAATTTTGCTGCATCTTTAGTAGAGGGTACTTTAGTGACAATTGACAAAACTGTCAGCGCTAAAATAACAGTACAAAACAAAAAGGATACCGTAAACTTTATGGTTTTCAAAAAACTGTCATTTCCAATCATTATAGGAATGGATTTATTAACAAGATGGAAGGTAAAACTTGACTTTGCATACCAAATTTATCCAAACCTACTAATACACCAGTTAAAGCAATCTCAACGTTGAATGAGTTAAAAACAAACAACTTAGAACAACTTCTCAAAAATGAACGAGAAATGAGCAATAAAAGCAAAATCGGAAAAACAAATGTTTTAACTCACAAAATCCGGTTAGCGCAAACAACTCCACTAAAACAACGCTACTGGCCCAGAAATCCGAAAATCACTGAAATTATAAACGAGGAAGTAAACAAGATGCTAGAAAGTGATATTATAGAACCATCAAAGAGCCCTTGGAGTTCACCTGTAGTAGTGGTTAAAAAGAAAAACAACAAAAATCGGTTTTGCATTGATTTTCGCCAAGTTAATAAGGTGACAATTAAAGACGCATACCCTTTACCATTTATAAACTCCATACTCGACAAGCTCAAAGAAGCAAAATATATTTCGACTTTAGATTTACAAGACGGTTACTGGCAAGTCCCACTGGATGAAGCAAGTAGAGAAATAACTGCTTTTACAGTTCCAGGACGTGGACTATTTCAGTTCAAAGTTATGCCGTTTGGATTACATTCTGCACCAGCAACATTCCAAAGACTTTTAGACAAAATAATTGGTCCAGACCTAGAGCCAAAGGCATTTGCATATTTAGACGACATCATTGTCTTAGGTAAAAGCTATGAAGAGCACCTTGAAAACCTGAAAGAAGTATTTCAGCGACTACGCTCGGCTAATTTAAAATTGAATTTAGACAAATGTCATTTTTTTGAAACAAACATTAAATATCTTGGACACGTAATTTGTGAAGAGGGAATTAAAACAGATCCGGACAAAATAAAAGCGTTCCTCCAGATACCACCACCAACCAAACCAAAAGAAGTTCGCAGTTTCCTTGGAATTGCATTATGGTATCGTAGGTTTATTCCATCTTATTCAAAATTGGTTAGCCCATTGAACAATCTTTTAAAAAAAGGAAATAAGTTTATTTGGACAAATAGTCAAGCGGAAGCTTTTCAAAATTTAAAAGACAAACTAACATCAGCACCAATATTGACATGTCCAGATTTCAGCAAACAATTTATTTTACAAACAGATGCGTCAGACGTAGGGATAGGAGCAGCATTACTACAAAAAACCGACGAAGGAAATAAAGTAATTGCATACGCAAGTCGCTCCCTCAACAAAGCTGAGAAAAATTACCACACAACAGAAAAGGAATGTTTAGCTATTATTTGAGCTATTAAAAAAATGAAACATTACATAGAAGGCTATAAATTCATAGTCGAATCAGACCATCAAAGTCTCAAATGGCTACAAACTATGAAAAACCCCACCGGACGAATCGCAAGATGGGTAATGGATCTTCAGCAATATGACTTTGAAATTAAATACCGCAAAGGCACACAAAATCAATTAGCAGACACACTATCCAGACAACCATGCGAAGAACCATCAACAACGGATAATCTGATCATTGCTGACTTAACAACAAACTGGTACAACAAAACAAAATCTGATGTCGAATTACAACCAGAAAAACATCCAAAGTTTTGCCTTCTTTTGATCTTCCCCCACTGCAACAAATGAAGCCGGCGCGTGACGTTCCCCTACTCCAAACGGACAAAGCGCGCACAAGGTTTCCCACTTCATCTCCCACTCCAGTGACGTAGGACAGAGAGCAGGGATTGGCGGAAGATGACAACAGCAGACCCCACCGCTCCAGAACTGGGTATAAAACTGCGAACCCATTGTTACGGCCACCAGGCGGCGCTGATCACCGTAACACACGCCTACCTCGCGACGCGCTCGACCAACCGCGCACTATAAAAGAAATGGGTTTCAGGATTTCGGCAGTCAGTCCCGCAGCAGCAACAGACCAGGCAACATCATCAGTTAGTGGCTGAAATTCCGCCCTAACTCCTGCAAGACCTGCATCACCGCTCCTAGCGCGTCCATCACGGACCCCCTACGTTGACACGACGAACCCCGTCCGTCTACCGGCACCCTCTAAGCTGTGAACCATACCGGCTCAAGGTCACGCCACAGACACGTTGAGACACGTCTCAAATATCAACGTCAGACTGCACGTCATCCCCACATGACACCTGGTGCTCCCTATACCTGGGGCACACCACCAAACCACCCACACAATCAAAACATAACACAAAGGCTGCGTAAACAGTAGCGACCGACCATAACCACCAAGGTCAACCGTCCAAAAGGTCAAACATCGACCTCCTGGACTTGTGACGGTCCGAGATATTCATCCTCGAACTCCCGGGCCGGTAACAAATGGCGCCCAACTAGAGGGCAGAATCAGAAGTGCAAAACTTCTAGAAACACGACACCCTGAGAGAAACAAAGAGAAACAGAACAGCATGGCTCCACCTGGACGAAGCACGAAGAAACGTGCAAACACAATTCAGTCACGGCGCGCAAGCCCTAACAGAGATGTTTACACTCCATATACAGACGCACTGCACGGTTGCCTGTGGGGTCACACTATATCCACCCCCGAGCAGGTTAAACAACCGGAACGTGTGATACATCGTGTCGAGACCCCTGTCGACTTGCAGACGGCTGTGAAGCTCTACGTTCTAAAACCGACGTGACTCACACCATTCGCGATCGGGTGGACTGGGTACGCAAACGAATGACCCAAGTGAATGCTGGTTTGGCAAACACAGAGTTGCTAGACAACATCAATGCAGAATGTGGAAAAGTTTTTGAAGCTTTCATTGACCGCAATCGCTACTGCCAAATTGATGTAGCCACTACTGCGAAGAGATATTTAATGAGCGTGACAAACACGATTATGGAACATTACGCCATACTGGACGAAGCCGCAGAAACGGAAGCAGCGAAAGAAGACATCCTGGAGATTCCGGATCAAATTACAACCTGCTCTATGGACGCAAACGAATCCAATGGCAAAGAAACACCAGGAGATGTACAACACCTAAGCACCTATTCGCCGGATAGCATCATTAATATATACGACGACGAGTAAGTCCTTCAACCGCTGCACTACGCTTGTGAATCTTCCAACGTAGACGCTGTAGCATACGAAGTGGCAGAAGAGTTGTATATGGAAAGGATACCGACGGAGACGGCGATTTACATCATCAAAGACAGAAGCTGCTTCACAGCTGATGTCAACCTACCGAACGTGACAGAGGGAGAGATATTGGACGTGATAGAAGAAGTAGATTGTCAAGTGATGCACAACTTGAACGCAACGAGCGACACCCCGATTGGACTAATACCGTCGGCGAACAAACTCCAAGTGTTTAACCTTGGTGCAAAGAACATTGACAAAGATGAGAAGAGGAAGAAGAGGACCAACACAACACCTGGTGCAGATCAGCACACAACCGCGAGTTGTATTTTTGTCCCGGAATGAACGCAACGCTACCGGCAAATACGCGAAACGCGAGAGACAGTTTAGTGCAGATTATCGACACGCGAAACGCAGACACTTGAGTGCATTACATCGGCACCGAAGACAAAAGAAACATTATCGCGAGTTAAATCATTGTCGCAAGCCGCGAGGAGAACACCTGCTAACATTAAGTGATTGCGCGAAAAGAGACAGTGATAATCCGATAATAACTATGTGTGTACCACCCGATGAACGGTTGCCTCCAGAGCCTCCACCAAAACCCGGATTATAAGTTCGGATTAAAAGCCCGTGCCGCGAGTTACAAAACATTTTGATAACCGTGACACAAAAGACAAAGAGTGAAACCCGCTGTGGACACTTTTATATTTTTACCACTTCCCATTCAACTCAGTGCAATAGACAGGATTATTATTTGATACCCGGTGAACGTGCCCAGGAACATTTCTTACTTCAAGAACTCCTAAAGTTCTTTCGCGTAAACAGTGGGGAATTGTTACGGCCACCAGGCGGCGCTGATCACCGTAACACACGCCTACCTCGCGACGCGCTCGACCAACCGCGCACTATAAAAGAAATGCGTTTCTGTTACAATCCGGGTATCTCCAATTAGAACTTTTTATTTTTGTTTGGTAGGACGTAACCTTGCGCCGAAGCTAACACGGTCAGTGGCCCTCCAGAAATGGTTTGCGGCGGGTAGTGCAATACCGCAAACTCGGTCTTGTAGTTCTTCACTCTCACACAAGCTACACAAGCTCTGGTAATTATTTTTAATAATTAGCCAACTCATACAATCACACAGATTATCAATTATCCTTCGTCTTCTTCTTTGGGTTCCCTTATGATGACGATTCCAGTGTGGCCGGAAATTACCAGGCCCTGTTGCACCTTCTTCGTACCTTCCAGTTTCCCTTATCGCTCTTAGTACAATGAGCAACATGCCATTTAGCTTGGCGTACTCATGTACGATCTTACTGCGATTATTCTTGTGTAATAATCTGGTAATTAATTATGCAGTTAACATTACTGTTTCTATGATGTTATTTTGCTTGCGTAATTGTGTGTGTATTATTTCTGTGTTATAATACTTCACTTTGGCTCTCTCAATATTCTATTATTAATAATATTATTTGTGTGGTGTTTATAATATTATTATTTGCCTTCTGCCTTCAGGCGCGCGGTCGGGTGAGGCCGCGTATTGTGCTTAATACTTGTTCTCGCTGCATGGTTAGCCAGACCACGCCATCCTATAGAGGATGAATCGCGTGCGGGTCTCGTTGCGCGCTAGGCGGGTGATCGCTGAGCGCGGCAGGGGTGAGGTTCGGCAGGCGTGCGAAAGCAGCCGGATGAATTTGCCTACTCGGCTGTATTGGCATGTCCCGTACGCTCTGGGGACTTTGCGCGGCGGCGTCGGTGTTACCTTCTCTCGCGCGGAACTCTGTTGATGTTATTAATAATAATTATTGCTGTTGTTGTTGTAATAATTATTAATGGGTATTTATTAATAATTATTATTGTTAATTATAATTATGAATACTAATTATAATTACGAATTATTATTCTTTTTCATTAATTACTGGTTTTATTGGTAATTATGAACTGCGTACGGATGTTGTTCTTTCTAATTAGTAATTAATTATGTTTTACTAATTTAATTAACTAATTACGGCCAATACGCTCCGGTAACATTTCAGGATTTCGGCAGTCAGTCCCGCAGCAGCAACAGACCAGGCAACATCATCAGTTAGTGGCTGGAATTCCGCCCTAACTCCTGCATCACCGCTCCTAGCGCGTCCATCACGGACCCCCTACGTTGACACGACGAACCTCGTCCGTCTACTGGCACCCTCTAAGCTGTGAACCATAACGTCAGACTGCACGTCATCCCCACATGACACCTGGTGCTCCCTATACCTGGGGCACACCACCAAACCACCCACACAATCAAAACATAAAACAAAGGCTGCGTAAACAGTAGCGACCGACCATAACCACCAAGGTCAACCGTCCAAAAGGTCAAACATCGACCTCCTGGACTTGTGACGGTCCGAGATATTCATCCTCGAACTCCCGGGCCGGTAACACCATCACAAAAGCGGCAGTCTTTCCTCAGAGTCAGACCAGCTTCAATAGAAGTATAACTACGGTGAGCCGAGCAGCGCGAACCACCACCTTACCCATACCCTACTGTCAAACATTACTTGCTTAGATAGCACATACGTGTTTCCTGGTAATGTTTGAAAAATCTGTTTAATGTTAAACGCTTAGATGGCTCATTCGAGTCTCCCTTTAACATTAAACCTCTACTATCCTCTCATCACTAAGCATTGCTTGCCTAGATAGCACATACGTGTTTCCTGGCAATGTTTATTGATTTATTCAATGTTGGATGCTTAGATGGATTAGAAGTAAACAGTTTTATATTATTAGTTTAGTTATTAGTTAGGTTAGTTTAGTTTATTTGAATAAACATATAATTATTGCAATCATGTTGCATTATTTGTCATCACCTCACCTTTCCCCCTTTATAGGAAGTTAAAGTGGTCACACCTTTAATTCGCTTAGCAGTGGGAACGATAGGGTACAATGTTTTCGGGTACTCTACAATAATTGTATGTTACCGTATTTGCTTTTATTTGATACCCATATTACATTTAAGCAATATTTGTACCCTAATTTGCTTAGCAGGGGGGTCAATGGGGTACAATGTTCTGGGGTATTTTGAAATATATGTTTGTTACTATATTTGCTTTCAATTGATACCCATATTACAATAATGCAATATTTGTACCTTTAATTTGCTTAGCAGGGAAAACGATAGGGTACAATGTTTTGAGGTATTCTACATCAATTGAATGTTTTTATATTTGCTTTTATTTGATACCCATATTACATTTATGCAAAATTTGATTTGTACCCTTAATTTGCTTAGCAGAGGGGACAATGGGGTACAATGTTTAAGGGTACTTTGAAATAAATGTTTGTTACAATATTTGCTTTCATTTAATACCCATATTACATTTATGCAATATTTGTACCTTTAATTTGCTTAGCAAGGGGGACGAGAGGGTACAATGTTTTGGGGTACTCTACACTAATTTTATGTTACAATATTTGCTTTCATTTGATACCCATATTACATTTATGCAATATTTGTACTATTAATTTGCTTAAGAGAGATACAATACAATAGGGTACAAAGTTTTGGGGTACTCTTAAAGTAATTGGATTTTACCATATTTGCTTTTATTTGATACCCATATTACATTTGTGCGATATTTGTACTCTTATGCTTATATTTGGTTGGTGCAACGTTAAGGAGGGAGCAGTGGGATTACATTAAAATTATACTGTTTTATAGTACTAAAAATTATTATACAAGTTTCTATTTTGCTCTTATTTGATTACTATAGTACATTTGTACAAAAATTTTACTTAACTTACTACGTAATTTTTGTATAAGTTACTACTTTGTTTTAATTTATTACCTTTATTACATGATACCCTAATTTATTTGAAGTCATTTGAATAGGTTTAGCTAATTATTTTAATTATAAAATATAGAGTAACATTCTAATATTGGCTTATTATTGCGGCAAATGCTTATGAGACCTAGCGGCATGCTTATGAGACCAGCGAAAAGGTTAGTGAGACCAGCGGCAATGGTCTCATAATTCGTTGGTCTCATAAACCCATATATCAATAAAGATATATATACAAACCGTCTCAATGTAAGCGGTCTTATGGGAAAACAATCGGCAATCTCCGCCGTACGACATGCAAACGCAATAAAGGGGGGAGATCCGAACACACAGTTGTAAATAACATAAATATTATGTCTTCAATCAGTATTCATACGCTCGCACGCAGAATGCGCACGTGTTAATTTTTTTGACGGCGGCGGAGATTGCCGATTGTTTTCCCATAAGACCGCTTACATTGAGACGGTTTGTATATATATCTTTATTGATATATAAGGGTTTATGAGACCAACGAATTAAGACGGTTTGTATATATATATATATATAAGTAGAGGAACTAGGCGGGGACTCCCGCAATTTTTTATGGGCATTTACAAGGAGTCCAAAATTTCCCGGCGGCCGCCATTTTGGATTTCTGACATCCGGTTGGGCACGGCCATCTGGGCGTGTCAAAGGAAGTGGGCGCTGGGGGTGACCTTGGGGACGGCCATCTGGGCATGTGAAAGGAAGTGGGCGCCGCCTGTGGCGCCCTTCTGTGTGCAAAGTGTGCAGTACCTCCATAAGAGTGTGTGAGTGCGAGGGGTGTGTGAAAACTCGCAAAAAGTGGGATGGAGAATGAGTGCACGTCAGCGCCGCGGTGGCAGAAAAAGTAAGTTGGGATGGATGACGTAATAGAAATTTTGCGTGTCGAGACATGTCAAACATTTTAATTGTGGTGAGTCATCGATGAAAGATAAGAGTTGTGTACCGGAAGTAGCAAGCGCGATAACGATTAATGTACCGTAAGTTGGGATGGATGACGTAATAGAAATTTTGCGTGTCGAGACATGTCAAAAATTTTAATTGTGATGAGTCATCGATTTTTGCAATCGGTCTCCCTACTTTACCGACATTATTTTTGGCGGGAAATTCAAATATTTTTACCAAAACGGCCATAAGGACGGAAGTAGTGTAAAATCAAAGCCAAAAGGGCATAACGGGTGAGGGTGGGCGCCCAAAACGATACTATGATGTAAAGGGTGGAAGATCTCAAACGGGGTACTTGTAAACTACTATGTGTGGCCAAAAGGGCCTAGGGATGGAAGAGCCCGGGGATAGAAAAATCAAATCCAGGCTCAGAACGGCTCTATCATGCACCCTAAGAGAGTTACCGCTCGACCGCCGCCCTCACAGTAGGTGACGTCATCGCTCGACGTAAAATGAGTTGCGCAAAATCTGATGCGCGTTCGGTACCAAAACGGCAGCAGCAGGCAACTCAAACACCGGGACCCAGCAGCATATTTAAAAGATTGCGAAATTTTGTATGAAAAACGGATAAAAAAGGACTCGTTTTTTAAAATAAATGCAGTGTTTTGTGGTAAATTTGTGAAAAACAGTAAAGACGGAAACGTGGAAGATTTCAAGTACATAAACACAAAAAATGCAACCACAGCATTTGAGACTTGTCTAAAATTTTAATTTTGCTGACGTAATTAAAAGATAAGTGCATCCTGTTAAGAAGTGTGGGAAAATGGCTAATTAAAAATTTTAATTTGTATAAAAAGAGATAAGTGTTGTGTAGCGGAAGTGGATTTTGGAAAAGTTAAGCTTGTTGAGACTTGTCTAAAATTTTAATTAGAATGACGTAATTAAAAGATTTTACACAGGGGTCTCGAGGTACTTTACTTCCGGTCACGTGGTCTTAAAAATGTATATTGTTTATTATAAAGGTAGTTAAATTAAACACATCATCTTAATAATACATTTATTATTTTAAAAAATTACAAGATAAATTTGTACGTTTATCAATTAAAAAAAAAAAAATCACATAACAATCTAACATTACCAATTACATAATAAGTTACATTAAATAATAATTTTTATAATTATCTTATCTTAATATTATTTACTATTTAAATAACTACAAATTTTTTTAACATTCTGAAATGTACATTTACTAAACTCATCCGTGTGATTTGGACAGAAATGAGTACATTTTTCAAACTTTTGCGCGTTAGTTTCACCTTCTAAATTTAAAATGGTAAAAATCGGAAAATGTCTTTTTAAAAAATCTTCTTTTTGAACACCCTTGACCACGCGCGTCACATCGGATATGTTTAGGATTCACTACTGCTTCCAATGAATGTTATTGTAATATTTTTAATTCTATGTTGAAATCGTAGTCTATTTTGTGCTTTAATTATCCATTCAGCACCGCTTCTATGAGTTACCACATTCTTCAAGTAAATAAATGACCGTTGACTCGGGTTCACTGAATCTCACTCTTTTTCCCATCACACGAGTTTTCGAACCAACCCCGATAGCGGTGTATATTCAACTATGGTATCGCTCAAAATAAGACAATAACACCTTGTATTGTCTTTAAAAATCTGAGAAGCTTCCATTTCAAGACGCAGGTCTATCGTCGAGGATTTGATGCTTTCATTTTGTTTTGAAACGTCAAATACAAACATTGTGTGATTCTTAAAATCAGTAAATGAAAAGTACGGCTGATTTTTTGCATTATCATAGTAACTCCTTTGAAACTGACAGTACATCTCGTAGGCGGTTAAATATTCACCATTGTCAAAATCCAAATTTAAATTTTCGTATCGATATGTTTCAGAATTTAGATAGATTCTTATGTTTTTAATGTTACAATGATCGAATGTGGAAACGTCCTCACTCGACACACCCTTTTTGTTGACGTAAAAAGCTATGATTACATATCGGGATTTTTCCAGACTGTTTGAGGTTTTTACGGACCAAACACTATCTTTAGATTTATTCATAGAGGGTAGTTCGTGTAGTTCCCATTTGCGAAATGGGATTAAGATTCTAGGATCGGTTTTAACTTGTTCCAACATTTGTAATTTAATTTCATCATTTAATTGTATATGTGGTACTCTCCACTCGATTTTGTTTATTCTAAATTTAATCTGGCTAATTGCTTTTTTATCTTATGAAACAATTCACATCAGTAGACGCACGCAGTAGAATTAGTTCGTGTTTAGCAAACCCCATTATTTTTTGATAGTCTTCGGCAAATTCTAACCAACACTTTAGCGGTATAAGAGCAAAGAACTTTTTATTCACAAAATATGTTTTTATTTGACCGGTTTTGCCCCACCGGCAGTTCCCTGAACTTTTATTTCTTCTGCGTCTCCGTAGGAAAGGAACCCCCTCATAGTGCTCGAGATTCCCAAATCTCTCGTTCTATCAATCTCGACACCGTTTAACTCATATCGGATTTCTTCGAACAAGAATGAGAAAACGTTGTTGGTTATGCTAAATGTTTTTCCTTCTGATGGCTGTCCCTCGACCTCTCCAACCAAGTATATACTACTTTCGCTTGGACATGTAAAAATATCTTGGTTCTGAATTGTGATTCTGATTTCATCGTTATTATCAAAGTTTGTAATCCTCGGTCGGTAAGAATGATACTGTTCATTAACGATGCTCTCGTCAAATTGCACTTCATCAAAAATGTTAATTTTTTCCATGATGTTTCACTCTGTAACCTAGAGTCAATAATCGGGATAAATTAAGACGTGTCACCTCTTTCGTAGACAAAGGGGAACTGATGGCGAACGCATTGTTCTTCTTCTTTTTATTTACAAAAACAATTCCCATCTTACAGAGGTTTTAATTCCAATCTTACTAAAACATTTTCTCTTCTAAAATTAATGGGATCTCCCGCTTGGTCCAATATTCTGAGATTGATATTGTCGATGCTATTGCGAACGTTTACCCGTAAATATAAAATATTTCGAGGTTCAATATTAATTGCGTAACCAGGATCCACTGCGGGACTAAATTCGAACAACGTGTGCGACAGACGATCGTCGTAATATGCTCCAGTAACGATGTTGCACTCTATTCTTATACTTTCCACTTTAATTATTTGCACGGGTAAATCGGATCTATGAATAATTCCGGCTTTTAAAATTTCTTTTCCGGAAAATCCTAAGAGACGCCAGATGGTGTTTTTATCGGGTGTAAAATCAATGTCGTACTTGCTCTTGATTTCGCACTGCAGAGTGTTGTGATTGGGTTTCAATGACAAAATTTCTTCTGCTTCCGACTCGGACAAATTTAACCCCCCTATTATCATGCGTTGCAAATACAATTCAATGTCTCGAATTTCATATGCGCCAGTAGAAAGTGTGATCAATTTATTATCGTTGAAAATGAATTTATTGTTGATTCCTTCTTCAATATTCGGTATGGAATTATATGTGTGAAAACCAATGAGTCCTAAACAATATTCATGTTGCGGATCTAACTCGATCGGAGGGTAATAGTTGACCGATAGTTCGCTAGCATCACCTTGCAGGGTGAACGTTCGAGACATGACTAACATAAAATTAATTTTAACATCTTTATTTATATAAAAACTCTAAACATAAATGTCCGCAGTTGTGAGAGTTAAATTTCTGATATTGATTGTGATTATATTTTATCTTGCATGCTTTGAAATATTTTACAACTTCTGGCGGAGGGCTTAAATTTCCAAAACTGTCAAAGTATTGCACGCGTCTGCCGTTCTTCTTGTACGCTACCCAATGAGTGCCGGGTCCTGCCGCCTTATCCAGATTTATTATGCCTGACTCTCTGTAATGAGGGTGATGCGGTAACTGATCTCGCATAAATACTCCTCTAAATGTTTTAATATGTTTCGTATATTTTTTCAAATCTAAATCTGTGAGCGGTCTATCGGGCAGCGAACTTAACAGTTTTTTGATTTTTTCAGGTACAGACCTAAACCTTTTCTATATGGTTTTAAATATAAACCGCTTCCCTTCTTTCCGAGAGCGATGGTTTCCATCGTTTTGTTGTGACGCTCGGACTCTTGCAGTTTCTTTTGGGCCTCCTTAGTAGATTTTACTGCTCGTACGATAGCGCTAGTACCCCCTGCGATCGAACCTAAGGCGCTTAATCCAGCAAAGAGGGGTATGAGTGGCAGAAAGCCACCTTGTTTTGGAATAGGTAGAACTCTTGGTTTACGGACATTATTACGTCCACCCGTTTTCTTAACAGCGTCCTTGGCAACAATCAAAGCAATTTTAGCACTTTCTCGTATAACGTCTGCACTTTTAAATTTTTGCTGACGGTTTTAACGCCGTTTGTGCTTTATTTACTACACCTGCGCGAAGAGCTACAGTTTTAACGCCCATTCCTAATTTCCTTTTGGCTTTCATGATTCCAGTTACCGCTAGAGCGCTTGCTTTTTTGCTTAACGAAGAGTTCTTAGACTTAACTCTCTCCCAAGCAGATTTTTCCAAACTTCAGACTGCCTTAAGTCGATCCTCTAACTTGGATGAATTTGAATAGGCAATGTCGTGCTGCTTACAAGCTTTGTCCAATTCGTTTATACCGATATCTCCTCTGATCAAACGCTTCTTCAACTTGGTGCCGGGACCGCAATATTTATATTCGGGTAAGTGAAGCTCAACAGGTAACTTATCTATAGCGCTGTTGATGATACCTCTACCGTGGTACATTGCTTAATAATTTTATCAGATTATTGATGTGTATATATAGCTATATTAATTAGAGTTTCAGTTAGTACAATGAGAACCGTCAAGCAGAAAGTTACTTTACCAATTATAAATATAGACTCAGTTGTGGGGGGTAGGACTGGACAATCTAAAAAACATGGCCCATTAATTCCAAATTCTGTAAGAGCTTTGATATGCGGACCCTCGAATTGTGGCAAGACTAACGTTTTATTTTCAATGCTTTTCCATGAAAACGGTCAAACATTTGAAAACGTGTACATTTACTCAAAGTCGTTGTATCAACCAAAATATCAAATGTTAAGTGACGTTTTAAGCTCGATGTCGGAAGTTGGATATTTTCCATTTTCTGAAAACTGCGAAATCCTCGATCCGAGTGAAGCAAATAATAATTCAATTTTCATACTTGACGATGTTGCATGTGACAAACAAGATAAAATTAGAAATTTCTTCAGTATGGGTAGACATAAAAATGTTGATTCATTTTACCTATGTCAAACATATACACGTATCCCTAAGCATTTGACTCGCGATAATGGAAATTTTATAATGCTCTTCAAACAAGATGCTTTAAATTTGAAACATGTGTACCAAGACCATGTGAGCAACAATATGAGTTTCGAAATGTTTAAAACTCTATGTGCAGAATGTTGGAAAGAAAAGTATGGTTTCATTGTGATAGACAAGGATTCTGATGCCGGCAGGTACCGCAAAGGACTCGACGAATATATAATAATGAACTGATAATTACCTCAATCAGTAAAGCGAATGCGTTAGAGGTGGGTGGTTATTATTTCTATCTCTATTGACGTGGAGCAGTATAAAGAGATTAAGCAGTTATATAGCGATTGATATAGCAGTAAAAACGGTAGCTATTGAAGAGCGCCTGATATAACGAGCAGTATAGCGGAATAGCGAGCGGTATAGCGGAATAGCGAGCGGTATAGCGGAATAGCGAGCGGTATAGCGGAATAGCGAGCGGTATAGCGCTACAAAAGCGCTCGATATTTTTAGAGATGCGGTATAAGAAGCGCTCTCTATTACGGGACCCTTTCAATACGGAGAAACACAATATTAATAAGGAACTCATAACTGTAAAGCATGCAATTCGCAAGAAAGTAATGGCTCTCAAATTGAAGCAATCCGATGATAATGAAATCTTAAATAAAACTTACAAGCCTTTAATTGAACCAATTAAGGAGTTAATAAAGAGTTCTACATTGCCACCGGGTCCTGCAAATGTTCTTAATATAACGCCTCAAATTAAACAATCTCCTACGCAACCACCGCAACAGCAAGTGACTCCGATTAGACCTAAGAGAAAATATGGTAGAACTTCTACACCTACGAAACCAGAGGAAATGGTCAGCTTTGGTCAATATGAACCCAGTATGATACAATTTGATAAAACACAAGGAGGTTTAGAAAGAAACTCTTACGAGGGTATGTCGGATGCAACCACACTTAGGGAAGAAAATTATAAACCCGAAGAAGAGACTTACGAAAGTAGGTTAGAGTCTTCAGATGATACAGTTGATAATACAGTTGATAATACAATTAATAATACAGTTGTTGAAAATAATGAAAACCCAGAACCTATTACTGAACGTGGTTTGAGAGAATATCTCGAACAGTATCCTAATGTTTTAGTGCCTTTACTTATTGGATACGTCAAAGATGCTGATAAAATTGTTTATGATCGCTCTTCGGTAACAGGAGTTAATTATGATATTGATACCAGCAAGATCATCGTTGGAAACACAGAGCTAATGATTGATGGGATTGGAGATTTTTATGTGAGAGGGAAAAAATTTATTGGTACCGATGGATTGTATGAATTATTATTCAAGAAAACTCCACTAAAATATACTGAACAAGACAAAAAAAACTATTTTGAAGTTTTAGTGGCTACTAATGCTTTATTTAAAAATCATAATCCTGCAGAGCAACATCAGGGAATTGGTACAACAAAATATAAAATGTTAGTTAAACCTATGTTAGATGAACGTAAAAAAGCGAGAGCAATGAGAGTGAACGAGAAAACTGTGGATGAAGAGATAATGGAAGCCTTTGCTAATACTACTACTACACACCGTCCAAATCGCAGCAGGAGTGTGTCAGATGCCAATTCGTACGCAGGTAAAGGATTCGATTCAACATTAGAAGTCGAAGATAAGCCCTTTCGATACACATACTGGGATAATCCTAACGAGTTAATAGAGCGTTTGTGGTTGCTACACGCTTCACGTAGAGTCGGAAATTCATCTCACGCTAACGAGATTGCCTCCATCGAAGAAGAGCTGAGAGAAGCAAATATAATCTATTAATGCTTATTTCAAGTCTCAATATCACTATGAGTGTAGACAAGTTCGGACGTCATTCGTCGCAAAATAAATCATTTGCTGGTGTGAGAGGTCCGCCAGGCAACGGTTTTAAGCGCGATGCCGATGGGAATTTTGACATTTCTCACATGAGTTTGAAAAATGTAAATGCTCCTATCGATGATACTGATGTCACGACTAAGCTGTACGTTCACAACATTTCCGACTACCTCGACTCTAAAATTACAAATCTTTTCAAAAAATCTGATGATGATAAGAACGCTATCAATACTCTCTTGGAAAATTTAAACGCTGAAAATAAATCTGATTTTGATCATATTAATATCAAATATGAGGAATTCGATAGGTAAATTCAATTATGCATTAATGACATTCCTGAAATGATTGAATCAAAGTTACTGACATTTAAGAGTGAATTGCATAAAATTGAACAGAATATGAACTTGGTCAGCAATGCACATACAAACTTTAAACTAAATGTTTATGATCGCATTGGAGCCATTAATGATAACTTAACAACAACATACAACAGTGTAAAGGTTCAAATTAACAGCATTAATGATCGAATTCACGGTATTAGCGAGCGAATAGACAAATGAACTAATTCGAAGCGACATTCAAATAAAATGGGGGGAATTTGTTATTAGAAATAAATTTGTTATTGGGAGCTCAAGCAGAGAGCATCAAAAATTGATTTCTTCGAACAAGAATGAGTAAAGTAAAACAAGATATCGTTACTGAAAACCACAAGCCTGCGCGAACAAATTTCTCTAGAAGACGAACCATTTTGAAAGGTTTAGATGATCTGTGGCAGGCTGATTTGGCTGATTTTATAATTTACGCTGAGGAAATTCAACTTGTTAAGCATAATGATGCACATCTAGTGGAAAAAGTTATAAAGAAAAAAGGAACTAAAGTTTACGTGAAGTGGCTGGGACTTAATAAGACGCATAATAGTTGGATTGATAAAAATAATGTTTTATAATAATTTAATCGAATACTAGTTTAGTTTTAATAATAATAAATATATATTGTAACCCACACACATTGTTTTATTTATGTCAAGGAGTAAATAATAATATTGATTTTTTTTTTTTTTTTTTTTATTTTTTTTTAATTGATAAACGTACAAATTTATCTTGTAATTTTTTAAAATAATAAATGTATTATTAAGATGATGTGTTTAATTTAACTACCTTTATAATAAACAATATACATTTTTAAGACCACGTGACCGGAAGTAAAGTACCTCGAGACCCCTGTGTAAAATCTTTTAATTACGTCATTCTAATTAAAATTTTAGACAAGTCTCAACAAGCTCAACTTTTCCAAAATCCACTTCCGCTACACAACACTTATCTCTTTTTATACAAATTAAAATTTTTAATTAGCCATTTTCCCACACTTCTCAACAGGATGCACTTATCTTTTAATTACGTCAGCAAAATTAAAATTTTAGACAAGTCTCAAATGCTGTGGTTGCATTTTTTGTGTTTATGTACTTGAAATCTTCCACGTTTCCGTCTTGACTGTTTTTCACAAATTTACCACAAAACACTGCATTTATTTTAAAAAACGAGTCCTTTTTTTATCCGTTTTTCATACAAAATTTCGCAATCTTTTAAATATGCTGCTGGGTCCCGGTGTTTGAGTTGCCTGCTGCTGCCGTTTTGGTACCGAACGCGCATCAGATTTTGCGCAACTCATTTTACGTCGAGCGATGACGTCACCTACTGTGAGGGCGGCGGTCGAGCGGTAACTCTCTTAGGGTGCATGATAGAGCCGTTCTGAGCCTGGATTTGATTTTTCTATCCCCGGGCTCTTCCATCCCTAGGCCCTTTTGGCTTTCCGATCACATAGTAGTTTACAAGTACCCCGTTTGAGATCTTCCACCCTTTACATCATAGTACCGTTTTGGGCGCCCACCCTCACCCGTTATGCCCTTTTGGCTTTGATTTTACACTACTTCCGTCCTTATGGCCGTTTTGGTAAAAACATTTGAATTTCCCGCCAAAAATAATGTCGGTAAAGTAGGGAGACCGATTGCAAAAATCGATGACTCATCACAATTAAAATGTTTGACATGTCTCGACACGCAAAATTTCTATTACGTCATCCATCCCAACTTACGGTACATTAATCCTTATCGCGCTTGCTACTTCCGGTACACAACTCTTATCTTTCATCGATGACTCACCACAATTAAAATTTTTGACATGTCTCGACCCGCAAAATTTCTATTACGTCATCCATCCCAACTTACTTTTTCTGCCACCGCGGCGCTGACGTGCACTCATTCTCCATCCCACTCTTTCCGAGTTTTCACACACCCCTCGCACTCACACACTCTTATGGAGGTACTGCACACTTTGCACACGGGTATATATATATACCCGTGGCACTAGATTAATAATAATTAACACGCAGGCACTATACCCTGCAAGGAAAACAGACATGATGGTGAGAACTTGTAAAAAAAAAAACAACTTACATGAATGGTGCCCAGAATTTAGACGAAAGTCACGTTTGAGCTATAATCCGAAACGAATAAATAATGCAGTCTCAAACGGCCTATATATCCGCAATCGCGATGTGTTATTGGCGAAAACTTTCAATCAAAAGACCGTGTCAGCTCGCACTCGCTCTGGGGAAAACTCACGGAATTGCCCCGCGCATGACCCACTCAAGAAGTTACTTTTCTTAAACAAAAAGGGAGTTGATGGAACGGGAAAAGAAATTACATTAACACCGAAATGTTACAAAATTAACAAAAGCCAGACGGTTACTTAATTAAGACGGTAATTTGAATTTAAAATTAGCAAAAATAAAAACAGTTGGCAACACACCAACTACCACCGAGCTGCGCTTCCCTACTGTCAAAACGGACAGGAATTCAACTAAATAAGTAAATAATACAAGTGTCATTAATTAGGATTAATCTAATTAACTGTGAAAAATAAAAACTATGTGACAAGTGCTAAAAAAGGATTAACCGAATTAATTTTGGTAAGTAATCACTTATAATCAATAAATATTTACTGAGAATAATTACCGAGTCTATTAAATTCTTGTATCATTTCAGGTTAGATAATTAACATACAAATGAGTCAAATGGAATAATAGAATAAGGATTGGATAATTTAATAACATAAGGATAAGGAGAACAACAAGGAAACCTGCCAAAAATTATGACTGCACTCCCAACCATCATGGAGTGAGTACGATTCAAACTTTTACACCGGTAAGTGAACAGTAATTTAACTGTACATAACTAATATACAATATAAACAAATATTAATCAATTAACGACAAGTCTCCTAACAGCTGCGATAAGAGATAAGTCATTATTAAATCCTTCATTTATTATTTTAATATTCTGTGTTCTAGTTCCTAACCAGAAGGGCTGGATCATAATTAACGGAAGCAACCCAAACTACTTGACGAAGTAGCACTTGCCTATGACGGATATAAGATAAGTATTAAAAATCTTGCACATTAAACTACTAGCATAATTGTATTTATTTTTCAGGTGTAATGGAAATCTAAACCGTGACACATTTATTGGTCAAGTCAGATTGAGCTAAACATTTTAAAACATAACTATAACTAGTTACATAACGCTTTGAAATATATAGATACAAACACTTTAAAAACATAGGTATAGCTAACTGCATAACATTTTAAAAAACATGCATACTACATACATCTAATTACATTATATGGTACAAAAAATAACTTAGATAGATAGATAAATAGATAATTTATTTGTCCCGTACTAACTAAATAGTTGGTGGGATAAGTTACTAATTAAAACATGATAATCATAAATCATAAATCATAAAACATAAACCATAAATCATAAAACAAATCATAAATCATAAAACAATAAACGAAAAACGAAAAACACTAAATCACTTTTCTTAAATCATATATCACAAATCATAAATGTAACTGCAATATGATTTGTTAGGTTGAAGGTACCAAGCGCTTATGAGACTACCGCCTCAAAGAAAACGAATGAACGATGGGTGGGGTTCTAGAGTAGACAGAAGTGGTCGCATCGGCATGATCCGATGTTACATTTGGATGCGTGTTTTGTAGTGTATTATATGTATTATTATTTACGTATGCAATAAAAATAATTATTAATTTTAATAAAGAATAAGTATGCATAAATTGTATAATGTATATAATATATATTATAATTTATTAAATATTCTGTCCAATTCTCTATGGATATTGAACGGTAAGATAGCTCAGTTATAGAGCGTTAGCGTAGCACGCTAACAGTCCGGGGTTCGATCGAATATGACTAAAATAATAACTTGCTCTTTATCCACCGGGGTGATTCGGAAGTCACCTAATAAGCCGTTGGTCCCATCAACCCCCTTCAAACAAGTCGTAAGACTTCTGGGGCGATGTAAAATAGCTGTAAAACGCGAAATAATAATAATCAATCTACTTAAGGGTGAAATTAACATCATTGTAGCACCTTTAACAAAATTAATAAATCTCTGCATTTCGAATGGCAAATTCCCAAGTTCCTTAAATAGAACTCTTGTAATCCCTGTTTTAAAAAAAGGTAATCAGGCCTATTCTGTAACTTTTCTAGTTAATGATATTGTTCAGTAACAACATCGTTATGGTGAAACTCGTAACGATTTTCTTAACAATAATGTTCAGTATTCCTATTCGCTAAGGATAACATCGTTAATTATTTCCGTAACAATTCATCTTTATATAAACTACATGAAGCTAGCATTCCATCATTGCTTTGCAAGCGTGCGACATCGACGATGTTTCTCTTTTTAATGTTTACAAATTCCTAACGTGTTCCTAACCTTATAAAAATATCAGCTGAATATAAAATTTATATAGAAATTAATTAATAAAAATACTTAGAAGTTACAGACGCTGATACATGAGTGAATTAGTGAATTAAAATTGTTGTAATATAAATAATAAATAAAATTAAATGTAGAAATTATTTTAGATAAAATAATAAATTGCATAATACATAAAATTATTTAACAAAATTATGTTTATATTAATTTAATAATTATATTACAAGTTTAATTATATGTAAAATCATACACAAATTTTATTAGATTTGATTGAAAATATTTATTTTATATGCGTAATATTTTGTTACTGATTTACAAGTAGGAAATATTAATATAAGCATGTTTCCCATTTGAAATATATAAAATATAATATATTTTAATTCTTATTTTGAACATTTATTGAAGTAAATTGTTAGGTTAAGAATATCTTTAAGCCTTAACAACCACAGTGAGCGTGATTGTTAACTTAAAGACTATACATAACCACAAATCTTTAATTTGACATTCAAAATGTTTAGCGGACGCGTTACCGAATACGAATTCTTTTCGATGTTGTTAAATTAACAATTGTCCTTGAGTTAATAACTTCATACATCTTTAACTCATATAGATTTGCTTACTGAATAGGCATGATTAGCGATTATGTTAACAATTTTGGCTGATATCTATATTGCCAGTAGTATCTAAGATGTATGAGAAGGTTTTGTTTAAGCAAATTATTATTTTTTTATCATTTACACAATACGGTTTTCGTTATGGAAGATCTACCACGGATGCGGCAGTTGCTCTTACTGCGGAAATCATTCAGAGTTTCTAAACAGACATGTATACTGTGTCTTCCTACTTGGACCTAAGTAATGTATTTGACTTCATTTGTCACAATGTTCTTTTACAAAAGTTATATTTCTTCAATTTCCATTCCAGTAGTTGTCGGCTGATTAATTCATATTTACAGGAAAGAGAGCAGTTAGTCTGAATAAAAAACAAGAAATGTAACGAAATATATATCAAAATTGTGGTGTACCTCAAGGGTCAATTCTTGGGCCGTTATTATTTTTATTATACATACACGACCTCCCGTCAATATCTACAAAAACTAAGCTTTTTTATGATGACACCACGTTACAAATAAATCCAAAGATCTTGCAACAGCACTAGATACAAATCGAAACTGTCAATCTGATGCCAATAAATGGTTTGCAGCTGATAAATTAACATTAAATGCAAACAAAACAGTTGATCACACAATCTCATTAAAAATGGTTAATGATAAGTACTAAAAACTACATTCTTAGGAATATACTTGGATGCTAAATTAAAATGGCAGGATCATGGAGATAGTATTACATTAAAAATATGTCGGTCTATATTTCTGATGGACAACTTAGAATTAACCTTCCTGAAAATGATTTACTTACTGTATATTTTGCAATATGTCAATCACATTTGACATACGGTATTCTCGCATAGGGACATTCAGCCATAATGAAACGGCTTTTTGAACTTCAACAACGTGCATTAATGATTGTAGAACGGAGTTCATAAGACTGAATAATTTTAACCTTGCCATCACTGTACATATTGAAGTGCTTACTGCATGTGATTTTTTTTGTGCTTGTCACCCTAGTTTATTTTTATAAATACATTTTTTATGAAGTGTTTATAAGGTTTTATATTGTTCACAAATTAAGTTTTAAATATTTAATTTTAGTTATTTTGTATCATTACGTGTGTAAAGTATTTTGCTAACACTAATAAACATTACTATTATTATTATTATTGTTTAAAACGTTTTATTTTAAAATACATTTTTTTCAATTGTGTTGTTTTTCATGAGAATCAATCTTGATTTTAAGTTTTATTTACTGATTGTAAAATGTATAATTTATATGTTTTTTATTGTTTGTAGGGCTTGTATAATTTTAACTGTTTTTTATTTGTATCCTACATGACTTGTGTATAAACTTTACGTCTTCTTTATTGCGCGTTTTACAGCTATTTTACATCGCCCCAGAAGTCTTACGACTTGTTTGAAGGGGTTGATGGGACCAACGGCTTATTAAGTCACTTCCGAATCACCTCGGTGGATAAAGAGCAAGTTATTATTTTAGTCATATTCGGGGATCGAACCCCGGATTGTTAGCGTGCTACGCTAACTAACACCGTTTAATAAACACCAAATAAATTATTATATTATTATTTAAAATTAATAAATGATGTATTTTATGTAAATTGCTTTTCATCTTGTAAAAGAGACATACACTCTTGTTTCAGGATATGCACTCATCATCAGTGTGCCTAGCATCTCACTGGTCGAAGAAACAATTTACATAAAATCACAGTAACTATTAAACAATATATGTTTACTAATGTGTCGAAGGTGTTAACGCAAAAATTAGGAGAAACGTTGAACTTTTTGTGTGTGAAGGAGAGTAAGGAGACTGTAATAGAGTTAAATCCTCCTCGGACAGGCAACGGCATTTTTGGCGCGTTTTATTTGAAGCAGATGACCAAAACAAATTTATCATTTAAAATTAATAAGTGATGTATTTTATGTAAATTACCTTTTCATTCAATAAAAAATACATGCATACATACACTCGTGTTTCAGGGTATGCACCCATCATCAGAGTGCCTAGCATCTCACTGTCCGAAGAGATAATTTACATAAAATCACAGTAACTATTAATTAAACAATTTATATTTACTAATGTGTTGAAGGTGTTAACGCAATGCCCCCTATTGGGAGAAACGTTGAACTGTTTGTGTGTGAAAGAGACTGTAATACCGTTGATTGACATATTATATTGGAAGTTATTCAACCACCATGTACAAACGCGACCACACTATTACTCAATGGGAGGAAGTAGAGCCGACGCATCGTTCTCCCTTCAACGCATTACTAGTTGGAAACCGTATAGTGCTGCCGTACGGCTATATAAAATACTACCTGAGCAGGTGCGAGCAACGGTGCAAGTCTACGATGAATTATGAAGAATTCTCGTCGGCTTGGCCCGCTTGGCCGGCGGCGAGTGAAATTTCAGTCGCTGCCATGCGAAAGTAAACGAGATGTTGGGGCGCTTACTATTTATGCAGTATCAAATAGATACATCATAAAATTCTCAAACCATTTTTTTATTATATAGGCAAGATATTTTTATATAATTATCTAATTCTAATGAATAGTTTATGCTTAATGAGTATTTATTTTAATTAGTGAAAATTATATAATTATAAAATGCTAACAATTACAATAAAAGCATCACAAAAAAATAATAAAATTATTTTTTCTTTTACAATTAACCTAAACCTAATCGTATAAAAATTATTATTATTTTATATGGTTCTACTTGTTGTGATATCATTTTAAATTTTTTTTTTATATTTTTAGATTTTTAAGCGAAAGTTTAATTTAAAAGAAGACAACTTTTCAACACAAAATAAAAGACTTGTGATTACGTTCTTAGTATTTTGCGCACAGCATAATCTATTTGTGCTAATATTTTCTAACTTTTTTTATGTCTTTTACGGCAAATTTGTTGGTCTATTTTTATTTTTTTGTCTGACAGAAGTATACATTTGCGTATAAAAATATAGGTGGTTTTCTTTAAATTTACACAAAATAATAAACGTGCTAAGTTATTAAAGGCCTGGTTACACGGTGCGAGCTAGCATCCGAGCTGGCGTAGTTACTGTAGTGCACCTACTCGCACAGTGCCACCGCATTATAAGAGTTACTGTCATGAGTCATGACTTGTATGATGCGGTCACACGGTGCCTAGACTAGCTCGGATGGTAGCTCGCACTGTGTAACCAGGCCTTTAGTCACAACTTAAATTAATAATAACATTTTTGCAAACATGTCGCATAAATGTGTTTATTATAAATGCAGTAACACCAGACAAAATTGCAAATATTCATTTTATAAATTTCCGAAAAATGATCGTTTGCGGCAGTGGATAATAAATAGTGGCAATTCCAATGTATTATTTCTAGAGGAAAATGAAATTATAAAAAAAAATTGTGTGAAGAAAAAAAATTTGTTTGTGAAAACTTATTCTTTGAATAGTTTTGAAGAAATTTTTTTTTTCTATAAATGCAACCCACCATCAAAAAACGTAAAAAAAACGCAAAAAAATCGTTTTTTACAAATTGTGATTGCTTATGACTCGGAAATGGCTTAATGAAAAAATCTGAAAAAATTCACATAATCAGGATTCATGTAGAAAAAGGCATTTTTAGTAGTTTCATAAAAAGTTAAAAAAAAATGGTGGATTTTTTTGTGTGCAAAAGTGATCTTTATGCAAAAAAAGTAATCCATGCCAAATTTCAGCGCTAAATATTCAAAAGAACCTTTAAATTTTTAAAAATAATATACATAATAAGTATCATAGATTCCAGATTTGAGTCAGGTGAATACCCTGAGTTCCCAAGAAAGCAATTGAATACTTTCTAATTAAATTTCACGTAAAACTTTACATTAATATACTGTGATTAATTTGTATGTTTTACTTAAATGTGTTTTTTACTTAAATTTTGCTAAATTTAAAGTGTTCTAAATAATGTGTACTTTCTGATTATTTCAAACGAAACGAGATAGACAAAAAGTGATTTAGATTTTTTGTTTGAAATTAAAAAATGTACCTAAAGATTCATTTTTCGCTTCCAGTTAGGAAACATCCTGTATAGTATATAATTATATTATGTTTTTTAGTTAACACATAATTTCATACAAAAACATTTTTTTTGCTATTATAATCTTAGTTAAATAAGATTAAAAAATAAATGTGATTTTTGTTAATTGATAAATTTTTAACAAGAAAATAAGTATTTGTTTCTTGCAAAAAGTAAAAAAGAACAAAAATCGGTTATTAAGACATTTTTTAACAAATAAATGTTAGTAATTAATGACAAAATTTTTCTTGATTTTTTGTTTTAACTTTTATATAAAAAACAATTAAATGACTATTCTATGATTTATCTGAAAATTTATATAAATTCATTAACATTTAATTTTCAGACACAGTTCCTGAGCAATTTTCTTCTAACGCCTCTCATTTCAAAGATCTTGGCAGGCGTGGCACCTCACAACAACAGCAGTTTTTAGTATCAAACTATGGAACAACATCACCAACTAAATACAACATTAAAATAGATTTACAACAGAATTCACCATCTAAATCTGGAGCCCAATAAAAGAATAAAGAGCCCAATAAAAAATTCCACTTGGTTTCCTTCAAGAATTGGTAATACATCGCCAATTAATTTGAACTGTTGTAAAAGTCCAGTAAAAATACAAGTAGATGATTTTTCTAATATAAATACAAATGCAACTAATTTAGACAAAGCAAATGTAAGTAGACCATCTATAGTTACATATAGTAATCGGTTTGTCTGAAGAAATTAGTGATAAATCTGAAAACAATTTCAATAACACTGCAGATAATTTTATTGAAATTAAAACTAATAAGTCCACCTATAGATAATATTATTGATATTGAAAAGTTGCCAAGTCCACAGCTGTCTAAAAATGTAAAAAATAAAGTTACACAATTAAAATTAAAACATGATAAAATGAGAAGTAAAAATTACCGTCTTCGCCAAAAAATCAAAGTTAACAGCCCAAAACATGTGGTGTCTAATTTAATGCAGATAAAATCATCAGCTGCAAAAACATTAGTTTTTAGTAATTGTTTTCATGCTCCGCGAACTAACTGGACAATCAATGAAAAACAATTAGCGCTTTCCTTGTATTATAAATCTCCAAATGCATATAAATTTATGCAAAGAGATTTAAAAATTACATTACCGGGAATATCTACCATTTTGTCTTGGTTGCGTGTGGTTAACTTAAAAACTGAACTAGACACTTCATTAATTAACAAATGACATCAGCGGTTTCAATCAATGGAATCTAAAGAAAAAGAATGTGTCTTAATGTTTGACGAAATTAAATTAAAAAGTAATTTAGATTAGAACGTTTTTCACGGTTTGTTGGAGGGTTTTCAAGATTTTGGGCATTTAGGTTTTATTTTTTTTAAGAGGATTGCAATATAATTGGAAAATGCCATTTGCATATTATTTGTCAACAGGACCTGCAAATAGTGTTACTCTTGCTGATTTAATAGTTGCGGTTGTAAAAAAAATAATTGAAATTGGTTTTGGTATGTGACCAATGTCCCAGCAATAGAAAAGCACTTAAAATAATTGGCGCAAAGAGTGACAACCCCAAAATTTGTATTGGCGGTAATGATATTTACACTTGTTTTGATTCACCCCACCTTCTTAAGTCTTTAAGAAATAATTTTATGAATCACAAAATTCAATTATTTGTAAATGGGAAAAGAGACTCTTGGCAAGATATTGTTGAAACGTATGCAATAGATCAAAAAAGCACTACAACTAGAGCAATGCTTAAAATAACAGAAAAGCATTTGCATCCAAACCAGTTTCAAAAAATGCGAGTAAAGCTTGCTGCACAAATTTTCATCCATACCGTTTCAACCGCTATAAAAACTGCTGCGAATATTAAAGAACTGACAAGCTGTACGGAAGTGGATACATCAAATTTTTTAAAAGATGTAAACAATATTTTTGATTTTTAAATTCGCGTGTCGTTGAAGAACCAAATCCTTATAAATCGGCTTTGTCTGTTTTTAAACGCTTATCGGAAAAAAACATTAGAATCGGCTAATGAATATTTTCAAACCGTATTTTTTTTTGAAAATGGAAAGAAAAGAACAAATATTTCTTGTATTGATGAATTTATATGAACAATAAGATCAATATTATCTTTATGGAATGATATAAAAACCGAAGATACGCTATATTTAATCACGTCTAGAATAAATCATGATCCAATAGAAAAGATTGTTGAAATTTGGTACAAATTTGTTCACATAGAGCATTTGCATTGTCATTTGCTGAACCTGGATTTCCGCACACCTCTTTTGATCTTTTAAATTAATTAATTTCAAATTATAATATTTTATAACAGCTTATAGTTGTATAAACCGATCCAATTCAAATTCAGCATCTTTTTTTTGCAGTAGTGTAGTAGCTGTTTGCAACTTTTAAACATAGATTTTTCTGATGTTTTTTTCTAAGTCTTTTTTTTATATTGCAAAGCTGAACAAACTTTGGTGTGCATATTGATCATTTTAGTTTTCTCTTCTGACATTAGAACTTGCTATTTGTATATATTTCATTTTACTTAAAGAAAAATTAAATATTACAACTAGTTTTGATTGATAATTTAATGGGTGCCATATTTAATTAATATTTTTTTTGGGAAATGATTATTCTATACTGCAAAGCTGGATGGACTCCGGTACACATGTAGTTAAGGAGTTCGTTTTTCTCTTCTGGCAACACTGAACCTTGAAGTTTTCATACATTCTACATGCTTCTTAAAAAAAGATAAATATTACAATTAATTGTTATTGTTTATTTGATGGATGCCATATTTAATTAACATTTTTTGTGGAAATGATAATTCTAGTTTTAAGTCTTCTTTCTACACTGCAAGGTCGGATAAACTTTGATGCGTTTCTTATTCTAAAATTTATTCTTATTCTTCTTACTGACAGATTTTACAAGATTAATAAAATTGTCAATGCGGTTATTTAGATCTAATAGATAAGTAGGATTGCAATTAAGAAGATTCAATTTTTCATCTCATAAAAACGGAATATATCTGTATCCCTCTGTAATTGCTTCTTTAAGCTTCAACAGTAATTGCATAAATGAGTAACTCAAAGACTTTCTATGAAAGAATTCCGCTTCTTTATTTATGATCAAAAATGCCAAAGACTTTATATAGTAACTTTTAATATTCATATCATCAACTCGGTATATCTAAAAAATTATTCGCTGATTTAACAAAGTTTTCTTTATTGTTAAAAAATCCTTCTCCTATTCAGGATATGATATCCTCCAGCAAATATTATCATTGTTATTTTTATTCAATGGTTTAGGACGAAGGAATTACTCATTGGATTCAAATTTGTTTGATCCTAAAGTAATGTAACTCGCGTTGAATGTGAAACATGGTGACTAATTAAGTGTAAAAAATATATTTCTGCGTTTTGATGCAACTTTTAAGGTAACTCATACCAATTATCTTAGTGCGATAGAATATATCACTATTGTCGTTCAAAGCAGTTGCGAGCAAACTTTGAAACCATTGTAGCAATTTATCGATGATTTGTTAGTATTATCATAAAGCAAATCTTTCAGACCATTTGCCATTTATCCTTCGTAACTTTTATATTATTAATGCTCAATTTAACATATCCAGGTAAACATCAAACATTTTTAATCTTCCATTCCACTGTAGAGGGGGGAATTCTGAATAAGACATTTATATCATATTCATTAAGTCTAATCGTTTATTGTAGTAACTGCCACCCTTATAAAATCCAGCAAATAACAAGGCAAATAAATTATTATTCATAAAGCTATCTTTTAATGATCTATAGTCGGATTATATTTTTCTATCTTAGCTCCTGATAACCTTAACAGATCTCTGCATAACATTTGTAAACCATTGAGTTTTTTTACTGTTGAAATATTTTCCGAAATTACAAATATTTGAGCTTGAGAATTATTATTCTTCTTTTTGCTATTTGTTAATTTATTTAAAAGATGTGTTGCATTGATTGTAAAAATAATGTATAGTGTGTTGTTTGTGTCCGTAGGAGCATTAAAACTTTTATAGTTTTTTATTAATTTGGGTGTAGTTTCTATTTTCTTGTTATTTTTGTCTACGAGTCCAATAATTTTGTTTTATGACCATATCCCTAACATTTAAAACATCTTTTTATGTTGAAGTCATTTTCCCCATGGCATGTATCCCAGCCAATTTGAATTGTTTTGTTTATGATTATTATTAGGGCAACCAAAAATATGCTCTAAAAAAACTACTTTAAGCACTGACAAAATGCACTATAAAAATAAAAATATGCTTTATAAAAATAAAAATATGCTCTATAAAAAATGAAAATAAGCATTTAAAAATGTATATTACTTTTGTACAATTCTCACAAACTCGATGTCTTAGAATTGCGCCAAATTTTAGTAGATGAAAGTATGAACCAAAATAAGAGGATTCCCAAAGTTTTAGCCCTGGCTTAAAAAAGGCTATTTTTTAATTTCCGTTTTCTCGGTCCTGAAAATAGTTAAAAATACGTACCCGGCGGCAAATGATTTGTTATTTTACGTACTTTGATCTGAAAATTTCGCTTATTGAGGTATCTTGTAGATACATTGATATATACCGCTCCGATTGTGAACACATTTTATAAAATTTGATTTCACTTCAAAGTGGTGTCACACATTGCGAAATCGAAAGTCGACAAAAATCAAAACAGCGCTTGATTATTACTACTATGTTTACATTATATAATATATTATATAAAATTAGTTGATTAAGGTATACATATTTTTTAATTGTTATTTGAGTGAATTATTGATAACCATAATTTAAAAATTATTATTATTTGTGAAAACAAGTGTTAAATTAACCTAAAAAAACATGACTTTTGCATCATCATCATTTTCTCAATGAAAAATAAGAATTTCAACAATCGATATAAATACTGTCAAATTGCATTTTTTTATATAACTATTTCAATTTGAAAAGAGAATATTAATAATTAATATATTGACCATCAAATTGTATTTTTTTTTATATTCCGTATAAACAGATTATGATCCAAATTCTTTTATTGCAGAATATTACAGTTATTGAAAATTTTAATTTTTAAAAATAGAAAAAATGTAGTATTGGACAGGTTACAGGGACAGAATGTCACCTAGGAATATTTTCTGACAAAAAAACATTGTACAACTTTCAAGATATGGATGAAACTAAACAAATTACTTTTAAAGTTCAGATTAGAAGATTATTATTAAGAAATAATAAATAGTTTTATCTGTCATCATCATAAATGTAAATACTTCCGATTATTTCAGTTTAAATGATCGAAAATGTTGCGACCCCTGGAAGAACTACTTACAATCGATCACAACTAACCTTAAATTAATAGATATTGTATTATGTAAAGATTCCATGCAATATTTATCTTTGAAACTTGTGCCAGGTTACAAAATTTGTAAGAAATGTTCGCATACCATAACTCAAAAAATTAAAGCAAAAAAAGAAGAAGTGATTCTACAGGTAATAACTGATTATTTATTTTTTTAATTTAAAATTCGTTCGTTAAAATCTATTTCGTCAATAACTTTAATAAAACAGACTGCCGTTTTATTTTGCTGCCTTCTATATGTTCAATAATAAAAATTATTTTTTACTGAATGTTTGTTTTTAATAAAATCAGTTCCAAAAATACATTAATTTTTGATCAAATGATTTATAGATGGAAAATTTTGCAAAAGTACCAAAATAATTGAATCATTGATGATTTTGAAAAAAAGCATATATTTTTTTTTTCATTTCTTGATAGAATACAAAACAACTGGATGAAGTAGAAAATGAATCTTCCCAAAGAAAATCAAGGCGCACCCAAGAAAAAATATCCATCATTGCAAATGACAATACAGAACCGTCTTTAACACAGCAAAGTAATACAGCAACTTCTTCTCAATCATCTAATACTTCAGAAAACTCTCTTTTTACAATCTTGAGTCAAGACCAAACAAATATTAATCATATTTTGAATCAATAGGATATTCCAACAGTAAATTTTTTCAAACTGTCTGAAAAGAGAAGTTTGCTATCAAATTAACTGAAAAGACTAGATAAAATTTAGTGAACTGTTGTCGAAGACCTTGGAAATAAATTTACCAAACAATTTGTCTCAAGATTTAATCATCGAAAGTGAATTATTTAAAGAAGTTCTGGGAAACTTACATTATAATTACACAAAAACCCAAATTTCTATTGGAAAATTGATAATTTTAGCGATGTTACCCAAAAATTGAGGTTACACAAAAATTTCTCAGAAATTTCCAATTACTCGTCGTTTATATTCAAAGTCAATTAAATTTGATAGAGATATTGATGAGTATTCATTATTTTGCACAAATTTTAACTATCTGTTTTAATTTATATATGAATTTGATATTATAGATAGAATTAAAATGTATAAGAAGAAAGAGTACACAAAAATTCCAGAAGAAACAATTATGTGTATTAAAAATTACTACTCCATCGAATCAAACAGTCACATATGTCTAGGGAAAAAGAGTATGTGAAAGTTTCTGGTTCTCCAGCAAAGAAGATTTTTTTACAGAAAAAAATACTTTTGTATACTCTTCATGATTTATACAACAATTTTATCCTTGACTACAAAGATAAACCGGAAATATTACCAAAATTCTCTTACTTTGCTTCATTGAAACTATCTGAATGCATAGTTGCTGGTGATTCTGGAAGTCATACGATTTGGGTATGTCCAGTGCAGAACACGAGAATGTTAAATTGAAATTAAGTACAAATAATAAATTAAAGTATCGAGATTTGCTAGAAACTGCTGTATGCGATGCAGATAGAAGCAAGTGTATATTACACAAATGTGATAATTGTCCAGGTATAGCCAAAATTAAAGAATTTGCTGAACGTAATACTACATATACAAATAAAACCATATCTTATAAAAATTGGGTCAAACAAAGAAGTAGAAAAAAAAATTATTTTGCGATTAATGAAATCTCACTATTTACCATTATACAGCAAATATGCAGAAAAAATATTTGATTAATTGCACAGATCATCTTCAAATAGATACATGTATCATCATAATAAATTTTTCAAAAAAATACTCATTTATTATACAAAACTCAGTTCAGGCCTTTTATTATAACAACTCCCAGGCAACAATCCATCCGATAATAATGCATTATAAAACGCAAAACTGTGACAAATTACAAAGTCAAAATTTTTGTATCAGCGACTCACAAAACCACTATGCTTATACGGTGCATGCTTTTTTGGAAAAAATGACTAATATAATCAAGTCTGATTATGGTTGGATCAAAAACATAATTCATTTTTCAGACGGCGCACTAAGTCAATACATGAATAAGGAAGTACTGTCCAAAACACATCAATTTATACCATATCTGTTGAATTTTGTCCAAACAAAATAGTCTTTGATCTTATTGTATGATTAAAAATGCATATTTCAGAAATCATTTGATCAATATGTGCTGCCAAGAATTGGATTTTGGGTTAAAAGTAGTATCATGTTTTTTTGTTGTAACAAGTCAAATCAAAACTGAATGTGATAGTCTCGATGGTACAATCAAACAAACTGTCATGCGCCATTGTTTAAGATCTCCTCCAGAAAAGCAAATCACTACCTCTCTTGAGGTGTTTCAATTCGCATCTATTGAAATTGAAAGTATTAAGTAAAATAATGTATTGTCAATTTCTTTATACTTTGCGATCTTTGTCAGTGAACATTAAAATATTAAGTTCCAATGTTATCGTTCTCTTCAGATACTTGTGGGTACCTGATTCAGACATACAAACACATGCACGGAAGTTAAAATGCAGATTTGACCAAGCTGAGACTATTATCGGAACTAGGAAGCAACAGTGATGCTCATACCAGTAGATGAAAATACAATAAAGATCAAAAGAACATCATTTGATGAGCAGAAACATTTGGTTAAAATAAGAAAAAATCAAATAGAAACAAATAAAGAAAAAAAAATACAAAAAGTCACTTGTCACAACCATATTCATCCTTATTTTCTCAACTTTTTTATGTGATACGTAAAATTTCAATTCTTCTTCTTTAATTTCTTAAACAATTTAATTATGAATATAGATTATTGTTATCTTTCGTTCGTAGTTTTTCTCTATGTAATAATTTTTATTTTTATAAAGCATATTTTTATTTTTATAGAGCATTTTTTAAGCGCTTAAAGTTTTTTTTTAGAGCATATTTTTGGTTGCCCTAAATTAATGATTATCAACAAAACAATTCAAATTGGCTGGGATACATGCTATGTTGAAAACGACTTCAACATAAAGATGTTTTAAATGCTATGGATATGGCCATTAAACAAAATTAATAGACCGACTCCATAATAGACAAAAATAACAAGAAAATAGAAACTACACCCAAATTAATAAAAAAACTATAAAAGTTTTACTGCTCCCACGGACATATACAACACACTAAACATTTTTTTACAATCAATGCAACAAATCTTTAAATTAAACTAACAAATGAAGAATACTAACAGTCTAAATACTGAAACGAGAATTCTCAAGCTCAAATATTTGTAATTTCGGAAATTATTTCATCAGTAAAAAACTCAATCAATAGATCTCTATCTCGCCTATTGCCTTATAAGTCGAAATATTGTTGTTAAACAATATCTGATAATTATAAAGAACATAATATTATCGAACCATGGTTACAAATGTTATGCAGAGATCTATAGATCATTAAAAGATAGCTTTATAAATAATAATTTATTTGCCATGTTATTTGCTAGATTTTATAAGGGTGGCAGTTACTACAATAAACTGAAGACGATTAGATTTAATGAATATGATATAAATGTCTTATTCAGAATTCCCCCTCTACAGTGGAATGGAAGATTAAAAATGTTTGATGTTTACCTGGATATGTTAAATTGAGCATTAATAATATAAAAATTATACGAAGGATAAAAGGCAAATGGACTGAAAGATTTGCTTTATGATAATATTAACAAAATCTGAATCGATAAATTGCTACAATGGTTTCAAAGTTTGATTGCAACTGATTTGAAACGACAATAGTGATATATTCTCTCGCACTAAGATAATTGGTATGAGTAGACCAGCAATTACCTTAAAAGTTGCATCAAAACGCAGAAATATATTTTTTACACTTAATTAGTCACCACGTTTCACATTCAACGAGAGTTACTTTACTTTAGGATCAAACAAATTTGAATCCAATGAGTAATTCCTTCTCCCTAAACCATTGGATAAAAATAACAATGATAATATTTGCTGGAGGTTATCACATCCTGAATAGGAGAAGGATTTTTTAACAATAAAGAAAGCTTTGTTTAATCAGCGAATAAATTTTTAGATATACCGAGTTGATGATATGAATATTAAAAGTTACTATATAAAGTCTTTGGCATTTTTGATCATAAATAAAGAAGCCGAATTCTTTCATAGAAAATCTTTAAGTTACTCATTTATTATGCAATTACTGTTGAAGCTTAAAGAAGCAATTACAGATGGATACAGAACTATTCCGTTTTTATGGGATGAAAAATTGAATCTTCTTAATTGCAACCCTACTTATCTGTTAGATCTGAATAACCGCATTGACAATTTTATTAATCTTGTAAAATCTGTCAATAAGAAGTATAAGAATAAATTTTAGAAAAAAAAAACGCATCAAAGTTTATCCGACCTTGCCGTGTAGAAAGAAGACTTAAAACTAGAATGATCATTTCCACAAAAAATGTTAATTATATATGGCATCCATCAAATAAACAATAACAATTAATTGTAATATTAATCTTTTTTTAAGAAGCATGTGGAATGTATGAAAACTTCAAGATACGGTTCAGTGTTCCCAGAAGAGAAAAACTAATTTCTTAACTACATGCGTACCGGAGTCCATCCAGCTTTGCAGTTTAAAATAATCAATTTTTCTTTAAGTAAAATGAAATATATACAAATAGCAAGTACTAATGTCAGAAGAAAAAACTAAAATGATCAATATGCACACCAAAGTTTGTCCAGCTTTGCAATATAAAAAAAGACTAAAATCTATGTTTAAAAGTTGCAAACAGCTACTACACTACAGCAAAAAAAGATGCTGAATTTGAATTAGATCGGTTTATACAACTATAAGCTGTTATGAAATATTATAATTTGAAATTAATTAATTTAAAAGATCAAAAGGAGTGTGCGGAAATCCAGGTTCAGCAGTTTGAAAGAAAATTGTGTTGTAACATTGAAAAATTGTTAATTTTGTACGTTTGTGTTAAATAATTGTTTTTTATTTATTTAATGGCAATATAAACTCAAATTTAATAACAATTAGAAACCGACAGTGTGGTTTAACGATAAATCAAATCAACTGTACCTTATACGTGAAGCACATAATCATCACAAAACTGATAACTGCTTTACAATCATTTAAAAATACTACATTTAAAAATATGAGCATTCCATAAGACAAGAACAACAAAAAACCAATGACAATGCAAATGCTATGTGGACAAATTTGTAACAAATTTCAACAATCCAACCGCTGTTCATTTCAACCCCGCCAGAACAAAGTGAACAAAACAACCAGCCAAGAATACAAATTTCAGTAATTTAAAAGAAGAAAAAACCCTGTAAAGTTGATTCAATCCCAACTTTGTTGCCAACCAATTTGTAGAACTGACTAGAACCAATGAGAATACAACTTGAAGAATTTAAGTGAACCCAACATTCATATTCTTTTTTTCAAAACTCCAAAAAATCAAACGTTATTGGAATTCTATTCATATTTAGTATATCAACCAAGACCCATTTTAAAATTTGCTTTTTTAGCAATGTTCTCAAAAAAAATCAGATATGAAAGAACTATCATGCAATACTACTGCAATAAAATCAAGGAAAAGAGAATGTATAGGTACCAAATACCCTACTACAAATTTCAGTATTTTAGAAGATATAAACCCTGTACAACAAAGTTGATTCAATACCAACTTTGTGGCCTACCATTTTTAAAACTGACTGAAGAACCAATGAGAATAAAACTTAAAAGAATTTAAGTGAAATCAAGTTAAATTTAAATTATTATTTTTCTCAGGATTCCAAAAAATCAAACGTTTTTGGAATTTATTATAACTTTTAGCATATCAGTCAAACATTTATGTTTTCATTCGTCATTGTAGACGAATTTAAGTAGACTTAAGATTCATAAAAATTTTATTTTTCTCGGAATTCCAAAAAATCAAACGTTTTTAGAATTCATTATGACTTTTAGCGATATTCAAGTTTTCATTCATCATTCTTGTGATAGATCTCAATTTATTATTAGATACTGCTATATATTTTATTGCAAATATTCTAATTGTTTCTTTTTTATTGAAAAAAATCACTTGAAAATCGGAGTAAATTTTCTTAAATTTGTTGCGCAGATATTGGAAAATTTAATCTTCTATACTTCACAATTGCAGTTGAACGAGTATCTTGGGGGTTTTGTATTGTTCCAAGAATAGTTGTGATGATAACATAAATTTCTTTTCTTCTTAATGATAACTTCTGCTAATAGGTTAGTGAATTAATCTCTTATTCTTCACAATTGCAGTTGATTAGTACTACGAGAATTGAGTTCTAAGTACTGCTGTGATGATAATTTCTTAATAACTTTTCTTCTCGTGATGAATTTGTTGGTCTTCATATTGTATTAATTTTTCTTAGATGTTTTTTATTCTTCGCCAAATTGTAACTTCTCATGGAATTGAAATAATGTGAACTTCGATCTTCTATATCTGCATTAATTCAAATTCTTTAATCTTCTTAAAGAGGTAAACTTAAAAATTTCTTCTCTTCAATAGGTATCGTCTGGTCACTTAGTTAAGTTTTTATTTAACTTATGGTATATCAGCCTAAAAAGACTATTTATGCCCTGGAATCATCTAGCCGGCAATGTTCATCTACATGTAGACAAGCAGCATCAGCAACAAATTCCGAGAACATCTGCAACAAAGAAAACAACATAAATAATATGAACGTAAATTGTCTAGCCAACTTTGACTCGCGTCTGCATCCTGACTTTTTCCGCCATTTTGATTTTAGCTATTTCGTTGCCCGACTACCACGTGACTGCCACTAACAACAGCTGATCGATAATTCAGTGTTATGTTATGTATACTGAAATTATGTTACAACTCGCAGACAATATAATTATGCTATCTACTTACAATAAAAAATACCTATTAATTTTTAAGTAAAATTATTTATGTATAATTATTATATATAATTAATAAATATAATATAATTTTTGCCAATATTCAATATTTTATATAATTTGTTTACTGTCATTGTCTTGGAAAATGTATTTTATTATTACTAGATTTGAAAGTATTAATTAATAAAATGAACGTTATTCTTTTTAGTAATTCTTTGAATACTATTCATAGTTATTTATCTGATCATCTAAAAAAATAGGATAAAAATAAACAAATTAACTATTAAAATACTTTTATATAATCCAATTTAAATATATATACATGTTATTATATAACGGAATATTTTCATTACCTTATTATTAATATCTTCCTACCGTCTTTATGTTATTACTATTTGATATTTCAGGAAATTAAGTTTTGAATAACTATTCTTTACAAAATTAGAGACGATTATATTATATTATATATCAAAATAGCATGAGAACTTTTACATAACATACATAACTTTTACTATGAATAGTATTCAAAGGATTACTAAAAACAATTATAATCATAATATAAGAACTTATCTTTACAAAATATTTATAGAATTTTAATACAATATATAGAATAATTAAATAAAATTTTGAAAAAGCCAGCGACCGTGGTCTTTTATCCATGAGAATTATATTTATTTTATTAATTAATACTTTCAAATCTATATAGTAATAATAAAATACATTTTCCAAGACAATGGCAGTAAACAAATTATAATAATTATATATTATGCAGCACCAGTAGGCTTACAGCCTGTTTAAAGGTGGTACATATTATTTATCACATTTATACAATTTTTAAAGAATAAATAACAGTAGTACAGAACTATTAATAATAGGTGGTAACAAGTTATTATTGAAAGTAGTGATTTTTATAAGTCTTTTAAAAGTGATTATATTATTGGATTGCTTTGTTTTCTGGTATTTCACTGTATACTTTTCCAGTCATATACGATGTTGTTTTCCTTTATTAGTACCAATAGAAGGGTTATATATGTCGTTTGTCCTTCTTGTATTGTAATTACAATTAATTTAGATTCAGTTTAATTAATTAAAAAATTATTATAAAATTATGTATAAATATTTTATTGTATTACTTTTCAATAATTTAAGTTTTAGAATCAGAATTGAAATAAAGCAAAATTGATTGCCATTGCTTGAATATAGTAAAGTTAATAAAACAATGTATGCAAGTGTTACTCTTATTATATGAACTATTTCGCAATTATTATCTCTATGGAATGAATAAAAATGTTTATTATTATAATAAATACCTATTTGTTTTTCTGGTAACATTGGGTGATGACTCTCATGACATGCCGAACTATAAACAAACAAAAAATGGATGCATTAAACACATTTGTTCAAGGCTATAAATACATTTTATAAAGCGTTTATAAAGTGACGGATTACCAAACCAATGCTTAGTAAATTAGAAGCAAACAGTATTTGCATAATTATTGCACCTTTAATAATATAATATTGGCAATATTACTTACATTGAATTGACCAGCATCTGCCATCAGCGTCGTTGATTTACAATAATGGCTGCAGCCGCGGGCCTGCCCTGCCCTGCCCGCAAAGTACCGACTCAAAGGCGCTGGCGGCGCAATTTGTTGTATACGAGGGAGTTTCTATATGTAGTTAAAAATGCTTTAATAAAATTATTATTTTTTCACACGTCAAATTATTTGGAAACTAAGGCTCAATTTTATAATGAAACTTAATGCTGGATTGAAATTTAATAGAATTATTAACCACAAATTGATTTCATGTTCAATTGCTATATTTATTTATTTGCCGCTTTCTGAACCAGTTTCTTCATTAATTAATAATAATTAATTAGTCTTTCCATGTTATTTTATAGGAATATATAAAATATTGTAATTCTATTATTAATAATTCCAGCTCTCATTAAAAGAAATCTTTTAGATGAAACCCATTTATGCGGTTGATGTGGCGTCGTTACATATTTACAAATAATGGCGGACGTCTGCAATACCGAAGTCAATTTAAATCGATTATTTGTGCGTATGACGTAAATTATTTGTGCATACTTATATAACTTAAAGTATATATGCGGCCGGTTTTATTTTATTGATTATAATTCAGCGAACCTTTAAAAGTTATGATTTATTCGATCCTTCCAATATTTCTTTTAGTTTCCTTAGAATTTCAATAGTTGGTGTTACAATAACGATTTTTACATGTATAATGCATCATGCATGTCATTTCGGCAAACTTCTTGTTTTTATTAACGCTGACAAGGAAATTTAAACACGGCTCTTTCATATCTTTGGCTATGAATTAATGATTTTTGATTAAGCAATACTTTTAAATTTTAATGCTGGGTTGCACCAACATCGGTCGGTCCGAACCGTCCGTTAATTTTTTTTTATAAAGTTGCTTGTTTCGTGGTGTAGTGGGTATCATACCCGCTTAGCACACGAAAGGTCCCCGGTTCGATACCAGGCAAAATATTAAACTTTTTTTTAAATTATGGTTTGTAATTATTATTTATTTTAACTTTAAGTGATTATCGCTTATTTATTTAAAATTTTATAATTTTATATATATTTTCAGATTGTAATTTTGATGTTTTTCAACTTTTCGGATGTCTTGATTGCAAATTAATTGAATTAAATTCAGATGAAACGTTTTAATTTGTTTTGTGTTATTATATTGTGTGTTATTATATTCAATAATATTTTTTGCTAGGTTGCACCAATCCGCAGGTTAAAACGGTCGGTTTAAACCGATTGTTTTAAGACGGCCCGTCGCGACCGAGTGTTTGCACCAACGCGATCCCACCGCTGTTTAGTTAGCAATTCCTAGCAATAAAGTGTTGTTCGGTATAAAAATACTCATAACTTTGTTATAAAGCAAGCTAGAAGAAAAATAAAAACAGATTTGAATAGCTGAAGAAACGCTGATTCCAAAAGTACCTAATTAATGATTTGTAGAACTAATTAACAGCTAATTAAAATGACAAATAATCAATTAATTAACAACTACAATTAAAAAAAAAATAATATATTTTTCTGATAGATCTTTATGAGTACATCACGAATCCGCAATCAAAAGTTTTCGCGGAGTTAACATAAAATAATTAAAAATATCTAAATATAAAAAAAAATAATTAATTAGTCATTGTAACTTTGTTATAGTGCAAGCTAGAAAAAAAGCAATAACAGATATGAATAGCTCAGAAAAAAGTGATTCAAAATATGCCAAGAAAAAACCTAATTAATAATTTGTTGAGCTAATTAGCAATTAATTAAAATAGCAAATAATCAACTAATTAACAACAACATTAAAAAAAAAAAAAAAAATCTGATAGATCTTTATGAGTACATCACGAATCCGCAATCAAAAGTGTTCGCGGAGTTAACATAAAATAATTAAAAATATCTAAATATATAAAAAAAATAATTAATTAGTCATTGTAACTTTGTTGTAGAGCAAGCTAAAAAAAACAATAGCAGATATGAATAGCTCAGAAAAAAGTGATTCAAATATGCCAAAAAAAACCTAATTAATAATTTGTTGAGCTAATTAGCAATTAATTAAAATAGCAAATAATCAACTAATTCACAACATGTTAAAAACATTTTTTTTTCTGATAAAACTTTATGAGTACATCAGAAATCTGCAATTAAAAATTTAGCGGAGTTGAAATAAATTAATTAAAAATTAAAAAAAATATATTCCTAATTACACAATAATTCGATATTGCTAGCATTACGATTTTAGTTTGAACAAACTTATGTGGTATCATTAGAAAGCTGACAACGAGAGGATTCTAAAAAGCTCATCGCATAAGTTGGCGGAGTTAAAACTAATCAATTAAAAGGATCGTCAAGTTGTCATTTACAAAAAACTAATTACACTATAAATTGTTATTGCTAGCTTTACGATTTAAGTTTGAACAAACTTGTGTGGTATCATTGGAAAGCTGACAACGAGAGAATTCTAAAAAGCTCATCGCATAAGTTGGCGGAGTTAAAATTGACCAATTAAAAAAATCGTGAAGTTGTCTTATACAAAAAACTAATTACACCATAAATCATTATTGCTAGCTTTACGATTTAAGTTTGAACAAAGATGTGTGGTATCATTGGAAAGCTGACAATAAGAGGATTCTAAAAAGCTCATCGCATAAGTTGGCGGAGTTAAAACTAACCAATTAAACGGATCGTCAAGTTGTCTTTTACAAAAAACTAATTATACCATAAATTGTTATTGCTAGCTTTACAATTTAAGTTTGAACAAAGATGTGTGGTATCATTGGAAAGCTGACAATGAAAGGATTCTAAAAAGCTCATCGCATAAGTTGGCGGAGTTAAAACTAACCAATTAAACGGATCGTCAAGTTGTCTTTTACAAAAAACTAATTACACTATAAATTGTTATTGCTAGCATTACGATTTAAGTTTGAACAAAGATGTGTGGTATCATTGGAAAGCTGACAATGAGAGGATTCTAAAAAGCTCATCGCATAAGTTGGCGGAGTTAAAACTAACCAATTAAATGGATCGTCAAGTTGTCTTTTACAAAAAACTAATTATACCATAAATCGTTATTGCTAGCTTTACGATTTAAGTTTGAAAAAACTTGTGTGGTATTATTGGAAAGCTGACAATGAGAGGACTCTAAAAAGCTCATCGCATAAGTTGGCGGAGTTAAAATTGACCAATTAAAAAAATCGTAAAGTTGTCTTATACAAAAAACTAATTACACCATAAATCGTTATTGCTAGCTTTACGATTTAAGTTTGAACAAACTTGTGTGGTATCATTGGAAAGCTGACAACGAGAGGATTCTAAAAAGCTCATCGCATAAGTTGGCGGAGTTAAAACTAACCAATTAAAAGGATCGTCAAGTTGTCTTTTACAAAAAACTAATTATACCATAAATCGTTATTGCTAGCTTTACGATTTAAGTTTGAAGAAACTTGTGTGGTATTATTGGAAAGCTGACAATGAGAGGACTCTAAAAAGCTCATCGCATAAGTTGGCGGGGTTAAAACTGACCAATTAAAAAAATCGTCAAGTTGTCTTCTACAAAAAACTAATTACACTATAAATCGTTATTGCTAGCATTACGATTTAAGTTTGAACAAAGTTCTGTGGTATCATTGGAAAGCTGACAAAGAGAGGATTCTAAAAAGCTTATCGCATAAGTTGGCGGAGTTAAAATTGACCAATTAAAAAAATCGTCAAGTTGTCTTCTACAAAAAACTAATTACACCATAAATTGTTATTGCTAGCATTACGATTTAAGTTTGAACAAAGATGTGTGGTATCATTGGAAAGCTGACAATGAGAGGATTCTAAAAAGCTTATCGCATAAGTTGGCGGAGTTAAAATTGACCAATTAAAAAAATCGTAAAGTTGTCTTCTACAAAAAACTAATTTTACCATAAATCGTTATTGCTAGCTTTACGATTTAAGTTTGAACAAACTTGTGTGGTATTATTGGAAAGCTGACAATGAGAGGACTCTAAAAAGCTCATCGCATAAGTTGGCGGAGTTAAAACTGACCAATTAAAAAAATCGTCAAGTTGTCTTCTACAAAAAACTAATTACACTATAAATCGTTATTGCTAGCATTACGATTTAAGTTTGAACAAAGTTGTGTGGTATCATTGGAAAGCTGACAATGAGAGGATTCTAAAAAGCTCATCGCATAAGTTGGCGGAGTTAAAACTAACCAATTAAATGGATCGTCAAGTTGTCTTTTACAAAAAACTAATTACACTATAAATTGTTATTGCTAGCATTACGATTTAAGTTTGAACAAAGATGTGTGGTATCATTGGAAAGCTGACAATGAGAGGATTCTAAAAAGCTTATCGCATAAGTTGGCGGAGTTAAAATTGACCAATTAAAAAAATCGTAAAGTTGTCTTCTACAAAAAACTAATTTTACCATAAATCGTTATTGCTAGCTTTACGATTTAAGTTTGAACAAACTTGTGTGGTATTATTGGAAAGCTGACAATGAGAGGACTCTAAAAAGCTCATCGCATAAGTTGGCGGAGTTAAAACTGACCAATTAAAAAAATCGTCAAGTTGTCTTCTACAAAAAACTAATTACACTATAAATCGTTATTGCTAGCATTACGATTTAAGTTTGAACAAAGTTGTGTGGTATCATTGAAAGCTGACAATGAGAGGATTCTAAAAAGCTCATCGCATAAGTTGGCGGAGTTAAAACTAACCAATTAAATGGATCGTCAAGTTGTCTTTTACAAAAAACTAATTACACTATAAATTGTTATTGCTAGCATTACGATTTAAGTTTGAACAAAGATGTGTGGTATCATTGGAAAGCTGACAATGAGAGGATTCTAAAAAGCTTATCGCATAAGTTGGCGGAGTTAAAATTGACCAATTAAAAAAATCGTAAAGTTGTCTTATACAAAAAACTAATTACACCATAAATCGTTATTGCTAGCTTTACGATTTAAGTTTGAACAAACTTGTGTGGTATCATTGGAAAGCTGACAACGACAAGATTCTAAAAAGCTCACCGCATAAGTTGGCGGAGTTAAAACTAACCAATTAAAAGGATCGTCAAGTTGTCATTTACAAAAAACTAATTACACTATAAATTGTTATTGCTAGCATTACGATTTAAGTTTGAACAAAGATGTGTGGTATCATTGGAAAGCTGACAATGAGAGGATTCTAAAAAGCTCATCGCATAAGTTGGCGGAGTTAAAACTAACCAGATAAATGGATCGTCAAGTAGTCTTTTACAAAAAACTAATTATACCATAAATTGTTATTGCTAGCTTTACGATTTAAGTTTGAACAAAGATGTGTGGTATCATTGGAAAGCTGACAATTAAAGGATTCTAAAAAGCTCATCGCATAAGTTGGCGGAGTTAAAACTAACCAATTAAAAGGATCGTCAAGTTGTCTTTTACAAAAAACTAATTACACTATAAATTGTTATTGCTAGCATTACGATTTAAGTTTGAACAAAGATGTGTGGTATCATTGGAAAGCTGACAATGAGAGGATTCTAAAAAGCTCATCGCATAAGTTGGCGGAGTTAAAATTGACCAATTAAAAAAATCGTAAAGTTGTCTTCTACAAAAAACTAATTTTACCATAAATCGTTATTGCTAGCTTTACGATTTAAGTTTGAACAAACTTGTGTGGTATTATTGAAAAGCTGACAATGAGAGGACTCTAAAAAGCTCATCGCATAAGTTGGCGGAGTTAAAATTGACCAATTAAAAGGATCGTCAAGTTGTCTTTTAAAAAAACTAATTACACTATAAATTGTTATTGCTAGAGTTACGATTTAAGTTTGAACAAAGATGTGTGGTATCATTGGAAAGCTGACAATAAGAGGATTCTAAAAAGCTCATCGCATAAGTTGGCGGAGTTAAAACTAACCAATTAAATGGATCGTCAAGTTGTCTTTTACAAAAAACTAATTATACCATAAATCGTTATTGCTAGCTTTACGATTTAAGTTTGAACAAAGTTGCGTGGTATCATTGGAAAGCTGACAACGAGAGGATTCTAAAAAGCTCATCGCATAAGTTAAAATTGATCAATTAAAAAAATCGTTTAATTATTGTCAACAAAAACATTCACTACAACATAACCTCATAAACTGTTTTAATTAAATTTTAAAATACATTTGTTAATTTAACTTAATTATCATATTTTTATATATATCTAGGTATAATAACGTATATTCAATAAAATTAATTTATGATAATAGGTAGTGTTTTACTCAAAATTAACTCGAAGAATTAGGTTTAATGCTTCGATTATCCAAGATAATATTTAGTCATTGGTTTAATAATAATTTATATATACATACATTTATATATATATATGTAACAGTTTATATTTTTTTTAAATATTGCTTTTAATAATGAAATTATGATAAACAATTAAACTGCTTATTAAATTAAATAAGATTTTAGTCGAGTAAATTTTGATTATATATGTTTCGGAATCTATAATATATTTGTAAAATAAAACATATTCTATAACCTTCATTGTTAATACACAAACAAAAACATGATCGAATAAAGTACGATTACAAAAACAATATATGCATAGTTTCGTTACACATAATCGGAACATACATAATCAAAATTAATTATTACTTGATTGAATTTTTAAGCAATTTAATTAATTTATTATGTTTGTGTTTTTTATGTAAAACAATATTATATTATATTAAAATATTAAAATATCATTTTTTTTTACAAATTGCCTACTCATTTATTTTAACAATAATAATATGTTTGTTTATTTATTATCAACTAGTATGTGTAGTAATCATTGGAGAACTGTCATTGAGAGGATTCGAAATTTTAGGTTAGTTAACCAAGTTTTTGCTAATACATATTATTTTAATTGGTGTTAGTGAAGTGACAATTTATTTTGTAAACATTTGACAATACTTTTTTAATTACTTAGTGACTAAATAGGTAAGTCAAAAATGCCTCGCAATTTTACAGATACCGCCAAATTGGGAAGGTATTTTAAAGAATTGAATTTAACTGCAGAACAATTAAAGTTATTGAAACAAGATTCTGCAGTAGTACACTGTGCTGCTCAATATTTATTTGATAACGACACACACTGTAACCGGCAGAAGGTTATTAGAGTCATTCAAAGAAATTCTGGAAATATTTTGAAATATGTCGATAATAGCATAGCAATAACAATTTATGGTGTAATTAGTTTTTTGTAGAAGACAACTTGACGATTTTTTTAATTGGTCAATTTTAACTCCGCCAACTTATGCGATAAGCTTTTTAGAATCCTCTCTTTGTCAGCTTTCCAATGATACCACACAACTTTGTTCAAACTTAAATCGTAATGCTAGCAATAACGATTTATAGTGTAATTAGTTTTTTGTAGAAGACAACTTGACGATTTTTTTAATTGGTCAGTTTTAACTCCGCCAACTTATGCGATGAGCTTTTTAGAGTCCTCTCATTGTCAGCTTTCCAATAATACCACACAAGTTTGTTCAAACTTAAATCGTAAAGCTAGCAATAACGATTTATGGTAAAATTAGTTTTTTGTAGAAGACAACTTTACGATATTTTAATTGGTCAATTTTAACTCCGCCAACTTATGCTATAAGCTTTTTAGAATCCTCTCATTGTCAGCTTTCCAATGATACCACACATCTTTGTTCAAACTTAAATCGTAATGCTAGCAATAACAATTTATAGTGTAATTAGTTTTTTGTAAAAGACAACTTGACGATCCTTTTAATTGGTTATTTTTAACTCCGCCAACTTATGCGATGAGCTTTTTAGAATCCTTTCATTGTCAGCTTTCCAATGATACCACACATCTTTGTTCAAACTTAAATCGTAAAGCTAGCAATAACAATTTATGGTATAATTAGTTTTTTGTAAAAGACAACTAGACGATCCATTTAATTGGTTACTTTTAACTCCGCCAACTTATGCGATGAGCTTTTTAGAATCCTCTCATTGTCAGCTTTCCAATGATACCACACATCTTTGTTCAAACTTAAATCGTAATGCTAGCAATAACAATTTATAGTGTAATTAGTTTTTTGTAAAAGACAACTTGACGATTTTTTTAATTGGTCAATTTTAACTCCGCCAACTTATGCGATAAGCTTTTTAGAATCCTCTCATTGTCAGCTTTAAAATGATACCACACATCTTTGTTCAAACTTAAATCGTAATGCTAGCAATAACAATTTATAGTGTAATTAGTTTTTTGTAAAAGACAACTTGACGATCCTTTTAATTGGTTAGTTTTAACTCCGCCAACTTATGCGATGAGTTTTTCAGAATCCTTTCATTGTCAGCTTTCCAATGATACCACACATCTTTGTTCAAACTTAAATCGTAAAGCTAGCAATAACAATTTATGGTATAATTAGTTTTTTGTAAAAGACAACTTGACGATCCATTTAATTGGTTAGTTTTAACTCCGCCAACTTATGCGATGAGCTTTTTAGAATCCTCTCATTGTCAGCTTTCCAATGATACCACACAAGTTTGTTCAAACTTAAATCGTAAAGCTAGCAATAACGATTTATGGTAAAATTAGTTTTTTGTAGAAGACAACTTGACGATTTTTTTAATTGGTCAGTTTTAACTCCGCCAACTTATGCGATGAGCTTTTTAGAATCCTCTCATTGTCAGCTTTCCAATGATACCACACATCTTTGTTCAAACTTAAATCGTAATGCTAGCAATAACAATTTATGGTGTAATTAGTTTTTTGTAGAAGACAACTTGACGATTTTTTTAATTGGTCAATTTTAACTCCGCCAACTTTTGCGATAAGTTTTTTAGAGTCCTCTCATTGTCAGCTTTCCAATAATACCACACAAGTTTGTTCAAACTTAAATCGTAAAGCTAGCAATAACGATTTATGGTAAAATTAGTTTTTTGTAGAAGACAACTTTACGATTTTTTTAATTGGTCAATTTTAACTCCGCCAACTTATGCGATAAGCTTTTTAGAATCCTCTCATTGTCAGCTTTACAATGATACCACACATCTTTGTTCAAACTTAAATCGTAATGCTAGCAATAACAATTTATAGTGTAATTAGTTTTTTGTAAAAGACAACTTGACGATCCTTTTAATTGGTTAGTTTTAACTCCGCCAACTTATGCGATGAGCTTTTTAGAATCCTTTAATTGTCAGCTTTCCAATGATACCACACATCTTTGTTCAAACTTAAATCGTAAAGCTAGCAATAACAATTTATGGTATAATTAGTTTTTTGTAAAAGACAACTTGACGATCCATTTATCTGGTTAGTTTTAACTCCGCCAACTTATGCGATGAGCTTTTTAGAATCCTCTCATTGTCAGCTTTCCAATGATACCACACATCTTTGTTCAAACTTAAATCGTAATGCTAGCAATAACAATTTATAGTGTAATTAGTTTTTTGTAAATGACAACTTGACGATCCTTTTAATTGGTTAGCTTTAACTCCGCCAACTTATGCGGTGAGCTTTTTAGAATCTTGTCGTTGTCAGCTTTCCAATGATACCACACAAGTTTCTTCAAACTTAAATCGTAAAGCTAGCAATAACGATTTATGGTGTAATTAGTTTTTTGTATAAGACAACTTTACGATTTTTTAATTGGTCAATTTTAACTCCGCCAACTTATGCGATAAGCTTTTTAGAATCCTCTCATTGTCAGCTTTCCAATGATACCACACATCTTTGTTCAAACTTAAATCGTAATGCTAGCAATAACAATTTATAGTGTAATTAGTTTTTTGTAAAAGACAACTTGACGATCCATTTAATTGGTTAGTTTTAACTCCGCCAACTTATGCGATGAGCTTTTTAGAATCCTCTCATTGTCAGCTTTCCAATGATACCACACAACTTTGTTCAAACTTAAATCGTAATGCTAGCAATAACGATTTATAGTGTAATTAGTTTTTTGTAGAAGACAACTTGACGATTTTTTTAATTGGTCAGTTTTAACTCCGCCAACTTATGCGATGAGCTTTTTAGAGTCCTCTCATTGTCAGCTTTCCAATAATACCACACAAGTTTGTTCAAACTTAAATCGTAAAGCTAGCAATAACGATTTATGGTAAAATTAGTTTTTTGTAGAAGACAACTTTACGATTTTTTTAATTGGTCAATTTTAACTCCGCCAACTTATGCGATAAGCTTTTTAGAATCCTCTCATTGTCAGCTTTCCAATGATACCACACATCTTTGTTCAAACTTAAATCGTAATGCTAGCAATAACAATTTATAGTGTAATTAGTTTTTTGTAAAAGACAACTTGACGATCCATTTAATTGGTTAGTTTTAACTCCGCCAACTTATGCGATGAGCTTTTTAGAATCCTCTCATTGTCAGCTTTCCAATGATACCACACATCTTTGTTCAAACTTAAATCGTAATGCTAGCAATAACAATTTATGGTGCAATTAGTTTTTTGTAGAAGACAACTTGACGATTTTTTTAATTGGTCAATTTTACTTCCGCCAACTTATGCGATAAGCTTTTTAGAATCCTCTCTTTGTCAGCTTTCCAATGATACCACACAACTTTGTTCAAACTTAAATCGTAATGCTAGCAATAACGATTTATAGTGTAATTAGTTTTTTGTAGAAGACAACTTGACGATTTTTTTAATTGGTCAGGTTTAACCCCGCCAACTTATGCGATGAGCTTTTTAGAGTCCTCTCATTGTCAGCTTTCCAATAATACCACACAAGTTTCTTCAAACTTAAATCGTAAAGCTAGCAATAACGATTTATGGTATAATTAGTTTTTTGTAAAAGACAACTTGACGATCCTTTTAATTGGTTAGTTTTTACTGCGCCAACTTATGCGATGAGCTTTTTAGAATCCTCTCGTTGTCAGCTTTCCAATGATACCACACAAGTTTGTTCAAACTTAAATCGTAAAGCTAGCAATAACGATTTATGGTGTAATTAGTTTTTTGTATAAGACAACTTTACGATTTTTTTAATTGGTCAATTTTAACTCCGCCAACTTATGCGATGAGCTTTTTAGAGGCCTCTCATTGTCAGCTTTCCAATAATACCACACAAGTTTCTTCAAACTTAAATCGTAAAGCTAGCAATAACGATTTATGGTATAATTAGTTTTTTGTAAAAGACAACTTGACGATCCATTTAATTGGTTAGTTTTAACTCCGCCAACTTATGCGATGAGTTTTTTAGAGTCCTCTCATTGTCAGCTTTCCAATGATACCACACATCTTTGTTCAAACTTAAATCGTAATGCTAGCAATAACAATTTATAGTGTAATTAGTTTTTTGTAAAAGACAACTTGACGATCCGTTTAATTGGTTAGTTTTAACTCCGCCAACTTATGCGATGAGCTTTTTAGAATCCTTTCATTGTCAGCTTTCCAATGATACCACACATCTTTGTTCAAACTTAAATTGTAAAGCTAGCAATAACAATTTATGGTATAATTAGTTTTTTGTAAAAGACAACTTGACGATCCGTTTAATTGGTTAGTTTTAACTCCGCCAACTTATGCGATGAGCTTTTTAGAATCCTTTCATTGTCAGCTTTCCAATGATACCACACATCTTTGTTCAAACTTAAATCGTAATGCTAGCAATAACAATTTATGGTGTAATTAGTTTTTTGTATAAGACAACTTTACGATTTTTTTAATTGGTCAATTTTAACTCCGCCAACTTATGCGATGAGTTTTTTAGAGTCCTCTCATTGTCAGCTTTCCAATGATACCACACATCTTTGTTCAAACTTAAATCGTAATGCTAGCAATAACAATTTATGGTGTAATTAGTTTTTTGTAGAAGACAACTTGACGATTTTTTTAATTGGTCAATTTTAACTCCGCCAACTTATGCGATAAGCTTTTTAGAATCCTCTCTTTGTCAGCTTTCCAATGATACCACACAACTTTGTTCAAACTTAAATCGTAGTGCTAGCAATAACGATTTATAGTGTAATTAGTTTTTTGTAGAAGACAACTTGACGATTTTTTTAATTGGTCAGTTTTAACTCCGCCAACTTATGCGATGAGCTTTTTAGAGTCCTCTCATTGTCAGCTTTCCAATAATACCACACAAGTTTCTTCAAACTTAAATCGTAAAGCTAGCAATAACGATTTATGGTATAATTAGTTTTTTGTAAAAGACAACTTGACGATCCTTTTAATTGGTTAGTTTTAACTCCGCCAACTTATGCGATGAGCTTTTTAGAATCCTCTCGTTGTTAGCTTTCCAATGATACCACACAAGTTTGTTCAAACTTAAATCGTAAAGCTAGCAATAACGATTTATGGTGTAATTAGTTTTTTGTATAAGACAACTTTACGATTTTTTTAATTGGTCAATTTTAACTCCGCCAACTTATGCGATGAGTTTTTTAGAGTCCTCTCATTGTCAGCTTTCCAATGATACCACACATCTTTGTTCAAACTTAAATCGTAATGCTAGCAATAACAATTTATAGTGTAATTAGTTTTTTGTAAAAGACAACTTGACGATCCGTTTAATTGGTTAGTTTTAACTCCGCCAACTTATGCGATGAGCTTTTTAGAATCCTTTCATTGTCAGCTTTCCAATGATACCACACATCTTTGTTCAAACTTAAATTGTAAAGCTAGCAATAACAATTTATGGTATAATTAGTTTTTTGTAAAAGACAACTTGACGATCCGTTTAATTGGTTAGTTTTAACTCCGCCAACTTATGCGATGAGCTTTTTAGAATCCTTTCATTGTCAGCTTTCCAATGATACCACACATCTTTGTTCAAACTTAAATCGTAATGCTAGCAATAACAATTTATGGTGTAATTAGTTTTTTGTATAAGACAACTTTACGATTTTTTTAATTGGTCAATTTTAACTCCGCCAACTTATGCGATGAGTTTTTTAGAGTCCTCTCATTGTCAGCTTTCCAATGATACCACACATCTTTGTTCAAACTTAAATCGTAATGCTAGCAATAACAATTTATGGTGTAATTAGTTTTTTGTAGAAGACAACTTGACGATTTTTTTAATTGGTCAATTTTAACTCCGCCAACTTATGCGATAAGCTTTTTAGAATCCTCTCTTTGTCAGCTTTCCAATGATACCACACAACTCTAATTTGCATCGGGATGTACCATGAAGGATGCTTTACCGTTTGTATTTATGCCTGCAATGTTTATTTATAATTCACGGTCTCGTAAAGAAAGTAAATGTGTTTGTTGGTTTTTATTTATAGTCGATGGAGTTGACCATTACTACGTGGTAATTCATAAGACGATATTGTCTGAAGAAGGCTGAGGTTCGGCCAAAACTGCAGTCGTGTAACAAAATAAATAGTGATATAAAAACATAGTAATTGTTTAATTTAATCTTGGTTATTAATTGTTAGTTTGTGTCTACCTTGGTGATGTTATTCAGTGCTGTCCTGCGATTGTTAAGATACCTGGGGAATGGTCATGGTTTGTGCAGTATCTTACCCTTGAGTTTGTTCAAATCTGCATAATGGATATTCTGGAACTGGAAGTTTCCCCGATATCGCTACCACCATCTCCAAGTCGAGCAGTAAAGTTACAGGCACAATGGGACCTTCGAAAGGCGATGTTATTCGGTCTATATACACCGCCAAAGGCCTGTCCATCTCCGACCCCTTCGCTAGCCTCCAGCTCACCGAATCCACCTTCAGACTGGATAAGTCCTCTGCCACCCATCTCTAAGGGTGTTGTGGTCAGCGACGCTGCTCCAGGTGTCCCAGAGGTCATGCCGGACGCCCCCGCAAGTGTATCAGCGACGCCAGCTTCTAGTGCACCTCCGAAGTTGGTATTACAGTCCATTTACACGCTTCCATCAGCCTCGGAGCATCCATGGTTCGCGGAAAGGAATACAGTCCTGGTTACTCGGCAGCATCCTCCACCTGCACCGACTCCATCACCAGCTGCTGGACACAAGAGGAGGAATAGAAGGGTTACAAAGCCCAGAGTGCGGCGCTACCGTATCCGTGTTTCAGACACGGAAACTTTAAAGTTTTATAGACACCCGAAGTTTTTACCGCGGGACAATTAGTGTAAGTGTAGTGGTGATGTTCCGCGAGAAACGTTTAGCTTATTTTTAATTATTAATTTTTATTTGTCAATTATTCATAAAAAATCGAGTCGTGGTATGTGATCCGACTTAACTTTTCCGTTTCTTTTGACTCCTTAAGGATTCGATCGTGGGATTTGTCCAAGCTAGACTTATAGCAAAGTATAGTATATTGTAGTGGATTCTGGATGTAGGCGCAGAGATCCCTTTACTCTTCTGTGGGCTAAGTGAGTCCGAGTGTTGTTCTGTTCTAAGTGTCGAGTTGGTCTTTGTGTAATTGTTTCTTATTTGTACTTTTCCTTTTAACGTTATTCTCACTTTAATAATAATTCTTGGACAATAATAAAATTTATGTTTTGGGTAAAATTTTGTTACTAAAATCCCACCCTATGTGATTTATTGTTAGTACCCTAGAGGTACCCATCCAACAGGTAATACCCGAGGCTTTTTAAACAATTGGAGCCCGCCGACCAAGAATTAGTAAGAACCCCGACGAGCCAAGCTGCAACTACCAAGAGGTAGCAAAGTGACACGCGTAGGGGTGGAACACCAGATTTCAAAAATTCCAGGAAATCTTAGAACTAGTCAGAGTCAACCTAGCAGCCGCCAAAGATCATCAAGCGCACTACTACAACTTCCGACGTAGAGAATGGTTGTTAAAAGAAGGAAACTCAGTGATAAGAAGGCTGCACCATCTATCATCAGCAGCCAAAGGATTTGTTGCCAAGCTAGCCCCAAAATATGACGGTCCGTATCTGGTAGCTAAAAAGATTTCCGGAGTCCGATTCCTGTTCCAACAACCAGAAGGACGAAAGTTGTGGTACGTCCACATTAAGGATTTAAAACCCGCTCTATAGTGTCAATGGAAAAGTTACAAATAAGTGTGTTTGTCTTACCCCTGTGTATATATATTTCATTGTGTAGTACCCTAATTTTTCTTTTTCTGTTTATCAATCTCGCCGGAACTATGGATGAATTGGAACTGCACTGTTCCCCGATGTCATTGCAGTCCACACCCTAAAAATCCGTACATTTGGAAGCCACTTGTGCCTTGAGAATGACAGCATTTTTTGGAATAGTCACTCCGCCATTATTAAGGTCCTCTCCTACTGTATCTGAGGGAACATTGACACTGCCGCCAACACCTACCCCTCGTCTAGATGGCATCGATCCTATAGAACTTCTTTCTATAAATACAGGAAACGTTAGCATGGTTGTCCCCAAAAAAAACCACTTTAGTCCAGTGGCCTAACTGCAACCTCCTGTCCCTCGTCTTCACCTGATCAGTATGCACGTAAAACTCGCCCCAGAAGGTACACCTCGAAACTCTGGACTTATCATTAGTGCGCGCTCCGGAGAATGTGGTACCAGTGCGGGTGGTACATGCCCCTGATGGTCCCTAGCAAGCCCGAAAAGAAAGAAAACGAAAACCTTGTCGGCGCAAGTATCGCCTAAAAATTTCTGAAACCCGGACGATTAAGATTTTCAGAGAGCCCGGATGGATTAAAGTGAAAATAAAAAAAAAAAAATTTTCAAGACAAAAAGGATGTAACGGACTTAAAATCCGTTTTATGTATATATAATATTTTCTAAACTAATCCTGGCATTATCCCCGAATTTCGACCACTCTGTATTAATTGTCGAATTAATTTGTTTTGCCCACCTTGTATTTGTGTTAATTAAAATAAGAATTTTATTAATGAATGTCAGGGCAAAACAAATTAAATATTTATGTTCGGAGTAATGCCAGGAGCAATAGTTATTAAGGACATTATGTCCGCAAACGCTTAATTAACAAGGGTATCCTCCCCTCCATGTGCTAATTAAAATCTGCTACTTACTGTCTTTCACCAAACACAAACACTTCTGTGGCACAAAAAGACTACTTGTTTACTTGTTCATTTCAAACAAGTGTAAACAGGACTCAAAATAAAAATAATCAGCTGTTTACACGTGTTTTTTATGTCGGCTTCGGGGCTATTGCCATCTACCGAGTTTGTGTCCGACCCTCGGATAAGAGTCCGGATTGTGATGCACCTCATAATGTAATTTATATTAGTTATTAATTATTTTATTTGTTGTATTTTTTTTAAGTTTTAATTTTCGCAACGTGTTATCTCGAAATCTAACGATCGGATCGTGTAGAAATATACAGAGAGAATTACGGGTAACACGTCCTACATTTATTTGTATATATACGATCTGTAATAAGTGTAATCAGTGTAATTAGATTTTAATTAGGTTAGTTATTTTTATGTTTCAAAACTAAATGTTGATTAGCCTGGCCAGGTACAGCATCGTAATCATAACCGCGAGAATAGTCTTAGTGTCACTATTCTCACAATTAATATTACCTGCAATTAGGATCCGTAAGTTTTAGTCTAATAGTAATAGTTCTAGTTAATTTTAACCAGTGGCCCGACCCTGACAGGACACTGGTTAATTCTGTAAATAGTCATAATTTTAGTTAATTTTAACCAGTGGCCCTAAAGGTAAGGGACATCTACAAAATTTAAAAAAAACAAAATTTACTAATCCAATCTAGTAATTTATTTATTTTTTTAGTATAACTTTTGAGGATTCAAAGTGTGAATTTTTGAAATTCGTTTGAGTTTGTTTTTAGCAGAACATAATGTAGCGTTGCAAGTAGTAGACCATTTATTGCCATTGCTTAAGGAAATTATCCCGGACTCAAAAATTGTAAAGAAGGCGACATTAGGCCGAATGAAAGCTACTGGTATAATTAAAAATGTTTTGGCTGAGGAAAACAAAAATAATTTAATACAGGTTTTGCAGAACAATAAATTTAGCATTTTAATAGACGAAAGTACAGACATTTTTTTTAATAAATCATTGTGTGTTTTAGCTAGGAATATAAATCCTCTAAATACCATTTTTTAAGACCTTTTCTCGCAGACTATTAGAGCGGTCCCAGCGTATAGTTAAATAGTTTAATTAGTTCACAAACTAACTACATTATGACTATATTGTCACAAACCAACATAAGAAACATATACAAGACAACAAAACAACACAATAAAAACACTATATCAAATGGACAAACACCTACAATTGAAGTTTATTAAAAACAAACCAACTAACAATAACAAACAAAATTTTACAACAATGTATCAGTTTTATTAAAAAAACACAACTTGGAGACTAACTAAAGCAAAACTAACATTAACAACTAGAAAAGAAATTCATACACACAACACACGCTAAAAAGAAGGACATGGAAGTTAATCGAACAACATAAAAAATTAAAGCTTAACTGTCGAAAGACATTTAAGAATTTAATAATATACCAGAAAAAATTAAAAGTTTTATGGTATATAAACAAGTTTAAAATCAAACTAAAACAATATTTAATGGAAAAACAAATATAAAAATTAAAATATGAAACCAATACGATTCTATGAAAATAGTGATTCTATGAGAGTAGTGAGAATGTAAGAGTACTGATATTATGAGAATACTGAGAATGTGAGAGTAGTAAAATTGTAAGAGTAATAAGAATGTGAAAGTACTTAGAATATGAGAGTAGTGAGAAGGTAAGAGTATTGAGAATTTGAGAGAAGTGAGAATGTGAGAGTAGTGAGTGTATGTAAGTGTAGTGAGAATGTGAGAGTACTGAGAATATGAGAGTACTGAAAATGTAAAAGTACTGAGAATGTGAGAGTAATATAATATAATATTAGTTTCTTTAAATTAGTAAAGAGTAGAATTCAGAAAATGTCTTTTTTTTTGTCGGCGCTAAAATTAAAGGATACAATAATATAATAATAATTTTATTTCACCAAGACTGTTAATTACATATTTTGGTTACAGTTTTAACAATTGTCAAAAAAAAAATTATATTGCAATTTTATAGAAAACTTGAGTGTTACTCTAGACCACTAACACAGTTTTAAAGAACGTCAAAAACTCACTTAGAATTCACAACTTGAAAAGTAAACTTTAGAATACATTTATGAAATTTTGAGTTTATTTTGAAAAACTTTTGATATCTACTAAAAACAATGTCTTTCAAACTTTAAAAGCTAAGAACCTCTTGGAAAAACTTTAAAAGCTATTAGTGATGGGAAATGTTACAAATTTTAATAGACCTGAGAAAACTTTATATGATAGCTGCAAAATTATACAAAGAAAAGAAGAAGATTTTAAGCCATTTTACACTTGTTTTGAATTCTAATTAACTTTCAAACTTTAATAAAAATTACTGGCTACTAAAAAAAAATTAAAACTACTAACGTTGTCAAGCTAAAAAAAATTTTTAAAAACTCTGACGGCTTTTTTACTAGAGGCAACTAAAAAAGTCTTAAAAACTTTTACAGAATTGAAGTATTTTGCTACAAAAATATACTTTAAGAACCTAATACGGTTTTAAGATTATTAAAAAAAAAAGACTAAATAGCAGCAACAAATTTTGTAAAGAAAATTTGAGAACTACCAAGAAAAGTGAGAAGTCTTTGAAAGCTACTAGAAGAGTCTGAAAAGTCTTAAAACATTTTACAAGCTAATAAAGATAAGTAAGGTGATTTCATAATTGCTTTATGAAAGTTTGAAAATTATAGAAAACTGGAAAAAAACTAAATTAATATTTTGAAGATCATAGATGTTTTTGAAAATTAAGAATTAATTAATTAAGAAACTGCTAAATGTTTGAATATTCTCAAAAGTCAAAAGGTTTTCCAAAAATAACTCAAAACTTTATGAGCTGTTAGAAGTGATAAACAAGTGTAAGATACTCTTGTAAAACTTTGCTTATGCCCATATTATTAGTCAGAGATTAAATCTCGGATTTATGAATCCAAGATTCAATTCGCTAATCGTTGATTGGCCCTAAGCCAAATTCAGTTTAACTTTTCGCCAATTTTGAGATGTGTTGTATTTCTTTATCGACTTGTCTTAAATACGGTGCAGTTAGTTCTACCAATATTTAAAAGAAGTTTATTATTGTTTAGCCAGTTTTATATTGTTGCAAAATATGTATCTCCTTCTGATTCTGTTTGTTGTATATCCTTTCCACGCAATAACATAGTAGTGTCGCCAATACTTATTATATTATATACGGAAATTTTATTGTTTTGGAATAAAATAAACGGCTATCAGGACAGAAATATATTATTCTAAATTGATAAACAATAGTTTAAAATAAGATTTTTAAGAAATGTAAAATAATAATAATAAAATAATAGATTAAGTATACAAAACATTATGAATTATTTATTAAAAAAAATTATTGTGTATAAGTGGTTTTAGCTTAATGATGTTTAAAAATAGTGGACATCATCTACATCAGTGCTGTCCGCATGCGGCCCGCGACCTTACTTTTTGCGGCCCGCGGAATGATTTAGTAACTTTAAAAAAATCGAGAGAAAAAGAATTCAGTTTTTAATCAGCCTCTTACAAATTCAGTTGATAATGTAAGCAGAGCAGATTTTCAACTGGAATTGTGTGAATTGCAATCAAATTCTTTTTACCAAGAAAGAATTGAAACTGGGTTAGACTTTTTCAAGTTGCTGCCAGAAGAAAACTATCCCAATTTGCAAAACTTAGGGCTTACACTGGGATTAATGCTGGGAAGCACGTATCTTTACAAAAGCAGCTTTTCCAACATAAAATTTATAAAGTCAAAAGTTAATATTGATGCATTAGTTAGTGAAAACCAACGTCCTCAAATTTCTCACTAGTTTTTTTGTAATTTGATAAAGTTGCATACAAGTATTTTTTAATGCGGCCCTCCAAACCACATTTTTTTTAAAACGCACCTTGGTGCACTTGCAGTTGGACAGCTCTGATCTACATGATGGCAACATAATCCAGTTTTTTTAGATTTATATAATCCCGTTTGAGTTGTTTTCTAATCATTAATGTTTGCCTTGACTTCAATATATATTTAATATCACAATTAATGCAAGGAATAGAGTAAATTGTGTTTTTTTTTTTATTTATAGCTGGAATTTTGGTTTTTACTTTTGTAAATAATTTATAATAATCTAATACTCTTTTTAGTTTAAGTGACAACCCATTAATAAAAGGAATTGAAAACCAATTAGATTCACAAGCTATTTCTTTTTTATCAATGTTTGTAGAAATATTTGTATTTCTACCATTTTTAATAAATGAATTAATTAATTTAGATTTAACATTCTTATCTAAACTTCTAGTCAGATAATGTTTTTATTTGATTAATGTTTATTGTAATTGTAACTTTTGCGATAATAAATGTTAAGTTAAAACTCAATGTCCTATCACTATCAGGTGTTTTTTGTATAAATCAACAATAATATTATTATTACCTTTTATTAATAAGATCAAGAAAAGGCAATTTTTCATCAACTGATTTTTTTATTTTAAAATTCAGAAACTCGTGAAAATTGTTGTTCATATTTTAGAGTTAATAAATAGAACATTAAAATTCAACCCACCCAAGACTTCAGTCACTAACTCATCCATCATAAACATGGCCAAGATAGGGATAATGGGTACAACAACCATTAATGATTATATTATGTGCATTGTTTAATAAAATAAAATAATACTCTGAGTTCTATTGTTGAGATCCACCTGTGTGCAGACTTACACAATTAAAAGCTTTGGAAAGCTCAACAAAAACACTACAGGGTATCTTACCTATTTACAAAATTTCCACAATATTTTGACACATTGAATTGCTGTTTGAACACTTTTGTTTCTTCTGAAACCGTGTTGATATTTTTAAACATATCTTATTCAGTAAACAAAAACAAATATTTTTTGATACATAACTTATGTAGCAAAATATTATACGGCATGATTGCGCGCCACCCGGTATTTTAAGTAATATGACTTAAATTCACGAGCGAGTTGCGCGGGACACGCCGACTCCGTTTGTAGGTCCGCGAGACCATTCTAGAAGAGCCTTTTCATGTGCACCGGTAACCAGCAGTGGGGTTCTCTAGTTCATAATGTATTTATGTATTTGAAATTGATATTAGTTTTGTACCATTTAGTAGTTTTTTCATATTCGTTTTAACATATTAAGTTTGCATCATGTAATTCTGTGCATTTAGTTTTTAGATTAATTAATTGCTGATTAATGAAAAGATTAATTATTGTTAAAAAATATCAATTATTTTACTACCACCAACGAATCCTGAGCTCACACCCTATTCCGGCACACTTATAAATATATAAAATATTTTTTAATGCTGATGGGTTGTAGTTTTCAGAATGGTATCAAAAATTTAAGTTATGGTTTAATGCTGACGAAAACCTAATTGTGCAACAAAAGGCGTGCCAAAGTTTATTAAGCAGTACAGAAAAATTAGTTGTATATGTAATTCTTTTTTATAACATGTAAATGTTTGAAGAATTTAAGTTATGGTTCAGCATTGATTGCTAGAAGAAAAAACCGAAATACTCAACAAAAAGCGCATGAAAGTTCATCCAGCTTGCAATCTAAAAAAAACTTGGAAAATGATTATATCCATAACAAAATGCTAATTAATTCCATTCAAATAATCAATCAAAACTAGTTGTGAATATTTAATTTTTTTTGTTGAGTAGAACATTAAAAAATTAAGTTTTAGTTTTGTTTTAGTGTTGTCGGAAGAAGAAACTGAAATACTTAACATAACACGCATTAAAGTTTATCCGGCCTTAGTGTAAAAAGACTTAAAACAAGAATTATCATTTCCACAAAAAATGTTAATTAAATATGGAATCCATCAAATAATCAATCAAAATTAATTGTAATATTAATCTTTTTTTTAAGAAGCATGTGGAATATTTGAATACAACAAGTTATAGTTCAGCATTGCCGAAAGAAATAACCTAAATGCTTAACCACATGCGCACCAGAATCCATCCAGCTTTGCAGTTTTTAATAATCATTTCCCAAAAACAATATTAATTAAATATGGCATCCATCAAATTATATTATGAATCAAAATTGGTAAAATGATATATATGTAACGAAAGTATACTTTCTTTGATTTAAGTTGGCCGTGCTTCTGACTTTTAATTGACAGAAGTCACGACGTAATTATAATAAAAAGATATATTGTAATTAATTTAAGTAGTGCATAGAGAAGCGGTAATAGAAAACTTTAATTGTCGTTTCTTTGTTCACAGGTAAGATTGTAAATAATTGTTAAATAATAAATAAAACTCAAACTTTGTTCACAGAGAAACATATTTTGGTTTATTTTATGCCGTATAATTTATTGTCTTATAAAACGACAATTTTTGTTTATAATGACAAGAAAATTGCAGTTTGCATTCCAATATGTGGTATCGCCGAGGGACAAGAAGACAAGTATTGTTGCCATAACTTCAATTACAACAGAGGAAAAGAAGGAATATGTGTTGCCACAGGAAATGGGATTTATAAGCGAACATGAAGAACTGATGAACACAGACGTTTATAAAAGAGTTAAAAAAAGTCTTACTCAAAGAGGTCAAAACAGAACAGTGTGGATCACACTAACAAAGGAAATGGAACAGAAATATTTTGATGAAGATGGTAATATAATGTTTAATAACTTATATTTAGAACAAATAATAAAAACAGACGTAGTAGAATCAACTCAGAAGAAAGAAAGTCAACTTAATTTAAAACACATAACAGAAAAGTTTATGATTGAAAAATTTACATGTAAAAATTCAAATGCAAAACAATGGCTAGAAACATTTGAAAAAGAATGTAAAAGGTTTGAAATCAATGAAGATAATATAAAGATTGAGATATTAAGGCTAGTCTTGGATAAGTCATGTTCAGATTGGCACTCAGCAACTCTCACAATATTGACAATGGAAGCTCGATGGTCTGAATGGAAAGAGAGATTTCTGGAGTCATTTGCAGACAATGGATGGAGTACAGGAATGTACGCTATATATTATAGGTATAAAGAAGGTTCATTGATTGAATATGCTATAAGAAAAGAGAAGCTACTACTAGATATGGACAATGATATTAGTTCAAAGACTCTAGTGTTGCTTATAGCAGCAGGATTACCTGAGTTGGTTAGAAATAAGATAGATAAAGAAAATTGTAAAAAGTCAACTGAATTATTGCATGACATCAGAAAATGTGAAAATTTAGTAAATAAAAATAGTTTTACGAAAAAGAAAGATGATAAATATGATAACAAGAAAAGATTTGAAGGAAAACAGCCATGTAAAAATTGTGAAAACTTAAATAAAGGTGTTAGATATCATCCTGAAAACTCATGTTGGTTCAAGAATAAAGAAAGAAAAGAAGGTGGAGTAATAGAGAGTAACTCAGTCATAGAAGTAAATCTAAATACAGAATCAAAAAACGAATAATCACACCATTGATTAAACTAAAAATATTATTAGAAGATAAGTTAGAGGTAAACGGAACATATGATTCAGGTTCCCAAGTCTCCCTAATAAATCCAAAATTAGTTAGAATAAAGAGGAAGGCAAAAGATGTAAATAAAATATTTTTAAAAACAGTCAATGGTGTGACACAAACAAAAGGTTTAATAACTATGAAAGTAAAAATCTTTGACATAGAGGAATACATTGATGTATTCATTACAGAGAGAGACGATGTTGAAGATTTCCTCGTAGGATTAGATATGATAAAGAAATTCAGATTAATTCAAAATGAGAATCTACAAATATTACAAAAAAAATTGGATAATAAAATTGAACAATATTCAGTTAATTTTAATGAACACATAGAGAAAGATGACTTTCAGATAAGACTAGAACATCTAGATAATACAAAAAAAAATAAAATAGAAAAAATTATTGAAAAATATAAAAGTGTATTTGCAAAAGACAAATACGATATTGGCACGGTAAAAGATTATGAGGCAAGAATCGAATTAATAGTAGACAAATATTGTAGTAAAAGACCATACAGGTGTACAATAGAAGACAATCTAATTTCAATTCAAAATTTTCCAACTCCCAAAACTCAAAAAAATATTAGACAATTTTTAGGAAAGATTAATTTTTACCATGAATACATACCAAATAGCTCAATAACGTTGGATCCATTACATAAATTATTAAGAAAAGAAACAAAATTTATATGGTCAGAAGAATGTGAGAAGGCTTTTACAGAAATGAAGAAATTATTATGTTCTCAACCGGTATTAGAAATATTTGATAAGGATTTGCCAATAAAAATTTACACAGATGCATCGCTAGAAGGAATTGGGGCAATACTAAAGCAATTACAAATAGATGGACAAGAAAAACCTGTAGCATATTTCTCAAAAAAATTGAATGAGGTACAAAAAAGAAAGAAAGCAATATATCTGGAGTGCTTGGCAATCAAAGAAGCAGTAAAATATTGGCAACATTGGTTGATTGGAAGATGGTTTGAGGTATACTCAGATCACAAACCGCTTGAAAATTTGAACATAAAAGCAAGAACAGACGAAGAATTAGGTGAGTTAACCTATTATTTGTCACAATATAACTTCCAAATAAAATATGTACCTGGTAAAGATAACGCTGAAGCGGACTGCTTAAGCCGAAATCCAGTACTAGAACCGTCTGAAAACACTGAAGAGGTTCTAACAATAGTAAACCTGACACAAACAGATGAAATAAGAACGGATCAAGAAAAAAACGAAATAATTCGAAAGATGAAATCAAAACTAATAAGAAATAACGGAATATTTTATAAGAAAGTTAGAAATAAGGAGAAAATAATCTTATCAGAAGAATTTAGCATCAAATTAATAAAAGACATACATAGGGAATGGTGCCATACAGGCATTAGACAAACTATATACAGAATATGTCCCTACTATACATCAAAGAATTTAATAGAAAACATTAAGAAAATATGTAAAGATTGTGACATATGCATAAAAAATAAAACAAGAGGCCAAAGCAAATTTGGATTAATGTCTCACTTAGGACCAGCCACTGAACCATATGAAATAATGTCTATAGATACCATTGGAGGATTTGGAGGACAAAGATCAACAAAAAAATACCTTCACTTACTCGTCGACCACTACACGAGATACGCATTTGTTTCAACCTCAAAGACACAAAACGCCACAGATTTTATAAAGTTAGCTCAAAACGTGTTAGAAACGGAAAAAATTGGAATGATACTAACGGATCAATATCCGGGAATAAACTCAAAAGAATTTAAAGAATTCCTAGAAAAAAAGAACGTTAAACTGACATTTACAGCAGTTAATGCACCATTTTCAAATGGCTTAAACGAGAGACTAAACCAGACTCTAGTCAATAAAATAAGATGTAAAATAAATGAAAAAGAAAACAAAAGAGCTTGGACAACGGTTGCTAGAGAATGTGTAGATAGATATAATAAGATAGAACACTCAGTCACTGGTTTTGCACCAGAGTATTTATTAAATGGCACGGACACAAGTGTCATACCAGAAGAATTAAAAAGGAAAAAAAACAAAGATGATTGGTCTAATGATAAAAAATTAGCGTTAGAGAGATCAATAAAATCACATAATTACAATAAAAAACTTTATGATAAAAATAGAAAACATCATGAGTACAGTGCAGGAGACATGGTATATATCGAAAATGGCAACAGACTAAATAGAAAAAAGCTAGACCATCTTAGAATAGGACCATTCGAAATAATAGAAAAAATATCAAACACTCTATACAAAGTCAAGACTAACAAGAAAAAGTCAGAAACAAGTTTATTCCATATATCAAAACTAATACCAACAGAAGAAGATGATATAGATGATTTATAGAGAAAATATGTCCAAGAAATCTTACCATGAGAGGGGGGGGGGGGGAGATGTAACGAAAGTATACTTTCTTTGATTTAAGTTGGCCGTGCTTCTGACTTTTAATTGACAGAAGTCACGACGTAATTATAATAAAAAGATATATTGTAATTAATTTAAGTAGTGCATAGAGAAGCGGTAATAGAAAACTTTAATTGTCGTTTCTTTGTTCACAGGTAAGATTGTAAATAATTGTTAAATAATAAATAAAACTCAAACTTTGTTCACAGAGAAACATATTTTGGTTTATTTTATGCCGTATAATTTATTGTCTTATATATATATATAAAAATTTCAAGTTCTGATGTCAGAAAAGAAAACTAAAAGCGATCAATATGCACATCAAAGTCCAACTTTGCAGTGTAAAAAAGAAGGCTTAGAAAACAACATCACAAAAATCATTTTTTTTAGAAGTTGCAAACAGCAAACTACAGCGAAAAAGAGTGGAAAATATATACTTCAAAGCGAAAGCAATAAAAATAACAGAATGTGAATTAAAACGGATTATACAACTATAAGCTGCTTGAAATGTCTAAAAACTTTTTATTTGAAATAAATTAATTTAAAAGATCAAACAAGGTGTGCGAAAATCCAGGTTGAGCAGTTCAAAAAAATTGTATATTAAGACATTTAAATTATTAATTTGTGTTAAATAATTGTATATTAATAATAATTACAAACCAATAGTATGGTTTAAAGCTGAATAAAATCAACTTTACCTGATACGTGAAGCACATAATCATCACAAAACTGCTTTACAATCATTTTAAAATATTAGCATGCCATAACGCCACAAAAAGCCATTGACAATTACATTGGAAATTTATCCAATGCTTCACATGTTATACGAACAAATGTGGTAAAACACCTCGATGATCCAACCACTGTTCAATTCAATCCCGCCAAAACAAAGTGACCAAACAGCCAGCCCGAAGAGAAAGAAGACTCGAATTACTTATTCTTTATAAAGTTTTTTTAAATAATAATAATAAGAAAATACTTTATTAAATAATTTATATTATAGAATTTATTTACTTCATTATTGATTACGAGTTTTGCAGCACCATGATGAATAATTGTAATTTTAATTTAAAGACAGATTTTGAGTGCTGGTTGATTTAAATATTCAGCAGCACATATAGTAATGGCGACTGCTGCACGGTTAGATCGAAGTACTCCGACCGAAAGTAACTGACTGACTGATTGAGAGCATAGATAATTAAAGATAATAATTGAGAGAGACTGACAGCAGTGACAGCCGACTACTGGCGACTACAGTTAGTAGTAACACTCGCTAACGCCAGACGGCGCCTTCGCTGTTTTAACAGAATGGCCAACTGTAGATAGTTCTTCTTAAAATATCAACATGCAACAAACGCAACTTAATTAATAAATAAAATACTAATATACCTAATTAATACAATAACAGTTATGCAATTATGCAACTATTTTATTTAATAAAATGCAAATTTAAAATAAACAAAACAATTTAAGTCAAGCGATTTATTTATTCTACATTTAAACAGCATCCGTGCAAAAGTTAAATCCATTTTGAATAATTTTGTATAAAATAACGTTTTTAACCAACTCTATAAGTAAAAGCCTAATGAAATTGCAATAAAATAGAAGCTAATAATTTCTAACAATACTTTGGTTAATTTGAAGATAATTTTATATTATTTAAATACGTATACCTAGTCACGCCGTTCCCTTTCGGGGTAGGCAATATGATTAGGTAATATTTAAAAACTAATTTAAATGATTTGAAAATAACATTATAACAGGTGTTTATTTTAGAATATTAACACGACAAATTGAACAAGACAATAAAGTACATTACTTAGACTAAAAAATTAATAAAAACAAAAATAAACTTGAATTGAATTGAATATATACAGAAAACCAACTATCTTTTTGCTTTTCACTCTCTAATAAACGGAGCACTACATAAAAATTTTGCAATTTATTTATAATAAGTCAGAGAAGTGCTTATTATTATCAATATGTAACGATAAAACAAATATGATATTAATAACAATAAATAATTAAAATCACATTTTATACAACAATTTAAAACTAATATATAAAAAAGAAAAGATGAGATTGCCAAAACTATGTTAGAAACATTGTCTATTTAGTAATCGTTTATAATTTTTTTATTAAATTAATTAAATTGAATAAATTACAATCGATTAACAGACGATGTTTCTATTATATTTAGATTTAATTATTTTAATTTTTATTTAGATTCGTCTTCTTCTAGCAATGAGGGTTTTCCTGAAAAATTGCTACTTAGTAAGTTGTGAATAAATATTAACAATATACAAGATCATATAATATAATGTGTATATGTTTTTAGCTTATCAAAGTTTAAATATGAAGATACACTTCAAATTCAAGTGTAAATAATTCCCCAGAAACTTCCAGACAGGGTGAGTAGAAAATATATGCACCTTACATCATTAATTTCATTTAAGACTACTTAAATGATATAAAAGTGTTAGTGTGCAAAAACATATGCTATAATTTCATTAATATTATGTAATTTATTGAAATTTAAATATATTTTTATTTAGAAAACAATCAGGCTCGGAGAAAATTATTTTTTCAAAACTGTGAGTAATTGTTCACCAAGAGTGGATGTTCCAGCACCGACATTCACTAATGTATTAATTGCGGATTCTTCTCCAATTGCATTTGAGTGCTTAGGTAATGTATGTAAAAATATATGTTTGAGCAAAATGTAGCTACGAAAAAATATACCGTTGTGAGAAAATCAAAAGCGGATAGAAATCGTCTACCAAATTACATGCGTGTACAAAACTAATCAAAATTAATTTTCACGGCAAGTTTAAGTTTAAGAAGAGAAAAAAAATATATGCACGAACGTCATTTGTCCAATTAGGCAAGACAAAAATTACGACAAATTGAAAGACTGTTGTTCATATTAAGGATAATATATTCTTTCATTACAACTTTAGAATCAAGTTTTATTACAAAAAAGTATAACTATTTTAAAAAAGCTGTTCAGAGATTGTCCAAACTAGATGAAATTGAACTTAAATATGTCAACCCATATTTAGCCGCTCAAACGAGGACATTGATATCAGAATGTGTAAATGTTTTGATTGTACAAAATATAAAAGAAGGATTGAACAGCACTGAACAACAAATTAATTTAAACAGATTTTTAACTGTTCATAAAGCAGAATATGAACAACAAACTGCAAGAGGTGCTCGTTCCACCATAAAACAAGCTTAATGGAATTTCATCAATTGACAATTTTGCAAATTGCAATTATACTCGCAACAACGCGCACAACATCATTTGAGTGCTTAGATAATGAATTTAATTATACTGAATGGTATTCATAACTAAAATGCACTATGGTATTAGTATTAACCTTTAACAACATTATGTCTCAAAACAGACAATTACGGGAGACTCTCTTAAAACCTTTAATCGGTTAGAAACATTTTTAGCAAAAAGTCTAAGCCGAATAGAGATTCTAGGAAAATTAAATAAACAAGTTCCAGTGAGGTGTGATATCACATGATCTAGGCGGCCAGTTCACCGGTCCGAAGCATAAAATTAACTGTTTACCGAATCGTTCTTGCAATAAAACCATGGTTTTGCGGGCTGTATAGCAATGTCTTGTAGGAACCAAATGTCGTCGAAATTACGGGCTTAAACTTTAAGCAGCAATTGGTCTGTTATCGTGGCGCGTTACATTCCGGCTAGCCTAATTTTTAAAGAATTGGACCGGACTGGATTATTGTACCAGCCCATAAACTACACCAAATCGTTATTTTCTCTGGATGTAATGGCAGTTTTTAAACCTCTTTTAGTTGCTCTTCAGCAAATTACGGCATTTTGCCTATTGATGTAGCCATTAAATAGTTACATTAAACAGAAAACAGTGGATCTTCTTTAAACTTTTCAAGAGACTGAAACGGTGACGTTTCGAAATTTGTGTATGCTTTTAAACCAAGATCCTTAAGTAAAATACGCCAGGTTGTTCCATACAACAAGCCAAGCTATTGAGAACGGCATTAAATGATTCATCACGGTCATCGCGTACTCTCTCATCTACCGCCGCTATATTTTCTTCACTACGTGCTGGGAGTATTCTATTTGGTTGGGTATCATCCAATAATGAGTATTGAGTTTCAAATTTGTAAATGATACATAAAATTGTGCGTACGGTAGGCGCTGATTTTCGTACTACAGCTGAATAATTTGTAGTTGCTGTAAACAAAAACAACATGAGACCAGCGCACGTTAGATCAAACATAAAATGCGTACTGAAAAAAGAACTTCTAAATGAATCACCCAGTATTTATTGAATTATAAATTATTTGAATATTACTAATTTAATTACTAAAATCTGACATCCTAACAACCCTCTCCACAATCCTTCAAACAACCTTCTATGCAAAAAAACTAACATCACTCCACTCCCCGAGCGATTCCATAATCTTCAAGTAAAATTTGCAAATAATCCAAATAATCCTAATATTCTAAAAAAATTTAATAATCTCCAGAAACCACCCAACAATTATTAAAAAATTTAAAAAACTTGTCCTACCTTTATATGAAGAAATTTTGACACTCATTAATGATAATAACTGACTGACAAAATTATCCGACATGTCATACTACATTATACCATACTGTTATTCTTTTTGAATCACTTTTTTTGTATATTTTTTTTATTAGTAGGTCATTATTTATAAAATTTATGTCTATGACGGAAAGACTAAGTAAGTAAGTACAGTAAAAAAAACAGGCTATCGATGCCTGTTTTTTTTTTACTGTAACACTATTTTCTGTTTCTTTCTATTTGTTTGTAATATTTCTTGTTAAATAAAGATGTTATATATATACTAATATAAATTATTATTATTTCAGTCAGTGAAGCAAACGTTTATTTATTTATTTGGCACATGCCATAAAGAAGGATATATTCATTGCTCAAGGATTTTGAAAGATTTTTTAATAAAATGTGAGGCTGCCAATCCAAATTCTTTAAAAGGCACTTTATTAAGGAAGCAGTTGGCAGCAATGTCCCAGTTGTTAAATTTAAACGAAATTCAACAAATAGTTGACTTCATGAGTCATGACATATTGATTCACCGGTTGCTTATTGGATAACGGAAATAAATCAACAATTCACAAAACTGTCACGATTTTTTTAACGCGGCAAATTATGAAGACCTCAACAAATTTAAAATCAAATCATTTATAGTTAGAATCTTTTGACCCGTCGCTAAAAAACAAAAGCATAGATGACAGTAATGCAAGTCCATCTTTTTCCACAAAACCTGTAAACGAACCGAAGAACATAACTCCTTTACGTAAGAAAATATTAACAGGTAAATTTTTTATACAAAACAATATATTCTATAAAAAACCAAACTATAATAACCATATAATTTTCTGTTTTTAGAAACAAGTCCCAGGCGACTACAAGAAGCCCCAGACAACTATCTATTATAACAAACCCTAAACTCAATTCACTCAATGGAAGATCATTTAACACACAAAAACTGTGGACAAAATCGGAAACTGGAATTTAAAAACGGAGTTTTAAAGAAAATTTTAACTCAAAAACTTTCCTTCTAGAAAAGATGTACGGAATTGAAAAAAACCCGAAATTAAAAGAAAGGAAGATCATTTAAACAAAAGCGTATCAGTATAAAAAAATGTAAATTTTTATACTTTTTAAATAAGATTTTTTTAATTATGTTATAAATAAATTTTATTTGTTCATATTTAGTTTATTATATTAATATAAATCTTAAAAAAAATATGTTTTTTGTTGATAAGTAAAGTAAATGAAATACTTGCTAAAAATTGTTGTACTTAATTAATTACTATATAGAACTAAAAATTTCTGCCTTACAAAGCTGCATAGTTTTCAACCAAATGCCTAAAAAATAAAAGATATTTGCTTAGAGTTTTAATTTTTAAGTTATGGAGGTAAACTTAAAAATTAAAACTCTAATTAAATTAAAATTTGTTAAACATGTTTATTAAATAACTAAAATAAGATGTTTGTTTACAGTTTCAAACTTTAACCCTATAACTCAAAATAAGCTAAGAATTGCTACACATGATTTTTCACTTCTTAATAATTAAAATTGTAAAATGTTTAGCCAAATATATAAACAAAATTATAACCAATTATAATTGATTTGTTTATAACTAAGCAATTAGACAAACACCATTAAACGTTAAAAAAAAAACTAATAAATATATGTTTCGTGCAGAGACGGGTAACGGTTCGGCAGTGGAAATATTGAATCGCTTAATAAGTTGTTGTAAATCACTTGCTTCCAACTAAGCGATGTAAGTTGGTTGATACAAAATAGTAAATAAAAAGTAAAAATACTGTTGTTGTTCTCGTGCATGTAGCAGGTAGACCAGGGTCGCCAACTCTAAAATACGACAAAAACGTACAGTGTGCTCCGAATGGAATGGACAAAAGCTCTACAAATTTTTCTTTTACAGCATTATACTTGTTTGGTAAAATTACTTTATCTGACTGAAAATATTTGTTTAAACAATTAATTTTTTTATTTAATTTAAAAATTAAAAATAAAGTTTTACAAAAACGTGACATCGCGGCGTGGGTATCCCATCGCTCTCCCGAGGTCGCTCGGAAACTCCTCCAAACCTTCCTCTCTTCCCTCCAACGCTGGCTCCAGAAATGGAAGCTCATCGCCAACCCACACAAAACCCAACTCATTCTTTTCCATCACCCCAACCTCCATATCAAACACAACAATTCCCACCTTCGCATTAACCTTTGGAACCAGGCTATATCACCCATAAACAAGATCACATATTTGGGCATCACCTTCTCCTCCACCCTCAACCCGTCAGTCACCAGCTCGGCAACATGCAACCAGGTCAGACATCGTTTTAACCTCCTCAAGGCACTCCGCAGTACCTTTAAATTAAAACAAAAAACCCTCCTTCACACTTATAAAATGTTTATCCGGCCCCTAGTAGATTACCAGGTAATCACTGTGACCCTGGCACGGCATAACCACATCTCTCCAATCGCGAGAATGGAGAGAAAAATAATTCGTTGCGTCCTCAATCTCCCCCTTCGGCACCTTTCATCGGCCCTTCCAGCACTTTCTAAAATCCCTCCCATCACCTTACGCCTTCAGCACCTCCAGGGCAAGTTTGCCACCTCGGCAAGCTTCCGGTCGTCGCCCAGCCACGCGGCCATCTCCAAAACCATCAGGTTTATTCGGCACCCGAAAAAGAAATTTCCTTACCCCACCGTGGTTACACTTCAACACACGGATACGGAGAAGCTCCCTCCTCACCTCCAGGAACTCCTGGACAACACCCCGCTTATTTTCAAGTAACCACGCCTCCCTTGAATTCTCAAATATATGTAACGCCCACTTTTTAACACCTATAACTGTAAAATTTTACAACAATGTTAAACCCTATTTTTTTACAACAAATGTATCTCATTTAATGTATTTTTTTTTCTTTTTTTAAATATGTAAATATGCAAATGTTACTTTATGTACTCCCAAGAATGTATATTTAGATGTTCCTCAAATGTGGAAAAGGCTCAAGCCTACAACCACATCCATTTATATTAAACTACTCTACTGTAATATTTACAATGAATATATGTATGTTTAAAAAAAAAAAAAAACGCTACAAATTTGTATTACCCACGTGGCGTCATGAGCAAAGTGGTTCAAGATGCGTTCTCGAGACGGACACACCATTATACTTACACCACGCTAAAAGACTACAATAAAAATTATAATGTGTATACTAATTACACACACACATACATTCAAATCGACACATGCACATAACAATTGTACATTAAAATAATAGAATATAATGTGATATACAAAATAAGTAAAAACCTAAACAAATTTAAATGAGAACAATAACTAAAAAATAACATTAAAAATTAGTTAGTCATAGACACTAATATTTTTTTTTTAAATACGCTAACATGTTTTCATAAATATCGGGACAATATGACAGTTTATTACTAATTCGACACATACTAAAGGGGAATTAGCAAAGTAATCTGTACAAAACTTTGGTATAGAGAAAGTTAATACATACAGTAAAGCTGTCATCTATGATAAAATGTATAACTTTATATAGATATATAGCAATAGTTTTTTGCCTGCGGCAGTCATTTATGGATAGTTATTTAAATTCGGAAAGAACTAAAAGCAGAAGAAGAAGCTCAAAAGTGTTACAAGAAATCAAGTAGATTGGATGATTTTAAAACGTTTCAAGCTCTTAGAAAAAAATGCAAAAGTATAAGTGTCAATTATCTGTGATAACCCAAAATCATTTTGGAACTTTGTGAACAAAAAACGTAAAACTGATGGGTATCCTAAAAATATGTCGTACTGTTATAAAACATGTGATAATGGTCAAGACTGTGTTAATTTTTTTTTTATTTTTTTTTTTACTGTTTATGTAAACAGCAAACTAATGTAGCTGATTTTAATTTTAAATGTACTTTAAGCTTAAATATTGTCGATATTTTCAACTGTATTGTAAAATTGATTTACTCTGTAATATCAGGTCCATCTTGTATTTGTACGCTTTCTGAGCCAGTATTTGTTCTTTTTAATTTGTCTATTAAGCAAAGATTGCTGGAAACAATCATATATTAAACCGATTTACGAATCTGGAAATCGTAACAATATTACAAATTACAGAAGAGTTTGTAACCAATCAATTATTGCTAAGATGCTGGACTCTATCATCGCAAATCAATTAAAATGAATGTGCAAGCAAACAATTACTGATTAACAGCATGGCTTTCTTGAAGGTCGATCAACTTCAACTATCCTGCTTTCTTATCAATCAAAAATTTTAGAATCGTTTGAAAATAAACTTCATTTAATATATATACTGACTTCGCAAAAGCTTTTGATAGAGTTAACCATAATTTTTTAATTGCTAAACCATATCATTTAGGATTTAATAAATCCGTGATAGATTGGTTATAAAGTTTTTTTTCCAGAAAACTACAATTTATAAAAATAAAAAATGATCTTTCAAAACCACTAAATGTTGTTTGTGGTGTACCACAAGGAACTCATTGTGGTCTAATTTTATTTTAAGATTTTTTAGATTAAGATACAGTTGATTTCTGTAGTAATCCACAGAAATCAACTGTATCTTGTTACAAAAAACGATTAGTGCAATTCCAACGATTTAATGTTAAATACTGGAAAATGTTACTTAACTTCTTTTCATAGAATTGGTTTAAGAGTACAATTTGAATACAAAAATGACAATATGTTATTTTAGACTCGAAATTAAACTTTAGCAGTCACATTTCAGAAATTGGTTTAAAATCTAAGAAAATGTTAGGGTTTGTTAACCGTATATCGTTTGATCTGAATCCCAATTCGTATATTGTATTGTATCGATCACTTGTTCGTTTAGTTTTATAGTACAACTCTACAGTTTGGTCACCGCATCAAGTCGGCAACATAAATAAAATTTGATTAATACAGTTTGGAAATAGGATAGTAAAATTTAAAAAAATGGGTGAGCTAATAATTTATTATTTTACGTTTCGATAAAATCGTTATCTTCCTTAGGGCTAAAAAAAATTTACATATACTGTTAAAAAATTCTTCATAATATTTATATCAAAGTGTTCAGTTCTACTTTTAAAATTCAGCTAGAGATGTCAAGGTTATTAAAACTTAACTATTCATTACGTTTTACAACACTTTAAAAATACACATTCACAATGACTACACTAACTTCATTGTTTACAACCTAGTGCTGTGTTAGTTGCTTACAACTTATTTGCACATCTAAATTAAATTAGCATACATATTGGACAATTTATCATTATCCGTTTTCAGAAACAGGTTACAAAAAACAATTAATTAGTGAAATAATACATATTAACATAACAAAAAAAAACGTAAATCTGTATACAAAGTTTGTTTTGACGATTCTGTTGATCGTCATCCCAATAGCCAAAATTACTAATCCGTTAACATTTAATGACTTAAGACCCATTAGCCCTCTTCTGCTGCGCGTGATTTGATTATTTCATATTAAAGTAACAATTCTTCGTCAGTTAATGTTAAATTGGGTGTACCGCAGAGATCTAGGTCTTTTGCTATACACTATATATACCAATGACTTACAAGGAGTAATCCGCAACTGCAATATCACCTATATGCGGATGACACATAATTATACCTATCATAGCACGTAAGTCAAATCAATAGTAATATTCGAAAATTGATCAAACATTCAAAGCTCGCTCTATTCATTACAAATTAATGTATCTAAGTCAACAGCTATGGTTTTTGAATCAATTAAATGAAAAAAACTTAGTTAAGAGCATACCAACCGTTACCTTGATTTGTAGTATTTTTACAAAAACGGCAACTTCCCCTTCATCGCTGCTTCTACAAATAATTTGATAATCGAATTATTTTTTGACCAGTACATTTAGAAAGGATTAAACTATGAAATGTCGAAGTCAAATAATAGTTAGGAAATAGCCGAAAAAACCCATCAAATATAGAAATAAATGCGTTTTTCTGTATTTTTGAATGCATTTTGTTGCTATTTGCAAATATAATTTTACAAAAAAGACTTCGACATATCATAGTTTAATCCTTTCTAAATGCACTGGTAAAAAAATAAATCAATTATCAAATTATTTGTAGAAACAGCGATGAAGGGGAAGTTGCCGTTTTTGTAAGCAGAAAATCAAAATAGTTAATAATGATAAAGTGTCGAGTTTTACAAATTGCACTAAAAACTTTTAAAAGACAGTGATCTTCGTTTTTAAGAATAGAACGATTAGGATCATACTATGCGAATAACTTGTTTTGTATAATTTTTAGTTTTGTGACATTGTGTATATTATCGATCAATCTGATGTTTATCGAATCCAAAAAATGCAGAATTTATGTTGATATTTGGTATGAGTAAGAGACAAAAAATCTCTTACAAACTAAGAGAAATTAAACGGTTGTCTATGCCTAGTCATCTTAAGTTACATATGGGCAGACTACAAGGTTAGTCATGACAAAACTACTCTGTATTTGTTTCCAAAGCTGACATTTAGATCGACGGAACATAACATCAATGTGAGAAGTAGAAGTCTAGAGTATACTACAATATAAGACTACAATTATTTAAAAGGTCCTTTTCCTATAACGTCGTTAAATGCCACAATTCATTTAACATGAGCCAGAATAACTTTATTTATTATATTTATTGTACTATAAATCTGTTTTGTTTTAGTAAAATTTTAATATGTATATTTGCTTATATGAACAATTACCTTATTTGTGTTTTATGTCGTTATATGTTTAAATTATATTTTTTAGGTTATGTGTGTATGTACACACTTCTTTAGCAATTTATTTTTGATTATTTTTTATTTTAACAGTTGAATTAATTATTTTCTGATCTATTTTACTGATCCACAACTCTTTGGTCACTGTAATTTGTATTTTAATTATGATTATTTAAATTTAGGAATTTTAGTTAAAATTATTTTAATTATGCCTCATTCCAACGCCGAGTTCGAATATTTTCAGTAGTAACTGATTGTAAAAATAAACAATTAAAAAAACAGATTAGATAAAGTGCTTCTTTATGTGCGTATAGAAGTAATTTGAAGTCATCGGAATGATGTTACTAAAAGTTACAGACATCCATGTAAAGTTACATAATATTAACATATTCTTTTAAAAAAAGAATGATATTGTAAAATTTATTTACGTATAAATTTTTTTCTTTATTAAAAAAATATTTTTATTGTGTAATAACACACTTTTATTAAGTGAAATTAAATTAATACCTTTGTTGTGTACAATTAATTATATTAATACTAATATTTAGTTGTAATCAATAAAAATTGTAGATGTATTTTATTCATAGAGCTGGATAACCTCAGGATTAAATATATCCAACAATGCAGAACAAACAAAACAAAAAGAAATCGAGAAAAATACTGCGATAGCAATGACGAATGTATATAAAAATATTTGTAGAAAAAACGACCAAAATTAAAACAAACAAGAAATTGATGAAAACCCAATTTATTTCCGCTTATCACAATTAAAATCGATGTTGAATTTGTGAATAAAATTTGTAAATTCGTTGTAAGTATAACGAAGATCAAAACACACTTTTAATTAAATTAATTATAAAGCTAGAATGCAAATTATATTAATTTATACTATTCCATCACTTCATAGTCTGTGTATTTTTGATTATTCTGGGATAATTTAATTTATTATTTTCCCAATTACATATAATATAATATTATTATTTACAATGAACTATAGCAACACTTAATGCTCGCCACACCGTCACATCGCTCAGAATTAAGCGTAGTGACTGACGAAATTCAGAAATAAAACTACTCGTCTAGCTAGTTCCCTGTTGACAATAAAGTCCCGGCACGTGATCGTTGAATGTGAACGTCTATTTCCTCTATAACTGGTGCCAGCGTTTACGTCACAGTCCCAATGCCAATGGAATATTTTAAATATGTAGTATTATTCCATACAAAGACCGGGTTTTGTTGTATATTTTTCCGCCTGATTATAATTCTGAGCGATATTACTTTTTAGACATATTTTTAAATTACACAAATATGATGTACATAATTTAATTAATATTAAATAAAGTATGCCCAAAGATGTCATTACCGTTCACTTTGGGGTGGCAATTATTTTCGTATTATCTACCTGGAAGTTAGAAAACATTGAAAATAAAAACTAAATAAGTTATTTATTAATAATAATCATTTATATATGGTTATATTTACAAGTTTACAAAATAATAAAATCAAAATGTTACTTATAATTAAAAAACTAACCGGTATAAACATCACTTTCATCGCTTGATTCAGCACCTAAGTATATTATAAGTGGATATACCATTTTACCAAACGGCGGGGGGCAATTATGATAGTATTATCTGCCTGACACCTATTTAACCCCAAGTAGCAATCAAGAGTTGCATACTTGTTCTGTTGTGACATATTGTTTCTTTAATATACCGCGTTATAATAATATTCTATATTGTAATTATTTTATTAATAAAATAGTATATCAAAATTTAAAAAGATAGGTTTTGTTTTCATATATATATATATATATATATATATATATATATATATATATATGATTTATGCGTGATAAGTAAGATTTTTAATTTATTAATTTGTAAATATAACCATATATAAATGATTATTAATAATAAATAACTTATTTAATTGGTATTTTTGATGTTTTGTTTGATTATAAATATACAATACCTTTTTACCATTAAATAACTTCCAAACTTAGATAATACGACGATAATTGCCCCTCCAAGGCGAACGGTAATGACATGATCCCTACCGACCATTTAAGCCGATGTCGTAAAGGCACTATATCTATGGGCATACTATATTTAATATTAATTATAATTTAAAGTTATGTACATCATATTTGTGTAATTTAAAAATATATTTAAAAAGTAATATCGCTCATAATAATAATCAGGCGGAAAAATATACAACAAAACCCAGTCTTTGTATGGAATAATACTACATATTTAAAATATTCCATTGGCATTGGGACTGTGACGTAAGTACATGGACATAAATAAAAGTCGAGCTTTTTAATTTATTTCCATTGTGTAAATATTTATGCCTTTGAAAAAAATGATTTGAATCCAAATTATTGCTTTATTGCAATACAATTTACTTGTTAAAAGGTAGTGTGTGCAAATTCCACAAATGATAAAAATATTATATATAAAAGAACCTCGATTATAAGATAAAACTGCAATAATAAATAAAGTTAATGGATTAATATCTGTGTTACAAAGTTTATTGTTCGGTTGTTCTTACAATAAAAAATCCCTTTTTGCCAATTTAATATAATTCTTTATTAATAGTTGTTTCTTGACTTGGGCCTTGCGACTGTGTCGTGCATATTAATAGAATAGAATAGAATCATTTATTGGTCAAGTCAGATTGAGCTAAACATTTTTAAACATAACTATAGCTAGTTACATAACGCTTTGAAATATATAGATACAAACACTTTAAAAACATAGGTATAGCTAACTGCATAACATTTTAAAAAATATGCATACTACATACATCTAATTACATTATATGGTACAAAATATAACTTAGATAGATAGATAAATAGATAATGTATTTGTCCAGTACCAACTAAATAGTTGGTGGAATAAGTCATATACAGACAAATTAAAACATGATAATCATAAATCATAAATCATAAATCATAAATCATAAATCATAAATCAAAAATCATAAATCATAAAACATAAATCATAAATCATAAAACAATAAACGAAAAACACTAAATCACATTTCTTAAATCATATATCACAAATCATAAATGTAACTGTAATATGATTTGTTAAGATGAGGGTACCGAGCGCTTATGAAACGACCGCCTAAATGAAAACGAATGAACGATGAGAGGGGTTCTAGAGTAGACAGAAGTGGTCGCATCGGCATGATCCTATGTTACATTTGGATGCGTGTTTTGTAGTGAATTATATATATTATTATTTAAGTATGCAATAAAAATAATTATTAATTTTAATAAATAATACGTATGCATAAATTGTATAATGTATATAATATATATTATATTTATAATCTGATTATTTAATTTATTAAATATTCTGTCCAATTGTCTATGGATATTGAACGGTAAGATAGCTCAGATATAGAGCGTTAGCGTAGCACGCTAACAGTCCGGGGTTCGGTCGAATATGACTAAAATAATAACTTGCTCTTTATTCACCGTGTGATTCGGAAGTCACCTAATAAGCCGTTGGTCCCATCAACCCCTTTCAAACAAGTCGTAAGACTTCTGGGGCGATGTAAAATAGCTGTAAAACGCGAAATAATAATAATCAATCTTCTTCTACAAAGGGTGAAATTAACACCATTGTAGCACCTTTAACAAAATTAATAAATCTCTGCATTTCGAATGGCAAATTCCCAAGTAATCGCTGTCTTAAAAAAAGGTAATAGCGATTATATTAATAATTTAGGCCGATATCTATATTGCCAGTAGTATCTAAGGTGTATGAGAAGGTTTTGTTTAAGCAAATAATAGATTTTTTTATTTTCATTTACACAATTCGGTTTTCGTTATAGAAGATCTACCACGCATGCGGTAGTTGCTCTTACTGAGGAAATCATTCAGAGGTTTTAAACAGACATGTATACTGTGTCTTTCTTCTTGGACCTAAGTAATGTATTTGACTTCATTTGTCACAATGTTGTTTTACAAAAGTTATATTTCTTCAATTTCCATTCCAGTAGTTGTCGGCTGATTAATTCATATTTACAAGAAAGAGAGCAGTTAGTCCGAATAAAAAACAAGAAATGTAACGAAATATATATCAAAATTGTGGTGTACCTCAAGGGTCAATTCTTGGACCGTTATTATTTTTATTATACACGACCTCCCGTTAATATCTACAAAAACTAAGCTTTTTTTTATGATGACACCACGTTACAAATAAATCCGAACAGCACTAGATACAAGTCGAAACTGTCCATCTGATGGTCTATATTTCTGATGGACAACTTAGAATTAACCTTCCTGGAAATGATTTACGTACTGTATATTTTGCAATATGTCAATCACATTTGACATACGGTATTCTCGCATGGGGATATTCAGCCATAATGAATCGGCTTTTTGAACTTCAGCAACGTGCATTAAGAGTAATTTTTAAACTTAGATTATATAGACGATTGTAGAACGGAGTTCATAAGACTGAATATTTTAACCTTGCCATCACTGTACATATTGGAGTGCTTACTGCATGTTCGAAAGAATATATCTACGTACCTTGTGCATAACCATATTCACAATCATAATACCAGACAAAACACTAACATCTGCCTTAAAGCATATGTTAAAAACTATCTTGTTCGTAGAGTATTTTATAATTTAACAGAGTGTTTGGCTGATAGTTACACCGTTTTGTAAGAGTATTATACGTTAGTATTAAACTTTATAATATTGTTATCCAACATTGTTCATCAGTAAATTTATATTAAGATGTTTTGTTTTTTAATTGTTTTTTTGTGCTTGTCACCCAAGTTTATTTTTATAAATACATTTTAACGTGTTTTTATGAAGTGTTTATAAGGTTTTATATTGTTCACAAATTAAGTTTTGTAATATTTAATTTTAGTTATTTTGTATCATGACGTGTATAAAGTATTTTGCTAACACCAATAAACATTACTGTTATTATTATTATAATTGTTTAAAATGTTTGATTTTAAAAGACATTCAATTGTGTTGTTTTTTATGAGAATCAATCTTAATTTTAAGTTTTATTTACTGATTGTAAAATGTATATTTTATATATTCAAAGTTTTCTTTATTTATTCTATGAAACTCTTTTATATTTATTGTTATTATACTCATATTGTTTCATATGTTTATTATTATTTTTATTAATTAATATATTATTTTACAACATGTATCGTTATCTTATAACTTATCTTAACTAATTGTAGCCCACCACATGTATATTATAATAATGCTAATAATAACAGTAACGTTCCTAGATATACTTATAATAATGTTTGTAACACACATGGGATAAATAATCAAACAAATAATCCAGATTTTAAATACTTACTAAAAACTTTTCCGATATTTGAGGATGATTGTAATGTACATCCTATCGATTTTATATATAGCATTGAGTCATTACTTTCAATGTCACATTTATCTTTTAATCAATTTAAATATTATATTAGCAATGCAATGCTAAACAAAGCAAAACCTTGGGCACAGGCATTTATAAATAATTTTGTGACGTATGCTGAGTTTTCGGAAGCATTTTTGCAACAGTTTTGGAATCCTATACGGCAAGCACAGACCAGATTTGAATTAGAAGCAAACCGTTATGAGGGTGGATCGTTTGTAGACTATTTCTTAAAGGGACTTTTAAAAGGTAAATACTTACAACCATCTTATCCCGAATGCGTTCTTATATCCATAATTAGCCATGGTCTACCGCCTGAAATAGCTTCTGCACTAATTGGTGCAAAAACAAATAATGAAGCGCTAGATAGATTACGTCAAGCAGATTTTTTTCGTGTGTCGCGGAATGGTTTAAATAAAAACCAGGAATTTTATAAACCAAAACCAGAACTTCCCAGTAATAGACAACAATATCAGCCGAGGTTTAATAACAATGCCTCATATTCTAACTATAGGTCGCGATCACCTAGCCCTAATAGACGCGTTTCATTTAATGATAATAACTCCCAAAACAAGTCGGAAAACTAAATACCATGGTACCTAGTAGTCCGGATATCATGGTTATCAATAGGACTACCAATTTTTATTTTATATTAATAGTTTTTAATGCTAGTGGAGTACGAGTCACGGGAGCATTTCGAGGCGCCCGCCGTACTATAACGCACCAACTGCTATTAAAATTCAAAATTAGCAACGTAATTTTTGAGTTTAAGTTTATGCTCATTCCAGAACTATTATACCCAGTTATTATTGGCGTGGATTGGTTACGTTCTGTAAACGCAAATATTAATCTCCAAAAATCTATGATTTCTTTGCCGGATAATAACCTTAATATTCTAGAAACTAAATTCCAACATGACTTTAAGGTTCCTGACTGCCCTAAATACAGAATCCAAGCCATTAATCGGGGGACAAAGTTACTAAAGTACCCTATTATATCAATAATAAACAAAACAGACTTTTCTTCTATAATTTCATTATCCTCCGGATCACCGTCAGAAAAGTCAACTTTAGTGAAATACCTGGACTTACCACCGAATATGTTCATAATATTAGGTTGTTAGACCAAACTCCGTTCCAAGTGAAACCATATCCAATTCCATTTGCCCATCGCAAAGCAGTGCAAAGGAAATTGGACAAAATGGAACAAATCGGTGTCATAGAACGAAGTAATTCGCCATATTGTTCGCCATTAGTAACCGCTGTTAAAAAAGATAGATCTGTTCGAGTCTGCTTAGATGCTCGCAAATTAAATAGTATAATGGAGTCTGACTCCGAATTGCCGCGTTCGGTAGAAGATATAATGGGTAATATTGGTAAGGTTCAATATATGTCAACACTGGATCTAACAAATTCATATTGGCAGATACCACTACATCCGAGCGTTAAAAGATATACTGCATTTGTGGTCGGTTCCCGGTGTTATCATTTTAAAGTACTCCCGTTTGGGTACGCGGTGTATCGATACGGTCTTAGGCTCCGAATTCCGTAGTTTTACCGTATCGTACGTTGACGACATTCTTATCCACTCTGAGACTTTTGAAGATCATATGTTACATCTGGACAAAGTGTTTACTAGATTAAGTCGTGCTGGATTTACCTCTAAACTTGGAAAATGTTCTTTTTTAAAGTCAGAGGTTGTATTTCTTGGTTACGTCTTAAGTAGTATTAGAATAAAGCCTGATAGAAGTCGGGTGCAGTCAATAATAGACTATCCGCTCCCCTAAAACTCTAAACGATTACATAGTTTTCTAGGTCTTTGTAATTACGACAGAGCGTTTTGTCCTATGTTTGCTACGATTTCGGAACCTCTGGTAGCATTATTAAGATCTAAATCAAAATGGAAATGGGGCGAAGTTCAGACAACTGCCTTTAACAAACTCAAGGAACTAGTTTCGCAAGAAAAGTTACTTCACCACCCGAATTATGCTCATAAATTCTACGTTCAAACAGACGCCTCAGATTTTGGGTTAGGCGCATGTCTATGGCAGATGATTGATTCGCGTAAACAGGTAATTGCATATGCCAGCCGCTTGCTACTGCCCAGAGAGCGAAACTATAGCGTGCCAGAGAAGGAGGCTTTATCCGTAGTTTGGGCTCTCTCTCCTTGGCGCGTTCACCTTTTAGGCCAGCATTTTACTGTGTTAAGCGACCATAGATCCCTTGTGTATTTGAATACATGCCGTTTATTATCGGCTAGAATAACAAGGTGGGTCTTACTACTCCAAGAGTTTGACTACAGTATTGAGTATATTCCCGGGAAAGAAAATATCATTGCCGACATCTTATCTCGGAACCCGCCTATCCGTTTTGATACTCCAATTGATAAATGTTTTAATGTTCTACTGACCAAAAGAGAAAAAAATACAGTAGAACTTAACGAGTTTATGGCTAGTCTTCTTTGCGAACAAAAGAATGACCCTTTTTTATCCCGGATTTTGAACAATTTAAAGGACCCGGATCATATGGATAACTGCCGATTTATTACCCATAAAGAAATGTTATTTCTTCGAAAAGGAGAATTGCAAGGAGCATACTTATGTATTCCTAAAAGTCTTATCCCAACCATTATCAACATATTCCACACCTCTATAGGCCATTTTGGTGTGTTTAAGACGTGGTCGGCGTTGAGACGTGAAGTATGGTGGAAAGGACTACACAAAGACGTTAAAAAAGTACTTAAATCGTGTGTTATATGTCAGACTACAAAGGTATCAATATTACCTAATCCTCCACATAAAGCGATAATACCAAACGGCGTTAATGATTTGATAGCATTGGACCTTTATGGGCCGCTACCCACTTCAATCGGGGGCGTAACATATATATGTGTGATAGTGGATGTGTTCACCAAATTTGTCACATTATATTCTTTAAAAACCGCCACAACGGACTCGGTATTGCGCCGTCTTACTTCGGACTTTTTTGTAAAGTTCAATTACCCAAAACGAATTTTGACAGACCACGGGTCACAGTTTACTTCTTCTAAGTGGTATGATAGTTTGGAATCTTTAGGAATACAATTGGTGCACTGTTCAGTTCGGCATGCACAAGCCAACCCCGCAGAAAGATTAATGCGAGAATTAGAAAGGCTGTTTCGCGTATTTTGTTACGAAAAGCACACTCGTTGGGGACTAGAAGTTCAAAAAATTACACATCTGCTAAATAACGTAGTCCATGAGTCTACCGGTTCGACGCCCAAAGAGTCTGATAGAAAGAGGTTTGTTCCACGCCTCTCATATAAAGAGTTATACAACGTCTACTTCCTAATGTTTATTTTGTAGACGTTCGGGAGCAGGTGAAGCGGAAACCTTTTTAAATTTATTAGTTATTCCGCGGTATTCTCTATTAGGCGCGCGCGCATATACTACTCACGTGCGTATGGAACACATGCGCGCTCGGTGATCCTTCGCGGTCCGGATGACTTTGTCCTGGAGGTACACACAGCTGCCATTACTATATACCGACTAAAACCACGTGCCTGAAGGGTTGTTTAAATTTACCCGCAGTAAGTAATTCATTTATTAAGAGATTCTAATTCAGTTCGTTTATTTTCTTATGTGTGATAATTTAGTTAATAATATGTATTTATTTTAGGTGGAATTTAGATGTATATTTTATATCAATAAATGTATTTTAATTTCCAACAAGTTATTTATTGCCCACGCCTTTGAGAACCTGAACTACGCTACAAAGTCTTACCACTTGTTTGAAGGGGGTTGATGGGACCAACGGCTTATTGGGTGACTTCCGAATCACTTAAGTGGAGAAAGAGGAAGTTATTATTTTAGTCATATTTGGGGATCGAACCCCGGATTTTATGTAAATTGCTTTTCATCTAGTAAAAGAGACATACACTCTTGTTTCAGGATATGCACTCATCATCAGTGTGCCTAGCACTGATCGAAGAGACAATTTACATAAAATCACAGTAACTATTAAACAATATATGTTTACTAATGTGTCGAAGGTGTTAACGCAATGCCCCCTATTAGGAGAAACGTTGAATTGTGTGTGTGTGAAGGAGACTGTAATAGAGTTAAATCCTCCTCGGACAGGCAACGGCATTTTTGGCGCGTTTATCATTTAAAATTAATAAGTGATGTATTTTATGTAAATTGCCTTTTCATTCAATAAGAGATACATGCATACATATGTACACTCGTGTTTCAGGGTATGCACCCATCATCAGTGTGCCTAGCATCTCACTGTCCGAAGAGATAATTTACATAAAATCACAGTAACTATTAATTAAACAATTTATATTTACTAATGTGTTGAAGGTGTTAACGCAATGCCCCCTATTGGGAGAAACGTTGAACTGTTTGTGTGTGAAAGAGACTGTAATACCGTTGATGTACAAACGCGACCACACTATTACTCAATAGGAGGAAGTAGAGCCGACGCATCGTTCTCCCTTCCACGCATTACTAGTTGGAAACCGTATAGTGTTGCCATACGGCTAAATAAAATACTATCTGAGCAGGTGCGAGCAACGGTGCGAGTTTACGATAAATTGTGAAGAATTCTCGTCGGCTTGGCCGGCGGCGAGTGAAATTTCAGTCGCTGCCATGCGAAAGTAAACGAGATTTTGGGGCGCTTACTATTTATGCAGTATCAAATAGATATATCATAAAATTCTCAAACCATTTTTTTTATTATACAGGCAAGATATTTTTATATAATTATCAAATTCTAATGAATAGTTTATGCTTAATGAGTATTTAATTTAATTATTGAAAATTATATAATTATAAAATGCTAACAATTACAATAAAAACATCACAAAAAAATAACAAAATTATTTTTTCTTTTACACTTAACCTAAACCTAATCGTATAAAAAATATTATTATTTTATATGGTTTTACTTGTGATATCATTTTAATTTTTTTTTAATATTTTTAGAGTTTAAGCGAAAGTTTATTTTAAAATAAGACAACTTTTCAACACAGAATAAAAGACTTGACAGCATAATCTATTTGTGCTAATATTTTCTCACTTTTTTTATGTCTTTTACGGCAAATTTGTTGCTCTATTTTTATTTTTTTGTCTGACAGAAGTATACTTTTGCGTATAAAAATATAGGTGATTTTCTTTAAATTTACACAAAATAATAAACGTGCTAAGTTATTAAAGGCCTGGTTACACGGTGCTAGCTAGCATCCGAGCTGACGTAGTAGGTGCAGTGCACCTACTCGCACAGTGCCAGTAGGTGCACTGCAGAACTGACTAGACTAACTCGGATGGTAGCTCGCACTGTGTAACCAGGCCTTTAGTCACAACTTAAATTAATAATAACATTTTTGAAAACATGTCGCATAAATATGTTTATTATAAATGCAGTAACATTATTATAGAGAAAAATGAAATTGTAAAAAAAAATTGTAAGAAAAGCATTTTTCTAGTCTCTCGATCAAAAACCCCAAAGCTTCGAAGAAGAGATTGGTTTGGAACGCAATTCCTGTAAAATATGGTAAGTACTTTTTTATACAGGGTGTTTCCAAACCATATGCAAAAAATAAAACTTTAGGTACACTTTTTAATTTCAAACAGAAAATTTAAATAACTTTTTTGTCTATTTCGCTTCGTTCCACATCAACAGAACACCGTGGCAGAAGAGAAACAAATAGTTGACGGAGTTTTAGAACCAGGGGGTTAAGTGACTTTCCGCCTGTTTACAACTATCTAAAAACGTTGTCTTGAAAACCTTAAATAAGAATATTCTTCACCCATATCATTATCAAAAAGTACAGCTACAACTAGGTGATGCAGTACAACGACTTTCATTTTCTCAATAGGGCCATTCAAGTCTTTTTCGCTATTTTATTTAAGTATTTCTGTAGATACATTGTAAGATATCTCGGAGCGTATCGGACGGCACTTCCTGAAATTTTTAGGGTATCTTTTGCACATATAAAAGCTTGTTTTATCTATATTTAAGAAAAAATGAAAATACCCGTCATCTTTAAAAAAAACTCTTTTAAAGTTCTGCAAAACTTTCAAAATTTAACGAAAAAAAAATTTGTTTGTGAAAACTTATACTTTGAATAGTTTTGAAGAAATTCTTTTTTTCTAAAAATGCAATCCTATGAAGTTACACACGATCAAAAAATGTAAAAAATAAACGCAAAAAACTTGATTTTTAAAAATTGTAATTGCTTATGACTTGGAAATGGCTTCTAAAAAAATTCACATAATCAGGATTCATGTAGAAAAAGGCATTTTTAATAGTTTGAGCAAAAATTTTCATTTTACACATGACTCATACATAGCTATATATATTAGAGTAGTTCTTTAAAAAAATGGTGGATTTTTTTGTGTGCACCCTCAAAAAGTGATCTTTATACAAAAAAAGTAATCCATGCCAAATTTCAGCGCTTAATATTTAAAAAAACACGAGTCGCGCTACCTTTAAATTTAAAAAAAATAATATACATAATAAGTATCATAGATTCCAGATTTGAGTCAGGTGAATACCCTGAGTTCCCAAAAAAGCAATTGAATACTTTCTAATTAAATTTCAAGTAAAACTTTACATCAATATACTGTGATTAATTTGTATGTTTTACTTAAATGTGTTTTTTACTTAAATTTTGCTAAATAAAAAGTTTTCTAAATAATGTGTACTTTCTGATTATCTCAAACGAAACGAGATAGACAAAAAATGATTTAAATTTTTTGCTTGAAATTAAAAAATGTTCCTAAAGTTTTATTTTTCGCTTCCAGTTAGGAAACATCCTGTATAGTATATAATTATATTAATTTTTTAAGTTAACACATAATTTCATACAAAAACATTTTTTTTTTCTATTATAATCTTAGTTAATTACGCTCGTTCAACTAAAAAAAGTAAATGTGATTTTTGTTAATTGATGAATTTTTAACAAGAAATTAAGGATTTGTTTCTTGCAAAAATGGAAAAGAACAAAAATCGGTTATTAAAACATTTTTTAACAATTAAATGTTAGTAATTAATGACAACATTTTTCTTGATTTTTTGTTTTAACTTTTATATAAAAAACAATTAAATGACTATTCTATGATTTATCTGAAAATTTATATAAATTCATTAACATTTAATTTTCAGACACAGTTCTTGAGCAATTTTCTTCTAACGCCTCTCATTTTGAAGATCTTGGCAGCCGTGGTACCCAAGAACAACAGCAGTTTTTAGTATGAAACTATGGAACAACATCACCAAACAAATACAACATTAAAATAGATTTACAACAGAATTCACCATCTAAATCTGGGGGAACAATAAAGAGCCCAATTAAAAATTCCACTTGGATAAGTGACATTCCTTCAAGAATTGGTAATACATCGCCAATTAATTTGAACTGTTGTAAAAGTCCAGTAAAATAGCAAGTAGATGATTTTTCTAATATAAATACAAATGCAACTAATTTAGACAAAGCAAATGTAAGTAGACTATCTATAGTTACATATAGTAATAGGTTTGTCTTTGAAGAAATTAGTGATAAACCTGAAAACAATTTCAATAACACTGCAGATAATTTTATTGATATTAAAACTAATAGTCCACCTATGGAAAATATTATTGACATTGAAAACTTGCCAAGTCCACAGCTGTCTAAAAATATAAAAAATAAAGTTACACAATTAAAATTAAAACATAATAAAATGAGAAGTAAAAATTACCGTCTTCGCCAAAAAATCAAAGTTAACAGCCAATTTATTGCAGTTAAAATCATCAGCTGCAAAAACATTAGTTTTTAGTAATTATTTCCATGCTCCGCGAACTAACTGGACAATCAATGAAAAACAATTTGCGCTTTCCTTGTATTATAAGTCTCCAAATGCATATAAATTTATGCAAAGAGATTTAAAAATTACATTACCGGGAGTATCTACCATTTTGTCTTGGTTAACTTAAAAACTGGACACTTCATTAATTAACAAATTGCATCAGCGGGTTCAATCAATGGAATCTAAAGAAAAAGAATGTGTCTTAATGTTTGACGAAATTAAATTAAAAAGTAATTTAAATTAAACGTTTTTCACGATTTATTGGAGGGTTTTCAAGATTTTGGGCATTTAGGTAGAACTCAAGCCTTGGCGGATCATGGTGTTTTATTTCTTTTAAGAGGATTGCAATATAATTGGAAGATGCCATTGCATATTATTTGTCAACAAGACCTGCAAATAGTGTTGCTGATTTAATAGTTGCGGTTGTAAAAAAAATAATTGAAATTGGTTTAAAACCAAGAGGTTTGGTATGTGACCAATGTCTCAGCAATAGAAAAGCACTTAAAATAATTGGCGCAAAAAGTGACAACCCCAAAATTTGAATTGGCGGTAATGATATTTATACTTGTTTTGATTCACCTCACTTCTTTAAGAAATAATTTTATGAATCACAAAATTCAAACATTTGTAAATGGGAAAAGAGTCTCTTGGCAAGATATTGTTGAAACGTATGCAATAGATCAAAAAAGCACTACAACTAGAGCAATGCTTAAAATAACAGAAAAGCATTTGCATCCAAACCCGTTTCAAAAAATGCGAGTAAAGCTTGCTGCACAAATTTTCAGCCATACCGTTTCAACCGCTATAAAAACTGCTGCAAAATCTAAAAAACTGACAAGCTCTACGGCAGTGGATACATCAAATTTTTTAAAAGATGTAAACAATATTTTTGATTATTTAAATTATAATAAAATAGCCGATTCTATTGTTTTCAGATAAGTTGCGCTGTTGCCTCAATGAATCAGACGGACCTCGGAAAGTATGGAAAAGGCTTAGAGAAAGATACGCGTCAGTTTGTATTGATGAGCGACTTCCATTTAAAGGTGGATCGGTTATGATTTGGGCAGGATTATTTACCCAAGCACGCACAGAGTTTGTCTTTATAGAGAATGGCTCCCTGACAGCTCACAGATACATTATGGAGGTTCTCGAAGATCATGTTATGCCCTTCATGACAACTATAGGCGAGCGCGGCATTTTTATGCAAGATAATGCTAGATCTCACGTAGCCAGAGTTGTCAGAGATTATCTGGATAAAGTGGGAATTTCGCAATTCGATTGGCCAGCTCTCAGCTCGGACAATCCCATAAAACTTGTCTGGGATGAGTATCCAAAAGCGCACACTTGTTCCAAGAACTGCTCAGGAGCTAAGACAGTTACTATACAGTTTTTTTTTTAATATTTTTTGTTCCAAATTCGAACTTTGACTGAACTGTAAATTTGTGATATTTCCAAAATACGTAATAAAAAAAAAATGCTTTACAATTCAGCGAATTTTTAATTAGTGTGCAAAATACAGTACAATTGTTTACAAATTGCTTACATAAGGTTAAAACAAAAATTTCAAAAACTAAGGCATAATTTTAAAGTGATCTCTTTTTTGCTTGCCAGTGTAGTTTATAAAGCTTATAACTCAGTTTTTGATAGAAATATACCCTTGGCTAATTGTTTTGCTAATTTAAAACTACATTTTTTCAATTATATACGTTCGATTAGCATTTATATTTGTTAAATTACTAATGCTTGTATTGAAAACAACAATAAATATAATAACATTGATTTAACAAATCAATTTATTTACATTAAATATATATTATATAAATATCGTTAATTAATTGATAATAATTTTCTGTGGCGATGCATTTACACCATTTACGTACGCATTCATCCACCTGTTTCATTAAATCAAATCGCCTGTTTTCGTGTTCCCTCGTTCTTTGTTTAGCAAAGAATTAAACCAGTAAAAATAGTTGGATTGTACAGCGCCACGTAGTGTTATGTTATCCAAGTCTTGGATCGCGCATGCAGCGCCTCGTAGTGGTAGGTTCGTTAGCTTGGACGTTTATTCCCATAAGGTTGAATATCTTCCTAATATAATATGTCAATCAATGGTAATACAGTTAAATCCTACACAGACGGCATTTTTGGCGCATTAATAAACTTATATAAAAATATCATTTCTACAAAGAAATAATTAAAATAACGTGCCTTGGTTAGTGCAAAAACCCGCAGATGCTAAAGAAGTTTGGCGGAGTCCTATGGCAAAAAAAGGAATACCAGTATGAAAAGAGAGCAAAATAAAAAAGCAAACTACAAATTTGTTTCAAAATTTTTCTAGTTAATTCATAAAATAAAAGTCAAAAGTTTCTATTCCACTATAGACAAAATGAATTTAAATCCAAAAGCGCAAACTCTACCACAATAAAATACTTAAAACAACAAATACAGTTAGTACAAGTAACAAAAAACCTTAGCAATGTATAAATCAATTAGTTGCTTAAAATCAAATATTGATTCATTGCAAGTCATCCAAGAAATCAAAAGAAACAAAAAGTAGTGGGTTTATCAGATACCATCTTAAAGAAGCAATTATCTATTACATATATTAAAAGTAATTAATCAAAATGAATTGTAGTATTTTTTTTAAATTGCATATAAATGTATGAAAAATTTAAGTTTTAGTTCAATGCTTCCGTAAGTAAAAACCTAAATGCTCAACAAAAAGCTCACCAATGTACATCCAACCTTACAGTACAGAAAAAAGACCCGAGAAAAGAATCATTTCCGTGTTGCCGAAAAAAAACCTAATTGTTGTTTAACAAAAGTTCATTCGGTCTTGCAATAATAAGAATCATTTTACACAGAATATATATGAATGAATAAAAAAATTAGTTATGGTTCAGTGATGCAGGAAAAGAAAACTCAACAACAAAATGCGCATTCGGCTTTGCAGTGTAGAAAAATAGCCAGAGTGTGCGGCGACCGGAAGGCGAGCCACCTCCAGATTCCCGATCCAGTTCCAGGTCCCTACCGACGTTTCCCGATCCATCTTTCTTTTGTTATCTAAATTTTTTTAATTTTTTTGGGGTTTTGTATTATACCAAAATAAACGTTTTTTTATTACCACGTGTGTAAATTTAATTTCTTTGTGTCCACACTCCGGTGTGGTGGCGCCCGAGCACCTTCAGTCTCCGGCCAATCAAGTGAGGGAACCCTGTTGATTCCGACTGCAGATACCCCCGCACAGGTGACGCCTCACGTCCCATAGGGGAGAGAGGTCACAAAATTGGCCAATTTTGTGACGTCTCTTCTCTATGGCCGGAGACTGAAGGTGTTCGGGCGCCACCACACCGGAGTGTGGACACAAAGAAATTTACACAGGTGGTAACAAAAAAAAACGTTTATTCTGGTATAATACAAAACCAAAAAAAAAAACATATATATAACAAAAGAAAGATGGATCGGGAAACGTCGGTAGGGACCTGGAACTGGATCGGGAATCTGGAGGTGGCTCGCCTTCCGGCCGCCGCACACTCTGGATTGAGGAGAAAGAAAAAAAGAAATTTAAAAGGGACTTGAGAGATTGTCGGATCGACTTACGGTTATGTTTCGCTGGTATCGGGAACTGGTTTGGCAATGCAGGCTGGATTCTGGATTTCAAACACTTGACTCAATGTGGACTGGATTTACTGGACTTTACTTTCTGGACTGGATTCCGGACTGGAGTTACTGGACTGGACCACTGGACTCAATTCTCTGGACTGGATTCCGGACTGGAGTTACTGGACTGGACCACTGGACTCAATTGAAGTTATAGAAATAATGAACGACAAAGAATAATCACAACAAACAATTAAAGACTTTTAAAAATTAATAAATTTACTGCAAGAAAAATTAAAATGCTAATGTAAGTTAAACATTGTAATTCCTTCTAAAGTGTTAGTAGACTTCAAAATTTTTACTGAATTACCGGAAAACGAAGACGAATTTGATAAACTTAATTTTTGTTGCAGTATTTATTTATTACATAAATTTTACTCAACTACTTTAATTAAATTTGTTTTTATTTTTTTAATGGAAAATTAGAGATGGTTTGTATTAAAACAATATTAATTTAATAATAATAAATATAAAAACGTTTCATAGAATAAACAAAGAAAACATTGAATAAATAATTACTTAGTTTAGATTTTTGAAATATCTGCCTGAAAAGACTATTAATTCTTGCCTATAACTATAAAAGCCTAAAATAATATGCTGTAAAATGGCATATTAAAAAATAAAAATAAATAAAAAACAAAGAAAAAATAAATTTTCACAAATTATTAAAAATAATAGCAAAAAATAAATAGATAATACCAGCAGTTTAAAAAAGCTGCTTTCTATAGCCTTCAGTTTAGCGTTGCTGCAGTCATATTTGACAGAAAAAGCTCAACAAACTTTTTTCGGCGGCAATCTATCATCTCATCGGTCATATTAAGTAAGAGTATTAAGACAACATAGTTTGCTTGTTAATCCCAGTTCAGTACAGTTTTTACTAGTTCATTTCGATGTTTCACTCAAATGGAATTGCCACGTAAATTATTAACATTATCACAAAATATATTTGTTCTGCGAGCTCTGTCTCAAATTGTTCCACAGAGTGTAGTAATGAGAGTGGTCTGATGTGGTAGGACCTGGGGTCCAGAAGCAGAAACATCTTTTTTTATTGATTTAAAAATTAATTATTTTAGAGATAGGATAAAAATAATAATTAAACTATTTGCTTATAGCATATGTTTTTTTTTTAATAGCTAACTTTTCGGCAGCGTCCTCTGAGGAAGGCAGCAACGCTGCCAAAACGTTAGCTATTAAAAAAAACCATATGCTATAAGCAAATAGTTTAATTATTATTTTTATCCAAAATAATTAATTTTTAAAAGCATTATTGACCAAAGCTCCAATCCTAACTTGTCCTAACTTTCAAAAACATTGTTTTCTGCAGACCGACGCCTCCAATATTAGAATAGGAGCCGTTCTCTTTTAGAAAGATACGGAAGGCAATGAACAAGTTATTTATTATGCTAGTCGATCCCTCAGCAAACCAAAAGAAAATTATTTCACCATGGAGAAAGAGTGTTTGGCAATTGTGTGGGGTGTCCGGAAGATGAAGCCATTCCTAGAACCGATTTACTGTAATACCGGACCATCAAAGTTTGAAATGGTTAAATTCCATCAAAAGCCCAGCTCGACGAGTCACAAGATGGGTGATGGAGCTACAGCAGTTTGATTTTGAAGTAAAATATACCAAAGCAACCAACAACTGCCGACGCCCTATCCAAGCATCCAGTCAGCAAACCAAGAAAAAAATATTTATGACTGGTAAACGAAAATGTTTGGTATGATAGGAAAGTTAAAGCAGACGAGACCGATTTTAACGCAAACATTGATTTTACCATATGGGATTTTCCCCGATCAAACAAGGAAACAAGTTCCTTTTAGTAGTTCAGGATTGTTTCAACAATTGGGTAGAGTCGGCTACGTCCCAAAAAATAGTCCAGGTGCTGAAAAACAAAATATTTAAAGTTTGGAACCTCAGAAGAAATTATTGTAGACAATGGCCCACAATTTATTAGTGGAAATTTTAAATCTTTGTTTTAGTCATTTGGAGTACGTCATATTGAGATTCCTGTGTACACTCCTCAAGCCAACCCAATTAAACGTGCTAATAGGACGTTAAAAACGATGATTGCTATGTATTGCGAAGAAGACCATAAAGACTTGGACAAATTCTTCCCAGAGTTGTTTTTTGCGGTAAATACAGTTTCATCAGAATCCACAAAATTTAGTCTAAATTTTTTGAACTATGGAAAAGAACCACGACATCCCAGAAAGTTACGTGATATCGAGCCAAATCCGCCACATGTTACTGTTCCAGGAAGACCATCTTTGGTGAAAAGGTTAGAAAGGTTGAGAGAAATCCCAACACTGGTAAAAAAAAACTTGCCCAATGCATCAAATCGCCAGACCCACTAATATAACCTCCCCCGTCGGGATTGGTGTCCAAGGTTGGAGAACTAGTAATAAAAATAGTTAAAGATTGCATACAAGCCTTAGTGTCACCTTTGAGTTATTTATATAACAAAATTATTACTGCATCAACATTTCCTATAATTTGGAAACTAGCCAAAATTACCCCAGTCTTTAAAAATGGTAAATCATCAAACATCTCAAACTACAGACCAATTGCAATTTTAAACAATTTTTCAAAAATGTTTGAATCTGTGCTTGCCAACAACATTTCAAACCATGTAAAAAATTTCCTAACGGATGCACAACATGGTTTTACTAAAGGAAGATCTACTACGTCAAACTTGATTAATTTTACTCATTTTGTGTCATGTTCTTTAGATAGTAGATTACAAGTGGATGTAGTATACACTGATTTTAGCAAAGCGTTTGACCGCATACAACATAGTGTAGTGCTAAACAAACTTAAAAAATTTGGACTACATGATAATCTCATAACGCTATTGCAGTCTTACTTATTTGAAAGAAAACAGTTTGTAGAATATAAAGGTGCTAAATCAAATATCTTTGTGGCTTCCAGTGGCATTGTTCAGGGTTCAAATCTTGGTCCATTATTATTTTCTATGTTTGTAAATGATGTCACAAATTGTATTAGTTCTGAGTGTTTATTGTATGCTAATGACCTTAAAATTTTTCGTGCAATAAAATGTGTGTCAGACTGTGAATCTCTTCAACGTGATATTAATGCACTATTGGAATGGTGTAACTTAAACAAGCTTTATTTAAATGTTGATAAATGTTATACAATGTGTTACAGCCGTAAAACGTCTGCTTTATCTTTTGAATACACGTTAAATAATAATATTTTAATTAAATGTGATAAAGTATAAGATTTAGGTGTGATATTTGATTGTAAATTGTCTTTTGTACCTCATATCGATAGTGTTGTTAATTCTTGTCATAAACTTTTAGGATTTATTGTTAGATCATGTAAAAACTTTACTTCAATTGAAGCATAAATTAGAATATTGCAGTATTGTATGGTCTCCACATTATGCTAACCATATTAATACACTTGAACAAGTGCAAAAAAAATTTCTAAAATATTTGTATTTTAAAAAACATAATGTACATATATCCAGATCGTGATACTGTTTCATATAAAGATTAACTTTTAATGTTTAATGTTGACACCTTGCAGTCTCGACGATGTGTAAGTTCTATTATTTATTTGTATAAGCTAGTAAATAATATCTGTGATAATCCTAAATTACTAAATGAAATTAAGTTTGTTATACCACGTACATGTTCAAGAAATCATTTGTCTTTTTCGTATAGTAGAACAAACACAAATCAACACATGAACAGCCCTTTGTATGTTATGTTAAGATTGTATAATCAAATCAACCATTCAGTTGACGTATTTGGAGATAATTACTCATATTTTGTTAAAGTTGTCAAGAGTGTTATGTAAATATTATTTTGGTTTTTAGTGTATTTTTCATTGTTTTTTTTTTCTTTTAAATTTATGTTTATGTTTACATTTGTTATGTTATATAATTATTAGTAATATACTATTATTGATATATTTTTATCCTGTAATTGGACAATTATGTCTGTTGGGTAAATAAATAAATAAATAAATAAATAAAAAGAAATATAATTTGTCTTCGGCTTTTGCAAATTTTAACGCAAAACTGGCTCCTAAATACTCGGATCCCTATCAAATCCACAAAGTTCAGTCACCTGTACGTTTTGATTTATCATCTAAAGATAAAAAAATTGTTAAAAACGTACACGTGAAGGATTTAAAGACCTACTCCTGTCCTAAGTAATTACTAACTAATTTACTAATTATGTTTTGTTCCCACAGCTAGAACATTTTTTAGTGCAGTCCTAGCCCCGATATTCAACGCAGAAAACGGGAAAAGATGCTGCATTTGTTTGGCAAATCCCCTGAAACCACCCCACCAAAGCATCCGCCAACACCGGACAGAGACTACCCGATGATGCTATCTTACACCGCAACTCAGGTTGTTGGTATTAGAACCCTACCCGCATTGCCTGATGCATCTCCAAATTTTAAGATACTGGAGGATATCCAAGTTCGGCCTCCATTGCAACTGCGGATAGTGACCGAAGTGACCCCCCTAATTAACGTTTATTCCCCGCAACTACTTATTTCCCCAGTGTAAGTTACAGCTTTGCCCAACGTGGCTGTTATACCGTCGCAAATGTCTTTTAATGTAGCGCCGCCAAATATGTCATTTAAAGAAATTTCTGATGGTAGACTGGCTCGCGTCTACAATTCCTGTATATAGTACTTAAATCCAGTTTCTCTAATTCTCATTCCTATATTCCAGATAAATCCAGTTCCCCTAATTTCTCACTCCTCTGTTTTCCCTTTCTTACCATTTTTATCCCTTCCCAATTCCATATTTTGAATATAAATATCGCTGTTAACTTCATATATTTAACCTTTCACTACGGAAGTAAATCATACTACGAAGCCAGTGAGTACCTCTAATGTATAGTGTATATTGTATAATATTGAAAAACCAAAAACCCGCCTGTAATTTTGATGTATATACAAGCCTGATATACATACCCCCGAAAACCCACCAGTAACTCTAATAGTTGTGTCCGTTTGGGTTATTGATGATATACATATGTAACCCAAAGACCCGCCAGTCAAATAATTAAGTCCACTTAGTACTTAATGCCAAGACCCTCCCGTCATAAAACTTGTTTATGTTATAGGTATTACAATTGTTTGTTTTGAATTTGATTTAAGTTAATAAATATATTTTAAAAGGTTTATTTGTTTACCATTATTTTTTATGCCGTTTTGATTTTAGATCTGTTGAAAGTAACGACGTTGCCGAAACGTAAGCAATAAAAAACTAACTATAAGCTAATTATTTTAACTATCCTATTTCCAAATTAATTAATCATAAATCAATTAAAAAAAATATAACAACAAAAAACAAAATTATTTAATAATAACAACGTACTTTATAATTAAATAATAAAATAAATATATATAGCTATAACAATTAATAAAATTAATCTTTCAATTTTTGTATTGTTATCTATTTCTATTTTACTGTAGCTTAATCAACAAATAGCGTAATATCATACTCCAGGGAGTTTATAAATGAATGGGGTTATGTAATCACTTTAAATATGCCGCCTTTTTAAAATTGTCCACTATACTACATATGTTTGCTTGACAGCTGTCAAAGTTGATCTGTCAAAACAAATAGTATAGTGGACAATTTAAAAAAAGCGGCATACTTATTACATAATCCCATTCATTTATAAACTTCCTGTATATTTGAATTGCTGCACTACCCTTGTATAATATATTATTTTATCTTATTTTACATATTAGTTATTGTATTGAGTTTTTAAAAATTTCTCGATAAGATTAATTATTAATTTAAATTAACAATTTATATTATAATATCAAATAAACAATCTACATATTTCTTTTAGGTTTAGTAGTCAGCCCTGTTAGAACGAGTTTATTCTATTTCCTAAAATTATTCACATTGAGTATATTTTTGCATCCGAATGTAGCTTTTGCCGGCGACATTGAAATCTAAGCAATAAATGCAAAATAAAGCGGAAAATCGGACCTCGGAATATTTGCGATTAGTCCGTTATAAATAATTACTTTTATTTGAAAAGACTTTTAAAAATGTTTTAATTAGAAAGAAGTCGTAATAATTATCAGAACTTACAATATTTACAAAACAATATAATGGTATGAATAAAAATTTATTAAATAAAAAATAGAAATAACTAATTTTAAGACTGAATCTTTATTTCCTTATCCAAATTTGAATTAAATATATTAAAAACTAACTGAGTAATCTCAAAATTTACCAGCAAATTTTTCGCTCATTTCAGCTTATCGATAGAATCCTTTTAATAGTTTGAGAATTTGTTGTATTATTTCTAAATTGTTTTATTTTATCTATCAAAATTTAGAATTGTGTATGCACGTGTATGAGCTCTGAATAAAATAGAACAAAACTCGAGAAATAAGTGAATAAAAAAATTGTGAAATATACTAAAAAAAGGAAAAAAAATGGTTAATCTGTGGATGATTAACATTTATGTTATTTAAAAACACTAGTGAAGGATTATAAATTAAAATTAATATGTAGCATAAATAAAATAAATGTTAAGTAGAAACAAATTGAAAAACGTATTTATTTTTTTATATAAAAAAACTTAAAAAATAAAATAAATAAATAATAATTTCGACTGAATAAATTACCGGCATAAAAATGACAAGAGCAAAAACAAAGAAGAATAAGATGTAGTGACTCTTAAGGAGAATAAAAAAGCATAGAAGAATTAAAAACATCAATGAATTTTATGTCGGAACAATTTAACAAATTCGCTGCCACAACGTAAAAAAATAGTGTTCTTGTGGACACATTTTCATGGAATGAAATGGAATTTAAGCCATAAAAAATGCAAAGGAACTGCATGGAAATGTGAGTATAAAAAAATACTTTTTGCAGAAAAATCCAAACCAAGTTCAGTATTTTGTCTCTGAGGCCATGTAGAATGTGCCTACATTAGAATAACATATTTTGTGAAGTGTAGTTAAGTCACAGAACAAATAATACAGTCTGTGAAAGGAGTTGTATTTAATTCACGAAACCGATTGGATAAAAAAGGTGTGAATTGTATGCAACTCATATGGCAGCGAATGTGTTAAAGAAGGAAGGAAGCAGAATGAAGAAAAACGCTAAAAGAAAACAGTGAATTAAAAAAATAGAATTGGAAGCTAAATGGAATGAAACTAAGCAAGATAAACTTAAAAACAATATTGTTATATCAGGTGCAATAAAACAAAATGAAAATAAACATACTATGGAGATAATTAATTATATATTTACAACTATTGATATAAATATAGAACAAAATACTATAACAGAAGTTTACAGAATGAATAAAACAAAAACAGCTCCAATATTAGTCAAAATAAAAGCAACACAAGATAGAAAACAAATCATAATGGCAAACAAAACAATAAGGATCAATTAAAACAAAAGAATGCGGGTTAAAAGGTAAAATTTACATATCAGAACAATTAACCCAGGCAAATAACAACTTATTCTACAAAGCAAGGAAGCTAAAAAAACACGGATTCTGATGGATATGGTACAAAGAAGGAATATTTCTTACAAGAAAAAGTTTAGGTAATAAACCAATATCAGTTAAAGGAAAAGAACATATAAATATACTGATAGAAAACGCAAAATAATGAAGGTAGTAATATTTTCAATAATTTCATCTACACAAATAACAAATTGGTAAGCATCCGATATTAATTGATAATATATAGGTCATGGTGATAATGTCCCAGAATTTTGAATTTTATTTTAGACATTTTATTAGTAAAACTAATATTATATTAATATATTTTATTTAGTAACATAAATAATCATTTTTTGTTTATAATATGTACAAATAATTTTACTGAGAATTGTTTTAAATAAGTGGTCTATATGTACACTAGTTATTATATTCTTTATTTTATTATAGCACTGAGGAAGGAGACAGTGTGGTCTCCGAAACGTCTGTAATTGTTTAATGATAATGGATTATTATTATTGCCACCGAATAACTTCTTCATATGGTTATTAGATTGTTTGAGTAGATTCCAATATTTTAATTTATACTCGTGAAAATGAGTTGAAAGATTCTAAAACAAAGATAATTGATTTTAATACTACTGAACTATTGGATAATTTAAGTCAGTTTTATTATACGTTTTGTTTTAATTTATTTCAATAACTAAATCCATGTTTAAGCAGTGTTTGAGTTTAATGTTTACATTTGATGATCTGTATATGATATTCTAGTCCTTAGCTGATAAGTTGTTAAGTATTAGAGTGCGATCGATAATACGTCGATGTAATACTGTGTTAATTGTGAGTATGATATGTAGTATTTATCTCAAAGATTTGATTGAGCACAGTTATTATTTTACTCTTATTTTTGCAAATAGATATATTTCCTAACATAGCAAAACTTCTTAAATATAAATGCTGGTTTAGACCTTACTACAAATCTATTATAAATAATGATAGTACTCATTTGAAAGTTCCAAAAATCAATGACGCACATAATTGCTAACCGCTTAATCAGCTCATTAAGAAATTGTGTTAACCATTCACATCTATTAATAGTCAATAATGAAACAAAAAACAAGTAATATTTTCAAAAAATTATTCACATACTAATGTTTTGAATTGAAACTGAAATACATTAATAAACTTCTTCAAATGACCAAAAGTCTTATTCATGGTTTTGCAGATGATGCATCGTTCATACTTTCCAAAGACAATATCTACAAATATGTCTTGAAATTTCTAGCTTAGATTCTGTAGCATCTTTAAACAAAGACCTCGAAACAATATCTGAATGGGACACTCCAAACTTTGTAAATTTAAACTTAAAAAAAACTCAACTTTTTACTGTTTTATAATCAAAATCCGAGGTATCATCAGCCATATCGGTTGTGAAAATGTGTCGGATCAAAATTTGTTTTGGATAGTTTCTTTGTAGTTTCATTAGGCCGGTAGTAGTTCTGTTTTGTTCAAAACATAAACTAAAACTTGTTTTGATGTTCTTATGATAAATCATAATTTTTTTTTTTTTTATTAGTGTCTTTTAAGGATTATCAGTTTTAGTATCTTGTTTGCTAGTTGTGTCAATTTGATCATTGGAATTTCTAAATTGGCGCCAACATTAATGTTTTATTGTACTTTTTGCTTCACTCCTTTAAATAATATTGACACAAAATTATAAGATAATTATTATTTATTTGGTATGATAATATTTCTATTTCTTTTTTATTTTCTGTGTACTTTATTTTTAATTTACAAATAATACAACAAATTCTTAAACTTTCTATATATATATATTCAATAACCTCTTAATACCGTTAGGTTAGGTTAGGTTAGGTTAGGTTATATATAAAAATAATAAATTCCTAAAATTAAAAATTAAAAACATTTTGAAATAAAACAAAACTGTTTCTAATTATGAAAAATACTGTTACAGATATTTTTGATGTGAGGTTATCAACTGCATCTATTATTGTAGCACTATAGTGCAAACCTAAAGACGCGGTTCCAAAGGTTATATTTGTTACATTTTTTTATTTTTATTATCAAGCAGCCCAACTATTTTAATTTTTAATTTCCTTTTTAGTAGGCATTCTAGCATATTTTAAAGCAAAACATTTGCCAAGAAGACATATAACTTTATCAGATTTTATTGCTGATGTTACTTCATCGTCATTTAAATCAGCCAATAAATTGCGGAATACACTATTTTATATACATCAGTTGTATTAGCATTTTCCACCTGTTACGTGTTCAAAATGCCGAACAAACAATTGTAAAGTTAAGTAATGTTAACGAAAAATAAAAATTGGTTGCCGGTAACTGACAGTGGGAAAGGGGGGGGGGGGGTTCAAAACAAAAACTAAATAAATTAAGGTGGGCTCCACGTAATTTTAAAACACCATGTTTAATAAGTTACGGCTTCTTACTAATTACGAAATAGAAACACTAAATTAAATTGATCAATGATAAGATATAACTTGGGAAGAATTTATAAGGTCCGATAAACATACAAATATATTCATATAAAAATTTAATAAAAAAAAAATAATATGTCAATAAAAATACAAAAAAAAGTAAACCAAACATACATAAATTTATCAATTTTTAGAGTTCAATGTTAACAAAATAATTATATATTTTTATCAAATATGATCAATAACATATATGACCAATTAATTTAAACCACAAAAAAAAATAATCAAAAAGAATTATAATGATAAAAAAAAAGGATACTTATCTCTTAATTTAAGATATAGAATGTAATAAAAATAAGTATTAATGAAATGTAAATCTAAGGTGCACCATAACACCCCAAAGTTAGTTTTTAAATATCAATATTATAAACAATTCCTATTAATATTTAAAACAATAAATAAATTCTATTACCGCTATAGAAGTTATTTAGCGGGCCGAATGTAAATCCTTGCGGTAGCAACGATGTTTTTTGCCATGTATTGAATGTCGATCTTCGGAATATTACTTCTATTTTAATCAGCTATTTTAATAAATTCATGCTCATCTTAGTTCTTATATGACCATAAAAGTAACCATCTTGTCCATTAATTAATCCGTAATAAACGAAAAACGAAGGATTATTCTTAAGCCGAATAACTACGAAATCCTTCGCTAGTAGAATAGTTTCCACGTGGTAATGAAATCCGACAATTACGCCAATACATGAATCGAAAATTAATAATAACCACGCTCGACTTGGACTAAAGAGGGTCTTTTCGTGTTTGCTATTTAATATATAAACAAAAGGAAATATAAAAAAAATTAGCGTATGTTAACAATTGCTATTTGTAAATGTTGCCACTTCAAATATCCCGTAAATAACCAGTATATTATTTATATTAGCTAGCAATGTTTTGAACAATTTTAACAATAAAAAGTATTTCTCGAAGACCGCCATATATTAATAAAAGAAAAGCAAACCGTAACACACCTTTTTGCTATTGATGCAATTCTTAGGCCTGTTCGAGCATTTTCTTTCATGTTAGCTATGTGTTTGAAATCGTACCCCTACAATTTGGACAAGGTATGTATCTTTTGTTCTTTTTAAAACGTCTTATAACAATCTGAATGTTTTTAATTTCTGGAGTGTTGACTAAAACGTAATTGTATTATAGGTTATAATATTATTATTTAAAATGTTGTATTATACCAATAATGGTGCTATTCGAAATAGTTTAAATGGTATGTATGATTTTTAGATAACTTTTTTTAATATACATCCTATTTTTTATTACTTTTGGAAGAATTAGAAAGCTCCCAATTAGGTGATAGAAAAAATATTTTTCATGGAATTATAGAAAATAATAACTCAAATAAAGAAAGCTTTACTTGGAACAACAAAGCAACTTTATTGTTGCTAGAAGAATACGAAAATAAATTTGAAAGTTTTCAAAACTCAACCGTAAAAAAAAAACAATTATAGATGGAAATATCTAACACAATGTATAAAAATGGATATATTGTTAAACAAAATTAATAACAATAAAAAAAACTGGCCAAGGAAGAATAAGTTAGGAATACTACAAAAAGATGTCATTAATAATTTCAGTTGATCGAACTGTAAACGTGGTAAACTTGGTTTCAACTTTTCCGGTAGTAATCCCTGTTGTAGAAGATATATGCTTACCAACACTGCCTTTCTCAGATACTGCCTCTCTTAATACTGACAGTGCCATTCCCAAAACAGTTACTAAATCTCTTGAAATATCTACTGCAGCTAGATAGGAAACACCTACTACTATTTCGAAAAAGATGGTTAGAAATAAAAGAAGAAAGATTAGAAGAGATAAATAGACTCAGAAAAGCGGATAAAGAAAATAATAAAATTAAAACTCTTTGAAGAATACTTCAAAGAAATAAATTAGTTATTTTTTGTTTGTTGAATAGTTAATTAATTATTATTAGTATTCATATATCATTAATAATTTACAAAGTAAAATGTTCAATATATATTGATGTTTTATAGTAAATTTATTATAATGCCATATATTATGCCATATAAATTCGTTTTAACGTTCCATCGTTGGGAACATCATTTTCTTCGTGTTCATGATTATTTTTTTCAAATTTTTCAACAGCTTTTAGTTGTCTTGTTAATACAATATTGTGGAGAATACATGCAGCTGCAACAACTTGTGGATTTCCACTAGCGACATATCTAAATACTTAAGTCTTCTCCATTTATCTATGATAAAAATATTTATTATGTATAAATTTGAAATATTTGTAACTTATTTAATTTTATTGAAATGCACTACACACTTTTTAACAATGCAAAAGCTCTTTCAATAACAGATCGTTGACGTGACAAAACTACATTAAATTTAAGTTGCGTTGGTGTAAGGTGACCATTATCTCGATATGGTTTTAATAAGTTTAGTATCAACGGATAAGCTGAATTGCCTAATATTGCCTGTGACTCGTAGCCAAAAAACTTTCTTGTTTAGCTAATAATCATATAAAATATAATATTTTTGTTTCTAATGATATGACTAGATGTTGCTCTTGACTAGGGCCACTAATGTACATAGAGCTTCATTAGAAATCTCCTCTTAATCTCCTTTTTAGTATTGGTACTTTTAGCAACTAGCTTTACCAGTTTGTCTGAGGTTTGTAAAATACTGGTGATTAGACCCTTCCTTGCCGAGAGTTCAATTGTGGACCTATTTATTAACTTGGCAATTTGTACCGCTTGCCGCCTGTTCTGGCGGCGACCTCGGCGTCAAAACTCCTTTCCCAAAGGGATTCATAAAAGGAACCGTAATCAAGTTCATTGTCGAGATCCTGCCTGTTCGTCCGATTTATTATGCGTGTCCGTTTTCCTTGCGTAGTCGTCATTTGTTTAGGGCTTAGAAGTATCACGAAAGGTAACCCCCCCTTTTGATGATTTAGTATCCGAGGCTGTGCCATTTTTTGCATACATAGCCTTTTTTTTTCATTCTTTAACTGCTTCTAGACAGCCTATAGGGTGCGTACATTTCTAACGACAGAGCCCTATCGGGTCACTACTGGCTTCGTGACCTACCGTTGAGAAGCTTAATACTTGTTCCAGTATTTGGCTACTGGCAGCCGCACACTCTCATAGTGTGTTGATTTGTCGGCGCCGATCCAGAGTAGATCCAAGAGTTTGACAAAGAGAGGCCGATAGTTCAAAGTAGGAAAAAAGAAGGAAAACGTAGATTTATTGCCGTGGCAAGGCTACCGTGGAATAGTGTTGGTCCGCGTGTGCAATTCCCTATCCGCCACCTGGAATGCGCCTGGTAGAGGTTTCACCTTCCCCCGCAGGAACCTAACCTAACCTTACATAATAAACAATAGAGATATTATAAAAAAATTCTATTTCTAGACCATTAGTTTGCCACTCTCACTATTGTTAAATTGCTCCACATCAATTTGGTAGTAATCACAAACATTTCTCCATTCTTTTGAAATCGTCAACTAAAATTTAAGATAAATTTTATTTCATTTTAGATTCTTAGCTACTGGAACAATCTTCTCTGCATTAAAATTTGATTTTTTTTTGGTAGATCTACAATTGCAAACATCGTTAAAGAAACCTGTTTTGTCATATGGAATGTTTTACATCCAACAGAAATGGTTTAGAAATCAGAAGTTGGATGGTTACAGATATCGGATGAATTCTATAAAAAGACTAATTTCCCAAATTGCTTAGGCTGTGTTGAAAACAGATAAGATTAATGACACCAAACAAAGCTGGTTCCAGATATTATAATTACAACAAATAAATTCAATTGTTCTTATGGCAGTGGCTAACTACCGTTTTATTGTAGTAGATATAGGATCATATGGCAAAAATGGTGACAGCAACATATTTAAACAAAATCAAACAGAAGGAAATGACCATTTCTAAATACCCAAAATCAACGCTTTGTTTTTTGAAAGATGAGGTCTTTGCACTAAATACCAATTTTTGAAGACGATTTCCTCGCAGACTTTTAAATAGACCACAGCGTATATTTATTTACAGATTGAGTCGTGCAAAAAGATATGTAGAATGTGCTTTTAGTATATTAGGAAATAGTTAACTCATTTGCAAATATTTTTTTTAGCGTAAACTTGTTCAAAAATCTTACAATGATGAACAAATCATATAATAACCGTGAAATGGTTATTAACCGTTTAAAAAAGTTTTTAGTTTTTTGCTTAAAAACTGTAATAAAGTGTTTATAACTTATCAGTTCATACTTCCACATTTCCTGAGATGTAGACACGTGCTGCAATCTGCCCGGTTTTTAAAAAAGGTGATTTTGCAAAACTATCAACCTATCTCAATCTTCAATCAAATTTTGCTAATCCTTGAACAAACAATTTATGCTATAATTTATAACCAAACGCAAATTTAGCTATCATTACGCAACATTTAAGCGAATTTTTGCAAACTAAGTTCATTTGGCTTTACTAATAACAAGTTAAAGTTTGAATCGTCCCACCTTGAAAAAAAAATTAATTACATCAACTAGAATGGTTTTAGATCTATGGTATTTATATTAAGCTCTGGTGTTCCTCAAGGTTTAAATTTAGGTCCTTTAATGTTTGACCCATTTATTAATGATTTAATAACATCTATCTCATGTCCTGTTTTACCTTATGCTTACAATTCGTACACCTGTTGATTGTTCAATACTGCAATCAAATATTGATGAAATTGTTCGGTGGTGTAGCTTAAATAAATTAAGTTTAAACGTAAAATTTTTCGTTTGATCCACAACTATTATATCAATGGAACTTTGGTAAATCATAATTCTGAAGTTAGAGTTCTGTTTGATTTTCAAACGGACCAGAACAGGGGGGGTGCATTGAGAAATTAGTTTTAGTATTTTTTTTTTTTTTCAGTTTCTATAACTTATTAGTAGTCTTTTGATCGGTTTATGAGGGTATGACACTCACACACTAATTTTTTTTAGTTTTTTGTCGTTTTTTTTTAACTTAATTGCATCTTTTGTTTAAAAATCGCAAATTTAACTTAAAAAAAAAATTACTAGTAAAATCAATCAGAAATTTTCCGTAGAACCCAAATCTGGTGCTATTTCAAGTATATACCCTCTTATCAGTGAGATGATACATATAAAAATCAATGACATCTGTAATTTTCAATTGGATAGTGTGAATTTGAGTCACATCTACCACGATTTAATTAAATTAGTTTAATTGGTACTGTCAGTTTGCCCACTAGCTATAGGTTAGAAAGTGACTATATTTCTGATAGTTGTTAGTTTCTGTCATTAAGTTTTTTTTGTCTGTATCTATTAATGCCATACGAATTTGTTTTTATAATATAATAATTATGTATCAGTTTTACAAAAAAAAAATTTCTAATAATTAAATTAGATAATCCACAATGAATTAGTAATATCTCTAATTAATAAGATCAGTTAAATGTTCATATAGGATAAGGGGAGTTTGTTACATTTTGTTAGTTATGTGAAACAACAAGTTCCAATAATTGTATATATTTTTAGGTTGAACAGTACAAATAAAATGTGTGTAAAATTCAATAGTTTTTTGTTACACTTTTTGACTAAAATATTCCAGTCAAAATATATTAAATGAGTCAACCATTCGCTTTATACACATTCAACAACTAACCGGCTCGATGTTCATAGTAAAGATTAATTCCAATGAAAGTCATAAGAAATATGTTCAGTAGTTGTGCATATAGATTTGTTTATTTAATTAATATTAATTAATATCACATTAAATAGGCGAGTTATTGATTCCGCATTGTTTGTTCATTATATTGTTAATTTTGTGGCTCAGGTTTTACCTCATGGCGAACTTGTTTTTTTTCACATACATATTAAATTAAACCCTACTCTGCTCTACTCAGAGTTAATATAAATATAATATTAATAGATTGTATGCAAACATATAAATAATTGTTTTAAATTGTGTTGATAGAATTTTAAGAAATTAAATTGAAATTCCAAATCAATGGAGAGAAGGTCTTATATGCCCTATACACAAAAGTGGAACCAATGTTGATAGTGTGGATAGAGAGAAACTGTGGAAGTGTATGAGAGAGAAGGAAATTAGCGAGCACCTGGTAAGAAGAATGGAAGAAGTGTATAAAGAGACAGCAAGCAGAGTGTGGGTGAACGGGAAAATGAGTGAAAGATTTTGGACAACAAAAGGAGTAAGACAGGGATATCCATTTAGTCCCACTTTTTTTTGCAACCTACATAGCAGATGCAGAAAAAAAATGAGGTTAGCTCAAGCAGGAAAGGTAGTAGTCGGTAGAGAAAAAGTGTGGGCGCTAGCATATGCAGACGATATGGTAATTATAGCAAAAGAAGCAAAGGAAATGAAAGAAATGATTAAAAGTTTAGAAAAATATTTTAGAAAAAAAGTTTAGAAGTTAATGTAGATAAAACAAAAATTATGGTGTTCAGAAAGGGGGGTGGAAGAAAAAAAGTTGAGGACTGGAAATGGAATGGGCAAGGTAATACGGAAGTAAAATCTTTTAAATATTTAGGATATGTTTTTTGCACGAACAACACTGAGAGCCAACACATTAAAGAGATGGCTCGAAAAGCAAACAAAGTAGTGGGACAAGTTTGGGGAATAAATGAAAGAAAATTTGAATGTATAAGAATAAAAGGACTTATGTTATTGTATGGGTCAGAAATATGGGGATGGAAGAAACATGAAAAATTAGAAGCAATACATGTAAAATATTGGAGATGGGTGCTAGGTTAAAATAGGGAAACTCCAGCATATATTGTGCTGGAGGAAGTCAAAAAGATAAGTTAAGAGTAGAAGCAGGAAAAATAGCAATGAAGTATGAAGAAAGAATGAGACAGAGATACGAATGTAAAATCTTACAAGAATGCATGAAAGAGAAAATGAAAGCAAGAAATGGAAAGCTAGGAGAGATTAAAGAAAATTATTACAATAGAAATGGGTATGCTAGAGACAAAATTTTGGATGGAAGAAGGTTTGAAAATATGCAGAATGTGCGGAGAGACTAAAGAAATGGAACATATGTTGAAAGAGTGTAACGAAATGAGAGAAGAACAGATGGAAAAAAATGAGATATTGAAAGGGGATGGAAGAGGGATAGAATGGATGAGGGCAATTAAAAAACGAAGAAAAGAAGTAGATGAACAGAGAAGAAAATACTTTTAGTTAAGTTAGTTAGTGTTAATTTTATAAGGATTAGGTTTTATAATGTATTTGTAAATGTAATTTTCAAGGCCGAAAGGCAAGAAATAAACGTATTATATATACTTTGACTTATCGGAATAGCTCATTAAAACAATTTTTTTCAAAAGAAAACAATACATATAATTAAATAAGTTATTTATATAGATGAAAAGATATACAAATTCATAACATAATAATTAAATTAATTTTAAAAAAATAGAATGATTAATTAAACTCATCAGTATCAGTTTCATCTGATTCGGCTCCTATATTTATTACTATCGGAACTACATGTTTGTTTCTATAAATATTCTCTTCACTAAAAAAAATATTGTTCATAATATAATATAATATGAACGGCGATCATTAGCTATTGTTTCATTGGAATAATGAACTTTTTCATTATTGTAATGATTTGTCAATCATAGATTAATACTCTTATTTATTAATATAATGAATCTACATTCATGAACATAACGGATATTAAGTTATTAAGTTAACGTAATGTTTTCATCAACAAGAAGAACGCGTTCATTGGGAATATGAACGCGATCTTCGTTTTAATGCTGAAACTTTAATAAATACATATTAATGATATTAATGACATATAAATTATATTAATATACCAAACCATCAACCAACTGTACATTGTGAAAACGAACAATGTTATTAACTCAATGAATACTCTACATTGCATTTATGTACGTGTTCATTAATATTAGAAACAAAATATTAGGACAGAAATTATCGCCATTGTGATGCTTATCGGCATTTTGCAAATACACAGTGCCACGTACAGGAAGATTTGTGTACCTAGTTTCGTGTGGAGATTAATGCAGAAAAGTTAGTTTCTGCAAACAGAAGTACTATTTGAGGTGTTTTTCGGCTGACTGTTCTCAGTTTGAAAACTTTAGTGTGTAGTGAGTATTTAATTTTGATTAAAACGGTAAGTTAACTAGACTTATATATACAGTGCGTGTAAACCAACGACAGCACGATGGACGCTCATTGTATAACTGGCCGACTGTAACAAATAAAAAAATAATATTGTAGATTTTCTGCGGCAGCAGCACAAAAGCAGACCAGACATATCAAAGTCGCTACTTGCACTTATGCATTTCCTTATCGTGCAGTTGAAACTGTGACTCTGTTTAATGTTTTAAATAAAATTCCTATTTAATTGCAGTTAATCCGTTGTTAAATGAAATTATATACTGTGCGGGTTCATTTTAAAATTTGATTAAAAGTGGTAAGTAAAACAAACCACGCCAAAATGTTATGCTTTGGGTGCAAAACTAACCACAGTAATTTAGAAAAGCTTGTTAGGCATTTGAAACGTTGTCATAACCTAAACAACGATTCGACATTTAGATGTTGTGACTGCGGTCAATGCTTTCAATATTTATCATCTTTCAAAAGGCATATGAATCGCAAACATCCCTTAGATGAAGTTCTTGCTGATGATTGTACAAATGAATGCAACAATGATTTTATTAAGATCGTGGACATTCCGATAGCATCGGAAAACAGTCTTTTGCCAGGTAGTATTTGTCCAGCACACATAACTGATGAAGAAATTCAAAATAAACCCGAGAATTTTTATTTTGATTCTCCACATAAAAGAGTTGAAAAATTAGTCTTCATCAGTGCTAAAATATACAATTAAAAGAAGAATTTATTATGGTAAAATTATTATAAATTAATTTGTTTCTAAGACTAAAAAACAACAACCAATTTCATCAGGAACAAATTAATTTTTTTTTATAAAAACATGAACACTTGTATGGTTCCATGGCTGCGGATCTATTAAGAAAATATGAGTAAATGAGTATTAAGAAGGTTAGATTTTCAAACAATAAAATTTTCCTATTGAATTGTCGAAAACATAAAATATTTCCGTCACATATACAAAAAAATTTCTCATGTGTTCATTTAAATTTTCACACAAATAATTTGATTACAAATAGATTAAATCAGACGATAATGTTCAAACAAAAAAAAAATAAATTTAGAAATTCAACTATCCATTTTAAAATTAAGGATCTTAATAAAGAAATTTTATACACTAAATGTAAATTAGAAGAAATTGTTCCCAAACTAATAATTTGGAATTTTGATAAGTTTACTTTGACTCGTAAATTGAACGCAATGGATATGAAAGTAAAGAAGATCCAAATTAGAATATTAAATAATCTAAAAAATGTAATATGTCTATTCCCTTAGACCCGAATTCAATTTATATTGAGAATTTTTTACTACTTGTTATCCCTCAGAATGTATTAAATATTTTGGAAAAGGGTCCTAAGTTTGCAATAAAATGGTTGCCCAATCAATTTCCGTTAATTCCAGTAATTAAGTAAGTTGAATGTTGTATTAGTGGTAAACCTAGATTGACAGATAAAAATGAGTTACGTTCTAAATTCGTAAATGTAATGACTTATCATTTCTTATACAAAAATAATATTATTAAAAATCAACTTACACCTTTACAAAGGGATTTTAAAATCACAAAATTGTTTTTAAAAAACACACCGGAGTTAATTGTTACTAAAGCTGATAAAGGAAAAAAGACAGTTTTGTTAGATAGAACTGAATATATTGACAAAATGTCAGAATTAGTTTCAAATAAGCTAATATATAGTATGTTAAATAAAGATCCCACGTTAGCCATTGAGAAGTCAGCTAATGACATTTTAAAAAACTTATTCGAGAGTAACGTAATTGATAAAAATCCATAAAGATTGTAACGTTCCAGCTCTTGTGTTCTGACGTTCAGTGACTAAAACAAAATAAACATAAGAATTAATAGGGATTACAGTTAAATAAGATAATACTTCCCTGTCAGAAGTCTTAGCCTGATCAACTTCGATGGATGATAAAAACGAAGGAACCGTCTCAGTCAGCATGCTAAAACAAATGAATAAGAAATAAATAATATTATTCCTGAGATGCGACTTTACAATTCTTGAGTTATCAAATTTAAACTAATATTTAAAAATTAATTATATAACCAATTAAAATCATAATAACTCACCTATTAATAAAATCGAACTGTTGGTCACCGAAATAGAACCATGCTGATAATTAGTTACCTGTCACCCGATCTGTAAATAATAAATAAATATAGGCTAGTTAATGGGTTATAATGAATTACAATTAATATAAAGAGACTATAATAGTTAAATAGATCTATAATAAAGTTGATTTAATGTTAGGGATATAGAATTAATTTGACTTAACATAGAAATTTATTAAGTATGGGAATTAATTAATTGTGTGACAGGTTATCATTAGAAAAGAGTTCACCATAAGATTCGAATGCGTGCGAGTGCCTCATTCCTTAATGATTCCTGGTTTAGGATAAAGAATTAAAAAAAAAAAAAATATTTATTTGATGCTCAGTATTTAATCGGTGGTTATTGTGGACTTTTGTAATCATATGTAAATGTTAATTTGGGAATTGAAATGCAAGTCTCTTGGTTGTATTTTTCAGAGCCTGATTTACGGCAAGTTTTAATTGAGTAAATTATTGCTCCGAGAGATCGGGATAGGAAAAGAATTTAAAATAATTAAATTTAAACATTTTAGATTTTGTATTAATTAATTTGTTTAAAAAAACCTGTACTTACATGTAGTATTATCCGCACTTGGTGATGTTCGTGATGTTGCACGTAACTTCACAAACATTAATTTATTAACACTGTTATCATTTGTTTAATATTGAGGGTTATGTATTAAGATGTTTGTTTACTATCTAACGCTGGTTGGCATTCGTGACAGTAGATGGCGCGTGTGGACAGATGTGAAATTCTAATGGACGCATAGGCGTGCCGATGAAATAAAATTAATAATGAAAGTTATTTATTAAAACTGGGTGATTACGAACTCTTGTTAACGACGGTTGGTGTATTAAGTAAATGTTACCTATTTAATAATCTTAAATAGTAATTTGTATTGGTCTTAAAGGCTGCCGTTAAATCAAAGATATAAATGGTTGCGTGATACGCCCATGACTTTGATCATGCGCTTAATTTTGGAAATTTTTGCCTTACTTTGAAAGTATATATAAGTAAAGGAGATCGTGGAAAAATCCTTTTTTCGAAGTGCGTAGTTTCCATCTCAAGTGCGTGATATTAACATCAAGCCAGGGAAAATGACGACCATGCACGTGGGGATGGGAACAAAAGCGTGATAACGAGCTTAAGATAAAAGCAGCCGACCACCATCTAAAGGTAACATTTATCAAAATTAATACACCACCGCGTAGTAACCCCATTTAATTATAGGCTGCTTTGTAAGGTATTATTCAACCTACCATTTAATTTACAATCAAATTATGCCTAAGTAAAAAAGGCACTACAGTGATCAAAAAACTGTAAAGGGAATTTCCATGTACCTGCAGCAGTATAAAAACATCTAAAAACTGTAATTGGAGTTTCCATATACCTGCAGCAGTATAAGAACATCTAAAAACTGTAATTGGAGTTTCCATATACCTGCAGCAGTAAAAGAATCCCTAAAACACTGGTAGATGGAGTTTCCATGCACCCGAAGATGTATTACAACCCCAAAGAAGACCGTACAGCAAATATACTATTAATTTAAACACTGTTTTTTATTTATATACATCCCGCTCTCTTACAGCTCAATTTTTATTGTGTTTTTACATAAGAGGGATACAACCACGAGATTGGATTATAATAATATAAAAAAAAACAATTGGAGCTCGAAAACCACTGGTGAGTAGATTTTTTTATATTGTGCATTTAAAAGTGATTTTTTTAACCGTGACCCATAACCGAATGAGCTACTCGCACTCAGTCGCAAACACCAGCGGCAGGCAGTAACCATAAATTTATATTAATCACACAAGCAAAGGTTACAAGATAACAGACCGTTACGTCCGATTGTATCTTGCATTGATGCAACTGACTATAAACTTTCAAAATTTTTCACTAATATTTTAAATAATTTAATTCCCACTTTTAAATATAACGTAAAAAATTCCTTAGAGGCAATTGAGAAATTAAAAGTTTCATTCTTGTGTAAGATTCAGGGACATGTATCCTGAATCTTACACTATGATTTCCTTGGATGTAGAATCATTGTTTACAAACATTCCCAAAGAATTAATATTGAGGATTATTGATAATAGATGGTCTCTAATATCTACTTTCACGGACATAGATAAGAATGTTTTCTTAAATAGTATCAGTTTCTTTTTTGACAACAGTTATTTTTTGTTTAATGAAATTTTTTTTTCACAAACCTTTGGTACACCTATGGGGGCTCCAATTAGTCCTATCCTGGCAATGCTCGTGATGGATGAATTGGTGACGTCTTTTTTGAGGGAGTTGGAGTTTGAAGTTTTATCAATATTAATCTATATGGATGATACGCTAATTGTCTTGCCTAAGAATAAAATAGATCAATTATTAAAGAAATTTAATCAGTTTAATTGTCATTTAAAGTTTACAATAGAGATCTATAGATAATATAATTCCTTTTTTGGATATTTTGGTGATTATTGATAACCAAAAAATTTTAACAAGTTTATACAAAAAACCAATTGATAGTGATAGAACTTACAATTTTGAATCTAACCATCAATTGTCCCAAAAATTAAACATTATAAAAATGGGTCTTAATAGAATACATACCTTAAGTGATCGTACATTCTAGAAGTAGACTTCTGACATACTTAGAAAAAGTCTATTATCAAATAACTATCCTTTAAAATTAATTAATTCAATTATAAGTAATAATAGAAATAAATCAAATATAGTATCAAACATAGTAGTTAGTCAGGTCATTAATCAGGATATAAAAAAGTTGGTACTCACTGCCCTTTATAGAAGACCTTCGCATAAATTAAAACTCATTTTGACGGATGATTTAACTAATATATATAATAACATTTAAATCTTCTAATATTGTAGGAAACCTTTTTACGACATTGAAAGATAAAACACTTCCTTTGTTTAAAAAATATACGGTTTATTCTATTCCGTGCCATAATTGTGATTCTAATTATATTGGTCAATCCCGGCAAAAATTAATAAATCGGATAAACAGACACACAAGAAATTGTAATAATAGATTCAGTGGCGTAGCTTCAAATTCTGCCCCCCCCCCCCCCCCCCGCAAGAATTTTGTTGGGCCCCTATCCTGTTTGTATTATACTTTAAAATAAATTGTTTTGGCCTTATAATTAAACAAATACATATACATAAATTTTTTTTTTCATAAAAACAAAATAAATACTTACATACATACTATATACATGTTTGTAACAAAAAAAAACGTGTTTCTAAAATAACAAATTAAAAACAAAAACATAAACGTGTAAATAAATTTCAAGATTAAAAATAATGTAATCATGTAAACGTATTAAAACTGTTTTCTTCTTGCTTTCCGAGAAGCAAAATCAAAAATTAAATTATCTACATTCATATTAGCTGCTTTTTCTGCCTCTATATTAGTAAAGCTAAAGAACTGAAACGGTTCTGTGTCATTGAAGTTCTCAAATAATTTTTAATAATTTTTAATTTTAAAAATGATCTCTCGGCTTTTGCTACTGTTACTGGTAATGTTAAATACAGTATTAATACCGATATCACGTCACTGAAACTAGAGCACATGTCGGAATATTTTATAATTAGCATTTCGGCAAAATCTTGAATACTATGCAATTGCTTTAATTCTTCTTTGAAATTTTTTTGACATAATATTAATTATATATCAAAAGCTTCGCTAACATCATTTTCATACTTCTTTTGCAATTTAGATGCATATTTCACTATATCAGAATTATTTAAATTAATGAATATTTTAGGATGAAGAAAGTTGAAATACTCAGTTATTGTATTCATTCCTTGAAATCTATTTTCAAGTTGACATATAACAATGTCAATAACTTTAATAAATACATTTATCCTAAACATTTCTGTTTCATTACTGAAACGATAATCAACTGAAAGTTCATCAAAAAAACTTTTTGTGATTTTAACCTCTTGCTTGTAAATTGTACTTTTACATCCCAACTTTTTGCAACAAGTTTTGCTTCTGATAGAACAGTATTAAACTCATTACAACATTGTTTTATTTCTAACAATAAATAATAAGATCAATATTAATTGACTGCAATAGTTTTGATACAATATTGATTGGGGACAAAATTTTAATAACTAATGTTATTATAAAAATGAATTCAAAATTTTCTATTTTATTTTTTAATATATTAACGTAGTCTCGTTCATCTTTTTTAGTACTTTCTAAAATAATTTTTGATAGCGCTTTTAAAATATCCTTATACCTTTTTTTGATTCAATACACGATGACAAGCGACTAGACCAGCGTGTTGGATTTAATTTTTTTAATGTGACTTTTGATTCTCCTGTCGTTATTTTTGATAGTATGTCCCACCTATTTAAACTAATGCCAAAAAACATATATTTCTTGAATAGTCGCAAAAAAGTTTGAAATTTCTTGTACTCCGTTCATTGCATTGTTGCACTCCAGAATAAATCCCACTCATAGCCTTGCCTACGACAATTTTAAATATTCAATCCCATACTTGATATGATGTCCAAAATTGTTGATGAAATTCCTGCTCCAGTTTGATCTACTATTTTGTAGAACCCAAAAATGTCTCTTCAATTTTCATAGAAATTGGTTTTTCATAAATGTCTTTTTCTATTTTTACATATCTATAAATAAAACTCATTTGGCCTACTTTACCTAAGTCCTGTGTAGTATCTATAATTATTGAAAAAAATGGCGATTTTTCTATTGATTCAAGTATTTTTAATTTTAAATGTTTTGTAAGAATTTCAATCAGCTCATTTTGTATTTGTGGACTCAAATGTTTAACTGCGCCATTTGAAAAATTGACTACTTTGCGCATAAATATCGTCATACTCCGCTAAAAATTGTACATCCGATAAAAAAATTCCATTGTAAATATCAGACATGGTATCTCGCTGACCACGAAAAGCATTACAATTTTTTGCTAATTTAAGTGTTATTTTAATTAATCTTTTTAACACTTTTGACCAAAAAGTACGTTCTTTGACAATGTTTTCTTCTAGTGGAACGTTAATTAAATTTCCTTGTTTCCACTGTTCTTTAATAAAACATGCAGTGGTATGAACTTCTGATTTTTCATGCACTTTTATTTTTTTAGATAAACCTTACCAATCATTGATTCCAGATATCCAACCTGACAATTTTTGTTGCCTATCAATGTCAGAAAATAGCCAACAAGGTTCACAATAAACAACGTTTTTTGTTGGAGAGTAGCACAACCATAAATTTTCTATACTCATGCCTGATCTAGATGTAGATTTGTAATATGCCGAAGAAAATGACCGATTTTTTTCATCTTTAGGTTAAATCTCAATAATAGGACGACATTGCCCAATAGATAAAATTAATCTCTTTTGTTCCGCAGATAATTCTTTTGGAAAGTTAGCAAAATCAGAGTCATAACTTTCATTTTTTAAAACTTCAAAACTTTTGTTACAATTTAACTCAAGTGTTTTTAGTTTTTCTTCTTTTTTATCTTCCGCATATACACATAGATCGTCTATTTGTGTGGTTGTAGTCGCCGCCGTGGACGGTAAAGAGGGTGATGATTTATTAACAATTTTATTATCATTTTCATCAATCTGCTCAATTTTATCTACAGTATTTTTATTTATTGCTGATTCAAAATACGATGTTAATCGTGGATTTTTTTTCAATTGATTATTTAAATTAGCTTTGGAAATTTCTCTATTTTTTCTCTTCCTAAATCCGCTCAATTCTTTTTTATGTCCTGATTTGTCCATATTCATTCTAAAATAAACGTGTATTTTAATAAGGAGAAATATTAAATATTAATGGCAGTTTGCACGACAGAAAATCAACACCTAATAGGCTAAACAAACAAAAATTTTTTACGACAGACTCTGCACGACAATATAATATTAAGTAACGACAAAGCAAAAATGTTGCATGACAAAAAATGCACTGCAAATAAATTTTACGACGCCAAAATAATGCAATGCACGACAATATAATACATTGCACAACAAATAATAGACATTGCATATTAGAATAATACTTGGTACAACAAAAACGGATATTCCACGACAGAATAGTATGTTTTACGACAATTACGTCTTGCACAAATATTTCTGTATCGGCAAAATTTACCGAATGGATAAACTGAATATGCGTTCCGCATCCATTCGCTTTCTTTACCATCACATCTAATATTAAATAAATAACACCAAAATAAATTTGAAAAATTAAATGCTAATGCTAAATGCTTGGCTATAAACACTTTGCTAGTGGTCTAGTAACGTAAATCTCTATTACACCAACAAACAAAAGTAAAACATTTTAAATTAAAAAAAAATCAATTTAGCGACAAATTGTAATATTATTATGCAAAAACAAAAGCAGAAGTATAAAAAACTGTTTTTTGCAAATTAATTTACAGCAAATTAATAATTAACATATTAACTATTATTTTAGTTATTAATTAGGATTATAGTCGAAATTATTCTAATTATTAATTTGTTGTCTTTCAAACATCTTATTATGTCGGTCATTTGTTTTATTTTGTTTGGTTAAAGTTATTGTTCTAAAAACATGTTTGCTGTTGAATTGTTCTATTCAACAATTCATATGTTGTCTTAATTTTCATATTTTTACCGTGCATTATTATCCTTTTCTGTCGTAGAAAGTATTTAATGTCGTCAAATATATTTTTTACACATTTTTTTGTGTAAAGTAATTTTGTGTTGTGCAAAACCTTTTAGGGACGTTATTTAAAGTTTACTGTCGTGCAAACAATCTTTTTATCCGTTTGTTTATCTTATTCTATCGGGCCAATAAATCTAACCTTTTTAATAATTTAAATGTGTGATTAGATAATCAACTTACCAATATACACTATATTCTAGAAAATAAGTTGTAAACGCACAATTGGCACATTTAACGTTTACCTTAGTTACACTAAACGACACAATAGTTATTCTAGGATTTCTAGGCTATAACATCACTTGCACTGTCACTATTGCCAGGTTAAATTCCGTATTACAGCGCATTGAGGAATTGAGCGCATGTGCGCATGTATGTTATTCATTAGCTGGAGCATGCAAACAAATCAACGCATCTTACGTGTAAACGCAGAAGCACTAAAGCTAGCTGAATAAACAACGACAATGGCGACTATCAGTCTGGCGAAAATACTTTTATACTAAATTAAACATTATTTTTTTTATTTTATAAAAAAATTGTATTATTACTTTTATTAAATAACGATAGTGATCACTGATCAATGTATCTAATTAATTCGGTTATTTAATTCTTGTGGCTTAGGGGCCCCAAAACATGTCGGCCCCCCCCGCACTGCGGGGTCTGCGGGGCCTTAGTTACGGCGCTGAATAGATTAGACTCTACTGCGTTATCTCGTCATCATGTGGAGAAAAGAGGAAATATTAGACATAGAACCGAGCATAGAACCTAATTTTAAAAAAGCGCCAAGTTAGCGAAATGCTCTATATTAATAGTTGTAATTCTACAATTAACTTTAACACAGATACGGATAACTTATGTGTTATTTACAATGGTATCTTAAAGAGATTCAATTAATTAGTTTATATTATCGGTTCGGTAACAATTTCTTGTAATAGTCGTTTCATTATAATGTAAATTCCCTGTAGTTTATATATTGTTTAATAATTCAATATAAATGTATATGTGCGTAACCGTATAGTTCTATTTTTAGATATTTTTTATTGTTAGTATAAGAAAAAAAGGGGATAAATAATATTTTATTTTATGTCGCGCTCGAGATGAAATTCTCATTCCAATTTTAACATCTTGCAGGGAATGTTCTGTTTTATATAACAAATATTATGAATAGTTGTATAAATTAAATGGATTCACCAATAAAAATAAAATTAATTAAATATTGTAAATGTAATACATGGTAAGTGTTCATGTTTATATAAAAAAAAAATTAATTTGTTCCTGATGAAATTGGTTGTTGTTTAGCCTTAGAAAAAAAAAATTATTTATAATAATTTCACTATAATAAATTCTTCTTTTAATTGGATATTTTAGCACTGATGTATGAGTAGCCGAAACGTTTGATATGTTTTAAGAAATTTAATAAAAATAAAAATTGTCCTATAAAGCCGGTTAAAGTTTTTTAACAAAATTTCCCCAATCCTATTATTAGATATGTTCATGGCTTTTGCTAAATGCAACATTCAATACCAAAATCTGGCTTTATACAATGAAAAATCTAGTCTAATATCGAATTGTAGAAATCCATTTAGAGCTTTCAGTTCATATCATATGTTTCACAAAATTCAAAAATAAATAAAGTATGCGTGTAAGAGTATTACACAAGTCACTATCAATCATGAAATAAGACCAGTGCATTGGACGGGTAATTTAATAATGCATAAAACAAAAATTAAAAGCATCCTAATGTCTTTAAAATTTCAATTACAGCATTTTTCGAAAGAAATAAACTACTAAAACCTACTTTAGATTATATGAAAAATTTAAAAGTAAATAACAGTTTAACAAATTTGGTGCAAGGTAAATTATGGAAAAAATTTAACTAAATTATACCCAGGAAAAATTACGATTTCTCTTTTTCTTATACATCAACGATTTTGAGATAAATAATGTCCTTGGTTCCCACTTATCAAAACATTTTGTATGTAACGTGTATTACTCATTTCCCTGCTTACCAGTACAAGAATCTAAATTGGAAAATATTTTTTTTATGTTGGTAAAATCTACTGATCTAAAAACTTTCTGTAATAAAAAATGTTTTGAATATCTCATTGAAGAACTAAAGGATATTTAAATTAATGGTATACTGATTGAAAATGATGACAATAAAAGTACTAATGTTCATTTTATATTAGGATTAGTAATAGGTGATAATAAAGGTTTAAATTCGTTTCTCAATTTTAATCTTTCTCCAGCAATTATTTTCACAGATTATGTCAAGCCTCAAAAGCAGATACTCAGAAAATGAGTTACGAAAACAGCGAACTAAATCGAACTGTTGAAAACTATGAGCTCGATGCTTCCAATAAAAATAATATGATAGGAATTAGTAAAATATGTCTGCTTAATAATATTCCCTCATTTCATGTCGTAACAAACTACTATGATGTTATGCATGATCTGTTTGAGGGAATATGTCATTATGATTTTATGTCACATGTCAATTGAGTGTTTTATAACTATGAAATATTTTGACTTATATGGTTTAAATGCCAAAAACAAAATTTTGAGTACGGCCCAATAGATATTAACACAATTTCAAGAAAAATACAGCCCACCACCTTAAGAAAAAAAACTTAAAATGTCAGCTAGGGAAATGATGACATTTATTTTATACTTTCCCATTATAATTGGGGATTTAGTTCTTCCAAATGATGCTATTTGGCGTTTTCTTGTACATTTTGTTGAAATCATAGATTTACTACAATGTTTTGAAATTTATGAGCCTAAATTTTATTGATTTTTATTCTCGTATTTACTACAAAGGAATTGAATACAGGTGTGGTCACTATCTACCATAATGACCTAAACTATAACAATGATATTTTACTTTAAATAATATTAGATATAGTCACACACAAAAAAAAAACAATTTTTTTCTACCAAAAATTACTAAATGTAAGGTAAGATCCTCATCTGCTTGCCTACAAAATTGATCCTACTAATTTAGGTGAATTTTCATTGATATTCACTAATCAAATACTTGGTCCACCCATTACTGTAATAAAAACTGCGCGGGCAAAAAATAGGTTACGTATTAAGGAGTATTACAAAACAAATTGTTTTCCAAGCATTAATCTTAATTTTTTTCCATACGTGTACAGTTCAGTAAAATAAACATTTGTGGTACGAAATTAAACAACTGAAATTTTTAATAACATAAATCATATTTTTATTTCACCAAACATTTTAAAATGCAAGTGTATATTTTCATAAAAATTTTCATAATATCGCGCAGCAAAATTACATTTGAAACTTTTTCATTTTTTCTTTGTACGTTACATAGACAAGAAACGTTTTGAACTGCTAAGTATATAAGCATTTAGCATCAAGCAAAAACTTTTATAATAAAATAACATTTTCTGAGGAATCGATATTTACAAGATTTCCCCATATGTTTATAACTTTTTGACTGACACTGTATTTAATAAAAACTAAAATTAGATACAAAGCATAATATTTCATAACGTTTCATTTCTGTATGTATTGCTGACATTTATTTAAATTTTAAAATGTTTATATGGCAATCATATATTGAAAGGCCATGGATGAATTGGAGACAATGAGAGAAGAATCTATAGAAAATATGATAATTGAAGATATTTCTTATAACACAGAAACCTTGTTAGGTACATCTTTCAAAAATACTATTGACACTGTATCATCGAATTAGAAGAAATGAATTTAAGTTCACTGCTTACCGAATAAAAACTTGCAGCATTGGCAGAAATGCTTATTTGTAAGTTGTTTTTTACCTTGGCCCTACGATTGTTATAATAATTAATTCTATATTTAATTTTTAGCTGAAAACGTTTTTGTTGACATTCTCAAGATCATCAAGAGTCACCATATTGAGCGATTGTTGCGGAGTTTTGATATTGGAACTCAGATACTATTTGAGCACAATTTGGAAGAATGGGGAGAATCCATAGGATGACCACTTGATTATGTCTCAGCAGGAGTACATTCCTACCAAAATTTACGCAATTCTCTATCTCCATCAGCTTTCTCTTCTGGAATGCATACACCAACACGTTTCACGCCATATGAAAAACCACCAGTTTAAGATAACAACACCTTCAGTATTATTCAACTGGCCACTATTTTAAATGGATCTTTAAGAGGAACCGTTGAACATTACAACAAATTTTCAAAGTTCCAAGAAGAACAAAGATCTTCAATAATTTCACTAATTGCACTATATTTTCAAGAGACAGGAGTTAAAATGACGCTGACTACTAGTTTTTATTTTCATATAATGTCAGTTTGACAACTAATTTGATATATAAATTTAAGAGCATTTTAAAGCATGCAGAGTTTCTGTACTAAGAAAAAACTCTATAATGATCTACTCAAGATAGCAGCTCAGTGATGATATAAAATTAAAATAATTTAACACCAAATTTTGGTAATTATGTTCAAAAGGTTAAGTGGAAGACCAGCCTTAGGCTGAACTTTGCCATTTTCATGTAATAAATACAGAGAAATAAAGACGTATTATTATTATTATTATTATTATTATTATAGGAAAGAAAAAGAAATATTTGAAAAATTTCACTATATATAAAGGAACTTGTTAATTCTGAATGAATTTTAAAATTTTATTATGCTTATATAAAATATGATTTCAAATATTCATAAATTTATATAAAAAAAAGGTTGATTGATAAATCACTAACTACTCGGTAAAACATTTTGCATTATTTATTAATCAAAATCTCGTGGTATATTGTTTGTTTTGTATATATGAAACTGGATTTGGACCCAAAATATATTTTGATGTAGCGTGTTTTCATGATTAAGGGTAAGGGGCGAGTAAATTATCTATCCTAAAATTATTTGAGCGGAATAAGATACATATTTTATTGAATCAAAACTTTTTGCAGAAGTATTATCGAACTAGTAAACTAGGTAAATCTACACTAAGTTTTGTAACATGTCGACATTGTTTAAAACAACGGTTTCAAAACATATTTCAGAATGTAAAAAGCAAGAAAAAGAAGGAAGAAATAGAAAGTCGAAACATGAAAGTGATTTAGGTAAATAAAATGTTTTTTAATATTAAGCATTTTAATTATTTCAATAACATTGTTTGTAGAACCAGAACAAGATGCCGAGAGCTGCCTTTGAGCTCTAAAGTTCGACAATTTAACATCCGAACAATTTGATACCACTTGGAACGCCAATTCTGTCTAAAGTTCATCAAGTCTAACGATACAACTAATATAATAAAGAAGTGGCCTATTTATAGAAATCTATCAGAATATCGACTGGTGAATTAATTTTCCTATTATATTTTATATATTTAAATATATATATATATATATATTTATTATTTCCAAATTCCTTTTTGTAGATCGACATGGATTTGAAAGCAGCCTTTAGCATAACACATAATTCACACTATTTAAAGTTTGCACTGCACTTTACAATTTATTATTAAATTTATCTAAACATATTTTTAATAAACACTAAGCTTAAACAATGACTATTATATAATTTAAATATTCAATTAACACTTCTTTTCAATCACAGTTTGGGCATAACACACTTCACACTATTTAAAATTTATTCAATATACTTCAAAATTTAGATTTTATTATAGCAAGTTAACCTTTATATTATTTTTAATAAACATTAACCTTACTCATAAAGTGACAAACGTTTATTCTGGTGACTTTTAGGATGATTTTGTTTAGGGGAAACAGATTAAGAAACTGATAAACACTAAAATCACTAAAAAAATTTCCAGTAATATTTGAAAAACCTCATTCTTTGTTGATCACACTGTATCACCAAACCGTTCACAGAACTATTATTCTACATCCATACATGACGTCATAATTGATCTAAAAAATACACAAAGTGAAGTTACAATTAACTGCATAATAATTGCATTTAGAGACTCGCTGCATTTGTATTATATTTGTTATATGAAATCAATGCAGAATTTTATTGTCTTTTTTGCCAATAAATCAAACAATTAACAATTTTCGAGTGACCCTTTGCTAATTGCTGCTCATCACTGTTTTTAATTAAGCAATTAATTGCGCGCATTAACAACATGTTATATATAATATTGAAAGCACTGTAGTAGTAGTAGTAGTATTTATTGTTAAACATGACGTTGTACAATATAAATTTTATGTTAATATCGCGAAAAAAAAAAAGAAATAACAACATCTTGCTATCTATAAATAACAAACAATTATGCGAAGTCTCACATACAAACTATCTTGTCATTAGAATTAACTTAAAGTTGGACAAACACATACAAAACCTTATAAGAAAAAACACAATAGCTATAGGAGCCCTATACAAACTGAGCAACCTAACTACACAAAAAACAAGAAATATTATCTATAGTGCTATCTTTAGCTCACAAACTAATTACATGATGACCGTATGGTCACAAACCAACATAAGAAACATAGACAAGCTACAACGACAACAAAACAAGGCAATAAAAACACTATTTCAAATGGACAAACCAACACCTACAAATGAAATTCACAAAAAAACAAACCAACTTACAATAAAAAACAAAATCTCACAACAATGTATTATCTTAATAAAAAAGATACAACTTGGTCTAACTAAAACAGAACTAAAACTAACAACTAGAAAAGAAATTCATACACACAACACACGAAGAAAAGGACACTTAAACATGGAAGTAAACCAAACAACATCAAAAAACTAAAGTATAACTGTCAAAGGCATTAAAGAATTCAATAATATACCAGAAGAAATTAAAAATATATCCAACATAAATAATTTTAAAATGAAACTAAAAGAATATCTGATAAAAAAACAAACACGATAAAAAAAAAACAAATAACTTCTAATACCAGGCCCCAGGATTCCTTACGGATGGATGGCGGTACTGCAGAAATGTTATATTTATATGAAAACTTTTTTTTTTACAATTTTGTATATATATATATATATATATATATTCAATAACCTCTTAATACCGTTAGGTGTCGAGGTGTTGGACACACCGAGCCACAGAGAAGACATGTATGGATGCTTATTGAGGTAACGGACCCATATTGGGAAGAACGCTACGCTCAACATCACTTTGGGTTCACCCATCCAAGTAGTGACCAGAGCGGCCGTTGCTTAACTTTCGTTAGCGCTGGTATTTGTACATGCCCTCTCTGCCGTACTGCCGACATATATATATATATGTATGTATAAATAATTTTAATAAATGTATTAAAGTTAAAAAAAAAAAAAAAAAACTTAAACTAATTATTTACAATATAAGGAAACACAATAAAATAGAATACAATAAAATACAGCGCATTGCAAAACATTACAATACAATACAACATACATCATATATATAAAATAAACTATATAGTTCAAAAGTTAAATCTTAAAGCTAATATAAAAATTATTAAGGTTTTAAACATTCATCTATACTATAAAATAATTTATTTTGTAAATAATGTTTGGCACTTGTTCTAAATTTACGGTAAGTTTTTTCAAACTTTATATTTACAGGTAAAAAATTCCAAACGAAACCATTTGCCAAAAAACTGGCATAACAGATGTTATTGAAAGGATATCCGCTCTGAAGTGGAACTGGGCTGCACATCCAGAACTAGAGATGGTAGATGGACAAAGAAAATATTGAAGTGGAGACCTAGAGATGACGCATATAGAAATAGAGGACGACCCCCAATAAGGTGGACCGACGATATTAAGCGCATCCGAAGGAATTGGATGCAAGTCGCACAAGACCGTGATAAATGGAGTGGGTACGGTAGGCCTATGTCCAACAGTGGACGCTTATGGCTGCATGATGATGATTAAACATTTTTTTCCGTTGTAAATAAGGGAAGTCTTGCAAAGAGTAGTGTGAGGGATGGGGAGTTTAAAATTAAGGTCATTTGATCTAGTTACGTGAACACTTGATGAACTACATTTAAAGTTTTTTTTTATGAGACAAACAGTTTCTAAGATAATTAAAGAAGGCAACGTTAATATTTTATGCTCTTTGAAAAGTGGTCTACAAGGTATTAAATTACTTTTTATAGAACATAAGATTCTTAATGATCTTTTTAGTAAAATAAAAAAATTATTAATCTGTTCTTTTGACGAGCAACCCCAGAATGCAGCACCATATCGTAAGTACGCTTCTATAAGAGAAAAATACACTTGTTTAGCCACATCGTAACCTAATTGTTTAATGGTTCTTTTAATAGCGTAACAACCAGCTGATAATTTTGCAGTTACATAGTCTATTTGATCGCACCACCTTAGTTTATAATCTAATTTTAAGCTAAGAAAGACAAGCTGATTGGATTGAAGAATTTCATTATCTCCTATATTTAAAGGTCAAGTCACTACTAAAAAATGAAATAAACTGTGATTTTTTGGCGTTGAAGCTTAGTAAGTTACTTGTACACCAATTTCTTACGGATAATAAATCTTGTTCAATAGTAGTCGTTAAGCCAGCAATATTTTTACTAGACCATAAAATGTTATTATCATCCGCAAAAACTGTAAATTTTCCGGATATTTTAAAGTTCAATAAGTCGTTGATATTCAGAAGAAACAAGATAGGAGCTAAAATAGTTCCTTGTGGAACGTTATCAGTATTTTGTGATCTACGCAATCAAATGCTTTTGCCAAATCACAAAACACTGCCACAGCAACATTGCCATTGTTATGTTCCTCATAAACGTGATTAAGAAAGTTAAGTATTGCGTCAGAGGTATTTTTAATTTTATTAAATCCAAATTGATTACCAGAAACAACGCAGTGTTTTTCTAAAAATGACGATAATCTGACTTTAATTATTTTTTCAATTATTTTATTAAAACAAAAAGTTAACGCAAATTGGTCTGTAATAGCTACAAAAATCTTTGTTACCTTTTTTATATAGTGGAAAAACACAAGCTGTTTTTAATTTGGATGGAAAAAAACCTTCTTCAAAAGAAGTATTTATTAGATTAGCAAATAAGCTAAGAAAATTTTCTGGTAGTTCTTTTATCAGAAATATAGAAAAATCATCAAAATATTTTGACTTTTTGTTTTTAAGCGAGTTACAAATTGATCTGATTTCATATGATTCAGTAGGAGTTAAAAATAGCGAATCTACTATTGTCGTTGTACTTTGCTTTAATAAAGAAATGGCATCTGTGGTTGGTTCCAGAGATAGAATAATTTCATCTGTGGCAGATGTAATATATTTGTTAAATTTATCAGAAGAAATAGTAGCTTCTATATTTGAATGTTTCCTATTATTTAGTTCGTTAATTATTTGACATGTCTCTTTGGGCTAGATTATTAGAATTTTTTATACGATTTCTATAAAAAATAGATTTTGTTAACTTAATTATAAATTCTGCGATACTTATAAAAATAAATTAGAAATGATGCTGAAGTAGTAAACTTCTTTGCTAAGTTTAAAAATCGAATATTTTTAGCTAAAATTCTGATGCCAGTTGTTGTCTAATATTTGGAAACACTTGCCTTTTGTTTGATTGTTTTTAAAGGAATAGTGTCATTAAAAATTTGCTGAATATTAACAAAAAATTGATTAAACATCTCAGTACTTGATCTAACTTGCTTATCATCCCAATTAAATCAGTTGCAAGCATTATAAAATTTACTAATATTACTTTTTGAAAACTTACGAGTACAGTACATTTTAGAACTTTCATGAATTGGTTTAGATATAGATAAATTACAAAAAAGGGCTTCATGGTCGGAAAGTCCGGCATCCATTACATTAGTTTTGATTAAGTGCTCTTCAATGTTTGAACATAAATAGTCTATTAAAGTAGCGGACGTTGCAGTAATACGAGTGAAAGAGTCAACATGTAGTTTCAAATTGTAGCTATTGTTCTTCAGGCTGTCCAGCGTTATAAATATAATTGCCCTCCGATGCATTATAAGCGAGAAAATGCACTTTGACCTTACCATAATAGATGAAGTTATGGATATCTTCACAACGGTAGACTGATGTACATAAAAATTCAACCTCAAAACCTCAAAAAATATTGCAAACTTGAAAATAAAAACGATTACTGGGAAACAGTAAAATAATCTTCGTTTTAACAAGAAAAATACACATATGGAACTTCAAACGATATTACTTTAAAGAGTGCACCAATGCATTAAAATTATCATATATGTCGTTTAGATAAAGGTACAAATATTAACGATATAATAGGCAAGTGGCATACTAGGACTACAATTTTACATGGTAGAACGTTACTTATGGTGAACGATGATCTACAATTTAAGAAGATGTCTGATATCGATAAATACTCACAGGAAATAACTTGGGACGTTTGTGGCATAATAGTAATAAACTATGATATAATATTTTTGTCTGTATATAGATCCCCATTTGGAAATGTCCAACAGTTTTTTTTATATTTATACAATATACTTAGTGGGTAGATAAATGTAACAAATCTGTAATAATTTCGGGTCATTTCAATATCGATTATAATATAAATAACGCCAACAAGAAAAAAATCTGTGATATTTTTAATTGTTTTAATTTCAAACATACAGTTAGTTCTGATACAAGAGTAACCAATACATCTGCAACTTATTGAAAACATACTCATTAACAAACAGTGCAAGTACAAAGTGAATGTTTTTGATACATACTTGTCTGACCATTATGTTATACGTATGACATTCGACTGTTCTAAAACTACAACAAATATTCCACCGTGTTTACGTTTATAATTATTTTCCAATAAAAATTTAATCAACACATCCTTGGTACACGGCAGAACTGGTTAAACAAAAGCAAATTATAAACACTATAACAGTAGAGAGGCTAGGCGGGTTCTGGCTCAAAATCCCATAAGGTTTACATGGGGGGTCTAAACACACATTTTGCAACCGGCCTCCCTACTTTACCGACATATTTTTGGCGGGAAATTTATCCCAAACAACAGCAGCAGCAGCAGGCAACCCAAACAGCAGCAGCAGCAGCCACCTAGCGGCAGCAAGCGAACGAGCATATATACAGGGTGGTCGAAAGATTTTGTATATACAGGGTGTGTCAAAAATAAATCCAAGATGGCGACCGGAAGTGGTAATCTTTATCCCAGAATCAAAAATGGCGACCGGAAGTGCGACTTCCGGTGTTGCAAAAAGGGCCTTCATGGTACTCAAATGAAAGCGCCCGGCGCGTACGTCACGAATCTAAAATAAAAACTTGTACTTGACCCGCTCCTAAGCGATAAAAATACAAAAAACCTTCTGGATGGTTTAAAATAAAGAAACAAATGATAGCAGCAGCAACAGCAATAGCAGCAGCAGCAGCAGCAATAGCAGCAGCAACAGCAGCAGCAACAGCAATAGCAGCAGCAACAGCAATAGCAGTAGCAACAGAAATAGCAGCAGCAACAGCAATAGCAGTAGCAACAGCAATAGCAGTAGCAACAGCAATAGCAGCAGCAATAGCAACAGCAATAGCAGCAGCAACAGCAATAGCAGCAGCAAAAGCAATAGCAGCAGCAACAGCAATAGCAGCAGCAACAGCAATAGCAGCAACAGAAATAGCAGCAGCAACAGCAATAGCAGCAGCAACAGCAATAGCAGTAGCAACAGCAATAGCAGCAGCAATAGCAACAGCAATAGCAGCAGCAACAGCAATAGCAGCAGCAACAGCAATAGAAGCAGCAACAGAAATAGCAGCAGCAACAGCAATAGGTTGCCGGCAACAGGAGAGATACCGTGCGACCCCCACCCTCGCAGTAAGTGACGTCATCCGCGCCCATCTCTGTGCTATCAGTAGGTGACCGCTGCATCCGCTTATATGTATTATGAATCAATCGCTATCGCACATCCTGTTTATCAAAATCGACTTGCAAGATACTAAAATTACCTCAATGCAAATCATTTTCATGCTACATATTTTGTTAGGCACGAATTAAAACGTGTTGATTATGAAGCGGTGAAGGGGTACTTGTAAGCTAGTATGTATTAAATGGGTGAAACGGCACTACGATAGAGTGAGCGTTTATAGACGCAGAAATTGAAATATAGCGAATTAGTATTTATGAAAATTTTAACACATTTGATGCATGATTACGCAAAATATAAAATTGAGTGCAAGCTGTAGAAAATAAACTTGTGGTTTTATTAAAACGATGAAGCGAAATTGGAAATTATAGTTGACCTTGTAATCTTATGGAAAACTGTGACTTGATCATAGATTTGTACAAATTAACATTGTTTCTTATGGAAAACGCGCACAAAATTGGCTATTTTAACTGATATTAGGGGTCCCTTCAGCACTACTTTAATTGTCTCGATGCTGATTGGTTGATTAAATTTTAAGAAAAGGCATAAATACGGAGAAAATAATTGATAAAAATTATTCAGTCATCGAACATTGTTGCGATAACTGCTAAATTGATCATCTTGTGTTTTGTGTGTACATCAAATAAATCTAAGGTAAGTTTATTTTGATACCATTCTTTGATACAGTTTAATGCTTCGGATGAACACGTTACCATTCTTCAGCTTTAACTCATTGTTAATCATTTCATCAATAACCAGAAACTTTTATTTTCATTCAAATTTAACGTTATACGTGAGCGGCAAGGTGTACAAGGTCATGCGAAACTATCTTCTAAACACAAAGAGATAGCGTAAAAATTCGAAAAAATTGAGGATGCGCACCATAACCACACATGAGTCAATAGTTTTCGGGGATTTATTTAGGATCCATTATTAAGATTAGAAGTTTTAAAATAATTACATATTATATTTTATTACTTACTACAGCGGAAGTTGTGGTGTGATAACGAGCTCATACTGTGCGTATAATACTTATCTATGCAATATTTTGCATACCTGTAAATAATTTATAATAAATTTGTGGTATCTTAAGATCTATATCTACTGTTGCAGAATGGAGCCAATAAAGAAAAATCCGTCTTTTTCAAGACTAGTAGATGAAACTCGCCAGCGCCTTATCACCATTGTGCACGATCCGCCCGCAATCGAACCCGCAATTAAAGAGTGTGGACGACACATTCGTGCGATGAATGTCGCGATGAAAAAGACGACAACGGTTGGGACAAAGCAGCACATAATAAGCTGTCTTACACTGATGAGTTGTTTTCGAACAAAAATGAAGGCAATGCGTGGGATCAGCGGTGCGGGATACAAAACATCCAACCCAAACCGACAAAACTATGTAAGTCTTCGCGTTAAATGGTCGGAAATGGAGACAGCTTTTGCTAGTCGCATCAAAACCGCAGCTGTAGTTAATCTTAAACATAAGGACCCGGCCGCATTTCTAGAAGACGCTAGAAATCTCTTCCAGAGACATGTTAAAACTATTCTCAAGAAAGAAACATCGTTGAAGGTTAACGCATCTTTCTGTGGAGAATTTGTGGTCATAAAAGCAGGCAAAGAGATCTACGAATACAAATATATGAAAACAAAAAACGCTCCGATTTTCAGAGACATTAACATTGCCGCCTGGTTTCAAGAGAATATATCTACTGCGGTGTTACGTAAGTTGGAAGAATTTCAAGAACGAGACAGCGGATGGAGTTTGTCCAGCATTATCAACATAACATTCAATATAAATAAATTTACACCACAGCTGGGTTCTAGTTTTATTAATTTACCAGATGATATACGTCTGAAACATGCATGCATAAACATTCAAAATGTAGACGATGCATGTTTTGCTTGGGCTGTCAACGCAGCATTGAATCCAGCACTAAGTAATTCAAATAGAACGACCAGCTATCCTCACTACTCAACCGCTTTAAACTTAACAAATATTGTGTTTCCGATGACTATAAAACAAATTCCTCTATTTGAGAAGCAAAACAATCTCTCTATCAATGTATATATTTTGGAAGTCTCAAAATGGAAAAAGTTTACCGTAGTACCAACCTATCTAACAAAAGCAAAACAGGCAAAGCATGTAAACCTTCTCCTGATTAAAGATAGATATGATCATGAAGACAGCCAAACAGACGATGGTTGCAAAACTCGTTATCACTACGTATGGATAAAAGATTTGTCAAGACTAGTATCAAATCAATTGGACAAACACAATAGCAAAAAGTACTTTTGTGATCGGTGTCTTCATTACTTTAAAAGCGAAGACAAACTGGGAAAACATCTGGAAGACTGCGAAATGATGAATGAATGCAAGGTGTCTTTTAAAAAAGAAGGAAAGATTAAATTTCAAAACTTCGGAAACAAAGAGAAATGTCCATTTATAGTGTACGCGGATTTTGAAAGCATATTAAATCCAATTAACATTAAATTGGGAGATAAGAGCACTAAGTACCAGCTGCACGAAGCACATAGCGTGGGCTATTATTTTAAATGTGCTTATGACGACACCTTATCTTTCTACCGCAGTTATAGAGGGGTTAATTGCGCCGAATGGTTTGCAGAACAATTAAAGCAGCTGGCCGAAGATATAGAGACGGCGTTCCTATGTGAGATACCAATGGAAATTAGCCGTAATGAAGAGCAAAAATTTAGGCAGGCATCCTTATGCCACATATGCGAAAAACCGCTGGATACAGATCGTGTCAGAGACCACTGCCACTTGACTGGAAAGTATCGAGGAGCCGCACATAAAAAATGTAACATTAAATACCAAGATTGTAGAACCATTCCAGTGGTGTTCCACAACATGAGTGGATACGACTCACACTTTCTAATAAAAGATGTTGCATTAAAAATAGAGGGTAACATACATCTGATTCCAAACAACAACGAAAATTTTATAGCCATTACCAAATACATCTCTGAAAACTTGGTAAAATTTAAATTTATAGACTCGATGCGCTTTATGGCCTCATCTCTCGACAAATTAAGTTCAAATTTGGATGAGAAACCCATATTAAAGAGCCAGTTTGCGCATTTAGAAGTAGAGCAATACAATCTATTAACACGCAAAGGAGTGTTTCCGTACGACCACGTCAAATCATGGGAGAGTTTATATGAAAAAAGTTTGCCTACGTATCATCAATTTTACTCTAAGTTGACGGAATCTAATATATATCTTGAAGATTATGCCCACGCGCAAAAAGTATGGGATGAATTTCGAATACAAACTATTGGAGAGTATAGCGATCTCTACTTAAAAACAGACGTTTTGTTGCTGGCCGATGTGTTCGAGAGTTTTAGAGACGTCTGCTTGAAACACTATAAGTTAGACCCAGCTCATTATTATACAGCTCCAGGATTAAGTTGGGATGCCATGCTAAAATGTACAAAGCATGAGCTGGACTATATTAACGACATAGATATTTTGATGTTTATTGAAAAAGGGATACGTGGAGGTCTCACCCAATGCTCAAAGAGACATGCAAAGGCAAACAACAAATACATGGGCAATTATAATCCAAGTGCACCTCAAAAATATTTGATGTATTATGATATTAATGCAATGTATGCATGGGCAATGTCGCAATACCTTCCTCATGGCGATCTCAAGTGGGTTGAAGGGGATGTGAGCAACTTCAATTATCATGTATCTGATGATGCATCTGTAGGATATATTCTCGAAGTAGATCTGGCATATCCTGATGGCATACACGATATGCAAAGAGATCTACCTATGGCCCCAGAAAAAAGATGTCCCCCTAAATTCAAACAGGCTAAAATGCTTGCTACTCTATATAATAAAGAAAAATATGTAATTCATTATCGTAATTTAAAGCAGTATGTATCGGAGGGTCTGATTGTCAACAAAATTTATAGAGTGCTTCAGTTTCACCAGTCTCCTTGGCTAAAAAAATACATCGACGTGAATGCTGAACTGCGCAAAAAAGCAACAAACGACTTCGAGAAAGATTTTTTTAAATTGATGAGTAATGCTGTCTTTGGAAAAACTATGGAGAATGTGCGAAATAGGAGACGTATAAAGCTGATAACCAGATGGGATGGAAGGTATGGCGCTGAAGCCCGAATTGCCAGTCCTAATTTCCACGCTTGTAAAATATTGGATGAAAATATTGTTTTAATAGAAATGCTTGAGACGGAGGTGATATTCACCAAACCTATTTATGTAGGTATGGCAATTCTAGATATTTCCAAGACCCTTCTCTACGATTTTCATTACGGCTATATAAAGAATAAATATGGAGACAAGGCTCAACTGTGTTATACAGACACAGACTCACTTATTTATGAGATCGAAACGGATGACGTATATGCTGACATAAAACGGGACATTGAGCGTTTTGATACATCAGAGTACGCCCCAGACAATATTTATGGGATCCCTCTGACAAATAAAAAGGTGCCAGGATTAATGAAAGATGAGAATAAGGGAGAAATAATGACTGAATTTGTAGGCCTTAGAGCTAAAATGTATACATGTATGGTCCCATCAGCTGACAAACCTATCACAAAGAAGGCTAAAGGAATCAAAGGGTACGTGGTCAAGACGCAGATAACGTTTGAAGACTACCTCAATTGTCTACAAAAAAATGTTGAGATGACTCACCAGCAAAACAGTATAAGATCATTTAATCATACAGTGTACTCGGTATCACAACAAAAGATATCTCTCAGCCCGCATGACAACAAGAGGTATCTGATTTCGTCATCACACGACACCCTCCCATGGGGGCACTACTCCATTATGAAATAAAAATGATATTAACAATGTATCAGAAATATTACATATTTGAATAATGCATATTTAAGTTTTGTAACAATAGGAAATATATAATACTTTATTTTTATTATTAAAAACTCTCTTTTATTTATCCTATATCATTTATATATATATAAATCGGTATCATGCTAATTAAATTATTAAGTTTTAGCGTTTTGTGTTATTATCATTCTTATGTTTTTTTATACATCCATAAATTAATGAGCACCGAAGCCGCCGGACGCCGGCCGCCGGTAGCCTGCTGCTATTGTTTTTTATGTCGATAAGCTGTAATTATATATATATTATAAATTTAAAGTAATAGTTTAATTAAACATTATTAAACACGTAATTAATAATTATTGTTAAAATTTCTCTTGTAGAAAATGAATACAATTAAGCAGCAACAAAGTTTTTTAGAATAATAGAGGAGATACGAGAGCAACTAATTATCATTAAAGATAATTCATCAGAGATCAAACCATTAATTTTTGCAATGGGGAGGGTAAAAAAGATGAATTTGTTAAAGTTTAATACATATATTAATAAAAAGATACACAGACTATGATCGTTTAGTGACGACATGTTTATTTTTTTTTTTTATGATATTTTTATTCTACTTTATATAGTTTCCAGCTATCATTATCATTTCCGGTTTTCAAATATCTGATAATAAAATGTTGGTGTGATAGCGTTTATTATATAATATATATATATTATATTATTGAAAACGCATACAAAATAGTTTAATTCAGAAAAAAAAAAATTAGCAATAAATAATTTGTGTTCATTAATTTTATCAAATTTTCAGTTTTAACAACCCACTAGCGGCAAAATCTCGAAATCTTTAAAATTTTACAATAATTCTTAATAGACGTATTTATATTCTAATCAGCATAGAAAGTATATTTTGTACTAAAAGATTTTAGCCTCAGATATATAATTAACATTTACGTTTATACTGTAACGTGATAAGCGATTGAAGGAATCCCTCAGGATGTTGACTCATAAGCAAATCTTGAAATCTCCATATTGAAAGGGTTCCGTAATAGAGAGCGCTGCTTATACCGCATCTCTCTAAAAATAGCGAGCGCTTTTGTAGCGCTGTACCGCTGTAACTATATCGCTATACCGCTATATCGCTATTCCGCTATACCGCTATACCGCTACTAAAAACGTGTAGCATATGTGTAAATAAATTAGATGCAACCCAACTCAATGTAAAGATACATTTTAAAATTGATTATAATGCAATAATATAGCGAGCGGCTAGGTTTGCAAAGTCATGCGGATGCATTTACTAAATGCAAACCGATAACATAAAAATTCAAAAAAAAAAAAAAAAAAATCATATCACCGGGAATATAACGCAATATAATTTGGTGATTTTCGGAGTTAATTTAGGATCCATTATTTTAATTTATTATAAATTTGAGAATAATCTCATATTGTATCTATGCTTTATTACTTACTTACTGCGTCGGAAGTTGTGGTATGATAAGAGAACTAGACATATGTTTATAATTATTATTATTAAAGAAGGAAATATTTATAGGATAACAGATAAGGAAAACAAATATGATTTATAATTCTAAAGTAAAAATATATATTTCCTATTAATCCAATTTTAATCATCTCATATACTAACAGTAGTACAATGTATTATTTCTAATCATCTCATATACTAACAGTAGTACAATGTATTATACGATAATCTCCCCACGCCAGAGAATCTTCATTGTTTATCCAGTAGCGTGAATCATCCCAGTACACATCTGATTTAGCGATTTCTTCGACAGATAAACATCCTCGCCACAATTCATAATTTTGAATGTTTAATTTTATGTTTTTCATAATATCTTCATTGGAAATTCTTGTAAGAAACAGATTGCGTACATTCTTGTTGTACCACTCTTCTAAATTTTTACGTTGTAATAGTTGAACGAAGTTGTTTACATAGTAATAATTTCCTTTGTTCCGTCGATGACATATCAGCTCTGCGGATATCCATAGAGATGAGTGGACTAGTTGCAGCATTCGACTTATTTCGGCTTCAAATACGTTGTAACATTTGTTGAAAAACGTCTCATTATCCTGAGTTAGAGGGGTAATATATGCAGATATCATAGAAGCATTGGGCCACGTAATAGGATCCCAATGCGTATATTCAACATTTTCGCAGCTGGTGCTCTCCTCAATACAACCATTCTCAATAAAACACATCTTGATACTAAGCACTAATTCTTAGTTACGGATTAACATAGTTGGTTTTTGTGGGATGAGAGTTGAGGTAAGTAAAAATTATTTTATACATATTATTATACATATCACACAGTTATAATCATTTTCAGCGTTATCATTAGTTATTGTTGTCAATAAAATTGTCTTATTAGCTTTGGCTAACGGCGGCTAATCGGTGGCTAACGGTAGTTAATCGGTGGCTAAAGGAGAGTAATAGTGGTTAATCGGTGGCTAGCGGTATAGCCACCGATAGCGAGTGAGCGTAAATACCATTGCGACCTCTTCATCACAATGCGCTACCTCTTTGTTATGCGTTATGATGTCACACCGGTATAAGCGATCGGTGTCTAATCGGTGGCTAACGGTGGCTTCTATCCACTTCCATCCACTTCAATCCACTTGCATCCACTTGCATCCGTTTCAATCCACTTGCAATCCACCTAATCCATCTACTTTCAATCCAATTTCAATCCACTTTCAATGATGTATAAATAGCAGTTGCAGATGTAGTCTATTACTCAGTTTTAAAATAGCTATTGCAGAGCACATACACATCAATATGTTTGAATGTAGAGAATGTAATAAAAAATATTCATTTATACAAAATTTGCGTAGACATGAGAGAAGTCACAACAAAAGATCTCAACTCACATGTGTCTATTGTTCTAAAATATTTTTCCGTCCCGACTTGTACAAGCGTCATTTGTCAACCAAGCATCATGGTTATGATGTGCCAACTAAAATGATTAAATTAATGAATCGTGAAGAGCAAACTGTAGGTGATGATAATAATGGTGATGATGTTGAAATAGCCCAAAAAGAAAAACACATCAAAATATATGATAATACTGATCTAGCAATTGAAAACGATAAATTGGAAGAATTTAGAGATAGTATATTAAAAAAGGTACAACGAGTAAAACAATCAAAAAACGATGCCAGTTTGATTGAAAGTGAAGTAAAAAAAGTGGAAGCAAAAGTACCTGAAAATCATGTCATAGACAATGACTTAATAGAAGTAAGCAGTTTGGATAAAAGTGTAGTTGAAGATATTGAAACAGGTGTACCCAAAGAATATGATATATACAAAGGCTTAATGGTGGTAATAAAAGAAAACAGAACAAACCTTTCAATGTTAACCGACGCCTTTCAGGAGTTGTTAAGTTACCTGGATTTGTGGGAACATCAATTTGATCTCAGTAATTCTCAAACATCAAAACGGAACATATCCACAGAATTTCCAAGAAATTGTATTATTAAGAGGGAAGATGATGAAGAAACTGTTTTCACGGACTATGATTCAGAACACAACATATCTTTCCTCGATAAAAAAATTGCAAACGGGATGTCGTTTAATCCATTTATTGAATGGAATGACCCTCACGAGTTGGTTGAACGATTATGGTTGTTAAAAAAGTCTCAACATTTTGGAAACACATACAACAATTATGAGATTCAAACTATCGAAAACGCTTTAAGAGAAGCCGACATAATTGAGTAATTTTGGCTAATGATATTCTTAATTAACAGCAGTTGTCATTGAGATGTTGTTACCAGCGGTTGTTATGCTGCTTCCAGCACTAATCTGCACAGACCCTACTTTAAACAACGTTGTAGTCAATGTATCAAATGGAAATTTTTCAAACATACGTATAAAGAGGCTGGAATGCCGAATGAATTATGTTAACCGTTTAGTGCACTAAATGTGAAGTTAATGGGAAATAAAACATAATCAACAAGAAACACTTATGGAGCCGACTTGATACAACTTCAACGAGAAATAAAAATCTTGGAAAATAAGTTCCAACTGGCGGTAGAAAAAGTTAACGTTATGAATAAGACTAATCAAATTGTGGAGGTTTTACCGAAAATAATTGATTCCAAACTGAAGATTCGCCTCCAACTGTTTCAAGAGGAAGTGGATGCAGCTGTGGCCAAGACAAATGAAATTGTAAAGATTCTACCGGAAATGATTGATTCTAAGCTGAACATCCGACTAGGAGTTATTGAGAAACAATTAAACATCACAAGAAATTATTCGTCTAAATAATTATGTTGATAAACATAAATTGATTAGAAATGTATAATAGGAAATATATAATATTTTATGAAAATTATGTTTTACTTTTTATCTTATTCATGAATTTCAAAGGATATGCAATAAGAAATCTATATGAAATAATCGCTTAATAATAAAATTACATTATCTCAATAACATCCAACATCTTATCAGAGCTCTATGATGTAGTAGTATATCGCAATATGAAAATAAGAAACTAAATATTTTGTAAAATAACGTGATGTAGGTAAAAATTGTTTATCTTTACGATGCTTGAGTTTATCAATATTCTCCCAATTGTCTATTCTACACATGTTTAGTAGTTAAATGTGTTATCAGTCAACTGCTTTATAATAAATAATTTTTATTACTCTTTATAAGATTTTTATGATCATTTATTTTATGTATAATTTTATTAAATTAATCAAATATCTGTAAGTTTGATAATTTATGAAATAAATGTATTTTTTAATTGTAATTTATTTGTCTTATTTTTATCCTGTACAGCTGAGCATGTCGTGTTGAAGGTCGGTTATTGTAATTTACATGTGATAAGCAATGCACTGTTAAGAGATATTAGTTTTTATCGCAATTGTTGTAGTAATTACACTTATTATATTCTATTATTATTAATTATTTGCACACACACATAAAATATTTATTCTGATTAATTTTTATATATAATCAAATTACAATTTTTTTGTATTAATAATTAAAATAAATTTCTTATAGCGTGTTTTAATTAAAATAAATGTCTAATCGCTTTAAAATGCACCTTGATAAACGTTATCACAATAACATCCGGAATTTCTCAGATATCTCTATGGTATTATTATTAATTTATATAATTATTATTAATTTATATAATTATTATTATATTTATATGTTGTAAGGTTCTAGTAACTTACCTTTAACATCTAATTAATTTTTGGATTAGGTTCTAGCAACTTACCTTTAACATCTAATTAATTTTTGGATTAGGTTCTAGCAACTTACCTTTAGCATCTAATTAATTTTTAGATAATTTAAATAGGTTGTAATAGTTATCTTTTGATATTATTATTATTTTTACAGTTGTGTGGGAGAATTACTTCTTACCGCTATCATTTTCCTTTTCCTGTGCATTTAGTATAAATGCAGGCCGATTAAATTATTGCACTCATTTAATAATAAAATATAACAATGGTTTATTGCAATTTTATAATGGCTAAAATCGCGGAATTAATTCCGAAAATGGATGTAAGTACATTATTTTCTTAAATTATTATTATTATGAATAAATTTTATCTTATTTTATTTATTTATTTATTTTTTATTTTTTGATTATATTTCTTTTCAAAATTTCAGAACTCCGTTGTGAAGTGCCCTTGCGCACATAACTTTGTTTACACCCCCGAGCGGGGTGACATTTTATACGGGGTCCAACAATTTGGGCGAGCACTTCGTTTGGGTGTTCGCGTTGGCGGCCGCCCAACGCGTAATATATATTTCGTTGGAAAAAGACGCCGGCATGTGTAAGTTTAAATACTTTATTTTTATTTATTTATTTATTTATTTAGTGTGGAACTATCATATATGTATATATATATATATGATAACGTGGATTCTAAAAATAGATGTTAAAATTAACAAATTGGAGCAAACCGCAGGTCAAAAGAGCTAAAAATTTTCAAAAGTTTGGATATATATATATATATATATATGTATATATATATATATTGAAAGCAGTTTATTATTACATATTACATTTTTGATTTAAGTTAATAGAATCTTTTTCTAATTTGCAGGTTGAGCTTCACCTCCATCCCATCTGCCGCTGAATAAATAAAAATAAATATAATAAATATGTATACATTTTTTATTTTAGGCGTTAAATAAAACAGAGATGAAATATGATTTATATGTGTGTATAATTAAATATCCAATCACTTTGATTTTTATTAGAAAACTTCTCGAGACAGTGAAGGTCAGGAGCGTTATTCCAGCGTTAGCAATATATTAGCTTGATATTATGGTAAGAGCATGTGTTGATAAATATTTTTATGACGTCACATATTGATAGTCATCCGTGTGCTTATTACGCTAAATTTTAGGATGATCTCATTAATTAGATAAACAATATAAAATATCAAGATCAACTTACAATAATTTCAACATATTTGTTTTGATAAAACTCCATAATTTAAATTATGATTTTATGTAGCATGAAAATGATTTGCATTGAGGTAATTTTAGTATCTTGCAAGTCGATTTTGATAAACAGGATGTGCGATAGCGATTAATTCATAATACATATAAGCGGATGCAGCGGTCACCTACTGATAGCACAGAGATGGGTGCGGATGACGTCACTTACTGCGAGGGTGTGGGGTCGCACGGTATCTCTCCTGTTGCCGGCAACCTGTTGCTGCTATTGCTGTTGCTGCTGCTATTTCTGTTGCTGCTTCTATTGCTGTTGCTGCTGCTATTGCTGTTGCTGCTGCTATTACTGGTGCTATTGCTGCTGCTATTGCTGTTGCTACTGCTATTGCTGTTGATGCTATTGCTGTTGCTGCTGCTATTGCTGTTGCTGCTGCTATTGCTGTTGCTGCTGCTATTGCTTTTGCTGCTGCTATTGCTGTTGCTGCTGCTATTGCTGTTGCTATTGCTGCTGCTATTGCTGTTGCTACTGCTATTGCTGTTGCTACTGCTATTGCTGTTGCTGCTGCTATTTCTGTTGCTACTGCTATTGCTGTTGCTGCTGCTATTGCTGTTGCTGCTGCTGTTGCTGCTGCTATTGCTGCTGCTGCTGCTGCTATTGCTGTTGCTGCTGCTATCATTTGTTTCTTTATTTTAAACCATCCAGAAGGTTTTTTGTATTTTTATCGCTTAGGAGCGGGTCAAGTACAAGTTTTTATTTTAGATTCGTGACGTACGCGCCGGGCGCTTTCATTTGAGTACCATGAAGGCCCTTTTTGCAACACCGGAAGTCGCACTTCCGGTCGCCATTTTTGATTCTGGGATAAAGATTACCACTTCCGGTCGCCATCTTGGATTTATTTTTGACACACCCTGTATATACAAAATCTTTCGACCACCCTGTATATATGCTCGTTCGCTTGCTGCCGCTAGGTGGCTGCTGCTGCTGCTGTCCGGTCGCCATCTTGGATTTATTTTTGACACACCCTGTATATACAAAATCTTTCGACCACCCTGTATATATGCTCGTTCGCTTGCTGCCGCTAGGTGGCTGCTGCTGCTGCTGTTTGGGTTGCCTGCTGCTGCTGCTGTTGTTTGGGATAAATTTCCCGCCAAAAATATGTCGGTAAAGTAGGGAGGCCGGTTGCAAAATGTGTGTTTAGACCCCCCATGTAAACCTTATGGGATTTTGAGCCAGAACCCGCCTAGCCTCTCTACTTATAACATTGAATTTGTTATTCATTAGTTAAGTATTCAGAAGAATAAAATAGCTTCACATGTAAATAAAATTAAAGAGGTGTGGAAAGTAATCAAAGGTTTTTATAATAAGAATGCTCATGAACATACTCTCACATTCGAGCTATTGCTAGATGATAAATAGTTTGGTAGACTCGCAGTCACAAATTTTGCATCAAATCATTTATTATTTATGACATCAACTAATGCTGAAGAATTAAATAATTTGTAAGAAGTTTTAAAACTTCTATGGCCAGGGATTAATATGATATTGCTGCATCTATTGTAAAAATTACAACACACCAAATTATATACCAAGTAATATCTTGCGTATATAATAAATCTGTGTTTAGAGACAGGTGTATTTCTAAGTCAACTAAAAATATCCAAAGTAACACCAATGCATAAAAAAGGAAAAACAAATATAAAAAGAACTACAGACCAGTCTATAATACCATATTTTTCAAAAATATTTAAAGCAGTAATCTACAAAAGAATGTATTGTTTTATAGACCAAAAGTTAAGCAATACCCAATTTAGATATAGAAAAGGCAATAAGTTCTATGTCCGAATTAATGAAACTATAAATCAAGCTTTAGATAATACTTTAAATCCTTTGTTGTCCCTTGTATACATCAATGATTTGGAAGTATATATGCAAGCAAGTAACGTGTATATGTTCGCAGATACCACGGTCGTTCAAAACGTAGATGACATTAACTTTGATATTTATGCAGTTTTAGGTCAAGCAGAGACTTGGTTTGAATACTTCAGATGTCCATTGAGCAGGTAAACATATCACGCGTTAATCCATGGCAGGTGCAGAAAGAGGATTCTATTACACCCATTAAATAATGAATATATATATAAATAATCTAAACATCTGCTGGTAATATTGAGTGTATCTAAGAAATTCTAATTGTATAAGTTATTCCTATATACAGGGTGTCCGGAAAATACGTGTACAACGTTTGACGACAGACTCCTGACGTCAAAATAGGTCGATCTAAGCCGACTTAGTTATATCCAAAATTGTCTCGTTTAGCCGGTAGAGGGCGTCAAAAAAAACAAAATATAAAGTAATAAATAATAAATAACTCTCTTATTCCATGTTAGCTGCTCAACCCTCACAGCAGGCGGTATCTATACGTATCTATAAGCCCGCAGGCTGATTTTTGTGTGTTAAGATATAAAGTGTATTGCTCCTACATAAAAATGTAGGACTACAACATTTACGATTATATATAAAAATTGTAGGACGAATACACTTCTTACATCTATATATATATATATATATATATATATATATATATATTAATTTTTTGTTTTTTTTTGTTTTTGTTTGTTAGTTTGACATATTTAAATATTTAATTTAATCCATTTGGTTGCTTTTTGACATTTAGATGATTTTGTAGATGTTTGACTTATGACCTGTCAACTTTATTCTTAACAAACCCGTCATTTTGACAAGGAATTGCCAACTATGTCACAAATCTATCATATAAACTGTTAACTGTCAATAACTTTTTTACAATTATTTAAATTGTCAACATTTTTGTCAAGAAGTTTTTTTAATAACCTTAAACAATGATTTTAACAAATCTGTCTAACATAAATGAACTACCTGAATTATGAACTGCTAACTTTTTAACTTAAAAATGTGATATATAAACTGTCAACTGTTTAAAAAATCAACTACCAATTGTTTGAAATGAAAAAATACTTCACATACAAACGTTCAACTTTTTTCTCAACAAATCTGTTATATGAATTGTCACTTTGTCAACTAGAACTATGTAACAGATAAACTGCATACATGTAATATAATCTTTTAATTTGTTTATTGATTATATCACTTTTTACGTTTGTATAGTACTAAAAATGTTTTTAATTCACTATTTATATAATATAGCATCTTAATTTTTTTCTTCTTTTTGCTACCGCCATCATCCATTTAATTCTTCTTTCATCTTCTTTTAGTACCTCATTTCTTCCCATTTGCTCTGCTTCTCTCATCTCATTGCATTCTTTTAGCATGTGTTCAGTGTTCTCTCTTGCGTCTTCTCATTTCCACATCTGAATATTGCAACAATTCTTTTTTTTTATAACTTACACTGTCTAGGTACTTTGCATTAATTAAATTAAAAAAAAATCTGGAAAAAATGAAATAGTTGTTTTATATTTCAATTTTAAATTTCACATTTTATTATACATTCAGAATAGTGCAATAGTTGTTAAATTATTATGGTAAGTCTAATTTTTATTTCTTTACATATAGGCTGGGAACAGAAAAGCAAAAGCAAACCGCTCTTTTTAAAGCACTACTTGTTGCTCCCGAAAATTGTTACTTCGCCTCGCCGCTGTCAATTTGTAACGGAAGGTCGACATTTTGAAGAGCTTCTGTTTTTGCGCTCATTTGGTAACGGCGGGAATCAGGTGTTAATTTAAAATTGACAACAGTAATTGTCATTTCAAAATGATTATTTTGCAAGAATACTTAAATGATATTATTGAATTACCTTATACATATAATAATTTAATATATAATGTAGTGAATAGTAAATAAAATTACCTACAATTACAAGGTAATTATTATTATATAAATATTATTTATTGATTGTTTACATAGTTAGTAATAATGTAATAAAATCGTTCAGTAAAGCACAGCTATTGGGTGCGTACAGAAAGGTATTTCCAAAATTTTGCAAAGCGTAACCAATCAGAAGCAAGATTTCTCGCTCAGAAAAAAGCGTTCCCACGTTTCTGTACGCAACCAATAGAAGCGAACCGCTTTCTATAAAGTGGGAACCACCAAAAAAAAAGAACGGTTTGTTTCTGTACGCACCTACTTTTCATATATGCAAACTCAATTGTATGCTAAAATAATAGATTTATATTAATAATGAATGTAGATTTTCAAATTGAAACAATAAATTTCAGAAGCAAAAAGAAAAAAAAAACGGGCGCTAAAGTTAAACTAAGAAAGCAACGAAAAAAAAAAATTAACAGAACAAGAAAATCAAAATAAAAACACTGACACAGTTTCTAGTGAGCCAATACCGTTTGTTTTTGAGATTATGGACGTCATTAAAGTACCTTTTAATAATCTTAATCTGATAATGAAGAAAACATGACGAACACCGAGAACACCACAGAAGAAGTTGCTACTGATGTTTTGCTAATTTTACCGGAAGATCCTGGCTTGTCGCCCAAATATGTTTCCAGTGAAGATAGACGCATATTAGTGAGTAACGAAAGAAAGTTTTCTGGCCGTTATAATACTCGACAACTACCTAATGGGGAAAGAGTCCTAAGAGATTGGCTCATGTATTTATTTGCAAAGAACGCTGTGTTTTGTTTTTGCAGTAAAATCTTTGGCCATAGCAGTAACAGTATTTTTTCTAATTTAATTGGATACTCAGATTGTGAGTTTTTATCTAGCCAGTGTCTGGCCTTGCGTGGTACTTTAAAAAAACTACTTGAACACAATAACGGCAACTTCCTCAAGTGCATTGCGTTTTACAAATAGGTGGCTTCCAAATGCCCAAATATTCATTGATGAGCACCAATGTTTTTGTGAATTAAGTTTGAATAGAAATACTAAGCCAAACAAATGAAAATTCAATTCAAAAGATATATATATATATATATATATATATATATATATAAATAATAAGCGCATTCTTTATTTATTTTATTCAAATCCTAGGCTCAGCTCTCAAACGGTAATTCAACAATTTCATGTAGCAAAATGTAAGGTACTACGTACATTAGATAAAAACAGAAGAAAAGCTTACCATTTGCAACTTACTCAAGATTTACATACTAGAGATCCAAAAACAAATAGTTTTTGTGATTTTTTTTAGTTTTAAATGAATTGAAAGGTAATTCAATGTTTTAGCATAAAAATCTGTAGGCAAACATAGAGCTAGAATTGTTAATTACCACAATAGTCACATGAAAATCTGCACAAAGCTCGACCACGTTCTTTTCAAAATGAATTTAGTGTTTCTGTTTGAATTTTTACAAATAATTCTTTACTTTAGAAATAGAAACTGATTTTAAATTGATAGTGCTCCAGTATTTTAGATTAATAATTTGAGAATGGTTAAATACAAATTATCCTCCAAGATTTTCAAATTTTAATCTATTGGATTTTTATTTTTGGAAAATTCTAAAAGATAAAGTAAGAAATGAGGCATAATCAAATAAAAATATTAAACGCAATTGATGCGTTGATTTGGCGTTGCAGTAAAAATATATTGATGTTGTTGGATTTTAATTTGAACATTTTCTAAAATAGTTTTTTTATTAAACTGATAATTAACTCTAGTGATGATAATAAAATAATATTATAAATTCTGTTAATTCTGTGTTTCCCAAAAACAATCTGAACCACTTAGTTTATTAAATAAAGTAAAAAAAAAATAGAATTAAAAATACACAAGTTATGCAGTTTCAAACCAAATTTGTGCAATCAGTCTATTTGTTTGAACCTTTTTATCACATGTGTGCGTCCCAAAAATGTTCTACAATAACTAAATTGGCAACCAAGTGAGACAAAATATTAAAACATGCCCGTAAATGCATTTTTTTCTATCTCACAGTAAAAAAGATAGAAAATAAAATTAAAATTTTAATGAATAATATTAGTAGTATTATTTACTTCATTTCGCAACGTTGATATAAAAATATAAATTATTATTATTATTGCTTTGAATTAACTTTTTCAAAAATTTTCTCAAATACAACTGCGATACATATACAAAGAGCACATTTGCATATTTGAATATTTGGCCTCAATGTTAATATACGGTGGTTGCCAATCTAGTGTTTGTTTTTTAGAAAACTTTTTATAAAATAAATAAAACATTTAATTTTAGTTGAATTATTGCAGGTTCAATCCCATCTCAGCATATGTGACTGTGGTGGACTACACGCTATGCATCATCATTATATACTACGTTTGTAGTCTCTTATAAATGAGTTCGGTAATGTATTATGGAATTAATTTACTAGATACACAATCAGGAGCGTTATTCTGGCGTTAGCAATATGTTGCCCTTGCTATTTTATATGGCAAGAGCATGTGTTGAAAAATATTTTCATGACGTCACATATTGATGCGCCTTATTCTGTTGCCATTGTAAGGTATTGCTAAAGAAAGGCTGGCGCCATCTATTAAACTAAACATATGATAGGTTTGTTATTGTGTTTGAGCTCGAAAATATGAGAAAATGGTCAACATGAAATTATTATTTATATGGAGTATATTCTATATTAATAAAACTAATCTAATAATTTATATTTTTAAATAATTATGTGTCAATATAAGAAAAAAAATTAAAGTAATAAATTATATCTTAAAAATTATCTAATGAATATTTCTAGTTAATGGTTAAAAAGATATTATGCAAGGTGTTAGAAGTGTTCCTCGCCTCACTTTTGCAATGTAAGATGTTAGATGTGAAAATAAATTTGAAAACTGGATTAACGGTATAATAATATTGTCAAACATATTATGTTTATTATAAATAAAATTTAATGTGTTCATCACATTTATAACTATTTCAGTTTTAATTAATGTAAATAATTAAAGTCTATTATTAAATCATAGTTTATTTAACAAAAAATACATATATAATATAAGTTTATCCGAGCAAAACTCAGTCCTAGATATTTCTTCTACGATCTTCTCTTTGGACTGTCACAAAGTGGCTATAATCTAAAAAACATATATTAATTGTATTTATGTATGAACAAATAAAAAAAAAATATTATATTCAATTAATATAACACTACATACAAAATGTTTGGTATTACTCGATACATTAAAAATTGTAGTTCCAAGACAGTATATTAAACACTTGATACAATATTTAATTTTAAATAATTTTTAATGATTCAAACCAAATTTGAATATAAAACTTTTTATTTCTACCTTTAATATTATAATAAATTCTATAAAATAACCTTAAAAAATATTTTTATAATATACATATTATATAGGCAAATAACATAAGTGAATAAACAATAATATAATATTAAATATATTTACCTTAATTTAAAACTTTTATATAAAATATAAACAAACTGTAGAGTGAAGGCTGCTATAAACACTATAGCGCTATTGAAAACGAATGAGCAACACCTCCCGAGGTGGTGAAAGCAATAGCAATGCCTTGAACGATCTATGACGTCAACTGCCCTTGCTAACATCGCCAGAATACCGCTATCAATACACCGCTGTTTAGTTAGCAATTCCTAGCAATAAAGTATTGTTCGGTATAAAAATACTCATAACTTTGTTATAAAGCAAGCTAGAAGAAAAATAAAAACAGATTTGAATAGCTGAAGAAACGCTGATTCCAATAATACCACACAAGTTTGTTCAAACTTAAATCGTAATGCTAGCAATAACGATTTATAGTGTAATTAGTTTTTTGTTGAAGACAACTTGACGATTTTTTTAATTGGTCAATTTTAACTCCGCCAACTTATGCGATGAGCTTTTTAGAATCCTCTTATTGTCAGCTTTCCAAAGATACCACACAAGTTTGTTAAAACTTAAATCGTAAAGCTAGCAATAACGATTTATGGTGTAATTAGTTTTTGTAGAAGACAACTTTACGATTTTTTTAATTGGTCAATTTTAACTCCGCCAACTTATGCGATGAGCTTTTTAGAATCCTCTCATTGTCAGCTTTCCAATGATACCACACAACTTTGTTCAAACTTAAATCGTAATGCTAGCAATAACGATTTATAGTGTAATTAGTTTTTTGTAGAAGACAACTTGACGATTTTTTTAATTGGTCAATTTTAACTCCGCCAACTTATGCGTTGAGCTTTTTAGAATCCTCTTATTGTCAGCTTTCTAATGATACCACACAAGTTTGTTAAAACTTAAATCGTAAAGCTAGCAATAACGATTTATGGTGTAATTAGTTTTTGTAGAAGACAACTTTACGATTTTTTTAATTGGTCAATTTTAACTCCGCCAACTTATGCGATGAGCTTTTTAGAATCCTCTCATTGTCAGCTTTCCAATGATACCACACAACTTTGTTCAACCTTAAATCGTAAAGCTAGCAATAACGATTTATGGTAAAATTAGTTTTTTGTAGAAGACAACTTTACGATTTTTTTAATTGGTCAATTTTAACTCCGCCAACTTATGCGATGAGCTTTTTAGAATCCTCTCTTTGTTAGCTTTCCAATGATACCACACAACTTTGTTCAAACTTAAATCGTAATGCTAGTAATAACGATTTATAGTGTAATTACTTTTTTGTAGAAGACAACTTGACGATTTTTTTAATTGGTCAATTTTAACTCCGCCAACTTATGCGATGAGCTTTTTAGAATCCTCTTATTGTCAGCTTTCCAATGATACCACACAAGTTTGTTAAAACTTAAATCGTAAAGCTAGCAATAACGATTTATGGTGTAATTAGTTTTTGTAGAAGACAACTTTACGATTTTTTTAATTGGTCAATTTTAACTCCACCAACTTATGCGATGAGCTTTTTAGAATCCTCTCATTGTCAGCTTTCCAATGATACCACCCAACTTTGTTCAAACTTAAATCGTAATGCTAGCAATAACAATTTATGGTGTAATTAGTTTTTTGTAGAAGACAACTTGACGATTTTTTAATTGGTCAATTTTAACACCGCCAACTTATGCGATGAGCTTTTTAGAATCCTCTCATTGTCAGCTTTCCAATGATACCACACAACTTTGTTCAAACTTAAATCGTAAAGCTAGCAATAACGATTTATGGTAAAATTAGTTTTTTGTAGAAGACAACTTTACGATTTTTTTAATTGGTCAATTTTAACTCCGCCAACTTATGCGATGAGCTTTTTAGAATCCTCTCATTGTCAGCTTTCCAATAATACTACACAAGTTTGTTCAAACTTAAATCGTAAAGCTAGCAATAACGATTTATGGTAAAATTAGTTTTTTGTAAAAGACAACTTGACGATCGTTTTAATTGGTTAGTTTTAACTCCGCCAACTTATGCGATGAGCTTTTTAGAATCCTCTCATTGTCAGCTTTCCAATGATACCACACAAGTTTGTTAAAACTTAATTCGTAAAGCTAGCAATAACGATTTATGGTGTAATTAGTTTTTGTAGAAGACAACTTGACGATTTTTTAATTGGTCAATTTTAACACCGCCAACTTATGCGATGAGCTTTTTAGAATCCTCTCATTGTCAGCTTTCCAATGATACCACACAACTTTGTTCAAACTTAAATCGTAAAGCTAGCAATAACGATTTATGGTAAAATTAGTTTTTTGTAGAAGACAACTTTACGATTTTTTTAATTGGTCAATTTTAACTCCGCCAACTTATGCGATGAGCTTTTTAGAATCCTCTCATTGTCAGCTTTCCAATAATACTACACAAGTTTGTTCAAACTTAAATCGTAAAGCTAGCAATAACGATTTATGGTAAAATTAGTTTTTTGTAAAAGACAACTTGACGATCCTTTTAATTGGTTAGTTTTAACTCCGCCAACTTATGCGATGAGCTTTTTAGAATCCTCTCATTGTCAGCTTTCCAATGATACCACACAAGTTTGTTAAAACTTAAATCGTAAAGCTAGCAATAACGATTTATGGTGTAATTAGTTTTTGTAGAAGACAACTTTACGATTTTTTTATGTTGTCATTTTTAACTCCGCCAACTTATGCGATGAGCTTTTTAGAGTCTTCTCATTGTCAGCTTTCCAATGATTGTAACGGGCGATTTCGCTGCAACGTCTAAAAAACAAATTTAAATTAATTTTATTATTTTTCTATTAAAAATTATACTTATATTTTAATTTCTGTAGTGTATCGTCCTATACTATTGCGTGACGGGTTGTACAGTTGGCTGCCGAAGATGAAGGGGCACACGAGGGATATCTAAAAATATACACATTATTATTATTTTTAATATTTATTTAAGTTGATACTTTTTTTTATGCAAATAGGGAGGCATATATATATATATATATATACATGAATTGTTGATTCGACCCAGTTGTTTTTGTTCTGGTATCCGATTATTTTATTTAAATGTTTAGTACTTACGATTGTTACGATCCAGGTATTCCTTCTTCGATACGGTTGCTCTTTGAAATTCCTTGAATCACCTCCTTTCCTTAGTATTAATATTTTATTCCATCTTCGATTCAATATACCTTCTCCCGGATTATTTAAATTCCTTATTTCCAATGGTAATTCCATTGTTTGTTTTCCCTTGTAGAACCTAACCTATAAACAACATAACTGAATCAATACATTTATTAACTTCTTCTAGTCATTTTAATTGAACTTGCTATTATTAACTTTTATTTTTATTATTCTTACCTTTAAACTTTATCCATTTCATTTTAACTTGTTGACACTGACGTTTGCACAGCTGTTACTTAGACCGGGTGCGCACAGAAGTACGCGGTAGTGAAACAGTTGCGCATTCCATTTCATTTTCAGTCGGTAGTTCCTGAGTTCAACGCACGGAGAAGGCCTCTCCTTCTTTACGTCGTTGCCATGGCTCTTTACTTCGCGGTAATTTATATTTTAATTGTTTTTCGTTATTTTTGTCGATATTAGCTTTTTCTAATGGCTAATTATGTGTGGATTCAGTTTATGTTATGTTCCTTTTATGTTTCTGTTTGTTTAATCGTGTCATTATCTCGTTTTTCCCTACTTTTCCTATAATTACTTTTTAATATTCTTATTTTGGCAGGACAGTGATGCGCGGGGAGACTTTTCTTTTCCTTTTTTTTGTTTTTGAGAATATTCTGCTGGACGAAATATCGGTCCTTTTTAGATCGCGAATTTGTTTAGAGCGGACGCAATTTTGCGGAGTTTTTATATTAAGTTATTCCACGTTTTAAACGGATTTGAATTCTTATATATTAGGTTTGTTCCAACCGACACCAAACGCGGTTTGGGACCGTCAGGAACTATGCACACAAACAATTACTGTGTATAAAAGATTGCCTAAGGATTACAAATATTTGTTTGTGTGCACAGTTTGGACGGTTTGCAAACTGTCCAAACCGTAGGTTGGAACAGACCTATTATAAACGCGATCTCTAATTTAATTTTTGAATTAATAAGAAATTAATAATAAAGTCTCCCTGCCTGTGATTGTGTTGTCGGTCATTTGACCCTCACCCCTTTTTCACCATCTACAATAATTTAACTGAGTGTGAAATCGAGTCTTACTTTAGTCTTTACAAGACTTTTATAATTAATATTTACTTGTCACACTCAGAATTATTTTGTCGTGGTGTTTAATCCCAACCTTGTGTAGAACCTCAAGCCCCAGTGGCAGACCCCGAGCCGCGAGTCGTCACTCTTACCCCGTAATTTTCACAGCCCGGTGCGAATTGTTAATTTCGGCCGGTGAAGAACACGTGGCGGACCACCCGGAGTATTTGTTGCTACCGATTCTTTACCTTTATTTTATTGTTATCGCAAACCTTCACGGCGATATAAGATTTTTTTTATATATGATACATTTTGTTTAATTGTTAATTTGTGATTTTTTATATTGAGTGAATGTGAGTGTATGCGTGCAGCTTATTATTTTTTTTGCTATTGATTTTCAACGAATATTCATAATTACTTTGTTTAAAATATACAGGGTGTCCGGAAAATACGTGTACAACGTTTGACGACAGACTCCTGACGTCAAAATAGGTCGATCTAAGCCGACTTAGTTATATCCAAAATTGTCTCGTTTAGCCGGTAGAGGGCGTCAAAAATTTGTAAATATTAAAAAGAAATTACCTGTAACAATAATTTTTTAAGTGACCTTGTTGCTATGGCGTTTAATAATTTGACAATTATTGACAAATTGTCACCAGTCTATGAAATTTACTCAAGTATACGATCAACATTCTTGAATTACAAGTTCATTTTACCATTAAAAATGGAAAATTATACAAACTCTCAGAAAGTTGACATGCTCCTGGTATACGGGTTTTGTCAAGGAAATGGGCGTCAGAGTGTTAGGGTTTACATGGAGAGGTTTCCTAACCGTCGAATACCAAACCACCAAACATTTGCCAATATTGAGCGTCATCTTCGGGAAACGGGCAGTTTTGAGAAAAAGTTTGAAGGCAGGGGTCGTATGCGAACAACTCGAACTGTGGAAACAGAAGAGATGATTCTGGAAAGAGTTGAAGAAGAACCAAGTACCAGTACCCGTCTCTTAGAACGTGAGTTAAATGTTCCTAAAACGATTGTCAATAAGGTTTTAAGAGAACAGTTGTTACATCCTTACCACATACAAAAAGTCCAGGAACTTTTACCGACTGATCCCCCCATGCGGCTTACATTTTGTCAATTTATTAGAAACAAAAGAATCCTTGTTCCAAATTTTTGTAGAAAAATTATGTTTACTGACGAGGCATGCTTTACAAGATCTGGGGTAACCAATCTGCACAACAAACATATTTATTCCGATGAAAATCCACATGCCATTAAAGTTGCACATCATCAGCATCAATTTAAAATTAATATTTGGGCAGGTATTATTGATCACTACCTTATTGGTCCCATTGTTATTCCAGACAGGTTAGATGGAAATATTTATTTAAATTTTTTGCAAGACACATTACCAATTCTTCTGGAGAATTTGCCCCTTTTACTTCGGAGGGAAATGTGGTATATGCATGATGGTGCCCCGCCCCATTTTTCCGTTGCCGTTCGGCAATACTTACATCATCAATATCCCAACCGATGGATTGGAAGAGGCAATGATGCACCAGTAAAATGGCCACCACGTTCTCCTGAGTTAAATATGTGTGACTTCTTTTTGTGGGGCGCTATTAAAACAGAAGTTTACAAGACTCCGGTAAACACACGCGATGATTTATTGCAGCGGATTTTAAATGCAGGCAACCATTTTAATAATCCCGAGACATTAGATAGGGTCCAATATCATTTTTTAAAGAGTGTTAATAAGTGTATTCAGCAAGATGGCGGTCATTTTACACATTTGCTTAAGTAATGTTTTTGTTTTACTTAGTTTCTTACAATAGATACTTTCAACTTTGTTATACTTTTGTTTTTTTTTGACGCCCTCTACCGGCTAAACAAGACAATTTTGGATATAACTAAGTCGGCTTAGATCGACCTATTTTGACGTCAGGAGTCTGTCGTCAAACGTTGTACACGTATTTTCCGGACACCCTGTATATATATTTTTTTTTGGGGTAACTATTTGTGTTATTCCTTGTCTTCCTCCATCCTTTTTAGGTATTTATTACTTTCGCTTGTCAGCCCTGGAAGGAGGAATAATTGTGTCAGTGCCGAAACCAAATCATTTTAAAACAGCAGAAAGTAATTGGAGCTCAGACGACGGGAATATTTGGTAAGTCGATATTCTTGTTGTGTATTTGCTTCCCTGTTATTCGACCTTTTTTTGGTCGAAATAATTTTGTGTATATTACCCCCCCCCCCACCCTTCTTCGCTGAGCAAGTCAGGTTAGCCCTTAGAACATCTAGGGCTACAAAGGGCGCAACATGATACCACACAACTTTGTGCAAATTTAAATCGTAAAGCTAGCAATAACGATTTATGGTAAAATTAGTTTTTTGTAAAAGACAACTTGACGATCCTTTTATATGGTTAGTTTTAACTCCGCCAACTTATGCGATGAGCTTTTTAGAATCCTTTCATTGTCAGCAGCTTTCCAATGATACCACACATCTTTGTTCAAACTTTAATCGTAATGCTAGCAATAACAATTTATAGTGTAATTAGTTTTTTGTAAAAGACAACTTGACGATCCTTTTAATTGGTTAGTTTTAACTCCGCCAACTTATGCGATGAGCTTTTTAGAATCCTTTCATTGTCAGCTTTCCAATGATACCACACATCTTTGTTCAAACTTAAATCGTAATGCTAGCAATAACAATTTATAGTGTAATTAGTTTTTTGTAAAAGACAACTTGACGAACCTTTTAATTGGGTAGTTTTAACTCCGCCAACTTATGCGATGAGCTTTTTAGAATCCTTTCGTTGTCAGCTTTCTAATGATACCTCACAAGTTTGTTCAAACTTAAATCGTAAAGCTAGCAATAACGATTTATGGTGTAATTAGTTTTTTGTAGAAGACAACTTTACGATTTTTTTAATTGGTCAATTTTAACTCCGCCAACTTATGCGATGAGCTTTTTAGAATCCTCTCTTTGTCAGCTTTCCAATGATACCACACAACTTTGTTCAAACTTAAATCGTAATGCTAGCAATGACGATTTATAGTGTAATTAGTTTTTTGTAGAAGACAACTTGACGATTTTTTTAATTGGTCAATTTTAACTCCGCCAACTTATGCGATGAGCTTTTTAGAATCCTCTTATTGTCAGCTTCCCAATGATACCACACAAGTTTGTTCAAACTTAAATCGTAAAGCTAGCAATAACGATTTATGGTGTAATTAGTTTTTTGTAGAAGACAACTTTACGATTTTTTTAATTGGTCAATTTTAACTCCGCCAACTTATGCGATGAGCTTTTTAGAATCCTCTCATTGTCAGCTTTCCAATGATACCACACATCTTTGTTCAAACTTAAATCGTAATGCTAGCAATATCGAATTATTGTGTAATTAGGAATTTTTTTTTTTAATTTTTAATTAATTTATTTCAACTCCGCTAAAATTTTTAATTGCAGATTTCTGATGTACTCATAAAGTTTTATCAGAAAAAAAAATGTTTTTAACATGTTGTTAATTAGTTGATTATTTGCTATTTTAATTAATTGCTAATTAGCTCAACAAATTATTAATTAGGTTTTTTCTTGGCATATTTTGAATCACTTTTTGCTGAGCTATTCATATCTGCTATTGTTTTTTTTTCTAGCTTGCTCTACAACAAAGTTACAATAACTAATTAATTATTTTTTTTTATATATTTAGATATTTTTAATTATTTTATGTTAACTCCGCGAACACTTTTGATTGCGGATTCGTGATGTACTCATTAAGATCTATCAGAATTTTTTTTTTTTTTAATGTTGTTGTTAATTAGTTGATTATTTGCTATTTTAATTAATTGCTAATTAGCTCCACAAATTATTAATTAGGTACTTTCTTGGCATTTTTTGAATCACTATTTTCTGAGCTATTCATATCTGTTATTGCTTTTTTTCTAGCTTGCTCTATAACAAAGTTACAATGACTAATTAATAAATTTTTTTTATATTTAGATATTTTTAATTATTTTATGTTAACTCCGCGAAAACTTTTGATTGCGGATTCGTGATGTACTCATAAAGATCTATCAAAAAAAAATATTTTTTTTTTTTAATTGTAGTTGTTAATTAATTGATTATTTGTCATTTTAATTAGCTGTTAATTAGTTCTACAAATCATTAAATAGGTACTTTCTGTACCATGGCATTTTTGGAATCAGCGTTTCTTCAGCTATTCAAATCTGTTTTTATTTTTCTTCTAGCTTGCTTTATAACAAAGTTATGAGTATTTTTATACCGAACAACACTTTATTGCTAGGAATTGCTAACTAAACAGCGGTTATCAATACCTACTTCGTTTTTAGCAACCGGTGTGACGTAATATCCACGTGGATACGAGCGCCAGAATAAGGCTCCAGAACCAGCTGTGATATCACAACACGTTAAATCAAATTTTTTTTTTTATTTTGTTAATATTGGATATCTTAATAAAATGAATCTATGAAATTATTTATTTATTTATTTATTTATTTATTTGTCTTTATTTCCTATTATTACAATAAGAAAATGGCGAAGTTCAGCATATTGCTGATCTACCTCTTAACCATTAAATTCATCATACTCTTCACTTTTCACTCGGCGATGCGTGCACCGTATTCTTATTTATCTTCTTTGTTCTACTCTCTTTAACTAAATATTTTCATGGTCTTACAAAAAAATTTCTATAAGCAAAAAAAAAATTATAAATTTATTGTTTGGTATTTTTTAAACATGTTTTAATAAATTTAATTGTATAACGTATTATACAACAAAATGCTTCAAAGAACTTAATAGTAAATATTCAATCATTGCGTGTGCTCCTATTGCTCTTTGACGATGATATGTCGGTTTTAGTTATAGATATTTTCATAGTGATCTGATAGTGGTTTAAATCAAATTAATAAATATAAATAATTGTAATCAATGTGACTTGGATTGGATTAATTGGAAATCAATTTCATTAGCAGGAGCAAAAAAAACATGTGAATTTAAATGTGACATTTAGGTTTTGTTGTAGTTGCAAACCTAAAAAACATTCGAGGAGTTGCCATTTTTCCATTGAATTTGGCAATCTTCCATTATTTGAAGTTCGTGCATGTATTTTGTAATAGATTTACCAAGCTATTGCTCAGAGAAGATTGACAAGATAAGATTGTGGTTAGGTTGTACTTGTAGTATTAAAATGTGTAGCACCCAAGTGATTTTTGTTCAAAGTTTTAAAATGATCGAGGTTACTGTTATATATAAATTACTTTTCGTAATGAAATGTTAATCTTTTTAAAAAGAACAATTTATTTGATGATACGTATTGTATCGGGTACAGACTTAGACTAAACTAAAATAATAATTACAAAGATTATATATAGTAATTAAATGTTGATTCAGCATCCGCATGCAGGTGCATATCCAGACGCTGACGTCGCATGCACATGCATGCGTGAACAATGGGCCCTTTCATGGAGCCCTGTCTGGGTCTGGTTAGTGTGCGGTAGGTAACTCCTCATCCCCTAGAATTTGGCATGGCCAGGAAGGTGTAGAATATTGCTTTGGCATTGTTCTGCATCTTGATCTTGGTGTAGGGCTTTCCTTTTCTTTATCCATTTCCTTACGGTGTAACCAGCAAGAAAGAGTAACATGATATATAGGGTGATGGTCCACATACTAGGAGTGAGCATGTGTGTTGTTGGTTCATCAATGATGGGCACTTGTTGAATGGCCGGAACAGCTTGTAGATCCAGCTTCTTAAGTTCGATGTTGAATTTGTTAAAATTGGATTTAAATAATTCCAACTTTGGGTTATTAATAATGAGTGGACTACCCAGTGTAGCTTCTTGATGTGAGACTTCTCGGTTTTGGTAAATTAATTTACATTTTCCTTGTTTAATGAGGAAGATTCCAACTAGGTGTTTTATTTCCGATTCGTGTTCACATTTGATTTGAATTTCTTCTTGGATCGGGAAGGCAGCAAGTTGTTGATTAATTTCGGGTATTATTTCCAAATGGTTTGTCGTAATGTTGAGTTTGGTGTATTGACATCCGGTGCTGGATTCTTTTAGGAGGATCTCCTTCTCACAATCTGCATTGTGATTAATTAGCAGATGGGATGAACATTGATAATATTTTATACCTTGGGTACACAAGTTATGTAGAGGCATATTTTGTTTTCGTTTTTTGATTTTAATAGATATTTAACATTTGGTATAATGGTAACATATTCAGAATCATGCTTAGTAGGTATGGGATTTAGGTAGTAAATTTCGAAATCGTGTTCGTAATTAATGGGAATAGAAAGAAAATAGTTAATTCTGTTGGACTCGATTTTACAATTAACTTTAATAATTGATTCAAAATCTAATATGTTTTCTATTTTGAGTTCGAAAGGAAGTTGTTCATTATAATGAATAGAAATTCGTTTAATCTCTACAAATAAATCATTTAATTTTATAATACTTGGGTGCAAGATTCTCAGTTTACAAAATGAAATTGAGTTCTCTATGTCTTGTAGTACGCTTAGGATTGTATTATATATTATAAGCAACTGGTTGAACAGATCTTTAGCAAACAGTATATTTTGGTGTTCTATATCATCATGTACACTTACTTGCATAATTCTCGACTTTAATAATAATTCATTATGTTTAATACTCTGTATAGTATCATTAAATTTTTTTATTACTTGAGTGTTTAGGCTATACTGCATTTTTAACTGATTTTCAATTTGATTTTCATTTTTTTGCAAATGGTTAAGAATGTTATTGATTCTTTCTCCATCTCTTGCATCTAAGTTTCCACTAATTGTTTTAATAATGGTGCCCAGTCCGTCAATCAATCCTCTTTTATTTCTGCTTTTATCTACAGCATGCAAGTTAATATTTTGGATTTTATCGTTAATATTACTTTGAATATTATTTATCATTTTGTTGTAGTTATTGAATTCAGGTATGAATTTAGTGTCATTTTGTAATGATTTTAATAATTGGTCGTATTGGGTGTTGAGGATTGTTAACTCTTTGTATAATGGAGTCAAGTCATAATGGTGAACAAACGTATGTACGGTTCTTTGTAATTTTGCTGTTCCTAGATTAATAGGAAGAATTCCCAGATTTTGTGTAATATCTTTTATAGAATCACCTCGAATTATTGTGACGAGGAGGGACCTGGAAGAGAAACATTATCTTTAATTTTGTTGTGATATACAAAAAATTTAATGTTTGATCCATCAAAAATGTATTGAAGCATTTTTCTAATTAGTTCGAAGTTTAAACGGTCTATACCACAACCTATTCGTGGTACTGCTAAGTTTGTTATATTTTTTAAAGCACAGAATTGTTTAAGATTTATTAATGTTTTAAATAAATCTTCATAAGTCGGTTTGTCATAATAATTAGCTTTTGTTATTAAATAGATTAAATAACGGTCAGGTTCTTTTAGATAACATAGTGAAAATAAGTCGGAATCTTGTTCTTTAAGCAATTCGACTTGACCGAATTTGTTTTTAAATTCAAGAGCAATACCTGCTCCCATTTTCAAATCTTTACTTACACAGTGTGCTAACGACACGTTTTTTGGTGCTAAGAAAAGGTTGTCTTCCTTTTCTATAACATTTTTACTTGTAGTTATGTTATGGTCTTTAATATAATTTTGGAAGTTTTGATAAGTTAGAGGACTTCCGATATCTGTTCGATTAAAAGTATACGTTTCTTGACGAGGTCTTTTTATGTTACCTAAGTGAATTTTACTTACAGTGTTATGATGTTTAACGTCAATTACTGCAGTTTTCAATACGGGGTTTATTGTCTCTATTTTTTCTGGTTTAAACTTAGGTTTTGTTTTAGACTGTTTTTGTTTGTTATTTACAAACACCTCAGTAGGTATTTCGGGAAGATCTTCTCGATTTTCGTTGCGTTTATTCATAGTTTTTTCTTTGTTTTCTTGGATTTTTTGATTGATTTTTTGATACAATAATTTAATTTTGTTCTTATGGTTTACCACATAATTATTTATTATATGGTTTTCCATTTCTATATTAAAGGGAGAATCTACGTCAATATGTCCCGATATAATTTCGGACGGTTTAAATTTTGTTGTCGAATGAATCGAATTATTATAGGCAAGCAATGCGTAATTAACCTTAGTTTCAATTGATTCTTTTTTATACAATTCTTGATTATTTAGTAAACATATGTGTTCGATAAGTGTAGAATGTGCACGTTCTATTATTCCATTGGAATTAGGATTTTGAGAGCTTATAAAATGTAATTTGATTTTATGTAATTCGAACAATTCTTTCAGAACAGAGTTCTTAAATTCTAAATGGTTATCTGCAACTATTTCTTTAGGTATACCATGGTGGGTGAAAAAACGAATTAAATTATTAGCAATTTCTATTGCTTCTTGAGAATTCAGTTTATAAAGCTGGGTGTATTTAGAAAATGCATCCACTATAGTAAGAAATTTTACGTTTTCAAGAGATATAGTGTCTATATGTACTATTTCAAATGGTTGCGAAGGAGTTGGAGTGATATTAAATTTCAACTGCAATGGGTTTCTGTCATATTTACTAATTTGACATATTGCACATAGATTTATGTAAGTTTGGATTGAACGCCGTTGATTAGGCCAATAAAATCTTCTTTTAATTTGCATTTCGGTTTCATCAACTCCTCGGTGGTTCGTCTTTCCTTCGTGGTATATTTTTATGTTATCAATAATTTCTTCTTCACTTTCTACATCAATTAGCTGACTTGTACATTTTATAAATCTTAGTGCAGAGTTTTTGAAATACTTTTGCAAAACATTACAGAATTTTTCATAAATAGGGTCTTCAAAGTAAATATAATATTTTATATTGGGGGCTATATATTCTTTTATAAAGTTGATGATATCTTGTTCAAAGTTTGACTCTGATAGTTGCACAATTAAGCGCATTTTTGTGTTATCAAATAATTTTAAACATTTAGTTTTTGAAGGGGCATAATTTACTTTGGAAATTAAAATTTGATTTTTTCCAAAATTGATTGGGTTTTCTGTAATTGGAATATTGAATATTGGATCTTCAATGTTTGAGTGCATTGTTTTGCCATCATCACTATCATTAATATTTTCTGCAAATTCATCGTTTAAAACATTTAAACGTTCATCTATATCTCCATGCTCAACAACTAGAGATCCGTTATTATCTTCTGTAGTAGTGAGAATATCATCAAAGTTTACTGTAGACAAGTCTATTAATTCTTTATGTTCATCGTGTACATTAAGTTCGATTCTTGAAAGCGCATCTGCATTTTTATTCAAAATACCCTTTTTATAAAGTATTGTGTATTCATATTCTAGAAGTTTTAAACGCCATCTAGTTAATTTCGAATTTGGTTCTTTAACCGACATCAGCCATTGTAATGGTTTGTGATCACTAATGATTTGAAATTTCCTTCCAAACAGGTAGGGTCTAAAGTATTTTGTAGCCCAAACTATCGCGAGTAGTTCCTTTTCGATGGTGGAGTAATTTGTCTCTGAATCGTTAAGGGTTCTACTGGCGTATGCTATTGGTAAATCGGAGCCGATGTTTCCCTGTGATAGTATTGCGCCGATTGCGAAGTTACTCGCGTCAGTAGTCAGATTAAATGACTTAGTAAAGTCAGGGTATTGTAACAGTGGTTCGTTTATCAACAGTTCCTTGCATAAGTTAAAACAGTTTATATACTCTGAATTATGAATATCAATATTTGCATCTTTTTTTAGACACTTAGTTAGTGGTTTTGTAAGTCTTGCGAAATCTTTTATAAATTTTCGGTAATATCCGAGCAGACCTAGAAAACCTTTAAGTTGTTTGGTTGTTTTTGGAATAGGGTAGTTTTGGATGGCCAGAATCTTATCTGGGTTTGGCTTTACCCCGTCAGGAGTTACTATATGGCCTAGATACGCAACTTCCTTCCTCAAAAATTCCGATTTATCAATCTGAATTTTTAAGTTAGAATCTCTTAAACGTTTGAAAACTTCTTTCAATCGTTCAATATGTTCTTGTAAACTGGTGCTGAATATTATGATATCATCAAGGTAGACCAAGCACTTTTCGTTCTGGATTCCACGTAAGATGTTATCCATCACGCGTTGGAAAGTGGCGGGAGCATTTCTTAACCCAAATGGCATTCTAACAAATTCAAAATGCCCATTTTTCAATGCTGTTTTTGGTACGTCACTTTCTTCCATCTCAATTTGGTGGAACCCAGACGCTAAGTCCAGCGTCGTAAAATATTGGCAGCGACCCAGTTTATCAAGTAAGTCGGTTATGTTGGGAAGAGGGTATCTATCGCCTATTGTTTTATCGTTTAATTTGCGATAATCGATCACAACACGCCATTTAGTTTTTCCTGACGCATCTAGTTTCTTAGGCACCACCCAAATTGGTGATGACCAAGGACTATACGATGGACGGATTATATTTTGTTCTAACATTTGTTGTATTTGATGTTGAACTTCTTGTCTGTGTATTTCCGGATAACGGTAAGATTTAGTATACACAGGAATTTCATCTGTGGTTTTAATATTGTGTTTAATCTTATTTGTAAAGGTAAGATATTTTTTATCTATATGAAAGATATCTTTATATTCTTTAATTAATTCAATTATGGCGGATCGTTCTTCTCTGTTCATATGCTCTGAACGGATTTTTGATACGTCAAATTTAATATTCTTGTCATCGAGTATGTTTAAACTTATATTAGGTTCTTCAGTAGTTTGATTGTATTCATCAATCATTTCAACTATGAAAGGTTTTTTTACAGTCACACACATATCGATTTCAAGTGGATTGGTAATTGTACACAATGCTTTGTAATTATTTACGCGAGTTGCGCATTCAGGTATTTCTAGTTTCTTTACCTTCATATAAGGGATGATAACATCACCATTTCTAACATTTTTTACATCAACTTCTATGACTTGTTCAGTTCTGGCGGGTACTACTATGCAATTCGTACTTTCAGTTTTTTGAATGTCACGATAGTGAAGTTGTTGTATTTTACAACTAGGAGCTACCAATTGGTTTTGCTCTAGGTCAATAATGGCCTTTAATAATTTCAAGTTATCGAGTCCTAACAGGACAACAAAGTTAGAATGAAAATTAAACAAATAAAAATCCATGTTTAGATTTTTTTTGTTATTGAATAATTTATTCAAATTAATAATAGCTTTATGTTTCCCAGATGTAGTGCCATGTGCAGTGGCTACTTTGAATGGGTCGTATTTAATATAATTTTTATAAAATTGGTTTGCTATTTGTGGGTTTACAAATGAACGTGAGCTGCCTGTGTCAACTAGAATTTTTAATTTATTTTCAGTGTTTATAATATAGGGTAGTTGACTGTTATTATTTATATGGCCCATCAATTCTATGTTTCCGAGGCGTTTATGCCTAAAAAATCATTTTCTTGTTCCATAGGTATTTCGTCATCTATGTTTAACAACATTTGATTATTTTGATTTGGAACATATCGGTTCCTTTGGGGGTTAAACGCATTATGCGTAGATGTTGACATTGGGGTAGGTTTAGGCATTTGTGCAGTGCGATTAGTGTTATTATTATTATACCTTGGTGGGTTATTATAATTTTGGTTCGGCATATTTTGTTGATTTGGGAAACTATTATTTTTATTAAAGAAAGGTTTGTTATAATTAAAGTTTTGGTAACGTGCATTTTGATTATAATTTTTATTATAATTTTGCGAATAATTTGCACGTTGATTTGATCTAGAAGTTTCCGTTTTATTTTGTGTTTCCAATTGGAAATCATTCGTAAGCATATTGAGAGCGGCGTTTAAATCGACTGGATTCTTAACTCTCATTTGCGCGCCGATTGGGTCACGTACACCGCGTAACAATGCTCTTAAAGCATTACCTCTAAAATAAAATGACAAATAATATTTTTCATGCACTTCTTGGGAATGATTTGATAAATAAGACAATTGCAAATTTAGCAAATGCTGTAACCTATTATAAAAGTCAAAAGGGGATTCATTGGCATTTTGTTTAATCAGCGCAATTTCGTGATTCAAGCTATAATGATCTCGCTTGTCGCTATATGAATTTAATAAAGCTGATTTTAATTCACGCCAGTTAGTAATTATACTTGATGATGCTTCACCTTTTATCTTAGCGATTATACTTGACATAAGGTACTCATTTTGAAAATCTCCCTCTTCGGCTATATTATAAAATTTATTGACTAATTTTTCGCTAATTTCAAGGAAACGCGAAAGCAATTCAGATTCACCGTGAAATTCGGGAATCATTTGCAGATATTCTGCCTTTAATTGAGGAATAGCCATTGCGGTATTATTACGAATAGGGGATCTCGATCGCGAGCGGTTATGATTAGGGATGGTTGGGTCTAAGTCTGATTCTGAATCTGAGTCAATATTACGTGAGTTGACACTCATTAGGCGCGGTGAATACCTCTATATAAACTTTGTGTACTTACAGTACGTATATTATATCCATTGGTGATTGACTGGTTGAGTCAGCTCTTTGGGTTTGCTCGAAGTTCGGTGTTCCTCGGAGATGCTCTTGTAGTCCGTTCTTATATCCACTGGGTTGATTTGCACCGGCACTGAATGGGTTGTCACAACACATAAAGTTATTTGATTCGTTTCACTTATTAATTGTTGAAACAAACCGGATATTTATATTCTCTAAATATCCGTTTAAGTGAATCCTACCGACTGCGCCAATTACTTTTCGTAATGAAATGTTAATCTTTTTAAAAAGAACAATTTATTTGATGATACGTATTGTATCGGGTACAGACTTAGACTAAACTAAAATAATGATTACATAGATTATATATAGTAATTAAATGTTGATTCAGCATCCGCATGCAGGTGCATATCCAGACGCTGACGTCGCATGCACATGCATGCGTGAACAATGGGCCCTTTCATGGAGCCCTGTCTGGGTCTGGTTAGTGTACGGTAGGTAACATATATATATAATATTAATTTAAATATGTATATACTGTCAAAATTAGTCGCATTTTTCTGCAATTAAAGCCTACATTTTAATTTATTTTTTGTTATCTTTTTGAATAATATATTTTGTTTACTTTTGTTTTGAATAAACGTAAATCATTTACAGTTAAAAATAAATATGAAATAGTTAAACGATTGCAAGGAGGTGAAAAACAAAGCAAAATTTGCAATGAATGCTATGGGAGCAATAATTATAATATGTAATACATACATAATAAAACAAAAAAAAGGCATGAAAAATTGGAGAGAAAAAAATTTAAAAACCTACCAATTTGAATGTTGATCGCGGTCTTTTAAAATAGTTTTCTTGGCAAAGATATAACAATGATACTATTAACGGTGCTGTGTTGCATTCAAAAGCTAAAGATCTGGGATGTAAACTGGGGGAGATGGATAAGGGCTCTGAATGTAATGTTACTAGAAGCTGGATCAAAAGATTTAAGAATAGACATAACATCAGCAGCGGGAAAATGATTAGAAAAGCAGCCGCAATGAATATGGATGCTGTAAAAAATAAATGGCTGAAAAATAAGTGGCCAATAATAAAACAAAACTTTAAAGATGAAGACATATTTAATGGCAATGAAACAGGGTTACTTTATAAGCTTAAACCTGATAAAACATTAAGGTTTAAAAGAGACACTTGTTCTGGTAGTAGCAAGTTTATTTGGAACAGACAAAAGAAAATTGATGGTAATTAGAAAGCCCAAAAATCCTAAATGTTTCAAACATCTTGTACAATTACCAACAACATATAAATTTAACAGAAGAGCTTGGATGACCTCTGAAATTTTTACAAATAAACTACGTGAATAGGATAACAAATTGCGTCGTAGTAAACGCAAAATTTGATTATTGGTAGACAACTGTCCAGCTCATCCAATTGTGAAAAATATGAAACTCATTAAATTAGTGTTTATGCCACCCAATGCAAGCTCTAAACTGCAGCCCATGGATCAGGATGTAATACATAGCTTAAAAAGAAATTATAGAAAACTTCTATCGAGAATGGTAGATTCTATTGATAATGTTAAAAAAAATGTACAATAAATCTTTTGAAAGCAATTAACCTTATTTATATGGCATGGCAAAAGGTTTCAGAGCAAACAATAGCTAATTGTTTTCGGATTGGATTCCTCATTCACAAGGATGAATTTGATCCAGATGATGATTTACCATTAATGAAATGGCTTCAAAAAAATCGAGACGATGTTCAGGATAAAGCTTGTTTTGCTGAATACGATTTTAATGAATACGTCCACATTGATGACAACCTTGTAAACGTAGAACTTTAGGATGATAAAACTGAAGAAATTTATAGTAACGAAATATCAGTTCCAACTACAGTAGAAACAGTTCAATATGTTGAGGCCTTGTGTATTTTTCTTCAATCGCGACATACCTCGCATAATGTTCTCAATAGATTAGCCGAAATAGAAATTCATATTAACGATATAAATTTTAACATACAAAAACAAACCAAAATCGTTGATTTTTTTAAGGAGGTTTTTTAAAAGTATTGTTGAAAAAAATGAAGTTGTAAACTTTTATTTTTGTCTAAGATCATATCAAACAATTCTTAAAATTTATGGGTCATTCTCAGAAAACCCATGAAGAATTCTATGAGTAAATATAACCATATAATTTCTTTTATTAAGTTAAATAATTTAATAAATTAAAAAAAATATTTTGGTCATTTTTTTTTAAGACTTCCTGTCAACGTATACCAGAAACTCTATAAATGTAGTGAAAGACTATCAAAACGTACAAAACTGTCGTTAGGAAAAACAAGGTAAAAACTTAGCTAAAAAATAAGGTTTTGTTTTTAATTCTTATAATTACAGTTTGTTTTGATGCTCCAGAAGATGATACAAATTAAATGAAAACTGATAATTCAGATAAACCCTGTTTACAAACAGTGTATTTTTTCTTCAATTTTTATCTAATAATTTGTCTAACAATGAAAACAATGTAATAGATTTGAAAAATTACAAAACAACTAATCGCAAATAAAACCTAAGAACTTGGTAAGTTTAATTGTTCAATCAATGGTTTTATTTTCTTGTATAATTACTCATGTTTCTTTTGGAATGGACTCAGCTAGAAATAAAATTATTAAAACAAAATTTAAAAGTGGCTTTATAAAAAAAACGGTAATAATCCAATAACAGGTGATATTTTTTGTTTATTTTTTTAAATTTTTTTATTATATACATATTTATCATTTATTTTATTATATTACAAATTAGTTATTCCAGCAGTGCCCGCCATCTATCTGTAGAAAGATTCGAAGAGCCTTTTTTTTTTAAATGTAATATTTTGGAATTACTTAATATGCCACAACAACATAAAAATACCTTTGAATTTCAACGAGTGAAACCACACTCGCTGAAACTATTACATTGAAGATTAAATTTAAGCAGTCTGTAAACATTGACTTTGAATATTTGTGACTTATAAGATCCGAATAGCTCAATTCGAGTCTAGAAAAGATAGAGTAGTTTCCGATGCTCCTTCCCATACTTGGGAACAATATTCAATACAAAGACTAATTATATATATATATATATATATATATATATATATATGCAAAAGTTGAACAGAAGTAAAAAACTTTTTAATCTATTAAGAAATCCTACATTTCTAGATATTTCAACAACATGGTCGTTCCAGAAAAGATTATGTGAGATTGTAACACCTAGAAGACAAATTGAAGAAGTTTTTTTAATATGAATTCGTTTAGTTTAACATTTGGTACTGATAATACCTCGAATTTTTTTTTGAAACAGTGAAAAGTTACAGATTCTAACCTAGAAATTTCAAGACGCTCTGCCATATTTGTCGATGTGGTCTGTGCAAAGTATAAAGTGTGCCATCATCTGCAAAACTATGAATAAGACTTTTAGATATTTGAAGAGTTCATTAATGTAAATCAAAAATAAAGTTGGTAAAAGAGCAGAACCCTGAGGAACAGCAGCATTTATGATTTATCAAATGCTTTGGAAATGTCTTAAGCTACTGCAAGATTTTTTTCATGTTTGTCCAAAGTAGAGTTTTATTTGCGACTATCAGAAGTCACAAGATCTGTTGTCGGACGTTTTAATCAAAATCCATATTGAGTATCTAAGATAAAGTTATTTTGTTCTAAGAACTTGACAATGTGAAAATTATTATATTTTTCAAATTTTTTTGACAGATTGGACAATAATGCAATTGGTTTACAATTTAAAGAATGAGACTTGTATAAGGTACAAGTTGAACATTTGCAATTTTCCAACAATTTGAAAATGTTTCATTTTTGTATGATAAAGCAAATATCTTAGTCAAAATGGGAGCTCATTTGCAAATGTTTTAAGATTAATAGGTGGAATTTCATTTACACATGATGCCTTTCTGGTATTTAATTTAAGAAGATATCTTTTGACAACCCGTTGTCTAAAATGAATTCAACCCATTATTTTACCACTAGCCGGTATTGTAGGTACAGCAATAGAAGGATTTAAAATAGTAGAGTTAGATGCAAAAATACCTGCTTTTCCTTTTGGGTTGTGGCTGTTAGAGTGTACAAGTTTGCAGCTTACCATTCAATGGTTCATAGAGCCTTCAGTCTACCATTAACACCAGAATCTCAGCAAACTGAGCTTAAATTATATCAATAGATCATAACAATGGATTTCCAAGAAAAACAAAAAAAATATTACTAAGAAAGAGTATAGCCTCACTATGTAGTTAATTTACCCTAACATAAAAGTCATGGAACCCATGAAATATATTTCAATAACTTATGTTGGTAACATCTCCGAGAAAATAGGAAATATTCTTAGTAAATTTAATTATAAAGTAGCGTTTAAAAGTCAAAATTGGTTATCAAACATTTTATTTAACGCCAAAGACCGTACAGATACAATTTTAAAATCAGGAGTGTATGAGTTAAGATGTCCCACATGTAGTGCACGATATATAGGAGAAACAGGAAGAAACTTCGAAACTAGATGTACAAAACATTACCGCTCCTTCAGACTACAGCATTCAGATAGTACTTTTGCAAATCATATTCTAGAAAATAATCACATATTCCCAGATATCAATAAACTCAAAATTACTCACAACTGTTCTAAAGGTAGAAAATTAAATTTATTAGAAACCCTTGAAATTATTATTAAATGAAAAAATAATCCTTCCATTAACTTGCTTAATGACCAAACCGATTTATATAAATCTCCTTTGTTTGAAATAATTTAATCCTCCCCTTTTTGCGGAATGTTCTGTGTCATAATTATCTCTACGTAAAAACCGCCATTCGTTAATCTTTTCTCTACCTGTTTAATCTATTTAATCTGTTTTGTCCGATTTGTATTATTGTATGTAATTCATAATAATTTTTAATCATAATAATTTCTATGTAATTTTCCACCTCTCCTTATACTTTATGTTTTACTGTTGTATATGTACTATGTAAATTTTCTTTTATATTCATACTTGTTTGTATCACCGTCAGATGATGGCCTTGTGATATAGTACATAATAATTGTGTTTTATTTATTTTCAATAATAAGCTATCACGTAGTAACGTCCACCACCATTCAATTTTTTATAAAAAATATGGCTTATTCGTAAAAAAAAGATGTTATTTTATTACTACAATTGTAATCGTGATACAAACGCAGCATCTGAATTGTACCTACAAACATACAAGGAAAGAACACGGCCAAGTAAAAGATTGTTTGCAAAATCTGAAAAAAAAATAAAAGAATATGGATAATTTTGTAAACCAAAAGTAGCCAAAATAAATATAATTGAATATTCAGAGATACGTGTTTTGGCATACAATACTTTTAAACCAACCGCATCTGTACAAAAAATTGAACTAGAGTGTAACGTATCTAAAGAAACAAACAAGAAAAAATTCAAAACAAAATAATTTTAAGTTTTATCATCATTATATTAGAAACACTTTGTATCCAACTGATTTTGAAAGAAGATTAAATTATGTTTCATAGTTTATTGAAGAAAGTCAAAAACAAACTTTTTTCTTGGTCAATTCCAGTTACTGACGACGCAAAATTTACAAACAATAGATTAAATCATATTTACTGAGCGAGAGAAAATCTACACTTAACTATTAAAAAACAAGATCAACATGTGTTCTCTATGTATTTCTGGTATTGCATTCTTGGTACAAAAATTTTAAGTTAGTATGTTTATGAAGAAAATCTGAATTCCAAACGCTATCTGTTATTTTTACAAAATGAATTAAAAGAAATACTGGATGCTCTTCTATTGAACTTGTTGCAAAGTTTCAAGTATTTTTAACATAATGAAGCGCCTGCTCACAATGTACACATCGTAACAATTTAATTGTCAGAAAAATTTCCTAATTAAATAGGTAATAGAAATTCATTTTTTTTGTGCGAAACTTTCAAGGATAAAGTTTACAATAAAAAGCCACATAATATTGATGATCTGAAAACCAAATTCAGAAGAGCTCTAACAGAAATTAGACATAATACTTTATTAAAACTACACAATCAGGCCTATTCTGTAACTTTTCTAGTTAAAGATATTGTTCAGTAACAACATCGTTATGGTGAAACTCGTAACGATTTTCTTAACAATAATGTTCAGTATTCCTATTCACTAAAGACAACATAGTTAATTACTTCCGTAACAATTTATCTTTATATAAAGTACAATGAAGCTAGCATTCGATCACTGCTTTGCAAGCGTGCGATTGGTATGTGCATGCATCTATCGCATTTCGACGATGTTTCTCTTTTTAATGTTTACAAATTCCTAACCTTATAAAAATATCAGCTAAATATAAAATTCATATAGGGAAAACTACATAGGCTATTGGTGTTATTAATTTTATTTGAAAACAATTATGGAATGTATAATAAAAATACTTAGAAGTTACGCTGACGCTGATACATGAGCGAATTAAAATTCTTGTACATAAAATAATAAATTGCTTAAAGTCAGATACATGACATAATTAAACGTTTAATTATATGTAAAATCATACACAAATTTTATTAGATTTGATTGAAAATATTTATTTTATTCCGTAATATTTTTTTTACTTATTTACAATAGTAGGAAATATTAATATAAGCATGTTTCCCACTTGAAATATATAAAATATATTATTATAATTCTTATTTTGAACATTTATAGAAGTAAATTGTTAGGTTAAGAATATCTTTAAGCCTTAACAACCACAGTGAGCGTGATTGTTAACTTAAAGACTGTTCATAACCACACATCTTTAATTTGACAATCAAAATATTTAGCGGACGCGTTACTGAATACGAATTCTTTTCGATATTGTTAACTTAACAATTGTCCTTGAGTTAACAACTTCATACATCTTTAACTCTTAAAGACTTGCTTACTGAATAGGCATGATTAATGTATTAAAATGTTGTCAACTATGTATTCAAGAAAATAGTGGTCAATTTAAAGCATTATTACAATTATTAATTTAATTTAAAGTAATTTTATTTATTATTAATTAGATTGTTAATAAAGCTATTGTGTATGTTATTGTTTCAATAAAATATGTTAATTATTAATTTTAACTAATTCCAATAAACAAAAAAACGTGACATTGTTCTCAAATTCTAAATTCTGTTTCTTGCAAATTCTAATATCTGTTAAAATATGTTTGAAATCAGTAAAAATAAGCTTTTTAATGAACCAAACTTTGGCTTATATTTCAAAAACCAAAAGTCCATGTCTGTAATTGGTAAATACATTACCATTACAACTATAGTAACAAAACAACAAATCATTTTTTGCATTCAACAAATAAGCCATATTTTTATAACAATTAATCTGAATAAATAAAAAATTATATAAGAACTATTTTGTTTTTAACTCCAAGGCACTCTAATAATATGTAGCAATAATTGTTTTATCAATTTTTTTTTTCAAATTCTAAAAAAAATAATTAAATGAGACAAACTACACTTTTGAAATCGGTACAAAAACTTTTCTATGAACTCATAGCCAATTAGGGTTGCCATTTAAAAAAAGGCAATTTTGATTTATATCTCAAAAATCAAAAATGCCCATGACTTTTATATTAATTTATTTGAAATTTACACAAAAATATCTACAGAATGCATTTTTTATTTTTGTTCTAGAGTAAATAAATAAATTAATAATAAAATTACTGTGGCAAAAGAAAAATCAACTGGAAGAATATTTACCAGAAATTGCTTTAGATGCATACAAAGAATGTGACGTCAATATTTACCCAACATTAAAAGTATTTTTACAAATATTATGCACTTTATCCGTTAACGTTGCTTCTGCAGAGAGAAATTTATCTGCACTGAAAAGGTTAAAATCCTGGCTAAGAGCCACTATGTCTCAAGAAAGACTAACCCACTTAGCTCTATTACATATTCACAGGTATTTGGATATTAATAATGACAATATTATAAACAAGTTTGCTGGTAAAGACAGAAAACTTAATTTTATAATTTAAAAAATATTTTAAATCATTTTTTTTGTCATAAAAAGTCTTTGAATACTTTATTTTTATTTTTAATGTTTTATGTATGTTTATTTTGTTTGTTATAATATTATGTTTTTATTTAAAATAAATTAAATTTTATTTTATTATTCTCATATTGTTTGTTTATACATATTTTTTTTAATTGCCGGCTGCCGGTGCGTTATCGAGCCCGAAATGGCAATTCACGATTGGCGATAATGTCGTTGCAAATGATGCGACCAGGGTCTGGTGAAAGATATGCAGCGACTGGCACCGCCGATTTAGGACCGTTGAAGCTTCACAGATGGCGCATAGAGCGACGTTTATTAAATTAAAAATTGCCGCCACACGGATCAAGTCTCGGTTCAATTTTTAGCATTTCAACGGTAAAAGCGGACAAGCTGAAGGGCTGTGTATCTTCCGGTCCGCTTTCATCGTGTCTCACACACTTCACTATATGTTCGGTTAAACTTACCACATCCGCAAAACTTTTTAAACAAGCTACGCCACCAATTACTGGCATGCCCCTTTCGTTTCGCGAATGTGAATCAAAAACATGATATCGACCCGCCATCTTAAAAACCGACATCGATAAATAATTACAAGTTATTATTGCGGTATCGTGTAGAAAAAATCTTGGCGTTACGCTACTTAATGTTAAAAAACCATCGATTTCTTTTTCTAATGTACCATGCGCATCTAAATCCTCCCTAAAAAGAATTCGCACCTTTCTATCATTCACCACAAACATTGAACGTACTTCGTTGACCGACAAATATTCGGTTAGTATGTTATCATGTACTATTTGTAAAAAGCGCGTCTTTTTTCAATTTCGTGCAGTTCAAAATCATGAATCTACTTCATCTTTAACGGAACATATAAATTCAAATAATCACAAAATTAATTTTGAAGGAACTAAAATTTAAGCAAAAATTAATCATTTTCACACTAGGATAACAAGAGAAGCCATCGAAATTAAAAAAGACCAGACAATCTAAATAAGAGAGATAATGCTTTACGTTTACCATCTACTTAGAAAACAGCATTGTCAACAACTAAATTAAATTAAAAAAAACCACTAACAGCTTCTTTACCAACAACATTTAATTTAAATACAACACCCAAATCACAACCAGTTCCTTTACAAGTTTTGACTGTAGAAACATCAATTAATCTACCAACTACCAGAAGTTAGACAAGGAAACTTTACACTCAATAAAGTTTCTTGTAAGTTAGCTTTGACAACAAAATTAGTTTTATATAACAATGTCATATTGATATTTATTATATTATATCAAAAATAGATATAATAAATTTCTCCAGATGATGGCAGATGAGATTCTGCCGAAACGTCAAAAAATAATGAATCGACAAACGCGAAAAAAACCGAAAATAAATAAAAATAAATATATATATATATATATATATATATATATATATATATATATATATATATATGTATATATATATATATATATAAAAAAACAAATATTGCTATTTATCATTTATCATTTGTTTTTTTATTATTTGTCTAATATCTAATGATATACTTAATTGTAAAAAACGTAAATAATGTAAAAAATAATCATAAACAATGGACATAAATAGAATTAAACTTATTACAATATAAAATTGATAGACATTCTGCACGCATACATTTTACGAAAACTTTTCAAATAATCTAAATATTTCATAAAATATTATATATTTGTTCATTTCAACATCACTATTAAAACGAAATAAAATATGAAATTGTTTACATAAATTATCATCTCTTGTTAAAAAAATACTTAAAAGTACAAAAGCGCCTTTTGCGACAATGTCAATTAAAGGGTTCTAAAAATTTTTAACTAAAAACTGAATAATTCATATAAAAGTTTTCTGATATAAGCGTTATATTAAGTAATTATATTTTTGAGAAACCTAGGATAATTTTTTTTTTTTTTAAATAATAAAAATGTTAGAATTAGTTAGGTACAATAAACATTTCTATGTACACTATATCGAGCAACATGCTATAACAAAGACGTGATAAAAATTGATTAACAGAAAAAAAAAATTTTATTAATAAACCGTTAGTTAGGTTAGTTAGGTTTTATAGTATATAATTTATTTTATATTGCCTCAAAACTTATTGCTTGTCGATGCAAATTCAAATCTCAAAAAAATTCTTATTTTTTACAATTTTCAAACTAATAATTAATTTGTTTTAAAAATATTTAAATAAAATTTTGAATTTGACATTAGTATAAGAAATGCAGAAAATTGTATCATTTCAGAATAGTTCATAACTAAAAGAAAATTACAGAAAAATAAATCTTTAATTCAAGATCCATTAAAGAATTTAGATTATGAATGTAATAAATGCAATGACAAAACTATGAATCAATAGTAAAGAGTTTCTGAAACAGTAGAAAGACAACATTCCATTCCAACATAAGAAAACTATTTTGTATAAAACACAAAATCAAAGGTCAAGTCAGAATGTGTGCAACAAGTTTAAAGAAATTTAATTCTAATAAAACATTAAAATAACATTACTTATCTCACAGCCCTTAAAATGTTTGTAATTTTTGCAAAAATAAAGAGTGCTGGTATGCATTACATAATAAATCCAAAAAATATTTGACCGTCATCTATAATCAATAAATATCACCATAGTGTCAAAATTGATAAAAAAAATGTTTTTAAGAAAAAACTGTATTTCGGAGATAAATTTTTCAAAACATTATGTAAGATGCAAAATGTGGAAAAAGGGAAATTAAATAAAATTAAAATATTACGATTATTACCGTTGTGTATATTTTTTTTGTGAAAAAATATTTTACATGCCAGTGCTATTTTTTTAAAGATTTGGAAAATTCAATAAACTTTACAAAATGTCGAATTGTAAACGGAAATGTCAACATTTGATTAAAATTGTCAAAAATGTTAAATAGTCAAATATAAAATTTTTAATTATTAATGAAAATGTCACAATTGTTATAAATTGATTAATATTACACAGTAATGTCAAAATGTCAAAAAAAATTGATTGTTTTATTATAAACTGGAACACGGTCATTTTACAAAATAACATGATAGTTTTAACAAATTTGACATATGTATTAGATTTATTATCATATTTTACACAATTAACATATTTCCGTTCCAGAGAAACAATAACTGCAAAATAATAAATTTTCAAGAAAGACAAAAACGATAGCTATTTTTTATAAATAAGTTTAATAGAAGTGAAACTTTTGATTGGTAATAAATTTAATGTAAATATGACTTAAGTATAGATAGTTTTAATATCTTTCTGCTGGATATCTATATGTCATGCGCTTGGTGTGTATTAGCTTCGCTTCCCGACAGAACGTATATAAGTACATAATATATTAAAACCTTAGATATTATGGTTTGGTCTATGTCTCGTTCGTCTATTGTAAGAAATATAGAAGTTAGTAGATGCTAAAGGGTGTATAGACAACTATTTCTCTTGATGCATAAGATAAAATAATTGTTTTTTTAAATGCATAAGTTTGTTTCCTATATTATGTATCTAAATATAATTCTACAATAAATGTTTATTTGACTCCACCAAACTTGTTTTAGTAAATCTAACCCCAAAACACGGCGGATAAAAAAACCTTTAAACGGCAATCTCCGAATGAAGTCTATGCGACATGAACCCTTTGTCCACTTGCGTCTTCAATTATGTTAACCGATGCATTAGCTATCTTGGCGCCCGTATACATGTAACTTCCTATACTAGTCAAGAGTATAGAGGCCTCTTAAATATTATGCTTATCCATTTAAAGAAATGTTTAAATAATTTAAATTTGTCTATTTTACTTAAAATTATTAAAATTTACAACAAGAATATAAAAATATTCAAATTTCCCCATTAATAAACATTACAATAGGTAGGCATAAATAATTTCGAAAAAGACATATTTTTAAAATGCACAATAGGCGTTTTTTTCTATAATTTATTGTTTTAATATATTTGTAGGATGAAACAAATAAAAGAAACGGAACGTCATTTAGAAAGAAAAAGAAGACAAGGAAAATAATACAGAATAAAAACACTATAGCAATACTCAAATACATCTCCCGTAAATCAACTTCTAGTTCTTTTAATATTGTTGCTTCAAGTACTGACAAAAAATACTTCTTCGAATGTTGTTAAAAAAAAGACCTGCCTCACATACTGACAAAAAAGTAGAACGTTCATCAAGTTCTAATGAAGAGTTTGCTGCACAATTTATTCCGTCTATTTCTATGAAAGATGTTAGATTATGGCCTAACAAAATTGACAACAATAAAAGAGTATTCCTGGTACGTTAAGTTCCGTTCGCAATTCAAAATTTAGACGTCAATTTTAGTGAAAGAGTAAAACTTGATACAATAAAAGCCAAAGGTGAAACAAAAAAGCATTAGCGACTGGATTTTTCAAATTTTGCCTAATGGTGAAAAGCTGTTAAGATTGTGTATGGTGTATTCACATTAAAAAAAGTACATATACACATACACTGTTCTATAATCTTTGTCAATCAAGTTTTAAAACGGAAAATGGTTTTAACAAATGGTAGAAACATAATCTCAAAATAAGTCAACAACAAGAAATAAGACAACTTTTGATAAACTACAACAGAGTATTGATAAGGAAATCAAAAAATAGAAAAAAAATCTTACAAAAATACTTAATATAATTAGATTCTTGACAAAACAAAATTTGGCGTTTTGAGATCATCAATTTGTTAGCTAAGTACGACCCAGTATTACGTAAAGAGGTAGTAAAAATTAAGATAGGTAATAAATATAATATCTCCTAATTGTAGTCAAAGATTCAGAATGAATTCATAAAAATATTAGGAGGCGCAGTGAGAAAAACTATTAAAAGTTGATACAATTAAAGCAAAAACTGGGTTGTTTTGGGGATTTTGTCGGATTAGGGTTTGATGGTAAGTTAATTATAATACATATTTCTGTTGATTCCATTTCCGGAATATTTATTAACGCAGTTAAACTGGGAAACTAAATTCTATTGTTTTCCGATCCACGGATATTATACCTTCGTAAATCTTTCATCTCTTTTGCAACTTAAGAGCCCGATGCGCAAAGCAGGGCCTCTCTCCAACATTCCGGGTAGACGCCGCTCTCCCAAATCAGATTGTAGATTTTCAGCAACCGCTCCGTCATGCGGGAAGGAAGCTGCCGGATAACCTGATAAGGCACGTCGTCCTGGTGCGGAGGAGGTACCCATACTGTTAATTGCCGTTTCCAACTCTTCTGAGGAAAAAAAAGAGTTGAAGGGCAAAGAATCCGGAGAAGAGAAATTTAACTGAGTTTCTAATTCATCTTTTTGACGCAGAAATTACTCACTATAATTTTGAGAGCTACTGGCAGACACAAATTGAGTTGCCAATGCGTCTGCAATGTTGGCCGCTTTGGTGACTTCGTGTCCGTCAACGATTAGGATGGGAGCCACAGAGGGAAGTTTCTTTCCCGTCACGGCTCCCACCTTTTTCCACACTTCGCCAACCAAAGTGGTCGGCGTGATTGTCGACACGTAGCTCTCCCATGATCGTTGCTTGCTTTCAAGAATTTTGCGGTGGAGTTTTTTTGAAACATATAAAAGTTTTCTTTTTCTCTTCCTCAGCTACTTGGATATCGTCGTTCCACCAAGGAACCGACGGACCGGCCAGCTGCCCGCTGGATTTGGGACAAACACATCTGCTGCTCGGACAATACAAATAGTGAAAACCTTCACGGCGGTCTCGACATCCTCACAATTAGATTTTGGTGGAACCAGACTGGCTTGGAAACCTTGCCAGTCTGCGCGGTCGAGACACCATCTACGGTGGACGGACTGTCTGATCCGTTTGACAATGGTTTTAATGACAATAGGAAAGTGATCGCTGCCGTGAAGGTCCTTTAATACATGCCACGATAAACGTGTAGCTAAACGTGGGGACAATAAAGACAAATCATTATAATTGTTATATTGCCCCTATACATAATTGATTTGACAACTTTTTCATAAACGAGTGCAGCACATTTTTCATTGTCACACTTAAATTTTTTTTTGTCAATAGTTTATTTCGTCCATTCTTCTTTTTCACATTCAAATCTAAAATAATTAATACTTAATAATGTTATCTTAACGCTCCAGCATCATATTTACCAATTGAAGATAACGAATCTGATAACTGTACCACTTTATCTTCCACTTCACTTTCTTTCTTTTTATAATAATTAATTAAATTACTAATATTCTTTTTTTAAGCGTGGTATAATTACAACTTAATTTTTTCACAATAATATTCAATATACAATATGCTAATATACTTTGCAATAACATACATAAATGAAATTAAATTTAATATTATTTTAAATTCATTATTTTTATTACGCAAAATCTACTTTATGTAAACAATTTTTTACTTAATTTTATTTGAAATTATTTTTAAAAACTAAACATTTAATAAATTATATTTCATCTATTAATTATAGTTTATCTGCAATAAACACAGCTATCTTTAATATAAACATAAAACTATATTAAATAATTAAACATGTTATAATTAATTACACAATACAATTTTAAATTATATTTTTTACTTTCTCTACAATAAATATAAAATCGATGAATTATGAATGAATAATTGTGAACAAAGGCATATCATACTTTACTTTTTCTTCATCAATATTTTAAATACATTTTAAAATGTTTATCAAATAATTCTATTTCATTTACTTTCATAAGCTAAATATGTAATATTATAATAATATTAATACCAAATTAAATTAATTTTAAACATATGATCAAATATAATAAATTTATATTATTAAATCTATCATACCGTAGAATATTAACTTTTTATTTATAATTTCAATTACTTTTACCTATTTTCTTTCTCTTATTCAATTTTTTAAACAATAAATATGTATTTACATTTTGCTATAAAATGTTTTCTAAGCTCCATTCAGTTTAACTTAATAAATTTAATTCATTAATATAATAAAAAATTGTTTATAAATTTGATCATTTTATCAATTAGTTAAACTTTAAATATATATATATATTATTTATAAAAACCATATTATATACAATTAAATCTATTAAATTTTAAATATTAAACTTCAGTTAGAAACTTTTTTTGAAATTTATAACGGTTACAGAATTATTCAACCGTTCCAATAATTTTAATTAATACTACATAATCAATAATAATATCAAATTATTTGTATAATTACAAAAACAAATTATCTATCATTTAACATGAGATTAAACGTCTCATTCATTGTTTACCAATAAATATATTTTCAATTTCTTGCTTAACTTTTATGTTTTTTTACTTTACCTATATTCTATCATATAAAAAACCTTTCTATTTGCTATAAAATAATAATCTACTTAATTTAATTATTAATAATAATATGTGATTTATTTTTTTCATAATTTTTTTAAATTACATGAATAAAATCACTTTGGGTATATACATTTTTGTCAATCTCAAAAATAACTACTTTATTATTTATCTTAATAATAATATAAAATATTATATAGGAAGTTATCCTTTACAATATTTTTATGTTACCGTGACAATAACAACTTTTCATTTTTAGTTATGCATACGTACTTTTTATCTCATTTATTTTCTACAACTTTAAAAGATCTACAATCCTTTACATACATTATATATCTCATTACTTTATTATTTTCTTATTCGTTATCTAATTAAGATTTAATTAACTTGTATACCATCTAATCGAATTTCTCACAACAGCACGTTTTTATTTATCAATTTACATTTACTATCTTATATAATGTTAAACTATCTATTTGATTAACATTTACTACTATTTTTAAATTTCTTAATTATTTTCTTTCTCTTATTTTGTTCAACCCACCGAAAATGTCTACAATATTTTTTGTTTATTTACATTTTTATTTCATTGTTTCTAAATAACAACAATTTAATTTTTCAATAAATTTGTTATTTTTAAAAAACAGCTTCCGTATTATATTTTGTATTTTATTGTGTGTTTCTTAAATTAAAGGCTAGTTCTCGGAAGTTTTATTTTTAAAGTGTGTTTTTTTTAGATATCTCACTGGATATGTGGAAACACATCTTGGATAAATGATGCGTCAGCGAACCTTTTACAACCAACAACAAGAATCAAGACTTCTTGATGATGGAATATACGGACCATTTAAAGAACAAACAAAAAAATTTAACCGGCGGGTTTTGTTCATATCTGCATGGTATCACTAATAAATTTGGTGATATTGACATTTTCATCGAAAAAACAGAGAAGATGAAACCAGTTAACAGTTTGTATAATTTTTTTGTTGACTATTTTGACTTTAAATTTAATGGAAAGTTATTCCATATTAACAATGTTTTCATTAGTGAACCGGTGTGTTACGAATCTAAAGAAACATGGATTTTGCGGACAATATCTATGTTCAATATGGATCTTTGCAAATTGCGCTTTACAAAAATAGAAACATTATTTTAAGTATATATTTAGAGCCGAGTTCTTTATAGACGGCGTCTGCGTCGACGATAGAGAGATAGAATAAATATAACTTGCGTATTAATTATGAAAAAAAATGAATGCCAAATTCCTTAAAAAAATTATGTCACTTAAAAATATTATAATTTTTTTGAATTTATTCTTTTTTGAGATTATAATTTTTAATTTTTGTTTGAAATAATTATTTTAATTTTATTAAGGAATTTGAAATTAATTTTTTGGAATTGTTCTTTATTTTTATTATTTAAAAGAGGTTTTTAGCTGGTAGAAACCCGGCACTACTGTGCAGCATTGGCCTTCAGTGTCTTAGCTGAAGATTTTCCCCTTAAAAAAAAGAATTAAAATAAATGTTTTTTTTAGTTTTAATTAAAATCCAACACCTAAATAATTTCTTGTATTCCTTGTATAACAAATAAGTGTTTTAATTAAAAATAACAAACCCTGTTCTACTATTTAAATAGTTAATTAAACTTAAACTCAATGATTTATTGCTTCATGTAGTGATAAGTATAATCACAAACTCAATAATTTAATTTATTAATTTATTCTATGATAAATATAATTAATTTTACAACAATAAGTTTAACTAAATAAATTTTCTTTCTTTCGTTTTTAGGTTTGTTTCATAGCCTTTGCCGGTCCTATTAAATGTAAAAAAAAATATTATTTGATTTTATAAGAATGATTATTAGCAAAAACACCCAATGCTGCTGAAGTAACGATTGGCTCGTATATTAATAATTCCTGATTAATTTATTTCTATTTATAATTCTACAACCTTATAAACCATCAAATTTATAATGCTTTATTAATTTGTTGGATAAATGAACTGAGTTCATCAATTAATCATTTTGTATTCATGACAATTTTATTTTTCATCACTAATAATTAAAACATACAAAAATTAAAATAAATAAATAATTACTGATATTTTATTCCGACAAATTGGTTTGCAATTCATAATACATAATGTACGATGTATGTACTACTTGATGGCGTTCTAATGCTTCTTATATATATATATATATATATATATATATATATATATATATATATATATATATATATATATATATATATATATATATATATATATTCAAAATTACATATTTTAACATTCATTCATTTGTTAGTGTAAAATTGTTGGTAATAAATACAAGATTGTTTGGCGGAATTTTAATGGAGCGTATTATAACTATTTTATTTCGATAAAAAATAATATCCACATTAAATTAGAATATTCGATTATGAAATTTAAGAAAATATGTAAAGTGAGTGATGAAAATTGCTGCCGTTGTAGAAGGACAGCTTGAAGCATATGAAGATCAATTATTAGAGACAACAAAAATTAAAATGGACGGGCAAGCGAGAAATTCCAACAACTGGGGAAGAAATTTAAATGAGCCATCTACAACATATGGAAATATCTACATCACAAAAAAATTAAAATATCCTTGACATTATTACCAGTTATTTTTTTGTGACTAACAAATTGAGATTGATTAACGAAATATGTTATAAATCAATACAAACGCAGCTGAATTATGAAGAAGCTTTTAAAATCGTAACAAGCTAAATTAAGTTCTCTATAAATGAACAAATAAATTACTGCTGTGACCTTGAGTTAAATTAAGAAGCTCTGATTGATGTTAAAAAGAAATTGCTACTAATCGATATAAACAAACTAAATTGCGAAGAAGTTCTCAACATTTAAAATTGTAATGAGCTAAATTAAGAAGAAGCTCCGAATCAACACAATTAAATCAGTACTTCAACTATGAGCTAAATTAAGAAGAAGCTCTGATTGGTTAGTGCTAAATGACATGACAATTTTAATTCAAATCTTTTTAAATTCATTTCGACTTAAAATAACTAAAGGTTAATTAGTTAGTAATATGTTATTTCTGAAATTAAAAGTAACAAATGTCTCTTTGTTCAAGTATATATTACATTATGTTTTTGAACAGTACGAATGTATGAATTTGCTTGTACCTTGATTATGCACAGCAATCTGTATTCACCGCTTTTATTTAACATTGATCTAATTTAAGAAGCTCCGATAAGTTGATGCTAAATGACAACAATTTTAATTCAAATTTTATATTCAATATAAATATTTTTATAAAGAAAGTTTTAAGTTTTTTTTTATTAAGTCAATCTTGACACATACATAGTGTTAAAAAAAGTGATTAAATATACAACAATATCCGCTTATTACATAATATTTGAAATAACAGCTGCCAATTCTATGATCAATTTTTTTTCTGTAATGTATTTCATCTCCAAAAAGTTAATTAGTTTTTTTTTTTAATTGTGGTTGCAACTCAGAATGCTGAGTATTAAAAATAAAATAAATTCATACAGTTTAATTAATAGTTTATTTTCAATTCAAAGTTTTTATAAAAATTAAACAATGTTTTTTTAAAGATTTTTAACATCAGTAATAGTCAGTTTTTGGGACTATACGTTTTTTTAGCAGTTTTATTTTATTAAAAAAAAAATGTACAAAAAAAAAGTTTTCAGAAAGATTTAGGATTTTTACGACATCTAAATTATCTCTAGGGATCATTTCATTACCGTTTGCTGGGGGGCCAATTATATTTGTATTATCTACCTGGAAGTTATTCAAGGGTGAAAAGGGTATTGTATATCTATAATAAAAGAAAACATTGAAAATAACAATTAAATTCAGGTGACCGAGATAATCAATTTGACGTGATTTGTTAGGTTAGGTTAGGTTAGTTTTTTGTGATTTGTCCCGTTAGGTGTGGCCGTAGCCAGTTCCTGCAACTTACAAACTTGAGACAGATAGGCTAATAATTTTTAGTGCAAGTTTTTTTGTTCTTAAAGTTTGTGCTGCGTTATTTTCTGGAATTAGTACGGGTAACGTGGACTGCCGTTTCCTAAAACTAGCAAGCGTTTCTCTTTATTTTCTAGCCTATTATTGGTTTCTGTTTTGCCAGTACTGTAAATGCTGGGAGCTGCTAAGTTTTCTCCTAAAAAAGCTTTGCTTGGGTTTAGGCCGGTAGTTTGGTTTGTTTGCTCTAGCAAAAAGATTGAAATGTTTTAGTTTTTAGCGCTGGCTCAGAATACCACATGTTTGGAGATGTGAAATTATAATTAAATAAACAATAATTTGTCTAGAACCACGATTTTTATTATCCACCCTGGGAAATACAGTACAATATTATGTATAATAACATAAAAAAATCAGCTCAATTAAAATTACTTTCCAATAATATGAAGTAGTGATTGAACTCTGTCTTCGTTTTAAAACATCGATTAATTACAATTATATTTTTAAATTATTAATTAATAGTGTAAAATTGTGTTGTATACAATCGATATTTCCTTTAATAACAGAAAAAAATATTTTCTTATTTTCGTCGTTGTTTCTTCAAATACATTTTTATGTATCTGGTATTTTTTCTCTTCCCATGGTTTTCAAGGAATATTTTTCATTGTATTTATTTGACTAAATGCAGTGGCGTCCGGTTAAAAGAGGTTTGAAATAGTGTTTTCATTAAATTAGATTAAACAATATTGTTAATGATGGGAATTTGATCATTCTTGTCGATTGTGAAATAACACACTGCGATTTGTGTTTATTTGTTTTATTTTTGGTTGCGTGAGTGTACGCTGCGTGCACATGAGACTGAGTGATCTATGACTGACGGGCTTGAGCGCAAATTTTGTTAACAAATATTTATATTAAACTTTGCATTGGGTTTGAGTAATTGATTTTGAACTTTTGTTTTTTATTAAACTATATTTAATTGTCTAACTCTTTAGACATTGCAACACGATGGAGCTACAACTACTTTGCTATAATATCTTTAATTTGTATTTTGTAATCAATTAAAATGAACTCAAAGAATTTCTGCACAAACAAGTTTTGTTTAACAACTTTGATTCGAAAGAGAGACCTAATCAGAAATACGTCATCACAAAGCAATTAAAAAATGCAAATTAAGAAAATCTGGATAACAGATAACATGTTACATTCAAAAAGTCATCATACGTGTTTCAATAAAATACAATATGTATTGTTTATATTACATCTAAATATGTGCTTTTGTATCCATTCTTCTTAATCTCTCGTTATATTGTGTGTATCAAAAAGTAATTATAAAGCTTTCAATTAAGTTTAAATTATATCGTCATACAAAAATTGAATCTTTGGAAGGATACTACGTTTTTCTGAAGCTATGATCTCAGTTTTAAGATTTTAAAAGTTACTGTTATAGCCCTATCAAAAAAACATGATATAAACACGGGCTTTATTTAATAAGTTACAAAAAATGCATAGTAGGGATAAGTAAACCAATTTTAATATTATTTTTATAAAAAAAAATAACTCAATTTAATTGATTAATAGTTTTACTTAATTTAAATTTTATATTATTTGTTTTGATATCATTTATATTTAATTTTTATTTGATGTACCTGGTACAAAAGTTCCTCTTTGTCAGATCTTGTGTATATATATGGGATATTTTTTCTGAAAGATTGTTGCATGTTTATCAAATTATAAAATAATACCATAGGCCAACGTCGTGTGTTTTTACATTTAGCATTATAATTTCCAGTTTGTTAGATTTCTACCGGTACCTTCAATTGGTTTAATTATTCACAAAACTTTATCCTCTAGCTTTTATTATAACCAGGTTGTGTGCCTACATTAAGGTGTCCACATTTCTTTAGGACCCAACCGAGACATACAACCAAAAAAAAAGAACGACAAATGTAAAGAAATTACATTCTTGCATTTGTTTTTATAAGTAGAAATTTGTCATGAATTTTATTTTTTATAGTTCGTTTCATTCATGATTGCTTCTACTACTTCTACTTCTATTATCGTGATTTTTTTATTATTCCTAGAAAAGTTTTTTTAGTTAACCGGGACAAATAACTGTTCCGAAAAGAATTGTCGGAACGAAGAACTTAAAACCGGAACAATTAACTGTCCCGAAAAGAATTGTCGGGACACCGGGACGAGAAAGTTAAAACCGGGACATATGGACACCCTAAACACGGGAGACACATCATTGTCATTATAAAACTTTAAAGATTAATTTATGAATGATAAATAACTTTTTTAAATATTTACTTGCTTATCTGTCAATTGCGTAGGAATACAATAAAAGCAAACATGCTATTTTAGTTAGGCCAAAAACCATTTGTTTTCTCGCTCGCATTTATTATAGTTGTTATATTTTGTCTCGCTTTATTTAGATATAATTCCTACAGTAATGTTCACGGCAACATTTGTTTTCGCATTCGCACTTATATCTGTTATATTTGGTCCTGCTTTATTTAAAAACTAAAAAATTATTAAAACTTTGCTACTTGTTTACAAACAATAAGCGTAGCCTCTTTTAACATAAAAATGGCAGGAAACGATAACACTGGTAAGTTATGTTAAAATTATTTATTTTCATATTAATTAAAATTTTATTATTATTTTAGAGAAATTGAGTGAATTATTTATCGTAAATGAAGTACAAGAAGCACTTTCTTGTACTTCATACGCACCGGCTTTTCTGATCAGCCTCCAACAATCGATAATAAGTATTTGTTTAATAAAGATACATTTTTTTATGTATTATTTTTAACTGATGGTTTAAAATTTAAAACTTTATTTTTGTACAGTGGACACTGTGCTAAAACTGTTAATAGACATTAATAACCTAAGAAAAGAATTAGAAAAAGCAAAAGCCTCTTCTAATTTAAGAGAGGAAGAGTCTCGGAAGAATTCAGAAACGGCGTCCGTGATAGAAACTGTGAGTATAATTATAATTGTATGTCATATTTTATTAATATGTGATTATTGTTTTAGGACAACGGAGGAGGCAGAGAAGGCAGAGGAGGATGGCGTGGTGGCTAAAGAAGCGGCAGTGGTGGCAGAGGAGGATGGCGTGGTGGCCAAAGAGGTGGCAAGAGAGGGCGTGGAAGCAGACGCCGCCGTCGTCAACAAGTAAGTGTTTTATTTATGATTTTAATAGAATTGTTTATTTTTTTAATAATTTTTTGTTACAGGCAGCCGAGTTTTGTTTGCTTAATCAACGTGCAAGTTTTTAAAAAGCTTAAGAAAAATCTTTTATTGTGTGAACTTTACATAATGTAGGTTTACATACAACTAACTAAATTACTACAATTAAATCATTCATATAATAAAATAATGCTGACTATTCAACGAGATTAGTCATAGAATTCACATTACATCACAACTGCCTTTATTTAAAACAAATTATATTTATTTGTAAAGAATATTATATAATAAGTTTCTTAATGTTATTGCTTTTTATTTTTTATAAAAAATGCATTAATAAAAAATTCCTTTATCAACTTTTTTTTAATTCATAGCTGGATGAAAAGTGAAAAGAAATAAATAATAGAGACGCAATAAATAAAACAATTTTAAATTTTTTGTCAAGTACAATTTTTTCAATATATTAAATCAAAATAAATTTATTTGCATCTCAATTACTAATTGATATAAAAATCACTTGTTTTGTTATATTGTTTTCAAGTGTTCTCCAATACAGGATCCCATATTATATAAAAATGTAAATATTGGCATCCATGCTATTATCCGGTATAGAAATTAAATTCGGACAGAAAAGCCTTATTTTTTATTCACAATAGTTGAGACAGTTTTAAGGATTTCTGTAAAGTGTTTTCCAATACAAAAATGTATATAAAAAAATATAAATTTTGATATTCATCGTGGTGCGAGTATAATGGTGTGTCCGTCTCGTGAACATGACGTCAAGTGGGTGATAGAAACTATACCAACGCGCAATTTACACGAATCGCACGCTTAAATTCATAATAATAATGCGAGTTCTTATCACCCACTTGGCGTCATTGTTTAGAGATTGCCACATCTCTATACTCACACCACGTTATTCATACTATTGCCTAAATAGAAAAAGGAATTAATATCGGGACAGAAAAACCCTTGTTTCATTTGATGTGCATTAGTTGAGACGGTTTTTGGGATTTATGTCAAGTGTTTTCCAATACAAGAATATATATATAAAAAAATATAAATTTTAATATCGACACTATTACTTAATTAGGAATAAAAATTAATATCGAGACAGATAAACCCTTATTTTATTTTATATGCAATAGTTGAGACAGTTTTATTTATATTAAAAAATATAAATTTTGATATTCAATACTATTACCTAAATAGGAAAAGAAATTAATATCAAGACAGAGAAACTCTTGTTTTATTTTATATGCAATAGTTGAAACAGTTTTTGGGATTTCTTAGTTGAAACAGTTTTTGGGGTTTCTGTCAAGTGTTTTCCAATACAGGAATATATACAGGGTGTCCGGAAAATACGTGTACAACGTTTGACGACAGACTCCTGACGTCAAAATAGGTCGATCTAAGCCGACTTAGTTATATCCAAAATTGTCTCGTTTAGCCGGTAGAGGGCGTCAAAAATTTGTAAATATTAAAAAGAAATTACCTGTAACAAAATTTTTTTAAGTGACCTTGTTGCTATGGCGTTTAATAATTTGACAATTATTGACAAATTGTCACCAGTCTATGAAATTTACTCAAGTATACAATCATCATTCTTGAATTACAAGTTCATTTTACCATTAAAAATGGAAAATTATACAAACTCTCAGAAAGTTGACATGCTCCTGGTATACGGGTTTTGTCAAGGAAATGGGCGTCAGAGTGTTAGGGTTTACATGGAGAGGTTTCCTAACCGTCGAATACCAAACCACCAAACATTTGCCAATATTGAGCGTCATCTTCGGGAAACGGGCAGTTTTGAGAAAAAGTTTGAAGGCAGGGGTCGTATGCGAACAACTCGAACTGTAGAAACAGAAGAGATGATTCTGGAAAGAGTTGAAGAAAAACCAAGTACCAGTACCCGTCTCTTAGAACGTGAGTTAAATGTTCCTAAAACGATTGTCAATGAGGTTTTAAGAGAACAGTTGTTACATCCTTACCACATACAAAAACTCCAGGAACTTTTACCGACTGATCCCCCCATGCGGCTTACATTTTGTCAATTTATTAGAAACAAAAGAATCCTTGTTCCAAATTTTTGTAGAAAAATTATGTTTACTGACGAGGCATGCTTTACAAGATCTGGGGTAACCAATCTGCACAACGAACATATTTATTCCGATGAAAATCCACATGCCATTAAAGTTGCACATCATCAGCATCAATTTAAAATTAATATTTGTGCAGGTATTATTGATCACTACCTTATTGGTCCCATTGTTATTCCAGACAGGTTAGATGGAACAATTTATTTAAATTTTTTGAAAGACACATTACCAATTCTTCTGGAGAATTTGCCCCTTTTACTTCGAAGGGAAATGTGGTATATGCATGATGGTGCCCCGCCCCATTTTTCTGTTGCCGTTCGGCAATACTTACATCATCAATATCCCAACAGATGGATTGGAAGAGGCAATGATGCACCAGTAAAATGGCCACCACGTTTTCCTGAGTTAAATATGTGTGACTTCTTTTTGTGGGGCGCTATTAAAACAGAAGTTTACAAGACTCCGGTAAACACACGCGATGATTTATTGCAGCGGATTTTAAATGCAGGCAACCATTTTAATAATCCCGAGACATTAGATAGGGTCCAATATCATTTTTTAAAGAGTGTTAATAAGTGTATTCAGCAAGATGGCGGTCATTTTACACATTTGCTCAAGTAATGTTTTTGTTTTACTTAGTTTCTTACAATAGATACTTTCAACTTTGTTATACTTTTGTTTTTTTTGACGCCCTCTACCGGCTAAACGAGACAATTTTGGATATAACTAAGTCGGCTTAGATCGACCTATTTTGACGTCAGGAGTCTGTCGTCAAACGGTGTACACGTATTTTCCGGACACCCTGTATATATATATATATAAAAAATATTAATCTTGATTTCCGCACTATTACCTAATTAAGAATAAAAATTAATATCGGGACAGAAAAACCCTTGTTTTATTTTATATGCAATAGTAGAGACAGTTTTAAGAATTTCAGTCAAGTGTTTTCCAATTCCATATCGTAAAAAAATGTAAATATTAGCATCCATTTTATTACCCAGTAAAGAAATTAAATTCGGGACAGAAAAGCCCTATTGTTTGTTGGATTTGCAATACTTGAGACAGTTTTCGGGTTTTCTGTCAACTGTTTTCCAATACAAGGTCTCATATCATAAAAAAATGTAATTAATGGCTATTACCCAGTATAAAAATTAAATTCAGAACAGAAAAGCCCTATGTTTGTTAGATTTGCAATAGCTGAAAAAGTTTTTAGTAAATTGTTTTTCAATATAAGGTTTATATCAGAAAAAATAAAAATATTGGGATACATGCTATTAGTTGGTATAGAAATTAAATTCAGACAATCTATTAAATAACTTTTATTTTTTCTAATAAAACTATGCGCAGCTCTCTTAAAATCATGCGAGCTAATTTGTCTGAGGGAAAGAGTTTTTAGGAGATGTTTTTAAATTTTGGGTCACTAACCTTAAAATAATAAAAATCTGTCTTAAAAGGCAATTTTACAAGTTATAGTGGTGCAAGACATCAATTTAGTTCATTTCTGTTAAATTAAAAAAAAAAAAAAAAATTTTAACGGGTCAAATTGACCCGCAGGACCAACTTATTATACATTGTTGGAAAGCTCGTGATAAACCCTATCAAAATAAATAAAAAAAAAAAATTAAACGGATTAGAAATTGCGCCCAATAATGTCAATTTTAAAATTTACCCCAAAAATAAGAGTTACAATTTTTTTTTTAATGATTTGATTTAAAAATACACTACATTAATTTATTCTAAAAATAATAAAACTTGTCCAAAGTCTTTACTACCAACCGTTCTCAAATTTTTTAGTGCAAAAAAGTTGAAAATTTGTCGAAAATTTTTATCGGCAATTTAGGGGTGCATTTTTTACCCTTGCCGATTTTGATAAAAATCATATTTTTGGCTAATTTGGGTATCATAAACACCGATCTGCTATTTAAAAATCTGAAAAAAAATTTCTTGTTTTTTTCGAAAAAAAAATTGTCATTTTTGAAAACTCATAAAAAGAGAATTTGGGATTAGTCATTGACTTAAATTTACGTTTTAAAATGCACATCAGTAAATGTATTTCTAGATCATTCCAAAGCTTAAAAATGATTTATGCAAGTAGGCACTATTTAACAGTTAAAACAAAACGTATGCTGTGTGATGCACTAGTTAGTTAGTTTAGATTTTTGGCGTATCAGCCTAATAAGACTATTAACGCCGATTCTTTTCTCTAACTATAAAAAATGTAAAATAATATGCTGTAAAATGGCATATTAAAGAATAAAATTAAATAAATAAATAAATAAACAACAAAGATAAAATAAACGTTCACAAACTTTAATGACTATAGCAATAATGACTAGATAGTTCCAACAGTGTCTAGGGTGTAAAAAGTCCTAAACACTGCTGGATTTTACGATACACAAACATTAATCATAATAAATTAACAATTATATCCATACACCCAATTTGCTCTGTCGAATAAATTCAAACAGACGATCGACTTCAACGATCTGATCGCCCAAGACAATCGACAAACTGGGTGATAATTCAGACGTAACTCTTTGTTCCGAAAACTGCCGACAATCCAATAAGATATGACGAACAGTCAATGGGACATTACAAGTATCACAAACTGGCGGCACCTCAGATGCCAACAAATGCCTGTGAGTCCATCGACAGTGACCGATGCGAAGTCGCGTGAGGATAACCTCTTCCCTACGCTTCGGCCTGCATGACGAACTCCACGGTGTAATAACGCTTTTAGTGCATCGCAGCTTGTTGTCTTGAATAGCAAACCACTCAGTTTGCCAGCTAGACAGCAGCTTTTGATGTAGAAAATTACAAATATCCCTAACGCAAACTTTAAATGAAACATATTCAGCGCTAGTTATTGCCAATTTGGCAAGCGCATCAGCTTTTTCATTGCCACTGATACCTACGTGACTGGGGATCCAGACAAAGTTAACAGTGACATTTATCTGAGACACCTGAAGCAAAATTGAATGAATTTGCCTCAGCAAGTAATGATCAGGATATTGGTCATCAATGGCGTTTAATGCACTCAACGAGTCTGTACATATAACATAATTTATACCTGCGCTTAGTTGGATGTAGAGAAGAGCCTGATAGATAGCATACAGTTCTGCAGTATACACGCTGCTAACACTTGGCAAGCCAAATGTAAATTGCAGCTCATCTACCAGAAAAGCACAACCCACACCGTCGTTACTTTTTGAGCCATCGGTATAAATCCAAGTGGCATTTACATTCATTGCTTGAATTTTTGCAAATTCAGTTCGATATTCAACTGGTAAAGTTGAAGCTTTGCTTATTCTCGATAATGCAGTATTTAACCTTGGACGTTGAAAAGTCCAAGGAGGATCGCGACAGTAAGACAGTTGATATACATCAGGGAGTTGGAAATCCAGTTCCCGAAGTATACTGCAATTTCTTATAGCAACCGGTTTTTGGGACCGTATCCTGATGTTGTATAGATCGTCGAGACCATTATTGTACACAACAGGAAACGTCGGATGCAAGCGTTTAGCTTTTAGTTTCGCGGCGTACCTAATTGTCAAAATTTTACGCCGAAGATAGAGTGATGGTTCAGCTGCCTCACACAAAACACTAGCAATAGGGCTAGTGCGAAATGCGCCAGTTGCTAAACGAATTCCAGTATGGTGAGCAGGATCAACAATACGTAATGTGGATGGAGCTGCGGAAGCATAGATTATGGAACCATAATCTAGTTTTGAGCGCACCAAAGCGCGATGCAGAAGTAGCATTGTTTTCCGATCCGCTCCCCATGACTTTCCACTCAACGACCTGAGCAAGTTTAGTGCCGGGACACATCTTGATCTCAGATTTATTAAATGAGGACGCCAAGTCAGCGCACGGTCAAATGTGACACCGAGAAATCGAACACTATCCTGTACAGGAATAGGTTCTCCCCCAAGATATAATAAAGGGTCACCGTGTGGGGTTCGCCTTCTACAAAAATGGATAAGCAACGTTTTACTAGTAGAAAAAGTGAATCCATTCTTATTAGCCCAGTTCAAAATGTGATTGATTGTTAACTGAAGTTGACGTTCCAATGTTGCCATGTTTCTCGAAGCACAATAGATAGCTACGTCGTCAACATACATACATCCGCTTACCGGATGCTTAATGAACTGACTTATGCCGTTAATCGCTATCATAAATAGTGTCACGCTTAGAATAGACCCCTGAGGAATACCATTCTGTTGCTGACGTATGCCCGAGATGTTGTCACCTACACGTACCTTAAATGAACGGGAAGTTAAAAAGCTTTGTATAAACAATGCCATGCTTCCGCGAATACCCCATGAATGAAGCGTTCGTAGAACATTGTACTTCCACGTCATGTCATACGCTTTCGCAATGTCAAAGAATACAGCGACAAGATGTTGATTCTGTACAAAAGCATTTTTAATTGCTGTATCCAACCGAACAAGGTGATCAGTCGTAGAACGGTGACGCCTTGAACCACATTGTATGTCAGCAATTAAACCTCTTGAATCTAATAACCAAGTAAGACGCTTATTGATCATTCTTTCTAGTAACTTGTATAAGCAGCTAGTTAGAGAGATAGGCCTATAACTTGTCGGGAGCTTTTTATCTTTACCAGGTTTAAGTACTGGTACTATGATAGCAAGTTTCCACGACTCAGGACAATACCCTGCTGACCATATCCGGTTATAGAGTGCCAACAATTGAAGTTTGGCAGAGCGACTTAATTGCTTAAGCATAGCATTGTGTATCAAATCGACACCTGGAGCAGTATTGTGTGCTTCAGATAATGCCGAGTCAAATTCCCAAACACTAAACGGTGCGTTATACAGGGAGTTTATAAATGAATGGGATTATGTAATCACTTTAAATGTGCCGCTTTTTTAAAATTGTCGACTATATTATTTGTTTTGACAGATCAACTTTGACAGCTGTCAAGCAAACATACGAACATATGTAGTATAGTAAACAATTTAAAAAAAGCGGCATATTTAAAGTGATTACATAATCCCATTCATTTATAAACTCCCTGTATAATTCATTTTCAGCAGAGACAAATGACAGAACGTTTTTCTCCATGTTAATTTTAATATCTCGGAAATTTGCAGCGTAATTATTATCGCTGGAAGCGTCAAAATAAACATCGGCCAGGATATTCGAAATGTCAATGGGATTGGTAATAATTTGATCACCCGACAATAACCCACTAATAGGTAATGATGCGGTTCGGTCAGAAATTTTTCTGGCTTTTTCCCACACCTTCCCGACGGGGGTTCTCGAATTAATTGAAGTAACATATTCTGACCATGATTCTCTTTTAGCTTTTCTGCATGTTCTTCGAGCAACAGCTTTATACCTCAAATAAAGTAATAGGTTTTCTTCTGTTGGAGAGTGGTTGAATCTACGAAAAGAACGGCGTTTGTTGAGTTTGGCTTGCTCACAATCAAAATTCCACCAAGGAACGGGCTCTCTGCGAGGTTTTCCGGAAGATAACGGTATACTCGCATGTGCTGCCTGTATGATAGAATCAGTATAAGTTTCAATATCTTTGTCGATAGTGGCTTGGACACTGTCATCGTAATCAAACACTTGAACAAACATATTCCAATCGGCATCTTTTATTCTCCAATTTCGATGACGGTTTTCATTAATTGCATGACCAAGCACGCGAATGAATATGGGAAAGTGGTCACTATCATAAAGATATTCCGAGACTTCCCAATCCAGCAATGCTGCGATACTTGGAGAACAAATAGTAAGGTCAATAGCCGAGAACGATCTATTGGCCACGGAAAAGTAGGTATTGTTACCTTTATTTAAGATAACTAAATCCGTTTCTGAAAAAAGATTGGCCAAGTTACGACCTCGCACATCAGTTCGATTTGAGCCCCACATAGTGTTATGAGCATTAAAATCGCCCATTAGCAGGAATGGGGACGGAAGTTGTTCAAGTAATTGATCAATCAAACGAATGTCCAAACTGACATTTGGCGGAATATAAATTGAGCAAATGGTCAGTGCAAAAGGGATATGGAGTTGAACGGCTACTGCTTCTAATGCAGTGTTGACACGGAATTCTTTACTGAAAACCGTATCACGAACCAATAAAGCCGTTCCACCCTGAGCACGATCAACATTTGCACGATCTTTTCTATAAATAGTATAACCACGAAGATTAACGGAACAGTCAACCTTAAAATTTGTTTCCTGTAAGGAAACGCAGATAGGTGAATTTTCGGCTAATAATATTTTAAAGGATTCGTAGTGTGAATTATATCCGTTGCAGTTCCATTGTATAATGGTTGAAACCATTTTTAGTGTTATGTTGCGAACGTAATTTTAACTCTTTGTTTATTAGCGTTTTTATTTTTAACTTCTGAATTATCTTCTGGGGGAGTAGAACTCCCACTAATTGGCATAATTTCATCTGTCAGAGTAGATGGCGCGGAAAGAACTTCCACATCCATTGACTCTAACGACACGTCAATATTGGGGTCTGTGGGCGCAGGATTGCTAGAAACCTGCACCTCAGGTGGCGGTAGCCTAGATTGGGCTGCCGTCTTTGCAGGCTTTGACTCGGACTGAGCCTTTGCCTGTTTAGGCTTTGACTTGAAAGTCGCAACCTTAGTTGGTTTTGGCCCGATACGAGCCAATACCTTAGATGGTTTAGGCTTTAAATAAGCCCCCATCTTGAGTGGTTTTGCTTGAAGTCCCACTCGTTGTGACCTTGGACCGGATTGGGCCGTAGTCAGTTTAGGTTTTGAACCTGATGGGCCCGCAACCGGTTTTTGACCCTTCACATTAGAGTCCTTGTCTTTATTTAAAGTTTCTGCAATAGCAGTAAATTTCATAATTGGTGGTTGTTGAACGATAGGCGTTTCAACAACTGCAGCAAACGATCTAGAAAAGGTAGGAGCCGTAATTGCTCTTTACCTCTTTTGAGCATCAAAGTAAGAGAGTTTGTCTGTTACTCTGATCTCGGCTATCTTCCTTTCCTCTTTCATTTTTGGACAATCTCGGGAATAGACAGGATGCTTACCACCACAATTCACACATAAAGGTGAACTTTTGCATGGATCGGGGTCATGTATCTCCTTACTGCATTTTGCACATGTTGCAACACCTGGACACCTAACTGCGGTGTGTCCAAAGCGTTGGCATTGGAAACACCTCATTGGGTTAGGAATAAACGGGCGGACCGGGCGAGTAACATACGCTACCTTGACTTCATCTGGGAGCCGTTCGGAATCGAATGTTAAGATCATAGATGTTGTATCTCTGACCTCACCATCTTTTCTACGGGTTAGTTTTTTAATATCGATTGCATTCCTGCATTTTACTGCTCTGCATTTTGTCTTTTACTTCAATAAGCAAAGTACCGTCTCTTAACTTCTTACACGATTTTAAGGTTCCGTTAATAATATTGGAAATGGTCCTATGAATTAAGAAGGGAGATACCTCCTTTAGACTCTGGCCATTTTCAGATCATTTAACAATTAAATATCTAACAAACTTTCTACTTGTACTCATACTATCTTCTTTAGCTCTCTCGTCCGTAAACGGGCGAGATCGTTTGGTTGGAGGTTTAGAATCTACCATAATAAACTCCGTCAAATTCATCGCTCAATCTCCCCACCCACCACGGAGCCACACATGGGACGCTACATCACAAACTGGTGCAGTCGCCAGGGCTAATCAAGCGATATAGGTTTCATAGATGTAAATGAAAGACTTCCGCGAACACAAAGAATACTATCGGGAACCAACCGTAGCACATTGTGAACCTTCCATCTATCACCACATAAATAATTCCTCACCCTAACGTTAAACAAAACAAGCCGATTGATTAAAACTGGGTTAGGTTTAACCTCCCATTTTACCAGAAGCTAAGGCCAAAGCAGTGTGTTGGAACTAACACTCTTTTAAACCTGAGTATTAGCCCCTCAACTACCAGGATCCTCTTTTCCTAGCTTTCGGGTCACCGCGCACGGCAAACACGCAGGTGAGTTTTACAAGATGTTCTGTAAATTTTGTCAAAAATTAACTCACAAATAAGTTTGACTTGTCCCAGACGAACTGTGGGTTTTTTAACTAGGTTATCTCCTCGCCTATTGGTAGCCTTTTACGACCAGCAAAGGGGCTAGCGGAAGTATTCTTTTGCACCACCCCCTCCCGCAGGGGGGGTGATGCACTAGTATTAAGTCATTTTAATTTTGCGGATGTAGTTTACAATGCTTGTCTAGATCAACTCACTAAGAACCGTATTCAGAAAGTCCAAAACTCGTGTATGCGTTTAATATATGGAATACGTAAGTATGAGCATATTTCTGCAAAACTATTGGATTTAAATTGGTTAAATATGTCTAATCGGCGCATGTTGCATTGTTGCACGCTTTACTATAAAATCATACACTCTCGTACGCCTCCGTATCTCTACAATAGAATAACATTTCGTTCTGATGTACACAATATTAATGTAAGATTTAGAGGAAGTATCTCACCACCTTTTCATAAAACTGCATTATTTGAAAGGTCCTTTACGTATAATATATATAAAATTTATAACAGAATACCTATGCAGCTTAAAAATCTTACATTGATAAGCTTTCAACGCAGTATTAGTCAAAGTTTGATGAGAAACGAGTTTTAATGCTTTAATGCTTTATGTAGTCTTTTTTTTTGTTGTACAATATGTATAGTCTATGTATATATATATATATATGAAAATATATTAATTTTTTTAATTTAAATGTATAAAGTATATGTTATGTTTTATTTGTAGGTTAAGTGGAAGAGCAGTTACTTACGACTAGTAAGACTGAACTTCGCCTACCATTGTAAAAATTTATTTTTGTAAACAATTTATTTTGTTTTCTTTAATATAGACAATTTATTATTATTATTATTATTATCACTTTTGGGCAAAAAGTCGCGTTTTTTCAAAGTTTGACGAACCGCCATTGGTTTATTTTGACAGATATAGAAACAATTTAAGAATAAAAATTTGTAGGAAATAATTATATTTTCAATGTAAGGCTAAGCACAATTTTTTACGTGACCGGGTTGATCAGTAGCGCACTCTCAAAAAATCATTGTTTTTACCCTACTTTAGCACGCCACTGTTCGAAAACAAAAACAGCAATCGGAACGCGACCCGACCTTTTGAACTTTCGCATATTTTAGCTTTCGAAAAGTCCTCTACCGTTTTTAGTTCAGATGCTCGCAAGTGGTACATTTAGTAAGCTTTTTTTATATTTTTAAACAACCAATAATTTTATTGTATGTATTAATGTGAATTGTTAGTTTTAATTTGTAAAATTTGTATTGTGTTATAGAACTGATGAAGGAGTAAGTCGCTCTCCAAAACGTTTGCTTTGTGAGTGATTAAAGTATAAAATCACCAAAAATGTATGTCCTTAATTTGCCACCTAACGTCCTATGTATATTATTATAGGAGTTATATTTTTAACATAAAACGTTGTCAGTAGATCATTGCAATTGCTGTTGAGTTTTTCAAATGTTTCTGTGCGCCTATTATCGATGCTTATTCTTAAGATACTGTTATTACTGTTTTTAGCTAAGCTAGACAATCTGTTTCATTCTAAAAATAAAGTGAGCACAAGGCGCAGCTCTTCTAAATATAACTGCTTGCATTAAATTATCTTTAAATTATACAGTGCACTGACAGCAAGACAAGATTTACAAGACTTGCGTTAGGCCAATCATGACCTACGGTATTGAAGTTCGAGAAGAAACAACTAAAACAAAGAGCATGCTGCGTGTATCAGAAATAAAAACCATAATCGGAAAGACAAGAAGAGACCGAGTCAGGAACGAGGATATAAGAGATGAATGTAAAGTGCAGGACGTGGTCAAATGGGGAAGGCAAAGGAAACGACAATGGCACAATCATGTAGCCCGAATGACAGAAGGTCGACTACCGCGGCTAGCACTCCAGTGAGAAATCGACATCGTAGAACTGATGAGATAATGTGAATGACTGACGCATGCATAGTGCGAGTGTGGTGCTGCTACTGCTGTGGTAGACCTTTGTGTCTTGTTTAAGAAACATGGTTGTCTATGGTTGTTGTTAGGCAAGTTGAATGCAATTTTGTATGTTTTTATCAAGTTTAACTGACTCAGGATATATTAGATATTGGAGTTGGATCTGGTAGACATAGCCTTGCTCCTATTTATTCCAAACGCAGAGTATATAAATCTAGCTTTTCAAAACTGGTACCTACCTCTTGACTTTGCGTACTCAAATTCTCTGTCTCAGGACCTTATTTTTTCTTTTATAAAACTTATTTGCTAACCACTTACTAACAATAAAACTACTACATAGCGTAACGGCTATATATTTATATAAATAAAAAATACTTCTGAGGTCGTGGGGTATTTTATCTTACGTGGTCATGGGCGATTCTTTTTCATCCTCCCAACATACTTTTATTACTTTATTTGCGGCATTATAATAAACTATAATTATGTAATGGCCGCTTACAAACGAAAGCTCAACTGTCAAGTGAAACAAGTTCAAATTGCAACAGGTGAAGTTATGCAACATCGCTTTATAATAATTCAAATATGCAACTTCATGTATCTTCTTATAAGTCTTATTAAAGTCCATGCTAAATCTTTTCAGTCTACAACTCTTTATTCGTAACGAATACATGTTTATTTATTTTAAATATTATTATAGCTGGCAGCCAAGCAGTTGGCAATAGACAATGCACAACCTTCTACATCCAAAGAGTTATCGACAAAAGATCAATTGAACCCAGAAGTATTTCTCCAGAAATGTTTGAGATTCATGAATACGAAGTAGACAAGACAACGAAAAGCCAAACTATTTAAGAAACTGAAAGAAGGAGATTATTAGATTTGAACTACTTTTTAAATTGAATCAAAATGTTAAATTCGCATGAAGAATGTTTTGAATGCAATTTTTACAATATGGTATTGTAAAAAGAAATGAAAATAAGATTGAACTTAACATTATTTTTTAAATGTAATATGTGTGGATTTATTACATCAATCAACACCAATGGCAATTCAGTTGACGTCAATTATGCGGCAGTTATTGGCATTATGAATATAGGCGCAGGTCATTCGCAACTTGAACAGCTTTGCGCATCTTTGGATATGCCATAAATGTCAAATACACAATATAAACAGGTTCATGATGTAATTTCAAATGCATGGCAAAAAAGTGCTAAGGACTATGCAATCGGTTATAGAGGAGGAAAAAGAAATTACTCGAAAGTGCGGCCGAATTAAGAATGAATATCCATGAATTAAAGTATTGTGCGATGGTTCCTAGGCCAAACGTTCCTATAGATCTGGAGCTTATAATTCATCATCCGGTTGTGCTGCAATTGTAGGAGTTGCAACAAAAAAGGTGGTATTTCTTGGGGTTCGCAACAAGTTTTGTACTATGTATGGTGTTATTTATGATACATTCGTAGCAGATGGTGATAGTAATATTTTCAAACAAATCTTAGAAAAAAATTCATATAAAGATTACCAAGTAAAAGTGCAAAAAGTGGAATGTAGAAATCATCTTCTGCAAAATTATATTAACAAAATAAGTGATTTATCCAAAGATACTTTAGCTAGGCCTTTGATTTTAAGAAGAAAATTACGAATCAATTTATTGAGATTTCGTAGAGATATCACAAAAGCTATAAAATACAGAAAAAATTAAAAATGTGACAATATAAAAGTAGAGCTTCTTAAAGCGGATATTTCAAATAGTTGTAGTCACATACTTGGAGAACACGCGAAATGTAAACAATTAGATTATTTTTGTAAGAAAGATTATAAAAAAATGTATTGTCTTTTCCGACTTAAAACTGACAGATACAAAACTGATGAATGCTAATAACTACATTGCAAATCATGCTAAAAGTTTAATATGCAATGTGGACAACAATGCTGTTGCTAAATTTATTGGTGGCAAAAGGATACATAAATAAATAACCTACAAATACCTAAAGTTAAATCAAATACGATAAGCCAAACAAGCATGCTGCACTCAGCTGGATGAGGACCAGGGAGAGGAACTGGAAAAATAAATGTTATCGCCAATTAAATAGTAGATGGCAATAACATTCAACCAACAATGGGGCCTATGCTTGCGGTTTTCATTATGGGGCCGAGTGTGACTATGGCCATCCGGGCTAATAGATTAATTGGGGAGAAGGAAGGTTAATTAATTAAAGGTTTAAAAATCAAAAATGGTATTAGATTTGGGGTAGGACCAGCCGTCTAGGGAATGCAGCTCGACCAAAAAGGCTTTAATAAAGGACTGGGCGCCGCCGGTGGCGCCCTTTTGTGCGCAAAGTGGGCTGTATCGCCATATGAGTTTGTGAGTGCGGGGGTGTGTAAAAACTCGGAAAGAGTGGATTGGAGAATGAGTGCACATCAGCGCTGCGGTGTCAAAAAAAGTAACTAATAAAAGACGACGTCATTGAAATTTTGCAGGTTGAGACTTGTCGAAAAATATTAATTGAGGTGGTAAGATAATGGGTGTGTGATTCATAATGAAAAATGTGTAAGAAATAGATAATTAAAAATTGAACATGTTTAGACTTGTCAAAAATTTTAATTGAGATGACGTAATATTGAATTAAGGCATTAAATTCAAATTTTACATTCTAAGATGGTCGCTAGCGCAAAATTCAAAATATGTCTAGTTGGACATATGTTGTTAATCTTCTAATAAGTCTTATATTTTCACACAAACGCAAATCGAAAACAAATTCATTTATAATCATTTAAAATACTACTTTTAAGAGGTTCATTGTGTTAAAGGGTGAGAGATACGTTGAGTATCGCATTTTAAAAAGCGAGAGACACGCCGAGAAACGTTAAGAAACGCTTACCAGACATTTCTCAGTGTGGTGTCTCACCCATTCACACAATGAACCTCTTAAATAGCGATTCACAACCTTTCTCCTAAAAATTCAAAATAGCGGAAAAGTAAATTTAGACCCCCCATGTAAACCTTATGGGATTTTGAGCCAGAACTCTCCTAGCCTATCTATTAACGCGCTGTTTCTGCGTAGCATCAAAACTAGAAGATTTTTCGCCATTTTGGCTTTGTCTAGAGTGGCCTGGCCGTGTAACTTGTACGTCAGTCCTTTATCGAGAGTGATGCCCAGATATTTTCCAGATATTGACCATGGAAATAAAATTTTATAGAGATGTACGTTCCCGTGAGGTGGTTTGCGTCGCCTAGTGAAGAGGACAGCTTAATCTTGTCCGGGTTGACTCGCCAGTCGTTGAGACACACTTGCAGATTGTTGAAGGCTTTTTGGAGTCAAATAGTGACCACCTACAATGACCTGGACTAAATAAACTTACTCAAACTGTTGCATTTATACCCCCCTAGTTCCCTAGCATGATCATTAAAGTGAGAGCACAGAGTTCTTCGTGTTCATTAGCCACAGCCAGCTCTCCTTACAAACCGTGTTCATGGAACCTTGGCAACGCAGCAGATAGGCTGACAGTTTGCATTAAAATACATAAGATACTGGTAGCAAGAATTTGAATAAAGTGTTTTAAATTTAAACAAGTCTAATAAATATTTATAATATGTGTATAAGAAAAATGCCATACTACTTATTTCCTTGCTTTATAAGTCAATATCAATGTTTTTAATTTAAATAATGCTGGTGTTTTGAATATGTAAAGTCTTTGATTTCTTTGTATTTATGGTGTGTACAATGAGTGGTGTGCCATTTAAAAAGATTTGTAGTGTAGTGGTTCCGTATAACTTCAATTATAATAAGTAAATTGTTGTCACTATTTTGGGCTTTCTGAATGTAAAAGAAGTTTGCTCTAAACATGTATAAATTAACTACATGTTGAACAATATTTAGCATTTAAATTATATATATATATATATATATAACACTTTGTTATATGTAATAAATTGAACATAAATGAATTAGAACATCTTTACGGCAATCATCAATATATTAAAAGACACGGTCAGAAACTTTCAGCTGTTGGACATAAAAAAAGTCCAGATTATGCCGGCATTAAAATATATAATCATTTACCAAAACATTAAAAAAATTATATAGTTTAAAGTTGCACTCGAGGTTGCACCCAAAAAGTACCTTATTGCGAATGTAATACACACCATTGAAAAATACATGGCCATAGATTTTAATATTTAAATATGATTGCGAATATTATGTTTAGTCTATTTAGTAGTTTTATAAATGCATTAAATGCTTTTGTGTTATATTAGTTTTATCTATATGTATTATATATGGCAAAATACTAGTTAAAATATTAAATAATTGTAATTTTAAAATATGTATATACTTATTTTGATTTGTTTTAATGAAACTGATGTATATTTTTATTTTATTTGACATGTTTTGACTAGCATATAGCAGTGTTTTTTGTACTGGATTTCTTATAATAAAAATATTTTGTAAATGAATTTATCTACATACAGTGACAAGATGTTTTAACACTAAGCAGAAAAAGAAGCAGTAACAATTTGTACCTCGAAGAAGAGAATACACAAAATAAGGAATGGAAAATTTTGATAGAAATTTAAATAATGTACTCAATTTCCGGTTTAAAATAGAAAAACTGTATAAAACACCAGAAGTTAAATGCAAGCTAAAAGAACAACAAAAATTAAACTTAGCCTTAATAATCAATATAAAGATGAGTTAAATTAATTCATTGCATATAACAACAAATAAGAAAAAAGACTTGAAAGAATATAAAAACAACCAAATCAACGCTTTCATCGCTGCATGCGAATTATCAGAGATAAATGCAATCAAATAAACTGGAAAGAAATGCATCAACTACCGACGATGATCTCCCAAATAAAAAAAAACAATCTTTATTTATTGCCCTGTAGATGTACACGTGAACAGCACGCGTTGTTCACGTGTAACTCCACTCTACTGCGGCTATAGACACTAGGAGTTTATAATTGAAATGGCACAATACACAGGTATAAAAAAAGACTGCTGCGAAGTTGGAAACAAATTTTAAAAATCCTAGCAACAAATATACTCTCAGAAAAAAGGCATTATCTCCCTTATTATGAGAGCTAGGTCAATTATAAATACACCGTTAGATCGGCAAGAAAAAAACACATATTTCTATAGCAAATGCAAGCAATAATTAATGAGCATTAACTAACTAATTGAGTATTTTATTAATTAACAGTAATTGTTTAGCACAGCTCTTACCCAAGGTCAAATCTAAGTTCTGAATACGGCATTTAAATAGATTTTCACATAGATTGCACGCGCCCAAATGACAGATCTTTAAAATAATTAATTACCGAGATAAGACTAATTCAAGTAAATAAACAAACAAGTGTTAATTCGGTTATTTATCAATTTATTTTAAATTTGAAAATTAATTTTGAATGATAAAACAAGTACCTTAAACATATATCAATGACAGAAATCAGATTTAATTAATTACCGAGATATGAACCGATAAAGTGCTAGCTAATATAAAACAGTCGCTACTTTTGTTGCCAGGTTATTTAAGGGTAATAGAAATTGATAAAATTAAATTTTGAAAACTGCATTCGATAGATAAATCATGTAAAATGATCATATATCAAAGACGCAAATCAGATTTAATTAATTACTGAGATATGAACCGCCGTAATTAAATACATACTAAACCACTTACTGAAGTGTTCCCGTATTTCAAAGTAATTCTGTTGAGTTGTAATAGCACAGTGATAGAGCAGTTGCTTCGCAGTCTAAAGGTCCAGTGTTCGATCCCCGAGTAAAATTTTTTTTTTTTTTTATTAAAATTTTTTAAATATTTTTACGATGGATTTTATGTAATTATTTTAACTGTAAAATTAATACAATTAAATTGCATAAATTACTATTAAAATTTAATAATTGATAAAAAATTTACCAAGCGCCATTTTTTGTTGCCAGGTGATTTAAGGGTAGTAGATATTAAAAAAATTGAATTTTGAAAAATGGATTCCATAGATAAAACATGTAAAATGATCATATATCAATGACAGAAATCAAATTTAATTAATTACTGAGATATGAACGGATAAAGTGCGCGCTAACATAAAACAGTCATCGCACGCTCATTTTGTTGCTAGGTGATTTAAGGGTAGTAGATATTGAAAAAATGAAATTTTGAAAAATGGATTCCATAGATAAATCATGTAAAATGATCATATATCAATGACAGAAATCAAATTTAATTAATTACTGAGATATGAACGGATAAAAAGCGCGCTAATATAAAACAGTCATCGTACGCTCATTTTGTTGCTAGGTGATTTAAGGGTAGTAGATATTGAAAAAATGAAATTTTGAAAAATGGATTCCATAGATAAAACATGTAAAATGATCATATATCAATGACAGAAATCAAATTTAATTAATTACTGAGATATGAACGGATAAAGTGCGCGCTAACATAAAACAGTCATCGCACGCTCATTTTGTTGCTAGGTGATTTAAGGGTAGTAGATATTGAAAAAATGAAATTTTGAAAAATGGATTCCATAGAAAAAACATGTAAAATGATCATATATCAATGACAGAAATCAAATTTAATTAATTACTGAGATATGAACGGATAAAGTGCGCGCTAACATAAAACAGTCATCGCACGCTAATTTTGTTGCTAGGTGATTTAAGGGTAGTAGATATTGAAAAAATGAAATTTTGAAAAATGGATTGCATAGATAAAACATGTAAAATGATCATATATCAATGACAGACATCAAATTTAATTAATTACTGAGATATGAACGGATGAAGTGCGCGCTTATTAGCGCGCGTCATCGCACGCTCATTTTGTTGCCAGGTGATTTAAGGGTAGTAGATATTAAAAAAATGGAAATTTGCAAAATGGATTCTATAGATAAAACATGTAAAATGATCATATATCAATGACAAATCAAATTTAATTAATTACTGAGATATGAACGGATGAAGTGCGCGCTAATATAAAACAGTCATCGCACGCTCATTTTGTTGCTAGGTGATTTAAGGGTGGTAGATATTAAAAAAATTTAATTTTAAAAAATGGATTGCATAGATAAAACATGTAAAATGATCATATATCAATGACAGACATCAAATTTAATTAATTACTGAGATATGAACGGATAAAGTGCGCGTTAACATAAAACAGTCATCGCACGCTCATTTTGTTGCTAGGTGATTTAAGGGTAGTAGATATTGAAAAAATAAAATTTTGAAAAATGGATTCTTTAGATAAAACATGTAAAATGATCATATATCAATGACAGAAATCAAGTTTATTTAATAACTGAGATATGAACGGATAAAGTGTGCGCTAATATAAAACAGTCATCGCACGCTCATTTTGTTGCTAGGTGATTTAAGGGTAGTAGATATTTAAAAAATTGAATTTTGAAAAATGGATTGCATTGATAAGACATGTAAAATGATCATATATCAATGACAGACATAAAATTAAATTAATTACTGAGATATGAACGGATGAAGTGCGCGCTTTTTAGCGCGCGTCATCCCACGCTCATTTTGTTGCTAGGTGATTTAAGGGTAGTAGATATTAAAAAAATGGAATTTTGAAAAATGGATTCCATAGATAAAACATGTAAAATGATCATATATCAATGACAAAAATCAAATTTAATTAATTACTGAGATATGAACGGATAAAGTGCGTGCTAATATAAAACAGTCATCGCACGCTCATTTTGTTGCTAGGTGATTTAAGGGTAGTAGATATTGAAAAAATGAAATTTTGAAAAATGGATTCCATAGATAAAACATGTAAAATGATCATATATCAATGACAGAAATCAAATTTAATTAATTACTGAGATATGAACGGATAAAGTGCGCGCTAACATAAAACAGTCATCGCACGCTCATTTTGTTGCTAGGTGATTTAAGGGTAGTAGATATTGAAAAAATGAAATTTTGAAAAATGGATTCCATAGATAAAACATGTAAAATGATCATATATCAATGACAGAAATCAAATTTAATTAATTACTGAGATATGAACGGATAAAGTGCGCGCTAACATAAAACAGTCATCGCACGCTCATTTTGTTGCTAGGTGATTTAAGGGTAGTAGATATTGAAAAAATGAAATTTTGAAAAATGGATTCCATAGATAAAACATGTAAAATGATCATATATCAATGACAGAAATCAAATTTAATTAATTACTGAGATATGAACGGATAAAGTGCGCGCTAACATAAAACAGTCATCGCACGCTCATTTTGTTGCTAGGTGATTTAAGGGTAGTAGATATTAAAAAAATGAAATTTTGAAAAATGGATTCCATAGATAAAACATGTAAAATGATCATATATCAATGACAGAAATCAAATTTAATTAATTACTGAGATATGAACGGATAAAGTGCGCGCTAACATAAAACAGTCATCGCACGCTCATTTTGTTGCTAGGTGATTTAAGGGTAGTAGATATTGAAAAAATGAAATTTTGAAAAATGGATTGCATAGATAAAACATGTAAAATGATCATATATCAATGACAGACATCAAATTTAATTAATTACTGAGATATGAACGGATAAAGTGCGCGTTAACATAAAACAGTCATCGCACGCTCATTTTGTTGCTAGGTGATTTAAGGGTAGTAGATATTGAAAAAATAAAATTTTGAAAAATGGATTCTTTAGATAAAACATGTAAAATGATCATATATCAATGACAGAAATCAAGTTTATTTAATTACTGAGATATGAACGGATAAAGTGTGCGCTAATATAAAACAGTCATCGCACGCTCATTTTGTTGCTAGGTGATTTAAGGGTAGTAGATATTGAAAAAATGAAATTTTGAAAAATGGATTCCATAGATAAAACATGTAAAATGATCATATATCAATGACAGAAATCAAATTTAATTAATTACTGAGATATGAACGGATAAAGTGCGCGCTAACATAAAACAGTCATCGCACGCTCATTTTGTTGCTAGGTGATTTAAGGGTAGTAGATATTGAAAAAATTAGATTTTGAAAAATGGATTCCATAGATAAAACATGTAAAATGATCATATATCAATGACAGAAATCAAATTTAATTAATTACTGAGATATGAACGGATAAAGTGCGCGCTAACATAAAACAGTCATCGCACGCTCATTTTGTTGCTAGGTGATTTAAGGGTAGTAGATATTGAAAAAATGAAATTTTGAAAAATGGATTGCATAGATAAAACATGTAAAATGATCATATATCAATGACAGACATCAAATTTAATTAATTACTGAGATATGAACGGATGAAGTGCGCGCTTAATAGCGAGCGTCATCCCACGCTCATTTTGTTGCCAGGTGATTTAAGGGTAGTAGATATTTAAAAAATTGAATTTTGAAAAATGGATTGCATTGATAAGACATGTAAAATGATCATATATCAATGACAGACATAAAATTTAATTAATTACTGAGATATGAACGGATGAAGTGCGCGCTTATTAGCGCGCGTCATCCCACGCTCATTTTGTTGCCAGGTGATTTAAGGGTAGTAGATATTAAAAAAATGGAATTTTGAAAAATGGATTCTATAGATAAAACATGTAAAATGATCATATATCAATGACAGAAATCAAATTTAATTAATTACTGAGATATGAACGGATAAAGTGCGCGCTAATATAAAACAGTCATCGCACTCTCATTTTGTTGCTAGGTGATTTAAGGGTAGTAGATATTAAAAAAATTGAATTTTGAAAAATGGATTGCATAGATAAAACATGTAAAATGATCATATATCAATGACAGACATCAAATTTAATTAATTACTGAGATATGAACGGATAATGTGCGCGTTAACATAAAACAGTCATCGCACGCTCATTTTGTTGCTAGGTGATTTAAGGGTAGTAGATATTGAAAAAATGAAATTTTGAAAGATGGATTGCATAGATAAAACATGTAAAATGATCATATATCAATGACAGACATCAAATTTAATTAATTACTCAGATATGAACGGATGAAGTGCGCGCTTATTAGCGCGCGTCGTCCCACGCTCATTTTGTTGCTAGGTGATTTAAGGGTAGTAGATATTGAAAAAATAAAATTTTGAAAAATGAATTCTTTAGATAAAACATGTAAAATGATCAAATATCAATGACAGAAATCAAGTTTATTTAATTACTGAGATATGAACGGATAAAGTGTGCAATTTTATTGCGATAATGTTTTTGAACATTTTGTTGCAAAGAAAGAAGCACCAGTTTGCAAAGATTTAGTTTGTATAAAACTGTGCACATTTGATCAAACTAATGACCAAAGATGTGAGCAAGCATTTTGCCGAAAAAAAAACAAAAACCGTTATCATGGAAATATTGGCAAGCTTTTATAACGAAATAAATTATAAAAACATCGAACGTCAATTTAGGTATTTGATAATAGTAACAAATTCAAAGTACGAAACGTCAGAGTTTGTTAGAAATAAGATAGAGATGTTGAATGAAACTACCAACAATGACGATTTCAATTGGCATCAAGAAGATGCCGAAGAACAATTAGGTGCACTTGACGAGAGTGACACCTTCTATGAAAAATCAAAGTTTTTCCAAAAGTTTAACTTTATATATTTGGAAGCACTAGAGTCAATTGACAACAATTGCAAAAATGAACTTTCGAACGCTTACTATAGTCCTGGATTTATTGGAATGTTATTAAAAAAATATATTCCGTATCTTCCGTTGTGGACTGCTATTATGGCTGCTCGTTCTAGCAATGCCACAGTAGAAAACTGGTTTGGGCTAGTGAAAAACAATATTCTGCAGTCTGGTCTCCACCAAAAATGTTCACGATTTGTTCGAACCATTCGCCATCATGTATTGCAAATACACAAAGAGTGGAAATTAAATATACCCAGAAATAGGTGTGCAGCCCGAAAAAGAAAACATGCCAATGATGTAGCAGTGGAAACGTGGTGCAAGCGTAGAAAAAATAAACAATCTTATTTTAAAGCTACTGCAATCACTAAACTTAACAAAAAAGAGAAGTGTATATTACAGCAACAAACTAATTATAAACAGGTTTCAAGAGACTACATAGTTTCCATTTATAATAAAGAGAAGTTGTATTTTTCCAGTTATCAAAGATTGATAGTTCAGATAGAGCCAAAAGATTATAAAAAAATGTGGCTAGATAACTTTACCATCGACTTTTGCGGAAAGATATTTTTGAAAGGAATCTCAAAAACACGAGTTTTTATGTGTCATGAAACAGAAATAGTTTTGCAGGACAATAATTTTATTAAATTAAAACCAGACGTAGAACGAATTATTTTACCAATTAACCGGGGTGAACATTGGTGCTTAGCGTCTATTAATTTGTGCACTGGCTCTTTTTTGTATTTGGATCTATTAAAGGGTTGCTCTAAAAAAAATGAGGAAAGTTTAAAAAAAAAAATTCATATTTTTATAAAACCATATTTGAAGCCTCACCCATTTGTTCAATTAAAAAGTGGAAGCTTGTCACACCCAAAACAAAACGACAGTTATAACTGCGGTGTATACGTTTTATACTACATGGAAAAACTTCTGAAAGAGGAGAACATGGACATTAATTTTTGTCCCACGACATATCGCAATATCTTAAAGAAATTGGTCATAGATAACTCAGAGAACTTGCATAATTATTGTTTTTATTGCGGTGAAAGTTGCAAGAAACAAATTAAATGCAAGAACTGTAAAAAGCCAGTTCATTCGGAATGCATATTCAACATAGATCACACTGACTATGTTTGTGAATTATGCAAATAAATCAACAATAATGTAAGCCAGTGCTCGCTGCTGCTAGTTGATAAAATGTAATAAAATGTCTCGTCTCCTCTGGGTCACATAAGCGATGAATCACCCATAGGATGGAAATACTTTGGCAACCACTGTGGTCTGGTAATAGCAGCTAGTTTGAATAGTAAATTTTGCAGAGACATTTACTAACTATTTTATACTAGCTGCAAACACCACAGTGTAGAATGTATAATATTGTGTGACAAAATGCAGCTTGAGTATCCTAAAAGTCCAAAGTACCCACTTGCTGGTTGTCAAACTAATATTTTACATTTTTTTTTTTGTATAAATCTAATAAAGTAAGGTGAGTTTACTAAAAAATGATAATCTATTTACAGCTACAACGTATAAGTTTTAGTTTTAGATTACGACATCAAAACTTGCGATCCAGGTCCGTCTATGTGGAGCCTTGAAAACGTCTGCACAAAGGTAACTGTTTGCAATTTTACAACATTACGTTTAATGCAATTAGCAATAGAAATTACTTTTTTTATACTAGTTTTTTGTATAATCGACATAAAATATGTACGCGTTAGCAGTTTTAACTAAATGCTTGGGGTGTATCCCGCCTTTATAGTACTTAAAAAACCATTTAAAATAGTTTTTGAATCAATCAGCCGTACGTTTCTTGAATGTATATATACATAGACAAGAAACGTACGGTTGAATAACTCCGTTATTTTGTAACCGATTGTAATGATTAAAAAACTATTTTTAATTATTTTTTGAATATTATAACAGCAGGTACACACATACTTGATTTAATTTTTAGTATCGTTGCTATGACAACCAACTTTATTTTTTTAAATAGCAGAATTTTTTATTTATTTTTTTAAATCCCCATGAAATTCTAAATACAACTATATAAAATAATAATATACTTTTATAACAATATTTTATGATAAATCTAAAAACACATGTTATTTGTTTTCAGTTTAAAATGATATAATATAATAGTATATACTCAAAATACCATTTAAAATGGTTTATGAATTATTCAAATCGGTTAAAAACTAACGGAGTTAATCAGCCGTATCTTTTTATGTCTAACACCCTTTATATATATATAAAGTTAAGTCTATCCGGGGACACACTGTATAATATTTACGAAGGACAACAATTACAAGTGACCAACTTATCAACATCCACACAACGGCCACCAGTCAGTTGTAAAAATGTATGGCAGCACGGGATTCACCACCGGCACATCAATGAAGGAAAGCAGCGAAGATGATTTGTTGTTGATGGACATGGAGGAGGTGGAAGAATCCTCCATTAACCAAGATGCCAGCACCAGCACCTCCAAGGGCTCCAGCTCCGGCCTTGTTCCCGCCAATCCCGCCTCCAGCAAGTCTGGCCTCCAACCAGCCCATAACCAACAAGGTAAAAATAAGTTTAATAAATTCTTATACTTTTGTAATTTAAATAATTTAAAAAAGCAACCAAATAGTTTCGAGATTTTACCTCATTGTCGGGACTAGCAAATTATGGTGTTGTAGATAGATTTGCATTACATTCTATGATCGGATAGAATACGATACATATATTACTATGTAGTAATAACTAAGTAAAAATATGTAACGGATTCTATCTTATACAATAATATATAATGTAAGTAATAATGTAATTTTATAACATCATCATTTTATGTCCTGACTCTTGATGATGACATAAAACCTCGAAACTGGTCGACAGTAAATAATATTACGCTATTATTTTTTATAACACGTGTGGTTGTTTTTGGTTTTTTTTACTTGTATTTTTGGTATTTCAACTTTGATTTTATTTTAAAAGTAATGGGTTTTTGTTTTAGCAGACCTGGACGCAAAAATAAAAAAGGTACAGCTGAAGCTGGAAGCCCTCACTGCATTGAAAGAAAAACAGAACAACACAATGGAGGATAATCTTGAGCTGACGAACAAACAGAAAAGGACTTTGGAATTTTTAAAAGTAAAGATGCTAAAAAAACAACTTGATAAGGTAATTAATAATAAGTTATTAAGATATAGTTACACGTTTAATTTTCAATTTTAATCTTTCAGAAATACTATGGCAAAGAAGGACGAGGTGGTCGAGGCGGCAAGGGTAGAGGTTATGGTGGTGGTGGTGGTGGTCGAGGTGGTGGTGGTCGAGGTGGTGGTAGTCGAGGTAGAGGTCGAGGTGGGGGTTCAGGTGGAACGGTAATAGTATACAATCATTAATATTGTATACTATTACCGTTAATAGAATTATTATTTATTTTTTTATAAAATGTTTTTAGTTTTTTATAGAATGTTTTTTGTTTTTTATATATTTATAAAATAAATTTTATTTTTCAATATTTTCTTAGTTATTCTATAAAAATTACTTTTATTTAAATCTTAGTGTATGTATTTATAGGTGTTTACGGTAAGTGAATTTTTATTTTTTATGTATCAACTACTGAGCATGTGCTGTTTTGCAATACAACCTGTTTAATTGGACCCTGTTGTGTAATTGTGGATTGAGCGACAAAATCCAACTTTTAAGTTCTTCATATCTATTACCTCGTTTGATTTTTTTGCTTTGTAATAAGAGATTAATTACATAATTAAAAGACATTTAATCCACAATTACATAACAGGGTTAAATTTGTATTGTCAAGACAAATTAAAACTACTTGGTAAAATCAACTTGTTGCTTTCTGCAACAATATCAGAAAGGCCCGTTCAAACCATAGTTAACTTTAAGGGTAGTTTTAATTTTCATTGCATTGCACTAACATATTTTAAACGTAGTTTGGCAAACAAAAGTTTCAAATAGATTACACATGGCAACATTATACATTTATAGTAATTTTACAGAAACTGTTGGTATTTGTGTCACCTAACAAACCTAACCTTTAATAGCGTGTGTCAGTCCAGATCATATTAAATTTGTAATTGTACGTTTTAATTAATATTGTTGCTTAGTAACGGAAATAAAGCCAGAATACCACTGCAAAAAAATAAATCTTGACGTTGAATTATATTTTTAAGTTAAGTTTTTACTAAGCCAACAATATTGACGGCTTAAGTTAAGGGTCCCTTAAAGTCATAAACTCCCTTAAGGACAGAATTGTCAGGAATGGTTTCGTGATAAACCACCGGGGGCGCTTCACTCGCACTGTAGTAAAATACCGCCCATGGCGCCGATCACCCAATAAAATCAAACTACCAATTGTGTAATAAAAACAGTACCGAACGTAATGGGCGGAGCCATCGGTGGGCTTATTGTTTACACCCAAAAATATCCTCATCTTCGGTGTTACTTTTAAAGCAAACAAATAATCATTTTGTGATAATTTGTGCGGCATAATTTTTTTTATATTCAACAGGCGCTTGGTGAATTTTTTATCAATTAATAAATGTTAATAGTAATTTATGCAATTTAATTGTATTAATTTTATAGTTCAAATAATTACATAAAATCCATTGTAAAAATGTTTAAAATTATTTAATTAAAAAAAAAAAGATTTTTACGCGGGGATCGAACACTAGACCTTCACTTTACACTTTAATTCATTTATTAAAAAAATCATTAAAATACAACAATAGAAACAGTATATGTACACAAAAATGGTTAAAAAATAAATTCATAACTAAAAAGTTTTCAAAAATTAAAATGGAACAATATAAACCTAGATTAACAATTCTGATAAAACTTATAATACTTATGATCCATTCTCTCACAGATTCATTCTTCTTTCACTCACACAATCATTCATCATTCATTTATTCAGGTTAAAAACATATTTAAAAGTTAGTATCATTAAAAAACATTACATAGACCGCAGAAATGTCGGTATTATGTTTATAAAAATTTTGTTTAAGCTTAAACCTAACTAACCTAACCTATCTATTTACAATAATATATACAAGAACTAACCTAACCTAACTCTACTATGTACAATATATACAAAAACAATAATTTTGACTCTAAAGATCAAAGTTTACAGGGACGGTAAGTATCAACTCAAAAGTGTTGGTTGAAGATAGGTAAGCACTGATAACTGAGCTTATGTTTAATTCTAAAAGGTCTATTGTTAGATCGGATGCTGGTGAGCCCTCGTAGAAGAGGGTTATTTTCTAATTTAAATTTATAAAAATTTTGTGAAATTTCCATTATGTAGTCCGAAATAAGGGGTACATTTGCCTGTTCGTGCAAATCTCTGATTCTGACATACCTGTCTTTGCGAAGTGCCATTCTCAGACACTTGTTCTGTAATCTATTCAGGTTCGTTTTACCTACGCCGCACCATACAGGAGCAGCGTAGGTTAACGAAGGTCTGATTACTGTTTTATAAAGATGAATTTTGGTATCAGCCGAAAGAGAACTATTTTTGTTAATAAATGGATACAATTGTTTGATGGCCTGATTTGTTTTGTGTAGGATATGTGTTAAATGTTGTTGGTAATTTAGACGGGAGTCTAGATGGACTCCCAGATACTTGACGTGCTGCTTCGTCGGTATAGTATCTTTGTCGAAAGTTGTTGGTGTAAACGTTTTAATATTTGTGAATTTACGTGTAAAGGAAATTCTTTCCGATTTTTTGGTGTTAATTTTGATTTTCCAAAAATTGAAAAATTTTTGCAGCGTGTTTAGGTGAATTTGATTTTGTTTCTGCGCGGCCACTGCATAAAAAGATCCTGAATAGATTGCAGTGTCGTCTGCATAGAGAGCAAGACTCGTTTTCGCAAAGACAGGTATATCGTTAAAATAAATATTAAAAAGTTTTGGTGCCAAAATTGAACCTTGCGGTACACCAGCATCAATATTTTTTGGGGAGGACAGAGTGTCGTTGACTTTTACCTGAAATTGCCTGCCTGTTAAAAAATGGTGTATAAGTTTAATAATGTAAGATGGATAGTGTTGTGTTTCCATCTTATGGATCAGTCCGTCGGTCCATACTCGGTCAAAAGCTTTTTTGACATCCAGCAGGACCATGTCTGTCACTTTGTCTTTATTAAAATTGATGTTAATGTCATTGACGATTCTAGCAATTTGCTGAACCGTCCCATGTCCACTTCTGAATCCAAATTGATTGTCTGTCGTCAGTTGATTGTCCGATTCAAAAGAATCCAGTCTTTTCATTATAATTTTTTCAGTCACCTTACTTAACGTTGTAAGTAAGGATATAGGTCGATATGAGTCGGGTGATGTAGCTGTCTGGCCAGATTTGTGTATGGGCATCACGTGGGCTATTTTCCAAGATTTTGGAAAATAACCCAACCTGATGACTCCATTTATTATGTAGTGCAATTGCACTACTGTCTTTCGTGTTAAGTGTTTCAATGTAATGTTCTGTATTTTGTCATGTCCTGCTGCTTTAAAGGGTGGAAGTTTTCTGATCGTTTCACGAACCTCTTTCGGACTTGTCAAAGACATTTCATCCTGAAGAGGCCGATTCTCCGACAGAAACCTTTCCACTCCGGCAGTAATTTCTTTTTGTTCGTTAGTCACGTCTTCCTCCAAAACATGTACTTTTTCTAATGTCACCCCCAGCATTTCTGCTTTGTCAACGTCAGTGAAGGCAGTAGTAATACCGTCTTCACTTGTCAACGTCGGTATCGTTACTGTCTTCCGTTTGATAGACTTCAACAAGGCCCAAACTGAATTGTCCCTGTGTGAAAGTCTTTCAATTTTGTCGTTCCATTCTGTATTTCTAAAATCACAAATGTCCAATTTAATTTGTCTATTCAATTCGGTCATGTTGTCTTTTTCGTTTCTGTCTCCAGTCGGTTGCCAAATTTTTCGTATCCTATTCCTGGATTGAATTTTGTCTACTATGTCTTGAGGTAATCTGTCAGCCAAAAGGTTAATCGTCTTCATTTTAATGCTTTTCTTAGAAGCATTTTGTATAATTTTGGTTAAGTTTTCGACATGTCTGTCAATGTCTTCGGGGGTATTGATATTTCTGTCAATAACAACGTCTCTGTCCAGGATCCTCCTAAAGAGTGGCCAATTGGCACTCTTATAGTCAGGTCTCTGGACAATTTGTCTCGGTCTGTTGATCGTGTTGTACAGTGTAGATGTTACTAGTGTATGGTCCGAACTCAATTCGACCACTGTCTTCAAATCAGATGCGTTCGTCACGTTTTTGTTAATAAATATATCAATTGTGGTTGGTGTCATACCATTAGATGGAAAGTGTGTATGTGTGGGTGGATACATGACATTTAGGTTATGTGCAATGGACATGTTGTATAAACATGTACCATTGGGATTATTTAGGTGACAGTTCCAGGTATGATGTCTGGCATTCAAATCCCCGACAAGAAGAACTCTGTTCCCCTTGTCGAGGAGACTCAGGACATCGTCCTCCCCAAACTGAAAATTTGGGCGACAATAAACTCCTATCAATGTCAAACCATCTTCTAACCTAATAGCGACATGCTCTAAATTGCTGTTGCAATTTATTCGCATATAGCTGATAGAGTTTTTCACAAGAACGGCTACCCCACCGCCAGCAAGATTTCGATCTTGCCGTTCAATGCGGTACCCCTTCACATTGAATTTTACGGTGGGATCTAATTTAGATTCCACGATTACCAAAATGTCAACGTCCGATCTCGAGAGAAACTCTATCAGTTCGCCAACTTTTGACTTAACACTATTGGCATTCAAAAATGTTCAACTTATTGGCCATTTAGTCCAGCTGAGACATGAATGATAACATCGTTTGGAATTTTTCAGCTTCAGAACGGCAACATTCCAGCCTATCATTCATGTCTCTTAATAAGTTGAACATCTTTGAAAGATCCACCATACCTTTCAACCTGTGTATTTCCCCCATAACGCCATTATATTCGTCATGGCCGGGAAATACAAACGACTGCGAATTTTGGCGGGGTTCCTCCTGGCGTCTCTGCTGCGACGACAGGTTCCCTCGCTGCTGAGTGTGCTGACTCTGCTGCATCACTGCGGCATCCTCCCTTCTCTTGGTCCAGGCGTTGACTCTCGGGGCAGGTGCTGGGACATATCGAACTGGTGTAGTTTTCTTCGGCAACGCTCTGGACCGCTGTTTTTCAATAGCTGCAATTTTATTTTTGTATATCTTGCAGCTAACAGAGTTGGCAGGATGTGCCCCTCCGCAGTTGACGCAGCACGCATCAACTTCTTTACTTTTGGTGCACGTATGTGTTAAGTGCGAGCCAGCACACTTCAGACACCGGGGATTCACGAAACAATTCGACGTAGCGTGACCCCACTCTTGGCAGCGATGGCACTGACTCAATCCCTTCTTGTTGACATATCGGTCAAAACTGACTATCGTATGGTAAACGTAACGAACTTTGCTGTTTAGTTCATTGCAAGTAATTTTATTTGATGTGGTCAAAACATAAACCGGAAATTTAGTTCCCTTCATCTTATAACATTTTAAAATTTGAATTTTGTACACTTCAAAAATTTCATCAATAATTTCCTGAGCAGTGAGGTCTACCTGGAGCCCCATCATTACAAAAGTGTGAGTTTTCTCACCTTTTTCTGTAAATGTATGGAACTCCAGTTCCTCGACTCTGCACGCATCTTTCAAAAGACGATAGTCTGATGCAGAGCTCGTGTAAATAGAGACACGGTTATTAAAACCGTGTTTAACATGGAATTTATCGTTAATATTCTTTTTAATGAAATTAAAAAGATCTTTTAGATTGTCGAGCTCTGTATGCAGAACAATTGGAGGACATTTAATTTTGTTAACTACATTCGAAACAGAATTTTGAGATGTAGGGATTGTTTTATCTGAATTTGACTTTACAGGCAAAGTTCTATTGGTCAGATCCTCACTCACAATAGATTCATCATCATCATTCATAGGAGTAAGAACATCGAATCTGTTGTGAATGAGAACCTCACCACAACGTTTCCCATACGACGAGCCAGGCTCGGCCGTATTTTTTCTCTTAAGTGTTTTTGCACTTACTCAAGAGTGGGGTTCCTTCCTTCAAATCCTTCTGCTCCATCACTATTTAATTTGTCTATACACTGCAAAAAGGTCCAATATATAAATTTATTTAAATAATTTATTAAATAAAAGTTGACAAATTAAATTTGACAACTTGTCAAATTAAAAAGTCTTCTTGTGAGGGCCTCCGGGCCTCCCTCAGGCTGCAAACACTTTCTTCTGCTTTCTGGTGAAACACTTTACAATTTTGGACTATTCTTCTGAATTAAAAACACTTATTTTCGGCACAATAATAATTATTTAATTTGACGTTGTCAATTAAATATTTCTTTGTCAGTGGCGTCGGACGAGAATCACTAGACCTTCAGACTGCGAAGCAACTGCTCTATCACTGTGCTATTACAATACAACAGAATTATTTTGAAATACGGGAACACTTTAGTAAATGGTTTAGTATGTATTTAATTACGGCGGTTCATATCTCAGTAATTAATTAAATTTGATTTGTGTCATTGATATATGATCATTTTACATGTTTTATCTATAGAATGCAATTTACAAAATTCAATTTATCAATATCTGTTACCCTTAAATCACCTGGCAACAAAAAATGGCGTTTTATGATTTTTAAACAATTAAAAAATTTTAATAGTAAATCATGCAATTTAATTGTATCAATTTTACAGTTAAAATAATTACATAAAATCCATTGTAAAAATGTTTAAAATTGATAAACTAAAAAAAAAAAAGGTTTTTACGCGGGGATCGAACACTAGACCTTCAGGCTGCGAAGCAACTGCTCTATCACTGTGCTATTACAATACAACAGAATTATTTTGAAATACGGGAACACTTTAGTAAATGGTTTAGTATGTATTTCATTACGGCGGTTCATATCTCAGTAATTAATTAAATTTGATTTGTGTCATTGATATATGATCATTTTACATGTTTTATCTATAGAATGCAATTTACAAAATTCAATTTATCAATATCTGTTACCCTTAAATCACCTGGCAACAAAAAATGGCGTTATATGATTTTTAAACAATTAAAAAATTTTAATAGTAATTTATGCAATTTAATTGTATTAATTTTACAGTTAAAATAATTACATAAAATCCATTGTAAAAATGTTTAAAAATTTTTAATAAAAAAAAAAAATTTTTACTCGGGGATCGAACACTGGACCTTCAGACTGCGAAGCAACTGCTCTATCACTGTGCTATTACAATGCAACAGAATTATTTTGAAATACGGGAACACTTTAGTAAGTGGTTTAGTATGTATTTAATTACGGCGGTTCATATCTCAGTAATTAATTAAATTTGATTTCTGTCATTGATATATGATCATTTTACATGTTTTATCTATGCAATCCATTTTTCAAAATTCAATTTTTTTAATATCTACTACCCTTAAATCACCTAGCAACAAAATGAGCGTGCAATGACTGTTTTATATTAGCGCACACTTTATCCGTTCATATCTCAGTAATTAAATAAATTTGATTTCTGTCATTGATATATGATCATTTTACATGTTTTATCTATGGAATCCATTTTTCAAAATTCAATTTTTTTAATATCTACTACCCTTAAATCACCTAGCAACAAAATGAGCGTGCGATGACTGTTTTATATTAGCGCGCACTTTATCCGTTCATATCTCAGTAATTAATTAAATTTGATTTCTGTCATTGATATATGATCATTTTACATGTTTTATCTATAGAATCCATTTTTCAAAATTCCATTTTTTTAATATCTACTACCCTTAAATCACCTGGCAACAAAATGAGCGTGGGATGACGCGCGCTAATAAGCGCGCACTTCATCCGTTCATATCTCAGTAATTAATTAAATTTGATGTCTGTCATTGATATATGATCATTTTACATGTTTTATCAATGCAATCCATTTTTCAAAAATTCATTTTTTCAATATCTACTACCCTTAAATCACCTAGCAACAAAATGAGCGTGGGATGACGCGCGCTAAAAAGCGAGCACTTCATCCGTTCATATCTCAGTAATTAATTAAATATTATGTCTGTCATTGATATATGATCATTTTACATGTCTTATCAATGCAATCCATTTTTCAAAATTTAATTTTTTAAATATCTACTACCCTTAAATCACCAAGCAACAAAATGAGCGTGCGATGACTGTTTTATATTAGCGCACACTTTATCCGTTCATATCTCAGTAATTAAATAAACTTGATTTCTGTCATTGATATTTGATCATTTTACATGTTTTATCTAAAGAATCCATTTTTCAAAATTTTATTTTTTCAATATCTACTACCCTTAAATCACCTGGCAACAAAATGAGCGTGGGATGACGCGCGCTAATAAGCGCGCACTTCATCCGTTCATATCTCAGTAATTAATTAAATTTGATGTCTGTCATTGATATATGATCATTTTACATGTTTTATCTATGCAATCCATTTTTCAAAATTTCATTTTTTCAATATCTACTACCCTTAAATCACCTAGCAACAAAATGAGCGTGGGATGACGCGCGCTAAAAAGCGCGCACTTCATCCGTTCATATCTCAGTAATTAATTAAATTTTATGTCTGTCATTGATATATGATCATTTTACATGTCTTATCAATGCAATCCATTTTTCAAAATTCAATTTTTTAAATATCTACTACCCTTAAATCACCTAGCAACAAAATGAGCGTGCGATGACTGTTTTATATTAGCGCACAATTTATCCGTTCATATCTCAGTAATTAAATAAACTTGATTTCTGTCATTAATATTTGATCATTTTACATGTTTTATCTAAAGAATCCATTTTTCAAAATTTTATTTTTTCAATATCTACTACCCTTAAATCACCTGGCAACAAAATGAGCGTGGGATGACGCGCGCTAATAAGCGCGCACTTCATCCGTTCATATCTCAGTAATTAATTAAATTTGATGTCTGTCATTGATATATGATCATTTTACATGTTTTATCTATGCAATCCATTTTTCAAAATTTCATTTTTTCAATATCTACTACCCTTAAATCACCTAGCAACAAAATGAGCGTGCGATGACTGTTTTATGTTAGCGCGCAGTTTATCCGTTCATATCTCAGTAATTAATTAAATTTGATTTCTGTCATTGATATATGATCATTTTACATGTTTTATCTATGGAATCCATTTTTCAAAATTTCATTTTTTCAATATCTACTACCCTTAAATCACCTAGCAACAAAATGAGCGTACGATGACTGTTTTATATTAGCGCGCTTTTTATCCGTTCATATCTCAGTAATTAATTAAATTTGATTTCTGTCATTGATATATGATCATTTTACATGTTTTATCTATGAAATCCATTTTTCAAAATTTCATTTTTTCAATATCTACTACCCTTAAATCACCTAGTAACAAAATGAGCGTGCGATGACTGTTTTATGTTAGCGCGCACTTTATCCGTTCATATCTCAGTAATTAATTAAATTTGATTTCTGTCATTGATATATGATCATTTTACATATTTTATCTATGGAATCCATTTTTCAAAATTCATTTTTTTTAATATCTACTACCCTTAAATCACCTGGCAACAAAAAATGGCGCTTGGTGAATTTTTTATCAATTATTAAATTTTAATAGTAATTTATGCAATTTAATTGTATTAATTTTACAGTTAAAATAATTACATAAAATCCATTGTAAAAATATTTAAAAATTTTTAATAAAAAAAAAAAAAAATTTTACTCGGGGATCGAACACTGGACCTTTAGACTGCGAAGCAACTGCTCTATCACTGTGCTATTACAACTCAACAGAATTACTTTGAAATACGGGAACACTTCAGTAAGTGGTTTAGTATGTATTTAATTACGGCGGTTCATATCTCAGTAATTAATTAAATCTGATTTGCGTCTTTGATATATGATCATTTTACATGATTTATCTATCGAATGCAGTTTTCAAAATTTAATTTTATCAATTTCTATTACCCTTAAATAACCTGGCAACAAAAGTAGCGACTGTTTTATATTAGCTAGCACTTTATCGGTTCATATCTCGGTAATTAATTAAATCTGATTTCTGTCATTGATATATGTTTAAGGTACTTGTTTTATCATTCAAAATTGATTTTCAAATTTAAAATAAATTGATAAATAACCGAATTAACACTTGTTTGTTTATTTACTTGAATTAGTCTTATCTTGGTAATTAATTATTTTAAAGATCTGTCATTTGGGCGCGTGCAATCTATGTGAAAATCTATTTAAATGCCGTATTCAGAACTTAGATTTGACCTTGGGTAAGAGCTGTGCTAAACAATTACTGTTAATTAATAAAATACTCAATTAGTTAGTTAATGCTCATTAATTATTGCTTGCATTTGCTATAGAAATATGTGTTTTTTTCTTGCCGATCTAACGGTGTATTTATAATTGACCTAGCTCTCATAATAAGGGAGATAATGCCTTTTTTCTGAGAGTATATTTGTTGCTAGGATTTTTAAAATTTGTTTCCAACTTCGCAGCAGTTAAAAAAAGTGTATTTTTTGGTTGAAGCCTGTGACGGCAACAGTAAAACTAAATAATACATTTATTGTATTTTTATATCAGTAGCGAGTTACGTAATCACATTCTGCAATTCAATGCAATTTCACAAAGTATAGTTCTATCTATTCAATCATATTGTAAGGAGCTAACTCCGACCCAATAAAAACAAATAGTGTTTAAACAATTGTTTTGGTTGTTAAATAAATAAACTAGCTCGTGTCACTGCAACTGCAGCCGTATATTTCCACTGTACTACGGCAACGAATAAATTATGGGAGAGTGAGAGTACACAAGTATCAAACGTACATGTAACACCCTAAACGGCCACAGCAAAACTAACTAAATTTACTGACTCGGGTCCCTCGACTCTCTCGCGATCATGACCTTCCCCTGCTGCTTCTCCGTAGCCCGCTCCTTTGTAAACAACTGAACGATAAGCGGGGTGCAGGGTTGCCAGGTTTGGCGCTTTTTTGCCAAATTGGCGTTTTAAAATGAAAAATTGCGGGTAGATTTGTATATTGGCGTTATGAGATTATTTTGGCGATAATGTAAAAATACATAGCGCCACTTTGGCGATATAAAAAAATACTTTCTAGCGGTACTCCACAGGCTCCACAGCATCTGTTGGTAGTTAATTAAAAAATTCAGATGGTTGAGAGTGAGAGCTCGCAACCCCCACACAGGCCCCACAGCGGTTCAATTCAGTCAAGTAACAAGTTTGGCTCCTACGCTAGCGCCATCTGTATTATATTGGAAATACTGTTGGTAATGTTAAAAATATAATCTGCAGTTCAGTTCTGCACAACGTCATTATCATTTTCGCCATTATCAACATTATATTTTCTTTCTTTGTTCATTGTGTATTGTCTGTGTAGGTTGTAGGTAGTTCCCCTGATTCTTAATCTTTATATACAACAAGGAACGTGCCGCGGTAGTTCCCCTGATTCTTAATCTTTATATACAACAAGGAACGTGCCGGGCGAAAGTGGTTTACATGGTAACATTACAGTCATTACAGTTACAGAATTAGTTTTTTCAATTGTATTGTGTTCAGTGGTTAGTGACGTTAGTGCAATTCATTCTTTTAGACATAATAATTAGTATTTTGTTAAAAATGCCTAATCACGCTAAGTACACTAGGAAATATAGGAAAGAATGGGAAACTCAGACTTGGGCAAAAGGTTAGTATTACAGCTGTTATTATATTATGCATATGTATTGATAGTTTATTTTTTTTATATATTGTCTTACAATTGAACAGAAATTACATATTGGGTATTGTCAATTAATAAATAGGAATTTATTAATGTCAATAAATTTATATTATTTTTTTAGGATGGTTGAAACATATAAGCCAAATAAGCAATATAGATTCATCTGATTTAAATGAAGCTTATTGTACAATGTGCCGAACATCATTGCGTGCTCATTTGTTTGACCTTAAACGGCATGCAAAAACTAAATTGCACATTGAAAAAAGTGCACGTCCCACAACAACTATGTTGAATTATGGTATGTAATTTTACTGTCATATAAATAATTTTTGATTGAAAACTTTTTTTTTTATTAGTATAATGAAATATATAAATACATCTATAATTTTATATATGTTTTAGCTGTGAACTTGAATTTAACAAATGCGCAAAAAATAACAGACATAAAACTAGCTATTTACATAGCTATACATGGGTCTGTTAAATCAATTGATCATTTGCGGGAATTGTTGAAATCTATTGCAAAAGGATCTACATGTACGACACTAGAAAATTTAAGGCTTCATCGTACTAAATGTTTTTCAATAATTAAAAACGTTATTGCACCAGCGATATTAAGTGAACTAGTGTTTTCCGTTGCAGATAGTGCGTTCTCTTTAATTGTAGACGAATCTACTGACGTATCGGTAAATAAGTATATGTGTCTGTGCATAAAATATTTTAATAAAACATTAGGCAAAATTGTTACTAACTTTGTAGGCATATTAGAAATATATAGAGCCACTGCTGATGATTTGTTTACAGCAATAAAAGAATATTTTATGCAAATAAATTTACCATTACAACATATGATTGCTTTAGGCACTGACGGTGCTAGCAATTTATGCGGTAAAAATAACTCTTTGTTTACTAAATTAAAGCATGATATACCAGATCTAATTTTATTAAAATGTACTTGTCATTCCTTGCATTTATGTGCAAGTAAAGCTTCGGAAGAACTACCTGCATGCGTAGATTTTCTTGCAAAAGAAATATATAACTGGTTTAGTTGTAGTTCATTGCGAAAGTTGCAATACAAAGACACATTCCAAACAATAAATGCAGGGTTTGATCAAATTAAATTTAAAAATTTTGTGCAATTATCTACCACAAGATGGTTGGCTCGGTACAATGTCGTTAAAATAATTTTAGAGCAGTGGTTAGAACTCCAAACTTATTTTAATTTAATTGTTGAGAATGAAAAAAGTTATATGGCTCGCATATTAAAAGATATGCTTTTAGATGATTGTAATAAATTATATTTTGAATTTTTGATGCCGGTATTATCAGAAGTAAATGCCCTTAATGTAATATTTCAAAATGACCATATAGATCCGGGGGCGGCATATAAAAGTATGCATTTGACTATACTATCATTCGCAAAACGAATTTTAAAACCTTTGTTTTTAAGAGAAACTGGGACAAAGAATATAATTTATCAAGTTTCTGAGGCACTAGACAATGAGTTAGCCATGCTACCTTTAGAATCGATAGAATACGGAGTAAGTTTTAATACTATTTTAGGTAAATCTACAATATCACCTGAGCAAAAAACAATTATTATGGATAGATGTTTTAGATTTTTAAAAAAACTACTAGTTGAACTTACTAATAGGCTACCAATTAATTTTGAATTTTTTGAATATTTTTTACATTTTTCTCCTATTAATTCTTTGGGGTTAGGGCAAGAACAAACGCCTTTTCAAAATATTCATAAAATAGTCAAATTCTCAAATAAAACTATTGAAATTTATATATATGAAGGACAATGGAGAAAACTTTCATTTATAGATTGGAAAAATCAATTTGAAAATAAAGTAATTCCCAATAATTCGATAGAGTTTTGGGAAAAAGTCTGGTCATATAAAGATAGTATTTGAAGAACTTGCTACAGCAGTTCTTCAAGCATTTTGCGTACCTATAAGTAACGCCGTGGTAGAACGTGTTTTCTCAGTAATGAATTTGTCAAAAACGAAAATTCGTAATAAAATGTCAATGAAATTACTAGAATCCATATTGAGGATTAAAATTCACCTGAATGTAACGAATATATGTTGTAAAACATTTCATCCAAGTGATACAATGTTATCACGTTTTAACTCGACCAATATGTACGATACACTTTTGCCTAGCACAAATGATACAGATAACGATTTAGATGAATTAGTAGATATAATAAATTTAATTGATGCGTAAAAATAAAATCGCATTATATTTAAATATTGTTAATTTGATGTATTTTTATTATTATTTGTTTTCATGTCTTATAAGAATATATTTTTATTTATTTTATGTTTTATAAGAATATTTTTTATTTATTTTATGTTTTATAAGAATATTTATTTTATTTTAATATATTTTTAATTATTTTGTAGATTTTTGTTTTATTTTAGTTATTTTATTTTAATAAATTTTTATTTGTTTTGTAAACTTTTTTTTAACGTCATTATTATTGGCGATTTATTTTACAAATTTGGCGCCATTAGTTATTCTCTGAAGTTGGCGTTTTTGGCGATTTTGTAAATTGGATATGGCGCTCTGGACGGTGAAATTACTGGCAACCCTGGCGGGGTGGTGTGTGTACTCTGCACCATTTACATAGATTGTCACAGATAATATAAACATGGTATATAGTTATAAGTAAAAATTAATTAGTTTTTGAGTAAAATTACTAATAATTAATGTTTTAATTATGTATTAATGTTTTTAGTGCAATTTTATAGAACCTTTATATTCATTTTACTTGTTATATATCTTGAAATGTTTTACTAAAGCTTATATTTATATTTATTTTATAATTAATAATACTTGTATAAATAATTATATATTTTGTTTGTTGTTTTTGTTCAATTTGATTATTGAGCGCTTCCGATAATTTAAGCAATATTTAGCTTCTTTTAACTGGTATTTAATCAATGTCAATATGTAATTTACGTGCAATTACAATTTTTCTACTAATAATAATTAACCATGGCTATATAATATTATTTTAAATAAATGGAATAACTGATAAATATTAAACAAATAATCTTAAAATAAAAGGAATTCTCTTGGTACGCAAGAAATAAAATTGATATCGCCGGGATAGTTTTTGCTATATCTGCGCGACCGTGAATTTATTTATTGTAAGATTATTTGTTTAATATTTATAAGTTATTCCATTTATTTAAAATGAAATTAAATAGCCATTTATTAAATACCAGTTAGAAGCTAAATATTGCTTAAATTATCGGAAGCTCAATTATCAAATTGAACCGTTACAAATTATATATAACAAGTAATTTTATTCTTTTGATTTGTTATTAAATAAAATATTCTATTTATGTATTTATGCTTGTAATTATTATTATTTAATCAATCATAATTACAAAATGTAAATATATAATTGATAAATAAATAATAAATAAATTTTTGCATAACTGGTTTGCTAAAAATAAACAAACATATAAATAGATTTTTTTATTTAATAACAAATAAAAAGAATAACATTACTTATGTTATATATAATTATTTATACCAATATTATTAATTATAAAGTAAATATAAATATAACCTTCAGTACAACATTTCAAGATATATCATTTAATTATCATGATTGTTTAAATTCAACATTTTTGCCAATACTCAATTACGTTTCTTAATAATTATATTTTATATAATATATCTAATGCCGTTGTCTCTAGATTTGAAAAAGTTTTCATTTAAAAAATAAATATAATTCGTTTAGTAATTCAAATTTAGGTTGTACGCACTTACTGGTGTATAATAAGATTATTTTCTCCAGCTAGCCCTTCTCCATAGCACAAAGACAATTTGTGTATTTAGAAAATGATTTTATGTATTTACATATTTATATAGAATTGCATCAGGGGCATATTTATTACGTCTGAATCTTTATTATTTTTATAATTTATTTATTAATTAAGTATATATATATATATATATATACTTATAAACCGCATGAGTTGAGATCCGGGTACGCAACAGACAACCTGAGATCCACCACTTACTGTTGACTAATTTTAAATTTGATAACAGAATTAATATCTACTTACAATACATACTCCAATTTTCATTAGAGGGGTAAAGAAAACTCACTTATTAATTTATGCATATTTCAAGCATATGCATGGTATAACCAGAGATCCACCCGAATGGCGACATGTATATAATAAGTGGAGATCCTTGGTATATTTTAAAGACACCTAAAATGAAAAACGAGATCCTGCAACGTTGCCGCGTCATTATCAAATCGGTTGGTGCGTTCTTATAGTTTTCCCATGCAATCTCACCCCAGTTTGATAATTTTTTTAATTTTGAATCTGAAAAACATCTGAATTAATGCAAACGTATCCATAATTTTAATAATTAATATTTTCTTTATTAATTTGGTAGACAATCTTTATGTTCAATTTATTTATTAATGATTAAAATATTCTACTTTAATATATTTCTTTATTTAAGGCAAACTAGTTTTGCAAACTAAATTTGCATTTTCAATGCTGTTTATAATTGATTAATTAATAATATTTAAAATTTGTTTTTTCCGCTAACCCAGATTTCCAGTTTTAAATTGATTTTGAATTTTGATTTTAAAGATAGAAATATGTCAAATCTTGAACATTAAATATTTACACTTGAAATTTGTGTTTATATAATAAATTTATATAAAGAATTATATAAGTCAAATTGTTTGTTAATTACTTAATAATTTGGATTTTTTAAATGTTTTTTTTAATTTTTAAGTTTTCCATAAATGTTAAATATGTAATATTTTTAAAGAAAATAAGAATAGTTTTTGTTGAAATTTTGTGGTTGTAACATTTTTTTTGAACAAGTACACATAGAATTAAAGTAAAAATCTACCGTAGTCTTTCAACCATTGAAATTAAGTAAATTGTAATGTTTATTAAAAAAAAGAAAAAAAATAACATGGTGCATGAAGTATGATATATGATGCAGTAATATGGTTTGTCAGGTGATATTGTTAGTCATTTGTTGTCATTAGCAAAAGTCAGGATATAATAATAATAATAATAATAATCCTTTTATTTACGGAAATAAAATCCTTTAAATTACAATAATAATATAGAATTAAAAAAAAAATTAAATGTATACAAAAGTATAACTTAAAACTAAAAATAAGTATAAAACTTAAAACACATACAAAAATACAAAAATTACAAATACAAACACACTTACAAATTATACATATTAAAATTAATATGGCTACAATGACATTTAAAAAACTGTGTTGACACAACAAATAAATTAAAATGTACATTATCTTTAAACAAGTTACATTGTCTTGTTAATCTAGACAAAGGACTATAATAGCTATAATTAGTCCTATGAACTTTTTGTTTAAAACGTAAGGTATTACGGGTCATTCGTAATGGGCTAAAATTAAAATTTAGTTTTAACAACAATTCAGAACAGTTAATGTAGCCATTTACTAATTTATGCATAAAACATAAGTCACTAACAATTCTCCGATCTTTAAGTGGATTTCAATTAAATTGTATCAATAGCTGATCAGTTGGTAATGAAGATCTAATTTTATATCTTAAAAATTTTAAAAATTTATTTTGAATAGCTTCAATGTTAATTGATGGCCCCTTTTTGATATGGGGACCATATGACTGACCCATACTCTACTAGTGACCTTACTAATGACCTATATAACATTACAATAGTGTTTGGATGTAATTCAAAAGAGGATCTTATAACAAATCCCAACATTTTACGTGCTCTGTTTGAGATGTATTGAACGTGGTTGTTAAATGTAAGTTTGCTGTCCAGTAAAATGCCAAGATCAGACAATTCATTCACTGCACATAGGTTCAAATTATTCAAATTGTATGTTTGTTTCACTATAATTTTTGTTCTACAAAATGTAATTGACTTGCATTTAGCCACATTTAAATGTAAATTATTATTAATGCACCATGTTGTTAATTGATTTAAGTCATCTTGAATTAATTTACAGTCTTCAATATTTTTTACATTTCTGAATAACTTTAGATCATCAGCAAATAATAAAAATTTACAATTTACGAATGAATTTACCATATCGTTAACAAAAAGGTTAAATAAAAGGGGCCCACAATGTGACCCTTGAGGAATACCGGAAGTAACAGATACTTCTTTGGATAAATAGTTATTTATTTTTACACATTGTGTTCTTTTACTTAAGTAGCTTTTTATCCAATTTACAACTTTGTTGCTAAAACCCATGGCTGTTAATTTAACAATCAAAATAATATGATCTACCCTATCAAACGCTTTAGCAAAATCTGTATAAATGGCATCTACTTGTAAATTATTTTCAAATGCATTTAAAATATATTCCTGGTATAACAATAAATTAGTAGTAGTAGACCGCCCTTTACAAAAACCATGCTGTTCATTAATGATCAGATTTTTTGACATCCATTTCAGTTGCTGGGAAACAATCATATCAAATAATTTAGGAATTGCGGACTGTTTGCAAATTCCTCTGTAATTGCTGATTTCTGATCTTGCTCCAGATTTATGAATTGGTGTAATATATGATTGCTTTCAAAATTCAGGAAATGTCTCACATTTTAATGATGATTGAAATAATATGCTAATCGGTGTAGATAAAGCATATACACAGTTTTTTAAAAATAAATTTGGAAGACCATCTGGCTCATAAGTACACGAATCACTTTATTCTAAAATTCCTTTATATACATCATAAACATTTATCTTAAAACTATCAGAACATGCAAGATCAGAATAAATTAAATCAGGTACAATACTATTATCACAATTTACATAGACAGTAGAAAAAAAGTCCGCAAACAAATTCACACAGTCTTGACCATTATTACTTGTTTTATCACAATAAGACATGTAAACAGGGACTCCGTTAGTGTTTCTCTTCTCGTTTATATATCTCCAAAATGCTTTTGGATTGTTTGAAATATTATTATCTATCCTTGAGATATATGCGGCATACAATGATTTGATTAGTATTTTACATTTGACTCTCAAACCATCAAACTTGTTATAATCATTTTGTTGACCAGAATTTTTGTAAGTACTATGCGCTATTTTCTTCTCCTTAATTAATTTAATTAAAACAGAATTAAACCACACAGGATAGCTGGATTGACGTACACATTTTAACGGTACAAATAAAGAGACAGCATCATAAATAATATTATAAAATACTTTCACTAAAACATTTATATCACAGTTTAAATCACAGCATTTGAACATATTAGTCCAGTTTATAGTTGACAAAAACTCATTTAAGGCTACATAATTGGCATTTTTAAAATCCGGTATGTACTCATTGCACATCAAGGTTTTGGAAATGGTAGACATTTTCATTTTGATAGTAATTGCCGTATGATGAATACTATTATTACAGAGCAAATCGTTAGCTATACATGCTGCAGTCCTTTCTTCAGTTGTGAATAATAAATCCAGAAATATTCCGCGTGAATTTGGTATTGTATTCATTTAGAAAAAACCATACAAGGCAAACAAATCAGAAATTAACTGAGCTGGCTTATTATTTGTAGACTCAATTTGCACTCCCATTTCATCATTTGACCACACAATTCCAGGCATGTTGTAATCGCCACTTATTATGAACTTGCTTTTTGGTAGAGATTCAAATAAATGTTCAATTGTATCACAATGAATCTGGTATTTGTCAATAGAGGAAGATGGAGGAATATAAACACATCCAATAACGTAAAACTGATCGCCGATGTGTAACTTGATAAATACTTGTTCAATTTCTTTAGATATATTAGTAATAATAGAAGTTTGATAAGAATTTTTTATTGCAATCAATGCTCCACCACCACGACACTTAGTGCTGGATTCGAGAGAACGATCAGTTCTATATATATTATATTTATTTAAAATAACCTCAGAATTTTGTACATTTTTGGTAAGCCATGTCTCAGTTATTATTATAATATCGTAATTATTGCACTGAAAATTTAAATTAAAATCGTATAACTTAGTGTTTATTCCACTTGCATTTTGATAGTAAACGGTTAATTCTTTTACTTTTTTGGCTGATTTTTGTTTTTTAAAATAGTTGGTTGGTCATTAATATATTTAATATAAATATCAGATTCTCCATTAGCTTTCATTTTATTAAACTTTTCTTGCACTAGTCTCATATGTTTTAGTTGTGAAACAGATTTATCAGCTTTTATTTTAATGTTTGATTTTTCCAAAAGGTTTGAGTTTCTAAGTATCTTAGTTGAAACAGCAGAATCATCAAACACAAATTTAATTGGACGTGGTTTATTAGAAATCCGACCAACACGAATAACCATCTTTGGTTCTGGCAAGTTTTCAATGGGCCCAAGCAACTTAGTGATGACTAATTTGTCGCTTTTAATTCTTTCATCTATCGAAACTACTTTTGGTTCTTCAACATTAAAAACCATTATATTAAATGCTCGTTTGCGGCGATCTTCCAATTCACTGATTACTGACTCAGATGTTATACTATCACCACCTTGAGTTTCTTTATGTGATGATTTTAATGATATGTTGGAATACTAAAAGAAGAGGTCTTTTATATTTTACAATAATCCCAAGAATTCTAGAAATTATTAGATTATCTAGAATCTCCGAGTTGTTAAAATTATTTGCAAATTTGATTTGAAGATTTTTGAGTCTTTTGTAAAAGGGGATGAGGTTAATTTTTTCATAAAGTAGTTTGTTTGAAAGATTATGAAGAGGGTTATGAGGGTGTCGGATTTTGGTAATAGTTCGAAGGGATGCCCTTTCTCCTACAAACAGGGATTGATAGATGGTTTATTGGAGTTTAGGAATATTATGGATGCGTAGTCAAAAATTAGGCGGCAGATTGTCTTGTAATTTCAATTTCATTGTTTCTATACGTAAGGAATCGGAAAGCTCGAAATCTAATTTTACATTTAATGGAATTAGTATAAAACTTGAAACTCAGTTTAAGATCAAAGTTAACTCCTAGATACTTACATATATGGGGTGGGCTTAAGGATTGTTGGTTCATCTAGACACTAAGTAAATTTACATGGATTTTGTGATAAAGGATTTGTAGTTAGGTTTTTAATGGGTTTGTAAAAAGGCGCCATTTATTGAACCACAATTTTATTTTATCTAGCAAGGTTTGCAATTGATCCTTAGATTGATTTAGAGATTTAGCGTCAGAAACAAGTTTTGTATCATCAGCATATTGCAGAATGTAGGAGGAGTTTGGAATAAAACAGAACGGGTTAGAACTATATATATCAGAACCAAAAATATTATATAGAAGAGGAGACAAAAGAAATCCTTGTGGAACACCTTGTTGTAGAGTGAAAGAATCGGAGCATGTGTTGGCTATGCAAACCTTAAGAGTCAATGTTATAAAAAACCTACTATTATTTTAATTAGATGGTTAGGCACATCTAAAACTGATAGCTTAAACAAGAGGCTTCTATGCCAGACAGAGTAAAATGCCTTGTTTATGTCCATAAACAAGATGTTTGAGTGTCTGCCTTTAAGGTTTGATGTTTGGATGTTGGATAGTTAATAGTTACCTTGTTGATCTATTTTTTACAAAACCAAATTGTGTTATTAGTATTTTATTGTTAATAAATTTTAGGAGTTTTTTTTGCAATATACCTTCAAATAGTTTACCAAGAACTGGAAATAGTGTGATAGGGCGGTAACTAGCTGGATAAGAAAGATTAGCATCATTTTTAGGGACGCATAAAATTGTTTCCATTTTCCATTCATTAGGAAAATATTGGTAGAAAAAACTAAAAAAAAAAATTATTACGTGATTTTGAACGTCGTTATTGAACTGTTTTAAAATTTGTGTAGTTAGTAAATCATGTCTTGGTGCTGAACTTTTACCTTTACTTAAGAAGTCGTGATAGTCGTCTTTGTGTATTGCTTCGTCCAAAGGAGTATCGTCTGTCTACAAAATATGTCATACCAAGTGTTTACGTTTTTTAAATGAATTTTGTCAAAATCGTCACAGTTGGAGAAGGCAAATGCGTGGTTAAAGTGTCTTTGAAAAGTATTGGCAATGTCAATGCCAGATAAAAAACTATTCTTGGAAATCGGGTCTGTTAGTGATTGTATGTATAATGTACGTTTGTATTTGTGGTTGTTTAAAATCAAATGTTTTGAAAAATTTGATTTTTTTATATCTTTATTTCTAAAGGCTCTTATATGCTCCTTATACTTAAAATTAAAGCTTTTAGTGGTTTGTCCAATATAGAAAACATGCCACCCAATAAATTCACGTGTGTTTTTAATTAAATAAATCAAGTTAGTATGTATACTGCAAAAACAAGTGGCCATGTAAACAGTATAAACAAATTAACGGACCACAAAAAAAACTAAAACTGTCTAAAAATTGTAAAATACTTTTTACAGCACGTTTGTTGAAATCAATATGTTTACAAGCTCTATGCTCTAATACTACACAGGCTTTTGTAGAATACAGTGTAATCTGTAATAATGGATGCAAAATATCAAAGAACTGTACAAATAGTGACATTGCTGGAAATTGGAGTAAATCAACGGGATTTGTCAAGACAACTAAATGTTAGTCGCTTGACTGTGCAAAAAACAAACCAATAGTTCCTTGCAACTGGCTCTTATCGCCGGGCCGTCCCTAAAAAAAAACAACATCCAGAGCTGTTTGCTTTGTCATCATTTCTGCATTGAGAGATCAAACGCAAACCGCTACAATGCTCCAAAGCAACTTTTAGCAAGTTCAAGAAACAGCAGTAAACGTTTCCACTGTTTGACAAAAGTTAAAAAAAAGTGGTTTAACAGCTTTCAGTCCAGTTACAGAACCGTTGCTTACTGCAGCTCACAAAAGACGTAGACTTCCTTTTGCTCAAGAACACATTAATTGGACATTGGACGACTGAACACGTATTATTGACGGATAAGTGCAGAATCTGTTTTTATGGCAAAAATGGTCAAAATAAAGTATTCAAAGGAGCTGGCAATCGTTATGTTGACAGTACTCGGTCACATCGAGTTGCTTTTAGGGATAGCTCAATAATGTTTTGAGCAGGATTTTTTTTAGGCACACACGGATTTTGCTCCGTTTGACAGAGGCGCATTAACAGCACGACAATACCTAGCAGAGATAATGCCTTATGCTAGATTTGTTGGCAATGGTTTTTTTGTTTATGCAGGATAACGCACGACCAAACACGGCAAAGATTGTACTACAGTACATTGAAAAAGTGGGTATTCCAAAAATGGACTGGCCTGGTCAAAGCCCGAATCTTAATCCTATTGAACATATTTGAGATCAGCTCAAAAAGCGTGTAAGAGATCGCGTACCTGCTACAACAACACGTAAAGAGCTCCGATTGGCCTTTATTGAGAAATGGAACCATTTTCCTCAAGCATACATACAGGACGTGCTAATCTCTATGCTAAATTGAATGAGCAGTGTCATCGAAAATAGATACGCCAAACTAATTTTCATCACTTCTTGCCTCTTCAGTTCAATTTGTAATAATGTAAACAATAAGTGTATTTTCTCAATAAATTTAAAAATTCTCCAATTTTTGCTTAGTTGTCCCTTGTATCTCATGAAAACGTTGGACGGTATGATAAAAGAATTACTGAATCAATATAGAATATATTTATTGCAATAAAAGTAAGCAATATTTCAAAAGGTAGATAATTACTTAAATTTTTTAAGTAACGCGCAGTGTATATTGAATTGCAATCACTACAATTTTGTTAATAAAATGCCACTTTTATCCCAAATTCGTGTTTTTTTTTTATTTAATAATATTGATTTTAAATTAATAAATGTTTTAATTTTAATTTAAATAACAAGATAATTTTTCAGATATATTACCAAAATAAGTTAATGAACAATATTTCTTATTTATTTGTTTAGTGAATAGAAATATTTTATTTATACAAATTTTGAATTGCTTTTTGTTTAAAGTTTTAACAATTATAGATTATTGTATCCAACTATTTTTTAATAATACTATTTTTTTAATTAAAATTTTCTTTGTTTAATGATACAAAAAGTTGTTCTGTGAGTTAAGCAGTTAAACATTCATAATTTTTGATTTAATTGATAAAATTAATCTTTTGAAATAATTATATCTTGATAAGTTAGTTTTTATAAATTTTAAAGTTAAATTTTGATTCAATTTGTGAAATAGTTATATCTAAAAAAATAATTTGTTTGTTTTCTTCAATTTCTAATTTAAATTTAATTGTTTTATAAATATTATTTACAAAATTTAATATAATTTATTAAATTTTTTAAATCATTTTCATGTTCTTTAAAATAAATAAGAATATTATCAACATACCTATACCAAAATTTAATATTTTCATTAAAATTAGAATTTATTATATTAATTTTTAAATGTTCCATAAAAATATTTGCTTGAGGTATTGGACTTTCCATTGGTAACCCATAATTTTGAAAATAAAATTTATTGTTATATAAAAAGTAATTTAAACAAAATTATATTCAAATAAATTTATAAATTCGTTAATTTTAACTAAAAAATTATTTTTTCATTAAATTTTTTTTTAAATTAAATTAATTCATTCATTTGCTGTAATTTTGAAAAACATATTACATACATCTAAACTTATTTATTTACATTCAATTTCAGTTTTATGATTTTCTAATTTTTTAGAAAGGTCTAAAGTATTTTTTATGCTAAATTTTGGATTATAATCATATGATTTAATCAATTTGTTTACATATTTTGATAATTTATAATTTGGACACACATAAGATACTACTGGTCTTATAGAAAAACCAGTTTTATGTGTTTATATTAAACCATATAATTTTGGATGTTGTCCATTTCGTACCGTAAGATTGTTAATTTCAAAATTAGATAATAAAAATTTTGAATTTTTAAGGCTTTTTCTAATTTCCGTTTTAAATGATTTTTTTGGATTTTTGAAAAACCAAAGAAATAAATAAATGTTTGGTAATTATATCTAAATCTTTATATAATGACAAAATTTATAAACTTATTTCAAATGAACTATGTTATGTATAATGTTTATTTTATTAGCATGCTTAATTTTTAAAATTAAGATAATATTTTCTTTGAACAGTATTATATCAAGTAATTTTAAGATATAATATTATTTCTAATAACTATTGCACTAAATTTTGTTAAATCAGACTAAACGCAATTTACATTCACGCATTGCACAAAAAATTTCTGCGAGTAATTTATAGATGTGTTGTCGCTAGTTGGTGTGCGAGCAGGACAGATATATTTAAAAGAGCAGCAACACTAGAATACTACGTCATTGCGATGTTGCCGCGCTCTGGATCTCATGTAAATACATTACTATAGGAGAGCGTAGAGGATCTCGTACTTTGCTTTGGATATACCTAGCGTGTATATTGTATATTTACTACTAGACCTCTTGCGGATTTTTTTAGAACTAATTTGCATGTTTTGGAGATACAAACCGTCAAGATGGGATCATATAAAAAAATTTAGGAATCATTTTTTTATACTTATTTTAGCATCTGGAATGCAATATACAGGTTTTTAAAAATGAGATCCGAAATCGGATCTCAACTTCAAATCTCATTGCCTACCATTGACCACTCTATATATATATATATATATATATATATACAATGCAACATGCAAGACCATTTTAGATACGCAACGCAACATGCAAGATCACAAAGAACATACGAAGTCGTGGTCTCGTATGTTCTCTATATAAAACGCAACATATGAAACCATGGTGAAGGTGCCAAAATATATGTGTGTTCCTCTATAGGCGTGACCAACTCTTTGGTGGGTTGCTTCTTTACGCAATGACTGAAATTAGTGACCGCCTACTATTTTCTTTTGCTATTGCAACGTTTTATATTAAATCAAATTGAATTAATTAGTTTTGATTAAATTGTCATCCTGTGCTGCAATATGCTATTAAATTATACAAGACACACAGTACTATTTATTTTTACTGCAATAATCCTTATTTTCATTTTATTACCTAGCGACGGCGGATGGCATATTAGAGATATTGTTAGCATTATATTGTTTGAAACATCTGCTGCTTAAACAGGCCGTTGAACTAGCATGACATTGAGATAAACACAAATTCACGACGGTGTATTATGGTACCATTATATTATTTAATATTGCTTTTACTTATTGTTATATTGCGCGTTAATATCATACAACACTATAACGATGACAATAGTTTTCAATAATTAATATAAACTTTTTAAATATAATGTAACCTAATTAACAAACTTATTTTGCAGTTTTTAATAATAAATATTATTTAGAAAAGATTTTTTTTATAATTTAAAATGCAAAATTGTCTTACTTAAATAAAATTTAATTAACAAAAATTCTAAGTAAGCAGATTACAATATACACAATAAAAAAACTTCTACTTCTAGATTGTTTTAAAAGTTAAATTGAATGCAACTAAAACTAACTGAATTAAATAGTTATGATAAAGCGGCTTACTTATTTAGACGTTTAGTTGTTTACTCTTTACTTAATTACTTGTTTATTTGTTTACATGTTTACTTGTCTACTTGTTTACTTGTTTACTGGTTTACATATGTAGTTGATAATTTGTTTACTGGTTTACTTATTTACTTGTTTGCTTGTTTATTTGTTCACTTGTTTACTAGTTTATTAGTTTACTTACTTACTTGTTTACTTGTTTATTTGTTTATTGGTTTACTTGTTTATTATTTCATTTGATCATTTGATTACTGGTTCACTTGTTTATTTGTTTACTTGTTAACATGTTTACTTGTTTATATGTTTACTTGATTATTTGTTTACATGTTTACTAGTTTACTTGTTAAATTGTTTATTTGTTTACTTGTTTACTTGTTTACTTGTTTACTTGATTACTTGTTTACTTGTTTACTTGTTTACTTGTTTACTTGTTTACTTGTTTATTTGTTTACTTGTTTACTTGTTTACTTGTTTACTTGTTTACTTGTTTACTTGTTTACTTGTTTACTTGTTTACTTGTTTACTTGTTTACTTGTTTACTTGTTTACTTGTTTACTTGTTTACTTGTTTCACACAAACAACTGTACAACAAAACAAATAAATAATTATATTATGTGTATGTTGAAATAATATAAAACAATTAATTTATCCGCCGTCGGACTATTACAGCTTATTCCAGTTTGCATATTTTGAGTTTGAATCTTAATGCATTCAATTTAATTTAAAACAAATTATTTTGTAATAATGATATATTAGATTATTTGAATATTGAATCGTTGTATCTATTAAAAACTAATTTTATGCTGTGTAATAATATAAAATAATAAATTCAACTGGCGACGGATAAATATTACAAAGTTTAGATAATATTAAATGTTACATATTAGAAAAATGTTAAGTAAGATATTTAAAAAATTGCAATTGCAAATTGATTGAACTAGTACTATGCGCAAAAAAAATTACACTTAATAAGCAAAAAAAAAATAAGAATAAAGGATTATAAAATAAACTTGTTCTTGTTCACTTGTTTACTTGTTTACTTGTTTACTTCTTTACGTGTTTACGTGTTTACTTGTTTACGTGTTTACTTGTTTACGTGTTTACTTGTTTACTTATTTACTTGTTTACTTGTTTACTTGTTTACTAGTTTATTAGTTTACTTGTTTACTTGTTTACTTGTTTACTTGTTTAGTTAGTTTGTTGTTTAGTTGTTTAGTTATTTATTTGTTTACTTGTTTACGTGTTTACTTGTTTACTTGTTTACATGTTTACTTGTTTACTTGTTTACTTGTTTACTTGTTTGCTTGTTTACTTGTTTACTTGTTTACTTGTTTACTTCTTTACGTGTTTACGTGTTTACGTGTTTACGTGTTCACTTGTTTACTTGTTTACTTATTTACTTGTTTACTAGTTTACTTGTTTGTTTGTTTACTTGTTTAGTTAGTTTGTTGTTTAGTTGTTTAGTTATTTATTTGTTTACTTGTTTACGTGTTTACTTGTTTACTTGTTTACTTGTTTACTTGTTTATTTGTTTATTTGCTTATTTGTTAACAAGTTTACTTATTTAGTTGTTTACTTGTTTAGTTGTTTACTTGATTATTTGTTTATTTGTTAAGTTGTTTATTTGTTTGTTTGTTTATTTGTTTAGTTCTTTACATGTTCAGTTGAATTGTTGTTTACTGGTTTAATTGTTTCTTTGTTTACTTGTTTGGTAACTTGTTAACTTGTTTACCTGTTCACTTGTTTATTTGTTTACTTGTTTACTTGTTTACTTGTTTACTTGTTTACTTGTTTACTTGTTTACTTGTTTACTTGTTTACTTGTTTACTTGTTTACTTGTTTACTTGTTTACTTGTTTACTTGTTTACTTGTTTACTTGTTTACGTGTTTACGTGTTTACTTGTTTATTTGTTCATTTGTATATTTGTATACTTGTTTATATGTTTACTTGTTTACTTGTTTACTTGTTCACTTGTTTACTTGTTTACTTGTTTACTTGTTTACTTGTTTACTTGTTTACTTGTTTACTTGTTTACTTGTTTACTTGTCTACTTGTTTACTTGTTTACTTGTTTACTTGTTTACTTGTTTACTTGTTTACTTGTTTACTTGTTTACTTGTTTACTTGTTTACTTGTTTACTTGTTTACTTGTTTACTTGTTTACTTGTTTACTTGTTTCACACAAACAACTGTACAACAAAACAAATAAATAATTATATTATGTGTATGTTGAGATAATATAAAACAATTAATTTATCCGCCGTCGGACTATTACAGCTTATTCCAGTTTGTATATTTTGAATTTGAATCTTAATGCATTCAATTTAATTTAAAACAAATTATTTTGTAATAGTGATATATTAGATTATTTGAATATTGAATCGTTGTATCTATTAAAAACTAATTTTATGCGGTGTAATAATATAAAATAATAAATTCAACTGCCGACGGATAAATACTACAAAGTTTAGATAATATTAAATGTTACATATTAGAAAAATGTTAAGTAAGATACCTAAAAAATTGCAATTGCAAATTGATTAAACTATTACTATGCGCAAAAAAAATTACACTTAATAAGCAAAAAAAAATAAGAATAAAGGATTATAAAATAAACTTGTTCACTTGTTTACTTGTTTACTTGTTTACTTGTTTACTTGTTTACTTGTTTACTTGTTTACTTGTTTACTTGTTTACTTGTTTACTTGTTTACTTGTTTACTTGTTTACTTGTTTACTTGTTTACTTGTTTACTTGTTTACTTGTTTACTTGTTTACTTGTTTACTTGTTTTCTTGTTTTCTTGTTTACTTGTTTACTTGTTTACTTGTTTACTTGTTTACTTGTTTACTTGTTTACTTGTTTACTTGTTTACTTGTTTACTTGTTTACTTGTTTACTTGTTTATTTCTTTGCTTGTTTACTTGTTTACTTGTTTACTTGTTTACTTGTTTACTTGTTTACTTGTTTACTTGTTTACTTGTTTACTTGTTTATTTCTTTGCTTATTTACTTGTTTACTTGTTAATTTGTTTACTTGTTTGCTTGTTTATTTGTTTACTTGTTTACTTGTTTACTTGTTTACTTGTTTACTTGTTTACTTGTTTACTTGTTTACTTGTTTACTTGTTTACTTGTTTACTTGTTTACTTGTTTTCTTGTTTACTTGTTTTCTTGTTTACTTGTTTACTTGTTTACTTGTTTACTTGTTTACTTGTTTACTTGTTTACTTGTTTACTTGTTTACTTGTTTACTTGTTTATTTCTTTGCTTGTTTACTTGTTTACTTGTTAATTTGTTTACTTGTTTATTTGTTTACTTGTTTACTTGTTTACTTGTTTACTTGTTTACTTGTTTACTTGTTTACTTGTTTACTTGTTTACTTGTTTACTTGTTTACTTGTTTACTTGTTTACTTGTTTATTTCTTTGCTTATTTACTTGTTTACTTGTTAATTTGTTTACTTGTTTGCTTGTTTATTTGTTTACTTGTTTACTTGTTTACTTGTTTACTTGTTTACTTGTTTACTTGTTTACTTGTTTACTTGTTTACTTGTTTACTTGTTTACTAGTTTTTTTCTTTACTTAATTGTTTATTTACTTAATTACTTATTTACTTGTTTACTTCTTTACTTGTTAAATTGTTTACTTGTTTATTTTTTTACTTAATTACTAGTATACTTGTTTACTTGTTTCACACAAACAACTGTACATCAAAACAAATAAATAATTATATTATGTGTATGTTGAGATAATATAAAACAATTAATTTATCCGCCGTCGGACTATTACAGCTTATTCCAGTTTGCATATTTTGAGTTTGAATCTTAATGAATTTAAAACAAATTATTTTGTAATAGTGATATATTAGATTATTTGAATATTGAATCGTTGTATCTATTGAAAACTTATTTTATGCGGTGTAATAATATAAAATAAGAAATTCAACTGCCGACGGATAAATACTACAGAGTTTAGATAATATTAAATGTTACATATTAGAAAAATGTTAAGTAAGATACTTAACAAATTGCAATTGCAAATTGATTAAACTATTACTATGCGCAAAAAAAATTACACTTAATAAGCAAAAAAAAAAAGGATAAAGGATTATAAAATAAACTTGTTTACTTGTTTACTTGTTTATTTGTTTATTTGTTTACTTGTTTAGATAAAATTAAATAAGTAATATCCGCAGTTAATTTATTTTAAGTTTTAATATTAATGCATTTAATTTAATTTAAAACAAGTTATCTTGTATTAAATAATAATTTAATTAATATTGGATTTTTTTGTATTTATTATTTTTTTATATTATACGCAGCGTAAAAATTCTAAAATTCAAAACTGCCGACAAAAAAATACTACAAAGTTTAGATAACATTAACGGTTACTGTAAAAAATATATATTGCAATTGCATTTGCATATTGATTAATCAATGCGCAAAATAGGTTTACACTTTTTACAACTGAAAAAAAAAAACAATAATATTTTCTTTACTCATATATACATAGATTGATACCCAGCATAAATGTTTTTATTAGTACTACATTTATTGTGATGTAATAAGAAATAAATCCATCCTGTCATAAAACAGTAGGTCATAAACTATAATCCAATGGTTATGTTTGTTAAAATAGGTCTAATAATCGGATTAAGCGGATGTTTGACCTGAGAAAAAGGTGGTCGTATTAACTTCCCTTTGCATCATATAAAAAATTAGTAGGTTACTTATTAATCGGATTTAAAGGAATATTACAAAAGAAACACTTGAAAGTTTTGCGAAAATGCTTATTAATCTGTTTTAACCAGATTTTGACAACGGCAGCAGTACTTTCAACTTTGAAAAAGCCAATAATAGATTGTAATAGTATTATTAATGAAAAGATTATAGAACAAGCTTAAGCAGTTTTGGAAATGCCCGTTATTATGATTTAATCTCATTCATATTAATTATATTACAATAACTAATTCATTTTAATAAGAAAAAGTTCTATTTAAAGGGCGGAAAAATGTACAAAGGTATTATTTGTTATTATTCTATCTAGAAGATAACGTGTCTCAGTGCCAGTTATTTATAATTATTTGCAAAAGTTTTTATAAAGTAAAATGCATTCTCGTGGAATTCGTTTAGTTAATTTAGCTCTTTCGAAATCGAGGTAAGTGAAAATATTTTATTGTTTATATTACAAAATGATTGGTAATTTTTCAATTAGTTTTTTATTGTTAATTTTACTATTAACATATTGCATTATATAATTGATATAAAACAATTAATACTATTATTTTTCTACATACATTGATATAATTATTTTTAGTGAAAGCGACTCTTTAGAACCAACCACTAAAGTTAGTAGACCTAGTGGAGTTCAAGACGATTTTATTCGTGAACCAACCGCTGGAGTTAGTGAACTTAGCGGTGTTCAAGAAAACATTGATACCAACCAAATTTTTGGAGGTCAAGATGATTTTATTGTTGAACCAACCGCTGGTGTTAGTGGAATTCAAACATACATAACTAATCCAGTTCATCGTTCTGATAATGAAGATGAAAGTGACGATGGGATTTTGGATGTATATGGTATGTTTTATTTTAATTTAATTTTATTATTCATGTATGGTAAATTGTTAATTAAATATATATATATATATATATAAATATTCGTTTAGAATCATCGGGATCAGAATATATTCCGGAGGCTTCACCTTCATCTAAAGATACGGAGTATTTTGATTCAATGAATACAATTGGGGATTCCACTCAATCCATGCAGACAAGAAGTAAGTTAAATTAAATTAAATGTTTAGTAATGCACTGTATATATTTTTATAATTTGCAGGTCTTGTATTATTTGAAGATCAACTTTCAAATATTGATGAAGCGCCGTCAACCAATTTGGTATTAGATGACGAAATTGAGGAAACGCCGTCAACCAGTTTGGTATTAGATGACAAAATTGATTATTCTTCACCACGTCCGGCTAACACACAGGGGCAAAATCAACATTTTTGCAAATTTTGCAATAAATTAGTAAATGCCTTTGCCAGACATATTCAATATGTCCACAAACTTGAGGAAGAAGTGAAAACTATTATTTTATTACCAAAAGGTAAAAATGCTTTACAATACTAAATAGACTGTGCTATATTGTTATATTTTTTGTTTCAGGACATAAAGAACGAAAAGAAAAAATTGCTATGTTGCGAAAAGACGGCAACAACATTTATAACAATAAATTTAATAAAAATATAGTTGTTCGAAAAAATAAATCTGTCATTAATACAAAAGATTACGTAGACTGCCCGAACTGCTTAGGAAAATATTCGTTTAAAGGATTGAGACGGCACTACAGCACATGTAATAAATTCCACATTAAAGGAAGCAAAGGAGCATTTAGAGCAGGAAAAGGCTTGAAAATGAACGTATCCAAGCGAGCCATACCTCGACTCAGGGAATTAATGGTCAGTAAAATGAGGGACGATGATGTTTTTCATGTAATTAAATATGATAATTTAATAATTGATTACGGAAATTTTTTAACAAAAAAATATAATTATTCCGAGCACCACAACAAGATGATTCGTGCGCATTTACGACAATTAGGACGATTTGCCATCGCAATGAAGTCACAAAATATAAATATTAGTACATTGGCCGACATTTATAAGCCAGAACATGTGGACAATAGTATTGAAGCTATATTAAAAGTAGGAAGTGAAAAGAAATTTGCACCATCTACAATCAGTGAGTTGGCAACCTCTATAAAAAAATGTGGAAAAATTTTATCATATAACTACACTAAAGAACATGCTTTAGAAGAAGCAAAAACTAATTTGAAAGATTTTATGGAAATCTTTTCTAATGATTTAGAAACTGAAATAAATAATAAAATTCGCGAACAAAAATTGGAAAACGCGCGAATTAAAGAAACACGTTTACCACAAAACAACGATATTAAAATATTATTAGAATATATTTTAAACAAAATTAAAGATTTGCGAGCAAACTTGGACGATGGAATGAATTACCTAATTTGGAAGGAAATGATGTCCCATATTTTAGTGTATATTATGGTTTTTAACCGAAGAAGGCCTGGAGAAGTCCAAAGATTAAAATTAGAGGACCTACATGGAGTGCAAACATTATCATTAGAAACATGCAAAGATATGTTTATCACATTAAATAAACAGCAGCAGGATATAGCTGCAAATTACGTACGCATTCCGCTAAAAGGAAAACTTATTAGAAATGTGTCTATTTTAATACACAACAACATTTATGAAAATCTTAATATTTGCATAAAAAACCGAAATGTTGTAGGCATTGTTAAAGAGAACCCCTATATCTTTGGACTGCGAGGCTCAGGCCCCGAATTTAAATTTTTAGAAGCTCATTTACTGCTTCACAAATATTCAAACAGTTGTGAAGCAAAAGATCCCGGTTTATTAAAGGCAACATTATTGAGGAAACAGATTGCTACAATGGCTGTTATCCTTAAATTGGATAATGCTCAAGTTGGCGACTTAGCAACTTTTATGGGACACCATGAAAACATTCATAGAGAGCATTATCGGTTACCGATACCAGATCGAGAAATTTTAGAAATGGCTCCATTGCTGGAAAAATTGCAAGGCATCACCAATGAACAGGTAGATATTCAAAATGAAGAAGAAGCAAATACACTTGAAATAAACGATATGCGGCAACACACAAATATTTCAGATGAAGAAAATATTGTTGAAGCACAAGGTATTTATTTACACAAAATATTTATAATTTTTCTATGTCAAAATAAACTATTTATAATTAAAAAAAATATTTAATTTTAGAAAATGAAGATATTTCACTTCCACAAGTAAGCGAAGATATTTTAATTCAAACCAACAAAGATATTTTAACAACGACCGAAGATCAAAACAGCACAGGTAACTATTTAATAAAATAAATTCAAGTATATATTTTTTTTATTTTTGCAATTTTTTTAATCGCATTGTTTTAGGGTTTAAAATAAAACGTACAACATGGTCAACTCCTGAAAAACACTTAATAAGAAAATTATTTGCAAATCATATTGCAAAAAACGTAATTCCTACAATTCCTGAATGCCAAAATGCTATATCAAATGCACCAGAATTGAAATCAAGAACGGCACCGCAAGTTAAATCCCAAATTTATAATTATATAAAACAAAAATGTCAAAAAGGAAAATCAAAACAAGGTATTTATTTTATTTTATTTTAATCGTGATCTTATAATGTCAAAACTTTGATTAACATAATGTAATTTTTGTAGGAAACAAGAGCTGGACAACGCCAGAACGACATTCAATAAGAAATTATTTTGAAAAATGCATAATGAATAAAAAATTGCCATCTTTGGATGAATGTACACAGGCATCTAAAAAATGTGCCGTTTTGCGCAATCGGCGTCCTGAAGTTATTAAAGCGTGGGTAAATAACGAAATTAAAAGAAGAAATAATGCTGCTGCTAAAAGGCAACTATTTAAAAAATAAATGTTTAACGGACAAATTGTTGTTAATAATATAAATAAAACCATTTTTTATACACAATTTTATTTTTTATTTACCTTACATTATTTAATAACTAATATAGTGATATTAATTTGATGCAATTTCATTGTTATATTATGTTATTAATTATTTGCTTTATTTTGGTATATTAAATATTTTTATGTTTTACTTAATTAATTTAAAATGAAATAATGTAAAATAAAATAATAATAGCATATAAAAATATCATATCCGAAAGAAAAGGTCAACTACAAAAAAATACACATAAAATCTATTTATAGTTTTACGTTTCCCTTTTTATTGATGAAGGTTGAATGAAGAAGTTAACATATTCCTGTCTTTAAATGTTTCATTTTATACTAGCTAACATAATTATATCGCATTTAATGTAAAGTTTAAAATATGACATTATATTAAGAGCATACCGACCACTACCTTGATTTGTAGTATTTTAACAAAAACGGCAACTTCCCTTTCATCGCTGCTTCTACAAATAATTTGATAATCGATTTATTTTTGTACCAGTACATTTAGAAAGGATTAAACTATGATATGTCGAAGTCTTTTAGTCAAATAATAGTTAGGAAATAGCCGAAAAAAACCATTAAATATTGAAATAAATGCGTTTTTCTGTATTTTTGAATGCATTTTGTTGCTATTTGCGAATATAATTTCACAAAAAAGTCTTCGACATATTATAGTTTAATCCTTTCTAAATGTACTGGTAAAAAAATTAATCGATTATCAAATTATTTGTAGAAGCAGCGATGAAGGGGAAGTTGCCGTTTTTGTTAAAATACTACAAATCAAGGTAGCGGTCGGTATGGTCTTAAATGCAACTGGAATTGTTAATAGTATAAAGATTTAAATTAGAAAAAAAAAATTGCTTGTCTAATAAATTAATTAAATGATTCGTATATTTAAATTTGTGTAATGGCATTTCATTGAGAATAAAGTAAAATAAAATTACAATGAAGATAAAGAATTGTATTATGTAAAAGGTTTGGTATTTACAATCATAACAGTTTGCTTAACAAGCAACGTGGACCATGGAAATAAAATAATGGGCGTGCGTTATTTGTTCTATCGGCCAGCCTACACAAATTAAAACCTGATGTAACATTTTTATTTAAGAGTGTAAACGAAAGGTACAGTTAGCTTTCTGCTACTAATTTGTTTTTCTATCTATATGTTCAATAATTAGAAAAGTATAAGAGTGCCTTTGCATGTTGCATTGTAAATATATATATATATATATATATATATATATATATTTACGAATACATAATTAAAATATTTTTAATTAATTTATACATGTTGTTTGTAATTAAACAGCAGTGACGACTAAGTTGCATTTTTACAATTATTAGTTATAATAATATTAATATATTACAATTGTCAGATAACTTATACCAGGAATAAATTTATTTACAGTATATATCTGGTATATCATTAGTTATACCCTTGTTAGTCTTGTTACAGTCTAGATAACCTATTGAAACGTATCATTGACGTTTCAATAGGTTATCTAGACTTATAAACTGACGTATAAATTATTTATACGCAAATTTGTTGTGCGCGTTACTATACTAGATATAACTACTGCTTCATTGGTTTATTCTTCTTGAAACATACAATTAAAATTTTTATAAAATTGCCAGGATTCCTAAATTGATTGTACCCATGTAAAATTTCAACCACCCGGAGGAAGTGAAGCTAAATATTTTTGCTATAGAAAATATTGTGGCAAGATAGCCAGAATCAGTAATCAAATCAAATGGGAGATTCAATTTTATTAGGCGACAGTGGTTAAGGTATGACAAATTATATTATTCCACCATTGCTCTACCCACATACTGAAGTAGAATCGCTATTCAATGAATCCCAAATAAGAACTAGATATAAAGACGAACCACCTGAAGATCCCAATGATTAGGTCAATCAAAGAAATAATGCTTGACGATTATCAATTTTCTTCTGTGCAAAAATTTTAGCAACAAATCCTACTTTAGTTTTTGCATTTTCTAAAAAATCATTTATCACAAAGATGGCCGTTTCTGGAAGTGACTTATAAATTGACGTATACGCAAATTTGTTGTGCCCATTATTTAGTTACTACACTAGAGATTAGTTATAAGGGATTGTTAAAGCGCATTTTCTTATTTATTCCTTAGATAGCGCTATTCCTGGTTTAACCGACGACTGTAAAAGCGGCCCTTAGCCAATTAAACAAAGATATAAAAAGTCAAAGTCTCAAAAATAAAATAGATTAAGAGTACACAAAATTAAACATACCAACTAAGTGCAAGCTAAAATTATAGTTACACAACAATGAAACATTTATAATAAAAAAACAAAATAAAAAATAAAAAATTCACTATCATATATCGGTTTCATATTCATTGTATAATGCCTTACTAATAATGTACCGTTTTAATAGTCGTTTGTAAACGTTAATACAAAAGTTTTTTACCATTTTGTAGATGCATGACGTTGTCTTGTATTGTAATGATAATAAATTGATAAATATTAACTTTGACAGTATAAACAAAAAAGAAACTGTTATAATTGTGCAAATAATAGTATGATTGAATTCTTAGCAAGTATTGCTCGTACAATTCTCTTTTCTAAAGTAAAAACTCTGTACAACATTTTTTAATCCCAAAAATGACGTGCAATCAAATTTTGTAATTGATTTATTATCACATTTAACATGATAACTATTATCGCACCGCAAGTTATTAACAGTAAATCTAATACAGATAAATTTACTGAAATTTATTATTAAGTAATTTTATTCAAACCTTTGATTTGCACTTGATATCATTTGTTCGATACCATTATTAGACTTTATCAAAAAAGACGTATAATCTGCATACATTACGAACTTAAATTAAAATCGTTACTATAAATAGTGAACAGGAGAGGCCCAAGAACATAGCCTTGGGAAATACCTCTATTCATACTTAATGTCACAGAACTACAACTTTTAACATTCTTTCGTCTCAATAACTTGCAAACCATTTTAAAGCTATTAATCGAATATATCTCTATAACTTTTCAACTAAAATTCTATGGTTTATTAAGTCAAAGCTTTACTTAAGTCAAGAAATATTCCCGTACATAGATTTTAAATGATACACCTAAGAAACGTTTGCATGATTTGCGCTTTTTTCTAAATCCAAATTGTTTGTTTTTCAAAATAGTGTGTTAATTGTTTTGCAACTAAGCTTTTAATTATTTTAGCAAAGAGTGTTTAAAATTAATATTGGTCAATAACTTTCCACGTAGCTCTTTTTTTTAGCAGAGGGAATAATTTGCAATATATGTAAAACATCCAAGTAAAAGAACGATGGATTTTTTTATTAAATTTATGCTTATATTGTTATTACCAACTATATGTCTTTTTAAAATTTGTTACACTTTTCCGTAATTGGATAAAAGTTGAAAGTTTTGTTCATTTTGTTATTTATTAAACACGTTTGATATTTGATTTAAATAAGCATTAAAGTGATTAACAATGCTTCTAGCTTCTTTACATACAATTAATTATTTTTTATGATATTTAGGAATTACTTAAAAACTACACAACAACACAAAATACTTTTGAATTGCAACGAGTGAAACCATAATTGCTAAAATCATCACATTGAAGACTAGATATAACATTAACCTTACATATTTACGCTTAATAAGTATCGGGAAATACTAGATTTGGAAGTTTATGCCATGTGTCAATAGTACGTTTAAAAAAATTCTCTTAAAATTTTCGATCCTGCATCTCTGAACTGTCAGTCAATATTTGTTAGAATTCCTAGCAAGCCATGTACTACGAGTAAATATTTGTTTAGATGACAATATGTCTTGTATTTTGTTTGAACAATGTCCACGAAAATATCTATAGAAAATGCACATACATATCTGCAACATTACGCCAGTGTTGTAAAGTATCTAAGTCAAAATAGCTTGTTTTTGAATAGAGCTTAGAAGAAATAGTATAGTTTCCGATGCACCTCCCCATACAATATTGAATACAAAGATGAATATAAGTTTTATATATATGCAAAAGTTGAACTTTCTGTTTCATATTGGTGGATTAGTTAGCAATATATTTGTTGTTATATAAACGTTTAGCTTAAATAATAACTTTTTCTGTATTTTTTTATATATATTATATATATTATCATCACCAATGGTTATTTTATACAATGCTTTTAAGTTATATACCACAAGTTATTTATTTATTTTTATTTTCTATTAGTTTTTATTTTTAGTGGAAACCCAGAATTAAATCACAGACTTTAGTCGCATTGAAAATTAATAAATAGTTCATTAACATCATTATTAATATTAACTTGTATCCAATCCTGTTGAGTTATTAAATATGCAAACTGATTGATATTATATGTATTTTGCAAATCACGATATTGAGTTTTCTTAACGCAATTGTATCTAGAAAAAATTGTAAATTAATAATTTGTGTAGTATGATCTGATAGCCCATTGTTAATAACTGAACTTGCAATTTCTCCAATTGTTTTGCTTACGCAAATATTATCAATACAATAGTTATAATGTGTAGGTATTATTATTAGTATTAGACAAATCGCATCTAATAAGTCTAATAAAACAGTAGTAACATTATATTTGACAATAAAATTGATATTAAATCGACAATTTTCTTATATAATATAAAAAAATTAAATCTTCTAACTGTTAAAAATAAGTTAACATCTGCATATGGATGTCGATATTCAGATACAATTACAATATCCAATGTAACACTATAGTGGAGTCACACCATTAACATATTTTGTTAAAATTAAGTTTTAATGTGAGTTTCAGTCTTATCAATAATTTATAATAATAGAACACCACATAATTCTAATTTTAAAATATTTTATTATATTATTATTACTTCTGATTTTGAACATAATAGATCTATGTAAACATTACCCATTGGATTGATAGATTTTAAAAATATACATGCACCATAGTCACCTTTTTTGTGATGCGTCGATCACAAAAACCGTGTAGTTCAATGTAGTTTCAATTATTACTTAAAGCAAATCTACCATAGGTAACGCGTTATCTGATTTTGCCGATGCGTCAAACACCACACATAACTTTGTATAATAAGACATATTACAATTATTTATTTTGGTTATATGACGTAAATCTTCATATTCCTTTACAATAATAATAATAATAATTGATTTTATTTATAGTATAATATAAATAAAAGAGCGAGGTATGATTAGATAATATTACATTTAGTTTCTTTTGCTGTCTGTTTATTTTTTTCTGAATAAATTAATGTATGGTGCCGTTTATAACACTGTTTGCAATAATATTTGCTCTTGCTGTATATTGACCGGCATTTCTAAGAAAGTTGTGCAGCTTTGTTTAAAATAACTGCCACCACAAAATGAACAAATTAGTTTATTGGTTGTTATATTAATGTTTGTTCTTTGTTTGCTGAAATTGTTTTGATCCTACATGTATGTCTTCAATCTGCAATGTTTCTAGTACATTGCATTTATACTATATATTTATTTAAGAAAAACATGCATTATATGTGACTAACAATTAAAAGAAACAAGTAACGATTTGATTGGTTAATTAGATTCAAAGTTAAGTAAAAAAAGTGTTAATTCGATAAACAATTAATAACTTTTAAACAGATTTACAAACTTAAAACCAAACTTATTGATAACACTATTACTCTTATTTCTGAAATTTTTAATATAGAAAAACTGATGTAGGTGCAGTAGTTTTTGCACTGCAGTAATTTAAAAATAAAATTTAAAACTTTTCCAAAAAAATTTAAAATGCATAACTTTTAGTAATTATAACAATTGTAAAGCATTACAAAAACACAAATTTTATGCATGTCGATAATGTGAGAACAATTATTTTTTGCAGCTCAATAAATAAAAATAATTAAGTACATACAAGGAAATAAATAGCATATTAAAGCGCAAGTGGAGAAATAAAGCAATAAAATTTTTCATAAATACAAATTTTATTATAGCTCGATGTGATGTGATATGGATCCTTAACTGGTTTGCATACGATAGCTTCAGAAAAATAAGGTACGGGCTACACAAAGCACCGCAAGAACACTTTTTTATGCATAATTGTCTTGACACAAAACCCGACCTACATTTTGAAAAAAAATCTGCCAACTTGTCTCTAATAATCTTAGCGCTTATAAGAGCTTTTCTGGGAATATTTCTAATTGGAAGTAATGAAGACATTGGCTTATTTGTTATACTTCTATACGTTCCTTCAACAAGTTTTCCTTCAATATATGTATCAAATGTTCCACGTGGTGTGTACAAAGAACGCTAGTTGCTACTATTTCTCAAGAAATTATGTAGATGAGCTATTGTCATTACAAGTTCTGCTTTTTTCGGCTCTAGCCATGTTGGGTTTACGTAGTACCCTAAAAATTAGAGAAGCAATGACAAACACATTTTCAACAATTCTCCTTGCGCGAGATAATTTGTAATTAAAAATGCGTTGCAATGATCTCCTGAAGTACGTTAGTAAATATGGCTTCATTAGTGTGTCGTTCAAAGCAAGTGCCCCGTTTCCAATAATACAATTTAAAATTTTCAGTTGCCTAGCATCCAAAGGTTTTGGTTGTAGAAAATTTAGGTGGCTTTCTCAATTGTTTTATAAAGAAAGCAGTTTTAAATACGCTCCCATCTGAAATTCGCCTCTGTGCACAAGTATCAACGTAGAGAAAGTTGTAATGCGAAAAGAACAAAGCTAAATTGTGACTTATAATTAAAGAATTCGCTTTCTGGGAAATTCAGATGTTTCAGTAATTGAAATTCAAAAAGAAAATGATCCGCTGACAGAAAATTGATGTTACGCGACGTTCTTGCGTTACGGCACTTTGTTACAAGTGTGTACGCACTATTAATTTAGCAATTTTTATTTCAATAAATGACATTTCCATATACTTAAAAGAATACATAATAAAAACAAGAAAGATTTATATATTTTTTTAAATTAAAGTTTAATAAAAATATTTATAAGAAATATAATTCACAAAAAATCAAAACATTCGAAAATATGACATCAAGTTTTTTTGAATATTACCGAATGTCAAAAATCTACTAGAAATATTGAGATCATGCATTGCTAAAAACAATACAACGTTTAGAAATGTAATTAGTGCAGAGGAAAGATTAATTATAATACTTAGGTAGATTTGGAATTCTTTAAAAAAAATGGAAATCTCAGATCAATTTTATTTAAAAACAAAGTTTTCTAGATGGTAAACATATAAGATGTGTCAATCCCCGAAGAGGAAGATCAAATTTCTTCAACTACAAGAAAAAAAACTCTGTCGTGCTAATGGCAGTTGCTGATGCAAATCTATGTTTTGTAGCCAATGACGTTGGTGCTTAAAAAAAGAAGGTGATTCAACAGTATTTTGTAACAGTCCACTAGACAGAAAATTGTATTCGGGTAGTTTAAATCTATCACTGCCTCGTTTGTTACTAAATACTAATAAAAGTCAATAACCTTTTGTCATAGTTGGAGATGAAGCATTCAAGCTTTCTACAAATCTTATGCAACCATTCCGGTCCGTGGGCTCAATGCGACTAAAAAAATAATTTAGTTCTTCTTTTTGAAGAGTTTTTTTTTCGATATTTTTGTTGATTACAAAAACGCCGATTTCTTAGAAAGTTTTATATCGCCCATCCTAAAAATTTTGGGGCATATCAATAACATTTTAAATTATATTTTTAGCTAAACAGAAATATCCGACACCTTTATTTATTTAAATCTGTCTATAATGGAATTAATACCTTTAATTTAACGGAAATGCCTCAAAAGAATTTTGATCAATTTTAAGCATAAACATTATCTATGATATTTAGTAAACATGCTTCCTTGGCGAACTACAAATGTATGTTTTAAAAGTTGTAACTTAAAAATTTGACCAGAATTTACACCAAAATTAACCATGTTTTAAAGTTTGAGACTTTAAGGGATTGGTTGGCTAGTTATAAGAAAAAAGTTCCCATTAACATGGTTCCACAAACGCACCGTCTTCAAGATACAGGGTGTAAAAAAAATATTTATTTTTTATTTTTTGATAATAACTTAGGAACCGTTTGAGATACAAAACTCAGCTTTTGTACACATCTTAGCATTAATATGAGCTACTTTTTAAGCACTTATTAAATTTTTTTCATGTGTGATTGACGGAGATTTTAGGGTTGCGTGAGGTTTTTATGACTCTATTTTCTATGACACTTGGGAAATTGGCATTCTAAAAGCACATTGTGAACCAGCAATATTTTCTACACAAAAAAGGTAGTCCTAGTCAAAAACTCTAACGTAAACCGTTTTAGAGAAATACGGCATTTTATGATGGAAAACATGAAAAAAGTAGCAACATGTTTTGTTGTTGATAAAAACATTTGTTTTTGATCTATTCGTCAGCGTTCATGCATTTGTTTTATGCATTTGAGTTATTGACAATTGTCGTTTAATTGTTAAATAATTTTTTTTCAAGAGGAGTCAATATTGCGGGAACTTATTATCTTTAATACCCAATTAGTTTGCCCATTCTTAGTCATTTGCTTGCGTGGTGATAGCAAAATGAATCATTACAGTGATAGTTAGATGTGCGATATGCATTTTGTTTATGGCGTTGCCGATGGAAATGCAGCAAAAGCTCATCGAATTTATCAAGAAAGGTTTCCAAACCGATAGGTACCAAATGAAAGAACATTTATTCGTATTCACGAATGTCTACATCAAACTGAAAGTGTACATAAAAGAGCTGCAGGAAATGGAAAACCTTGCCTGCTACCTCCGCAAATTGAAAAAGATGTTCATCAAGAAATCGAAGACAATCCATCAACTAGCACTAGAAGAATAGCTTTAAATTATACCTTAATCACGTTACAGTGTGGAGGATAATAAAAAGCCAGATGTTAGATCCTTATCACATACATACAGCGAGTACAAACCAAGCGGATTTTCCGCAAAGATTGGCTATGTGTCAATGGTTTTAAGAAAGAATTGCGCAAAATCCTTGATTCTAAGAACAAGTTTTATTTACGGCCGAAGCAAACTTTTTTCGCGATGCGATTATAAACTTCTATAATAATCATGTATGGGCCGACGAAAATCCACCTGCCATAATGGAAGGCCATCAACAGCAAACATTTTCCGTTAATGTTTGGGCAGGTGTTGTAGGAGACCATTTAATAGGTCCATATTTTTTGCCGTTTAGGCTAAATGGTCGATCATATCGTAATTTTCTTAAAGAAGAGCTGCCAGGACTTTTAGAGGACGTTCCGGTTCAATTAAGAAACGAAATGTGATTCATGCTCGATAGTGCTCCTGCACATTTTAGTTTAGTTGCGCGTTCCTAAACAGTATAGGAACCATTGGATAGGTCTCCTTGGTCTCCAGATCTAAATGTTTTTGTTTTTTTTTTGTAGGGTCACTTAGAAAGTTTAGTTTACACTACATCAGTTAATACTGATGAAGAACTAAGAAATCGCATTATTGCATCCTGCAATACGATACGAAACACTCCAGGCATTTTCGAACGGGTACGTCAGTCACTAAAACGTAGGTTGGAAGCCTGCGTTACTGTAAGAGGAGGTCATTTTCAACAATTTTTGTGATTTTTCTTGTTTTTTTTGTTATTGCTTAGTTTTGTAAAGTAAAGGTTTTGTGATCATGTTGCTACTTTTTCTTTCCGTTCCTAAGATAGTTTTGGAAGCAAAAGCCTTCATGCGAAATAACACCAAGCTGGCGAGAAATAATAAAGTATATATATATATATATATATATATATATATGTATATATATATATATATATATATATATATATTGTTTGATTGTTAACGACTTATAGTATTTATTTTCTAATTGGATGACGGGATGATAAGTCAATTTAAGTATGGAGTATTAAAAAACAAACATAGCTGAACTATTTTTTAATAAAGTGCGACGTTTCGCCAATGTTTATTGGCATCCTCAGGCCTTCCTGTTCGTGTTATTTACTTTTGTAATATTCTTCCTGCTTAGTGGTTGGTGTAACAGGAGTCTTTCACACGAATTCTTAATAAAAGCCGGGAATATATATATATATATATATATATATATATATTCTTGAAGTTTAACGACTTTTCTTTAATATTTGTTAAAAAAGTTAACGGGTAATATAATTATTTTTTGTATTTTATTATATTTAAAATTTTAAAAGACTTTCAACCCGTTAACTTTTTTAACAAATATATATATATATATATATATATATATATATATATATATATATATATATATATATATATATGTTAACCCGGCAAGTCGGGCTCGTAAAATATATATTTATATTATGTCATATTCTAATGTATTTTGTCAAACTAACCTCCTAGGGACAAACAAACCCTTGTCTATTACTTCAAATAAAAAAGTTATAGCCACAATGGTATAAATCCGGCAAGTCGGGCTCTTTGCTACTTATTGTAACTCAAAGTGGATATAATATTTTTAAAATATATTTATAATTTATTGTTATTTTTATAGCTTGTAAACGTTGCTAATACTTTTATGAATTTTTTTTTATAAATAACCTATGTTTATTTGAATAATCGTGTATAAACTCGGCAACGTGGGCTCTTATTAGAATTTATCGTATAAGTCTAAGTTAAGAAATGGTTTTATAGACATATTTAGAATCTATTATCATTTAAGTTGTTTCAAAATGTTTCTTATACATTTGTGATAAAAAAGTTATAAATGTTTATTTGAATGTTCGTTTATAAACTCGACAACGTGGGATATTACCGTAATAGTTATAAGAAATTGTTTTACAAAGACTTCTTGGCATATTTATTTGTCAAATAATTTAATGATGTAGACTACAACAAAATAGTTGCATGTATTTGAAACTATTATATTATTGATTAACAAGTATAAACAATATTCAAAGTATTACATCTTTAATTTTTATTATTATCAATGAATTTATGATGAATTATTTTAAAAGCAGTAAAACTATTTTAAAGTCAGTCTATTCATGCATGTTTTTTTTTTAATTTACGACTTCTTTATTGTCTTGATATTTATTCAGAAATTAGTTACATCTGGATAGTTGCAAAAAATAACAAGCGGCAATAGTAACAAGTTATTTACATAAATTTTAATATTTATTAAAAGTTAAATAAATTTTAATATTTATTAAAAGTTATATAAATTAGTAATAGTGCAAAAGGAAAATATTTATTTTCCACTTGCTTTTGCGACAAACAAATAGGTTGAAAATTTTAAAAATAATTTTTATACATATTGTTAATTGTAGAATCACCATCTTTGTAATTTTGAAAACTGAGACTTAAGTTTTTAATCTTAAGTCATGTAATTCATTACATGGCTATCATCTTATGATTTTATGTTTGTTTGTTGTGAAATTAAGAGCATTCAAAGTAATGTCAAAGTTTTAATCAAATTATCAATATTTAAGTGAATAATTTGAATCATATTTTTGTTCAAATACAATAAATTCTATTAACTTGACAAATAGTTGTTAAATTATAAGCAGACAAAACTTTGATATTAATTTAAAGATTAATAATTTTACAAAAATTTAGAAAATTTGTAAAATTAGGAGTATTAAAAGTAGGACAAAATAACAACATTTATTGGTTTAGCTAAAAGTTGCGGTTTAAAGTATGCAAATTACAATAATGTGGTGAAGTTATAAGCATTCAAAGTAACAGGGTCAAAATTTTGATATGCCTGTGCAGTATCTTGGATTTACTTCAAATTTGGTTAACAACGATTTTATTGCTATAGACTTACCTGACATTTTCAACAAAAATGTTTGATACAGAAGTTTTAAAGCAAGCGGTCAAAAGTAAAGTTGAATTATAAGCTTTCAAAGTAGCAGGTCCAATATGTGTGGTCATATGCAATATCTTAAATTTAACTAAAATTTAGAAATCATAAGTTTTATGGTTATAAATAAAAATGACAAATTGAAAGAAGTCTGACTAAATTAAATCAGTAAAAGCAAAAAAAAAAAAAAAAGTTCTGTGAAAAAATTTGTTTGAAATTTTGAAAGGGTTTATGAGACACTAAGTAGCATTGAGGTAAATGACCAAAGTACTAAGTGGATTATAGTTAAAAAAGAGTGAGACAGGGTTGTTGTTTATCATCAACTTTGTTCTATATGCATGCCAAAAAGATGGTAGCAAAGTGCTGAAAAAAAAAAGATCACTCCTTTGTTGCATAGGAGAAAGAAGAATATAATCTATTTAATTTGGCAATGATATGATCGTGTTTGCAGAGAGCACAAAAGCACTAAAGATCATAGTTAAAGAAGAAAAAAATAAAATCAATGTATGGACTGAGTACAAACAAAAACAAAACAAAGGTTATGAGAAAGAAAAAAAATGTACGTTAAAAGAGATAAATTGGAACAAGTCAGAAGGTACTGCTACTAAAATAACAAAGAATTAGAAAAACAAAGATAAATAATAGTTAGCATAGGAATAATTAAAAAGCTTTTAGAAAGTAAAGAAAGATTTTGAGTAGCAAGTTAGGTATAAATTTGCAAATAACAATTGTGAAATGTTAAGCATAAAGTGTGAAGCTTAGACATTATGTGGTCAGACAAGATCCGGAATAAAAGAGTATTAAGAATGTCAGGGGAGGAAAGAGCGCTAGTAAGAGAGAAAAAACGGATAGTACATGCAATAAGAAGAGATTGTTTATTAAAGAACGTGATCAAACGAATGGTAAGTGCAAATCCGTGAAGAAAAAGTAAAAGATGCAAGATAACTGATGTTTTAAGGAATAGGGAAAGGTACAGTGAAAAAAGCAAAAGACAAAGAACCAAGAAAACTGAAGAAGATATACTTAGGACTTGCAAAAAGCAGAACACTAATAATGATAAAGTCAAAATGTATGTTAAAAAGTATGGATTTAACTAAAGTTTAGCAAACAGCGTAATATCAAATAAATGAAAAATAAAAATTCCAATTTCAAAATATCTAGAGAATACTGGTTTTAAATTATGCAGTATATAATAGTAATAATAAGCATTCAAAGAATCAGTTTGATGTTTTGATACACATGGCCGTGCTTTTACTGTATGAGGATTATAATAAAAATACCAAACTAATATTATTCAAAGTAATGTTATCAAAATTTATTTTAAAAAATTAATAAAACTAGCTTAAATTTAGCAGTGATGGTGGATTAGCGCATTAAGTACACACAATTATTTGCAATTGTTATAAATATGATTTATGTTCAAAAACATTCAAAACAATGATGTTTAAACACACTCTTAGTACATAGCAAAGCATTTTAACACTTACATACTATATTTAGATATGTAAGACTAAAACTATTACAAAGAATTTTTTTGGACTATCAAGACAACTATTAGGTTTTTAATTTCATAATTTTCTAAGAATCAAAAATTGCTACTGTTCTAGATTAATAATCAGTTTTTCTTTAAGAGATGTTAATTAAACTAATTAAAATAATTTCTCGTTTTTGAAATATATATTGTGGGTCAACAACATTTTGTTATGAAAGTTTGAAGAATACTAAAATTAAAAACATAGATGCAATCGGTAGAAAAATAAAGATATTTAGTCGTATGTTTTATTATCCGCATAAGACTCAATTAAGCATACATTAGATATTAACATCATGCAATAAAATAATGAAGTCTTTGTAGATATTTTTATATAAGTATGCAATATCATTATTTCAACAAAATCAAAAACTAAAACAGAATGCTGCTGACTTTTGAGCATTTGTAATAAATAGCTCAATAACCTGTTTTGATAGAAATTTAAATTAATCTATCCCATCAGAAGAAAATGTAAGATACACATTATCTAAAAGTTGAACATATTTTTAATTGTGTAACTATTGCAAAAACAACACGACATTATATTATGTAATATAATTCTATTATATTTATGTTTAAAATATTTCTATAGGCCGCAATTAGGTCTATAGCAGCAGGTAGTGTCATAAATTAAAGTGATAACTTCTCATGTCCGACACAGAATCGTATTATAATGCAATGTAAATATTTTTACATTTATATCTGATTGAATAATAATAAATATTTAAAACAGTTTTTTGTTTTTGTTTTACTTATTGCTATTTAATTGCAAAGAGGCAATTAATGACGTGTATTATAATGAAGCCAAACGTTGGTGAAAATAGTTAGTATTGTTATATTATGTTTAGGTATATTAAGATTTTAATTAATTTTGTTATACTATTATTATTATATTTTAATATTACATAAATAACATTTGAAAAGTTATACTTAAATATATAAATTAATACAAATTGTTTTTAAAAGATAAGGATAAATGATTGCAATAGATAATTAGCTAATGGTAAAACTTGTGGCTTAGTAATGACATGAAAAATATAGAATATGAAAGATTTTTACAAATGAAACTGCACATCTGGGCTATAAAATGTTCCAGTACAATGCATATAAAACAATTAGAATAAACATTTAAAATAAGAATATACAAAACTTCTTGCCGTCGGAACACAACTCAATATACACATTTGCTGGTAGATTTTAAATCTCGAAGTCGTTGGTTTGTGATGAAGGCTGATTACAAAAAAGATCATAAATAAATGTAAAGAATTTAGGGTCAAATACTTGGAAACATTTGCTCGTAAAGCGGCAATGTTTTCATTCAAATTTGTAATAATCATAATATATAATATATAATTTGATTTTACCTTAAATTATTTTATTTGATACAGAAGTAAACAATGATTAAGAAAAACAATATAAATTTAAATAAATTACGCTTTTTTGATTTAATTAAAATTGGCATGTTCATTTATATATATATATTTATTCAACTATACAAAATAGTTATTTATGGATCAAGTGCAGTTTACAATGATTGTTTATTATTATTACTGCATGGTTGCTAAATATCAATAGAATCCAAAAATTCTAATAATAATTGATAGAATTTTGAAAACTTTTGGTTTTTGAGGTGGTATAGCGACTACAATTTCTTGTGTACCTTGTTATTTTTGTAGTAAATCCAGTTTTTTTCAGAAACTTTTGCTAAGAGATAGACTGTTTTAAGCTTTTCTTTGGTTAGCTTCTGCTTGCCAAAGAAGGCTCTACGTTGTGTATTATAAGCCTGTTTAGATTATAATCTTTTGGTATGCAGATGAGGCGGACTCTGTTGTTTGTGGCAGATTGTTTATTAAGTTTATCACTACTTTGCATTTAATTACTGACAACCGTATAGCCTATAGAACCGATTAGCTCTGCAACATGATAGTTATTGGTCAGTTAAAGTATTGTCTTAATTTGATGTTTTTAGAGCTACATTCAATAATTGCTAATTTTGCTTGAAAGAGCATGTTTGACCAGGGATAATTCCGGTTCTGATTCTATTGTAATATTCAGATCTATCTGTATATCATATAAATTCTTTTGCTTTGCGACGGTAGTATTAAATGAAAAGATTTTTTCATGCAATAACTTTTTATAAAGTGTGATATTATTTTCAGTGATTCTTTCTCATGTAACACGTTTGTTAGTCTAGGAACCTCAAGATTTACGGTGTGTTTGTTTATCTATATTTGATACGTTGCTTACTTTTCCTCCATCATCACAAATAAGTGAAGTAGTGGTAGCAAAAGCAGTGTTTCCATAGCTGCTGGGAGAGTTGTTGGGGGGGGGGGGGGGGGGGGGGAGAGACACCCGCCAGCAATTTCCAATTTCCTATAATGTTATTGTTTTAGTTTGATTTTTGAGCATAAACTTCACCCAATATCTAACAAGACGTAATGAGCTTCTGTTTTCCATTCCCGTAGCAGTTTATTGAAAATAAAGTATTGTCAAATGCTCCTTAAATGTCTAAGAAAGGTCCCAAAAAAATTTCTTTGCAGTTGATAGTCTTTTTGAACCTGATGGAAAGCTGATTTATAGCTATATTAAGGATTTAACCTAAATGCCAAAAGTTTGACACAACTATTTAAAATACTTATAACTTAACACTATCGTTGTAATCCTCCAACTGTAAAACCTTTGTATGCAAAATTTTAGTAAAATCAAAAAATATTGAACATACCAAAATGTCAACATTTCTTCACAAAATAGTGAATTTGGTATAGAATGTATTATTTTAATAATTAATGTCAGAATGTGGGCATTACTACTGTGTTAACTCATAATCTAATTCAATCATCATTAAAAAATTTAAAAAACTTTAAAAAAAGCATGTTTGTTAAATTTTGCATAATTCTAAAGTATTTAACTTAATTAGTAACTTTTTCACATTGTTATTTCTAATACTACCATTGTAATCCGCTTACTTCAAAAGCCGTTTGTCAACCAAATTTAATTAAAAATAATGAATTTTATAATTGGGGGTTGTTAAGGGTAAACTGCGCAAAATAATAAAATAAATTTAATTGTGCTTATTAATTGCCAAGAAGCAATTACTCTAAAAATTTTGTTATTTAATTTATTTATCAAAATACTAATTTAGGGTTGTTAACAATAAAATAAAAAATGTATTGGATGTATGTATACTATCAAATTATTTTTATTACATATCAAAATATTTTTGGTGAAGGTGCCGTGGAGCCCGACTTACCGGATTAGTTCCCGAAAGTGAACGGCAAGGAGACACACGAGCCCGACTTGCCAAAAAAAGCCCGACTTGCCGGATTCATACCCAGAAAGAGCCCGACTTGACGGATTAATATACATATAAAATTATATATATATATATATATATATATATATATTTGTTAAAAAAGTTAACGGGTTGAAAGTCTTTTAAAATTTTAAATATAATAAAATACAAAAAATAATTATATATTTTATATATTTAAATAAGTGGCGACGTTTCGTTATTAGGTTAATAACTTCATCAGGCCTAAAAAAATACATAACTAACAAAAAATGTATATGGACATTAAAAATAAATACTTACAACTATTTGTATATAAAATTATAATATTATAAAGTAATTATCATAATTAGCCATTATAATTAAACCTCACCAAACAATTCTTTATCTGGACAATATATATATATATATATATATATTATTAGTAAAATTATTTTATTTTAAATTTTGATATTTTTGAGTGATGTTTTTTTATAAATAATAAATTAAATTTCACAAAAACTTAGTAAGAGAATGGCATTACACAAAAGTGATACCAAACTAAAGCCTAACATTACTGGTTTAAGCGTTCATTACAGCACTACCGGACACCAACCAAATTATTCTGACACTTCTATCCTTGAACATGAACCAAATCAATTTAAAAGAAACTTTTTAGAAATGTGTCACATACAATCTAACACTAATGTATTAAATTTTAAAAAAGACGTAATTGGACTTAGTAATATTTATACTTTATTACTCTCTTATAATTCATATAACTCTTAACTCCACCAATTTTACAAAATCTTTATTTATTATAAATATAATAAAATATATTTTACAATGTTGTTCCTTTTCTACTAAATCTATCATCTACCATCTTTTCAATTAAATCTACCATCTTTATTATATACTTATTTTATACTTTATCTTGCACTTTTATATTTATTTAATTTTAATTATATATATATATTTATTTCCCCAACAACAACCACCTTCTACTAACAGACATCATAACTTACAATTCCAAGATGGCTTATTTGACAAATTGTCAAATTAATTAATTTATTATTTATAAAAAAACATCACTCAAAAATATCAAAATTTAAAATAAAATAATTTTACCAATAATATATATATATATATACATTGTCCAGATAAAGAATTGTTTGGTGAGGTTTAATTATAATGGCTAATTATGATAATTACTTTATAATATTATAATTTTATATACAAATAGTTGTAAGTATTTATTTTTAATGTCCATATACATTTTTTGTTAGTTATGTATTTTTTTAGGCCTGATGAAGTTATTAACCTAATAACGAAACGTCGCCACTTATTTAAATATATAAAATATATAATTATTTTTTGTATTTTATTATATTTAAAATTTTAAAAGACTTTCAACCCGTTAACTTTTTTAACAAATATTAAAGAAAAGTCGTTAAACTTCAATAATATATATATATATATATATATATATATATAAATACACACAATGAGATCAACAATGAGTGAGGTTTTTCAAATATTCCTGGAAATTTTTTTAGTGATTTTAGTGTACACCAATTTGTCAACCTGTTTCTCCTGAACAAAATAATCCTAAAAGTCACCAGAATAAACGTCAATTTTCATAGACGTTCGTCACTTTTAAAGTAAGGTTTTTATTTATTAAAAATAATGTAATGGTTAATTTACTATAATAAAATGTGAATTGTGAAGTATTGAATGAATTTTAAATAGTGTGAAGTGTGTTATGCACAAACTGTGATTGAACAGAAGTGAATATTGAATATTTAAATTATATAATAGTCCATGTTTATTAAAAATATGTTTAGGTCAATTTAATAATAAATTATAAATTCCAAAATGCAGTGTAAATTTGAAATAGTGTGAATTATGTGTCGCAGTGGAACTATCAATGAGAATGGCACCTGGCCGTACTCTCTTCGGTCTCCAGATTTTTTTATAAAAAGGTAGTGAATTACAAATTACGCACCAGTAAGAAGAAACCATCTGACAGGCTGTTCATTGTAATTGAAGAGGTTGTTTACAATATTAATAATGATGAAATATTGAATAAGATTTTTTACCGCTGAAGCTTGGTGGTTGCTGTCAATCCCTATTAGTTACAAGAAACAACTTAACACTCAATTGGTATTTGTTTTGCTATTTTAAGGTAAAGAATCAATAAACTTATATTTTTTTATAAAACTTTATTAAATTGATTCAGGTACGACTGAAGAGAGTACAACGTGTGCAATATTTATTGATTGTTCTACTGCTATAATAAATGTTTACTATAAAAACGTTCCTTTTTTGTGTATATTGTAGTGTACATATAATTTAATTGTTCAATTAACAATTTTCTACAATTATCTATTATTATTATTATTATTTTAAATACGGAATATTAATATTTTTATTAATAATTAACCAAATAAAAATAAGCATTTGCTACTTTTTATAATGGTAATTTTGTTAATTAAAACATAGAAACATTTTATTTAAGTTTATTTATTTATTTGTATATTATATGTATAATCATTGAAATTGTTCTTTTAAAATAGTTCATCGTTGTTTATTATGTATTTATTTTGATTATTAACGTTGCCACAAATAAAAGTTTTGTTCTGCGTAACACCATTATACATATAACACTTTGGCGCGGCCAATTCGGCTCCGCCGATTCGGCGCCGGCCATTTGGGCGCCGGCCGTTTCGGCGCCAAAACTTTTCAAATAAAACATAGTATATACATATATATTTTAATCATAAAAATTTATTTGGTATTTTTTACTATTTCATATTTTTAATTCTTTTAGGGCCGGTTTTATAAAGACAAAATAAATCACCGAATAACAAATCTCCAATTAAATATATTCGACGAATTAAACATATTCCAGTATTATAAAACTATTAACTATTCGTAAAATAAGGAATGTCAACGCCGCATTTATATGTTATTTTAATATTGTAGTTGTTGATGTGTCGTATTGTAGCCTTTGTTATATTACAATAATCCCCTACAACATTTTGAAAGCCAATTGCATAACATCATAGATTTACCTACTTTTATTATTTGACGTTTATAATACCGAAATCAGCCAAGTAAAATAATTTACTTGGTTATTAAATAAAATCTACAGATTTTAATGGTTTATAATACCGGCCCTAAGTTATTTATTTTAATAGACTATTATTCTTTATATTTTTCAGGTTATTACCTATCATTAAAAAGTGAAAATTAATTACCTATAAATTATATTCAATTCAATTCAATAACCTTTTAATACCGTTAGGTGTCGAGGTGTCGGACACACCGAGCCACAGAGAAGACATGTATGGGATGCTTATATGAGGTAACGGACCCATATTGGGAAGAACGCTACGCTCGGCATCACTTTGGGTTTACCCATCCAAGTTGTGACCAGAGCGGCCGTTGCTTAACTTTTGTTAGCGCTGGTATTTGTACATGCCCTCTCTGCCGTACTGCGGACAAAATATATAAATATAAATTATAGGCGGGTCAAAATTATGTTTACTTATTATAATATATATATTGTATATTTGATAATTTAAGTATGTACGTACATATATTATGATTTTTATGTACTTGCTGAATTATATTATGTATTTGCTATACTTTACTTGAATTAATTGTACTATTTTATAACTCTTAAAAAATCTTATAGAGATATGCACGCCTGGTACGCATAAACCAGCGCCGTAGCTAATGCCTAAAGGAGTCGCGGTGTGGGGGTCCGGAAACGTTTTGGGGGCTTGTAATCCTACAAAGGAGCCCGCCGCGGTTTATTAAAACCTGGAGGGAAAAGTTAGACACAACTTTGTGACGTGTAACTTAGACCGTTGATTGAAAGAGTATATAAAAATACGCGACATCTTCATATACTCTTTTAATCGACAATATAAGTGAACACGTCATATAACGCCTTAAATATATATTGTTGATTTTATAAAGTTATTCAAAATAGATGTGAGAATCTTATCGAATAGAAATCGGGAAAAAATTTCCTACAACGGATATGTGTATGTATTTGACAAGTTGTGTAATTTTGACAAAACTATAAAGTTTTGGCGTTGTGAACAAAAAGATCGATGTAAAGGAAGAATACATACAAAAAATAGATTTTTTTTTAAGTTAATAAACAATCACAGCCATGATGCATCCGCTGCAGGTATCGAAGTAGCACAGTTGATAACAAAAATTAAGCGTCGCGCAGAAGAAACTGCAGAAGGAACTGTAGAAGTCATAAATACCTGCTTAAATAACTTGCCACAGAGTGTGCTCGGGTCAGCACCAAATCATAGTGCAATGAGAAAAACAATTTGTAGGAAACGAAACCAAATAAATGCTTCGCCGGCAGATCCTTCTTCATTGGAAGATTTAAGAATTTCTGAAGATTATAAACAATATGTTCCTAAAACAGGTGTTATAGAGATTTTTTTACTGCGCGACGATGGAGATGGACCTAATAGAATTTTGATTTTTGAAAGACAAAGCTGGTTGCAGCACTTAAAAAATTCTGAATGGTTTATGGATGGGACATTTTCTACATCGCCGCGATTATTTATACAAATATATACAATTATGGCAAAATTGCACGGTGGAGTTCTTCCAATAGTGTATGCTCTTCTTCCAAACAAACAACGAACAACATATTTGCGGTTATTTAATTTAATTAAAGACATGGTGCCAAACTTATGTCCTCAAAGTGTGACTTGTGATTTTGAACAATCGGCATTTACCGCTGTTTAAGAGTGCATTCCAGGAGTGACTGTGCATAGCTGCTTCTTTCACTTAGCCCAAAATATGAGGAAGCATTTAGGGGAGATGGGTATTCTCCGTGAGTATAATTCAAATCCCGAATTTTCATTAAAAGCAAAAATGATTATATCATTGGCATTTGTGCCAGAAAATAGTTTAGACGAATATGTTGATGTTATATCCAAACATTTGCCAGATGAGTTACAACCATTGCTGAACTGGTTCGAAGACTTTTATGTAGGCCGAATGAATAGGCGGGGAAATGGAAGACGTCCTCCGTTGTTTCCATATAACATGTGGAATGTATATCACAGAACTATAAATGGAGGTGATCGGACAAACAATCACGCAGAAGCAGCCCATAGACGTTTAGGGTGTGAATTAAATATGCACCACCCAACTTTATAGAAGTTTATTGATGCTTTGAGGAGGGTTCAAAAAGGTAGGGATCTTTATTTAGAACACCTTTTGGCCGGTCATCAACCACCAAAAAAATTTAAAAAATACCAAGCCGCGGATGAACGAATTCTTAGAATAGTAGAAAGTTTTCCAACAAGAGAGCCCACACAATATTTGCGAGGATTAGCACATAATTTTCAAATGGGACAATAAGTTATTTAATTACATTGTTATAGATTGTATTTGTTTCTGTTTAAAAATATTTGAGGTTATATATATATATATATATATATATATATATATATACTTTATATTAAAGTATAAACATATATAAAATTTATATTAAAGTATAAACATAATATTTTTTAAAATATCCTAACCTCAAATATTTTGTTATATATCTATTAGTTTAATTATGTACATATACAATAATATAATGTTTTTCTTCTGTAATTTGTCCGTTTTTTAATTTTGATGTCTTATAAATAATATAATTTTTTTTAAATTTTTCTTCTGTAACTTGTACATATTTAATATTTTATTTATTATTTATTATTGATGTCTCATAAGTAATATAATGTATTTCTTCTGTAAATTGTACGTCTTTTTATTTTATTTATCATTTATTATTGATCTCATAAATAATATAATTTAAAAAAAAAATTGTAACTTGTACTTATCAATATTTTATTTATAGTTTATTGTTGATGTCTCATAAGTAATTATAATGTTTTTCTTTTGTAACTTATACGTATTCAATATTTTATTTATCATTTATTATTGTCTTATAAAACAAATATTTTTTTTATGGAACAATATATATGTATATACATATATGTATATTTTCTGTTTTATTTAATTAGTAAATGAGTTTAAAATGTTTTGGCGCCGAAACGGCCGGCGCCGAAGTGTCCTCGCGCCGAATCGGCCGCGCCGAATTGTCCTAGACCCAAAAATGCATCCAATAGTCGATATAATTCTAGATTCACGAATCCAAGATTGCAAATAATCCTCTCTCAAACAATCTTGCTCCTATCCAAGATTAATCTTGGATTGTTGATTAATTTGACATTTATAACCCATAAATTCACGAAACGCAATCTTTAATTAATAACAATATAATTAAAAAATGAATGAAATTGAATTTTGAGATGATTTTTTTGATTATTTAAATGATATTCAATTGAATAATGAAAGGTTGCCCAAAAGGTACGTATATGTGCAAATACTTTTATACATAAATAAATGAAAATTAAAATAGAATTCATGGAAACTGTATATAGTTATACTGGTATATTTTATTCAAAACAACAGGTATATTAGAAATGCTGAAAATTCTTTTGAATTTTATGATGCCGAAGAGTTTCGCAGAAGATATCAATTTTTAAAAGATATAACTTTTCATATTATGCTCCCACTACTAGCGAAAAACTTTGTTTACGTTGTTATGCAACAAATAGTTTTCAGGTTTTGTACTCGATAAATAGTTTACTGGTCATAATAAATAAACAATTTTTTAGGCGGTGAGTGGCGATTTAAAGCGAGCTAGCCAGAAGGGCATTAGTAACATAATAAAGAGATGTTCAACTATATTTGCCAGCAATTGTAAACATTATGTAAAATTTCCAACGATCAATGCTGAACAAAGAAGAAATGTGACTAAATTTTACAATTGTGCTGGATTTCCTACAGTTTCAGGCTGTATTGACTGTACTCATAATAAAATATGTAGTACAGGTGATGACGCTGCAGAGGTTTTCCGCAACAGGAAAGGAAATTTTTCTTTAAATGTGCAGGTATTCAGTTACAGCGTATAAACATAAATATTTAAATTAAATAATAGATTTGATGAAACTACTACAGTGGCACCAATGATTGCAATGGCGATGATATGCGCCTCGTTTTTAAAAATTAGGTCAATGTACAATAATGACAAAAGTTTGATTACCTATTGTTCTAGATGTGAATATCTATACGATAATACTTTTCCAGTAGTTTAATTACGGTTAATGGGCAACACCCTTGCAAGCTTGCTTTTGCAGTTACTATTATTCTATATTCACCAGTGCGGTGAATTAGAAAGAATTCCGATTGGTACCAAACCCTTACTCCAATCAAAAAATTAGCAAAAGGTAGGAAAGATTAATTAGTAAAATTCTAATGTTACGAAATAAGGCGTCTGTTTTTTCAAAAAAACTTTACGTATTCGGAAATAATGAATTTAATTATTTTAAGTGCAATGAATACTTAAGAAATGTGGCACGAGTATGTGGTCCAAATAGCTAGAATGTCAAAAGTGTTATTGGCTTTGGAACCTGGGCAATATAAAAAATACCAAGGAAGAAATCTGGATGATTTGGATGTTCGGTAAAATGAACAAATAGATGTTACTATTGAAAATGAAAAAGAAGGTTGAGATGAGGAAATAGATGAACTGTTGAGAGTACGTTGAATGAAATAGAAGATAGTATGAGTCAAGTATACGAAATAAAAATTTGTTTTTGCTCTGAAAATGCTCTACATGAATCGTGATTATGTGAATTTTTTCAGATGTTTTCAGTGAGCCATTTCCGAGTAATAAGCAATCAAAGTTTAAAAACTCAAAGTTTTTGAGTTTTTTTGCATTTTTTGATCGTTTGTAACTTCTCAGAATTGCATTTTTAGGAAAAAATCATAAGAAACTTATTTCTTCAAAATTATCCAAAGAATAAGCTTTCATTCAATTAAAATTAAAATTATTATAAAATATTAATTATATTATAAAATTGCTTGGAATAATTTCTTCATTAAATCTGTTTTAATGTTTAACGAAGAAATTATTCCAAGCAATTTTATAATATATTTATTATACTGTGATTAGATAATATATAAATAATACAGAACTCCATTTTACTAATAGATAATAATTTTACTACTAAATAACTATTCTACTTTTTATTTTTATTTTCAATTATACATTTTAGATTGAATTTTAAACATATTTAATACATAAAAAAATGTAACTGTATTATCCATATATTAATCTATGTTTTATTTATGTAATATTGTTTTTAATTTTAAATTTTGTTTTATTTTATCTTATTTATAACTGGATGTCATTCTAATTGCTTGACAATGGCGTATTAATTACAATCGAAACTAGTCGCAAAAATAAAATAATTTGAATTGGAATAAAGGATTTTAATTTATTTACAATATTTTTACACATTCCAAAGAGCAGCCTCCAGATGATTAAAATCGCTTGGATTCAAGCAGAACACAAAATAAAAAATACAAAAAATATTTAAATATGTTAAGATATTTGTTCATTTATATTTCACTTTACAAACAATGTATTTTATTTTGATTTTTTTATAAATATACCTTTTTAATTTTATTATTAATTTCAACCTCTAATATTTGAAACTGACCCAAAAACTGTTTTAAATTGACAGTGAAAAGTCAGTCAATTGTCTTGGTGCAAATGACTTTGAGAACATTTTGTTCTTGATAACAATTACTAAAATCAATTTTAACACAAAAAGTACTAAATGTAATTAAAAAATTAATTTTAATTTTTACAACCGACTTTGTCAAATGTTATGTTCATATACGTAAGAAATGCAAATTCATAACATTTGCTGGGTGTTTCCAGGCAGATGTATATACATACATCAAACGATTATGAGAACATAATTTAAAAAAAAGTTTTTGAATGGATATTAATTTAAAACACACTGTTTATAGTAAACATTTTATTTTTATTGATATAATTAAATTTTGTTATTATGTTTATTACGTATATAATAAAAAAAAATGATTAACTTTGGCTAGATTTTGCAAACAGATTTATATACGTATCGGGCACACCGAGCTACAGAGAAGACATGTGTCTGGTGTGTTTGGATGGGTTAATGAGGTAATTGATTAATTTGGAAAGAACGCTACGCTCTGCATCACTTTGTTGGGGACACCCATCCAACTCGTGACCGGAGGGCCATTGCTTAATTTTCGTTACCCCTGGTAATTATACCATACCGACTAGATGTATATTGTACGTATGAATTTGAGAACATTTTTTTGAAATCAAATTCAAAAACTATCATGTCGTACGTAACATAGAAAAGTGACACAGCTTAATATTGTGCCATTTGAATTAATACAATATGTAATATGCTGGGCCGGCGCATCCTACTATGCGGCGCCACACGGCGGCCAAATTAAAGGATTATTTTAATTTTATCTTATAATTATTTTCATTATACATCTTTATTAAAAATAAAATTAAAAAAAAAGGCGGCTATTAGCCTCTTTATTTGATTTATATTAAAACATTTTTATTTAATATTAGTTTTCTAAGAAAAATCTTTTTTGTGTATCATGTGTTATCGCACATAAAAACTGCTGTGTTTACCACGTCTAGCTCGTACCTATAACTCGATTTTTGTTTATTAGAGAAAATCAGCAGTGGATAAAATTTGAGCGCTATCGTACTATAAGTATTTAAAATGTTTTTATTTCCAAGAATCCCTCTCGTTTTATACATTATTGCCAATCGCTTTTAGTTGTATTATTTCAAGAAGTGTGTACTGTAACCGGCGAGTTTTTAAAAATACAAATTATATTTCGAGAAAATCATAGTTTATCGTGTTGTAGTGTGCATTGAATATACTTGTTACATATATATTAATTGTAATTAAACATATATAAACTTTATTTAAAAAATGCAAATCAAAAAACCAAACGCTTATCTGGTGTTCAATATAAACAAACAAAAATGCGCAAATAGAATCAACAAAAAGAACTGTTGAGATCATTGCAAAAATATTTAGTTTCTGATAATGACAATAACATAAGTGAATTAAGTGAACACAATGACAATTTGTTATTTAAAGTGCGTTCCTTCAACGTCGAGGGAGGATTGCAAAAATCAAGCAATTGATCAAAATATTAGTATTCTTTCCGGGCAAGAAAACGAAGAAGTTATAGAAAAAGAATGTGTGAAATCAAATTTAAACACGCAAGAAGAACCTGCAGAACTTAATACAAATAAGGTAAACATCAATATTCTTTCAAACGATCCTGCTGAATGGCCAACTTTGTTAAATGTTAAAGATATTCAGCTCATTACGGAACATTATCCAACGGAAATTAAAAATATTGATTACCCAAGGGATGTCCACGGTTGGAAATTTTCTAAATCTTATTTTTATCGAACAGCAAGTAATGGTGAAAAAATATATTGACAATGGCTTTTGTATTCAGAAACAGCAAATTCTGTGTTTTGTGGTCCATGCAAATTATTTGGAAAATCTAAGTCTGATAATAATATATCTGGTAAAAATGGTGTCAACGACTTGCAAGTATAGTGCCAATCACATACAGTGTATTAAGAAAATGTCAGAATTATTAACTGCTTTAAAAAATAAAACAACAATAGATGCAACTCAGCAAAGGCTCTATGAAAAAAACCATTGGCATTTCGTTATAAAACGAATAATTTTAATTATAATTTTTTTATCTCGACAGTGTATGGACAATTAAGAGGGTCTTCCGTACGTCTTTATGATACAACAGCCAATAATGGAAACTTTTTACAGCTAACATAAATGCTATCAAAGATTGATACTGTAATGGCAGAACACTTGCGCAGAATACAGTCATCTGATTATAAAAATATGTCTCATTACATTGGTGGGCAAATTTAAAATGAAATAATAACATTATTAGTCACATCCATACAAGATTAAAATGGTGGGAGATTCAAAATACAACGAATAACAATAATAGTTAGATTTGTTTCGTCTGCGCCACCATTTGAAATACATGAACATTTTTTAGGATTTTGTCCAATAACCGATACAACGGGAAAAGGTTTATTTGATTTTATAATCAATAAGTTTATAGAATTTAAACTAGATATAAATCATTTTAGAGGACAAGATGATGACAACGGTGCAAATATGCGTGTCAAACCTAATGGGTTGCAACAAAAAATTAAAGAATTAAACCTTCGCGCATTTTTTATACCTTGTGCAGCTCATAGCTTAAATTTAGTTGTAAACGATTCCGCAAAATATGCATTTGAAACAGTAATTTTTTTTAATCTCGTTCAAGAGTTATTTGTTTATTTTTCTGCATCTAGTCACAGATGGTGTGTTTTAATCAAACATGTGCCAAAATTTACTCTGAATTTACCAATATGTGATACAAGATGAGCTAGTCGAACAGATGCAATACATCCACTTAAAACCTAAATTGGCGAAGTTTATGATGCGTTAGTTGAACTATATGAAGATGAAAGAAGAGATATGAATACACCACAAACTATGGATGATTCTCTGGGCACAAAAATTAAATCTTTTAAGTTTCTGTGTTCAATTGTGGTGTGGCATAATATATTAAACCGTGTAAACGTTGTTAGTAAAATTCTTCAAAATCCAAAGTTAAATATAAAAACATCGTTATGGAAAAGCGACATATTTCTAGCTTAAATTTATTCCCACTAGAAAGCAGTTGTGTAGTTATTTATATTGTAGGCTTTGACTATAGTCTTCATAGATCAGTGTGACTTGTTGCAAAACTTAATTTTTTTAATTGTGTCACTTTTCTATGGCATGTGCGATGTTATGTTTATTACGCATATAATTAAAAATTTAATAAGTTTTGCAAACAAATTTATATGGTACCAATAAAATTGTTTGTTATTAGTATAATAAAATATGAAACATTTGAATCTAAAAACTAACATTTTTGTTAGGGTAATTAAATTTGTCAAATATTATGTTTATTAAAATTTATTATTATGTATAATTAAAATTTCAATAACTTTAGCTGGATTTTGTGTGCAGATTTATATGGTATCAATGAATTTAAGTATATTTTGTTGTTGAGGACATTTCTTGATCACATAAGTGCTTTAAAAATTAAAAGACACAAACAAATCTAATTTGCTAAACATTTGATTTTGACTAAACATACAATTTCAAACCAAAAAACCTCATTAAATATTCTACACATTTCGGATAAAAATTTAACTTAGTTGGAAAGCTTAGAAACTAAAAAACATTTATAAAAATCGAAATTATGTAGTAGTTAATGAACAATTAGATATTTATAATTCACCTTTATTAGACATGTAACTCAAAATAAATTTTAGTTAAATAAAAATTAAAAAATTCAAAATATAATGTAAATATTTTAAGTTTTCTAATCTTGTAAAAATTTAAATGTCAAGAAGTTGACAGTAAAGAAATTTGAGTTGGCGGGAAAGAAGAAATTTGAATTTAAAACAGGAAATCCAGATAGCGGGAAAATACATTTTTTTTGTAAATATCATATTTGAATTTATTATATTACATTAAAAATGATGATCAATCATCGAAAAAAGTTTGTTTAAAAATACATAACATATTAAAATAAATCTTTACCATTTTTAAAATGTCTATAATAAAGCGATTTTATAAAATAAATAAATATAAAAAATTGATTCATATTTCATATACCTAAAAATTAAAGAACAATTTGTTTTGGAGAACATTGTGATTAAAATTATGTTAATATTATAAAATACTAATTATTTGAATCCAATCATTTCTATTACAATAATTAAATTTGTCAGAAATTATGTTATGTATTGGCAAAATCGTTTAATTGGGTTTCAAATCTGTCATAATAAACTTTATGGCTCAATTTTTCCACCCACCACGGAACCACATATAAGACGCTACATCACAAACCAATGCAGTCGCCAGGGCTAATCGAATGATATAGGTTCATAGTTGTTAATGAAAGACTTCCGCAAACTCAAAGTATACTAACGGGCTTCCTCCACACGGCGTGCGAAAGGTAAGTGAAAATATTGAATTTATGTACTTTATTCTAAGAATTTTAAAGCAGCATAAAATATTTTTGTTATTAATAATATAAGTATTATAAGTGTTATAATGCAAAATTATTCAGTACAATTAATTTGTTTATAAATTATAACCTCTTTATTGCACATGTACATTACAATGTACATTGTGTCACATACGTCATCAAATGTTTTTATATTATGTACATCATAGTAGCAATAGGATCCAATACGTCGTTTTCTATGATCCCATCGATCCGAAGGATGCAGAAGTCCTTTTGAGTTATTTGGATGATGAGGAACTTGACAAGGAGTGTGACAATATTTTACAACACATTAATGGTGATCTGATTTGGTAGCTTTCCAGTGATGAAAACAATGTTGAAATTGACATGACTCCAAAACGAACAATTTGAGTTGGTGCTGCAATAGTACGAAGGGGCGAAGAACATTTGCTAGAAAATGAAATAGAAAATATTACAGAACAGAAGAATTTTGAACAGACTGAAAAAGAGAATGAAGAAATGGTAATTGATTCTACATGTACATATTCTCAAACTAAAGTAAAATATATTTGCTGGGAAAAGAAAAAATATTCAAGCAGAAATTACCACCAATTCAAAAAACTATGTAAACGAAAATCAAAGTATTTTATACCCCGTTGAATATTTTTACAGGTACTTACCTGACGATATATTTGAGAAAATATCAGAAATGACAAATATTTATGCTTTACAGAAAGACATAAAATCATTTAGAAATGTAAAGTCTGATGAAGTAAAACATTTTTTTTTTGGCATGTCATATCTGAAATTTTTACCTATCCGTATGTATTAGGACAAAACCCTACATGTCGATCTTTTTGTAAATACAATGACTAGAAATAGATTTTTTCAATTACGATCATGTGTTCATGTAGTAAACAATCTAGAAAAACCAACAGATTGCAAGGATAAACTTTTCAAAGTAAGGCCGATGTTTAATGGTATTCGAAAGAGATGTATGGAGTTTGAAACGGAAGATAATTTTTGTGTTATTAAACAAATGGTGCCGTTTCGAGGACACCTAAGTAAGTATAAAACAATTCGTAAAAGGTAAACCAAACCCCTGGGGACGTAGCGGCCTAACCTACGATTTTGTTATATATCAATGACGATCAACTGAATTGGATCCAAAAATGCTCAAAGAGTTTGGACTAGGAGCAACTATTGTTCACCAGTTGGCTATTCCAAGAAGACCTCAGTAAAGTCGACTCTTTTTTGGTAATTATTTCAGTTCGTATGGCTTATTTGAAGTGCTTCAAGCAAAAAGTATTTATGCGGCAGGTACAATTCGTGTTTCAATTTCGAACTCTACCCTTTATATCAGAAAAAGAAGCCAGTAAGAAAAGTAGACGGTATAATGAAGAAGTTGTGAGTAAAAATGGAAAAGTAGTATTGTGTAAATGGATTGACAATAGGTCGGTATTGTTGGGGTCTAACTTTGTTGGAGTAGGTATTGAAGATGAAGTTAAAAGATGGGATAAATAAGAAAACAAGTATATAACAATTAAAAGACCCGAAGTTGTAAAACTGTACAATCACAGCATAGGAGGAGTAGATAAACTTGACCAATTATTAGGCACATACAGAATTTAAAAGTAAGAAGTGACATTGCGCATGTTTTTTTATGCAGTAGACCTTGTCTGTGCAAACAGTTGGTTAGAATATAAGCGAGATGCTGAAACTTTAAATGTTCCCAAAAACGAAATATTAGACCTTCTGCGTTTTAAAATGAGAATAGGTGAACCATTGATTCTTGTAGGAAAGTTGGCAAAAATTAGACCCCTAATGAAAATACACAGATCTGGTAGATCACATGCGAGAAATTGACAAAAACAAAGAAGCAACACAAAAATTGTGGCAAAATATATAATATATATTTGTAAAATAAATTTATAAAAATAAAATAATAATATAAATTGTCTTTTGAGTCCAAATGTACATCATAATGTACATTGTGTAATTTTTTAAATTTATAATAAAAAATTTAAAAAAAACATGTTTTGTGTTATTTGAACCTAAATGAACCCAGAAATAACAAACAAAAATTCAAGGGCATTAAGTTGGGACTGAAAGGGCTAGACAAATTATGGGTTTTATAACGAAGTTATCACCTCGTCTATTGGTCGCCTTTTACAACTAGCAAAAACTATCGGAAGTTTTCTTTTACAGCACCCCATTATATTATTCATACTAAAATATAACTGTCTCGCACTTTCTTTGAATTAAATTCAATAATTTTATTCAACAAATATATATTAAAATAAATAATACAATAATATTTATCAAAGTGAAATTATATATTTATTTTAAATTAAATATCAGTAATAAGTTAACAAAACCTATTCATTTAATTATATAATATTACTTAAATACTGATAAATAATAAAAATACTAATTAAATAAATAGAAGTGATAAAATTTATTTTATATTTTTTGTTTGCATTAAAATTGAAGTTTTATCAGTTCTATTTAAAAGACATAGGTTATATATTTGTAAATATGGTTTTAATTGGAAAATGTCACTAGTATCGGTTTTGTTTTAGTTTAATTATCATAAATATCTAACTAGGAAATCTATTTAGTATATAATAATATAATTTATATAAAAATCTATCTATCTATCAAGCTCAAGCTATTTAGATTTCCTGTTTTAAATTCAAATTTCTTCTTAGCGCTTCGGCAATTGAATTTATTCGGAGAGTGTTTTTGTCTGTGCATAGGCAAAGCATTGTTATAGTCATATTATAATAATATTATAGTAAATAATAATATTCGGGGCTATTCTCTATGCACATTGCTAGAAGTAAGCAAGATATATACTGCTAGCTAAAAATTTTTTTGTTACTTTACTTTACTTTACAAGATTTTTTATTATTTACGTTTTTTATGTATGTATATTGCTAGCAAGCAAGAGCGCTAAAATCCACTGCAGCCCTCTAAAACAGAATATAATTAAAATATATCACCCACATCCAAACCAGCAATTTGCTCCCAAAAAAAGTTTGCTATCATAGTCCTATAGCGGTTTCCGTTGACCGTTTCACGAGATTCAAAGAAAAATGGGCCGATGATGCCACCGGCCCATAATCCGCACCATACAATCACTTGTTCGGGATGCATTGGCTGCTCAATGATCACGTGTGGGTTTTCCGATGCCCCAATCCTGCAGTTTTGCTTGTTTACATAACCCCCGAGGTAAAAATGCGCTTCATCGGAAAAGATTTTTCGCCAAAATTCACCATCAGAATCCAGCTGCTCTAAGGCCCAATTAGCAAAGTTGTATCGAAGTGGATGGTCAACTCTTTTCAACTGCTGTGTTATTTGGACCTTATTTTCGGGTTGGCTTGCACACTACGGGCTACAGCAGCAATATTCTCGGGTGTACGAACCGGACGAGCGTGTGGAACTTTAGTACGGTTCACCAGCATACCAGTTTCACAAACTTTGTGCACAATTTTTTTCAGAACACTTGCATTTGGTGCATATTCGTGACCGAATGTTGTACGCAATTTTCGCACTGATTCTGAAATACACGAATTACATTCAAAGAAAATTTTTAACATTTTCGAAGGTTCATCGAGCGTATAGCGTGCCATTTCGTGTTGTATACTGAAGAACTGTCATACATCAGATGTCAATAAAAATAAAGTGGTAGTACAAAAAGATTCCAAGAGATGGCCCACGCTTTATATTTTATTGTCATTATTTTAAATCTGTGCCGAGATATTTATTTATTAAGATTTTAAAGTGTTAATAGTACATTGCCCGAAACGTTCATTTTATATTTGTACTTGTAAACAAATGGAAATAAATAATTAAAAACAGAAGAATTAGTCCTATTGCTGACAAAAAAACCAAAAACCCTACCCCGTATACAGTTAACACGTTTTCGTAATTATTATTAAAAAATTATACAAAATAATAAAAATAATTGATTTTTGGAAATGGCCGAACAAGATTATTTGTCAGTGCAAGATAAAAAAATCATCATATTTCTGCGTCAGTGTAGGTAGACGTGCACGTGTCCTTTCCTGAAATAACTATGTTGTTCTAACCTGTTTTCTGAAGTTAGGTTTAAAATTGGATTCTCGAAAAAAATTGAAATCTAATAGCTATGTCGGAAAGCCAATAATCTGAGTTTAATGCGTCTTTTTCTAGTATTTTATTAATTCCAATTTTAAACAAGCTGTATGTTGCAAACCTATTTGCTGATTTTATTTGTGTACACATTACGTTATCGGTTTTAAATTGATTAGTAAAAAATTGAGCGACACCATCAGCAGTCGTGTTTAAATGGAATCTTGAAGCGTGGATCCTCATGCGCTGCTTTTTTACAGCTGCACTTAGACCCGTCACATGCGTAAGCAAGAAAATTTTGAATACAACACAGATTTTAGCAATAAAGACATAATTGTTACATATAAACCTAAAAAAAATAATACTCAAGTTAATAATTCATTGCTATGGTTATTACTCAAAAAATCATTATATGCTCATATTAAAATATGCAATTTAAATAAAAACAAAGAAAAATGTTCTATACAACAATCCAAATCCATACTACCGTAACTTTCTGAAGCAAATGATTTGATCAAACAAAATATTTAACATTCTTCAAAATGATCAAAAAAAATTATTATATGCTTCACATCTAGAGACAAAATATGAAAATAATCATTTAGAGGCTATGATCCGCCAAAAGTTAATTCAATTAGGTTGATTAGTTTTAGAAGAAATCACAATAATACTAAAATTGCAGACTTACTATTTTCAAAAAACTATAATGTAACCGGCTACAATAAAAATGAAGGATCTTTTAGATCTTCATCAATTGCCACATTTTTAGGTACATCAATAACCCAATGTGCAGAGTTATTAATAATACAATGTATTGAAAAAAACCGCATAGAATATATACAAGAATTTGAACATGTTTGAAAATTACATAAACAAAAATTTAAATCGTTAATTTTTAAAAATGATAATACTAATTTAGCAAAAAATAACTGGAATAATGGGAGTATTTCACTTACTGGAGATATTTTTATATTAAATAAGTTTATTTTGAAAAACATGAATGCTAGAACTTTAAAATTAAAAGACAAATTTAAGCAGACTGACTATTTAAAATGATCTAAATTACTGCTAATTAAAATTCTCTTATTCAATCGACAAAGAGTAGGTGAGATTGAAAAGCTACTTTTAAAAGATTATAAAAAAAACACGCAATAATAGAAAACACAGAAATGTAACAAACACTAACAGAATCGCAAAAGTTAATGTGCCATAAATACACTAGAGTGGAAATGCAAGAAAAACTAGGAAGACCAGTAGCAATACTGTTATAGCATATAGATATAGATTATTTAAATATTTTAATAAACAAAACTTGGCCAAGATAGGAAAAAATAACTTATTTGCATATAAAGATAGTCATTTGTTAGCAGTTAGAATATTATATGAATATGCCAAAGAAAGTGGTGCTAATCATCCAGAGCTATTAACAACTACAGTGACAAAAATATTAAATTTTAACGATTCTACAAAATGACCGCTGTTTAGTTAGCAATTCCTAGCAATTAAAAGTCGTTCGGTATAAAAATACTCATAACTTTGTTATAAAGCAAGCTAGAAGAAAAATAAAAACAGATTTGAATAGCTAAAGAAACGCTGATTCCAAAAATGCCCAATTAATGATTTGTAACTAACTAGCAATTAATTAAAATGCCAAATAATCAATTAATTAACAACAACATTTAAAAAATATATATATTTTTCTGATAGATCTTTATGAGTACATCACAAATCCGCAATCAAAAGTTTTCGCGGAGTTAAAATAAAATAATTAAAAATATCTAAATTAAAAAAAAAAATTAACTAGTCATTGTAACTTTGTTATAGAGCAAGCTAGAAAAAAAAAATCAAAAACAGATATGAATAGCTCAGGAAATGCTGATTCAAAAAATGCCAATAAAGTACCTAACTAATAATTTGTAGAGCTAATTAGCAATTAATTAAAATTGCAAATAATCAATTAAATAACAACATTTTAAAAACAATATTTTTCTGATAGATTTTTATGGGTACATCACGAATCTACAATCAAAAGCGATTGGCGTCTGCTTGCTACGCTATTAAGCAACTGCAGCCTATTGTTAGCTTATCAATACTTAAGATGTATTATTTTGATCACTTTCATTCAATTATTTCATATGGCATTATTGCATATGCTAAAACTCACTTAATAACTTTTTGTTTTTTAAATAACTTTCATAAATATAACACAAGACATGGAAAGAGATTACTCCAAACTCCAGCTCATAATCTAACACTCTATGAAAAATCTCCAAAGTACTTAGCAATTACATTCTACAATAAACTCCCAGACAGAATAAAAAACTTAAACTTAAATCGGTATAAGTTAGAAATTAAAAAACTTCTTTTGTGTAAATGTTATTATACATCAACTGAGTTTTTAACTGACACATTATAAAACTTTTAGAAACTTAATGTTTCATTTCGTTGTTCTTTTTTTAAATTTAATTTGCATATTTTCTCATTGAAATTCTTTTAATATTATTATTTTTTGTTTGTTTTGTTTTAGGTGTTAGTTTTATATTTTATTAGCTATAGTATTTTATTATTTTATGTATTACTTATTTGTATTTAGTTATTTTAATATGTACCTAATATGTATGAATTTTCCTATATCCTAAATGGATCTCCTGGAATAAAACTATTATTATTATTATTTTAGCGGAGTAGAAATTAATTAATTAAAAATTTAAAGAAATATTACTAATAACAATAACACAATAATTTGATATTGCTAGCATTACGATTTAAGTTTGAACAAACTTGTGTGGTATCGTTGGAAAGCTGACAATGAGAGGATTCTTCGCATAAGTTAGCGGAGTTAAAATTGACCAATTAAAAGAATCGTCAAGTTATCTTCTACAAAAAACTAAATACACTATAAATCGTTATTACTAGCATTACGATTTAAGTTTGAACAAACTTGTGTGGTATCATTGGAAAGCTGACAGTGAGAGGATTCTAAAAAGCTCTTCGCATAAGTTCAGCAACGCGACGTGAGTGGGAAAAGCACTCTATCAGAATACCAAACACAGCATTTTAAGATATAAACCAATTAATATTTGATAAATGCCAATATTTAGGAACCGTCCAGCCTATCAAGAGTACAAATGAAAAATTCCAAAGAACGAGTGCCATAGCTACGCAAATTGAGTGTCCAGTATGTAAAGGACAGCATTATGTCAATTAATGTGAAACTTTTTTAAAGATGACAACACATAAACAAACTGAAGTCATACATTGGGCAAAATTATGGAGATACTGTTTCCGTCCATACCACCAGGTCGAAAATTCCAACAATTCCAACTAGGAAACGGTAACGTTCCAAAAAGTGGAAATCATTGTTTTTTTGGTTACTACTATAGTACTAGTATTAGATGCCAACAAGCAATGGCAAAACTTTAAGCTCTGTTAGGTACCAAAGCCCAATCCAATTTTATAACCAACTTATGTGCAAAAAGACTGAAGCTAAAGTTAAGTGCGATAAAAGTGATTGTTGGTAGAATTAACGCGCCCAAAACAAACGTTTCACACGAATCGAACATTGAATTAAAATCGCGAACGTGTAAATTGAAGTTATAAACTAATTGTTATCTGATCAGCTAGCCAAAGACCGCAGCCTTAACATTGATAACCCTACCCGAATCGAGAGCCACAACCATGATTACCACGTATCTTTTGTATGATACTGCAATCTTAGAACGTTTCTCTATTATTCATACTATGACACGAGTAATTGCATATTATCGTAGATTTATAAGAAATTGTGGTTCAATGCGTAAAACAACTGGAATATGAACTATACCGATGAAATGACAGGAGCAAAATACGCCATCTTCCGCATTGTTCAGAGGGAACCATTTCCTACGGATATTAATGCATCAACATTTTATTTTATTTTATTACTTATTGAAATTGTAGGTTTAATCCGGTTAATTAGAGAAGTTTCCCAGTACCTCATTAGCACATTCCTATACATGTTTTATATGCTCTAATTGATTGAAATGTTTTTATCTGTAAAAGAGGTTTGTTACAAACGTAGAAGAAATAAATGCGAGTATTATTAATCTATTTAGAGTTTTAATTTTGTATCCTAGAATTGAAATTATTAATAATAAAAAAAATAAAATAAGTGAAAAAATACATGTATAATTAAAACAATTTTTTAATCCTATTTATATCACAAATGTTAAAATCTACCTTTAAATGTCAGCTGTAGTTGTCATGGTTTTATAATTAATAATCTTCATTTAGTTTAACACTCTAAGATACACTCACAATGAATACACTTATTTTATTGTTTACAACTTGGCGCTGTACTGGTTGCATATCACTTATTTGCACATTTGAATTAAATTAGCATACATCCAGATAGTGAGTGTATTGAGTCTTCCATGTCTGGTTAGTTACCTGTGTCAGTTCAGTGTTGGCTCTGGGAGGCTTCCCCTTTTTTTTGACTAGGTTCTCTCTACCACTGTATGTATAGTATACCTTTAAGAATACCATAGAGTTTTTTGTTCCTGCAAATAAGCCTTTGTACTATTGATTGGCCCTCCGCAAAACGGCTGAGGATGAATCCTGTAGCAGACTTCGAGACTTTGTTGGAGTCTTTGCAGACATACGGCCTGAGCTCCTCTCCTACAGCAGCGAGTCGAGTCGAGCTCGTCGAGAACATTGCTGTCATCTGCACTCATTCTATTTGCTCCTTGGGTAAGGGCATTGTGAGCACTTTTAGTACTTGTGCTGCCTACGCTATTTTATTATTCTCAAAAGAAATTATAGAGGCCCCTTTACCTCCACCTTCTGCTACCCTGATACAATTTTTTTTTAAAGTGTACAAAAACCGTCTTCCAGGGGCGGCAATCACGCAGGCGTACACTGCAGCTCACGAGAAGCCCCTACTATTGTCTGGTGGAAACACTCCCACTCCGTTTCTTCAAAAACTACGTCACGATGACGTAGCAGATGAAAACTTTCCACTCACTATACACAAGTAAATTGCTAATTGCAGATGCAAATAGCAAGATACTAACACCGCACAATAACACAACACTTTCCACGCACTGTACACCCTTTGTACAAATCTCTGCAAAATACCACTATAATTACTGTAACTACTTGGTTACAGGCACAACCGCACTGGATATAGTACCCGTCCAGGGATAGTAAGGTGCTTACCGTTGAAAATAGACAGCCGCTTTCCTTTAAACCTTTAAGCATGGTGTTGATACTCATTTTAATTGTCTCCCACTTTACACTCAGTAAAAGTTTGCATTCCTGATCCGCCACCGGAACTTTTTGAACAGTTGCGCTTTAAATAACCTAGCTCGCCACAATCAAAACAAGATATTGTTTTACAATCTCGAGCAAGATGTCCGGCTTTGTTGCATTTAAAACAAACTCCCGTGAACTTAACTTCCTGTACCGTGGTCCTGAGTACACCCATCGGGTTTCCTCAAAGAGATGAACATTCTGGTTATCTTTATGATTGTCCCGGTATCTCTCTCTACTGTTTGACCTATACCTACTCTGAAATCTGTTACCGTTACTTGATCTACCTTGATTTATATTACGGTCATTGTTATAGTATCTATCGTCCTGTTTTACTTCGTACCTGTCTCTGTTGCGGTTTTGGTGGAACCTTACACAGCTCCTATACTAATCAAACCGGTCCCTACTGATGTTATACCTGTCCATGCTATCATCTTTGTACCCATATCCCTACCAACACGTTTGTTAAAACTACCATATCTATCGTTCTCCACAAAGCCATCTTTTTTGCATTATATTGACTGGAATAATCAAAAACGTCCCTTCTACTTCTTCCTACCTCCCTTGTCCTATCAAAATTGTCATAATTTACGGGTGCCTGCATATTATATACGTATTGGCTGGAGTTTGTATATGGGTAGGGATTCTCAGTAAAATCTCTTTCTAAGTTTGAGATCCTACCGATTTAGAAGTAGTGGTGCTTCTCGTATAGGCCAAGTCCCGCTCAATTTTATTTTTCCCTTTTAGAGGAGGAGCATAACTTTCCACACTAATTCGCTTTTCCTCAATCTATCTACACATATAAACTAACTCATCGACACTACTAATATGGTCTAAGCCCAAGTGGTTTAGGAAATAAAAGTGCAAATTGTTTGTTAGCACTTTCATTTTTATCTCGTCACTTACCTTGCAGGTCATACGGTTTAACAGATTGCTCATGTATGCAACGTAAATTTCAATGCTCTCATCTACACCCTGAGTCGTACTTTTAATTTGAAACAACATTTTCTCATCCACGTCCCTTGAGACATTCAACTCATACACTCTTTCTAAAAACGCACTCACACTTAAGGAATTGTCTCCAGAAAATCTTATATTCCATTTACTCACACACACCTTATTTACCGGATTCATACTTAACCTTGTCATTCCAGTAATCAAGTTGTGAAAACTGTTATTATCACTTGGTGTAGAGGAATCTCTAAAATTGATTCTGAAATCAAGACTTCCTTAGGGGCTGGGATAGGTCTAATTTATTTTACTTCCTCACATAAAAAGTTGATTTCTCCATCTGCATCAAGTGCCAATTTCAGTAACTGGGATCGCTTTAATGTCTGCTCTTCATCATCTACATCTATTCTTTCTAAACGCCCTATCACATGCCACAACTTTGCTTCCGTTTTTTCGAGTGTGTTCATACCTTTTAATTATTTCTTTAATAATTCCCCAATTTTCACATATTTTCAAATCCTCATTTACACTCATAATGGGTTTGCACTTCAGCCTAAGTCTTGCCACTCTTAATGCCCTCCGCAAACATTTTATTATGTATTTATTTGTCCCTTCATCGTTAATACTCCTAATTCTCAATTCATATATTAATTCGTCTTTTACCAGTCTGTCTAGTTCGATTTTGCCATTTTATTTGGCCCCACTTTGGGCTCCAGTTATAACGCAACCTTCGCCTACAGGCACTCGCCTAACTTGATCTTATGGTATTGGACCCCCATAGCTCAGTGGTATTTTGTAGGCCGCGGGTTTTAAAATTAATTACTATTGACCGAGTGGTGATATTTAAACAGCGAGAGATATAAAAAAAGGTGACTCACCAGTTGTGTATGAGAGAATATTTTAATCTCAGGCTTCTGCGTTTATCTATTATTCCTCTCTTTAGTACTCCGGCAAAAACAATAAATTCCGGTTGCTGAAAAAAAAGTGAGAGAGAGAGAGTGAGGGCGGGGAACAAGAATAAAAAATGCGATATCCCCATTTTCACTTATAAAATGATAAATAACTTCCAAAATAAATAAATATATATATATATATATATATATATATATATATATATATTTAATACACCAATACTTGAAAGCCTTCAAAAGTTTATATCACCAAAAAAAGAGAACAAAAAAAAGGCAACTAACCTTTAGTTGTTGGTCGGTTTTGAATAGGATAATATATTCAAATATTGAAAACTTCATTAAATTTAAATGAATTTATGTTTATAACGAACTAAAATCTACAAAGAAATCATTAAAATGTAAAGGGGCTTAATAAAATTTAGACAATACCTTTGCAAAAAAACTCATATCAAACTGGTCCCGTCTGGCTGAATAAGCTGAATGAGCCGAATTACACGTAAAAGGCAATTTTCAGCGAGTACATCGCTTTTACGTAGCTTTTCGGCCAAAAAAACCTTTTGAATTTTGCACATGTTCGCGGCAAAGTTGTCGAATTAGCGCAACCCTTACACGCTTAATATAATTTAAAGAACAATAAAATAACATATAAATATACAACCAACAACCAAAAGGTAGCAAACATAAAAGTAATTTAATTAGATAGGAAAAAATATATAAGTGCATCTGATTTAGCACTAACACAAAATGCTTGTGTGGTGACAGGTTAAGAAATGGAATAAATAAAAACAAAAAACTGCATGGAATCCAATCCAAATCAAAACAAAACCAACACAACTATAAAGGAAACAGGAATTAAAATAAGGAAAGAAGGAAGGAAGGAAACTAAGATCACTCAACAACAACTGACTTAAACAAGATAATGTAAGTACTTTTTCTCTTACTGCTATAATAAACACCACTGTAATAATTGTTTTTTTTAATTTACATGTTAACCCCACACCAAGGACCCATTATCAATACCATAAATAATACAAGGATCCAACATTACTACCGAGAAAGAAGCCCAAAATAAAAAATAGAATATAATAAAATCAAATCAAATGGAAAGGAAGTGATTTAAATAAATCTTATATAATAAAAAAAGGTATTTATGCTTATTTTCCCTGTGTTTTCAGCACGTGACAGAATTAGCTGCTATTGACTAATAGCAGAATACATTTTTTAGATGAATCACATTTACTATGTACTATACCACGAATATATTTGTGATATAGTACATAGTAAATGTGTTTTATTTATCTTAAAATGAACTATCACATAGTAACGGCCACCACCATTCAATTTTTATATGAATCTATTACAGGTTTAAGTATGGAGACTAAAGCATAGAGAGGTTCTGCTAACCAAAAAGACTTCAAGCTATCGTTCCCCCCTAATGAAGATTACCGGTTAGTATTTATTATTTGATTTACATAGCTATATGTTTAATTATTCTTATTTACAAGTCATTTATTTTGCAATATTTCTATTAAAATCTCTTGTTTACATTTATCTTTCTTAACTAGGAATTTTGGTTAATAACTGAAAACCTTGCTATTTATAACAAGTTAAGAATTAGTCAATAACATAATACATTTTTTAGATGAATCCGTTACTGGTTTAAGTATGGAGACTAAACCAAAAAGAGATTCTGCCACTCAAAAAAAGTTCAAGCGATTGTTCCCTCCTAATGATGATTCTAGTACCGGTTAGTTTTTATTATTTGAGTTACGTACCTTATATGTTTAGTTATTCTTATTTACATGTCAATTATTTTGCAATATTTTTATCAAAATCTCTTGTTTACATTTATTTTTATTAATTAAGAATTTTGGTTAATAACTGAAAACTTTGCTATTCATAGTGTTTCAAAATTGTTTATAGTTGCAAATTAAAAATTAGCCAATAACATAATTTAATGTTTAAATGAATCCGTTACCGGTTCAAGTATGGAGACTTAAAGCAAAGAGAGGTTCTGCTAATCAAAAAGTTTTCATGCGATTGTTCCTTCCTAATGATGATTTTAGTACCGGTTAGTATTTATTATTTAAATTACGTAGCTTATATGTTAAGTTATTCTTACTTACAAGTCATTTAGTTTGCAATGTTTTTATCAAAATCTCTTGTTTACATTTATTTTTATTATCTAGGAATTTTGGTTAATAACTGAAAACCTTGCTATTTATAGCGACAATTATAGAATTGTTTATAGTTACGAGTTAAGAATTAGCCAATAACATAATATAATTTTTAGATGAACCCTTACCGGTTCAATTATGGAGACTAATATGTCTATTCTGAACATAATTTAACATCGATGTTAGCTAACAGCGCTGTAGAAATTGATTTTGGACCAATCAGGTATCGAAATTTTTAATTATTACCTAGCAACGATCAAAATGTTAATTAACATCGCTGTAAAAAATGTTCAGAATACGGCTATAAAGAAAAAACATGTTCTGCTATTCAACAAGACTTCAAGAGATTATTCCCTTCTAATAATGATTCTAGTACTGGTTAGTTTTTATTATTTGATTTACGTAGCTTTTATGTCTAGTTTATGTCTAGTTATTCTTATTTACATTTTGAGTATGGTTGTTAACAGCAATGCAACAAAGAATAGAATCTACTTCTAAAAGAAAATTGTTCTCAGGTAAGATAAGTATTTTTATTGTTAATTTTGAATAATCATTAATTTTTTTTTTCTTTGAGGTGTCCTTGATATTTAATTTTCAACATGGGTTATAGGTGGCCAATTTAAGCCATTGTTTTAGCACTGATGAAGGGAGTAGTGTAACCCCCGAAACGTTTGCCTCTTGTAAAAGTTTAAATAAAATACTTTTATAATAAATAATTTTATTCCATCCTAAATTGGCAACCTATAACCCATGTTGAAGAATCATTAATAAATTAAATAATCACTAATTAGTATTTTTACTTTTAGAAAAATCTATTACCATTGCAAGTAAGAAAACAAATAGATATACTGGTGCAGCTGGTCAAAAAAATGAATCGATTACCGATATGAAGAAAAAAGTAAAAAAGATGCTAATCAAGAAGACTTCAAGCAAATATTCCCTTCTAATGATGATTCTAGTAACGGTTAGTAATTATTATTTGATTTACGTAGCTTATATGCCTAGTTATTTATTATTTACAAGTCATTTAGTTACTACTGATAAAATATAGCAATTTTTAAATGAGTCGCTCACTAGTACAAATACCAAAGCAAATAGAGATGAAGTTAGTCAAGAAGACTTTATACAATTGATATTAACTAATGATTCTAGTAACGGTTAGTAATTTTAATTTCCATATTTCTGCTAAAGTCTCTTATTTATACATAAATTTGTTCAATGGCAATTTTTGTAACTGTTGATACCTACTATTATTGTAATAGATACTATTTTTCTTTCTTAATATGATAATAATGCATTTTTAGATGAAACAATTACCAATTTAAATACAAAAACAAATTTACGTAAATTTATTCTTATTTACATGTTTAATTTTTAACATTTATCCGTTAAAGTCTCTTTAAATAAATAATAACTACTTGTTAATCATAATAAATCTAGATATGTAGAATCAGTTTTACATGGCTTATAATTATTACTACAATTATATAACAAACTAAAACATAGTGGAGATCAATACTTAAATTGAACCATCTTATGTAAATATATTCATTTATATATCATTTTAAAACTCATTTAATAAAAAAAGAATTTATTATAATTTGAATTAACCAACAGAAAATAAAGTATTTATATTTTGTTTTATAATCTTTGATAATTTGTTTTTTTTTCAACCTTATATGGTATTAAATTAATAATAATTAATGAAACATTGCTTGAGTTTGCTACTTAGGAATACTTTCTGCCTCAATATTTTCTTAGTAGATTATTGGTTATACTGTATAACTATTATTAAAAATAATTGTTAAATAAATACAATAATACTAGACTTGTTTTGAATAATATATAAAAATTGAGTCAGATCATCAATATCAGTTTTATTAATCTTTCCTCATAACACAGACAGTTAAATATGAAAGTATTTTTAACCATTATTAATATAATATCTACTAAATATTTTTGATTGATTATGAAAGTAATATTTAAAATTTCAAATCTTAAGTAATAATGTAGTATGCATGGTACTTATAATTTACCCAAATATTTTATAGTAAACATTATAGTGTTTTGTTCTTTTAGATAATTAACCAAAAAAAAAAACGAATGTTAAATCCTATAACTGCATATATTGCAAAAAATAGACATGTTGTAACGCATCATAAAAAAAAATATAGTTTTAAAAGCAAACGATATTGAAAAAACAAAATATATTTCTAGTATTAGAAATAAAGGAATGCTGTAATATAATGCTCAAATAAATACAGTTACACCAAAAAGAACTCCTAAAAACAGCAACATTAATAATTCAGACTATGGCCCATGTCCTAAGTAAAACATATTTTTAAAACTTAACAACTTATACAAACATGAAAAAGGATGTAAAAGTGGTACAGGACAATTGCATAAAAATGAATCAATAAGATTAAATTGGCAATTGGTCTCAGTTTGATCACTTGCATCCAAATGTAGCAGATTTATTAAAAATACTAAGAACAGATAATGTAAGAAATATAATAAGAACGGATAATGTATTGCTGATGCATGAATCATATTTATGTTCAAAATATGTTCGGGAAAAACATTTAAATAATCATAACAGACAAAAACTACGACATTTAGAAAAATTATATGTGTGCCTTAAATCTGAAAATGATGATATATTAAATTTTAAAGAATGTTTTTCACCCGCATATTTTGACAGCTTCATTGATGCAATTCAAACACTGACCAAGTTTGATAAAAGAACTGGTATTTTTGCGTCAATGGTGCAACAATGGCAAACCATATTGATAATGTAAAAAAAACGGTAAAATTTTTATTAAAAAATTATATATTAACCGGCAATGAACTGAGACAAACACAAATTAGAGATTTCATTTATTGAATAGAAACAAAATATAACATACATTTCTAGACCCTCTAGGAAATCACTAGAAGTCAGTAAATATAATAAATTAAATATTTTGCCATTAATAAATGATAATAAAAATGTTAAAAAAACATCTGCAAGACCAAGGCTATTATTATATATATATTGCTACCAAAAAATAAATGAAAAGTTTAACTGTGCATATTAGAGTAAACTGATAGAATGCACAGCAGTACTAATTCTTCTATTTAATAGAAGAAGACCGTGTGAATTGGAAAGAATTCATGTTAATTCTGAATTCTGTTACAATGTAAGGCAAGCATAAGTAAGAACAGCGATGATTTTAAATGTTTAATTATTCTTGAAAAAAATGTTAGCGGAATCATTTTTAAGAATAAAATTTTGTGGAAAAAAAGGCAAATTCCATTATTATTAAGAAAAAAACATATAATTTATTTAGAAGTGATTCTAAAATTCAGAGAAAACGCAGGCATATCATCTAATAATGTATATTTATTTGCTTTAGAAGGAAAAGCAGATAACCACATAAGACTTTGCGATGTAATTAGAAGAGAGGCATTTGCATGTGATGCAAAAGATCCTTCTCTATTGAAAACTAATAAATTGAGAAAACAATTAGCAACTAGCCAGCTTTTAGATTTAAATGATAATGAAATGCAATTAGTGGCAGATTGTATGGGCCATGACTTAAACATCTATAAATCCCACTACAGAACACCGGATTTAATATTACAAATTGCAAGAATTTCTAAACTACTAGTTGCAGTTGATGAAGGGAATTTAGATAGTTACTAAGACCAGAAGCTGTTGTTGTGAAACTTGTGAATGGTAAGTATTAATAGTTTATAGATTATAATTTACTCTTTAATAGAAAACCAGTAAAATACTGTGGTTAAATTTATATTTTAAAATAACTATTAATATTTGTTTACACGTTTTTATTTGAAGAGCAATTAAATTAAATTAATTAAAATTTCAGATGAGTCTGAATCGGATCCGAAAGAAACAGAAGGTATATTAAATTAATTTATTCATTTATATTAAATTAATTAATTAAGTAATTATTGAAAATGTTCTAGATTTGCAACAAATATTGTTTAACGAACCATCTACCCCGAGTAAACATGGGAACACAAGACGAACAAAATCAAAAATAACTAGGAGAACATGGACAACACCAAAACACAAAAACTCTTCGATCAGAAAAATTATGATACGATAAACGATAAAAAAAAAAACTAAACAATCGGACAGGATTACAGCTTAAAGCACATGTAAACAACTTAAATAAAAAAACTATCTGTTGGTTAATGCAATGTATATATTATTATCCAAATAGTTTTTTTTTATATTTTTATTAATTTCACACTACACATAATTGCTTTTTTGTAATATAGACATTTTGATGGTACTTGTACTCTTAATTTGTTTGCGAGAGGGGAAGGGGACAACAAAGCACAATGGTCTGGTTTGTTTTATCAAATATATATTTTATTTTTATAATTATTTACATTTTATACGTGTATGGCTTTATTTTGTTGTGTCTATTTTATTATTTATTAGATTTGTTTATTTAAATCTTTTAAACTATAATTAATACAAGAAAATTGCTCTATTTGACATTTAAATAATCTATTTTATTATTTTTTTCTTAATTGATTAACCATAATTAACAATTTAAATAAAAATGGAAAGCACATGAAGAAATCCCGGTGAAAATAAAACTACTTTAAATTATTTCTAACATCTAATGGTATAAGAGGTTCAAAAGAAGATTTGACGTTGTTTCCCGTTATCCAATATTAATTATGCGGAACATATTCTTTCAGTATCCGGGTTTAAGTATTCTATTCTGAGGCATTGGTTCATCCACTGCTTCCTAATACATTTATCTTTTGGAAAAGTATAAATCATTAGTTTTTTCTATTTTTGGTTTGGTTTTTTCGCTATTGTTACAGTTAAATACAGCGCACCAAACCATTTTAAATTAACAACATATAAAAACACATATTCTACACCGAGAGCACACGCGGCTCCACGATCTTTGTTACGTCACATCGGAAGAAAGAGATGGGGCTATAGATGCGTAAGGACATATCTTCTATCCCTAGTATCATGATGGCTCTATACATTAAAAACAACATAAAGTACGTCATAAAAACTAAAGAATGAAATAAATAATATTTATATACTTGGCTACTTTGGCTATCAGATTGTAAAATACAAGGAGCATTAATATATAAACCTTCTTATTGAAGTGCTTCTATCGGAGGTTTGACACCATCATAACAATTTTGATCTTGTTTGCTGTAGCCCTGAATAACTCAACACTGCTGCATTTAAACCAATCACGCAAGTTCTTTAGCCAGGAGACCCGACGCCTACCAATACTGCGCTTTCCCTGCATAATGAGCCTTAAAAGTTCATATCTGAAGCCTCTCATGACATGACCTAGATATTCAAGTTTTCTTTTTTTCGCAATTTTTTTTCATCTAGCAAAGGACTTCGATGTTGGTAATTCTATGTGTCCAGGGAATTCGCCACATTCTACGATAGCACCACATCTCAAAAGCCTCCAGTCTCTTTAGCTCTAGTTGTTAATAATAAATTTCCCAACAGACATAATCCAATAATAGGGAAAATATATACATACAAATGAATGAATTACAAAATTATCAACACAATAATTTATATTATTATAGTTGCGACACATACTAGTAATTGGTGAGTAGTATCCAATATTTTTGTGATATTGTTTGCATATAAATGTGATTGCACTACGACTAGATAGCCTCAGTATATTAAAACTAATCATAGACAATAAGTGTATATCATCAATCCTGTCATTTACAAAACATACAATAGACGCAGTATTTCTACGAGAAGCTAGACTTTTTAATTCATACATGTTTAACAACACATCATACGAAACTGAACAATCTAGGTATTGTTTTGTTTGTTTATAGAAACATATTCTAATAAAACGCTTATGAATAGACTCAATAGTTTTTAAGTGCGCTGCGTAATATGGACACCATACAACACTACTGTATTCAAGCTTAGATCTGACATATGCAATATAATCGCTTCAGGACTTGAATATTGTCAAATTCTGAACATGTTCTATTAATAAAACCCAAAAGCCTTTAACTTGCGTTGGAAATATAATGAACGTGCTGTTTAAACGACAAAAAACTATCAAATATAATTCAAAAATCTTTAATGATATTACAGCGCTCTAATATGTGTGAATTAATATTATAATCAAATTTTATGATGTGTTTATTGTTTGAAAATGTCATAGCTTTGCACTTTTTTTGGTTCAGTTTGAGCTTATTAATAGTGCACCATTTATTAATTTCATTCAAATCATTTTGGATAACAAACAAATTATGTGTATATCAAAAACTAAAAGTACTTGTTATATATACTATCTAATTTATTATCATATTTGCAGTTTAGAAATCATTGTGCTTCTATAATGACCAGCAATTTTTTGAACATTTTCGAATTACTCTACCTGTAATTCAAGATATAGCTAACGAGTATGCATAAGTAAATATTACAAAAGTCAAGATGGTCAGTTTGAAAATATTTTTCCAATTTCACAGGTATAACTAAATTTTCTAAATAATTTACTATTTTATTGATTCTGATGAAAAATCATAGGTGCTAATATTTTTGTGGTTAGCTGAACATCAAACTTCTAGCTTTCGAGATGTTGTTAATTGCTTTGATATAACAATTAGCTCCTTGCATAAAATAATAAAAAACTATTTAAGTAATTTAAGTCCTTAAGTAAATAGCCACCAAAAGAGGAAAAAGTAGAAATTGCAAAACACTTTAAAAGAATTGGATTTCCACAAATTGTTGGAGCGATTAATGGTTGCTATATTATGATTGACAAACCTGATTAATAGAAAAGGATTTTATTCGTTTCAAAGTAAAAAAAATGTATTTATAATCTATGTCGTTGATAATTTTTTGTTTATTTTAGATGCAAGTAGTTTGCGATTATAATAAAAAAATTAGAGATCTTCTCCTGGGGTATCAGAAATCCGTACATGACAGTAGAGTTTTTAAAAATTTGTCCCTTTCTACAACTTTAGACTAAAAATGTAGAGAATATTTTACTTTAGGAGGCAACGACTATTCAACTCAACAAGAGTTGAACTACAATGTTAAATTATCACACAGGTATCTAATAGAACATTGTTTTAGCATAATGAAACAAAAATTTTGCCAGCTATGCTATTTAAAATTGAAAAATATGACATAAATTATGCATTTTATAAGAGCATGTTGTGTTTGCAACACCAAAATCTGATGATCAACCACCAGTTATTCTTCAAGAAGCAGCACCACAAAAAGACAATGCTTCCAAACAGCAGAGAGACAGAATTGCAAAGAATCTTTTACAATAACTTGTACTGCTATTTTTTACTGTTATTTATTAAATAATATTATTCTTAAATTCAAAAATAAACCTTTTTTATTTTTATTATTAAGTTTAGAATTCCAATTTAGATACAAAATAGTAAGTTCAATAAAAAAATACATAACACAATTCAACAATGCAGTCCATTCTTATGTTCATATTTTGTTAACGCTATGTTGTGTAAATAATTTTGTTTTAGTATAAGTAACTCAAAATATAAATGAAAAATATAACTAATGCCCGGTTGCACCAACGCAACTTAAGCTTGTTGTTCTTTTTATCCGTATGGTTAAAATAAATGTTTATGTTTGTAGGAAAATGACTTTAAAATGTTACATATTATTTTAAAGTAGACCTAGATAAAATATAGTATACTAATCACAAATAATGGTTTATTGACTCACCCATCACCCTTATGAATCAGTACTACCATTGTCGGCTCGGATACAGAGAGCGCAGTCGGTAAATTGATAAAATAACGATAAGAATTTGTGCAATAATTCCATATATAAAATTTATATCCTATATGACACTGTAAATAATTCTTTATATAATTATAAAACCACGCATGCGCCTTATCTATGATCTGTCAAATTAAGTTTCAATGTTTACTACACTTTGCAGGTTATGTCATTTGTTTTGAATTGATTATTGCTACAGTTAGTTATATAATTTATGAAAATAATAAAAAAATGGAAGCAGAACAAATTAAAAAGTAGTAGCAATTGCTATATGTGGTGCTGCAGTGGTAAATTGAAAAAAAACTAGAAAATACAAAATAATATGCGCACATCACGTTCGCTTCGATTATAGATGGGAAAATAGAAAATGTTCTAATTTTTCAAGATATAATTGTGACCTTGATAATTTGTGTGTTTTACACACGTAAATGGTCTGATCTATAATTATATATATATTTCAAGACATAATTATGGACAGTGTCATACGGGTTTTAAAGAGTTTAATATTAAAGTAATGTCCGACTCTAAAAGAATTTAAGTGATGTGCATGGAAGGTTTACCTTTATTTTCTGGCTGAAAATTGGCTGTTTTGGAATACAACAAAAAACAAAAAAAAACAAAAAACGCAGTGTGTACAGTTGCTGCACGATACGGCGTTATTTCAAATATTCTGAAACCTTATTTAAGTGAGATAGAAATTGTTGTTAAACTTCTTAGCGAATCTATCACTGAGGAATTTGTAATATCATACGCGGATGACAACTTTAATAATATCGTCATACATCACAAAAGAGTTAGAAATTAAAGTTAATGCAGCAATTACACAAATAACAACATGGTGTAACAAAAATGGTTTAATAACCAACCAAAGTAAAACTAAATGCATACACTTAAAAAAAAAAAAAATTTGCCAACTAACTTCTGCATAAATGGTGCGTAAACTTAATTATTTTTTTTTAATATTACAGTGGTCACTGTGACCGGTCCCGAGTATTTATGAGTTCGACGTTATTATGTTATTTCTTAGTAATCGTTTGTTATACTCGTCCCCTAATTATACTTACATTTTTAAGCCCTTAACAGCTTAAATTTGGATAAAATTTGTTATTTATTAAATGCCCATTACTTCGCTTTCTCCTGAAAAAAATTGTTTTATATAATTCTTATAAAGACAATCCAAACACTACAAGATTTGATTTCTCTTTTGGCAAGGCAGTTGGTAACACCGCATATACAAAAAAGATATAAGGACCATTTAACGTATGAACTTCGGGCTTTATACGCAGAATACTAGGCATCAAGCAGCAATTCCTCAAGGAGACGCAAAACTGGCAAAGAGAAAAACCTGTTACATGTGTGATCCGAAATTAAAAAGAAAAACATATTATTTATGCCATAGCTGCAGGAAATCAGTGTGTTTAGATTGGACAAATAAGATTTGTCGTAACTGCGGCGAAAATATTTAGGGTCTTTTCCAGTTTAATATTTTCAATTATTTAGACCCTTTAACTAAAAAAAATCTGTAGCTTTATCATACCAGTTTTTATGTGAGCGATTTTTATTTAAACCAGTCGTAAAATAGCAAATACATGTTAGTTTTGTAAAACAAATTATTTTGTTACAAATTAAAAATTAATCAAAAGGTTTTATGTGATTTAATTACTCATACCAACCCCAATAAATAGTTTAAGCTACTTACAGCACATAAATAATAATATATATTTCTACAAGAAATGTTGCGGTCTCAGTGACCGGTCCCGGGTACAAACGTCCGGATTTTGAGATCCAGGCCAGGCCGTTAAGGGTAAACTATAAAACTCTCTGATCACCATCAATATGATACAAGAGGATCAAATATATTATCAATAAAAAAACACAATACAACAATGTATGCAAAATCACATGTACACATGGGCTTACAATTATATAATAAATTAAACAACGATATAAAAGAATGATCAAGTGTACAATTCAAACAAAAGCGAAAACAATATCTTGCAGACAATGTTTTTTACTCACTTGATGAATACATGTCATCGTGAATATCAATTGCTATGGTCTTAAATAAAATTTAAATATATTTTTAATACTAGTTTTAAGATGTATATTATATTTTTATTTTTGTTGTTTAAATTTTATATGTATATGTAGTATAGTGGGTATTTTTATTTTTATGTTTGTAATTTTTATTTCTTTTTATAATTAATTTTATACGTTATTATTCTTTATTAATTATTATTATGTATTTTAAGACCTGACTTTTTACACTCATTGTATGACTACGTAAATAAATCGATTCTATTCTATAGGAAAAGATGAATTTCGTATATTTGATACTTCAATTAAAAGAAGAAAATAAATTAGACGAAAATTATTTTATACCGAAAAGAAATATAGCATTTGAAGTTTTTTTTTAAAGTATAGTATTATCTTGTGATTTTTTCAATTTAAGTCCGTCCGTGCTACGAATTAAATATATTAATATTTATTTAAAAATAAAGCAAATTCTGCATTTGTTTAAATTTAAATAGCAGGATCATTTAATTATATACAAAAACAAATTTATTTTAAAAGATACTGGAGCAATGGCCAATCACGCTTACATTAAATTGTTTAGGGTTAAGAATAAATGATTTGAGACAAACATAATGACGCAAGTCCAGTAGTTCATGGATGCCACAAATGTACTATTACCATTATTGTGTATTGTGTTCTCGTATTCTAGTGTATCGCCTTACATTCTAGTGGTAGTGACACGGGAAACGGTATACTGCTTACAAGGCAAAAGTAGCTAATGTTATTAAGGATACTTGCTTGTTTAAAATAGTGCAAGCCTGCTCGACACGATAGGACTGAGCATTCTGAGCAATGATTAGATTTGTAGTACTAGGCTAGTACTCTGATCTACACTATTATACGAGTACTGCCAAAAATACATTTGGAAAAGCCTCGGGTAACTGAAAAGATGGTGGGCAGCTGAGGTTAAAAGGATTCATCTGTAGATGACATAGAAAGTAATCTGGTTGAAAATTTACTCATTTGGAAAAAAAGTTTTGAAAATTTTGTGTGCAACAAAATAAAACAAAAAAGAGAAAAAGCACAGTTGACGCACTACAGGAGAAGGTTGATTTTTGTATGATTGATACTTCAATTAAAAAAAAAAAGAAGAAAATAAATTGAACGTGTTGATAAAAAAATGAAAATTTACTTTATACCAAAAAAAAAAAATAGCATTTGAGCGGTTTAATTTATTTGAAGAAGAAAGTAGTAGGATAAACTATTGAACAGTACGCTACAACAATAAAGATTAGCATTATCTTGTTTTTTTTTTTACATAAAAATACCTGAATTTGAATTTAACGAGCAAAGCCTCACTAACTGAAACTATCATCTTTAAGAACAGATTTAAGCAGTCTGTGAAAATTCACCTGCGGCTTATAAGTGTTGAAAAATACTGAATTTGGAAATTTATTACATGTGTCGATAATACAGTTAAAAAAATGAATCCCAAAAGCTTATAACTTGCGTCGGAAATATAATAAACGTGCTGTTTAAACGACAAAAAACTATCAAATATAGTTCCCAAATCTTTAATGATATTACAGCGCTCTAAGATGTGTGAATTAATTTTATAATCAAATCATCACATCATAAGTGTTTATTACGTGAAAATGTTATAGCTTTGAACTTTTTTCGTTCAGTTTGAGCTTATTATTAGTACACCATTTATTAATTTCATTCAATATAACAAAAGGATCACAAATAGTTTTTATACGAAAATAAATTTTTATGTCATCTGCATATAACAAAATTGAAGATTTAACGCACTGCACTATATCGTTTATAAAAAGAAGAAATATGGGTGGACCTAAATTAGATCCTTGTGGAATACCACTTGTAGGAGTGAACGATAACGATCTGCACCCTTTATGCTCAACAAATTGAAAGAGGTCTTGTAGATAAGATTTGAGCAAAATAACTGTGTTGCCATAGATTCCAAAATGTGGTAGCTTGCTTAATCTTATTTTGTGGTTAATAGTATCAAAAGGCTTTTAAAAATCTGTATAAATGACATCTACTTGACAGCGGTTGTCTAACGCCTCAGAAATATACTGCGTAAAATTTAGTAGGTTTGTTGACGTAGACCTTTTTTTTATAAAACCATGTTGACGTGTACTTATTATCCCCTTTACATGGTTGTATATTGTAGCAAAAACTATTGATTCAAGTAACTTGGCAAAGTTGTTCAAGATTGAAATTAGACGATAATTTGTAATATCATTAGTTTTTCCACTCTTAAAAACAGGACATACACGTGCTTTTTTCCATACTGCAGGAAATTCTGAACATTTTAAAATTAAATTAAAAATATGAAGGAGCAAGTAATATAGAAATACAATCTTTTATTATAAATGCAGGAATTAAATCAGGACCAGCTGTAAAGTTTGATTTTAAAGGCAACCTTACTTATTACTTGTCCACTAATGAAGTTTAATAACAAAGAAGATGCATTTAAATTTAAAGTTGATAAATCATAAGTAGCTCCATCATGATCCTCATAAACACTTTGAAAATATTCGGAAAAAAACGTTTACAATAGCTTTAGAGTTATTTTAGAGTCCAGGCTTCAACTCCGTACAGCAGCAGGGTGGGAAAGACGTAGCAGCGCATATAAACCACCACACATCAATTCGGATTTTTCAAATGAAGTATTAGAAAACAAAATTTTAAATGAAGAAAACACTTGAATTATATTAGCAGACTTTAATATAAACCTTCTAGAAAATTTTAACAAAACTCAAAACTATTTTAACTTAATCAAAGAAGAAGGGTACGAAATTTTAAATCCTATTAACAATGCCTCCTACACAAGAAAAATATAAATGGAAACAACTCAATTATTGATCATATAATTTGCAACAAACCAGAAATTTATTAATGTATCTTTTCGTATAAAAACAATATCATTTTCAGATCATGAAGCAGTAATTACAAAATGGAGCTTAGAAAAACAAATCATGCTATACTACCGGTGTTGCCGTTTTCATTACAATTGTAATTTTCCATTAAATTTCTGCCTAGTACATTACGTCATTACGTTTGAACTGAAAAACATTACAATTTTACTTTTGAATTCGGCTTCGAACTTCGAACCGAACTAATCGTGTTTTACACTGGTTATTTGTTTCAGAGTAAGTCACAACGTGACATCTATTCTTACTTTCCTTTAGTTTAGTTCATCTAACTCAAGGTGAGTGACAACTTCATACTAATTCAATCTATTTAAGGTGAGCTTGTCTGAGCCTAGCTCGGACAAGCCACGCACATGGGAGACCATCCCTTCACCCCTGTTGGTGGTGATGGGGACGGTAATAACGTTAATGAAGATATATAATATGGCCGTTATAAATGATAATGTCGCCAATATTCAAGCGACACAACCCGTTGGTTGGACAGATTTATCATTTCAGACATTAGCCCATACCAAGTCTATCTGGAACCGAATGACAATCGTAATCTCTCCCCACTTGCAATCGGCAGTAAAATTCAAAACGCGAAGGTGGTTGGTGCTACTAAGGTCGAATGCAGGGGTAAACATAAAGTAGCTGTTTTTTTCTCAAAAATTGTTGACGCTAATGAATTTTTAATCAGCAACTTTTGTATTAGCCACAATTTAAATGCATACATTCCGTCTCACCACATATCCTGCAAGGGGTTGGTACGCGGTGTGGACTGCAAATTTTATGTTGCCGAGATCATGAACAATCTAACTCCCTTAAGGTCGACATCTTAAAGGTAGAGAGATTCAATAAAAAAGTCCGGAATCCAGATGGAAACGGGTTCAAATTTGAGCCATCAAACAATATTGATTACTTTTAAGGGTTCTTCCCAAAAAAATAATTTTTAATCTCAATTCCCTACCTATTAATTTATATGTCCCCAAAGTCATTCAATGTTTCAACTGCATGCGGTAAGGCCACACTTCAAAGGTATTCAAAAACACTGTTAAATGTCCGTCTTGTTCTTACCAACACAAAATTAATAACTGTAGCAAACCGGACCTTCCGTGTTGCAATTTCTGCAAGAGCCCCCCACTACACCAATGAATTTAGATCGGCATTAGCTAAACCTATTTGCCCTGAATACGCCAGGCAATCTAAAATAAAGAAAACCATGGCCTTATATGGCAATTTCTTTCATGAAGCCTCGCAGCTATCCATCCAATGTCAACAATCCCACTACGCAATTAGATAGAGATTTTTCCTCTCTGAATATGAACCATCGAGAGAGAAATGTCCCAAGCAAAAAAGATGAAATGGCAAAGCTCCAGAGAAACTCCTCTAGCACCCCCTCTCATAGATGCAAGACCTTATTCCGATGCATCGTTTATATATAACCTGGTAGAAATTCTAGTCAAAGCTCTCAAACAGTTTTCCATCCACAACCCGAACAAATCAATTCCGTCAATGTTTTACCTTCTCACGTCCCTTAATAATTTAGTATCCCAATCCAACAATGAGTCATGCGCCGATACGTCTGATTAGTTCGAATATCCAATCTGGATATAACAAAAAACCTGAACTGTTACGCATGCATGCATTTAAGATTAATGCAGTTGCGCTGTGTGAAACTTGTATCCGTCTAAATTAACCATTTGCAATTCCTTGGTTTAGCTCTTTCCGCAATATACGAGAAGATAGTTATGAAGGAGTATCCTCTTTCTTTAGCCCAGGTATCTTTTTGAAATCCAAAATCCTTACTTTTAATGTTTTACCTTGTTTTCAATTTGTCCAGTCCTCTATGTTTACCTTACCATTTTGTCATGTTACTGTCCCCAAAATCGTTCGTCCTTATCATCTCCTTTTATTATTGTTGGCGACCATAACCGCATTGGAATTAGAAGCTGCTATAGATTCCTTGGGTCTCATTATTTTATATGATGGGTTGCCAACGAACATCCCCATGAACGTTATCAATCTAGTTATAGCTTTACCCGATATTGCCTTAAAATGTCATTCTATAACACTGCAAGATACTTATGAAAGTGTCAATTTTTCTATCATTACTGAAATTCATCTCAATCAATCCCAATCTGCTCCGTATATCCATTACAATCCAATCCGTAAAAAAAAATTTGGTTTCATATAGAGGCAATCCATCTCCAAATTACAACAACTTATCTTCTAGCTTGTAGATGCTGCCAAATCATCTTCCCCAAAGCTCTCGACTTTTCCTCAAAAAGCTGAAAGAGCTCCTTGTCCATGGTGGGAAGAGAAATGTACTGAGGCGGTCAATAAAAGAAAACGCTTCCTCACTATATTTCGCCGCACAGAAAAACTATCGCACCTTGACGCGGCTAGAAAAGCTATGGCCCAAGCAAAAAGGCTTCTGCTTCGCAAAAAGAGAGAAAGTTTTAAAGTTTTTTGCAAAACCTATCCTCCGTTTTACGTACGGACAACGATTAAAAAAATCTCTAGAATCCCTAGACCTGTCACTCCCATCAAAGATGAGAATTGGGTTTTATATCTAATTTATATCTAAACTAGCCCCTCCATACGTGCAACACCAGTCTGTTGTCACTTCACTAGATGTCAATTCTCTTCCGCATACACTCACATCGCCTATTCAGATGAGCAAACTCAACCTTGTCCTTGCTCGCAGAAGAGATTCAGCCATGGGAAATGACAACAACTCCTATTCCATGTTACAAGAATCTTAGCTCACGAAATCACATCTGATTGACATATTCAATACCTTCTTGGAACATGGAACAATTCCTGATAGTTGGAAAACTATTAAAATTGTACCCATACCAAAGGGTAAACCATCGCTGAACATAGAACCGAGTTTCAGACCAATTGCCATTTCCTCCTGTGTTTGGAAAACCTTTGAAAATATTATCAAAGGTCGATTGGAAAGATGGTGTGATATCAACTTCTTATTTGCAGGCTCTAATACATGCTTCAGAAAAGACCACAGTATTTATGAGAACGTCACCACTCTATATTGTGATGTTATATCCGCTCTAGCTCAAAAAAATGTCTATGTGTTACATTCCTAGACATAAAAGGAGCTTATGATAACGTGTGCATAGCCTACTTAAAGTTTGTACTAGTTAGTCTTAACCTGCCTCCGTTGTTCATCAACATTATCATAGACTTGGTGGCTGAAAATCGGTTGTACTTGTCAGAAACATCCGCAAAAGAAAGGCTTGTTACTTCTTTCTTCTCAGCCCTCTGCTTTTCAACATGTACATACATGACCTTATACACTTCTCTATTCCCTCGGTAACATTATTTGTGCATAATAATTTAAGACATAATTTTATGATAAAACATTAGATACAAAATTTAAAATTTATAGTTAGGTCCTATGCGGACACCTGTAGCTGTAATTACAGTATATATTTTTAACGTTTTTTGTTGTCAATATTATAACAAATTTTGAGTTTAATATATAAACTTACAATTTGTTATTATTAAATATATATTTGAAATATCCGAAGAGGATAAAAAATTAATTTAGAACAACAATGACTCAAGATAAATTATGTTCCCTTAGTCTCCTGTGCATAGAAAATGACAAACTACGCCCTGGCTAGCATATCACTTCTTTCTTATATTGCAATAATCAAAATATAATTTAAATTTATGAGAATTACGAATATTGTTAACATTCTTTTATTTATTTCTAGTTTTATTATTCAAAAAAGAAAACCTGAAAAAACAGGAAATAGAATGCATCAAAGAAAAGCCGATTGATAAACCGATACCAGTCTGTCCAGTAGTACCATCTACACCATTATCATCGTGCTTGGATTTGCAGCCAAAGAAGGTTGATACACCTGTTTCCGGAGATTTAGATGGACAGTTAATACTTCTGATATTGACATTGATAATGTAAATCTGACAAAAAAAGCAATTGCATTTTGTAATTTATGCAATAAAAGCATAATAGGTGGAATCACTCTATAAAAAAGCATTCCCTAAATAATTTTCACATTAAAATGGAGGTTGCAGTAAGTACAATTAGAACACATATTTACTGAAAAAAATTATGACGTTGTCAGTATTAAATTAAAGTTGGCCATGTTCATAGTAGAACATAACTTGCCATTTAGGACATTAAAGCATTTACCTAAATTAATCAATACTTCAAACAGTTTCTTAATTTAAAATGTAGCCGCACCAAAGGAGCAGAAGTAATAACTAAACATATAGCTAAGGAAAGCTGAGAGGAATTGTGTGATTATTTAAAAATTTGCTTAATCATAGATAAAGCTACAGATATATCTGCCACAAAGTGTCTTGCTCTTGTTGTAAGATACCGGGGACAGATTTTTAGCCATGATAGAATTGAAGTCATCAACAGCAAATGGACTTTTTTTGACCATTGAAATATTTTTTAACCAAAATAAAATTCCATTTAGTAATTTAATTAGTAAGTTTATTGTATTATAAGCTATATTTTATTATAAAAATGGGTAACGGAAAATTAAGTCTTCTTAGTACATCTTCTCTTTATGGAACTGGTTTATTTGTTCTTCCATCTGAACTTATATCTCATTATAACTGAACTGACTCATTATAACTTAACTCACTTATTTTATCTGAACTGATTTGAGCTTACCAACATACCCATAGATGTTGCCCATAAACTCAAGCCAGCTGTATTTACGGTGCAAGGTGAGCACTACTCTTGTTTATAATTATTACTTAATAATATAACAATGTTTGGGAATAATATAATTTCCTGCCCTGGAAGAATGCCATTACAGTAGGTAGTAAAAACTGTTAACTGTACACATTTATTAATTTTTTGCAATAGTATTATCTTTTTGCTATTTATCAGAAGACTTAATAGTAAGTTGTACCTTTTAAACTGTGTACATATTATATATATATATATATATATATATATATATATATATATATATAACAATTTTAATAAAATGAATTATGACTTACAACGAAATAGCGGTTAGTTTTGTTTGACACACACAGACTTGAATTGTTTAGTTAATTTTTTTTGGGTTGTTTGAAATGAAGGTGTAGATTGATGCCGTTCTAGATAATGTATTTTCTTGGTGCAAGTTGAAGCAAAATTGCTTTTTGTAGAATTACTGGTTTGGGTGGAATTATAGGTTTGCATTTAACACAGGTTGCTTTAGGTACACTATTTTGTTTCTGCATTTCAGTTATTTTAATTTCTTTAGGCACTGTATATTTTTTATGATTTTGTGTATCTTCATCTATTGATTTCACAAAAACATTGTTATTTATTTATTTAAATTTACTAAACGAATCAGAGTTTTACTGTGTGCACAATGTTTAAATAGTATAATTATTAAGAGTAGGAGGTTTAATCAAAGTTAGTTAAATTATAGTTTATTTTTTTTCTTTTTGATAATTGTATGCAGCAATTTATTCATCTCAGTGATCACTCATTCATAATGATTATTTCTAAATTCTTATTAAACTAATTTATATTACAAATATTCAATCTATTTTTATTGGACTTAGTTTTGATAAATTTTGTTTTATATATATAATAAATGTTTTGCAAATTCTTTTATTTAACCAAAATATAAAAAGAATTTTGTTATTTGTCATAGATTATTCATAAATTCCGTTATTGTTACTATAGTTTAATTTCGTTTGTATCGCCTTATTATTCATAAACAAGAATGTCTAAATAATAGCAATGTAATGCTCGATAAAGATAACATTTTTAATCATATTTATTAAAAAATGTGAAATATGTTTAACTTAGATGGTAAAAAGAAAGAAGTGATGGAGATGAAGCTTTGCAAGCTAACATCTGATAATATGGTGGTGTACTCAATTCAAACAAAAAGAACTGAGAAATCATAAACGAAATGGTAAGTAAAATCATGGCCATAAAAAAAAATAAGAAAGATAAAGAAAAAAAGAGAAAAAGACATTAACAAAACCTCACTAGAAGAAGAATGCACAAGTGATACTATTCAGCCGGGAAAGCAGAAAAAAATTTGGATTTAGTGGGAAAGATCCTTTTTAAAAAAGGAAAAGACTCACATAGATCCCAGGTAGACTGGACGTGCGTAAACGCATTCAAAAAGAAAAAAAGGTAGTAAACCTGAATGTAAAGGATTGTTTACTTTACAAAGTTGCAAAGAAGCAATTCTGAATCACAATTGCAAAAAAGAACACCAGCACAAATTAAAACATATATTTCAAATATAAACAATAGTACAACAGGTAATTTCTATTAAATATTACAACATTTTGTTAGTATAATATTTATTTACACAGGTAACAGAACTTGGAAAGTTATTCAATTAAAAATTATTTTAAAGAATTAATACATGAAGAACAATTGCCTACACTTATGCAATCTGAAGCCGCAGCCAAGTCTTGTACACCGTAGAAAAATATGCGTACAGCAATTATAAAAGCCTGGTTTGATTGCGAAATTATTAAAAATAAAAAGAAAACAAATAATTAAGAAACAATTGAGTTTGGAAATGTATTTATAACTTAATTAAAATATACTAAACAAATAAAAATAAATAAATATTTGTTATTTATAAATATGCTTTTTATTTAACCATTTTAAATAACCTAGCATTATAAAACCTCATATTTATACTTCATTAATATTTAATTATTAAACTTATTTGGTAATTTTGTTCATTGCAGATGCGTTCCAAACTTGACATAAATTTTATATTCCATTTCAAAGTTTTAATTTTATCAAGTGCTGATATTTTCTAAATTTAATAAACTACATCTTTTCAAATTGCATAATTACATAAGTATGTTTCTTAAAATGTTAAGGAATTTTCTATTACTCGTTTATTTTTATAATTAGCAAAAAATGTAAAAAACTTGGTGCACGTATTATTCCGTCATACATAGATGTAGCTTTTGTTAGCATTGCTTATAATCATTAATATACTGTATATCAAGTTATTTACGTAAATATATTGTCTGAGAACCTGAGGGTTATTCACACATAGATTAAATGGGTCTGTAAAAAAGTACATTGACAAGAGTTCATTGAGATACTTCAAAACTGTCTGAGGTTATTCACACATGAGAAGAGTCTTAGAGATGTGTAAAACTAAGTAGCAGAGTTGTTATTTATACACTGGCATGAGGCATTGAGATTGTAAGTTAACACCGTATTTGGCAATGGGATCTTATACGTAACAGCCGTTAGGGGCATGCTTGTGCACTGGCAGTTGAGGCCTTCGGGTTGCACAATAACTGCAAAAGATTGTCAAGCTTACACATGCCAGTTGGGTCATGAGGTTGTATGCAGAGCACATAACATTAGTAAGGAGCAGTTATAAAGACACTGATATTAAAGTATATACCTTGGGGATGTGTTAATTAGGTGATTGATATAATTGTAGAGATTGCGGTACTACTATGCTACAGAGAAATTATATGTTTGTCGAGTGCGCGGAACATATCAATAATTATGTGCAGGTTTTTAATTTATATAAAAACATCGCGGGAACAATTGCAGGTCGTTACGATGGACTGAGCCAACCCCAATACAATAATTTGAAAAGCATCAGCAAAATGTTGCTTAATAATAATTAGTGGTCGGCCTTGTAATGATGAAACTACTGCAATTATTACATTTATTAAATTGCGTACCGTAAAATTTTTAAATTAAAAAAAATATATTGTTAGTTACCAATATAAAATATAATTGCTTACGTTGAATTAACAATCTAAAACAATTTATATAAACTACATATGTAATATTTGTAACATCCGTTTCGCCTACTATTCCGTATTTTCCATCCTGTCCATTGTGGCTTTAACCAGTGCCAGCTATGGTACCGATTGTTATCACGTAAAACTAAAGAATAGGGATTAACTGATACATATAGAAACAGTAATTACTAAGATAAATCTTAACAAGCTTTTAATACATACTGTGATGCATACCTGTCTTGCCATTCGGTTAGGCCAAACCGATTAGTAGGGTAGAATGAACCTGAAGAACAGTATTTCTGGTCCAGTAGCGCTGATGGGTCCATTGATATTGAATCCCATGATAGTACCAAACCTGAGCAGTGAGATACAATTAGGAGCTAGTTATTGGATTAATATTAGGCAAGTTTTATCAATCTATTAAATCGTGTTGATTCTATAAAGATTTAAATTTAATTAGAAGTAATTAAGCTTTCGACAATAAACTATTATATTTTTAATAAGTCAGATTAAATTGGGATTTATTTTATATTATTAATTGTAGTGGCTAGAGTTAAGTTAAATAATTAGTTATTGTAGAATGCTACTTACAATTAGGGAAATAATCCTAGATACATGTCTAAGCATGCACTTCTCAATTATTTGTTTGTTTAGTAAACACACGCTCTTGTTTACAAATAATGGCAACAGTGACATCTGTTGTTGGTATTTGTAATTGAACGATTCGAAATTCGATGTTCGATGTAGTACTAGTTGTAAATAACAGTGTGCCACATAGCAGCGCGGGGTTCAACCCAAACGTACAAAACACTGCAATTGGGTGGAAGATTCTGATCTTTGAAATCAGATAATAAAACACAGTTTTCAAAAACGCAATTCCTTTTTCAACTGAAAGCGGTCGCGAAAACATAGCAAGCCATTTTTAAGTTTTGCACAACCGCATGCTGAAAATACAGTTAAATAAATATTAATACATCGAACATAATAAGATGATCTCTATAATTTATTAATATTAAATTGGACAGCCACGTGCTGCTAGAAATAAGCCTATTCCATCTAAGGCTTTTTAGTTTGAGTATTAAAATTATGGCAAATTAAATTGAACGAATTTTGAATGGCATTTAATCTAAGGAAACAGATGTTATAATTAAATGGATTGCGAAGATCAGGGAAACGATGTCTTATTTTCCATCAATCATGATAGCACCATCTGTTCTGCTACGTTTGATACAGTGAAGCCCTGGCTGATTCTTTCGAGGACCGGTTTAAGGACATCCTGCAACTTCACTGTGAAGTTATTCCAGATAAGTGTCACTTGGGTTTCTTTTTTAATGTTTCATTTCCTACAAGAAGTAAATTAAACAATTAATTTATGTTATGTTAGTGCTAATGTTTGGTTTATCTTTAAATAAAAATCAGGTTCAATGGTTGTTAATTCAACTATTTAATTATTTAAGTTATTTAATTATATTTTTTCTTTATAATAATATATTTAATTTACTTTTTTTTGTTGTTTTATTAATAAAAATAAACAACTGGGGCCCATTTAAGAGATACACTAACTGGAATTAAACCGTACCACAACCCGCTCTTCGAATAATCGAGCAGCCGTAGGTAAGAAACCGTCAGAGAAAAATAAATGCGACCGTTACTTACTATAACAGAACATTTGTGGACAAAGCATTTGAATTGTAAAGGCTTTCAAATAAAATAGCAAATACATTTATTATCATACACGATAACATACCTACTGCGGCGAGACTCAACAAAAAAGTAATATAGGCGACGCAAAAGTGGCTGCAAGATGCTCACATAAAAAGAAACATATGACTCTGCGCAACATTACCTTTTGGTCGCTACTTAATATTTATACATACAGGGAATTAGAGAAAAAATGGTTTATCAAAAACTAAGAGGTAGTCGCAACAGCCAGGCCCACAGTAAGGCACCTTCCTCCTCGTCAGAAGATTCATGCTTTACCCAGGAGTTCACCCAGCACTCGCAGGGAGAAGTCCTATGCGGCACCCCCTCTATCAGGTACCTTACAAACACGAGACGGCACAGAAAAACATCACAAAGGTAGACACAGAACTAACAATTAACAACCTCTATCACACTTACTTTCTTTACCAGTCTGTTTCTTATTAAATAAAATTGCAGGGATTAATACAGTTGGGAAAATCATCCTTCTTGGTAATTCTCGAGGCAATAATGAGCTGGAGAAAATAATAGAATAACACCTACATGGTGGTGGATTATTACACACCCAGAAGTGATATACACGGAACAAATGCACTGGTGCTGTATATTTAAATTAATATCCTGCATAATAATCAAACCCAACTTAACTAATTATTAAGTATTAAATTCACATACCGTTATTTTGGGGCATGCTACACCATTTCCCTTGCACCAAACCTGGCTTTAATATTAGAATTGTTAAACATGGTTTGATCATGTGCCGATCTAGTATAATAATAATAATAATAATGTTTATTAGTGCTCTCAAAAAAATGTTACACAAATCCATAAAATTACACGTTAAAATACGATTGACAAAATATTTAAAACATATTAAAAATAAGCATTGCAGTACAATTTAAAACGTACTGAAAAGAAACACATTACAGTTAAAAACAAGTACAAACACATTATTCTTAAAACTTAAGCAAATTTTGCATTAACATAATAAATCGGTAAAATCGTTACTTAAATAATCCTCAAACGTAAAAAAAGCTTTTTTTAACAAATACTGTTTGACAACGTTCATAAATGTTTTCAACGGAAGATCTTTCACAGCCGTTGGAAGAGTATTAAAAAAATTGATTCCCAAATAACTCGGTCCATTTTGTGACCTTTTGAGTCTAGAGTAATTGTTAATAAGATTTTTTTTATTCCTTGTGTTATAGTTGTGTATATCTTCGTGACCAGTATAACTCATTAAATGAAGTTTCCCATGTTTTAAACATTCAAGTACAAACAAACAGGACACAGTTAAAATATTCAACTCTTTAAAGTAATTGAATGTATCATCCCTATATCCAATATTAACTATGATACGGATAGCACGACGTTGTAATCCAAATATTCGGTGACGCGATGTACTGTGACCCCATAATAGAATGTCAGAATGTAAGAGAGAATGACAAATACCAAAGTATGCAGTACGCAGCGTATTTAACGAAGCACAATTTGAGAGCAAACGTAAACAATATATGTTTCTGCTTAGTTTATTAGCTAGATATTGTTCATTATCGCACCACAAAAGAGAACTACCAAGAGTGAGTCCAAGAAATTTCACAGAGTTGTTAAACTGTGGTGAGTTAATAGGCATTTTTTTTAATGAAAAACATATAGTGGCCATCAGAATTAAGACATAATTTATTTGCGTTAAATCATATTGTTGCTTTGTTCTGTAGATCTGTACAATGGTTCATTGCCGTTTCAAACATTTGATCTTTTTGTATAAGAGTAGTGTCATCAGCAAATAATATAATGTTGGATTCCCCAATATATTGAGGCAAGTCATTGATAAAAATTAGAAACAACAAAGGACCAAGTACAGAAAATTGTGGAACACCTTGTTTAACAATTTGTTTACTAGAAATATTACCAATAAATAGAACATATTGGTAACGATTAAACAAGTAAGATTGCATTATATTATAGCTACTATTAGAAAAATTGTATAATCTAAGTTTGCTTAATAGGAAATCATGCGGAACACAGTCAAATGCTTTTGACAAGTCTAAGAAGGAAGCAATAGTAAATTCCTTATTTTCAAAAATATCTAGTATTAAATTTATTAATTTATCAATTGCTAATACAGTATTTAGTCCTTTTCTAAATCCAAACTGCGTGTTCGAAAAAATCTGATTTTCATTAAAGTACTGCACAATTTGTTGGTAAAGTATTTTCTCTAGTATTTTAAAAAAATACTGGTAAAAGAAATATTGGACGATAGTTGTTAACGTCGTCAATGTTTCCTTTTTTATGTATAGGAATAATGATCGCAATTTTCAAAGCATCGGGAAAAATTGAATTTAAAATACATTTATTAAAGAGTTTAGTCAATGGACTAACTAGAATATTAGCAATTCTTTTGACAACGTCTACTCTCATACCATAAACATCTCTGCTATAACTGTTGCGCAAACTCATTATACAATCACGAACATCGTTTGGTGAAACTTCATGAAAATCAAAAAATATGGTTTTATTTGTGAAGTTGATAAATTCAAGAAGATTTACGTTAGATGTAGGTAATGACTCAACAATTTCATCAACAACATTAACAAAAAACAGGCTAAATGCTTCTGTGTCAAGTTGGTAGGTAACATCACAACTAATTTTGCGTTTTTTAGTATTGATAATTTTCCACATAGATTAAAAATAAAATTATTATTTGCTGCAATCTTAGCCTTTTTTACAGATTTATCATATTTTAATTTGTAATTATCATATAATATTTTGTTATTTAAACTAGAATGTTTTAAGTAAGTTTCCCGTATAAATTTGAGAGTGAAACGCATATTTTTTAAATCATCTGTATACCAGCTTATATCATTTGATATAAATTTTTTGACTTTGCTGATTTTCTCAGGAAATGATAAGTTAAAATTGTATATGATAATATCTAAGAATGAGTTAAATAATGTGTTTGTATCACAATCATAATTCGAGGTATTAAAATTTATATCCCCTAAATAATTAAATAAATTAAAAATTCCATGTTCCGTTATTGGGCGATTCTTTTTAATGGCGGTGCTTGCCAGATGGTTATCACATTCTTTTGTTTCACATTGAATGCCAGTATGATCAGCCATATTAGTATAAACAAAAGAAACATTTCTTAAAAAGTTTAAATTATTTGTAAAAACATTATCAATGCATATGTTTTCAAAAGATCTAAAAGATATATAGCCTTAGGATCATCCGTATGAAAATGTATATTAAAGTCGCCGCCTAATACGATACAGTTATTAGTAGATAATATTTTATTCAATAGCTCTATTAATTTCTCAATAAATACATTGTAATCGCCTTTAGGAGATCTATATACTGCAATAATTATACATTTCGAATGAATTAGTTTTATGCCCGTAAACTCGCAATCAATTTCTTTACAATGATCTTTAAAATCTATAGGTATATGTTTAGTATTATTATTAATGAGTATTAACACACCACCACGTAAATATCTGCTTCTACTAAAATTTGCAGCCACCGTCATATTATTGATAACCAACAATGATGTTTCTGGTTCCTTCATCCAGTGTTCAGAAACACAGATAACATTATATTTCATTAAACTGTCTATCAAAAATGTTTCAAAAATATTTATTGTAGATCTAATAGATTGCATGTTTATAAACAAAATGTGATCTTTATATTTGTTATTGTTTACATTTTTATTTAAATATGTTGATTGTTTTTGTTTCGCAGGAATAAAAAACGCTTTGTTTTTACGCCAGTGGGCCATATATTTTGTATGATATCAGCATATTCGAGAGGCACTAACACTCGGAAAGAACTGTAATCCAAAGGCTGGCGAGCTGTAGAGATTCACATTTAAAGTTTACAATGTTTTTGTTTGTAATAAATTCAGCCATATTTTCCTTTCATACATTAGGTGCCAGATTGTAAACATGGCAATGATAGTATTTAGGAGCCGCTTGTATTGAAACATTTTCCAGTTGGGGTTGAAAAGTAATTGCGGACTCTATAATATTATTAAAATCTGCATCGGAAATCACCTGCACATTTCATGAAAAGTAACCTTTTCTATTACGAAAGTATTCAGCCTCATTTCCTCCGGGTGTTTAAATTTTTATATGGGTACAATCAATGGCCTCGATCACTTTAGGAAACCTGGCAATTTCATAAAATTTTAATTGTATTTTCAATTTTTCTTCAGGTCCGGGCATGTAAACAAAATGGGGTTTTAAACTTGCGATGGCTTCCGTCATAATTTATAATATTACGCAAGCTGAACTTGCACTAACCGAACTAACAGCATCAAACTAGTTGCATAAAACCGCAGCGTGACAAGCAACTTTGACATGGAATTTATGACATTGTTTTGATTGGTTGATGAGGCAATATCATGTTCAATGAGCTGGAAAATCTGTCGCACTGTCAATTTTTTATGCGAAAGCGCATGTAAAATGTATCGTTATATAGATAGATCTTTATGAATTTATAAAATAAATTTATTCTATAATTCCAGAACCAGATACTAAAACGTAAACTTAAGAGGATTCTATTCGAAACTATTCAGTAAACGTAAAAGGAAAATCCTCCACTCTTACTACAAATCGAGAGTGAAATAAATCGTATGTTACCGAGAGAAATAACACTCCTAGTCTCCCTGGCGAGGCGAAAAAGTGGGGATTTCGATCACAAATTATCGGACTTTTGCCTCATTTTTAACTAGTAGTACCGGCATTAATTTAAATGCGATATCAATGCAATTTTTTAAATAAATTTACAAAAGTATGATCTAAGTGATTGATGAATTACCTTTTCTGCTATCATTATAATAAGCCAGTAAAAAAATCAAAGAAGTATAGCGTAATTTGATTATTTTTTTAAAGAAAATCTAAGTTCATTTTTGAAAAACAAATTTATCACGCATTTAAAACAATGTTTTTGGCAATTGTATGATTTTTGTTGTTGACAATAAAAAAATAAAAGCGCTAGAAACTAAGAAAAAACGTAATTTCTAGTGAAATTTACCCCTGCGCCTGAGCGAGTAGAATCCTCTTAAAAGTTCATAATAATTGTTAAAAACATTTCATGGAATAAATAGCAGTTGTGTTTCTTTTGCACATGACAATATAATACTAGTTAAATTATTTATATCATTACATCAGTTTAATAAGATATCGTAAATAATCCAGGTTTATAATACAAAAATATAGTCACTATTGTTACGCCCAGTTATACAAATTTATTTTTTTAATAACTGACGCAACGCACGTTGAACCTCCCAACCACCACACCGTGCTTGAACGTCGTATCTTAATTAAGTATCATTAATTTATCAACCAATTTATTGCCGTCAAACTACTTGACCGCATCTCTTCACTGCGCTGACGTTACTGATCCACTTTCCTCAGTGTTGCCAGGTGGATTTTTAAAAAGTTTTCAGATAGTACCTACAAAAGTTTCCAGTTTTGCATTAAAATCCCCATTTTTTTTAATAAACAAAACAAACTTTAAAACTAATAATAAAATGTATTAACAAAATAAATAAAACAATATTATAATAACAAAACATAAATAAAATTCATACTATAAACAATAAAACATAAATATACTATTATTATAAATTAAATAACATAAAATAATAAGCGTTAATACATTGTATTATTAAATTTAGATCTTAAATGTTTTTTGATACCAAAATCAAAACAAGATTTATCTTGTTCTTTTAATATATTTTTAGAATGTAATATTCCAGACAGTGTTTCTACAGATAGTTTATTTCTAGTCTTGGTTCATATATTTGTCTAAATTTTTTATTTGACGCCATTCGCGATCCAACTTATTTAAATGCAAGTTTAATGATTTTTTTTAAATAAGAAGCACATACTGCTAGTGATTCTATATTTTCAATTTTTTTTTGGATTTAGGAACTCAATATTTTTTAGAATTTCAATAAATAAACTGTCAAACGGAAATCTTTTATAGATTTGGTGAAAACATTCTATTAAAAAATTTAGAATGTTGGTTCTAAATGCCTTTTTATCGTTACTTGTTAAATTACTATTACTATAAAATGCTAAAATGCATTTAGGTCCAATGTATATATCGTCTAACGCAAGAAAATTGTGCGGATTTCGATATTGCAGTTTAGCCAAATCAGTATTTTTTAAATATTCTGCTTTGATATATGTTTGTAAAATGGTTTTATAACAAATTGAAATATTTGAATACACTGAATGTATTTTAGGCTGTTCCGCCTGGAATACTAAATTTAAATTAGTCAAAAATGGCAAGAAATATTCTAAAAACACCAAATATAATTTATTCATTGGATTTATTAATTTATTATAAATAGATTCCGCTTTCTTATCTAACAAATGCTCTGTTGTGAAATATAAAATTAATGCATCATATTGCTCCAATATTCTTATTAAGCATGAATTTAATGACAACCATCGTGTTAGAAATGGTTGGAGGAGTTTATGAGGTTTAACATCAACAAATACCTGAAATTCTTTGAACTCATGTTGTCGCTTAAAAGAATACTGCATATATGTATAGACATCTCTTACAAGCTCCTCCACCTCATTTGGTATATTTTTACATGCATATGATGCAACTAATGCCAAGGAGTGACAAATGCATTTGATTACAAAAAGTTCTGGTATATCACTTTTTAATATAGATTGCACAGAATGATTTGCACCCATCACAACATTTGCACCATCTGCTGCAAATCCAATTAAATTTTGAATGTATGGAATTTGGTTGTTATTAAAAAAAAGCTGTTATAAGATTATAAATGCCATAAGCGGAAGCATCAGGACAAGTCAACAGAGTTAAAAATTGATCCTTAATTGTAAAATTGTCATCAATTGTTCGAAGAACAATTGCTAAACTTTTAATGGCGAATTTATCAGTCAATTCGTCCACCATTATAGAAAATGTATTAATTTTAATAAAATTAATCAGATTTTCTAAATTGAATTTACCTGTTACATTGTTTATTATTGCAGTGCATTTGGATCTATTGCAGCTTATAGAATTAATTGGTACAGATGCGGAACTAATCGATTTAATTAAACGTACTAAATGGTCGGCTGTAGATAAAGCAATATTATGTTCTGTTAAGAACATGGCAATTCTAATTTCTATGTCTTTTTTTTCTACTTCGTGCTTCTGAATATTAGATGTAGTCGGCATATCAAAAACGGAACGAGTATTTTTTAATTTTCGCATATTTGAATTGAATGTTTCACTGATGCGCAATGCTTCTTTACGGCAGACAATCCAGAAATATAATCTTCGTGACAATACTTGCAATTAAAATAATTTGCACCTTTCCATGACTTAAAATCATTATTAGTTTCCCAATCCGATCTATATTTATGTACGTAGGACTTTTTCTTATTGGGTACTTTTTTAATAGAGCTGGGAACCTTATCATGGTCAGTGTCGAATCCATATTTTCACTAAATTAATAAACTAATGTAATGAAAACAATGTTATTAATAAAAATGTAATTACGAAATAAAGAATTAAACTCAAATATTGCGTATGCAGTTTTGAAATTTCGTCTAATTTTTACACTTCAATTTAATGTGACCACGCCAAAACGTATTCTGTTATGTTATTAATCGCCGTTCGTATTACATATTTTATTTATTTCTATATATAACCTCCCTTAAGAACTAATCGAGCAAAGCAAAACATTACATTTTTTTTAAGTCAGTTCGACAAATTATATTATGCCTCTCTACAGCTACAAGATATGCTATTTTGCAGGTGCGCTTTATCAAATCCTAGCCGAAAAATGTTATAAAAACAACATCCGGTGATAAAATAGAATAACAAGCTGCAATGTAGAAAAATACTGTAGGACAGGACAGGGTACAGAATATTTTTATTTAATAGATTAATTAATTTAATATGTATTTTACTCAAAATGACCTAAATTATTATTTGCTAAATAATGATGATAAAATGACAATTAGCAAAAGTTTTCAGAGAATACCCACTTTTTTCAAGTTTTCAGAATTTCCCCAGTAACACGGAAACGATCTCAGAAGTTCTCCCTGGCAACACTGTCCTTCCTTCGTCCCGCAATCGACTCCCACTCCACCGCATTGCAATCCATTCGTGCCGACTCTGTCCATGTCGTCTTCTTGCAATACCTCGCTAATATTCTTGTGTACTTTTCTATAAATTGAACCTGCACACAAATATTAATACATTCTGTCTAATTAATAAATATATGTCTCTAGCACAAGACCAATTGTTATGCCATAATCCCTATAATTATATTAATACATGGTATACTACTAATTACTTAATTAAACACATCCCCAAGGTATACTCTAATACCAGTGTGTTTATAACTGCTCCTTACCGCTGTAATGTGCCCTGCATACAACCTCTAGACCTAACTGTCCTATGTAAGCTTGACTTGACTTTTGCAGTTATTGTGCAACCCCAAGGCCTCAACTGCCAGTGCACAACATACTTTTGGCTGTCACGTATAAGGCCTTACTGCCGTATACAGTGTTATTCACACAACCCCAAGGCCTCGGCTGCTAGTGTGTGAAATAACAATCTTTTCAGCCCTCCAAGCATGCTATAGCTATCAGTACCTCGATGACCTTCCTGCCAATGTACTTTGTATTACACACTTCTAAGACGGTCTATGTGTGAATAACCTCTGATAGCTAAATTACACCCCTTAAAGCTCCCCTAGCCATTGTGTAATTAAGTCTATTACACCCCTAAAAGCTCCCCTAGCCATTGCGTAATTAAGTCTCTTTTCTCCAAGGTGAAGAGTTACCAAACCTTTTTTATTAACAAATATAGCAATCTATAACTAGTCCATTACTTATTTGTCCTCAGAACCTCAGACTCTGCTCTATCTGTACGCAAATAACAATATTTATAAAACATTAACTACTATAAATAATGCTAACAAAAACTACTGTTAACTCTATGAATGAAAGTTAATAAAATGAAATGAAATGAAATCAGATAGAGCTATAAGCTAAACTTCGCCCTTTTGTACATGTGTAATGTATAAATAAAGACTATTATTATTATTATATAATGCTCGTTTTTCATAATTGAGAAGAAGTAATTATATAAACTACCGATAGCTTAATTCAATAAATAATATAATTCTTAATAAAGTACGCATGTCAAAAATTGCTGTACTCTGTATCTCCACTCCAGTAGGCGCTGTATATAGAAACAGATGTCAGCTGTTCTGTCTACTGATTGAAACCGTAAAATTGATAATTTAACAACAGTTTGTTCTTTATGCTTATTTTATTATTTGGGAGAAAGTAATTATATAAACTACCGACAACTTAATTCAATCAATACATAATAGTTCTTGAAAAAGTACGCATGTCGAAAATGACTGCACTCTATATCTCTACTCCAAGAGGTGCTATAGAAACAGTTGTTTCGTCTGATGGTTAAAAAAACTTAATTACCAAGAAAAGGTTTCTAAACAATACCACGATAAAAGTTTTACTTAAAAAAAAGCAACTCGAGGGGGTACTTAGAAAAACTATTAACAGTTAGGTCTATATGAAATTATTGAAATTAATTTATTCTAAATTTCTACAATCAGGTATTAAAACGTAAAATTAAAAATTTAAAAATGTTATGAAATCGGTTTTGTTTTTCTTTTTCAGAGATACGAATAACACTGGTTTAATCATTTACATCAGTTTTACAAGATATCGTAATTAAAATAGTCATTGCAGTTCCATACAGAAAAGTAGAAGCTTATAGTAGCTTTAGATTTTACAATTTATAACAATCAATATATGGGCAATTCCATTTCAAACGGACCAGAGCTAGGGGGGGGTGCATTGAGAAACTTGCTCATGTATTTTTTTTAAGTTTCTCTAACTTATTAGTAGTCTTTTGATCGGTTTATGAGGGTATGATACCCATAAAAAAAATTCTATTTAAAATTTTTTGTTTAAAAACCGCAATTTTAACTCAAAAAAATAAATTTACTAATGAAATCGATCAGAAACTTTCCGTAGAATCCAAATCTGGTGCCATTTCAAGTCTATATTCTGTCTATAAGCCGCAAAAGCCATAAAACCATGTTTTTGTTCTCAGTGGGCTGGGTAAAAAGGAGCATTTTTTTAATTTTTTTTAACCGCCAAAGTTGACTTGTTTTGATGTAAGTTAATTAAAAAATATAAATTTGTTCTGTGTATTTGGGTTTTAAAGGTCTAAAACACAAAAAATCTGCAAAAATAAGCCTATTTTTCAACATAAACTTTTACAAATGCACATTTAGTAGTTTTCAGAGAAACTATACACCAAAAATTATTAAAAAACTGAGTTTTGCAAACAATTTTACATAGAAAATAGTCAGTGTCGTGCTTATCTGGCAATGAAAAACCCATCTAGAAAAAAAAAATTGTTCAACATTTACTTAAAAAATATATTTTTTTTATTTTTCTTAAAGATTATTTGGATTATATTTTTTTAAGCTTGTTTCATAAGTTTAACAAAGTCATTTTTTGTTGTTTGAACCAATTTTGGGTCATTTTACTCTTTGTTTGATAGTTTTTGTGCTTGCGGCACAAATTTAGACTCGACCTATCGGCGCGAAAATTAGAAAATATTATTATATTTGGCATTCAAACATAAATCCTTTTGGCGCTTATTAAAATTTGTTAAAAAAAAGTTTTAAACCACATCCTTGTGTTTATAATATTTTTTGTGAATATAAAAAATAATTAATTTTTAAAGCATTTTTTGTCTAAAAATTTTGTAAACATTTCTTTCTAGACGGACTTTTCTATAGACGATGAGTACAACACTGACTATTTTCCATGTAAAATTGTCTCCAGAATTCAAATTTTTAATAAAATTTGGTGTATTGTTCCTCTGAGCGCGGCTAAACGTGCATTTGTAAGAGTTTATGTTGAAGAATAGGCCTACTTTGCAGATTTGCAGAGTTTTAGACTCTTAAAACCCAAATACACAGAACAAATTTATATTTTTCAAATAATTTACATCAATATACGTCAACATTGGCGGTTAAAAAAAATTAAAAAAATGCCCAGCCCACTGAGAACAAAAACATGGTTTTATGGCTTTTGCGGCTTATTGACAGGGTATAGACTTGAAATGGCACCAGATTTGGATTCTACGGAAAATTTCTGATTGATTTCATTAGTAAATTTATTTTTTTTGAGTTAAATTGCGGTTTTTAAACAAAAAATGCGATTAAGTTAAAAAACGACAAAAAAACTTTAAAAAATCGTAGAATTTTTTTTTATGTGTTACATACTCTCATATACCGATCAAAGGACTACTAATAAGTTATAGAAACTAAAAAAAAATACATAAGCAAGTTTCTCAATGCACCCCCCCCCCCCCCCAGCTCTGGTCCGTTTGAAATGGAATTGCCCATATAGCAGTTTTAAAATATATACAAGACAAATGTCAGTAGTATGTTTAATTATTTTATTTATTTAACATGTACACTCAGTTATTAAGGGTTTACTTAAATAAAAAAAAAACAAATAAAAGGTTTTAAAAGAATTAGAGAAATGCCAAAGAGTTATTTGAGACTTTGTATGATAAAAGAACAAACTCTATATTGCAACTAAATAGAGAAAACAAACTAATTATTCGTTGTTCATAATTGGGCGGAACAAATTGCATACTACTGACTAACTACCGACACCTTAATTTAATGGAAAGTTTATTTTTTCAAGTAACCGAAAATTCATTTGTCATAAATATTATAAATTTAACATATATAAATAAATATATTGTAATTTATGTGTAATGTGTTATATACACAAAACGACATATCAGTACATTCTTTTTTGTAGAAATAAAATATATTTAAAAAAAAATACAGTAGAACCGGCTATAGATCTAGATGATGCAAAGCAAAATACACAGGTTAACTTAACTTGTACAAGCAAATATGTGTGTAAATTTTGTAAAAAAGAATAAACAAATATTGCTAGACATTTTTTAACAATTCACAAAGAAGAAGATGTAAAAAATATTAACAATAGAAAAAAAAAGTACCGAGAAAGCTAATCTTTTAGCAAAACTGCGAAATGAATGCATGCTTGAGCTGAATACATCATAGAAGAAACTTAAAGATCGGACAAAGTCATCAAATTAGTGCTAATTAATATGACACCTAAGTATATGCATGAGCGTCTTTTAGGTTCTTATATGAGGCAAAAATTAAGACAGTTAGGTAGGCTGCTGATTATTATAAAAGAATTGGATCCAACTTTTATAGATTTGCGGTCGGTCCTAGTACTTAAATTTTGAAACTGCCTGTTTACGAGATAAGTAAATTGGATTCTGCTAACTACAGATATAAAACGCCATATTTAGCACGCACATTGCCAGAGGCGCTGTTTCAAATCTAAAAACAAACCAATAGAATAAAAAAGTAACTTTACCCACTATTGATGATATTAATAAGTTCCAAAATTATATAAAAACAATAGCTAATTCCAGCTATAATAGTTTTAAATATCAACTGTGGCTGCTATTGACAAAGTGCACTATGACAATGTTAATAACCTTTTGTAGAAGGAGAACAGGAGAAGTTTCACAAATTTTATTAGAAAATTATTAAAAGAAAACTGAAGGAGATTCGTTAGTTAAATTAATTTAGTAATTATCTACAACGGTTAATTATAATAATAATATAATGATTTAATTATTATAAATTAAATTTAAAATATATTTATTAAGATATTAATTATTTATTTATTTATTATTTTTATAAGTGCCTATGGATTCATTAAATAAATTTTAACATTGCCGCTGTTATTATAATTGTCGCTAAGCAACTTTTGTTTTGTAACAAAAACGATATAAAACCCATTTAATATTACCACTAAAATATATTTGATTAATAAATACTTTATTATATATTCGTTATCGATTTCGACATGAATGTCATTATCAAACGAATAAAATTTCATTCACAAAGACTCGACTAGGAAAAGAAACTAACAATGAGTGGGCCCCAGCTGCAAAATATTAAAGTCATAAATTATTCCGGCCGAAGGGTGTAAAGCAAAAAATTGTGTATCGGTGAATCAATATACCGTCAAACTTCTCGATAATATCAGCGCAATATTACGTCCGAAGCACTTAAATTTACCCTGCCAATTACATATGTAAACGAACAATATAGCGTATTTAAAATATGTATATATAGTTTTTGATAAAGTACTCATCTTGAAAATTACTGCACTCTATTATCAACGTTCCAATAGGTGGTGCTGTATATAGAAATAGACAGCTAGCTAATTTATCTACTGGTTGAAATCGTAAAATTGGTAATGTTTATATTTGTTATGCATATTTTATTATTCTAATTAGAGATAATTATATACCAGAATATTTCTAGGAATAATACTTACAATTGTTTAATTAATTCTCGGGAGAATTAACAACTCAAGGCAGATAGATCAAGTCAACAATTCGACAGAGCCAAGGATCTGCAATTATACAGTAACTGTTTGCACCACGGCCACATAAACAAGCACTGCCGTAGTTAATAAACAGCATAAAATATAAGCCATTTACGTGGTGCAATTAGAATTTTATTTGTATACAATTTGTACATGCCATCTGCAGTAGAAGTGACTTTCTATATATACTGAATTAATTCGTCCATAATTACCAATTAAAATAAGTTTTGTGCAATAAGCACATATAAAAAATTACTTTCAATCTTGATGGTAGACACTTAAAATTTACAAATAGAAACCAAAATGTACTACATAAATGGCTTATGTTTTGTGATGCTTTACGATTGTTGCCAATTTTCATATCGTTTCTAATAAAAATATTTTATAAATTTTTTTAAGAAATTTTAAGTTTTTTGTAAATTACTGTACCGTAAAAACCGCTCCATATACAAAGTTGGACTAAAATAGCAAAACGCGAGCAGTACGTGTAATAATGTTGACTTAAAATTTGGTTTAAGTTAGTAGGTCCATTTAGAAGATGAATAGAAGAATGTTTATCACAAACGCATTTTTGGTTTTAACTTTGTATATTAACTAATTATATTCCGGAATATTTTAATATGTGTTTTACAATATTAATAGCAAACAATGCATGTTTAAAAAACTAAAATGATAAAAATAAGATGTTTTTACATGTTTAGTTATTACCAAGTCACAAAGAAAATGCCGCCATAATATAATTTGTCTCACTTTATACGCGCAAGTAGGGTATCTAGTATATTTATGCCTTTGTAAAATTACTTCGACATAATTCCTATTTTTGTCAAGTTTCATTTCCAAATCCGATTTTGAACCAAAATATTCAATTTGCCTTATTAATTTTATTTCAAATTGGGTTTGAACTTTAATTACAAATAGCAATATTTGTTTAACACTCAGGAAATATGATATTTATTTCCATAAAGAATTGATGACTTTTATTTCAAATCACGTCACCTAGTTTTGTACCAAAATAATTATTAGATTGAAATTTTATTTAAAATTCCTTCAACCTAATTTCAATTTTTGTCACAGAGTACACTTTTATACCAAAATATTTTATTGGGCAAAATGGCACAAAAAATAATGACTAATGAATAAATCAATGCCTGTTGTAGGACTGTTTTTATTTTAAATTACGTCAACCCATGGATATTATAACTGAATACCTATTTCTTTATACTGATGCGTTTCTATAGTGAAGCAAATTATTTTACTGCGGCCATTTTGTTTGGGAGTTAGTAATATAAACAAAAACATCTTACAATTTATTATTTTAGGATTTTTAACCTTTAAAACTAACACTGTATATTATTAACAATAGAAGAACAGAACTTTAGAAAAAAAAACTCCCAAAAAAATGAAAAATAAAGACATTTTCATAAAGAATTGATGACCGATACATAAATCATAGCCTATTTTAAGGTTGGAATTTTATTTCATATTACATCAACCCAGTTTTGTTTCAAGATAATTATAAAAGTGGAATTTCATTTAAAATTACTTCAACCTAATTTTTGATTTTTTGTTACCAAAAAATATAAAATTTGGATGACCCTTTAATTTTTATTTCAAAGTCCTATTGTGTACCAAAATATACAATTTCAAATTGGTTTTAAAGTAGTCCTTAAGACCATTCCGACTGCTACCTTGATTTGTAGTATTTTTAACAAAAACGGCAACTTTGGCATCATTGCTGTGTCTACATATAGTTTGATAATCAATTTATTTTTTCACTAATACATTCAGAAAAGTGTTTTAGTCAAATAATAATTAAGAAATAGCCGAAAAAACTCATTAAATATAGAAATAAATGCGTTTTTTATGTATTTGCAAATATAATTTGACAAAAAATACTTCGACATATCATAGTGTAATCCATTCTCAATGTACCGGTAAAAAAATAAATCGATTATCAAATTATATGTAGAAACAGCAATGACGCCAAAGTTGCCGTTTTCGTTGAAATACTACAAATCAAGGTAGCGGTCGGTATGGTCTTAATTGCAAATAGCAATATTTGTGTTATACTCATCAGAAAATATATTTAGAAGAATTTTGTTATGCAAATTACCACAAAGAAATAATGAGTAATGAATAAATCAATGCCTATTTTAGGGTTGGAATTTTATTTCAAATTACCTCAACCCAGTTGTGAACCAAGATAATGATTAGGTTGAAATTTCATTTAAAATTACTGTCACGGAGAAATATTTAATTTAAATGTTTCTTCAAAAATTGTTGTATTCCATTTTGATTTATGTAGAAAAATAACCATCTATCATCTAGCCTCATTTTATCACTCGGAAGGACCTTCGGCTGCTAGAACCATGTTTGTGAGGTCGATTGAGTATAAAAACGCCAATTAGATTTTTCAATCCATCGATAATCTGTTCGTTATTTATATTAACTTCTGTCCATCCAATATCCTTTCAAGAAATGTATTCCATTTTTTTTCAGCTGGCAGAATGCATTTATTGCTATTTTGTTGTATGTTGAAAAATATCCATCGTTAATATGTCCATTATTTATATCAAACGCTGTCCATTGCATTCATTTATTCTTGTCAATCGATGAAAATAAATAATCCATTTAGTTGAAGATTATATAAGTAGAACTTTATCTTTTCATTGTTGCTATTTATATTATTTATGAAACTTTTTTTAGTTTTAAATGCTGACCCGTTATTTCTTTAAAGCTAACCTTGTCGGCATCGGACTTTCAAGAAATCTGGTACAGCCCTATAATACACTATATATTATTTGCACAATATGTTAGTTCACTTATGTTTCTACAACGAATGAGTGTACAAGTTAATTTTATAGAGAGCGCAGCTGCTGCAGCCTTGTGAACTTTTACGCATTCTTCTCCCTTCTCTGACTATCAAAATCAATATTTCTACACTTGCGCTCTTTCAATGGCAAAACCAGAATAGCCAACTGTATAATATTTCATTCGAGTGGCCTCGAATATATTTTTGTTACATCAGTGTTATTTACTTTGGTACTCCGTAATATTATATCATTCCTATTAATTTCTACTAGAATTCATGTTATAAAAATACTAACTATGTTCATGTGTTAAAAATGATTATTTTTTAAAAGGCGCGAGCGATTTTTATGTAATTAATTGGTTTAAACCAATCGCAAAATTAATGCATTTAATATGGATAAATTTAGTAAACATTTTACATATTATCATTATAATAGGTGGTAATGAAGATGGTTCCAGAAAAGCACTTAAAAACATGGACGGCTGTAACAAAATTCCACTGAGCACTAATTTAGTATTTTGTAGCTAGACGGCACATTAAACCGATTTTAAACAAATTTGTAATTCATTTTTTATTAGCCAAAGTAAAAATAATTCATAATTTAGCAGTACCAATGAGAATAACACTAATATAACAAAACATATTGAAAGTTATATATTCGAGGCTACTCGAATAAAATGTATAAGCTACCGACCGTTGGATATTCTGGCTATGCCGTTAAAAGATCGCAAGGCTAGAATTGAAGAGCAAAAAGTCCCTTTTTGTAATATTTTCAAGTGAAGCAAAATAATTTTGAAAAATTATGTTTTTGTGATAAAGTACATTTTGTATTTGCATATAAATAAGACCTTGGGTTATTTTTCTTAAAACAAACGAAAATATCTTAAAAAAATATTGTTTGGTACAAAAACGGAATAAGTCACACAACGCAAAAATTTAAAAAAACCACAACAAACGGGATAATACATTATCAGTCAGTCATTTTCACTTGCGTGTCATAAAATAGCATGTTACTTTTAAGTACATATTCTACAGCCAGTTACATAACATTTTTAAATTTTGTATTCTTAATTATTATAATTTTTTTTAAATTAAAATGAACAAGGTTAAAATTTAGCAATTTGAGTTTTTCAAAAAATCCACTATCAACCCTGCTACATTTTTTTATTTCGACTAAAATAAAGCATCCCCAATAGTAAGATTCTGATTTAATTAACATCATCAATGTTTATCAAAAATCAATTTTTAAATATATGTTCTCTTCATTAATATGGACATATTAAAGGGCTATTTTCACAAATAATATGTACAATAATAATATCTTTATGTCAATCTATAGTTTAATGTATTATCTTTAATATTATATAAAGTAGAGCGAGTAGAGACAACCGATGACCACCTCTATGATATTATTTTGTAATTTTTATTGCCAAAATTGTCATACAATAAATTGATAATTCACATTAGCGTGTGAACAATTCAATAAAAGAAACACAGAGTAAGACAAATAATAAAAATAATTATAAAATTTAATATTTTTAGGTTAATTTATTGCAGGCAAATGTTATAACTTGCTTTTAGGCAATATAATATTTGATAGTTTGTTATATATTTTTTTAAGTAGTTTGTGTAACCATATAAAAAATAAATCAACCGGAGTGTACAAATTGAGTTTGAAACATATTATGAAGTCTATACGTGCTGGGAAAATATGTAAAAAATAATTAATAAGTACTTTGTTGACTAACTGAACAAAAATTTATGTGCTATATTTAAATAGAACAAAATATTATTTACATTTATTTTATCAAACTCACTTTAGACATACCATCATAAACACGCACAAGTGCATATAGTTGATATATGTAGTAATTTTTGCTAGATTTAGTAATTAATAAACATAGTTGGATAATAACTATTTATTTTGCAATTTTATTAAAATATTAGGTCCTAACTTCAATTAAATTAAGTTATGAATATTAAAAAAACATGTTCAAATCATTTTCTTCCTAACTTTACTTTTTGTCTAAACTAAAATTGAAATTAATAATAATATAGTTGAAAAATCATAAATACATAATCAAGGGATTGCCCTTTTCACTAACTTCTTTGCATGAACAAATCATTTTTTTTTCTGGTGTTTATAAAAAAGTGAAACAATAAATTTATTGTAATAATACAAAATCGTCTATGCCTTCTTTTCAATATAATATAATTTAGATACTAATCCAAACAAATTTTGATTTGTCGTTTATTACCGAAACTTTTAATTACATGATGGATAATTTAAGACTAAACTAAACTAGGTTTTTATAATCTGTTTTATAGTAATAAAATGCTTATTGAGCTGTTTACTACAACAATGACGATTGACCTTGCAGGTGTGCTTCGAGGAAGGCCACCTGCAGAGTTGCAGAGTTATCAAATCGGAGATTGAGTGTGGGCCGACGGATGTTATAATATATAACACCTCCCTTCATAAATGTGAACTTCCACGTTCACTTAAGTTTACTTTTGACGGATTTAAATCAATCTGAGATTTGTTACATTCATCAGTTTTCTTTTTACAAATTTTTGCAACACAATTACTAATGTTAAACTTCTTAAGTAAAAAATACGTTAGTACTAAAATTAAAATAATTGTTATTATAATATATAAGGAAATGTCGTGGTTACTAATTGTTACTAATTCTAGATTGGGAGTTGAAAACTGCTTAATAGTTGCAGTGTTATGAACCTCACTTAAATCTAATTCAATCTTAATATTAGGTGTGGCTGTTAGTTCACTGAACAAATTAAATAAAGGTGCCACCTTGATTTCGTTAAGAGGTTGAATCAAACTTATGTTATCAAGTTTTAATGAACAATTATACCTATGTAAAATTAAAGGAACATCAACCATAATTTGACTGAGTGAACAATTACTTTGAATGAATAGCTTATTCTTTGGTACAATAATTATTTCCGAACTAGTTGGTATTACAATATTATTAATTAATTTAGTGTTGGCAAAAGTACAATTAGTAAATTTATGATTATTTAGAATTTCTTGAATACATGGTGTTACAGGTTGTAAATTCTTTTGATTACAAAAATATAAACTTTCTAATTTTAAACACTGTTTTTGAGTGATCCATTGATTTGTTTGCCCTGATAACAAAAATGAGGGGGTAACCAAATGGGTTTTGTTCAATATTGGAATTGATAACAAATTGTAGTATGCATATTGTTCTGAGAATGTTGGAAATGAAATAATAAAAATTATTAAATTCTTTTCAATTTGGACATCACAAATTATTAGTTGATAGATTTCATATAAATTAAGAGGAAGTTCAATGCCTATATTTTTAATGAGATCTTGTTGAGTTGCAACGTTCAAAATCGTAGGATGTAACATGTGCAATCTTGCAAAATTCACCGCTGTAATCAGCTGTTCTATAAAGTTTTCTATTTCAATAAATTCGTATTGTAAATTGATTAATTTTAACATTGCTGAACAATTTTAGCTTGATTTTAAATAATATTGTTAATTTTTTGATCGTACGTTTGAGTAATATTTTGCAGTAAAATTTTATCTTTAGTAAATGAATTTTGAATATTTTTTTCATTAGATTGTATTTTCTGAACATACTCTATAATTTCCTTTTTGTTCTGTCATCAAGAGTTCCAAATAAAAAGTTAGAAGCTTCACCAACAAAATTGAGTAATCCACGTTTACCTCTTAGTGAAATCATGGCCAATAAATTATCTGAGAAAGTATATAAATGTTTTGTTTTTTCACAAATAATAGAAGAATTAGAATTTTTCATTAACAGTTGTAAAGGTAAGTTTCTAATAGCAATTTGAAATTTTGAAAGTTGATTTATGATGTCAGAAAGATTGATGTAATAGAAATAATGATCATTTTCTAAACTTATGTGAGCTTTGCCAAAATATACTGGTAATAGAGGGTTGTTGATTGGTTCAGTGTGGAGTTGAAGATGTGCCGGGGTTAGGACCAAGATCGCAATCATCAGCAGGAGGATAATCAGTTTCATTATCTAGAACAAATTTTTTTCTTACTTTGAGTTGTTGTTCATGGTATTTTTTACCATCAGAAAATACAAATTTATTTTCTTGTTTAGTCACATTTATTGGTTTATACTGGGGTTTTGTTTTTTTTCGTGGGTTTTTTAATATAGGTAGTTTTTTCGTTAACCGGAATTGGTACACATTCTTCGTTAGTAATGATATTTTTTAAGACTTCAGATTGAATATCGCGAATTTGATTCATATGTTGATCAATTTTATTTTCTTCATCTATTCTTCTTCTTTATTTTGCGTTTTACAGCTATTTTACATCGCCCCAGAAGTCTTACGACTTGTATGAAGGGGGTTGATGGGACCAACGGCTTATTAGGTGACTTCCGAATCACCCCGGTGGATAAAGAGCAAAGTTATTATTATAGTCATACTCGAGGATCGAACCCCGGACTGTTAGCGTGCTACGCTAATGCTCTATAACTGAGCTATCTCACCGTATTAATTTTAAGTCTGGCAATCTTCATATTATGTCACTTTCATATCCATAAGTGATTACAAAAGGTGTTTAACACTGGAATGGTTTGTGATATTATAATAAATTAAACTTTTAAGAATTAGTTCTTTTGTTTTTAAATTTGGATTTTTTGCTTTGAGAATTCGGATGTTTTCTAGTAAAGTAGAGTGAAATCTCTCAATGAGCGCTCTTCCTTGAGGTCTCGTAGCAATGTTAAAATGCCAATTAATGTTTGATTCGTTACTAAAATCTCGAATTAATTCGTTATTAAATTCTGAACCGTTGTCGCTCGTAATAGAATTAGGTATATTATGTTGAGCAAAAAGGTTTAGTAAGCTATGTTTAATGTCAACCGGGTTTTTACTTTCCATTGTCATGGCTTGACCATAACGTGAAAATGAATCAATTATTGTAAGATAAATGATACTGTCAAGAGTGATTGTGTCTATATAAATATGATCAAAAGGGTATTGCCCTACAGGATTGTGAAGTACTAGAGGTCTGGAAATTGGATTTCTTTCATTTTTTGCTTCCAAACAAATTCTACATTCATTAATAAATTTGTTTAAATGTTTTTTAATATTAGGCCAGTAATATCGTTTTTGAATTTCTTTTAGATTTTCTAGAATGCCCTTGTGATTTGAATTTTTGTGATACTTCCTTAATATTTCCTTCTGCTGGAGAGGGTTGGTTACATTAATTAATTTTTTTTTGCAAATGACAATATCTATTGGTTTTGTTAAATTTGTTTGTGCAAAGGCTATAAAAAGATTTTGAAGTATCTCATCTAAGAAATAAATTGCATATTTTAATTTTGGTTTTATGAATTCTTTTGTTAGTGTCATAAACTGATCGTTCAAATTTTCATGTTGATTAAGTTTCCATGTAAGTATTTGCTTATTAAATCTATTTTGTACACGAGATTCCAGTTTTGATCCATGCATGTCTATAAAAATTTGTCGAGGAAATGAGTTAATAGCTTTATCTGAAATAGGCAGTTCTATGTTTCATTTATGTGGCATTCTTGATTTTTAACTCGGCTTAAAGCGTCAGCCACTTGATTACTTTTACCTTTGATATATTCAATTTCATAATCGAATTCTTCTAACTTCTAGCGCCATCGAACAAGTTTTGATTGTGGATCTTTTAAATTAAATAGCCATGATAAAGGTTTATGGTCAGTTTTTAATAAGAACTTATTTCCATATAGGTAAGGTCGGAACATTTTGCAGGACCAAACAATGCCTAATAGTTCTTTTTCAATCGTTGAATAATTAATTTCTGATTGATTTAGGGTACGGGATATAAAACTAATTGGTAAATCGTGTCCTTTGTCATTTATCTGACTTAAAACTGCTCCTATAGCAAATTGGGATGCATCAGTAGTAAGAATAAATTTTTTTGAAAGGTCTGAGTACTGGAGTATTGGTTTATTAGTAAGGTTTTCTTTAATTTTACTGACCGCTTGAATAAATTCTTTTGTATGTTCAATTTTTGATTCTTTCTTTTAACAATTTGTAAGGGGTTTTGTAATTTTGGCAAAATTTTGTATAAATTTTCTATAGTATCCCGCCAAACCGAGAAAGGATTTAATGTCTTTTGTTGTTTTTGGAAGTGGAAAATTTTGGATAGCTCGAATTTTATTTGGGTTAGGCTCAATGCCTTTAGTTGTTACTTTATGTCCTAAAAATAATTTTTTTTTGTGTAAAAATTCACTTTTGTCTAGTTGTATTTTCAACCCTTTTTCCAGAAATCGCTTTAATATTAAATCTAAATTTAACATATGTTCCTGGAGACTAGTTGAGAAAATGATTACATCGTCCATATAGACTAAACAAATTTTATTAATGTAATCTCTTAAAACGTCATTTATCATACGCTGAAACGTAGCGGGTGCGTTTTTAAGCCCGAATGGCATTCTTAAGAATTCGTAGTGTCCATCCTCAGTACTAAACGCGGTTTTTTCGATAGAGGCAGGACTCATTCGGATTTGACGAAATCCGCTTGCCAAATCTAATGTCGAAAAATAGTTACTTTTGCCCAGCATATCTAATAAGTCCGTTATGTTTGGGAGAGGATGTCGGTCGTCAATTGTTTTACTATTTAACTTTCTGTAGTCAATTACCATACGCCATTTAGACATGCCAAAGATGTCTGTTTTTTGGGGACTATCCATATAGGAGAGGACCAAGGAGAAAATGATTCACGTATAGTTTGTTTATCTAAAAGGTCATTAATTTGTTGCCTTACTTCTTCCTTGTGTTTAAAAGGAAATCTATAAGTTTTAGCATGAACAGGACTTTCGTCTGAAGTTCTAATTTCGTGTTGAATGTCGTTCGTAAAATTTAACGGTCCATCTGGGTTAATAAAGCATTTCTATTTTTGTCTAAAATTTTGAATAGTTCTTGTTTTTCTTCTAAATTTAAATGACTAATTCTTAATTTTGTCAGGTCAACTTTGAAATTCTTATTTTCATTGTGAAAGTGAATTTCTTCAGTTGTTATATATTCGTTCAAACTTTTTACTTTTTTATTCATTACTTCATCTGGATTAATTTTTACATGAAATGGTTCAACGGTAGGGTTTGTTAATTGAATTTCAATAATATTATCTTTTACAGAGGTTACAATTTCATCAATATTACATAATCCAGATAGTTTGCCTTGATTAACTAAATAATCACCGTCAGGCAATTTAGTAGGTATTTTAAATGTTTTTGTAGTATTTTCTGGAATAATTGTTTCAAAAATAATGTTTTTATTAATTGGGGTATATTTTAAAATTGGAATTTGATAACATTGATTATATAAAATCATGCTGTTAGGGTCTAATATAAGTTGTAAACGTTTTATCGAGGTAAGTCCTAAAATTCCGTCAAAATATGAGTGAAAATTATGAAGTAAACAAGGAATATTTTCTGAGATACCGAAATCATATAGTAATTGAATATTAGTTTGTTTATTAAGGGGTGTTGATTTATTAAAGGATACAACGTTAGTTTTACAATTAAATATTTTATCGGGAAAGTAATTTTGAGCTATAGAAGGTTTTATTATATTTATCGTACTTCCTGTGTCAATAAGAATGTTTGCATTTAGTGAAGTAATATAAACATAAGGAAGTTCGGTACTTTTGTTATCTATGTTATAGGATTGAAGAATGTACTTTCTTGAAAATTTATGTGAGGTTCATTTTCATCATTCTCATTACCATTTTCAAAATTCAAACAATCATTTTGTTCTTCAAAATTTTGATTAGTTTCAAACATATCATGATAATAATCTTCCGCATTAAAATTTTGAAAGTTTACAAAATTATTCTCTTCACAAACTAATGTTGTTTGAGTCGACATCGATTCCGGCTTAAATTGCGGTTTAGGTGGTTGAAAAGTTTGCCTTTGAGACTGATTTCGTTGAAAATTAAAATTTGTCTTCATTTGCGATTTATTTTGTGGATTGAACTGGTTGTTTGGTTGAGGTTTATAAGTACAAGTAGGTTGTTGGTTTGATTGATTTTGATTAAAACTTTGAAAAGGTGGATTTATTCGTTGGTTTGTTGTTTGTTTTGAAGAAAAGCTTCTGTTCATAAAATTAATTTCGTCGTTAGCAAAAGTTATTGCTTAATCTAGATTGTCAGGTTTTCTTAGGCGAATTTGACAGGATATATTATACGGAATTGATACGAGAAAGCGATCGAAAGCATTAGACGTGTAAAGCTCCTACCTAAGTTGTTTATTTGTCTCATTTGATAAATTTATTTTTGCAATGAGTTTAGCAAAACTCAAACGTATTCTACTGCCAAAGGAAATTATATTTTCGTTTCGTTCTACTTTAATGTTATTAAATTCGACTAACAGTTGATCGATCGACCTGCTGTCGGAAAAATGTTGTAGTATTGCGGTTTTGATGTCATCCCAAGTGTTAAGATCGTCTCGGGGACATAAAATTTTACTAGCTTTTCCTCTAAATTTTGAAAAAAATTGCGGCTCTTAAAGTAGCCGATGCTTCAGCAAACTGCACGTATCTATTTATAATGCTTTCAACTGTTACAATAAAAATATTTATTTGTGTTTCTTTCCCCTCAAACAATGGGATTGTATCGATATCGATCTTAAAAAGTTGATAATTCATTTTGATTACTATCGGTTGTCAGGCATTGAAATTACAAAATTCCTTTTTTGTGGAATAGAATAAGGTTGGAACATAAATTAATTAATACAATTTGCATCTACAACTTGTTTTCTAATTTGAATTTGTTTATTTAAAAATATTTGAGCTTTGTTCGAATTCAACAAAAAGGGCAATCAATGAATCGACTCACCGGTTGATTTATTTAAACTGGTTTGTTGACCGCCGATGATTTGTGGAGAAGGCTTGATTCACAGAAGGCGACGTTGAATGATCGGCCCGCAGTTCCTGGACTGTCTCGATACTCAGGGAAGCAATGCTGGATGATTCTGTCCACGATTCCTGGAGTCGTTTTGATTATCAGAGAAGCGATGCTGAATGATTTGAATCGGCCCGCAATTTCTGAGATCGGCTGCTTTGCTCCGTGTAATGCGTAAGGGGTCTTGTCGGTTCACGATTTCCTCTTGTTGCGTGAAATTATTTCATAATTTAAAGTAATTTAGAATAATTTCACTATCACGACGACTGCGCCAATTTTGATTTGTCGTTTATTACCGAAACTTTTAATTACATGATGGATAATTTAAGACTAAACTAAACTAGGTTTTTACAATCTGTTTTATAGTAATAAAATGCTTATTGAGCTGTTTATTACAGGTGTGCTTCGAGGAAGGCCACCTGCAGAGTTGCAGAGTTATCAAATCGGAGATTGAGTGTGGGCCGACGGATGTTATAATATATAACAAACAAACAAATAGTACCTTAAGTACCAAGGGCAGGAAAGCACTGTGTGCAGGACGCCGCTGTTTGCCGCCCGAGTAAACGAGGGCGGCAGGCAGCGAAGTGCTGCAAACGCTTTCTTCCCGTGGTGCTTACGACTGTTTTTTGCCTGCCTCTGTAAGATAACAATAACATAATACAACTTTATAACTATTATTTAAAAAAAAATTGTTTGTTGTTTTGTTTAAAACTTCAAGTGTCAATGTTTTTTTAAAGGTTAATAGTTATAAAAATATTTGACAATTTAAACAAATGTAATACAATCACTCTACACTGGATGTCAATAGTTCTGTCTGTAGTATATAATATTATCAAATCAAATATTAAAAAATATCATGTAATAAATTTATTTTATTTTATTACTATAATTACACATTTAAAATAAAAAAATAAAAAACATTTTATAACAAGAATTATTTAAAGGAAGAATAATGCTAATATAAATACTAAATTTTTAAATAAATTAAAAATTTAATATAATTATTTAGTTTGATTTGTAAAGAATGACCATTATTAAAAAAATATATTTATTTAAACAAAACTAATATTAAACACAAATAATGCTTTGTATAAAAAATTGCAAAAAATGTAAATTCAGTTGATACCGTAACAAGTTGTGGTTTGAAAAAAAACTCAAACTTAAAACACTAAATAACTTTAGGACAGTTACTAAATTGATTTGAGTAAAATTGATGTTCATTTGTAATACCATTAGCGCAATCCAAGCTCGTCATTTAATACTTCGTATAATTTACTTTGATTGATAATAATTAATGTTTATAATCCCATTAGCACAATTTGTTATTGAAATTTGTGATGAATTTGATGGGCAATTTATTGATGCTGTATTTTGAGAAACTTGAATGCTTGTTAAATTTGGTTCGGAAATTGTGACCAAGTTTGGTTCGGAAATTTGTAAACCAGAAGTGGACGTAGAAGGAATATTGTTTCGAAACAATTGATCGGCTACATTTTTTTTTATTGTTTACTGAAGCATCTATGTAACCTTCTGCTACTCTAGATGAACGCCAACCGCCATGTTTTTTTTTATAGATAATAAATTTGCTCCTGCACCGGCCAGAAGAGTTGCTGAATTACGGCAAAAACAATGTCCTGTATTTAAATGTACATTAGCAAGGTTTACATATTTGGCAATATTTCCATGGATTTTGCCAAACGTGTTGTTTCCTATTGGTTGTATTGTATATTTTTCATTTTTATAAGTTATAAAAAAGCGATCGTGGAGAATATGTGTTGGTCGTTATGATAAGTAGTTTTTAAAAATATCAATAACATTGCAATTTCAATGTTTTTTTTTTGTAATGGCAAATGTTCCAGGAAATTTGTTTTTCGTATCCGGAATAGAAACAATTATACAGCCATTGTTAATGTTAACATCGAAACTTTCAGATTTGCCAGTTCTATGCTTCGACAAGCACCATATATGCCTAACAACAATGCAACAATGCAACCTACAAACCAATAATATATTGTTTAACATACTGGGTAATTTAAGGTACATACTTTATGCATTAAATAAAATGCATTAGGTGCATCTTTTAAAAACTTCATACACTATTCATATAAACAAATTTTATTAATTATTTATTATAAAATTGTAATTTTGTAGGCCTGAGGATGCCAATAAACATTGGCGAAACGTTGCACTTTATTAAAAAAATAGTTTAGCTATGTTTGTTTTTTAATACTCCATACTTGAAGTGACTTATCATCCCGTTATTCAATTAGAAAAGAGAAAAAAAAAATTATAAGTCGTTATCAATCAAACAATATATATAGATGTAAAACAACTAATATTCCTCCAAAATATATACACGCTGATAGTACTGGCCTCCAAAACGGAGGCAGGTACGAAAAACTGGAGGTAAATACGTTTTGGTGTGTATATCAATTTATTTCAACATAATACAACAACACCTGTGAAAGAAAAGAAAAAACTGATGATGACCTAACCGCCGAAACCGGTCTTAATATATAAAAATAAAATCAGCACAATAAAGTATAAAATTTTTATTAAAATACCCTAACCTCAATTAATGTTATTGTTGCTACCGCTATACTGCACAATGTGGCAAAGGAGGCTGCAGAAGATCTTCCTTCTAATGATTTGTTTTTTAATGTTTAAATAATAATTAATGAATTATATCAAATTATATTAATAATTATAATGGGCAAATTGATCATAATGTAAATGAGGAACGCAACATTGATAGTTTTTGAGTTAGGCGGGACGGGAGAAGTTATTTTTCTAATGAATAAGTAAATTTAATTATTATTGTACCTTTTATTTATGATAATTATTACAATATATATATATATATATATATATATATATATATATATATATATATAGGTAGATGATAATCATTAATAAATCATATTTTTCTTGAATAAACTATTATAATATAAAAAAGATATTTTTATTTTTATTATCACAATATAACGTCACAATTAGTTTCTTTTTAAGTAACGTAAAACAAAAAATAATTTATTACTGCAAAACAAACTTCATATAACAATTTAAGGTTTGTTTTTGAGTAACATAAAACATAAAAATAGTTCTAAATAATTTATTACTGCAAAAACAAACTCCATATCACAATTTGAGTTTGTTTTTCAGTAACATAAAAATAGTTCTAAATAATTTATTACTGCAAAAACAAACTCTATATCACAATTTGAGTTCGTTTTTCAGTAACACAAAACAAACAAAAATTCTAAATAATTTATTACTGCAAAAACAAACCCTATATCACAATTTGAGTTCGTTTTTCTGTAACATAAAACAAAAAAATATTTTTAAATAATTTATTACTGCAAAAACCAAGTCCATATCACAATTAGAGTTTGTTTTTGAATAACACAAAACAAAAAATAGTTCTAAATAATTTATTACTGCAAAAACAAACTCCATATTTTAATTTAAAGTTTGTTTTTGAAGTAACTATAATATAGGGTTTACTATTGCCGTCCGAGAAACTGCTTTACGACGACCAAAAAGTGCTTTAGTTTTGCGAACTGTAACTGAAAAATTTTCACCATTTTTGTAGTGAATTTTAATAATTTCAATGCGTTGTTGAAGCGTGTATCATTCTATTTTTAATAATGGCGTAGTTTTTACTTGTCAAATGTCAATTGACAGCTGCCCAAATAGTCTACTATTCCAAATGAAACTTCTTATTGAAAAACCCTTTACATTAAACACAGTTTAAAAATCCAAACGAGTTAGCAACTAAATGTCTATGGTAGTTTTCGTTACAAGTAACTCCAGTTCTAAATTTATCATTTAGCCACGTTGCTTTTGGTAAATTGTAATCTCCCAGTAGAATTAATTTACTATTAGGAAAGACATCAACAAAAGATTCGACGGAGTAGCAGTGGTCAGCATATTTATCGATAACCGAACGAGGGGGTAAATAAACTGCACCAATTATGTACGACACAAATTTAAAGTTGACAATTACAAACACATGTTCAACACTAAATATGGCGGATGTAGTAATGTACACTTTAGATGACTTCTAATCGCAATTAATACGCCAACTCCGCTTAATTTAGGGATAGTTAAATTAGACCAATCACATCTAAATAGGTTATAGCCAGTTAGTCTTAGTACTGATTCAGTGATGTCTTCAAATAGCCAAGTTTCGGTTAAAACAATAATGTCATAATTTGACAAAGTTACAGCTAACAAAAGTTTTTTTAGTTTGGTTTTTATACCTCCAACGTTTTGGTAGTAAATTGAGAGGCCGTTGGTATTCCTGGAGACTGGTCCAAACTGTTGAGTGGATTTAAGGTCCAAAAATTTCCTGCAGGAGTTGCTGGTTAATTTCTTGGTCGGCCATAGTTAATAAATTTATTGACGGCAATGTTTACCGGCCAAAAGTTTTTAGAAAGAACTAAACCAGCTTGATCGGCTGGAATAGATACTTTAATGCTGCTGTAGTTTTCAGATCTCACTACCAACTCAACAACATCAATCAAAACAAATGGTAGTTTAGCTTTGATATAGTTTGCAATTTCAGTTTTATTTGTTCCACGCTTAAGTTTTGACACATGAACATATGAAGGGGGAACGTAGGCTTGTAGCTGGTCATTGTCTGGACCACATCCAAAAATCGTTGGAGTTTTGTGCTGTACTCTAAGTTTAATTGATTGTGAACTACTAGTAGTGGTAGAAGTACTGGATAGAATTGTTTTTGCCGGTGGCAATTGAATTGAATCAGTATGATAAACAGACCTAATAGAAGCAGGTTCAAGTAGACGGCAAGATTTTAAGTCTAAAATTTCCATATCTTTCTAAGCTATCCTCTCCTCCAAATAAGAAATTTTGTCAGTTAAAAGTTGATTGTTAGAGCGAACTTCATCTAACAATACTTAATACAGCAATGTTTTCTTTGTATAGTTTGCATAGATCAGAATCCGATTTAAAATCAAATAAAACACCACATTGACATTTTTTGTAGCAAATAGCACAACTGTTATGGAAAATAACTCCACAACCACTACAAGTAATTTGAGATTGTGCTATACTGTTACACTTGCAAAGACCAGTCATAGTAAAAAATGTAAATGTAAATATAAATGTGAAAGGGTTGGCAGATTGAATGCATAATTCTCTATAGTTAGTGATATCCTCTTTGGCTTCATATTTAAACAATGGCGTAATATAGCTTTGTTTCCATATTTGAGGAAATTTACATTTTCTTAATTAACTCAAACTTTATACATAGTGAAATTCAATGAAGCATTGGAAAGTAAGTGGAATGGTTTAGCAATAGAATAAATGCAGCATAGATGGAATGCCGTCGGGTCCGGATGCCATTCGTCAAATTTACCATTAAAGTAGTTACCAAAGATACGCGACTAGAGGAAAGCATGAAGGTAGAAGAGAAAGTTGACTTATTGCAGGGAACAGAAACCACTTGGTCAAGACGGAAACTTATCTATACAAAGCCGGAAAGGGAAAACACCTTTTTAAACCCACGTAGAAGAATCCAGATTACATTGATGTAATTCAATCACTGTCGAGCAACCGGTTTAACACTATGCCGTAAACTAAAAATGATGTATACAATTACCATAATCCAGGAACTATGGATAGTAAAATCTAAGATTTGTAGAGTTGGCAAATTTAATGGGAATGTTTTTGCAAATACACACAATGCATTTAAAGCACAATGGTATAATAATTCGGGTTTCAGACAGGCAAAAGACGCAATTATTGCTCTAATTCCCAAAGCGGCCAACTACTTTTTGCGACTATCCTGAAAGAATCTGCAAATTATAACAAGAATTCTAACAAAGCACTTTCAGTTAAATTAACTCATGCATACTATGGGCATTGTATACAACCCGACATACAAAGGAAGTGAAATATAAGACAAAAACTATATACCAGCCCGGCACTCTTATTTGCAAGCGACTTTTTTGTTAGGGTACTGCTGGCTTGACATGGCTAGCATACGAGAAACAATACACAAATTATAAATATGTCTCTTTTGCTTACATAGACGTTAGCAATTAGTATTATTTTATTTAGTGCTACGGTATCTATAGAAAATATTTGGTCTAGTTGACAAATTTACGGCAGTTTCTAAGATCTAGCTATAGTTCCTAATTTTTGTGTTTATTAAACTTTACAAGAGCACAGTACATTTAGATTTTTCTTTAAAGTTCTCAACAGCAGATTTTGGAAGTAACTGGACAGCATTTATTTAACCTACAATTTTGTCAAGAAGCTAACGATAGATTTTTAGCACTTGCAGAAATTTTTATGTAGTAGTCCCTAGTATTTTTTTAGCATTTTTGTATTTTGAATCTAAATCAAGAAATCGGCACATTTAGTACAATTTATTGCTTTGTTGGTCTCTTGATACTATTTAAGTCCTACCAAACAATCAACAATGTTAAAAAACAGCGATTAAAAGATTACCTGTTAGATTATGACAAAAAATAGTTAAATGACGTTTACAACCTAATGCCTGAGCAGCAATACTACCACTAATCTCTACAGAATGTTTTCTTTAAATTGTTATTACTGATGGGGCGTTATCTACGGCCACTAGTAAAAACATTGGTCATTCATTTAGAGTTTTGAGTCAAAATTTAATATTGGACGTTTTTACCCAATTATACCACCACAGGTTTAATAAAAAAAATATAATTTTTTATACAGATATTAAATTAAAGTCACCAAATGTGTCATCGACAACATGAACAATTACATCAACTTTTCAAACATAAAAAAACAATTAGCTATAACACCATGAGCTTGTTTTGTCTTTCTATCTAAGCAAGCAACATTAAGTACTGCATTTGTCTCGTTAAACTTAAGCAGTACACAACGTAGTACAACACAACAACTACACCAAAAACTACTTTACCACTTAAACTTGCACAAATGCCAACACGTCGGCTTTCTCATTTTAACGCACTTTTGAAGTAAGACCATGGCACATATTTGAGGCACACATTTTGCGCACTAACAAAATAGCACAAAAAGAATCCTACTGCAAAAATTTAAAATTTTGACAAACCAATAATAAAATTTATAAGGTTTCAGTTTTGATAATAATTTGTAAATCAAATAAGTTTTTGGATCTTGCCTTTGTTTTTGCACAAGAGTTTTGCAGGAACCTTTTTACATATGAAGCACGAGGTCGTTTCTACCGTCTATGTATAAATTTTCTACTGCTTATAGTTGAATTTATTAAACACGCAAGTAGTTAAATTAACCAAATATAATGATTTAAATAATCAGCTAACTAACTCTATTAAATTAAAAAATACATATTTTTTTGGTAATGTTTTAAGAATTACTAAATGTATATTGTTTACCTAAACACGCTTATTCTTGGGGTAGCCAGCCAATCGAGGTGTTGTGCCCAACACCTCGATTGCCACAGAAAAGACATGTGTATGTTTGGATGCTTATAAGAGATAATGAATCCATTTGAAAAGAACGCTACGCTCTGCATCATCATTGTTGTGGACACATATCCAACTTGTGACCGCCTGGAAGTTGCTAAACTTTTAATATAAAATACTTTTGAGCAGAATAGATGCCGCGTTTGAGAAGAACAAACATAGAATCGTATGACAATTTTGATGTTTGGACTATGTAAGTCCAAAAATGTTCCATTGTATTTACAAAGCAATAATATTCATTAATTATTTTAAAAAAATGAATGACTTATTAAACCATAATAACGTTTGTTTGAAAAGTAATCGGTGTGGTATTTTTTTTTAGAAACTAGCTACCTCATTCGCAGTAGCGTCTGCAAAACTGATAAAAACAGAATGAATTACTGCTTTATCTATAATAATAATAATAATATTAATCCATTTATTCCAGTCGATATACACATTATACATAGGAAAAGTCAATGTCACATAGTAAAATACAATAAAATACACATAAGTTAAAACATATACATATATGGAATAAAAATACAATTTAAAATACATAGAATTATATTATTTAATATGTTCATCAAATTCTTGGACGCTGTAGAAACTGCAATCAAGTATTAATTTCTTTAATTTTTGATTTATATAAAGGCAGTAGCAATAATTTGATGCTTTCGGGAAGTTTATTATAGATTTTGATACCACAATATAGTGGAGAGTTGGCATATTGTGCCGATTTGTGTTGTGGTAGCAGCAGTAACGCTTTGTTCCTAGTAGAATAGTGGTGGTTGTCGGAATTTGTTTTAAAATTATGAATGTTTTTTTTTTTACATATAAAAGTACACGATATATGTATATGCTAGCAAGAGGCATTATATTTAGTTTTTTGAAGTATGGCCTACATGAGACTTGGTGATTTAATCCCATTAAACTGCGGATTATTCGTTTTTGCAGAATAAAAACTCTTGCAATTTCAGTAGAGTTATACCATGTTTCGGTAGCATAGGAAAGTATGGAGTGTACATTTGCAAAATAAAATGACAAAACTACATTTATACTGTTTATTTCTTTAAGTCGCCTAATGCCTATTTTCTAAGTAAGCTTCTTATGACTTATGATGCCATATGATATCAAACATCTAACACGGCCAGACATTTTCTGAAAAAAATGCTATTTAAATATATTATACTAAAGTAAATTGCCAATCAATATTTTCTAAATTGACTTTTAATTCGTTCCTTTTGATAGTAAAATATTATCTAGTTAAAGAATGACATTAGTCAACCAAAAATATTTTTTTAATTTATAACGTCAGTTAAAAATATTCCACTGTGAGAGGCTATATATCTAAGATTAAAAAAATGTAACAAACTGATCTACTGTTGCAGATAAATTTCAGAACTTCACTTCACTAAATTTCTCTGTAAACAAAAATTGTATATTAGTTGATTATTAAGTCAAATCAAATGAAAACTGGTATTTATTTACAAAAAAATACTTCTATAATTATTTTTGTTGTTTGATTTTTTAATTAACTCCAACTTTATACATAGTGAATATTATGTATCAGGTTGTTTTTGTTTGACCGCATTTTTTTAAATTATCAAACATTTGTTAGAAGTTAGAATTTTATAGTAGTGGACATATGTGGTATTAAAGAGTTATCAAAAATATTATATAATTGTTATTAACAAACAATCATTGGCCTTAATTTCTTTCAGAATGCACAAGACAATAACATGTTGAAAAACATGTTTATGTTAAAATTAGACTAATTAGATCAATTAAACACAGGTTAAACTAAGATACAATTAAAGTTTTGCAAAAAAAAACTGTACACATTTAAAAGTGATATTGATACAGGCTTCTTTAATCTTCTAAATTAACGGTTCCGTATATTTTTTGTGAGGATACTAAAATAACATATAAAAAGCACTAATAAGCCAATGGTAAACAATAACGTTTAAAATAAAATATTTATAGAAAATGTGCAAAGACTTCGCCAATGTTATATTTTAAGTAATATTATAAACTGAATAAATGCGTTCACGATTCCGCCTAAGAAGCTGCCGGCTGGTTACCTGAAACGAACAAGTATATTTTACAATTTAACAATTTAAGGTAGGCAACCAAGATAGCTGACGGGAGTTATTGGGTGGTAACGTATGCAACCCAATATACACTCTAGAAATTTTGGCGGCCTAACGTTGTTATTTGGGTGATTAAATTTTATTTTTGATTCTCACACTAATTAAGTTAGTGTGGGGGTGTTAATGGTTAGTTTCTATATCTTAATTAATTTATGTTAGTGTTGGTTATGAGATAAGTGAATGGTTGACACTTACCATTTCAGTCGATTCCGACGAATTATACGGGCTGCTTCTGCCTCTGGGGGCCTGTCTTGGCACGGGTTCTAGAATAACAAATTATTAGTGTGTATGTTGGTATGTTGTTAATAAGAAATAGGTGGAATTTCGTGTTGTTAATATGGGCAATTACGAGTAGGGTTATTTTTCTCTCGTAGTATGATCGAAACTAGTTTTGGAATTAATATTAAGGGTAAATGTTGTGAGATCTTACTCGGGAAAGGCTTTATTGCTATGCAGGTAATGAGGGGAATATTTTATGGGATTTTATGATTAGTTGTTTGGTTCGTTATGGGTTGTAGGTTATGTGAATTATGTTTACAATTTGACTAAGCGATTGGAAATTAGGAGAAGTGATTTCTAAGATTCACAGTATTAGTGTAGTGTGGTAACATGCTTATACTTACTCAGATTCAGTAATTCGATAATCCATTCTATTGTTGACACTTCACTGTCACCCACCATTTGACACTTGGGAGAATGTTGCGAACGCAGTTGGCAACACTGACGCTTGGTTGAGGGTGTCGGTGAAAATTTGACATGGGGGTTCTCTTTCACTTCCGGTCTTCGAGGTGTGTGGGTGCATGTGCGGCTGAACGTTAATACCGAAAAGAGGTATATCCTCGCGGCATATAGCCGGTTAATGGTATCGTTCTAGCCAAGTTTTAGTGTAGTGGTTTATGTGCCTATAATCGACCTCACCGCGTTGCGGATGTTTAGCCTCCCACACCTCGTGGCCATCTTATTAGAAGTGCTGTAACTTCCACCTCGCCATGTCTCAGGTATTTATTATCATTTACTTCTTTCCTAGGTTAATGGTCAGATTTGTTGGGTGTCATTTATCACGAGTGTGGTTTTCAGGTTAACTTACTTGGTGAAAAATAGACGGGTCAAGAAGATCTTGCCGTTTGCAGCAATCTGGTCGTAAGGGAAGATCTGGATGGACCGTATGGGTACACAATATCTACACAAATATCTCTATACATATCTACATATATATATATATAAGCTGGGGGTTGTGAAAACCACCCGACCTTCTCAATCATTCCTGAGTGGCTGGATGAATTAGGTGAATTATTCCGGAGAAGCTGGAGTTTGCAGATTTGCAGAGAGGAACTACGCAGGAAACAAGGCTTGATTTATATACATTATTTCTGCATAATTATTTTGTTTTTAAAAGTAGTGGTGCCTCACACCGATCCAACGTACGTCTTATGACGTTTACCATATTTAATGTTTACTAATCTATTTGGGTATTGCTTTCAAAAGCGTACCATTATTATTATTGTTTTATTTAAATTTGTTGTCACTAACATCTGCAACCTAGTGCAAGATTCTCGCTCGCTATAATTTGTTTATTTCTTTAATTACTGATAAACTGGGGGTGAACGGAGGGGGCTCGTAGCGCTGCGCGACGCCGCGGACAACTCCGGTAATAATCATAGTAGACTACGTGTTAACCAAGAATTACTTTCGGGAGCTTGCATAGGGGGTTAACGGTGACCCTAATTATTTGTTTTCGACGTAATGAAATGTTTTATATTTTAATAACCAATAAATTTTGGCCTGACCGACCGCAGACTTGTTATTCTTGTTCTTTCTTTCTTTTTCTTTTTTTTGTGTTGGGGAAGGGGAATTATTTCTAGGTACGATTGTGGGTTCGAGCTTCTCCCACGGAGCACGGTGGCGCCGAGCGGACTCAAGAGATTAAGCTCGTGGCGCTCACACTAACACCCGCCCGTCTTCGCTGAGCTGGCAGGCAATTTGCTCTGTTGAACCACCAATCAGGCTCCTAATCTGACCCCACCCGGAAGTGGGAATCAACGCCACAAATGATAAATAAAAACAAAGTTTATCGAAACTTTCATATTTACATACAATATTTGTAAATGTATTTACTATGTTTTGTATAGAAAACAAAAAAGTATCTAAAAACACCTTAGTAGCTTAGTAGTTTTCCAACTGTTTGTTCTTGCTTTCTGTAGCGCAAATTACGTATTATATGTTTTATTTAAACATTAAAATAATACCAAAAATAATAGTTAGGAAAAAATAAAAAAAAAGTATATGCAATTTTCATTTAATGTTGCGACAACAACAAACATTTTTAAATCATTTAAAACAAACAGAAATAGAGACAATAGCAGGTATGACATAATAGTTTAGTTATAATAAGTACACAAATTTTTATAATTTTTGGGTAATTTCCAAATCAATCCCACATACACATCCTGAATTAGACAGTCAATTGGGAAAACCATTCCACGCAAATCTTTAGCAATTTCTTGGAATTCTATGGATGTTATAACACTGTTAGTCAAAACTCTATTTTTTTCTTTTTTAATGACCTCAAATAACTTCCAAAGAGCATCGGACTCATTTAACGATGCTATCCATGCATCTTTTAGTATATCCACAGTAATAATTTGAGACAATTCGGCAAAATATTTCCCAAAGTCTTTTGTGTAGTTTCCATGTTGATTTGTCTTTATACTTTTTCCAATATTGGAAAACACATTCAATTCAGCTTCAACATCAAATCCAGTATCTTGTTTAAGATTAAGCAACAGATTCTTGACAGGTTCTGAATTTAATAATGCATTCTCCTTGGATTTCCAGTCGTCACTTTGTATGTAATTTATAGCGGCTATAAATCCATTATCAAATTGTAAATGGTATATAGAAACAACATATATTTTATACAGTGGAAGTCTTAGAACAAAATCCATAAGACCCTTTTGGTAATAACTGGTGTAGTCCTCTATTGGTGATTGAAAAGCGACATTTGCAGAAACTGCAAAACCGATAAGGCCAAGCAATAAAATTTCTTTTAACTAAAAATATAAAAATAAACATTTATTAATAAATAAAATGTGCTAAAATTATATTAAATAATACATTATGCATAACTGTAATTGATTTATTAATTTAAAAACTTAAAAACCTATTCTACAATATTATAACTTTAAAATTAATTTAAAAATATTAAATAACCTACTTTTATCATAATTGTCTTTAATAAAAACACCAAATATTATACTATAATTAAAGCAATTACAAAGCAATTGTAAAAATATAAAATTAATTTATTGGACTTACCATTGTGAACACTTAACTTCACAGCTCACCACGAATACTAAATTGAACGCTCTATGTCGCTGATTTATATACTTTGATTTTATAAACAATCTTTATCATTAAGTTTATTCTTTAGTAGCGTATGTGTTCTGTATAATATTGCCTTTGCTGTTTACTTCAAACATTATTCACCTGCAAATTATTTATTTGATAAACATTCCTGGATGTTTTGATTAGCATGTATATGATACAGGTTGATTGTATAAAACAAAGATAATTGCAAATTAATACCAGAATTTCTTAGTATTTTATTGGATACTTTTCTATGTTATCTATGTTATCAAACTAATAATATAATTTATTTTTTTTATTGCATTTTTGTATAATGTTTCAAATAACAAATATATGAATGTTTGTAATTAGATTTACATACAGAAATAAACAAAACAAAACTGCAACACGAAGTACAAGAAGACTTAAATAAAATTAATGGCTGGTATAATAAAAACCTGTTAACAATTAATGAACATAAAACAAATTTTATGTTAATATCAGTAGAAAAAAGAAATAACAACATCTTGCTATCTATAAATAACAAACAATTATGCGAAGTCTCGCATACAAAATATCTTGGAATTACAATTACCAATAATTTAAAATGGGACAAACACATACAAAACCTTATAAGAAAAAACACGATAGCTATTGGAGCCCTATACAAACTGAGCAACCTAACTACACAAAAAACAAGAAATATTATCTATAATGCTATGTTTAGCTCACAAACTAATTACATGATGACCGTATGGTCACAAACCAACATAAGAAACATAGACAAGCTACAACGACAACAAAACAAGGCAATAAAAACACTATATCAAATGGACAAACTAACACCTTCAAATGAAATTCACAAAAAAACAAACCAACTTACAATAAAAAACAAAATCTCACAACAATGTATTATTTTAATAAAAAAGATACAACTTGGTCTAACTAAAACAGAATTAAAACTAACAACTAGAAAAGAAATTCATACACACAACACACGAAGAAAAGGACACTTAAACATGGAAGTAAACCGAACAACATCAAAAAACCAAAGTATAACTGTCAAAGGCATTAAAGAATTCAATAATATACCAGAAGAAATTAAAAATATAGGCAACATAAATAATTTTAAAATTAAACTAAAAGAATATCTGATGAAAAAACAAATATAAAAGTTAAAACTACTAACACACATCATAACACCACACGATGAGACAAAAAAAATTCCAATACCAGGCCACAGGATTCCTTACGGATGGATGGGTACTGCAGGAATGTTATATTTATATGAAAACTTTTTTTTTAACAATTTTGTATATATTCATATGTATGTATAAATAATTTTAATAAATGTATTAAAAAAAAAAAAAAGAAAATATTTTTTGTTTTTGACTTGTGTAAAACTATTGTTCTAATGAACAGTTATCGCCTAAAAAAAATTAAAATTAGTTATGACGAAATAAAAAATGCAAATACCAGAACTATTGAAACAATATTTTCTATACAATCACAGATGTCCCTTGTTTGATCAGATATTTAGGAACCAATGCAGCAAATGTGTTCTATTAAAGAAATGTAGCATATTAGCAACGATTAAATTGAGTAGGTAATATTATACACATTACAAAAATCAAACGGTAGCTTTGTCCGTGTCACTCGGAATGCTATAGCCGCGTTATGATAAAGAGATAATAAATTGCATATAATATAAAAAGCATCAGTGTTGTATAAAAATATGAGATTAGAGGTCGACGTTTTCAATTTTGTCAAAACCCGGCCTGGTACAAAACTCAGCTCAACGCCTAACACAACCCGGCCCAAAGCTAAGTATATGATTAATAAAATATTTTGTTAAAACCCAATCCGGCCCAAAACTTGTCCTACTCTCAGGTTCAAAATCTGGGCCCGGTTCAAATCCCAACTCGGCGGTCCAAAGCCAAGTATATTATTAATAAAATATATAATATATACATATAGATAAAACTAAAAAACAAACTCTTATTTTAAAATTATAAATTTTAAGTAATAGACATCTAAAAGAATGGAGTTGACTAAAATAAACCACAGTAACTGTTTTATTTAATTTTCTATCCAAAGGAATAGTCATTGCATAAAAAGAAAATTAAAAGCGGCTATTACTTATAATAAAAAACGCAAAAACCAACACTATTAAAAAAAACAATGTTTTCTATTCAATCACAGGAATTATGGTTTTCCAATAATTAATGTACACACTTTTTAATTTCAATGTAATATTTTATTTATTATTGAAATAACATTAAATATTAAATGACAATACAGGTCATAACCCGATAAAGATCTAGTTTTTAACTGACTAATTCTAATACGTGCTTCTACATTTATATAAATCAATTTGCTGAGCTAAGCAGCAGGTGGCTGGTGTTGTTACATTTCTCGGTAGACGCTTTCTTATCAGGAAGAGTCTGGTTTCGCTGGCGCAACCGTAATTCCTCCATCGCTAGTCTGAAGAATCTTCTCAAGGTTTTTCAACGATAAATTTTGTCGGGACAGGAAGTGATGAACCCGTTTCCTCTTCTTGATTATCATGTAGACCGCCGGCATTATCAAGATGACCAAAATAATGATGATTGTCCAATTGATAACAGTTACAACAGGATGTAAGTGTAGCGGCTGTATTGGTTTCAGATCGATATCCTCGGGTAGTTTTATGACTTCTAGGCTCGCATGGTGGGTTGGTATCAAGGGATGCAAAAAGACGTTAGGAACATGAATGTTGATGGTTTCATTAACATTGTACAATTTGCCATTAATTAGCAAAGGACATTTGTTGGTAAAAATGGCGGTGTTGCAATCTGGTTGTATTTCCTCTTTGGTACAGTAGTTGATAACTTCCAAGTGATTAGAACTTGCAAGGACAGTGTTGTCTTGAAGTTGGTAACTAATGTTGTCTTGAAATCTGGAAGTCAAACATTGTAGAGGCTTTTCACAAATATATTTTTCAGGTTGATGTTGTATGCATTCTTTGAACCATAACTCATTTGACCAAAATGTTGCAGGTGGTATTATCATTAGTTTATCAGCATTGGGGATAGGCAATATTTTGAACAAAGGACATGATTTTTGGTTTAAAATGGGAATTTTAAGCATAACGATCATTCTCTTATGAGTGGAAATGATAATTGATTTACTGTATTGCAATAAATTATAAGGATGTTCTTCTGAAACGACAAGCTGCTTTGGAATGTAATATTTTAATAATTCTTTTTCAATGTTAATTATCTCTGATAGTGAAATTAATTCAATATTAGTTAATTCCATTCTTGCAAAGCTAATGGTACGAATAAGACTAAGAAGGAATGAATTTATATTTTCAATATTTTGCATTGCATATTGAATTTGAAAGAAAGCTTCAAAATTTGCTTCTAAAAGAACTTCAAAATTATTGTTAAAGTTAGTAATAAATGTTTTAAAACGTTCTTGGGTTTCATTTGCAATAGAAATCAAGTGATTCGTTTTGAAAACTAAATCATTGGTTGTATCTGATATAAGATGAATATTTTGATTAATTAATTGCCGATCATTTTCGTCCATATTTCCTGTTACAAATTTTATTGCAGAGCCTAGAAAATTAGCTAGACCTCGTTTCGAACGTTGCGACATTAATTTATGAAGATTTTGAATATAGTTTCATTAACCAAATGATTGTATATAGAATGATAATCATTTCTTTTTAAGTGAACGTTATTCAAGGTATTTTCTATAAGGTGTAAATCGATGGTAGGTATTATTCGATGACAATGATCAAGTTCCTGTTGGTTACCAATTGCATCCTGAAAGTATCCGTTATTTGGATAACATTTGAACTGCAGTGCGATGGTTATTCTGCAACAACCAGAATTTTGTTTACTTTTGTTTTCTTATGCGTTTTATTGATTTTATATTACAAGTGGTAGTTCGATTTTTTGACGACTTACCAGTAACTTTGTTACCTTCCTGCTTAAAAATTTCTATTTTTTTGAAAGAAGGGTGATCTTTAGTACGAGCAGTTAATCTTGCATATGCAACAGGGTTTGAGGTGGATGGTTGTTCAGAATCTATTAACTGAGGTGTTTTGTCAGTACGACATTTATTTACGTTTTGCAAAATGTGCTCTGCACGTTGTTTAGATTTGTTGTAGACATGATCTATAAAAGGAAGTATCTCGTTTTTTCGATTTTGATTGTATTGTTCATACAACGTTAAGTTGTTATCAAAGTTTATCTCATGAGCATACGGACCATATATCAAAGAAAATGGTGAAAATCCAGTGCTCGAATGAATTGACTGATTATATATAGTTACAATAGATGTCATAAGTTCAGGAATAGATTCTTTTGGATTAGTTTCTTTCATTATCCGTAATTTCTCTATTATTGTTGAATGTAGTCTTTCAACAGGAGAATTGGAGTTTGGGTTTCTTGCAGTTGTAAAATGCAATTGTATTTTATGAAGTTTGCAAAACTCGTTAAGTACGTTATTTGAGAATTCAGTGCCTTGGTCGCAGACCAGGGTCTGTGGGTAATTATGATGTGAAAAGTAATGCCTTAGTTTGGAAAGAATCTCAATTGCGATTTTTGAAGAAAGATGATAACATTGGGCATATTTGGTAAATGGATCAATAATAGTAAGGAAACTATGTTTACATACATACAGAATATACGTCCATATGAAGGGTTTTGAATGGCTGTGTTGGCAACATAGGACCTTGAAATGGAATTTTATAAGGATACCTATCATATTTGTTTGTGAGACATAGTTCACATTTATTGATGTAATTCATTATTGAATCTTTTAAATTGGGCCAATAGTACTTTAGTTTAAGTTGAGCATATGTTTCGTTAATACCGTTATGATTAGATGTATGATACTCTTCTAAAATCTTTTGTTGATTATCTTCGTCAATAACATCTTCTAACTTATCTTTACATAAGATTAGTTTTAGTGATATAGTAAAGAGAGTATTGAGAATTTTTTTAAGTATTGGGCGTACTTTCTTAGGTTGGTACAAATAAATCTGGTACGTTTTATTAGGATCAATAGTTTCTTTTAGTTGAGATTTCAACTGAATTTCTAAATCTGGTTCATGTATGCAAATAGTATGACTAATTTTGTTTTTGAATCTTTTAACAACAGAATGGGCTTGTATTGTAGAAACATGTATAAAAAGCTGTTGGTTGAATTTGTTAATAGGTTCATCTGAAATGGGAAGTTCAGCAGAAGTATTATCGACTCGTGAATGAACAGTACTTTTACCTGTTTCTGGAATTTCTAAATTTTGAGTTTGTTCGGAATCCTGAACGTTGTCTATAAGATCTTGACAATCGTCAAGGTTGAAATCATCGGTTTCATCTACTTGCGGCATCAAAGAGTCACTATCTTCAGTGTTGTTAATTTCAATGCGAGATAGTGCATCAGCAACAACATTTTCTTTGCCTTTTTTGTACTGAATTGTATAATCAAACTCGTCGAGTTTTATTTTCCAACGGATTAAACGTGAATTTGGTGTCTTTAGTTTAGAAAGCCAAACTAGCTGATTGTGATCTGTTTCAATAGTGAAATGTTTACCAAACAAGTATGGTCGAAAATATTTTGTAGAAGCAATTATGGCTAAGAGTTCCTTCTCGATAGTGGAGTAATTGCGTTCGGCGGAGTTAAGGACTCTTGAATAATATGCTACTGGTCTATTTTCTTGGGTAAGAACAGAACCTACAGCAATATCTGAAGCATCTGTGGTTAGACAAAAAGGCTTGTTAAAGTCAGGGTATTGTAGTATGGGAGAGTGGTCATTAGAAGCTTACAATTTTCAAACGCTTCAATGTACTTAGGATCCTTTATATCAATTTTTTCGTTTTTTCTTGTGCATTTAGAAATTGGGTAAGTAATTTTTGAAAAAGAAGGGATATATCTTCTGTAGTAGCCTATCAGTCCTAAGAAAGATTTAATCTCTTTAACCGTCTTTGGAATGGGATACTTTTGGATCGCCGATATCTTTCTAGGATTTGGTTCAAGACCATTATTAGTGACGACATGGCCTAAGAATTCTACCTTCTTTGTTAGAAATTCCGACTTTTCGGGTTGAATTTTCAACTTTGCTTTACGTAGACATTCAAAAATTAATTTGACATCATTTATATGTTCTTGAAGGCTTTTAGAAAATATGATTACGTCGTCCATGTATACAAAACAACGTTTGTAGAGATGTTCGCGAAGGATTTCGTCCATCATTCGTTGGAATGTAGATGGAGCATTTTTTAGGCCAAATGGCATACGAACGTACTCGTAATGACCATTATTAACCGAAAAAGCTGTTTTTTGAATGGAATCTTTATGGGGATTTGATGAAATCCTTGTGCTAAGTCAAGACAAGTAAAATAAGTACATCTACCTAGATTGTCAAGAATCTCATTAATTCTGGGCAATGGGTATTTGTCCTCAATTGTTTTAGTATTTAAATTACGGTAATCAATTACCATGCGGTACTTCCGTTTACCGGAAGCATCTAATTTTTTCGGTACAATCCACACTGGAGAAGAGTATGGAGATATAAAAGGTCTAATAATTTCGTTATCAAGTAACTTTTGAATTTGTCTAGAAATTTCCTTTTGCATAGCAGGTGGATGTCTAAATGTTCGAGTATAAGTAGGAATATCTGAAGTAGTTGCAATATTATGAGTGACTGATGTTGTAGCCGTTAAAGTTTGAGATTCATTATAAAAAATTTCAGAATAGGATTTGCAAAGTTTAATGATGGCTCCTTTTTCTTGCAAATTAAGGTGTTTTAACCTTAGTTGTGGTATGTCCATAGGTGTTTTGTTAATGGGAGTATGGTCAAAGTTATAAAGTTCAAGAGGAGCTACTGAAAGAGGTTTATAAAAAACAATATTATTAGTATGGGGAATTTCTACAAAACTATTGGTTGCAGTATGTATTGATTCAGGAACTACAACTTCATAATTATTTATAATTGCTGGTAATAATACATCTCCTTGAGGAACAGAAACTGGAATTTTGGTTACACTTTGTTTGAAATATTTAAATTTTATTGGTATATTATTGATGATTAATGTATTAGTTTTATAGTCAATATTTCCATTTAATGATTTTAAATCAGAAGATGAAATCAAAGCGTCATATTGCGAGTGCCAATCAATCACTCTAAATCGAAATTTAAAAGGAATATCAAATGACTGCAGAATTGGGAAACATAAATTTCTATCATCAGTATAGGTCCTAGTTAGTGACCGAATTGAGAATTTTTCTCTAAAAAAATATTGATTAAAAAACATTGAAGCGGCTTTAGGGGTAATCACTGAATCAGTGGCACCAGTATCAATTAATATTTTAATATTTAAATCCGGGATTATAAAATATGGTAACTTGGGAAGATTCATCAAGTTATTTAAGTCTACGTGACAGGTTTGTGGAGGCTTGTGTCCTGAAAATTTTGATCGTATTTACAATCGCTATTTTCATAATTTTGTTCTAATGATTGATTGTTTTGTTCATCATATTCACCTTGAAACATGCTTGCCTGAGCATAATATTGATCTGGTTGTTGATAATCAGATGAATAGTCATCTGTATCTTGATAATTATAAAATGTGTTATAATTAGAATTACCTTGTTCAATATTATGATGGTTAAATGGGCCATTCGATCTTTTAGATTGAATAGTTTATGTTGACATGGGTGTAGGTTGAGAGAAATTTTGAGGTCTCTGTTGTTGATTATTAAAATTGGCAAAATTTTGTTTATTTTGAAAATTTTGATTATTTTGAAAATTTTGTTTATTTTGAAAATTTTGTCTTTGAGGATTAAATAAATTTCCGTTTCGATTTTGATTCTGATTAAAAGGAATGAATTTATGATTAAATCCTTGAGTCATCTTATTAACATTTTGTTGTTGAAAGTTTTGTTTATTTAAATTTGATTGATTGTTATTTAAATTTAAATTTTTTCGATGTGCCATCAAATTGTCATAATCGGAACATTTTTTTAAACAATCCTCCAGTGTATTTGGGGAACTATTGCAAAGAAGATCTCTATAAGGTTGCAAAGTGCCTGTTTTAAATGTTATTAAAGTTTTTTCGGTATATAGACATGTTTTTCTTCATTTTTTATACGAACAAATTGAAGGAGTTCATTTAATTTTATGTTTAAACGTATGTAATATTCATTACACGTTTCGCTCGGCTTCTGGATACAAGTACAAAGCAATCGTTCAAGTGTATTTTCCGAACGTGTTTCGCCGAATTTACTAATTAAATGTGTTTTTATATTAAGCTAAGTATCAAATGTATCAGGAATAAATTGATCAAGATTGTTGGATATAATAAAATCCTTTGGTAAACCACGAAGTTTATTAAGTATATATAAATTAAATAAATGCAACTGTGCATTATTACACATTGCGAACGTCGTCGGAAAGAGTTGTGTAATTTTATTGACGGTTGTAATAAAATCCGTAAGATTACCTTTATCATGACTGTATTGAGGAATGGTTTGGCAGAATAATTTAAGTTCTTCATTACTAATTGCAGTCATGTTTAATTTAATATTAATAAGATTGTTGCTTAAATTTGGTGTGGATGCAGAAGAATCTTGAATTCTAATATTTTTTATTGATTTAATTAAATGATCAATTTCAAGATCAAATAAATTACCAATATATATATTACTTCTTGTTCTTTATCAAAACTAACTGACATCAAAAAATCATACACTTGAGCAGAGATAATAAAATTATAATTTTTTAATTATTATATATTTATAAAATCAAATCTAAATTTGTCTTATTCAGAGGACATAATAATGAATTGAATTAATCAATTGCGTCACAAAGATACAGAATCAAATTGTAAATCGTTATACTTATATTAAGGATATGTTGAAGGGATTACTGGACTTACTGGATAATTCTGAATATTATTCCGGTAACTTTCATCGCTTCCTTGGCAATCAGAACGTACTCCGTGTCGGTGGATTTATCCTCGATGGATGCGGTCCAACGCCCTTTCGGATCTGGCTTGCTGATGGAATCTTCTCGAATTATGTCCTTGTGTCCTTTTGATTCTTCGTAAATTGTAAAAACAATCCGTTTCATTTATTGAACCGTCGAAGAATCCTGTTCGCAGCGCCAATTATGGTTTTCCAATAATTAATGTACACACTTTTTAATTTCAATGTAATATTTTATTTATTATTGAAATAACATTAAATATTAAATGACAATACAGGTCATAACCCGATGAAGATCTAGTTTTTAACTGACTAATTCTAATACGTGCTTCTACATTTATATAAATCAATTTGCTGAGCTAAGCAGCAGGTGGCTGGTGTTGTTACATTTCTCGGTAGACGCTTTCTTATCAGGAAGAGTCTGGTTTCGCTGGCGCGACCGTAATTCAGGTGTCCCGTGTTCGGATATTTGGACACTAATGCTATTAAAGAAATTTAAAAAAGCATATTAGAAACAATTAAATCAAGTAAATAATTTGATGCACAGTACGCAAATTAAAGAAAAGTTTACGGACCCGGGACGGGTTGCAATGCCCGTTTTGTTTCATGTTTTGTTTCTTTTCTATTCGCGCTAGCCCGCAGGTTTTATTGCAATGTATGCTATTTTTTAAGTATTGTTACGTGCCCAAAACCCTGACCGGGAACAAAGCCAAGTCAGCTGCGATGCTTTAGTCATTCATTTGAATTTGCTTGTTTTAATTTTTAAAATGTATAAGTATAGTATAGCTTATTACAACGTTGCCAATGTTTGGTTTGAAAACGTCGGTATGGCATGGCTGGTCTGATAACGTCATGTAGTGTGTATACAAATATGACGAGCGCGCCCTCGTCTGCCATATTCAGTGAACTAAATTTGTATGTGTTGACATATTTGATATACGTTTTCAGTCCCAAAATAATTTTGGTGTTGTTTTGTCTACTGAAAACGTTGTCAGACCCAAAACCGGGCCTGAGAACGTCGGATTTGGTCTGGGAACGTCGGTAGTATATAGCAAATTGGGTTTGTATAGGCGGTTTAACAAATATATATATATATATATATATATATATATATATATATATATATATATATATATATATTATTGAAGTTTAACGACTTTTCTTTAATATTTGTTAAAAAAGTTAACGGGTTGAAATTCTTTTAAAATTTTAAATATAATAAAATACAAAAAATAATTATATATTTTATATATTTAAATAAGTGGCGACGTTTTGTTATTAACTTTATCAGTTATCATTAACATCGCTATCTTTGCCTTGAAGAAGAAGGAATAATTCTCCGAAATATTGGCTTTTGATTAAATGATGGTATGAAGTGAATATTGATTGTAATTTGGCCGCATACCCGATAGCTCTTTCTTTCTATATACAGGTTGTCCGGAAAATACGTGTACAACGTTTGACGACAGACTCCTGACGTCAAAATAGGTCGATCTAAGCCGACTTAGTTATATCCAAAATTGTCTCGTTTAGCCGGTAGAGGGCGTAAAAAAAAACAAAAGTATAACAAAGTTGAAAGTATCTATTGTAAGAAACTAAGTAAAACAAAAACATTACTTAAGCAAATGTGTAAAATGACCGCCATCTTGCTGAATACACTTATTAACACTCTTTAAAAAATGATATTGGACCCTATCTAATGTCTCGGGATTATTAAAATGGTTGCCTGCATTTAAAATCCGCTGCAATAAATCATCGCGAGTGTTTACCGGAGTCTTGTAAACTTCTGTTTTAATAGCGCCCCACAAAAAGAAGTCACACATATTTAACTCAGGAGAACGTGGTGGCCATTTTACTGGTGAATCATTGCCTCTTCCAATCCATCGGTTGGGGATATTGATGACGTAAGTATTGCCGAACGGCAACGGAAAAATGGGGCGGGGCACCATCATGCATATACCACATTTCCCTCCGAAGTAAAAGAGGCAAATTCTCCAGAAGAATTGGAAATGTGTCTTGCAAAAAAATTAAATAAATATTTCCATCTAACCTGTCTGGAATAACAATGGGACCAATAAGGTAGTGATCAATAATACCTGCCCAAATATTAATTTTAAATTGATGCTGATGATGTGCAACTTTAATGGCATGTGGATTTTCATCGGAATAAATATGTTCGTTGTGCAGATTGGTTACCCCAGATCTTGTAAAGCATGCCTCGTCAGTAAACATAATTTTTCTACAAAAATTTGGAACAAAGATTCTTTTGTTTCTAATAAATTGACAAAATGTAAGCCGCATGGGGGGATCAGTCGGTAAAAGTTCCTGGACTTTTTGTATGTGGTAAGGATGTAATAACTGTTCTCTTAAAACCTCATTGACAATCGTTTTAGGAACATTTAACTCACGTTCTAAGAGACGGGTACTGGTACTTGGTTCTTCTTCAACTCTTTCCAGAATCATCTCTTCTGTTTCCACAGTTTGAGTTGTTCGCATACGACCCCTGCCTTCAAACTTTTTCTCAAAACTGCCCGTTTCCCGAAGATGACGCTCAATATTGGCAAATGTTTGGTGGTTTGGTATTCGACGGTTAGGAAACCTCTCCATGTAAACCCTAACACTCTGACGCCCATTTCCTTGACAAAACCCGTATACCAGGAGCATGTTAACTTTCTGAGAGTTTGTATAATTTTCCATTTTTAATGGTAAAATGAACTTGTAATTCAAGAATGTTGATCTATACTTGAGTAAATTTCATAGACTGGTGACAATTTGTCAATAATTGTCAAATTATTAAACGCCATAGCAACAAGGTCACTTAAAAAATTATTGTTACAAGTAATTTCTTTTTAATATTTACAAATTTTTGACGCCCTCTACCGGCTAAACGAGACAATTTTGGATATAACTAAGTCGGCTTAGATCGACCTATTTTGACGTCAGAGATTTAATTTAATTTAAAAATAAATTTTGATTCTATATTAAAATTTTAATTGAAAATCAAAAACAATGTATAATTCAACTTTTCAAGTTAGAAAATGAGTATATATTCTTTAAAGATTAAATATGGTATTAATTAGTTAAATCAAGACGTATAATGAAATTGAAATTTAGCTATGTGCGGTTCAAGAAGACTGGCGTATAATAATTTATTTGTGTCATTTAGGGCCGATCTTTCAATATTAGTTTAAACTATGAAACTAGTTTAAACTATGTTTGTACATATTTACGCAACTTTCAATAACGAGTTAAACCATAAACGCCGTTTTATCATGGCTGAACCTGATCTCACTAGCTTGACCGTTTAAACCACAGGAAACTGTTTTATTTCGACGGCGCATGCACGAATACGCCCAGATTAGGAATTGTTTTGATGTTTTTTGTAATAACCTCAAATATTGTTTATGTCGCTCGCATTAATCATGTTTGAAAATATTGATAATATTCTTAATGATGATTTTTGTTTGATGATGATGATAATACTGATCCGGACGAAGATACTTTATCATACATACGGAGAATAAATGTAGAAAGAAAACAACGAATTGTGAGAAGCCGACCAAATCATTTTCAGTTATGGAATGACGACAAATTTTTTCAACGTTTTCGTCTTTCAAAAAAAACCATTTTATATATTATAAGTATAATGGAACATAAAATATGTTCACTAACAACTAGGTAAGAATAATTTTATATAATTATTTCAATGATTAATATTATTATTGTTTAGAAATGAAGCTCTTTCCCCTTCAATAATGGTGTTGATGGTATTAAGATTTTATGCAACGGGGTCTTTTTTAATTGCCATCGGAGACTTTTTTGGAGTGCATAAAAGTACTGCAACCAAAATAGTACACGTGATTTCAGATGCCATTGCTAAATTGCGTCCACATTTTATTAAATTTTCAACAGAAGATAAAGAAATACAATTTGTGAGGCAACAGTTTTTTAATATTGCTCGATTTCCACGTTGTGCTATATATTGCACACATGATAAAATCCAGTCACCGGGAGGAAACGATGCAAAGGTGTATAGAAACAAAAAACAGTTTTTTATTAATTAACGTCTAGACAATATGGTATCGATTTAAAAATGTTTGATATTGTGTTTCGCTGGCCTGGATCATCTCACGATTCAACCATTTTTAACAATAGTTGTATTCGAGGACGTTTTGAAAAAGGTGAAATGAGGGATAGCTTAATAGTTGGAGATAGTGGCTGTCCTATAAGAAATTTTTTAATTACACCTCTTGCCAAACGTAATCCTGTAGAACGGTGCCACGGAATATGGAAACGTAGATTCGTATCCTCGCAACAGGAATAGAGTAAAAGTAGATACGATTGAAGTAATAATTGTTGCTACCGCAGTGCTTCACAATATTGCCTGTGAAATGCGTGATAAAGTTCCTCCGATAGAAAATGATGTTGAAGAAGAAATTAATTTTATTAACAATATGCCAGCCGATCATGGGATTGTTCCAGTCGTAAATAACATAACAAAGATGAATCTTATAAATGAATATTTTGCCCACCATTAAATACGATTACCATACATACTGTTTTTTTATTTCTTGCTAACCATACCTTTAACTGAAAGTGCTATAGGTTAATAAATACAAATGTGCGTACAAAACTAAATATATATTTTATAAAAATATCACATAAAATGAACAAAAATATAATTCTAAAATAAAAAATAAAAACTGCATTCTACAGAAAAATATCACATTGTATAATTATTACATTTTATAAGCGTTAGTTTTTTATAAAAATATTCTTACAAATTCCTTTTTTTAACTCTATTTCTAGCTCCAATATTTGAAGTTTTAACGCATTTTCTTTTACATTATATTCGTAATTGGTTGCAAGCATTTTTATTTTTAAACTCTCCCTCCTTTTGCAGTTGTTTTCTAGTTTCTTCAACTAAAGCTTTACCAACTTGGCACCAAGCTTCATCGGAATTTTTTTGCTTCTTCATTTTTGGCCTTGTCAAATCTATTTTTGGTCTTGTCACATCTATTTTTGGTCTTGTCAAATCTAGGAAAAAAAACAAGGTAAGTTAAATAAAAATATTAAAAAGCCAGTACATAAGTAAATTAAATCCTCATCAAGTTCATTAATATTTATATCTCTTCTTAAATAAGTGGATGAAATAAATGCATGCTTTGATTAAAACAATTAGGTACACATTAGTAATGTAAATAGTAACATGAAATACAAGAATTAATCGATCCAAATAAAATTTCTAATTTAATATAATTGTTCACTTACTTTGGAATAAAGATGGCTGCAACTCCACTGCTTTCGGAGATTGCAGCATTGATGGCTTGTTGTGCCCCCAATTCATCGGTGTTAATACTTCTTCAATAATAACCGAGTTGGTTTCCAGTATATCTATAACAATTTATTATTAATATATAAATCGAATAAATAAGATATTTAAAAAAAAACTAAACCTTTGTCAATCGAGGTGTCGTTATCGTAGTGTGATGTGGACCTCGTCATCTGATTTCCGATAATGACCTTAATGCTCTCATCTACGCTCGATATTTCAGTAACTGGAGCACCACCGCCACCAGTCCCCTTAACATAACATTTTTCATCAGCATACCTTTTTTTCGATCTCTTTTTTAAATTGTCAAATTTTCTACGCAATGTGAGTGCCTCCCTGTACAAATATCCTGCCATATTAAATTCGTTAGCAAGATTTACCCATGCAGCCTCCTTCGCACGGGCAGAACTGACATCAGTTTTTTTGCATTCGATTACTTCTTTGTACTTAATAACCAATGAGACCTATTAAAACATTCTATTTAAAATATATAATCTAATTAAATTATTTGGATAATAATATATATAATTAAAATTAATAAAAATTAGGTTAAGATATAAATATAAAACTTAATTAATAAAGCAATACTTACCAAAAATTCTTCCTCTGTTTTGGACATGTTGATTTTATAATAGAAAATATATTTTTACAATCACTAACCAAACACTTTGCAGCTTGCCGACATCCAAAATAATAAACAAACAATATACAGGAAACTTGTCACTACAGTTATTTTAGTAATTTTCATTGCCAACCTAACAAATATTAGCGTTTAAGTAAACCAATGTTGAAAGTCTCGTTCGAGGTAAAACGGAGTTCGCAAATTAATCTAAGTTTGGGCAATTTCGCGTTATACTAGCATTGAAAGATCGGCCCTTGGGGTGGTATTCATAGACAAAACTCAATCTCCGACTGGGGGCGATCAAAAAATACGCTTACAGATAAACTTAATTTTTTCATTATTACCTTCTGGTTAATACAAAAAGTCATACGTCTAACCCATAAGTTTTTTTAAAGCCCTTGTTAAGATGTAAATTTTGGTTCCATACCCACATCTTTCCTCTCTTTAACAACGGAAAAAATCAATAAAATGTAAAAAAAATAAATCTTCATTATCTCGCAAAGTACATATAAGATCATCACACACACAATTTCTATGAGAAAACATCAACGTTTTATACACCAACCACAAAAAAATTATCCAATGTATTAATTATTAATATAATTATTAATTTTGATCTAGTAGCGTGGGAGTGAAGTTATTTAACATTACGGCAAACTGCAAGTAATTGCTCTACTGTTATTTAAAAGAAATTTTGTAATTTCATTTTTATGTTATAATTCTACTTACAATGGGCGAGTTGACTATTTTGTTCGGTTAAATCGGTTGGTAAATAAACTTTCTGTAATGAAAATAGTCTAGTTTTTTGACTCTATTGATTAATTCGACAAATTTAACACAAGAGTTGCAGCTACTTCAGGTTTACATTATTTTATTTGAAATCTATGCACCCATCATCTGTTAAAATTGTAACCCTTAATTACAACAACTTTTTATTTTTAACCGTACTCAAAAATATTATTTTAAGGTAGTAATTGAATTTGAAAAAATTTAATTAAATTTTTTTTGTCTATACGCTGTAAGAATTTGAAGATGATCTTATATGTACTTTGTGAGACAATGAAGATTTTTTTCTTACATTTTATTGATTTTCTCCGTTATTAAATTTACATCTTAGCAAGGACTTTGAAAAAACATATGGGTTAGACGTATGACTTTTTTGTATCAACCAGAAAGTAGTAATAAAAAAATTAAGTTTATCTGTACGCGTACCCAACTGAGAACGCGCTCAGTCGGAGATTGAGTTTTGTCTATGATTGCCACCCTAAATTAAAAGGTAATATATTCGTAAAAGATAAAGTTACCAAAATATAAAGATGCATAATAATATTGAGACAAATTTAAGTAATTTTAGTTAAAGGATTTTATATGAAGAAGTATAATTGAGTTGTAAAGGTTGAATTAATATAAAACTAAACATTTAATAGTCGGTACACACTTGCAACAATCTGCCGTACCGCAACACCGTCGCGTAACATCCTCGCGCAACATTTCCTCGCAACATGGGACTTTTCTAGCGTCCCATCGCTTGTCGGTTTTATGCCGTCGGATCAAAGGAACGTTGCGCGACGATGTTGCAGCTCTCTTTACAAGTTAGTACGGCAGGGCGCAAAAATACGGCAATGGAACGGCATTGTGTTGCGGGAATATGTTACACGTCGATGTTGCGGTTCGCAGTTGTGTTGCGGAGTGATGGTACGCGACGATGATACGCGACGGTGTTGCGATACGGCAGATTGTTGCAAATGTGTACGCAGTATTACATTTTGAAATATTTTATTTAATAAAGTGCAAAACAAACTAAAAAAGAATAAAAACTACTTGTATTATTATTTTATTAAAATTATGCAAATAAAATTAAGTATGTATGGTTTATCATTTAATATTTTATTAACTATTAATTTGATTGTAATATTGTATTTTCTTAATTAATTAATTAATTGTACTTATTCTCGAAAATAATATTATAAACGTCTATTTTTTAAAATCTGATTATCTATGTTGGTAATTTTTTCTTTAATAAAAATTTTAATTTAAGGAGTAAGGAAAACCCTTAAAATTTTTTTTAAGATTAAGAACATCTATTTATGGCCAAGGGTTGGTTCTATCCCTATCTGTAATACATAGTATTATATATAGTGTCTTTACGACATGGCCTTAAATTATCTCAGCGAATTACTTCATTACTAATCGCTTTGAGAAGACAATTATGTTTGTATTATATACCATAAATAACTTATGACACCTCGATGTTCAAGGGTGAAAATATTATATAAATATACAATACTTTCAACATTAAAAATTACCTCGGGTTTCAGGTATATAATACAATCATAATTGGTTACTAATGAAATAATTAAGTTAGTTATATTTTAAATATTGTAAAGAGCGGTAACGGCAAGGCCCAAGTCAATAAATAATATATAATTATTATTATTGTTAAAGAATTATATTAAAATAACAAAGAAGGTGTTTTAATTGTAAGAATACATGATTAGAACGACCTATAGTTTATATTATATTGAAATTGTACACAAGTTCAACATTTTTTATTATTTTTGTATTTCTTTTTACATTTAATCTTACCTGCAAATATTTTCAATTTTTGTTATATTCTTTTGCTATTGGATTTATTTGCTTAAATATTTCTTTGTTATTATTTTTTACATTTAATTCACCTGAAAATATTTTTTATTTCTGTTATTTTCTTGTGCTATTAGATTTAAATAGTTATTTGCTATTGTTTGCTTTTTTTGTTGCAGTTATTTGTCAATAATTTACCGCTGTGAAGTTATCCATAACTATATCCATAAAGGTAATGTCAGCCAAAGTGCATTTTCTCGCTTATAATGCATCGGAGAGCAATTATATTTATACCGCTAGATTGCCTGAAGAACAGCGCTTTCAATGGTATATAACATGTTAATGCGCGCAATTAATTGCCTAAATAAAAATAGTGATTAGCAGTAATTAGCAACGACTCACTCTGAAATTGTTATTTTTTTCTGAAATAAATATAATAAATCGATTTGTAAAAAAAATTTGTTTGGGCCCATTATTTGCACTTTCTACAGCTAATTGAAAATAGATAAAAAAAGTGAATTATCTTTAATTAATCGCTTATTAAGCGTCGCATGGCAACGATACCGACATCATTGAAAAGACTTATTTTTATTTATTATGATATATTATATATATATTATATTAGATCAGTTTAAACACTAATATGACTTTTGGACCCACTTAGTTTTCGAGATATTACCGTTTAAAGATAAATGCATTTATTTTGCAGTTGATTGAAATTGCACTTTATGAATTTTCGGGATCAATTTTGACATTGCGGAATGTTGTAGAATAACATGATACATCGTTTCAAAATATTTTGATTTATAGATAAATTCATTTATTATGCAATTGGTTAGAACTGCTTTTTATGCACTTTTTGTATCAAGTTTGACTTCATAAATAGATGTAGAATAACATGATAGATCAGTTAAAACTATAATATGACTTTTGGACCCACTTAGTTTTCGAGATATTACGGTTTAAAGATGAATGCATTTATTATATAGTTGATCGTAACGGATTTTTGTGCAGTTTAGGCACGTTATGGATCAACAAACCGTTAAATCCATTCCATGGTCCTGGTTTCATAGAAATGTTTTTGAAAAAATATGTACCATATCTGCCACTATGGACAGCAGTTACATCAGAGCGTAAGAGCAATGCACCAGTAGAGAACTGGTTTGGTTTAGTAAAGAATAACATTCTTCAATCAAACCTTCACCAAAAATGTTCTCGATTCGTTAGAATCATTCGACAACATATTTTGAATGTCTATAAAAAATGAAAACTGAACATACCGAGAACCAGATGTGCCTCACAAAAACAAAAGTATGCAAAAGATGCAAAAAAACAGAAGCTGGCAGTTGAGACATGGAGCAAACGTAAAAAAAATAAACAAACTTATTTTAAAGCTACTGCTGTAACAAAACTAAATAAAGCAAACTAGGCATGTGCAGTAGTAAAGCAACCGATTTTAGAGAAATCCCAGTCAAGAGACTATGTAGTCTCAATATATGAAAAGGAAAAATTGTATTATTCAAGTTATGATGGATTAACTGTTCAAAAAAATCCAAGAGATAATACTAAGATGTGGTTGGACAATTTCACAATTGATTTTTGTGGTAAAATTTCAAGATATGACCAAATGCTAAAGTATTTATTGTGTACAAAACCGCTAATATTATAGAAGGGCATTTTTACATTTTTCCAATTAATGTAGGCATGCATTGGTGTTTAGCATATGATAATCTCTGTACTGGCACCTTCAGTTATTTTGATCCACTGAAAAACAATTTAACTGATGCAGAAACTTATAAGAATAGGCTTGATCCATATATCAAATTATATGCCAAACTACATCCGATTACACAATTAAAAACATCACATATCGTTCACCCAAAGCAAAATGATGATTACAACTGCGGTTTGTATGTGCTCTATTACAATGAATCCATCCTAAAGAACATTGTAATGGATCCCAATTTCTGTCCGATTAAATACCGCAAAGTTTTACAGAAATGTATAGTCGATAATACAGATGATTTATCAAGATGTTGTTTTTATTGTGGATGTACGAGTGATGTGAACATTAAATGTTTAATGTGTGACAGGCACACTCATCTATCCTGTTTATTCAACAATAATATAAAAAACAATTTTGTTTGCAAATTATGTAAATAATTTACATAATTTCATGTTTTATGTATGTATTTAAAATGTCTCATCTCCTCTTGGTTCTCGATTAAGTGACTTAGGATCACCAAGAGGATGGAAGTACTTTGGTAACCACTGTGGTACATTTGCATTGCGGCTAGTTTGATTATTAGTAACTTTTGTAGAGACATTTTTAATTAATTATCCTAGCCACAACGACCAAGTGAAAAACGTAAAATATAAAGTTTGACATAATGCAGCCTGTGTACCTTTTAGTCACTAAACCCAAATTACCCACTGGCATGCATGTCAAATAATTTTAATAGTTATATAGGGCTGTAAATTTAAAAGGTCACCTACCGTACACAGTAGGATTGATTTGACATTTTAGTGTATTCGGTGGGTGATGTTTTGATTTTGGCGATGCTCCATTTAAAAAAAGGTTAACGAATTGAGACAATACCTCCTGGGTGATCTGGAAACTTGTCCACAATTATATGTTACAGCTTAGACAGGGCCTCCAATTGAACAGACATAGAATAAATCTTCTACAGGTAGTATGACCGGCAGATGAAACAAGAAACCTACAGTGCAAAAAAAGAAAAAAACTTTTAAATGAAGTATTAGGATTCTAAAATTTCCAAGAGGATATAACACAGGTCGGTAAATATATTTTATTGTTGACTTGTGTTCTAGTAATAATTGATGATTGACAACATTATTACAATTAAGACTATAACTATTAATCCAAGTGTCGAGCATAAACAATTGTTTTAGTTCTGCAAACCTTCGTCAGTTACAGCCATTTGTTTCATCGTTTATTTAAACATCTTAACAGATAAAATTTCCAAATGTGAGAGTTGTGATATCCAACTTCAAATAAACTATTAGCTGAATAACCTAACTTTTAATTTTATTTATTTATTTCTAACCGGGTAATAAATTATATGCTTAATGTTTGTAATCGTTATTAATTGTACATGTTAGGTATATATTTAATTGTCTATCCAAGTTGGATATCTCCGCCCATATCTATTGAATTAAACCCTGATAATAAGGTAACCAACATAAAGATAAATATTTAAAAAAACATATTACTTGACAATCAATTGTTGAGTAATAAACAGTAGTCTTAAAAAAAGAGGGATTAAATGTTATTCAAGTATGTGAGTAAAATATTGTAACAACGCATATATTTTTAATTTATTTTTATTATTTAGTGTTGTGTAATATATAATTTATAAAATGAAAATATAATTGTTGTTTCATGCATTTTGTCACATTAGGTGCTTGAAATACTACTGTTGATTGACCAGTTGATTCCTCATTTCCTATATATCTATATATTTCATAAACTCCACCATCACCATCACCCAATTTAAAATAAAATTAAAATCTACCTAAAACAAAAATCAAAAATCTTATAATCTATTATATTTTTAATGTAAACGTAGACATACCAATAGTTTCAATTTTAACATAAGTGTTTATACTTGTTAAAACTTGACAGCGACGTGACCTACATTTCCTAACATGTATTTCCATGACATTGACATTGAAATTGAAATCATGGTCGGGTGGTAATTTCGTTTAATTTCTGAGCTGGCTGAAGTTAGCTTCGGCTTCGGCTTTGGATCAGCTTCGTTTTTTATAAAAGTATGTGCGTGCGCACGCTAGGTACAGTTGACCAGCAAAGTCGACACAATGTTTTAAGAAACGCTGTCTTTTAAAATCCGTCGGCAAAATGAATTCCATATCTTTTTTATAAATAACATTAAATACGTATAAAATTGTCTTGTTTTTTTTTTAATTACATTTATTAAATATATGAAATAATACCCGACAAATTACTGCATATTATAAATGTACATAGAGAAGGTAAAAGCAGTAAATGAAGTAATCGTGATGCTCGCAGATGAGCAATTATTACACAATAAAAAGAAATATTTTTATTTTATATATTTAAATAAATTATCACTAAGTTAATAATAACAAATTAATAAGTTAGTTCGAAATTTGAATGAAATAAAAGTGTTCTACTTTTACTTAAACATACGCGCTCGCGGAAAAATGAATTATCTCGCTTATGAAAAATACCTTCTCTTTTATTTTTTAATATATTATTACTAATTTAATAACAAATCATGAGATTCATTCAAAGTTTAAAAAAAAGTTACTGATTAACAATTGGAGCACTTTTAATTAAACATACGCGCTCGCGGAAAGTTGAATTATCTCGCTTATGAAAAATACCTTCTCTTTTATTTTTTAATATGTTATTACTAATTTAAAAACAAATCATGAGAACCTTTCAAAATAAAAAAAAAAGTTACTGATTAACAATTGGAACACTTTTAATTAAACATACGCGCTCGCGGAAAGTTGAATTATCTCGCTTATGAAAAATACCTTCTCTTTTATTTTTCAATATGTTATTACTTATTTAATAACAAATCACGAGATTCTTTCAGAGTTCAAAAAAAAGTTACTGATTAACAATTGGAGCACTTTTAATTAAACATACGCGCTCGCGGAAAGTTGAATTATCTCGCTTATGAAAAATACCTTCTCTTTTATTTTTTAATATGTTATTACTAATTTAAAAACAAATCATGAGATCCTTACAAAATTTAAAAAAAAGTTACTGATTAACAATTGGAGCACTTTTAATTAAACATACGCGCTCGCGGAAAGTTGAATTATCTCGCTTATGAAAAATACCTTCTCTTTTATTTTTTAATATGTTATTACTAATTTATAAACAAATCATGAGATCCTTTCAAAATTAAAAAAAAAAGTTACTGATTAACAATTGGAGCACTTTTAATTAAACATACGCGCTCGCGGAAAGTTGAATTATCTCGCTTATGAAAAATACCTTCTCTTTTATTTTTCAATATGTTATTACTAATTTAATAACAAATCATGAGATTTATTCAATGTTTAAAAAAAAGTTACTGATAAACAATTGGAGCACTTTTAATTAAACATACGCGCTCGCGGAAAGTTGAATTATCTCGCTTATGAAAAATACCTTCTCTTTTATTTTTTAATATGTTATAACTAATTTATAAACAAATCATGAGATCCTTTCAAAATTAAAAAAAAAAGTTACTGATTAACAATTGGAGCACTTTTAATTAAACATACGCGCTCGCGGAAAGTTGAATTATCTTGCTTATGAAAAATACCTTCTCTTTTATTTTTCAATATGTTATTACTTATTTAATAACAAATCCCGAGATTCTTTCAGAGTTCAAAAAAAAGTTACTGATTAACAATTGGAGCACTTTTAATTAAACATACGCGCTCGCGGAAAGTTGAATTATCTCGCTTATGAAAAATACCTTCTCTTTTATTTTTTATTATGTTATTACTAATTTAATAACAAATCATGAGATTCATTCAAAGTTTAAAAAAAGTTACTGATTAACAATTGGAGCACTTTTAATTAAACATACGCGCTCGCGGAAAGTTGAATTATCTCGCTTATGAAAAATACCATCTCTTTTATTTTTCAATATGTTATTACTAATTTAATAACAAATCATGAGATTTATTCAATGTTTAAAAAAAAGTTACTGATTAGCAATTGGAGCACTTTTAATTAAACATACGCGCTCGCGGAAAGTTGAATTATCTCGCTTATGAAAAATACCTTCTCTTTTATTTTTTAATATGTTATTATTAATTTAATAACAAATCATGAGATTCATTCAAAGTTTAAAAAAAGTTACTGATTAACAATTGGAGCACTTTTAATTAAACATACGCGCTCGCGGAAAGTTGAATTATCTCGCTTATGAAAAATACCATCTCTTTTATTTTTCAATATGTTATTACTAATTTAATAACAAATCATGAGATTTATTCAATGTTTAAAAAAAAGTTACTGATTAGCAATTGGAGCACTTTTAATTAAACATACGCGCTCGCGGAAAGTTGAATTATCTCGCTTATGAAAAATACCTTCTCTTTTATTTTTTAATATGTTATTACTAATTTAAAAACAAATCATGAGATCCTTTCAAAATTAAAAAAAAAAGTTACTGATTAACAATTGGAGCACTTTTAATTAAACATATGCGCTCGCGGAAAGTTGAATTATCTCGCTTATGAAAAATACCTTCTCTTTTATTTTTTAATATGTTATTACTAATTTAAAAACAAATCATGAGATTCTTTCAAAATTAAAAAAAAAAGTTACTGATTAACAATTGGAGCACTTTTAATTAAACATACGCGCTCGCGGAAAGTTGAATTATCTCGCTTATGAAAGATACCTTCTCTTTTATTTTTTAATATGTTATTACTAATTTAATAACAAATCATGAGATTCATTTAAAGTTTAAAAAAAAGTTACTGATTAACAATTGGAGCACTTTTAATTAAACATACGCGCTCGCGGAAAGTTGAATTATCTCGCTTATGAAAAATACCTTCTCTTTTGTTTTTTAATATGTTATTACTAATTTAAAAACAAATCATGAGATCCTTTCAAAATTAAAAAAAAAGTTACTGATTAACAATTGGAGCACTTTTAATTAAACATACGCGCTCGCGGAAAGTTGAATTATCTCGCTTATGAAAAATACCTTCTCTTTTATTTTTTAATATGTTATTACTAATTTAATAACAAATTATGAGATTCATTCAAAGTTAAAAATAAAGTTACTGATTAACAATTGGAGCACTTTTAATTAAACATACGCGCTCGCGGAAAGTTGAATTATCTCGCTTATGAAAAATACCTTCTCTTTTATTTTTTAATATGTTATTACTAATTTAATAACAAATCATGAGATTCATTCAAAGTTTGAAAAAAAGTTACTGATTAACAATTGGAGCACTTTTAATTAAACATACGCGCTCGCGGAAAGTTGAATTATCTCGCTTATGAAAAATACCTTCTCTTTTATTTTTCAATATGTTATTACTTATTTAATAACAAATCCCGAGATTCTTTCAGAGTTCAAAAAAAAGTTACTGATTAACAATTGGAGCACTTTTAATTAAACATACGCGCTCGCGGAAAGTTGAATTATCTCGCTTATGAAAAATACCTTTTTTTTATTTTTTAATATGTAATTACTAATTTAATGACAAATCATGAGATTCATTCAAAGTTTAAAAAAAAGTTACTGATTAACAATTGGAGCAGTTTTAATTAAACATACGCGCTCGCGGAAAGTTGAATTATCTCGCTTATGAAAAATACCTTCTCTTTTATTTTTCAATATGTTATTACTTATCTAATAACAAATCCCGAGATTCTTTCAGAGTTCAAAAAAAAGTTACTGATTAACAATTGGAGCACTTTTAATTAAACATACGCGCTCGCGGAAAGTTGAATTATCTCGCTTATGAAAAATACCTTCTCTTTTATTTTTTAATATGTTATTACTAATTTAATACCAAATCATGAGATTCATTTAAAGTTTAAAAAAAAGTTACTGATTAACAATTGGAGCACTTTTAATTAAACATACGCGCTCGCGGAAAGTTGAATTATCTCGCTTATGAAAAATACCTTCTCTTTTATTTTTCAATATGTTATTACTTATCTAATAACAAATCCCGAGATTCTTTCAGAGTTCAAAAAAAAGTTACTGATTAACAATTGGAGCACTTTTAATTAAACATACGCGCTCGCGGAAAGTTGAATTATCTCGCTTATGAAAAATACCTTCTCTTTTATTTTTCAATATGTTATTACTTATTTAATAACAAATCCCGAGATTCTTTCAGAGTTCAAAAAAAAGTTACTGATTAACAATTGGAGCACTTTTAATTAAACATACGCGCTCGCGGAAAGTTGAATTATCTCGCTTATGAAAAATACCTTTTTTTTATTTTTTAATATGTAATTACTAATTTAATGACAAATCATGAGATTCATTCAAAGTTTAAAAAAAAGTTACTGATTAACAATTGGAGCAGTTTTAATTAAACATACGCGCTCGCGGAAAGTTGAATTATCTCGCTTATGAAAAATACCTTCTCTTTTATTTTTCAATATGTTATTACTTATTTAATAACAAATCCCGAGATTCTTTCAGAGTTCAAGAAAAAGTTACTGATTAACAATTGGAGCGTTTTTAATTAAACATACGCGCTCGCGGAAAGTTGAATTATCTCGCTTATGAAAAATACCTTCTCTTTTATTTTTTAATATGTTATTACTAATTTAATAACAAATTATGAGATTAATTCAAAGTTAAAAATAAAGTTACTGATTAACAATTGGAGCACTTTTAATTAAACATACGCGCTCGCGGAAAGTTGAATTATCTCGCTTATGAAAAATACCTTTTTTTAAATTTTTTAATATGTTATTACTAATTTAATAACAAATTATGAGATTCATTTAAAGTTTAAAAAAAAGTTACTGATTAACAATTGGAGCACTTTTAATTAAACATACGCGCTCGCGGAAAGTTGAATTATCTCGCTTATGAAAAATACCTTCTCTTTTATTTTTCAATATGTTATTACTTATTTAATAACAAATCCCGAGATTCTTTCAGAGTTAAAAAAAAAGTTACTGATTAACAATTGGAGCACTTTTAATTAAACATACGCGCTCGGGGAAAGTTGAATTATCTCGCTTATGAAAAATACCTTTTTTTTTATTTTTTAATATGTTATTACTAATTTAATAACAAATCATGAGATTCATTCAAAGTTTAAAAAAAAGTTACTGATTAACAATTGGAGCACTTTTAATTAAACATACGCGTTCGCGGAAAGTTGAATTATCTCGATTATGAAAAATACCTTTTATTTTATTTTTCAATATGTTATTACTAATTTAATAACAAATCATGAGATTTATTCAATGTTTAAAAAAAAGTTATTGATTAACAATTTTAGCACTTTTAATTAAACATACGCGCTCGCGGAAAGTTGAATTATCTCGCTTATGAAAAATACCTTCTCTTTTATTTTTTAATATGTTATTACTAATTTATAAACAAATCATGGGATCCTTACAAAATTTACAAAAAGTTACTGATTAACAATTGGAGCACTTTTAATTAAACATTCGCGCTCGCGGAAAGTTGAATTATCTCGCTTATGAAAAATACCTTCTCTTTTATTTTTTAATATGTTATTACTAATTTAATAACAAATCATGAGATTCATTCAAAGTTTAAAAAAAGTTACTGATTAACAATTGGAGCACTTTTAATTAAACATACGCGCTCGCGGAAAGTTGAATTATCTCGCTTATGAAAAATACCATCTCTTTTATTTTTCAATATGTTATTACTAATTTAATAACAAATCATGAGATTTATTCAATGTTTAAAAAAAAGTTACTGATTAGCAATTGGAGCACTTTTAATTAAACATACGCGCTCGCGGAAAGTTGAATTATCTCGCTTATGAAAAATACCTTCTCTTTTATTTTTTAATATGTTATTACTATTTTAAAAACAAATCATGAGATCCTTTCAAAATTAAAAAAAAAAGTTACTGATTAACAATTGGAGCACTTTTAATTAAACATACGCGCTCGCGGAAAGTTGAATTATCTCGCTTATGAAAAATACCTTCTCTTTTATTTTTTAATATGTTATTACTAATTTAAAAACAAATCATGAGATCCTTTCAAAATTAAAAAAAAAAGTTACTGATTAACAATTGGAGCACTTTTAATTAAACATACGCGCTCGCGGAAAGTTGAATTATCTCGCTTATGAAAGATACCTTCTCTTTTATTTTTTAATATGTTATTACTAATTTAATAACAAATCATGAGATTCATTTAAATTTTAAAAAAAAGTTAGTGATTAACAATTGGAGCACTTTTAATTAAACATACGCGCTCGCGGAAAGTTGAATTATCTCGCTTATGAAAAATACCTTCTCTTTTCTTTTTTAATATGTTATTACTAATTTAAAAACAAATCATGAGATCCTTTCAAAATTAAAAAAAAAGTTACTGATTAACAATTGGAGCACTTTTAATTAAACATACGCGCTCGCGGAAAGTTGAAATATCTCGCTTATGAAAAATACCTTCTCTTTTATTTTTCAATATGTTATTACTTATTTAATAACAAATCCCGAGATTCTTTCAGAGTTAAATAAAAAGTTACTGATTAACAATTGGAGCACTTTTAATTAAACATACGCGCTCGCGAAAAGTTGAATTATCTCGCTTATGAAAAATATATTCTCTTTTATTTTTTAATATGTTATTACTAATTTAATAACAAATCATGAGATTCATTCAAAGTTTAAAAAAAAGTTACTGATTAACAATTGGAGCACTTTTAATTAAACATACGCGCTCGCGGAAAGTTGAATTATCTCGCTTATGAAAAATACCTTCTCTTTTATTTTTTAATATGTTATTACTAATTTAATAACAAATCATGAGGTTCATTAAAAGTTTAAAAAAAAGTTACTGATTAACAATTGGAGCACTTTTAATTGAACAAACGCGCTCGCGGAAAGTTGAATTATCTCGCTTATGAAAAATACCTTCTCTTTTATTTTTTAATATGTTATTACTAATTTAATAACAAATCATGAGATTCATTCAAAGTTTAAAAAAAAGTTACTGATTAACAATTGGAGCACTTTTAATTAAAAATACGCGCTCGCGGAAAGTTGAATTATCTCGCTTATGAAAAATACCTTCTCTTTTATTTTTTAATATGTTATTACTAATTTAATAACAAATCATGAGATTCATTCAAAGTTTAAAAAAAAGTTACTGATTAACAATCGGAGCACTTTTAATTAAACATACGCGCTCGCGGAAAGTTGAATTATCTCGCTTATGAAAAATACCTTCTCTTTTATTTTTCAATATGTTATTACTAATTTAATAACAAATCATGAGATTTATTCAATGTTTAAAAAAAAGTTACTGATTAACAATTGGAGCACTTTTAATTAAACATACGCGCTCGCGGAAAGTTGAATTATCTCGCTTATGAAAAATACCTTCTTTTTTATTTTTTAATATGTTATTACTAATTTAATAACAAATGATGAGATTCATTCAAAGTTAAAAAAAAAGTTACTGATTAACAATTGGAGCACTTTTAATTAAACATACGCGCTCGCGGAAAGATGAATTATCTCGCTTATGAAAAATACCTTTTTTTTTATTTTTTAATATGTTTTTACTAATTTAATAACAAATCATAAGATTCATTCAAAGTTTAAAAAAAAGTTACTGATTAACAATTGGAGCACTTTTAATTAAACATACGCGCTCGCGGAAAGTTGAATTATCTCGCTTATGAAAAATACCTTCTCTTTTATTTTTCAATATGTTATTACTTATTCAATAACAAATCACGAGATTCTTTCAGATTTCAAAAAAAAGTTACTGATTAACAATTGGAGCATTTTTAATTAAACATACGCGCTCGCGGAAAGTTGAATTATCTCGCTTATGAAAAATACCTTCTCTTTTATTTTTTAATATGTTATTACTAATTTAAAAACAAATCATGAGATTCTTTCAAAATTAAAAAAAAAGTTACTGATTAACAATTGGAGCACTTTTAATTAAAAATACCTTCTCTTTTATTTTTCAATATGTTATTACTTATTTAATAACAAATCACGAGATTCTTTCAGAGTTCAAAAAAAAGTTACTGATTAACAATTGGAGCACTTTTAATTAAACATACGCGCTCGCGGAAAGTTGAATTATCTCGCTTATGAAAAATACCTTCTCTTTTATTTTTCAATATGTTATTACTAATTTAATAACAAATCATGAGATTTATTCAATGTTTAAAAAAAAGTTACTGATTAACAATTGGAGCACTTTTAATTAAACATACGCGCTCGCGGAAAGTTGAATTATCTCGCTTATGAAAAATACCTTCTCTTTTATTTTTTAATATGTTATTACTTATTTAATAACAAATCATGAGATTCATTCAAAGTTAAAAAAAAAGTTACTGATTAACAATTGGAGCACTTTTAATTGAACAAACGCGCTCGCGGAAAGTTGAATTATCTCGCTTATGAAAAATACCTTCTCTTTTATTTTTTAATATGTTATTACTAATTTAATAACAAATCATGAGATTCATTCAAAGTTTAAAAAAAAGTTACTGATTAACAATTGGAGCACTTTTAATTAAAAATACGCGCTCGCGGAAAGTTGAATTATCTCGCTTATGAAAAATACCTTCTCTTTTATTTTTTAATATGTTATTACTAATTTAATAACAAATCATGAGATTCATTCAAAGTTTAAAAAAAAGTTACTGATTAACAATCGGAGCACTTTTAATTAAACATACGCGCTCGCGGAAAGTTGAATTATCTCGCTTATGAAAAATACCTTCTCTTTTATTTTTCAATATGTTATTACTAATTTAATAACAAATCATGAGATTTATTCAATGTTTAAAAAAAAGTTACTGATTAACAATTGGAGCACTTTTAATTAAACATACGCGCTCGCGGAAAGTTGAATTATCTCGCTTATGAAAAATACCTTCTTTTTTATTTTTTAATATGTTATTACTAATTTAATAACAAATGATGAGATTCATTCAAAGTTAAAAAAAAAGTTACTGATTAACAATTGGAGCACTTTTAATTAAACATACGCGCTCGCGGAAAGATGAATTATCTCGCTTATGAAAAATACCTTTTTTTTTATTTTTTAATATGTTTTTACTAATTTAATAACAAATCATAAGATTCATTCAAAGTTTAAAAAAAAGTTACTGATTAACAATTGGAGCACTTTTAATTAAACATACGCGCTCGCGGAAAGTTGAATTATCTCGCTTATGAAAAATACGTTCTCTTTTATTTTTCAATATGTTATTACTTATTCAATAACAAATCACGAGATTCTTTCAGATTTCAAAAAAAAGTTACTGATTAACAATTGGAGCATTTTTAATTAAACATACGCGCTCGCGGAAAGTTGAATTATCTCGCTTATGAAAAATACCTTCTCTTTTATTTTTTAATATGTTATTACTAATTTAAAAACAAATCATGAGATTCTTTCAAAATTAAAAAAAAAGTTACTGATTAACAATTGGAGCACTTTTAATTAAACATACGCGCTCGCGGAAAGTTGAATTATCTCGCTTATGAAAAATACCTTCTCTTTTATTTTTTAATATGTTATTACTTATTTAATAACAAATCACGAGATTCTTTCAGAGTTCAAAAAAAAGTTACTGATTAACAATTGGAGCACTTTTAATTAAACATACGCGCTCGCGGAAAGTTGAATTATCTCGCTTATGAAAAATACCTTCTCTTTTATTTTTCAATATGTTATTACTAATTTAATAACAAATCATGAGATTTATTCAATGTTTAAAAAAAAGTTACTGATTAACAATTGGAGCACTTTTAATTAAACATACGCGCTCGCGGAAAGTTGAATTATCTCGCTTATGAAAAATACCTTCTCTTTTATTTTTTAATATGTTATTACTTATTTAATAACAAATCATGAGATTCATTCAAAGTTTAAAAAAAAGTTACTGATTAACAATTGGAGCACTTTTAATTAAACATACGCGCTCGTGGAAAGTTGAATTATCTCGCTTATGAAAAATACCTTCTCTTTTCTTTTTTAATATGTTTTTACTAATTTAATAACAAATCATAAGATTCATTCAAAGTTAAAAAAAAAGTTACTGATTAACAATTGGAGCACTTTTAATTAAACATACGCGCTCGCGGAAAGTTGAATTATCTCGCTTATGAAAAATACCTTCTCTTTTATTTTTTAATATGTTATTACTAATTTAAAAACAAATCATGAGATCCTTACAAAATTTAAAAAAAGTTACTGATTAACAATTGGAGCACTTTTAATTAAACATACGCGCTCGCGGAAAGTTGAATTATCTCGCTTATGAAAAATACCTTCTCTTTTATTTTTTAATATGTTATTACTAATTTAATAACAAATCATGAGATTCATTCAAAGTTTAAAAAAAGTTACTGATTAACAATTGGAGCACTTTTAATTAAACATACGCGCTCGCGGAAAGTTGAATTATCTCGCTTATGAAAAATACCATCTCTTTTATTTTTCAATATGTTATTACTAATTCAATAACAAATCATGAGATTTATTCAATGTTTAAAAAAAAGTTACTGATTAACAATTGGAGCACTTTTAATTAAACATACGCGCTCGCGGAAAGTTGAATTATCTCGCTTATGAAAGATACCTTCTCTTTTATTTTTTAATATGTTATTACTAATTTAATAACAAATCATGAGATTCATTCAAAGTTAAAAAAAAGTTACTGATTAACAATTGGAGCACTTTTAATTAAACATACGCGCTCGCGGAAAGTTGAATTATCTCGCTTATGAAAAATACCTTCTCTTTTTTTTTTTAATATGTTATTACTAATTTAATAACAAATCATGAGATTCATTCAAAGTTTAAAAAAAAGTTACTGATTAACAATTGGAGCACTTTTAATTGAACATACGCGCTCGCGGAAAGTTGAATTATCTCGCTTATGAAAAATACCTTCTCTTTTATTTTTCAATATGTTATTACTAATTTAATAACAAATCATGAGATTTATTCAATGTTTAAAAAAAAGTTACTGATTAACAATTGGAGCACTTTTAATTAAACATACGCGCTCGCGGAAAGTTGAATTATCTCGCTTATGAAAAATACCTTCTTTTTTATTTTTTAATATGTTATTACTAATTTAATAACAAATCATGAGATTCATTCAAAGTTTAAAAAAAAGTTACTGATTAACAATTGGAGCACTTTTAATTAAACATACGCGCTCGCGGAAAGATGAATTATCTCGCTTATGAAAAATACCTTCTCTTTTATTTTTTAATATGTTTTTACTAATTTAATAACAAATCATAAGATTCATTCAAAGTTTAAAAAAAAGTTACTGATTAACAATTGGAGCACTTTTAATTAAACATACGCGCTCGCGGAAAGTTGAATTATCTCGCTTATGAAAAATATCTTCTCTTTTATTTTTCAATATGTTATTACTTATTCAATAACAAATCACGAGATTCTTTCAGAGTTCAAAAAAAAGTTACTGATTAACAATTGGAGCATTTTTAATTAAACATACGCGCTCGCGGAAAGTTGAATTATCTCGCTTATGAAAAATACCTTCTCTTTTATTTTTTAATATGTTATTACTAATTTAAAAACAAATCATGAGATTCTTTCAAAATTAAAAAAAAGTTACTGATTAACAATTGGAGCACTTTTAATTAAACATACTTTGTCTTATAATATTTTTGTAAAAAATAATAAATAATAGTACTTATCGCTTGAAGCATTTTCATAATTTCCTAGTTTATTAACATGTGATCTAAAATTTTTTTATGGTCTATTTATTTTCTCAACAAGCAAAACTTTTTATATAGAAAAATGAATAATAATTTTTTTCCCTAATGGGTATCCCCATCCGCGGACACACTGTATATTTGAAAATGTGAACGTATCTTGTTTGATTTTATTTACGACCAATCAAATCTTAAAAAAATCACGTATACACTAGCCAGGTGTTTATTTTTTATAAACAAAATAAAAAACCTTTTGCTAACATTATAATTTTCTTACTGATAAATCATAGCTTTTGAATTTTATTATTTCGCTTTTTGCGACCTTGTTCTAATTTTTATATTCCGACCTATTTCTCAAAATGTCAATAAACCCTGTAAATTGTTATAAGATTAATAATAACAAATTGAAATAAAATAAAAGCACTTTTCATATATAAGTGAGATAATTCAACTTTCCGCGAGCGTCTGAGTTCAATTAAACATGTATTAATTATTAATTGTCATTTCCCGACCTATTTTTGAAAATGTAAATACATCCAGCAAATTGTTATTACTATTTTTAAACTTTGAAAAGATCTTGTGATTTGTTATTAAATTAGTAATAACATATTAAAAAATAGATATTTTTCCTCCAATTGTTAATCAGTAACTTTTTTTTAAACTTTGAAGAGATTTTGTGATTTTTTATTAAATGAGTAATAACATATTAAAAAATAAAAGAGAAGATATTTTTCATAAGCGAGATAATTTAACTTTACGCGAGCGCGTATGTTTAATTAAAAGTGCTCCAATTGTTAATCAGTAACTTTTTTTTGGACTCTGAAAGAATCTCGTGATTCGTTATTAAATAAGTAATAACATATTGAAAAATAAAAGAGAAGGTATTTTTCATAAGCGAGATAATTCAACTTTCCGCAAGCGCGTATGTTTAATTAAAAGTGCTCCAATTGTTAATCAAAAACTTTTTTTTAAACTTTGAATGAATCTCATGATTTGTTATTAAATTAGTAATAACATATTAAAAAATAAAAGAGAAGGTATTTTTCATAAGCGAGATAATTCAACTTTCCGCGAGCGCGTATGTTTAATTAAAAGTGCTCCAATTGTTAATCAGTAACTTTTTTTTAAACTTTGAAGAAATTTTGTGATTTGTTATTAAATTAGTAATAACATATTAAAAAATAAAAGAGAAGATATTTTTCATAAGCGAGATAATTCAACTTTCCACGAGCGCGTATGTTTAATTAAAAGTGCTCCAATTGTTAATCAGTAACTTTTTTTTAAACTCTGAAAGAATCTCGTGATTTGTTATTAAATAAGTAATTTATTTATTTATTTATTCAATTTACCTTTCTACCTTTCGGTGTAAGGCTATTACATACATTTTAATACTTTGTTTAATATATCTTATTATTAATAAGTCTAATAATCTTCCTTATTTTATTATTTCCGGCGTTGCTTTACTTTGATAATTGCTTCTATTATTTCGTCTTTTTTTTTTCATCTATTTCCTCTGTTCGTATGCCCTGTATCATTGTTTCATCCTTTCTTGTTTTGTTTTCTTTTACTTCTTGTTACGTTAGTTCTTGTAAGTATTCCCTCCATCTTTTCATTATCTCGCCTTCTTCCGTTATTATTTTTCTATTTATATCTTTTATGTTCATCATAGTGTGTTCCTTCTTTTGTTTTAAATATTTTAACGTTACGTAGTATAGTTTTTTTTGTTCTTTTTCCATGAATCCTCTTATATTCCATGTTCCTATTCTTTCTTAATTATATTTCTTCTTTTTCTTTTCCTGTTTTTTTCCTATATTTTTTTTTTCTTTTATTTTTTTTTCTTTTCTGTATTTTTCTAGTTATGTTCCTTTTATTTGCATTGTTCTCTGTATTGTTTATCTTAATTCTTGTACCATTTTCTCGCCATTTCTTCTTTTTTTTTTTTCTTTTTTTTGTATTCTTGTTAGTTTTTTGGAACATCCGCTTCTTCTAAACCCTTTAACTCTTTATTCCATCTATATTCCTTTCCGTTAATTATTAACTTTCGGTAACCTATTCTAACCCTCTTTCCCTTCGCTTTTTCTTCATTTGCTAAGTCTCTAATTTCTTTTTGTACGCATCTTTCTTCGTGTGTTAGGTCATTGTCAATGTATATCCTGGTCCCTTTCAGATTTCTTTTGGCTTTCATTATTTGTTGTTTTGTTTCCCATGTTTCGACTTCTACTCTTATTATTTGTTTATCTTTATGTATTATTTGGGCTTTTCCTATTTTTGCTATTATCTGAAGTTTTTCTTTCAAAAAGTTCTCTACTCCGCTTTGTTCTTCATTTTCTTTTGTTTTTATTCCTGTTATTATAATATTATTTCTTTTTTCTGTCTTTCTTTTTTTTCTGCTTTGTTTTCTAAGCTTTCGATTTTTTGGATCATCTGTATTTTTTCCTGTTCCCATTTCATTTCTTTATCCTTTAATTCCTTCTTTATTTCTCTAATCTCTTCTTTTAATTCCTTTGTGTTTTTTGCCATCTCATTCATTAATTCTTTAATCATGCTCTTTAATTCTTCTATTTTCTTTTCTGTATTTGTAGTTTTTTTGTATTCTTCTCTGTGGCTTTTATCCTTGATTACTTCTACCTTCTCTTTATTTTCTATAGTTCTGATTGTATCACTGTTGGATTGCTTTACTACTGTCGTTTTCCTTTCATTCTCTATTTTCCTTTGTTCTGGAGATCTTAATATTTTTTTGCTTTTTTGAAATTCTTTTAATTCATTTTTAGGTCTTTCTATATCGACTTTTTCTCTCTCGTATCCTCTTTCTCGTTTTGCATTCATTTTGTTTTAAATAAGTAATAACAAATTGAAAAATAAAAGAGAAGGTATTTTTCATAAGCGAGATAATTCAACTTTCCGCGAGCGCGTATGTTTAATTAAAAATGCTCCAATTGTTAATCAGTAACTTTTTTTTGAACTCTGAAAGAATCTCGTGATTTGTTATTGAATAAGTAATAACATATTGAAAAATAAAAGAGAAGGTATTTTTCATAAGCGAGATAATTCAACTTTCCGCGAGGGCGTATGTTTAATTAAAAGTGCTCCAATTGTTAATCAGTAACTTTTTTTTAAACTTTGAAGAAATTTTGTGATTTGTTATTAAATTAGTAATAACATATTAAAAAATAAAAGAGAAGATATTTTTCATAAGCGAGATAATTCAACTTTCCGCGAGCGCGTATGTTTAATTAAAAGTGCTCCAATTGTTAATCAGTAACTTTTTTTTTGAACTCAGAAAGAATCTCGTGATTTGTTATTAAATAAGTAATAACATATTGAAAAATAAAAGAGAAGGTTTTTTTCACAAGCGAGATAATTTAACTTTCCGCGAGCGCGTATGTTTAATTAAAAGTGCTCCAATTGTTAATCAGTAACTTTTTTTTGAACTCTGAAAGAATCTCGGGATTTGTTATTAAATAAGTAATAACATATTGAAAAATAAAAGAGAAGGTTTTTTTCACAAGCGAGATAATTTAACTTTCCGCGAGCGCGTATGTTTAATTAAAAGTGCTCCAATTGTTAATCAGTAACTTTTTTTTAACTATGAATAAATCTCATGATTTGTTATTAAATTAGTAATAACATATTAAAAAATAAAAGAGAAGATTTTTTTCATAAGCGAGATAATTCAACTTTACGCGAGTAGAACACTTTTATTTCATTCAAATTTCGAACTAACTTATTAATTTGTTATTAACTTAGTGATAATTTATTTAAATATAAAATAAAAATATTTCTTTTTATTGTGTAATATTTGCTCATCTGCGAGCATCCCGATTACTTCATTTACTGCTTTTACTTTCTCTGTGTACATTTATAATATGCAGTAAATTGTCGGGTATTATTTCATATATTTTATAATTGTAATTAAAAAAAAAACACGACAACTTTATACGTATTTATATTTATTTATAAAAAATATGGAATTCATTTTGCCGACGGATCCTAAAAGACAACGTTTCTTAAAACATGGTGTCGACTTTGCTGGGCAGCTGTACCTAGCGTGCGTGCGCACATACTTTTATAAAAAACGAAGCTGATCCAAAGCCGAAGCCGAAGCTAACTTCAGCCAGCTATTGGGCAAGTGGACAACAGGTGGCAGCAACCTTGCTAGTGGAGACAACAAACCTAATGGTGCCGAGTTCTGGATAATAGTGGTACCGAAGATGTTGGAAAAGACAATCATGGTGCACCAAGGAAGTGATAAGATAGGATGAGATGTCATTAGAATTTCAAAGAAAAGGTATGCTTAATTTTGTTTGTTGGTTTGTTTGTTTGTTTGATTACTCTAATAAATTCAGTAATTCATGTTCAATTCATTCATCAGTTTGTAGTACTGAACATGTTGAAATAGTTTTGTGCATGTCGGAGAGCATGAAAAAAATGTGAATGTTTTTTCAAAATGATTTATAAATTTATGTTCTTTTAACAGCAGATTTAAAAAGCAGAAATTACTAGACTAAGGAGATGGCCACCGTAAGTGGATCGAAGAAGAATTCAAAGGAAAACGAGAAGGTAATTATCATTACTTGTTATTTAAATAATCAAACGAACGACTGTGACTCGATCTACTCATTCATTTGATTATTTATCAATTGTGTGTGTTTATAAACACAGAATTATTTATTTAAGTTTGTCCTTTGCTATCATGCAATGCCGTAGTCATACAAGGCACACTGACAAGGTTTGTAGAACGTAACCAATTGTCTGTGCTTGACTCTTAGCCGCTGTGATTGTTGAATTGAGTTTGAATAAGTTAGTAATTTATTTCATACTTGATATTTGTTCGTAACAATAAATTATTATTTTCTATATATTTTCATTTTTTTTTAGCATGGTGAAAGAACGAGAAATTTTTTAATAAAAATAAACGAGTGGAAGGTGGAGGTGGAAAAATGGTAATTTAATTATTTATTATTTTTAGAAACAACAACAAAAAAATGGAAAGGCTGCAACGGGGGGTTTTTTAATTATTGTTTTGGAATTTTATTTTTAGTTAATTGTTTTTAAAGAAATTTATTTATATTATTTTTTATAAGAATTTACATGTTTATTTTATTTAATAAAAATTATTATTTTATAATATATGTGCTTTGTTTTATTTTTCTTGCTTCCGCAGTTATTGATATTTTGTTGCCGTTAAAGACATAAAGGTAAGTTCAACATTTTATAGCTTTATTATATTTTACACAATGAATGCATCACATCTCCTTCAGAGTTGTTAAATATCTTTGGCAACAGACAATAAATATTATTAATTATTACTTTTAATTATCTAATTAACTGTATAACCTAGAAGTGCACAAAGAACATATCCATCGAATAATTACAAATATTTATTTTTTAAATTTATTTTCAATCTGCAGTGGGTGCAATCATGGTCAAAACAATTTTTTTTCACAGATTGTTATTACTTCTTAAACTGAATATATACACACAAAAAAAAAGAATAATTTTTTGATAATTATGCATGCATAAAAAAATGCCTTTGTTATACATTATTGAATATGTTGTTCTTCGGTTTATCCAATGGCATAAATACATTTACTCTACCATGCATTTTAAGCAAGAAAATGCACATTAACCAAGAAAGTGCATAACATAACCGTAAAATCTCTAAAACCAAGTGGGTCCAATAGTCTCATTAGAACTTTAACTGATGTATTACAATATTCTACAACCATGCATGATGTCAAAATTGATCCAAAAAGTTCATAAAGTGCATAAAAAGCAATTACGACCAACTGCATAATAAATGCATTTATCTTTCAACCGAAATATATCAAAAATTCAACTTTACCTGATGTATTATGTTATTCTACCATTTTTCATGATGTTGAAACTGATCCAGGAAGTGCATAAAGTGCAGTTTCAATTAACTGCATAATAAATGCATTTATCTTAAAACCGTAATATCTCGAAAACTAAGTGGGTGTAAACGTCGTATTATAATATTAACTGTACTTCCATCTATGACGTCCAAAAGTGCACAAAGTGAAGTTGCATCAAACTGCATAAGAAATGCATTTAGCGACTTGCTGCATTTCTATGACAATTGTTATATGATACCAATGCAGAATTTTATTGTCTTTTCAATGGTGTATGCATCAAATCCATGCGACGCATGATAAGCGATTAATTAAGAATATTTTATTTTTTTGATCTATTTTCAATTCTCAAATTCTCTCACTGATCCGCATATTTTCAGAAAAAAATAACAATTTCTGAGTGACCCTTTGCTAATTACTGATAATCAATATTTTTTTAATTAGGCAATGAATTGCGCGCATTAACATTGAAAGCGCTGCTCTTCAGGCTATCCAGCGGTTTAAATATAATTGCTCTTCGATGCAAAATAAGCGAGAAAATGTTACTTATCTGACCCTACCTTTATGGATACGCGGCAATAGATAAATGCATTTTGCACTTTAAATCGCAATATCTCGAAAACTAAGTGGGTCCAAAGGTCTAACAACAACATTATCTGATGTATTATGTTGTTCTACAACTATGGATGATATCAAAATTGATCCACAAAGTGCCTAAAGTGCATAAAAAGCAGTCACAACCAACTGCATAATAAATGCATTCATCTGTAACGGGCGAATTCGCTGCAACGCCTAAATTTTTTTTTTTTATTTTTTATTAAAGTTTATACTTATATTTTAATTTCTATTATATCGTCCTATACTATCCAGTTCTCTTGGGGTGTAGTTGGCTGCCGAAGCTAAAGGGGCACAGGAGAGGTGTCTATAAATATACACATTATTATTATTTTTAATATTTATTTAAGTTGTTTAATTTTTGCATGCAAATAGGGAGGCACATATATATATATATATATATATATATATATATATATATATATATATATATATATACATGAATTGTTGATTCGACCCAGGTTGTTTTTGTTCTGGTATCTGACTATTTTATTTAAATGTTTAGTACTTACGATTGTTACGATCCAGTTATTCCTTTTTCTATACGGTTGTCTTTGAAATTCCTTGAATCTTTCCTTAGTATTACTCCTTTATTCCACCTTCGATTCAATATTCTTTCTCTCTGATTATTTTAGATCCTTATTTTCTTTCCATTGTTTGTTTTCATATGTAGAACCTAACCTATAAATAGCATAACTGAATCAATATGTTTAATAGTAATAGTAATAGTAATAGTTTATTGGTGTTATTGCTAATAATAGCTTACACAGGTCAATACATAACATTAATATACATAATTAAAAAATAAAGTAAAAATAAAATAATTACAATAGTAGTATTCATGACAGTATATATGTAATTAAAATACCAGTAAAATATACAACTTATAAACAATAAAAATATTTTATAGTTGAATTTAAAAACCAAAATAGCTTGCAAATCAATTAAAATATAATAAAAATTCATCCCAACTATAGAATGCATTTGTTGTTAGCAATTTTTTAATTGTGATTAGAAATGGTTTTATTGGAAGTTCAGTTATGTTTGTAGGGAGAGAATTGTAAAATTTTGCACAAAAATAGTTTGTAGAATTTCTACTCTTTTCTAATCGTAGAAATTTAGAGCAAAGTTTGTCTTGATTTCTAGTATTGTAATTGTGGACTGATTTATGAGTTTCAAATAAATGTAAATTTTTCTTTATATATCTTAAACACTCAAAAATATATAAAGATGGTAGCGTCAAAAGTTGAAATTTGACAAATTGTTGTTTACAATCATCTCTAAATCCTAGTCCACAAATTGCTCTTATTGCTCGTCTTTGTATTGAGAAAAGACCATGGCGTGCGGGGGAATGGCCCCATATTAGAATGCCATATACAAGTCTACTTTGGAAGATGGCTAGGTAAGTCTGCCTCAAGAGACCAAAGTTTATGGAGTCCTTTAGACTTCTTAAGACAAACACATCACTAGCCAACTTCTTTATAGTAGCTTCTTCGTGAGCATGCCATCTCAAAGCGCTATCAATATGTAAGCCTAAATATTTTGTGCAGATTACAGTATTATTACTAGATCTTAAATTAAAAGTCATGTTTACAGTTTTAGTGTCATTTAAGTTAAGCTGGTTACTTAAAAACCACTTAGAGACAAAAGACAGTGAGGTTGTATGTTGTTCAGCAGTTTCATCAACTGTGTTTGCTTTATTAGTAATTGTAGTATCATCAGCATATAAGATGACATTTGCTTCTGTTATCATGTCTGGAAGATCATTAATGTAGATCAGGAACAGCAGAGGTCCAAGTATAGACCCTTGCGAAACACCAGTATCTACGCTAAGAAAGCCCGATTTTTTATCATCAAACTTTACCTGTTGCGTCCGGTTTAACAGATACGACATAATAATTCTGCAACTTTTTGGTGATACATTGTACATATACAGTTTTCTAAGTAAAATGCTATGATTAACACAGCCAAAAGCCTTGCTTAGGTCTAAAAAACTAGTAGTGACTTTTTCTCCTTTCTCTAATGAGTTTGTAATTTCTTGCAGCAAATTTAGTAATGCATCCGTAGTTGAGCAATATTTTCTAAAACCGTATTGATTTTTATTAAACAAATTTTCTTCTTCAAAAAAGTTAAATAGTTGCTCAGCTAATAATTTTTCAAATATTTTTGAAAATGCCGGCAATAAGCTGATCGGTCTGTAGTTATCTGGTGAATTTTTTTTTCCTTTTTTTAAAAACAGGAATTACAGTAGCTACTTTAAATAGTTCAGGAAAACTATCAGAATCAATACATAGGTTGAATAGCTTAGTAAGTGGTTTGATTATAACATTTTTAACAGTTTTTATAAGTTCCGTCGATACTCCATAAATATCGGAACTTTTACTATTTTTTATTTTATCAATAGCAGCTCTAACCTCATTAAAAGTTACATGTCTAAAATTAAAATAATTTAAGACATTACACATTAAAATCAAAGGGTCAGTATTTGACACAGGTAACGATTGTACAAGCTTGCTGGCAATACTAACAAAAAAAAAAATTAAAATTGTTTACAGATATATCACAGTTTTTATCACATAGATTTGACTTTCGCTTAGAGTTTATAATTGTCCAGGCAGCTTTGTGCGGATTTTGACTAGATTGGATATATTTATCGTGTGCAGAAATTTTTGCTGCAGTAATAGCATTTCTGTATTTTTTTCGATATAAATTACGTTCAGTTTTTAGTTGAGCATCATTCGATTTTAAGCATATTTCATTAATTAATACTAAATTATGTCGCATATATTTTAAATGATCAGAAAACCATTTAATTTTATTTGATGCTCCTAGAGATTTAAAGATTTTTGTCGGAAATGCTAAATTTTTGCAATTTACAAAAATATCGTGAAACCTTTTTATTTTATAATTAGTGCCAGTTTGTACGTCTTGAATAAATGACCAATCTATGTCAGATATATAATTATAAAACAAAAATTTACCTTGAATAGTAATGGGTCTTACTATATTGTTTTTTTGTTTTGTATTTGTAATTGATTTATACTCGTAGCATACTTCAACACAAAGATGATCAGAAAACCCAGTGTCAACTGTATTTAAGTCTACGTTTTCACTAATTATATTAGTAAATGCATTGTCCAGACAATTATCTTTTCTGGTTGGGAGATCAAAGTTAGAATGCAATCCATATTCTAACATAAAAGTATAGAATGTCTCCTTATTGCGATCTTCTCCATTAAATTTAATATTAAAATCTCCTAGAACTATAATTGTTTTATTAAAATTAATTCTTCTAAAAGCTGCAGCTAACACATTTAAAAATACCTCAAAGTTACCTGAGGGTGACCGGTATACTGTGATTAAAATACAACTACTGTCATGAATAGCTACTGCAGCAATCTCACAAGTTTAATAACTTCTATTAGTGATTTTAATAGTAATCGCTATTATTAATTATTTTTACTATTTCTTATCTTAAAACTTTATCCATTTCATTTCAACTTGTTGTTGTTGTTGAATTCAGGAGTGACAGCTCCGTTGTGAGTGAGCTCTCACTTATCTTGGCTCGTACGTTGCTTCACGCTTCCGTACATTGTTGCCAAAAACCGCCTTATCTATACACTAAGAAAGTAAATATCACTGGTTACTGCCACATATACAATTACGTATATGTGCGAAAGCCAGTGACTACATTAATAACATGGAAAGGAAAAACAAAGGATGAGTACTCTTCTCGAGTCGGAGCTCCGGCGACTCTGTCACAACACAGGGGGGAGCCTCGGTCGGGATGAGTTAATAGTTATAAGATTTTAGGATGAGTGACACGGATAAACATGAAATATTACAGAACTATCTTAGTGTGTTTAATATACTTCAGTAGGCAACAGTATACTTTGACGTTTTTGGAAGATATGAGTAACGCCATGCTCGTCGGTAGATGGATGTCCATTGAAATAAGGTTTTGCCATAGAATAGATTGAGCAATCGTGTAACGAGGGCATTCAAAAAACAGATGATCAGTAGTACCTACTTCACCACAGACGCAGAGTGGGTTATCCACAACATTGATTTTAAATAGATGCCAAGGAGAACGCATGTGTCCAGATCTAAGTCGACTCAAAAGGCATACATCTATTTTAGAGTGAAATGGAAAATTCTTAAACCATGGTTTTTGGTAGACTACTTGGTTTATCTGATTAAAGTAAGTAGTTCCCTTGCTTTGACTGATGGTACTGAATTGCTGCTGCCAAGAATTTAAGCCGTCCTGCAGAAAACTGGCATAGAGGTCGGTGTAATTGATAGCGATATCATTACACCGCCTCCCATGTCCCAGTCCCGCCACATAATCTGCATGTTCATTGCCATTTATGCCTTTGTGGCTTGGCACCCAACAAAATTGAGTTACCAAACCTTTGCTTCGTAATTCAAAGATCATGTTTTTGATATGCGAGATCCAAATGTTGCCTTTGATGCTAGATGCATAGGAACATATAGCATCAAGGGAACTTTGGGAGTCAGACACTATTATAGTTTTTTCCCAATTATTTGCAGAGATCAAAAACAGAGCCCTATAAATGGCATATAGTTCGGCGGTAAATACAGAAGAGAGGTTGGGAAGTTGTCCTGATTCTTCCAACTGCAAAGACGGAATCCACACTCCAAACGCGGCTGATCGAGGATTAAGTTTCACCGAACCGTCAGTAAAAATTTGAATGTAATTAGGCCAGCGTTGAGATATAAATTCCTCAAACACTACATTGATTACGGACGGAGATAAGGATTTATGAGGAAAGGAATTGTATTTAACTTGTATGGATAGGGATTGGCTAGGAGAAACAAATAACTTGGAAAAGGAGCTCTTATTAATCACGCGGTCATATTGCGAAATTTCATTAAAAGCCAAAACTACTAGAGGACAGCCTTTTGCTGGCCAAAAGGGATGGTTGCCAAACATGTTACATGTTTGTGACAAGACATCATATGTCATGCCCCCACCCATGCCAAAAAGTTTGCAACATATCTCCTGGTAAGCAGATTTCTTCTAATTTCCAGTGGCATAATACCGGCTTCTACTTCCATGACATTAATAGGAGTAGAATTCATAGCACCCAAACAGATTCTTAATGCCCTGTTTTGAATTCTGTCCAGAATTTTTAGGTTAGATTTGCTGCAAAAAGATAGGTGGGAGGCAAAGTCAAGGCGGGATCTAACAAAGGCTTTGTAAACAATGAGAAGGATTTCCGGGTCTCCTCCCCAGTAGGTACCTGAGAAACTTCTCAAAATATTAATGCCTTGAGCACAGGATTTTTGAAGTCCATTGACATGGTTACTCCAAGACAATTTGTTGTCAAAAGTGACACCAAGAAATTTATAAAAGGGTACTCGGACAATAGGAATGTTATTAAGACTAGGACAGACATTATTGGGTATGACATTGCGTGACCGGCCTGAGAAGAACATTGACCTGCATTTATCAAGAGAGAGCTCAAGGTTTCTGCTAACAAGGCGACTGAAGGTCTGTGCTAGTACAAATTACACTGTCTGGAAAGTAGCCTGAAGAGTAAATAGCAAAATCATCTGCATAAGAGATGATTTTTACTGAGGGAATAGAGGAGTGTACTAGGTCTTGTATGTACATGTTGAAGAGCAAGGGATGATAATGTTGATAAACAAGGGGGGCAGATTCAAATTAATTAAGACGGATTTTAAGTAGGCTATACACACATTATCATAAGCTCCTTTAATATCTAGGAAAGTGACACATAAACATTTTTTTTGGGACAAGGCAGAGATAACATCACAGTAAAGGGTCGTGACGTTCTCATAAATACTGTGGCCTTTTCTGAAACCTGTGATAGACCCTGTAAATATGGAGTTCATCTCACACCATCTCTCCAAACGCACTTTGATGATGTTTTCAAAGGTTTTACGAACACAGGAAGAAATGGCAATTGGTCTGAAACTAGACTCCATATCTGGAGAAGGTTTTCCTTTTGGTATGGATACAATCTTGATAGTTTTCCAACTATCAGGAATTGTTCCATATTCAAAGAAGGAATTAAATATGTCCACCAGGTGAGCTTTGCTGATCAAAGGAGCTTCTTGCAACATAGAATAGGAAATATTATCATTTCCCATGGCTGAATCCTTTCTGTTAACCAGAACAACGTTGAGTTCACTCATTTGTATGGGTACAGTCAAAGTATGAGGAGGGGAGTTATAAACATCTAGCAGGGAAAGCACCGAATGGTGTTGAACGTATGGAGGGGCTAGTTTTGACAAGAATTCTGCAACCCAAGTCTCATCTTTGATGGGAGTAACAGGTCTGGGGATTCTTGAGAATTTTTTAATCGTTGACCATACGTAGGAAGGCGAGGAGGATCGGTTCAGAGAACTGCAAAAGATTTTAAAACTTTCTCTCTTTTTTCGGAGCAAAAGCCTTTTTGCTTGGGCTATAGCTTTTCTCGCCGCATCAAGATGCACTAGTTTTCCAGTACGGCGGAATATAGTAAGAAAGCGCTTTCATTTGTTGACAGCCTCAGAACATTCCTTATCCCACCATGGACAAGGTGCTCTTTTGGCTTTATGAGGCAAAGTCGGGAGATTAGGAGAGGAAGATTTGGCAGCATCAACAAACCAGGTGACAAGTTGATAATAGTTTGGATACGGGATTTCTTCAAGTTTGGCAGAGATAATTTCTTTATATGACACCCAGTCTATTTTTTTGGACAGATCTGATTGCAGTGAATGTACGGAGCATTCTGAGACTGAGTGAGGTGGATTTCGGCAATGATAGGGAAATGAATACTTCCGTAGGTGTCTTGCAATGTTACCGAATGACATTTTAAAGCAATATCCGGCAAGGCTATGACTAGATCGATTACGTTCATGTGGATGTTCGTTGGCGACCCATCATTTAGAATAATAAGACCCAAGGACTCTATCGCAGCTTCTAATTCCAATCCATTGCGGTTATGATAATGGTGACCCCAGAGAGGATGGTGGGCGTTAAAGTCGCCAACAATAATGAAAGGGGATGATAAGGACAAGAATATTTGTTTCCAAAGATTCCTATTCAACGACCGATTAGGAGGACAGTAACATGACAGAATGGTGAGGTTAGACATAGAGGACTGTACAAATTGGAAGCAAGGAAAGACATTAAACGTAGAAATTTTAGATTTAACAAAGATATCATGGATAAAAAAAGAGGATACTCCTCCATAGCCATCATCTCTCATGTTGTGGAAAGAGCTGAATCGAGGAATTGCAAAGTGTTTATTTGGACGAATCCAAGTTTCACACAAAGCAACTGCATTAATATTTAATTCGTGCATCATGCGTAGAAGTTCCGGTTTTTTGTTATATCCAGATTGGATATTCCAGCTAACCAGACGTATCGGCGCATGAGTCATTGTTTGATTGCGATACTAGATTATTAAGGGACGCGAGAAGACTAGACATGAACGGGGTTGACGGACAGCTGCTCAAGAGCTTTGATTAAAATGTCTACCAAGTTAAAAATAAACGATGCATCGGTAGAAGGTCTTGTGTCTAAGGAGGGGTACGCTAGAGGGTTATATGTTGAGGGACCGGGCAGGGATTGGAGAGATAAGTTTTTCTGGGAACGTAGTTTCTCTGGAGACTTGCCATATGATCTTTTTCGCTTGGGAAAGTTTTCCCTAGATGGTTCGTAGTTGGAAATGACTGGGTCTCTGACTGAACGATTATGATACGCAATCTGATTGATGGGTTGGGAGACAGCTGATGAAAAAAGTTGACGAGACGTTTGCCGGGGGATTTCGGTCGTGGGCAGGGATTGAGGAAAATCTCTATCTAATTGCGTGGTGGAGTTATTAAAATTGGAAGGATTGAGTTGTGAAGCTTCATGGAAGGAGTAGCCATAAGAAGCCATGGCTTGTTTGATTTTTGACTGCCGAGCGTATTCAGGACAAATTCGATTAGCCAATGAGGACTTAAACTCATTGGAGTAGTGAGGGCCTTTGCAGAAATTACAGCATGGAGCATCAGGTTTGCTACACTATTCTATTTTGTGTTGATCAGAGCACGAAGGGCATTTAATGCTACTTTTACACACCTTGGAAGTGTGGCCATACCGCATACAGTTAAAACATTGGATTACTTTTGGAACATACACACTAATAGGAAGGGAATTGAGGTTGAAGATAAAATTTTTGGGAAGAACATGCCCTCTAAAGGTAATCAATATTGTGCTTGAAGGCTCAAATCTGAACCCGTTTCCATCAGAGTTCTGAACTTTTCTGTTAAACCTTTCTACTTTTAATACGTCAACATTAAGTGAGTTTTTGGCATTGTTTTTGATCTCGGCAACGTTAAACTCGCAGTCAACTCCACGTACCAAACCTTTACAGGAAATGTGGTGGGACGGAATGTACGACTTCAAATCATGGCTAATACAGAAGTTTCCCGTCAACAATTCATTAGCATCCACTATTTTGGAAAAGAAAACAGCTACTCTGTTTTTGCCTCTGGCCTCAACCTTAGTAGCACCAACCACCCTAGCTTTTTGAATTTTACTTCCAATTGCTAGCGGGGAAATATTTCGGTTGTCGATCGGTTCTATATAGACTTGGTAAGGACCAATGTCAGAGTTAATAAATGTTTCCACCAACGGAGTAATAATTCTTATCTCGGGAGTTGAGATATGGGGTTGTTGAGTGAGTACGTTATTAGTTAAATTGTCGTTTGCTAAAGTCATGGTAACGTCTTCATTGCCGTTATTACCATTCCCAACACCCCCTGCGGGGGCGGTGGGGTCTCCCATGCGGTTGGCTTGTCTGAGCCAGGCTCAGACAAGCTCACCTTAGATAAACTCACTTAATAAATAAATGTCACTCACCCTGAGTTAGAGGGAATAAATTAAAGGGCAATAAGGATGGATGTCACGTTGTGGCTTACACTGTAATAAATAATCAGCGAACAACACGACTAGTTCGGTTCGAGGTTCGAAGCCGAATGATTCATTTCAACTTGTTGACAATGACGTTTGCACAGCTGTCACTTAGACCGGGTGCGCACAGAAGTACGCGGTAGTGAAACCACAGAACATATTCAGAAGTGGGGATCTCGTGTTAAATGGCGGCAACACGATTCGTGTTTACCCAGCACTCCGCATGACAGCGCGGTGAGCGGAACTTGGCGAATGGCGCCAAATATTTAAATCGTAAATCTTTAAAATATTCAAATACTTATAAATTGTAATATGTCTATATAGAATATATATATATATATATATATATATATATATATATATATATATATATATATATATAATTAATTAAATTACTCATAAAATAAATCCACGACGTCCATAAAATCAAGACGGATACATGAAAAAGAAAAACACCGTATAGTACAATAAAATTGTGCAAATACTTACCGGGGATGGGAACAGGGTTTGGTAATGAAGAAGATGGTGACATGAAAATAGAAAAATACATATCGATAAATAAAATAATTTGTATAGAATAAACTATATATAAATAACATTTGTAAAAATAATGAAATAAATATAAATTCTTTTGTAAATTGATAAAAACTAATATTGCACTTTAATAGTATATATGGACATTGATCATTTGGAAGAACTTTGCACTAATTTCCTAATTTTTTTCTTATGACTTGTTTTTGAATATGTCGTGTAGGTTGTTTCATTCACATATTGGTACATGAATAATCGTACAGCGACATTCAAAATCAAGTCTTCGCAATTATGTTCACTACATACTTTTTTATAATATATGCTACATTTTTTAAATTGGTTTTTAAACGTTGCTTCCAAATTATTAGCATGTCCATTCTCTTTTAAATATTTAATTAAAATACTTTGAATTTCATTTATGAAAAATATCACATATTGAGATGCATAATTTAATAAATTATTAGCATCTTTAAATTGAGTAAAAATGTGCTTCTCAGTTATTTCACTAGTGCAATCAATGTCATGAAATGCTATCATTTCATGACATTGATTGCACTCGGGAACTTTTACTTTATGCAATATATAGCCACTAACATAGGTCAGTGCTTGGCAATCTATAGCATTTATGTCATCTTGCGATATTTTATCTAGTTCCATATCTGGACTATTAATAGGATTATCAAAATGAGATGTAGTATCATTGTTTTTGGAAAGAAATGCTGTCAAATCATCCAATTGCAGCGAGTTATCTTTTTCACAATTTCCGTTCACAAAAGGTAGTGCAAGTTTATTTATTATGACAGTTTTTAAAGCTGCAACAAATTGGTGGCAAGTTGGGTGAGTGTTGGAAACGCCATGTTGTCTAATAGTGCAAAATAAATTCTCAACCGGGTCTTGATTGAGATTTCTACAATTTAAAATTTTAAAATCTTTATGTTCACTTAGTTTATTAAATATAAAAATGATTGATTTAATAGAAGTTTGCCAACCCATGATAAAAACGTGTTGATTTGTCACATCTTTGTCAGATTCTAAATTAAATAATTTCCAATTTTCATTTTTCTTTAACATTTTAGACCAAAATTCCATGTGTGGAGAAGATTGTGATACTCCACACTTATAAAGTTTATGTTCAGAGAAATTTTGGCCAAACCCATTTAATGAATCAAATAATGAATCAATCTCTTCAATAAACTGAGCAGTGGCCATTGACTCAGATGGTAAAACTTTAAATATTAATAATGTTTCAATTGCAGCTGCTACTGTGAAACTTAATTGTTGGGCGGCAACCTTGACCTTCATTTTAGTGTAGGTATTACTAAAGTTAAAATATTCTTTTTTCAATTTTGGTGCACTTTTGAGATGATTTTGCTGATCAAATTTGTAAACTGCTTCGATATATTCAAATTTGGCAAATTTATTTAAATCAAATTGAAGTTTGCACTTTAATAAAGAATTTCTTGTGCATTTTAATAAATGTGGTACATCATAAATTACACAAATTTATGCATTTTGGACTTTGAATTGAAATGGGCATACGTTATCTGCATTTTCGGCACATAACTCAGAAAGAGCACGTCGGTTTGTTGGACCAAGGTCACAAACTGTGGCTACTATATTTAAAACCAATTTCAAGTAACTCAGAAATAATTTTTATAAGCAGTTGTTTTAAATCATGTACTGAAATTGTACCTGCTGTAAAATAATATGCAATTACTTGTTTCCATGGTTTTTGAATACCGTGAACCATGAAAACTAGATTTGCTCTATACTTTGTACGACCTAAATGCCCTAGGTCTTTGTACCCAGAAATAAAATCTTTGCTACACTTAAAATAAAGGCCAGGGCTTAAAGAAACTTCGTCAAATATTAGCGTGCAACACTTATCCAACTCATTTAATTTAGAAATTTCTAATTTTAAATGTTCTAGTATAGGACGGTTAATTCCTGTTGCAAAAGAAATTTTTGACGACACATCTTTCAAGGTTCGCGTTGATGGTAAATTAAAGTAAAATTTAAGATATTTATATAATCGAGGACTTCGTTTATAAACTGTTAGAGCAAATGTCTTGTCGTTTATAGTCCATCTGCGAGCTGATGGCTTTTTATCACAATTTCGCAATTGTGAATTAATAAAATCTATTGCAACACTATTTAAATTTTGTTCAATAAATTCAAAGCGACCATTTTTATACAATTCTTTTAGAGTACCAAATTCATCTGTCGTTTTTGCAAGTTTATATTTTAATTTACAAAGTTTACTTTGAGTATTTCGATGAAATTGATACATCACCTGCATTTGTGGACTCATCATCTTTTTCGATAATCCTAACTTGCTCAATATACCTATTTCATTTTTATTTTTCTCATTTAAAAAATTAAAATTATCATCAATAAAATTATCAGGTTTTTCTTTTGAAATATTTGATACCGATTGTAAATTTATTTCTGATAAAGGTTGGACGGATGCTCTAGGCGATACACTTTCAATACTTTTATTGATATCACTTAAATTTTGAAATGTCGAATAGTAGAGAGTTTTAACCGGTACTGGATCCACCACACCACCACAGGAGTGGGGATGAGAGTGGGGGGTGGTGGAGTGGGGTAAGGGGCGGGGCTAATCTAAGGGTGGGGGTAAAAGGGGCGGGGCTAACCTAAGGTGGGGTAAAAGGGGCGGGGCTCCGCCATCTTGACCGTCATTTTGTTTTCCGCCATCTTGGCTGCCATTTTGACCGCCATCTTGGACGCCATCTTGACCGCCATTTTGTTTGCCATCTTGGCCGCCATTTTGAATCACCCTGTATAATTTTCCCGCCATTTTTTGAATTTTTTTAATAGAACACCCCGTATATTTATTTTTGTGCGACATCTTTCTGATAATAAGTCAACTATTTACCATGCATACATCAATTTTGAATAATGTTTGTAACCAATCACACGAATACAAGTTTCCACCACAATTGATAATGAGTCACAACTAATATAAAAAGTAAAAGTGTGCTTTAACCCCATAGCGCTCTATCATTCTTCAACCGTGAATGAGTCACCACAATTTCAAGGCTAGCACATGTGAAAGTGCACTTTCTAATTGGTTAAACATTAGTGTATATACCAATTTGAGGAGTCGCACATTAACATTCAATTAAGCTTACATTAAAGCAATACATGTTAATAGTTATTGAAGTGCTAGTGATTATAGAAAGTTTTTTATATATTTTTCCCTTTATTATCAATAACTCAGCATGGACATTACCATACCCACTAATCAAATGTTGAATGAATTTGTTGATCCAATAGAAGAGCAGCTAAAAAATTTTGATAATGATGTAAAATCTGAAAAGGTTCTTCTTGGACAATCTACATATTGTTTAAATAAATCTGGTTCAAAGAAAGTCTCTATTGGAATCAGCTTAATAGCAGGATTTATACCAATCGTAAAAATTTGGGGCGCAAATTCCTGTATCACATTCACCGAGGAAGAGTGGATGCAATTTTCCACAACATGCTTTCAAGGAGTAGCGATAGAACAACCAATAATGTTAAATCAGCATATAATAACTATGAGACTATATTGCAAGAAAACTACTGTTTGGATTCAGCAGAGAGGTTTAACCATTGTCATTGCTGAGAAGACGCTACAAACATTATTAGATCTGAAAAAACTAATCGATCGTAAAATGGAAATATTGATAGGATGTGGATTTAAATCATATTATGATAAAATTTTAAATGAGTGCTATAATAGCGATGATAATTTACAGTTGCATAGCAATATAGCATCTTTAATATCACGGAAAACATACCCTGAAAATGCAACTTTTATAATGAAATCATATCTAATGATGGAATGTTTATATACTTGCTATAATAAAATTTGTTATGACTTTGAAAAACTGAAAAGTTATTAAATAAATAATTATAATAATAATTTTTGTTTTAATTTCCATAAACATCTACTAATTATTTATTTCACAGCACCTACAAATTTACAAATTTAAATCCTATTATAAGATTTTAAATTCACATTACATTTTTGAAAGTTAATATTACTACTAATCTCACATATTAATCAATATTATCGATTATTAATTAACATAATTTTATGAGTTTCAACCTGTATAATGTCTAAGATAGTTAAAAACTTTCATTTTTATTAGGTTCACATAATCAAATTTGAGAATTTACTTTTCACTTTTAATAGCTTTGCTGCTACGCCCCTATAAAACTTTCATTTTTACTATATGTTTAATATATAAACAATGCAGCGTATGATAGTATTAGTTCTTTGTACGCAAACTACAACAGCAACATCACCCACTATGCCGGCCTTTAGAATAATTGAAGATATTTTCATTAAAAAGGCAAATTCCCCGAGCCGCCTACCAACCTATTCCCCGTTTGCAGATTGTGACAATTTGTATGACGATATAAATCAAATAACAAATTTATACCCTTTTACCTCTCCCAATATCACAATCGAAATTGATGATGATGATTCCCCAACAATAATCGAAATTGTTGATTCACCGCCGCCACCACCCACACCTACCAACTACGAAGATTTCATCCTGGAGGTTGATTTCTACTTCACCGAGGAGTCATTTAAAAAAATTGATAATGAAGTAGAAGATTTGGAAGAAGAGAGATTATTAAAGCGGCAAAGGGTTTTAGTGAAAACCTCAAAAGATATTTGGATTGAGGCATCCAAAAAACTCAATCGCCTTGAGAAATGTTTACAATTAAAAAGGGTAAGTTTTTAAATTTAAATTTTTATTTTTTAAATTATTAATAATTGTTTTTTTTTTGTTTGTTTGTTTCAGAAATGGCGAAAAGATGATTTGGCCAAGGCGTTAATGAAAAAAAAAAGAGCGCTTAGAAAAATGCGCAAAATTGAAAATGGTAAGCTTTTAAATTTAAACTTTTATTTTAAGTTATTAATATTTATTTTCTATTTCAGAGATTTAATGCAGAGAGATATCAAAACAGATGGTGATGATTTATAACATATTTTATTTTATTGTTTTTTTTTTTTTTTTTTTAATAAACTTTTTTATGTAATTGTAAAAATTTTATTTTTTTTCCCATCATTGCAGCAATCACCGTGCCTTTTGAGAGCATCTTTTCTCGTGAATGTCATACTACAATTATTGCAGTTGAACATCTGTAATTAATGATAGTTTCAATTTAAAAAAAATACATAAAACTTTAATGTATATTATTAATTTTGAAATAATTTAAATATTATGACTGATTCTAATATTATATTTTCATATTCATATTCTTACTATACAATAAATGTCAGTTGATATTTCTATTTTATTATGAATTTTACTTTGAATGGATATGTAAATTATGCAGGTGAGAATGTCATGAATTCAATACCGTAAAGTGTTTAGAAGTAAACGGTGATCAATATGAACATTTGTAGTTTATAAAAAATAATAACATTTGATGCATTCAAAAATCATTTATTATCATTATTAAATATACACACATTACAATACATTTGTTTTTTCAATCCAGCTATTATGAGAATCATCATGTCCTAGCCATTTAACAAAAAATTTGCTTCCTTTTTTACGTAAAATTTTTTCAACTAGGTAAACGTCAGAATGTTTTGTTAGCTGTAGCTCCTCATTGTAAAATGCACCCAGGATAGGCCTACCATTAATATCTTCGAGTAAGTATGATACTGAATTTGTGCTTTGTATGGTTTTAATCTTAAATAATTCAGCAGACCAGTTAGGAGTATACCCTTTTTCAAATAACACCTTCTGTTTACTTATTCGAACAATGCTACCAATATCAAAATTAGATTTACTTGGAATTTTAGAATATGAATAAACTGTATCAAGCAAATACCGTTCATTTTTCTTTGTAATATCACAAGACTTCATCTTAGTGGTACTATGCTTTCTACTATTATATTCATTAGTAACATCAGCCAGAACATCTATCCACACATACTTTCCACGAAAACTAAATGTTTTATAAAGTTTATCTTTCAGAGTTCTAATTACACGTTCAGCCATAGACGCTTTGATTGTAGTATAAGTTGAATAATGATTTATATTATGTTTAGTTAGTAGATTGCTCATGGTAGAGTTGTAAAACTCAGTACCTTTATCAGTTTGCAAATTCTTCGGTATCCGATCATGCTCATTAAAAATCTCACTAATCGCTATACTAACACTATCCGCCGTTTTATCCTTTAAAGCTTTCGTCCATAAGTATTTCGAAAAACAATCAATCACTACTAATATAAATCTATATCCCTTATTCTCCCGTGCATAATATCCAAATTCAGCCAAGTCCGCTTGCCACAAATCATCAATCCCTTTAATTACAGTACGTCTACGATGGAATTTAATTTTTGCAGGTTTGTGTAATTCATTTACGACATCGGCTTTAATATTACTCATTATTATTATTATTATTATTATTTTATATTATTATTTTAATTTCTTATTCTTATAAATGGAATATCGTCTTCACCATGTGAAAAAGTTTCTAGAAGTGCTGACTCATTTTTTTTTATACCCCTCTTCAAGGCTTTTAACTCGCACAGACAAAACAGTTGCAATATTTTCAACTCTTATAATATGCGCATTAATCTCAATCATAATATTTTCAAGTCTTATAATATGAGTATTAAGTTTGACAGTTGATAAATTTTTTTCTACTTCTAAAACTGCGTCAAGCACAAATTTCTTAGTGACCACATCATCTAAATCCTCAGGATCCGAAACATGTTTTAATCGTTTATTCTGCAAACTATAATGTCCATCTGACGTTAAAACAAATCCTAGACCTGGACGTCCTCGAGCACGAATTCCGCTTCCATCTCTGAATAAACGTCCGAACTTGTCAACGCTCATTATATTTTTGTCATAAAACATAATGTACGCTAATATTTATATAATAATGGAAGCTTCCTGAAGCTCCTCTTCAATTGCAAGAATCTCATTGTTAACACTGGCATTCCCGGCATTTCTAGCAGCATGCAACAAACATAATCTATCTACCAACTCCTCAACATCATCCCAATATCGTTATTGTATGGGTGCATTTAAGTTACATTTCATGCTAGAGTCAAACCCATGTCCATCAATAGTTTTTTTTACAGTTTTTGATTGTCTTCTTGCTTGTGGTAGTGATTGGTTAGGCAAACTCAATAAAGGTTTGATTATTTTAGTATACTTATATGATTGGTTTCCACGAAGTTGCTTTGTTGGATCAAAATCACGATGGGCAATTTTAGTTTTATTAATGATATCACTATACATTTGAATGTCAGTATCATTAAATGTTTTAGGTTTTTTATTAAATAATAATTCGCACAATCCTGCAGTACTAGGATAGCGAATATCACCAATAATAATACTATCTGCATCAACAGTAACTATATTACGACCCAACGTAAATTTATCAGTATGTCTATCATAAACAATTCCAAACGTTATGTCTAGATTGTGATAATCATCATTAGCTAATTTTTCAAAATATGATCTAGGTAGAGGTGATAAATTATTCATAATTGAAGAAGTTTGAGGGGTATATTGGTTCTGTTCATCAATAGCATTATTATTATCACTGAAAGTTTCATTTCCACTAATATTAGAATCGTCTGAAAAGTTAAGCTTTTCTCGCATTTGTTCCAATTTTGATATATACCCCCGAACTTCACTTAATCGAATAGCAGTTGAACTATGAGGATATATTCTAGATGTTATCGGTGTGGATATAGCAGGTTCCACAGTTGTAGGTGATAATGTTTTTTTTTATATTTGAAGCAATTAATGGTTTAATATGTGAAGTTGTGATAGGTTTTACTATTGAATGTTGCTTAGTCAGATCTTTAAGCGGACCGATGATTGGTTTATACAGTCTCTGAAGCACCTCATCATTTTCATCACGATTTAATTTCATCGCATGCAATTTTCGTCTAATCGACTTTGTAATTGTAATAAGCTTTTTCTTTGTTATATCACTCATTATTATTGATAGATCTATACTAGTTCACGTCAGTTCCCACAATGATCGATTAATATCTTTGTATAATATATATATATATATATATATATATATATATATATATATATATATATATTGCAGACTGACAGTCAAACAGACAGATAGACAGCTAAACAGACAGCTGAACAGACAGACTGACAGCTAAACAGACAGCTGAACAGACAGCTGAACAGACAGCTGAACAGACAGACAGACAGCTAAACAGACAGGTAAACAGACAGACAGCTAAACAGACAGACAGACAGCTGAATAGATAGACAGACAGCTGGACAGAATTGAATGAGATTGAACATGTATGAACATGTTTGAACATGTTTTAAATATATATATATATATATATATGTAGGACTGCTCTAATCAATTATTATATATTGATCTAACCCTTTTCGATATCTCCCACTATCAATATCACTATCCTTATCTATAACTATAAATGAATATCTATTCTTCCAACATAATCCGCACATTACCTTAAATTTTTCAAAAGTCATATTACTGCTAACGTGATCATTATATACATGCTTGAGATTGAGCTCGTCTTGTTTAAATAGTATGATTAGGTTTGAGTTGTCACGAATGAGATGTTTTGGTATTCTCGTATAAGTTTGACATAAATAGAATGAATCAACCTGCTTATGTCGACCCATACTAAAAAAATCTCTGATTTTATCTTGCTTATCACAGGCAACATCATCAAAAATAAATATTGAATTTTCTCTAGCTTCACTGGGATCAATAATATCACCATTTTCTTTGTATGGAAAATAATTAATTTCGGGTATGTTAGACATCACCTTTTCCAAAAACTTGTACTTCGGTTGGTATAATGATTTAAAATATACATATACATTTTTAAATCTTAAACCATTCTCTTCAAATAATAATGAAAACATAACATTTGATTTTCCACAATTGGATGGTCCGCATATAAGAGCCCTAACGCTATCAGGTAATAATTTACTATGTCTGTTTGATTTAAAGCCCTCACCTACCCAATGATCTAAATTAACCACTGGGAGTGATTGTTTCTGCTTAATGAACTTCATTGTACTAACATTGATATTCGAGTGATACCTATATATATATATATATATCAATACTGTTCTAATACGTTTTAAATGATGATGTATCGCGGTGAGGGTATCATCAATTCAATTATAAACACGCTCCCGTTTGAAGCGCATATACCCAGTTATCATTATTGTGGACCTGGTACAAAGTTAGATAAACGGTTAAAGAGAGGTGATCCTGGTATAAATCCTCTTGATGCTGCTTGTAAACAACATGATATAATCTATTCTCAGAGTAACAATTTGAACAATCGACATATGGCTGACAAGGAACTTGAAGAGGCTGCTTGGAGGCGAGTGAAATCTCATGATTCAAAGATCGGTGAAAAAGGTGCTGCATTGATAGTAATGAATATAATGAAGGCTAAGAGAAAGTTGGGTATGGGTCTTAAAAAATCAATAATAAAAACAAGTGTAGTTGCAAAAGCTAAAAATGCAATTAAAAAGTTTAAACAAAAAATCGGAAAATCTGAAGTATTGAAGGAGGGTTGTAGAGTTGCATTGACCGCTGCAAAAATAGCTGTTAAAGATGGCGGTGGTAAGAAAAGAGTTAGACTACCTAGAATAATCCCTTTACCAATGCACGGTGGTATACTACCCTTAATCCCAATATTTGCGGCAGCTAGCGCATTTGGTTCATTAGCAGGAGGTATTGCTGGTATTACTAAAGCGGTAAATTCTGTAAGTGATGCGCGTAAAAAATTGTTTGAAGCTGAGCGTCATAATAAAGCGATGGAGGCAATTGCCCTTGGTAAACATGGTAATGGATTATTTTTAAAACCATATCGAAAAGGTATGGGTCTTTTCATTAAACAATCAAACTTGAAAAAACTAAATAATCTACCCAAACGTGCTCTAACCGATGCTGATTTAAATAAACATAAGAAAAATATAAAATATTTCCGTGGTGTATTTATGCGTGATACATTACCACAGAAGCCTCATCGTAATGAATCAGCAATTGTGAATTTGGATAGTAGATTGGGGTGTGGAACAAATTGGGTAGCATATAAAAAGCGTGGTACAATAATTAAATGTTTTGATAGTTTTGGTGACATTCCCCCACCACCTGAACTTGTAAAATATTTTGAAGGTTGCGAGATCAATTATAACCATCAACGATATCAGAAATTTAATACTTACAACTGCGGTCATCTATGTTTGAGATTTTTATATAAATAAGGTGACATAGATTCTACATATTTTAGTTAAGTCTCAGACGTTCACTATACAAGGTATTAGAAGCACCCTTTCCGGAAACTATCATCCACCAATTGAACTTGAACAAAAATCATTATATTGTTTGGGATTAATAGGGCTACACAAATATAATACAATACCAAATATTGAATGTGGCACTAATAAATTTATATATGATGGAGATAAAGAAATTATACTTCCACATGGATCATATGAAATCACTGACATTGAAGCATATTTACAATGTCAGCTACTATTAAAAGAGCCACATAATATTGATGGTAATGATATCATTTCCATTAAGCCAAATAATAATACGTTAAAGTGTGAAATTAAATGTAAATATGATATTGATTTTACATGTAATAAAAGTACAATTGGTAAACTGTTAGGATTTTCAGGTGATAGTATTCTAAATGCTGGAATTCTACACAGTTCTGATATACCTGTACAAATAGTAAAAGTCACTAGTATTAGGGTTGAATGTAATATTATTACTGGGGCATACTACGATAATAAATTATCGCATACATTATTTGAGTTTACTCCAACAGTGGACCCAGGATACTCTATAAATATTGAACCTAGAAATATTTTATATTTACCACTCATCAATACAAATATTATTGATAATATAACTCTTAGAATAGTTGATCAGAACGGTGAACCAGTTAATTTTAGGGGTGAAAAAATATTAATCCGTTTAGAGTTGAAAAAAGTTTATTAAAAATGGGTATTTGCTTTGGTGATATAAATGTCGGTTTAAGTACAACATCTGTCAGTATTAAAAAGAGATCCACTGATAGAACATCTAGGGTTAGACAAAAGTTACTAAATCTAGGATATAAGTTAAATAACGTAACAATTAAGGTGAAAAAAAGATTTGAAAAATGAGTCAGCTGGATATATTTAATAGTGTGTCTTTTAATGAGGCCATCATAAAAGAACAGTTCCATACATATCAACCTAGAACATCAAATTATGGAAATAGTGATGAAATTCGAATTATAATTCAACAGCATGATATTTTAACATTACCATGCGATAGTTATATCCAGATCAGTGGAAACATTGATTTGCCGCTAACAGGTACACCTCCAGTTAGAACAGCAATCAGTCTTATCCAAAACGCGTATAGTTTCCTGTTTGAAGAGATACGATATGAATTAAATGGTATTGAAGTTGATAAAAATCGAAATGTTGGAATAACTAGCACAATAAAAGGTCTAATATCAATGAGGGGGAATCATAAAAACTCAACTGAAATTGCTGGGTGGAGTACTACTGGACAGCCGAAAACATATTTTAATGCTACCAATAAATTTTATGCAATTATACCATTAAAATATTTACTGGGATATGCTGAAGACTATCGTAGAGTAATTGTTAATATTAAGCAGGAGCTAATATTATTGAGAACATGTAGTGATGTTAACTGTTATACTGGAGCTCCTGGAGCTAAATTTAATATTGATAAAATTGAATGGAGAGTTCCACATATACTTCTGAATGATGAGAACAAATTACAAATGTTTGAAAATATTGCACTTGATGCACCGATTTGTATACCATTCCGTAGATGGGAGCTACATGAGCTTCCATCTCAAAGAGAAACAGATAGAGATATTTGGTCAGTTAAAACATCAAGCAATCTTGAGAAACCTCGATATGTCATCATAGCCTTCGAAACTGATAGGAGAAATCGAAATAATAAGGATTGTTCTGAATATGATCATTGCAAGATTTAAAACATTAAAATTCATTTAAACTCCGAATCTCACCCGTATGATGCTTTAAATCTTGATATTGAAAATGGTAATTATGCTCTTGCATATTACATGTATTGCATGTTTCAACAAAGTTATTATAAACATCCAATAAGTGAACCACTTCTTGACTATGTTCAATTTAAGAAACAGATGCTTTATGTATTTGATGTATCAAAACAAAGTGAGAGTATCAAATCAGCTACGGTTGATTTAAGTATTGAGATGGAGGCGTCTGAAGCATTTAAGGCTAATACACGTGCTTACTGTCTTATCCTATATGATAATATCATTGAGTATAAACCTTTGTCGGGGGTAGTAAGAAGAGTAGCTTGAAATTACTCATGAAAATATTAATTATTAAATTTTTAAGTATGCGTTTGATGAACATTATGCTAATGAATGGCAAACACATTTTACAGGTATCAAGTTTGGAATATCATTTTTTAATCAAATTTGTAATGAATGCTTTGGCCCCATCTATTGCATGCTGATTGAAAAAATTTGTAATTGCCGTATAAATACCATTAGCAGATGCGCCGACAACAGGTAACAAAGCTAAAAACTCATCGCGAACAATTAAATTTTCAACAAATCTAACTATGATTGCTAGATGCTTTGCAGATGAATGATCTGTCGATTCATCCACCAAAATGGAGAATTTAATTTTTTTAATTTTATCGATTAAATTTTCAAATGAATACCTATTTCATTTTTAATAATTGCAGTACATTTTGTTTTTTTAATGGAAATTACCTTAGCAGCTTCCGGGTATTTGGCAAATTCCTTCAATATACCTTCAAGATGGTCAGCCGTATTGAATGATATATTGTGCTCGCCAATAAAAGATGCCATTCGGATCTCCAGTTCATTAATTTTTAAATTATTAGATGCCACTATGGCAGTTATTGGTTGTTGCATTTTTACCGCATTAGCCTTGTTTTTTATGTTGTGGCGTGTCTTCATGTCTTCTTATTGCCACAATGCCTCCTTGTAAATTAATTGCATAGCATTTGCAGTAAAAGTAACAATTTCCCAATTTACTGACGGAAATCCATTCAAACGCCTTTTCCTATGCCGATCTATATTTCTCGATTTTTTTTGTGGTGGTGTATTTACTTCTTCTGATGATAAATCCAGTTTCTTTAAATTAATTAATTCGAATTTAAACTAATATCGAGATAAAAACAACTTTAAATTAATTTACCTAGTTGCAACACTAATCACAATCACTAAAAACATTAATTGTACGGTACGGAAATATGCACGCATTAAACGCTAATGCATGAGTGAGCACAAACAAAACAACTTAAAATTTCAGTATTGGTCCAAAGAAAGAATCGGGGGATTTCTTCTGTAATGGCCGGTCCATACGCACCGTTTTGAACAACTTTTTGTCGCCGCAGTTGCAAATGAAGAGCGTCCACGTGGTGCATACTTTAGCGCAGTCTTGGTAACACCGACCATGGAGGAAGTACTACTCTGCTCTGTATTTGCATGTTGTCTTGTAAAGAAAAAAAAAAACAAATCGAACGTTTCAAAAGTACCCAGCGTTCCAAATGGTCGAGGAAATGGCTTCTAAAAAGAAAGCACTTTTCCCACATTAGATTACTTCGTGAATTACGTGATGAACCTGATGATTGGCGGAACTACTTGAGAATGGACATAGACACATACAGTTATTTATTAGAATTAGTGACACCGCATATCATTAAACAAAATACTTGTATAAGAACAGCAATATCACCACATGAAAGGCTGACAGCAACTTTAAGATTCGTAGCAACTGGCAGAAGTTATAAAGACCTAGAATTCACAACAATTATATCCAAACAATCATTAAGTGAAATCATTCCTGAATCATGTGAAGTTATCTACAGGGTGCTGAAAAAGGAATACTTGAAGGTAAGCTATATAATAATACTGTTTTCGTATAAAAGAATTAAATATTTATATTTTTAAAAAACCAAAACTATAGTTAAATGAGATCAATGTTTCTCAAAATATTAGGGTAAGCAAGTAACTAAAATGTACTTTAGTATTTAGAGCGCTTGAAATGTTGTGAAGAACTTTGCAGTGGAAGAGCGGCCGTGATGAGTATCTTCGGAAAGCGGTTCAGTTTGACTTGGAGTGGAATGTGGTGACATTTGGTGAGTCTCTGCAGTTTGTTGCGAAATAAAGCGTTGGTTTTGTGTCTGTTGACCTTGTTCACCTTGCTGTGAGATGGTGTGTGATGGAACTTGCTGCTGATACTCCGGAGTGTGTGTAGGTTGACATAGGCTGCGAGAAGGACCGGTATTGTCCAAGTTGTGAAGAAGCAGTGTGTGGTATTTCCCATTGTCTAGGCATATTTTGTTGACTTACTAAACCGAAATCATCTTGTCGCCGGCCAGTCATATCAACAACTTGAAAATTTCTGTTTAGCGAACCCATCTCCGCTTCAAATAAAATGTCGGAAATTAGTTTTTGAGCAAACGTGTTTTGTTGGCTATGGACGTTCCTGAGTTTATGAGCCACATGTTTTCCAAACACCTAAAAACCATCCTCTGCCTGTAACGACTCCAGTTTTTTTCCTACCAACGCCATAACTTCCGCTGTACCATCATCATTTTGAACTCCCTTTCATGTGCATCTTCTTCAAACTAAAAAGAGTAAAAAAATATTGATCTATGTAATTATTACTATTTTGTAGTTTTATGTAAGTACTTTTATTTTATTTTGCTTTAATTTTTGTTTCAGTTTCCCAAGACTGAAGAGGAGTGGTTGGAAGTTGCAGCTGAATTTGAAAGAAAGTGGCAGTTTCCTCATTGCTTAGGGTCAATTGATGGTAAACCTATTAGGATTGTGGCACCTAAAGGAAGTGGGTCCTATTATTTCAATTACAAAAAAACGCACAGTGTTGTTCTTATGGCAGTAGCTAATGCGAATTGCGAATTTTTGTGTTGTGATGTAGGCACAAATGGCAGGGTGTCGGATGGTGGAGTCATAAATAATACCAAATTTTATGAAAAGCTCGTTAACAACGAGTTGAAAATTCCAAAACCCCGGTGTATTGTAGATTCAAAAAGGTCATGTTTTTATTGGTGATGAAGCCTTTGCGATGCGTCCTGAACTTCTTAAGCCGTATCAGCGAGACACATTAACAAAGGAGCGTAGAATTTTCAATTACCGACTGTCAAGGGCAAGGCGTGTTGTTGAAAACACATTCGGAATTTTGGCTTCACGATTTCGTGTTTTTCAAACAAATATTAATTTGAAGACGGATAACATCGATACTGTAGTTCTTGCATGTTGCGCCTTACACAACTTTTTGCGCCGAAGATCCCCCCAAAAGTATACACCTCCTGAAAGTATGGATTGGGAAAATATTTCTGAATGTACTGTTGACTTAGGTGAAAGATGTGACTCCGAATTATTACACGACCTTCAGCGTGGAACAAGAGGTCAAATGTTGAAGAGCGCTGTTAAAGTCAGAAATAAATTCAAAGACTACTTTAACAATGAGGGGTCTGTGTCTTGGCAAGATAAATTTGTAACCTTAAATAATTAACAACCTGCGTTTTTAAATTTTGAAATAAATTAATGAAGTGCTTATATAAATGAAAAGATTTTTATTTAATTAATTTATTGTTCTTACCTCCTGTACTGGTGCTTCAACAATTGTAGACTCTTCATCTTGATCTATGGTGTTCCTAGACTGCCTTGGTGTCTCTTGATCCTTTAAAAAGTGTAATAAATCGAAATACCACAGAGATGGCTTGTAGATATCGTCTTCTCCAGCCCCAGATCGATGAGATTTATTAACTTTTGCCAACTCTTTGCGGTAAACACTCTTCAAAGAATTAATTTTTTTAACAACTTGTTTCCTATTTGCGGTAGCATCAATTTCTTTAAATTTCAAAACCAAAATATCATACGCCTGCCTCTTTTTGTCCCTATCGCTGTATTCCCTGGACCCGATACGCCAAAGACATGGGTAACTTTCATATGTGGCGATAAAATCAGTCTCCCGGGTACATTGCCGAAGGTCTGCCATTCTCGCTAAATGTGTAAAGACTCTTCTGACGAATTAATTACATTGAACTAAATGTATTGAAAACGGAGCCAGCGTCTACACGTAACGACTTTTCTGCGCATTTGCAGCGATATCTATGCCCCCCCAGTTCAGATATCGCTGCAACTGTACGGTCTCCGCGCAGTTCTCAAAATAGCACCGTCTTCCTATCCACACGCAACGTTTTGTCTGCAAGGTGTTGAACTTGACAAAACGTTGTATAAAACGTTGCGTGTGGACCACACATAACGGTTGACATGATAGACCGACGTCGCTTGTCTTGTCCTTATCCTTGTCACGCTCACGCCAACAGAGTCAACAGACATGAACGGCAACAGGTGTGGTACCAGCAGGACGGCGCAACATGTCATAGTACAATGGAAGTAAGGCAATACCTTGAAAATATCTTTAATGAAAAGTTAATTCATAGATATTCCGATATTTTTTAGCCAGCTAGGTCGCCAGATTTAACCCTATTAAATTTTTTTTTATGGGGTTATTTAAAAGAAAAGGTATATCAACACAGGCCATTCACAAACGAAGAACATTTAGAAACAATTATTACGAAAACAATTCAGGGTATAACTCCGAATGTAATTAAAAATGAATTGAGGGAATTTTCTTCTAGAGCGGAAACCTGTATTGTAAGAGAAGGCAAATACGTTGAAGCAATAGTGAATTGATGATAAACTATTACACGCTTGTTACGCAATTAATGCATATTAGCACAGTATTTATGTAGTTGATAATTATTGTAAAATAAATTATTTTGTTAAGTATCATTTATTTTAATGCATCATCAAAATAATGCAACATAGAGGTTAAGAGACGTAAAGGTTAACAAATTTTTAACGAATACAGAGATATCAGATAAAAGTTTCCAATATTTTCAAAAATAAATTTACTTACTACGACCGAAAAAATTTAATATCTGATGCTTGTATTTTAGATTTTAGAACATGCAGAACTTTTTATGAATAATAACTTTTTTTGTAAAATTAATAATAAAAAAGTTTTTTTTTTTTTATATGGTGCGAACTTAAGCAGACACACTGTATATATATATATGTGTGTGTTTTTATTTTGATCTAATTTGACTTTATTCTGTATTTATATTTATGTTAATTATCATTGTAACGCTTGATAAAGAAACAGTGATTAAGCTTCCGAAACATACGCCATAGTTCAATAAACAATTTAAAAAAAGTCCTAGTTGGCTTTTCTTTTTTATTAATTAAATAAAAAGGAAAAAAAAATATAATATGTGGCCCTAGCGTGGTATTGAAATAATTCGAAAGAAGGGTCCGGTGACCTAACTCGTAAACGCATGAGACAACAATCGTCGGCTTAAATAGTTGCGTAGTAATTATTTTATGATAAAAATTATTAAAATATTTCTTTCGTTCTATTTAAAAATACATTATTGTGAATATGGTTTTAATTAAAAGTTGTCACTGACGTCGGGATTTGTTTTAGATTGATTATCATAAATAAACCAGGAGATGCATTTACGGCGTTTTTTAGTCAAAAATAAGTACATTAGTTTATAATAATTTATATAAAATCTATAGTTAACCTAGAAATTTGGAAACCTAATTAAAACTTGTGTAAATATTCAACCTTTAAAAACAAGAATCGCATGATGTGATTAGTTGTGTAGTTTGTAAAGATTTATTAAAAAAATCAAGAATTCCAACCTAAATTATTTGGTTCTTTAACGCACACGCAACATCGAGGCAATTCACGGGACTTTTTTCTTTTTAAACGAAAGAAAGCGTATTCTTTACATAATATTTTTCTTAACCAGAAAAACTGACCCTTGAAATACGCTAATCACTAAACCACTACACCACGGACGATAGTCGAAATATTATTAAAACTGGCTTTATATATGTTGGTTTGTTAAAATGTAAAATGTGTGTTTGAAACTTTTTTCATCATGCGGTGCTTCAAGTGTAACGCATATTAAGGTCGTAAGGCTGCTGAAAGTAAGGCGAGTGTAAACTGTGGAAAGTGCGATAACAATCATGAAATAGCGGAGTGCGATTCATCAGTTATGAAATGCATTAATTGTACAAAAAGAAATGTTAAATCTTAACAATACGTTAAATAACCAGCATATGGTATGAGACATAAATTGTGCGTGTTATCAATTATGTGTAGAAAATAATAAAAAATCGACTATGAAGAGGAGTAGCAATTAAAGCAACAAATAGATCTAATTATAAACAATTTATAATACTCCATCAAAATATAAACGACAAATCTAATAAAATTAGAATTTTTTATCTGAATTGTATTGTGATGTGGTTTGTTTATCAGTGCACTGGATAAAGAAATATCAGGTAGCATCAATTATTTTAGATGATTTTTATATTGTAAAAAATATTTAATTGTGGCTGGTAGACATTACATATAAAACTAAAGAAATAAATGTGCTGCTATAGAATGAGTCTGTTGCAGCCCACAAAGCAATTTTAAAGTGTTTTAGATGGTTTACAGGCTATGTTCAAGAGACTTATTGTTTGTGGCAATTTTAATGTAAAGTTTACAAATAAAGATATTGATGCAAATTCACTTTTAGATATATTGTTTACTTTTAATCTAATACCCCAACATTATTTATCCCTGCTAGATGCAAAAACCACATCGACAATATTTGTATATCACAAAATATTGCCGACTATGTTAGTAAATCTGTTGAAAATAGATTATTTGATCATAATGAGCAATGCATAAGATTGTCAGTTTCAACTTTTGATAAAATAACAAACACAATTATGCATTAAGCAACTAAATAAATTTAATAATATCAATAGATTTAATGATATGATGGGAAATTAAAAATGTAATGAAAACGTAGAACTCATTTTTAATAGTTTAGAAAATTTCAAGAAAGATAAAAGATAAAGAACATTCAGTAAATAAATTGAAGTCTATATTAGAATCAAGTTATCTAAATGATCAACGAATGAAAAAAATTAAAAATAATACTTTGTTGTCGTTATTAAATGCAATTCAAATGTTATCTAATAGAATGTTTTTGATACGACATTTACAAAATTGAAAAAATTTACTTCCAACAAACCAATGAAAATCAGCGATAATAAATCTGTTAAAATCTATTAATTTAGTAAAACGTCAAATGACTCTACTATGCAAGTAAAAATTATTATTAATATGCAATAAGGTGTTAGTTATTGGCGAAGAACAGATATTATGTAATAAATTATCCCAGAAATTACCTAATTAATTCACGGCCGAGAGCAGAAGCACATCTTATAAAATATTAATTCAGCAAATAATTTTACAAAATCATACTTAATTGTAATTCTAAGTGGAAATGTAATAATTTAATAGCATAAAGGTAAAAACATAGAACAAGAACGATTGACAAATGCTATTAATCAATTAACTAACAACAATATAATATTTGTTGGATTACCAATACATCAAAATACACCAATATTGAATAAGTTTGTTATTAAAATTCCAATCTTAGCGAAACAATTAACCAATCAAAATTTCGAAAAGACATTGCAGATATCGACTACAATTAAATAATTAAAGATAATACAGCTAATTTAATAAGAAATAATATTTATTTAATATCTCAAAAATTTATAATAGTGAGAATCAATTTTTAAATTAAATAATCTGACTTACATTAGAAGAGATGTATGTTTAGATATAGAATACATATCAAACAGGTAAAATCGATATTAATTCTACTAAGATAATATAATAATTGTAGATAAGCAAGTGATAAAAATTTGACTTCGACGGACAAACAAGATGCAATTATATTAACAGAGATCAGGACAGTGAAGGGAAATACGTAAATAATAGCATGACAGACATAATAAATTCTGTAATAGCAACATAATAAATGAAGATAACAAAATCTCTTGAGTACTACAAACATACAGGAAGTTATGACAAACAAGATCAAACCAGTAGAAGATCATTTTTTTAATAAAACTGAAGTAAGGACTATATTTTTATTTAACATACAATATTTTAACAACAAAAACTGTATGTATTATGTATTTATAGCTCACCTTAGCTTTAAATGAACTGGCCGTTGCGGTGAACTCAATGTAAACTACGATAAAGAATCACAAAAAAAACTCAACTAATAAAAAACTTGTTAATTGCTCAAAATCTTAAGTTGTATGTACTTCTATACAAGAAATACAAAAACAAAAATAACTATAAATGTTCCAATATGTTAATGCAGGTTAAACAGATCATGAAGTAACCTATTGTAAATTTAAAGAAAACAAATCCAAAAATAAAATTAATATGTAGACGATCGTATAAAACTGACAATATTAAAACTTTTATTGACGATTGTAACAAAAAACTTGCGGGTATACTTTTAAGTGAAAAATTTAGTTTGTTTTTTAAATCAATTGATGAACGTTAATCGATTGTAGAATGAATTATTTACATATTTTTGTACAACTGCAAGAAATCTACGAGCACTAACATGGTTACAAACAATTCATTACAAATAATAAACAATAAATTTTGTCAAAAAATTAAAAAAACCATAAAATATTTAAAACTAACTAAATCAACAGGTATAGATAATTAATATTAGGTGCAACATTATTAAATGTCTTCCTGATTCTACGCTAGCTGGACACATTCTCTATCAAATCACCGACTAATCTATATATTATCACAATTTTCAAAAGTTATATAATTGCTTGTAAAAAATAGGACCATTTTATTTTTCAGAAGTACTTCCATGTTATGGCTCAGTAGTTATTTGAAAAATTGTTCTTAACCCTCAAACGTTACATAGTTTTGTTATGGAATTGTTCAAAGCAAATATATATATATATATATATATATATATTTAGAGCACATGCATGGCGTATCAGATTTACATACGTGCAATTTACACCTTTTCTTCATAGAACGTTCTATCCATTTTGGCCAATGGTTGTATCCGTCAAATCTGATACTATCAGAAGGTAAATAAGTGTTTAATGGATTTTTTATGGGTGGGGTTGCACTTTTTGGACGTCTTACTATTTTTTTTGTTGTGCCAATGTTATCGGATTTGCACAGTATTGCAGCAACTTGTCTTCCAAATACTGGTAGCTCTACGTTGAGCACATTGGATAGTCGTTTATTTATTTGTTTGTGCAGTATATAGGCGTTTACTATATATTTAGTATGTGATAGCGACCTATCAAACCGTCCATCAGGTCTACACCACCCATATGTTTATTGTATTCGTGTATTCCACCCCAACTTGCTGTTTTTTCTGTCTATGGAAACGTGAAGTCTTTGGTGCACTGACCGGGTCAACATTACCTACAATAAATGGCTTAATTCCTACATATGTAGAAGCTATTTGCACACTTTTATTGCCTTTCCACAGGATTGTGGACACATCTACTCCATGTAAAGCACCAACATATTCCTCACAATACCCACATCGTTCTTGGCGGATGTGTTTGTCAAAAGATAGTTTACTCTTGGGAATTCGATTTACGCGTATTGTACCCAAGGAAAATATTCCTTGCTTGCATAAATATACTATCAATGGCAACGTGATATAAAAATGTATTATGTGGTTTCTGTGGTCAGGAATTATTTGTGCCAATCGTGACGCTACATTTATCGCTGCACCCAAATCGGGTACTCCATCTGGTATAACATATATATACTTGAGGTATAACATATATACCTCAAAACCATACCAATATCTATACGAATTGCATAATATGAATAACTTTATACCCCACTTATGTGGTTTGGGAGGCTTATACTGTCAAAGATGCGAAACCATTTTTGTTGAATAGTCGATAGCTCATGGGTACTGATCCAAACCGTTTGTTAAAATGCTTGATAAGTTTCCGAACTTATATTATATTGGAAAATGTTTTGGATAATCCTTTTCAACCAAATTGTCATTAAAGTGGATGTAGCAACAAATTTCCTCAAATCGGTTTCTCGTCATTGCTTCTCAGATGGGTTCAAAAGCATATTCATTCCAATACTCTCTAACATTTGGGCATATGGACATGCAAATCAAAATACCTATATATTTACGTATTTCCTGTGGCATTGTTACAATTTTTGTGAAGATATTTATTTGACGCGCATACAAATTTGTTTGTTCCAAAATGAGCGTCACTAATTCTTAGTCAACAAAATAGCTAAAGCACTGGTAAGGAGTTGTCAATTGATAGAAATGATCAGGCAATTCTTTGAAACCCTTGAATAACCATTGTTTTTTATGCAGCTGCATGTGTTTCTTGCGCCATAAAATATTTTTGAAAACTGCATTTTTTATGTCGATATTTAGCACAGAACCAAGGAATTGATTTAGTGGTATATCCGTTTCTGTGTGCCCACGTTTGACTTGTTTGGCAGGTTGACTTGCAGTCGATGTTGATGCAACAGGAACATGCAATTAGTGGATCTATTTTGTTGTTGCATACACCGCTCATATTTACACTAATGTCAATCGCTTTTTTGATTTCCGAATCGTTCATCTTTAGACAGATTTCGATTGCATCTTCATCGTCACTGTCTAACGTAACAGCTCTATTTTGAGTAGTTTTGGTACAAATAGAATCAGTTAGTGTATAAAATACTTTCATCAGAGGAGAAACCATTTTCGTCCTCAATATTCAATTATTAGGTACCGAATCTAATAATCGATATACTTCTTCTTCAGTCAATTTTACATTCAAATTGTACATTCTTCGTCGATCTTCCATGTCAAAAATTTATTACAATTTGCAATAAATAACTGAATAAATAAACAACTGCTGATTGGTTGTCTGTTTAGAACTGATTTATTTTCAATTTTTACAATATATATATAAAGAAATATGGTGGTTTCATAGAATTATTATGCAAGTGCAACGGATTAACCCGTAACCCGTAATTTCAACCAACTGAAAACAATAAATTGTTGCAGCTTTTTTCTACGGTTTAGAGGGAAGCGGTTAATTTAATAATGTTATACTGCGTACACACTTGCAACAATCTGCCGTACCGCAACACCGTCGCGTAACATCCTCGCGCAACATTTCCTCGCAACATGGGACTTTTCTAGCGTCCCATCGCTTGTCGGTTTTATGCCGTCGGATCAAAGGAACGTTGCGCGACGATGTTGCAGCTCTCTTTACAAGTTAGTACGGCAGGGCGCAACAATACGGCAATGGAACGGCATTGTGTTGCGGGAGTATGTTACGAGTCGATGTTGCGGTTCGCAGTTGTGTTGCGGAGTGATGGTACGCGACGATGATACGCGACGGTGTTGCAATACGGCAGATTGTTGCAAGTGTGTACGCAGTATAAGGTTAGATTTTTATAAACAATATAAGTGTTCCCCAAAACTCAAAATTAATTTCAATTTTCTTTTTACTTTACGTTAATGACATTGTTCATGTCAACATTAAAACAAAAATTACTCTATTTGCAGATGGCATTTGCTTAACATGGAGCGAAGACTTAGTACATGTTGAAACAACTATAAAAGAAGATTTAAAAAATTAAATGATTGGTTTAACATAAATAAGTTACAATTAAATAAATCAAAAACTAAGTTCATGCTTTCCAAACCACACATTAATTATTATTATTATTATTATATGTCTTTATTTACTCAAAAAATATACAGATTTAATATAACAAATATAATCAGGCAAAGTTCAGTTTTACCGCAAAAACGGCAAAGCTGCTCTTCCTCTTAACCTGGAAAATTCAAAATAACAATACATATTTGAATTTAACAATAATCATTATATAAACATAAAAACACACGCTAACACTAACACTCTTGGTTTTCCAGAAGAAAAAAGTCGTGATCAGCAGCATCGTGTATACTTCATATAATAACATTGATATTGTTTGAAGTAATTAAAACGTCAATTAGAGTATCAGACTTTAAAGTTATTCTAGTAGTTTCACATTGCTTAAGTTGGTAGCACTCAAATATATCTACAAGCTGAGCTGAGCTGCAATCAAGACCGTATCTGAAGGGGGTTTTGGGGGTTCAAACTCCCCTCTCCCCCCGAAATGATGCAAAACGTCATTCTCGATGGTTTCAACCGAATACGGTTCAACACGTAAAATTTTAAATAAATATTAATACTTAAAAAATGCAACAATAAAAATAGGTTTAAGAATATAACTTTATTTCAAGTTTTAGCTTCCTATATTTTATGTTTATGTGTATACTTAAAGTATATTCATATAATATTTATACAGAAGTATACCAAATTAAATATAAATAATAATAATAGTGATAAAGAGAATAGTATGGTGTGTTACATTAGTTATTAAATTAAACTCGTCCGCTTTTTTTTGCATAATCGAACGTCAATTAAGAATTAAAAGGAAGCAAAACAACAAGCAACCATAATAAAAATTACATGTGGTCAGGGAGCTACTTTTCGGTAAAAAGCCACAGGTTAAGGTATAACGAAACCTAAAGTCGGTCGGAATATTGACTTCGGAGAGACAAGAGATTTAGTGACTTAAAAATATAACTTCCAATAATAATAATTCATTATTTTTAATTAATATTGTTTTATATTATGTTATAAATGAAAATACAAAAGTTTCATGTCGTGAAAAAAGAAAATACTGAATAATAATAATTGTTTCAAAAATATACTTAACTTTATAAAATGTAAATAAAAGTTAAATTTTTCCATATCAAAATCATTCAATTTTTGTTATTTGAACAAAAATTAATAGTGACATAATTTAAATCAAATTTTATAATGTATATTATTAATATTATATATATGTATAATTTAAATTACATTTAAAAAGAAATGATAAGCTTATAAAGCAATTTACTATGTATTTATCAATTTAATTCTTACAATCAGATTACTACTTTTAACTTGTTTTTCAAAAATATGTATTTTATTTGTAAAATTGTATAATTGTTTTATATGCCTAATACTGCTATGTGAACACTGAACTGTGTTTGTTCAAAGAACTCATTGTATAGCACACCATAGTCTATCAGCTTTGAATACCATTCTAAATTAGTATAAGTTGTATAATTTAATTACGTGTAGAATAAAAAGAAACCATAACAAATGAAAAAAAACTGTATTTATTGTTTTTAAATTTCAGAAATGGCTAAACGTTATCAAAATTTTCTACAAAACTCTTTAGTTGCACAAAATGTATAGCCAACCAACCTTATTTAAAATTGCTCAAAAAAACCATTTATTGCAAATCAAATTACAAAAATTGTTCAAAATTTATAAATTGCTCATTAATTACATTTAATTTCTTATAAAAAATGCTCTAAAAATTTTTTTTTAGCAAAAATGATCAAAAATCGTCCTCAAATTCAGTTATTGCTAGAAATTCTTCAAAAATATTTCAAAATTCATAAATTGTTCACTTTTTACACTTTTTTATTGCGCAAAACTATAAATATATATACTATAAAAAAAAACGCAAAACATCGATTTTTTCAAATTTTGATCCCTTATTACTCGGAAATAGCTAACTGAAAAAATTTGAAAAAAAATCACATGATCAGGATTTATGTAAAGAAAGGCATTTTTAGTAGTTTGAGCAAAAAAAAATTTTATTCCATACACTTGATTCATACATGGCCATATATGTATAAAAATATTTATCCGTAACCCCAATTTTCTTCTAGATACAGCCCTGGCTGCAATGGTTCAGATTTAGTAAGTTTATATTCAAATCGCTAAAATTAATTTATCATAATTGGTATATAAAATGCATAGTAAATCTTCAAAATAGTCTAAAGATACTTTCTTATTAGTAATAGGTCTATATAATACGCCAAATCAGTAACAATCAACATCAAAAGTACATTAAATAAATAAACATTCGATAAGGTTACTATCGACTAAATCTAAAAGTAAAATTTCATATTTGATATTTGATTTTCTATAAAAAGCCACACCTCCTTCTTTATCAATTCTATCTTTACGAATAAGATTATAATTTGTTATTTTAAGTAAGTCATTAGAAATTAATGGATTCAAAGGTTTCACTTATTGCAAAAATATCCACTTGAAGATTTTTTAAGTAAAACTTAATATTTTGAAAATGTGCTGTTAAATTCATTTTCTATGTTATTGTTAAATAAAATTGTTTGCTCATAAAATGTTAACATTTGAAAAAAAATTACATCGAGTATAAACACAACTAGAAATAAAAAAATGTCATCGTTTTAACGGAAAAAAAATATATAAAAGTAATAATAGAAATAACAAATAAATTTATTTTTAATAAAAACGGCATGTATAAAATAAAAATGACATTATAAAATATCATATCTACACAATAGACAAATAAATGATATTAATTTTGAAAGATTTTTTTTTTAATGATAACAAATATTAATTAATTTTATAATAAACGTTAAATATTAATGCCCTAAAATATATTTATAAATTAACAATTTGATTTAAACAATACCATGTATGTTCTTTACTTTTGCGAAGATTGTACCATTCATAGTCCATACATTCATTTTTCCAACTTTATCTCTTGAGTCTTTCCATAATTGATGTTTTTGAGAAATTAGGTCTACAGTGATGATGATACAAAATGGAATGGGAGTCTATTGCGGGAGGAAGGAAGGAGGATCAGTAACTTTTGCGCAGTGAAGCGATGCGGTCAAATATTTTGACGACGGGCCGCTCATTCATCATTATAGATATAGTGTTAAGTTAATTAATATACATCGTTTAAGCACGGAGTGGTGGTTGGGAAGATAAACGTGCGTTGCGTCAGTTATATAAAAAAATAAATTTGTATAAATTTGCGTAACATAACATTGTTTAATATTATCCAGATAAAGTTCTAATTTTAATTTATCTTTTCTTGATTTTAATAAAGAATTCTCTTTTTCTAAAATTTCTATCTTGTTTTTGCAAATCAAAACTTCATTATTAATTAGATCTTTAACGGTACATACGATATTGTTTATGATACAACCTATATCTTTTTTGAAAATTTCCTCTAATGTCACCTTTACCATTTCAATATCAACAACAGTCTTTTGTAAGTGGCATTTTGTAATAATTAGTAATAACCACACATGTATTATTTGCAATAATAAAATATAAAATAAATTTTATACTCAAACGTTTAAGTGTATTAAAATAAAATTCACGGAGCGAATGAAAACACGTGCTACATATTACTTACTTAAAGCCGAATAATAAAAAAAATAATGTAAGTATTAGCACAGACAAAATAATGTACGTAAATTATCAAAACTTAAACTGGATGTAAAAAAATTGAATTAAAAAACTTTCGTCATTTTCATTTGCTATAAGAACTATTTATAATAACACGGGTAAACATTTAACAAAATTATTTTACATATTTTTATTTGAATGACGTATGCGATATGGTATAGCCAATTATGGATATGTTTATAACGAAAAACGAATGGCAAATTTCAAACTATAAAAATGAGCAGCCAGAATACTAAATAATTTGAAAACAAGTGATAGTTGCCGACCATTATTTCTAAAAGATAAAATTCTGATGTTTTGGTCACTTTTTATATTAGTCTACACACGTGTATAAAATACTAGCGTCATAAAAGTAAACAGAATCCGTAGTAATCATGGTACACGCATAAAAAATAATTTATATTTGCTAAACAGTGCCCTAACAAAAAATTCCCCTATATATCTTGGTAAAGAAATATTTAATATTAGTAGTAGTTTATAAAATCTACCAAATATAAAATTAATTAAAGAAAATCTAAAACAATGTTTTTATAGTCTTGAAAATTATTTTGATCCGTAATTTTTAAATTGTATGTTTTATAATTATAGTTTAATGTTTTATTGTTTATATTATAAACGTAATTTGAATTTTTTTTTTTAATTTTTTGTATTTTACGTGTTTTTTTTTGGTTGTAACTGTTTACTTACTGATTGCTTGAATAAAAAAAAGTTTTTGTTGTTTAAAGTTTATTGAAAGTAATAAAAACGAACAATTTCAATTTGATGTGTAAGTAATGAAAATGATCAAGTTTACTTTCATATGCTTTTGTTGAAATAAACAAGCATAGTTTTTATTTCTGTGATGATATCTGTCTGTTGCAAATTGTTTGTGTATTGTTGTCATTGATAGTGTTTTGCAACGAATTGTGGCGACTTTAGATGACGGCCACGGTCAGCGCAAAACTGCGAGAAACGTTGATGTAAGTCTCTCGAGTGTGCAACGAGTATGCGGCGGTACGAAAAGACTGGTCTGCTCACTCGAAGACCTGGTTCAGGGCAAAGCAACACTATAACAGCTAGAGATGGCCGCTTTTTCGTTTCTAGTGCTTTGAGAAACGGTCACTGCAGTTTCCCTTCGAAATCATCTGCAAGAAGTGAGAAATATAAACATAAGTGAGTGGACAGTTAGGAGGCGACTTCATGGTGCTGGATTATCTTCTCGAACTAGAGCTACTCGACCGCCGCTTTCCCGTGAACACCGGATTGCAAGATTGAATTTTGCACGAGAACACTTGGCTTGGACAATAACGGATTGGAGTCGCGTATTGTTTTCCGATGAATCGCGATTCTGTCTTACGGGCTTAGATAGACGTGTAAAAGTGTGGCAACGACAAGGCGCAATGTTGCCGCTCAAAGCAAAATAAATCAAGCAAGCGATCAAAAATCACCATATGTCTTAGCAAATTCACCAGACAAACGGGTAACCTAACCTCACTTATTAAAAAATTATCTAATTTATAATTTGGCACTGTGGTATTCATTCGAAGTAAAATATGAATTGGTAGTGTAAAGACGCTATTACGTAAAAAAATTATTTTATTTTTCTAACAGGCTCAAGGCTTTAACTTCAAAAATATTAAATACAAAAAGATGTTATTTATGTATATAATATATTTTATAACTAACGGTGCTTGTGCCAAAGCTGCTAAAACATATACAGATACAATGACACAATTAGGGATGGCAAATATTTATTGATGTTTTTTTTATACATTGATGTTTTTATATGGATTTCATGTTTTGATACATCGTTGAACACAACGAAGTATTTTATTCAATTTATTTCTACAACATTGCAATCATCACTTTTTTGTTCTGCGGTGTAAATTTAATGCTAAATTTTGTTTTTAGTTTTTACAGTGTAAACTAATTAAATTCTTAAAAAAGGTCAAGTGTTTGTTATAATAAATAATACATAATACCTATACTAAAAAGCAAATGTTAAAAGAATTAAATGAAGAACGTGTATAACTTATCATTTAATAATTTGTCTTATAAATAATCCAATATTTTTTTCGATATATGTATCTTACAGTGTTTTCTATGCAATACATCAATGTACGGTTTCGATACATCAAATGATGTAATAAATCAATGTTATAAATGATTTTTGCAATCTCTAGAAACAAATAAATATAAACAATTGACTAAATAGTAAAAATATTTGTAAATTATGTATTTATTATTTTATTGGAAATATTAAAATTAGTGCAGTTGTGATTTTCCTCGGATATTAATCGTTTTGAATGTAGAATTCCAGACATTGTTTCTGTATTAAGCCTATTACAACTTTTGGTTTTATTAATATTTATTTGGCTGAACACCCGCTCAACTGCAGCACTGCTATGTGGAAGAGCAAATATACACGCAACAAATTTTAGTAAGTTTAGAAATGCCAACAAATTATTACTATTTTTTAATAAGAGCACTTGTTGCCAAAATTCATGTAAGTCCATTGCCATCGAGGTGTATTTCTAAAAAGTTAACTCTCGATCTAATTCATTCACATCTTCTATTAGTTTTGTTTTCGTTGTTATATCCTTTTTAATTTATTTAAGATTAATTAATTTGGGAATAGGATAATTAAAATAATATTTAGCTTATAATACGTTAGCAATTAAAAACCAATTGCTAACGTTTCGGTAACGTCGTTACCTTCATCAGAGTTACAAGTATTTTAAATTGTATGTATACGTATAATGAACAAATTTTTAATACCGATGACAATCATAATACCTTTTTAAAGGTAAATTAAGTATAATAATTGTGCATGTTTGTAGATATATGTTTTTTAAAAAGTATGTTTATTGTAATGTCCTTGACATTGATGTTAATCATTTATTATATTTGCAATTGCTGTTGTTGATTAAAATCGTTTTGTTTTTAGCTCTGATGTACGACTTAAAGAATTAACAGTTGCTATGTTACTAGGATTAATGAATTTTATTAATTTAAGGCATTCAATTGCAGTTGTGTTAAATGGAAATCGCTTATAATTTGATGCGATAATTCAATAAAAAATTTCATTTTTTTCTAAACATATTTTTAATTTCAAGACTAACAGATTTATTTTCAAACTCGGCAGCAATTTTTGGTTTTAAATATAAATCTGTTAGTTTCACAAAATATCTGGGATTTCTATATTGAATTTCAGAAGTTTCCGTTATTTAAAAAAAAATCGGCTCAAAATAGAACTCCAAAATAGTTCTATAAATTGAATTTTGAATATAATAAATGCACCTTTTGAGGTTTCTGCCTGGAATTCTTAATTTAGTTTTCAAGAATGTCGGATACCGTTTATTTGTCGGGTCGCATAATTGTATATGAATATTTGTCCATGCCAATATATTATCAACAATTGATTGCGATTGAAAAAATAAGTTTAGAGCATTATATTGCTCTAAAATTTGCTTAATGGCTGATAACAATGACAACCATCTTGTTTGGACCGCTTGAAGTAACTTATGCGGTTTTGCCTCAACAAATTGAAGACATTCTGTAAACTCAGATTGTCTTTTGAAACTATGTTGCATGTAAGTGTATATGTCACGAACTAGAGTTTCTGGTTCATTAGGTAATTTTGAACATGCATACGATGAACACAGTGCAAGCGAATGGCATATACATTTGATGGTAAATAAATTTGGCACATCTTTTTACAATAATGGCATAACTGAATGGTTTGCCACCATCATTATATTGGCCTCATCCGCTCCTAGTTCTATTAAATTATTTTTATGTGGTATTAAATTATTATTAAAAAAAGATATTAATTTATTATATATGCACTTCCATCTTTGCATGGAATTAAAGCTAAAAAATTGTCTTTTATTTTTAAATAATTATAACCAACTGTTCTGGCAACTACCGCTAAGCTTTTTGTAGCTGACAGTTGATTCATCAATCATAATAGAACATTTATTTGATTTTAAATTTTCTACTAGGATACCAAATGTCAGTACACTTTGTGCGTTTTAGTTTAACTTATTTTGCTGAATCGGGGTATTTAGAAGCTTCTACAAAGAGGTCACTTAAATGGTCAACTGAACTTATTGCAATATTATGCTCAGCAATAAAAGCTGAAATCCTGATCTCTATTTTTTTAGTTTTTATGTCTCGGTTAGAAGACTCTGCAAACATGGCTGATATTGGTCGCTGCAATGTGATAGTTGAATTGTGTTGCTAGTGTTTTTTACTGCGCTCATGTTTTTGGATTGTTCCAATTCCTCTAATCAAATCATTATTGCAAGATTTGCAATAAAAATATGTATCCTCTTTCTTACTTGGCAAAATCCATTTATATGTTTTATCCAATCACTTTGGAATTTATGTTTGTAATTATTATATTTTCTATTTTTTGCTGTTTGAATTTGGTATTGGTTTTGGATGGAATGGCTGGAGTCTGAATCAGAAGTATCCATTTTCTGCGTAAGATATATAATGATTAACAAATTACAAAGATGTTTCCAATAAATTCCGTTTATTGATCATTATAATATATATATAAAAATAGATTTATTTACCTTAAATGTCACTATTCACTAGTATCACAAGTAAACAAAGTTTTTTATTTTTAAATTATATTTCTCATGTAAACCCCACACTGCAAGCAAACACTGTGAAATGTAAACAAAACAAGTCAGATACTGAACGAAAAATTAGCATTTCAATTCACAATGCAACTGCATTCAATGCAAACAAAACAATTAACATTCGGAACATTCCAGAAGGGGATTTACAGTACTTATATTTAATATATATTTATACATATTTAAAATAAAAAAAAATGTTAACTTATATTGAAATTTAACAGTTTAGACTTAATTTCAATGCGGAAGACGCTTGCGAGTATTTAGATTTATTAGTGATGTAGATAGGAGGAGGTTTTTTTCTCGAATACCGGGGGAATGCCAGTTGTCTGAGCTGGCACTGCACCCGGGTTTGTATGATTAATTTGGCCACTCTATGTGCTAGAAACGATATTAATATGCTGTGAGATACCCATCGTTTGTACCCATTTTAGTATATGCGGGTCCTGTCCTTGGAGTCCCTGGAGTCGCGGGAGACGGCGGAGAAATTGGAGATGACCGAGCGTGAGTCTGAATCGTAATATTCTATCTCTCCGTTATCATCATCTGCAAATATGCAAATAAGTGTTAATTGACAAGCATTTATAACTTATCAGTTCATACTTCCACTTTTCCTTAGATGTGGAAACGTGCTGCAATCTGCTCGGTTTTTAAAAAAGGTGACTCGTCTGATTTGCAGAATTATCGACCTATTTCAATCTTATCAAATTTTGCTAAAGTCTTTGAACAAACAATTTATTTTATAATTTATAACCATACGCATGTCTATATTTCTCCTCTACAACATGGTTTTTTGTCAGGTCGATCAACAACTACAAATATAGCTATCATTACGCAGCATTTAAGCGAATGTTTAGATAGTCGAAACCAAACCGATGTCATTTACACTGATTTTTCGCGTGCTTTTGATTCAATTGATCATCACATATTACTTCATAAACTAAGTTCATTTGGCTTCACTAATAACATGTTGAAGTTTGTATCGTCTTACCTTGATAATAGAGTTAATTATGTCAACTACAATGGTTTTAAATCTATGGAATTTATATCAAGCTCTGGTGTTCCTCAAGGTTCAAATTTAGGTCCGTTATTTTTTAATCTGTTTATTAATGATTTAATAACGTCTATCTCGTGTCTTGTCTTAGCTTATGCGGATGACATTAAATTATATTTTACAATCCGTACAGCTGTTGATTGTTCTATACTGCAACATAATGTTGATGCAATTGTTCGGTGGTGTGGCTTAAATAAATTAAATTTAAATGTAAATAAATGTAATGTTGTCACGTTCACCCGTAAACATTTTCCGTTGATTCACAACTATTATATAAATGAAACTTTGATAAATCGTAATTCTGAAGTTAAAGATCTTGGAGTTCTGTTTGATTCTCAGCTTTCTTTTACAAACCATATTTATAGTTTATCTGCTGCTGCTTTTAAGTTATTAGGCTTTCTTATGCGCACATCGAAATATTTCATCGATCTTAATTTGTTAAAAACGTTGTATTTTGCTCTTGTTCGTAGTAAGTTAGAATATGCTTCTGTAATATGGTACCCATATTACATAAATGATTCATTAACCGCTGGGCCACGAAACAAACGCGCCGCTTGTAGCGTCAAGGACGCTGGGAGCGTATTTTAGCAGCGTCAAAAACAAGGCCACGAGCCTGTCAATTTTTGTTGGAGCGTTTATTTTGACATTTCAATTTAGGGTTATGATACATTTATATTTACTTATATAAACTTTTTAACACTTTTTTTTATTTTTAAATATTTATTCTGCCAATATATTCATTAAAGATAAATTATATTAATGTAACTTTTCAATATATACAAAATTTTAAAAATGTAAATTATTTACATAAACAATAAATCATAGAATGCGAAAAAAAAACAAAAATTATCTTGCCGCTTATAGCGTCTAAACACGAGTAGCTCAATTCGTATTATATTTGACATTTCTATTTAAGGTTATGATATATTTATATTTGTTTATATAAACATTTTATTATTTTTTTAATTCAAATTTAATTTATTCTACCAATAAACTATTTAAAAGTAAATTATATTAATCTTACTTTTCAATACAATATGTATATATAAAATTTTAAATACATATATAAAAAGTATATATACAAATAGAAAACTACAAAACGCGGGAAAACTAAATTTATTTTAAAAACTAAATTAATTAATTTTTAAAATAATTTTATTTACGTATTTGTCATTTGACTAAATATGACATGTAAAACTATGTGATTTTTGTTACTATCTAGCTTTGTTCTCCCATCTTTTCACGTTAATGATAAAAAATAATAGTTTTAAATTAAATTTTATTTCTTCAAATTTAATAATTAAAAACCCAAAATCTTGGCAGAATTGACTTTGGCAAACTAAATTTGATAATAGAATATAATCTATCAAACAATGTAGGTTTCATCCATTCTAAAATTATGCCAGTTTAAATTCTTCATTATTAACTATTAATATATAATTGTAAAAACTGATAAAATGTGTTTTATATGTATAGTGCAAACCTATACAAACATATCATAAATTATACATTATTTTTCTTACTTAACTAATAATTTTACAAAAAAAAATGTAATAATAATTTATTTAATTCAATATAGTTAAATAAGTTAAATCATAATAATGATAAAATACATTTTTTTTTTATAATTACAATGTAGACAAAATTATCAATTAAAAAAAAACGTTCTGGCGTCTATATTTAGGAGCGTTTGAAACAAACCGATTTGTTTCAGACGCTGACGCTCAAATAATATGCTCCAACGGTATAAACAGTCAAATTTTATTGTGTACGTACTTGATTTTTTGTATTAATTTGTTTATAAGAGGCTTATAAGATGAGCGTCAAACGCAACGGACGCTCGTGTTTGTTTCGCTAGAAGCAAACGACGCTGCGTCTTGCAGCGCTATTTCGTGGCCTGGTACGTATAAACCCATGTATTTGAATTGGACGCTTGACGCTCCTTTTTGCAGCGCCGAGCGTTTACGCTCATAGCGTCATGGCTCGTGGCCCAGCGGTAAGAGTTGAACGCGTCCAAAAACGGTTTCTGAAATTTTTATCATTTAAAATAGATGGTACGTATCCAGACAGATCCTACGACTATTATAGCCTGCTAATTAAACATAATTTCTCATCACTACCTGAGCGTAGAGAAAACTGCAGCGCTTTATTTGCCTATAAATTGGTTAATAACTTAATTGATTCTCCAGATTTATTATCATGTTTTCGTTTTAATGTTCCTCGTTTGTCGTCTCGTTATACGGACACCTTCTTTATATCTACCTCTAATACAAACATATTACTTAAGTCACCGGTCATGCACATGAGTCGAAATGCTAACAAATTATTTCATGATGTTTTTACAAGTGTTTAGTGATTGTGTACTGTTTTTGATTTTGTTATTGTAACTGGTATACGACCATAATTTGTTTTTTGTTGTTTATTTTATTGTATTTTTGATTATATTGTTTAATTTCTTTGTATTTCTAATAGTTTAGTTATATTACACTGTTGTATGTATATATAAATTTACTTTTTTTTTAAATTTAAATTTTATGTATGAATTTAAATATTTTGTTATTTTTTAGTTATGGTACTTTAGTTTATTTTATGTTATCCTGTATTGGTTCTTCCGTTGGGTAATAAAGATTATTATTATTATTATTATCATCGGAGTTGGTAGAATCGTCTTCGTATTCAATGGGCTTCACGGCTTGCCTTTTTGCTCTCTTCAGTAAGAGCGTTGTTAATTCCTTTGGTACCTGAGGAAGAAACACGGAATTAGTTTAACCGCTTTATGAGTGCTTGGATATCATCCTGGTGTCATCGGCGTAACTGACGAATACGCCGCCTAGTTGTCCAGAGTCGGAACCACCACCAGCATTTGCTAAGAATTGAGAAGTCAGCTTAAAAAAACGTTTCTCGCTATTGCAGAAACCTGCCCCTTGTTTTTATTGTTATTTGTTGTTATTTTGTAATTACTGTCTAAACCGTGCTTTATATTTACGTTTGCCATTTTGTATTTAAAGTTATAGCGTGAAGTCCATTGACTTTTATCACTTTAAATTGATTATCATATATTGTGAATATTGTCGCATGCCATTGTGTTTATCATAGGGAGTTGTGAATTTTTAATTAAAAAATGTCAACTGACTCATGTCAGAGAGTTGTAAAAAAGAATTGTGAACAATATATGTATCATCGTTTACTATACGAAATAGAACATTTGTAAACTGTGATTCTGTGTATGACTTTATTTTGTGCGTCGAAGTTGTGAGTAAGTGCTTGTGCGACGCTCTCTTTTACCTCGTCGAAAAATCGCCCCATGACACTGCGCTTTCTTGCGTTGGTCCCGGAGGATCTTAATCTTCCTAACCTGCTGTCCTCCGTTGTCGTTCGGGAAATAATGCCAATGATTGATATAGATAAAATGTTAACAGAAAATAAAATTAATCATTTCCTATTAACAAATCAAATGCTAATCAGATGTGATTGCAATTAAAATTGCATATACCTTTTGGCGTGACTATATGCCGGTGTAACTCTAGTGGCTGGATCTCGCTGTGGTGTGCTGTTCGGCTGCTGGCAGTCGAATGAGTACATGAATATAAAAGAAAATTAACAAAGCATATATACAACAATAAAACATAAAATATACAAAGTTTTGAAATGTGATATTTCTATGCGTTATGTTTACCGCCAGCGGTATCTGTGTCGGTATTTGAAAAAGCCAATCTGCGTTCATATATCATTCCATTATAATAGGAACCAATCTGCGTCGCAAATGTACTTAAACGCGGGAATTATAAATTTATTATTACATTAAAATAAATGTTATATTTATACAATATTGGACATAAAATATATGATAGCATATATTACAGTTTTTGTGACTGTGAGATTGGCAAGATTGAAATAGCTGTCAACTGTCAATAGTTGAAGTTGTTAGTTGACACAGTATTGTATTTCTAATGTAAGTATTCTTTATATTATTTACTTATATAGTTGTAAAATACAATTTTATTGTACTATAGCGTTTAAAATGTCAAAACGCTCCAAAAAAGTAAGTAATGAGCTGAAGAACATAATTGTTTATGGAAAACAACCCTCAACTGCTTCAAAAATTTACATCAACATTTACCTTCGAAGATAGCAAGAAGCTTTGTGGCAGTTGAGAGAGAAGTTGGAGGCATGTGGAGATGGAGCACATTGTAAAAATGTAGAGGAGTGGAAAAAGGTAAATATACGATGGTCATTTACGGTTTGTATTTTTACCGTTTTAAAATTTTAGACATTGCAAGATATAAAGCGTGAGGCAAAGGAAAATGCAAGTTTGGTGAGACGGGAGGCGATAAAAACTGGTGGTGGTGAAGCTGATGTTTCCATTAATGAACTGAGTCTTCTAAAGCAGAGGATTTGCTCCGTTATTAAAAACACAGCTATCGCCGGACATTCCACATGTCAGGAGTTTGGATATGGTGAAGCTGTGATGGATGTATCTGTAAGTTTTCATTATAATTATTTTATATTAAGTTTTTATTAATATTTGTTACGCAAATAAAATGGAAACAATGAAAATAATGGAACCAATCATTATAAATATGGTTGAGCCATATATTGAAGGTATTTATTTAGTTTTCAATTTTATTTTATTTTAATTCCGGTTCCAAATTAAATTGAATCTGCAGAGCCAAGAGAACCTAAAATGAGGGCAAGGAAAGGTATGTATGCATGTGATTTTTTTTATATTGATTTAATATATTTAATTTTTAGTAAACAGGAAGAAAATTGTAAAAAAAAATCTCTTATAGAGATTCAGGAATAGGCGAATGGCTAAAACGCCAGGCTATAGCATTGGAAAATGCAAATAAAATTTAAAAAAAGCATTCTTAACGAAGAATTAAAATTAAAAAAACTTAAGATATTTTGGCAAAAAAAAAAATTAAATTCTGTAGAAAAAGTAAAAGTTTTAAAAAATAAATAATTAATAATTATTGTTAATTCTATTGCGTATTATTGCCCCAGCCATTTGTACATTTTGTTGAATAGGGATGTTGCCTTCAATTACTTCTTGACCATTGTCTTCGTGTTCGAGTTTGTCTTCAAAAGGTATGTTATTTTGTAAGCATGTATTGTGTAAAACTACACAAGCATTGATAATTTTTGTAGCTTTTGGAGGAGCATAATGTTCTGTGTCTTAATAGGCAACGCCACCTTGATTTTAATAAACCAATGGTGCGCTCTACACATGCTCGTGTACGTTTTTGATTGATGTTGTAACGCATTTGTAGTGTTCCATCTACAGCGTTTGCATAAGGTGTCATTAGCCAAGGCTCTAATGGATAACCACTATTTCCTAAAAGAAACAATTAGTTAATCATAGTAATAATTTGAAATGTATAATTTTAACCAAATAACCATATGTTATTCCATTGACCATTATTGTACAAAGTTTCAATATTATTTCTAATTGTGAATTTCTTCATATAAATGAATCGTGTTTTGAGCCAGGATACAGTGCATTGATATTTATAATTTTGCCATCCGAGTCTGTTATCTAGAAAAATAGTAATAGAAATTGCACGATAATTAATTTTTTCACTCACTCCGGATAGATTGGGTCATGTTGAGGAGGAGCAACGATTGCAATATGTGTGCCGCCGTCAATCACACCTACAACTCCAGACATTCGGTATTTTTCATAAAATCTGAAATATATTCTGTATATAACAAATTTATTCAGAAATTTAACGTAATAAATATACTTTCTTCTGGCCATATTTAGTTGGTAGGGCTGAGTTGGAAGTTTTACACATCGCCTGGAAAGATTGTCATTTATGGCATTTGTAACCAAATCCACAGATTTACTGACAGCGTGCTGAGACATTAGAGCTGCAGCATCTTCGCTAACCGATAATTGGTAACCACCATGAGCATAAAATCGATGAGTGGCAAATATCTAAAATTCTATTTGTTAGCAATAAAATATAATCTAAAACTTAGTTTCTTACTCTATGTTTGCAAGTCAAACTTGATCTCCTAGAAACTGGAAGTATGTAATTCCTTAATTCATTAATTAAATTATGAACACATTGTTTATTTAACCTAAAGAGTTTAATAAAAAATGTATCATTATAATCAAAAGGATTATTTTGATCTCTAAAAATTCTGTTTCGATTCAATTGTCGTGCTTCACGTTGTTGTACTAACAATATTAAATTGAAATTGTGTAAATGGGCCATTTTGTTTAATTAAATTGAAACAATCAGCCAAAAGTATGACGATAACACTAGCAATTAGATACTGTTATTTTATGGCGGTCTAATACCGATGCGTTAATATTAACGTCTATTTTGACGTAACACATTTCAAAACTAAGGATTTTTACGAATGCGGTATTTTAACACGTGACGTCACAAACGTGATAAGTTACCGCATGCGTTATAATATAACATATTTAAAAACTACCAGTTTTTAAAAACGTGTTAAAATGACACGTGACGTCACGAAAGTGATAAAATACCGCATGGGTTATGATTTAACACATTTCAAAACTAAGCCTCCTGATGTTAAAATTGTACCTGTACGGTCTTTAGCGTTGAATAAAATGTTTGTTTGTTTAAACAATTTAATGATTGATTACTTATTTTGACTTTTAAACATGGATCCCATAGCTTTTATCTTAAGATATATTAACTGTATAGTGAGGCTATACTCTTTCTTAGTAACAATATTTTTAATTGTGTTTCTTCCATGCACCAACAGGTGCTAAACTGTAGTTTACACTCACGACACAAAATGCAAAAATTTAACAACAAACTGAAAACAGATATGCTAAACCTCTAGATTGAAAGAACTATTCACACATTAAAATTGACTGGAACCTGAGTTAGGTTAGGTTATGTAATTGTGTTGGCTGTTGACTCACGGTGTGATCAGTCAGTACGTTGGTGTGCATTAGTTTCATAAATAGTGTATCTCTGAAACAGTTATAAATTGTAATAATTACATAGAAGATTGTGGTGGTGTTAAAGAGACAATTAGTGTTGTTTGGAAGTGTTTAGAGCGGTTAACAAAGGTTTTTAAATAGAATTTAAATTTTGCTGACATTACTCAGAATTAATTCGTCAAAGTCAAAATTTAATTTCTGGGTTTAATTTAATATTTAGATAAAATTGGAAATAAGGAATATTGGGGTTTAATAAACAGTCATTAATTCAAGTAAGTGGTAAAATAAAGTGGTAAATAAAGATATTTTAAAAGAATTAAATTTTGTTGACATTTTTCAAATAGATTTGTCAACGTCAAAATTAAATTATACATATTTCTGGATATACATTGGATTTTGATACGAATGAAATTGAAAATTTAGAAGATAAGGAAACCCCTGCTTCTAAGGTAAATCTTAGTAGCTCTTTCTATATAAGAGATAATTGTAATCCAGATTTAAGAACAAACAGAAGTTGTTAATAGAATAAACGTTGATATTATGAACCAAAAATTTTTTAAAGATATTAGTAAAGATGCTGAAAAAGTTAATAAAATCTTAAAAGAAGGATGTAAGCCAAAAGAAGAATTAATTGAGATAACGTCAAAATTAATAAATTTAACGAATCAATTTGAATCAATTAAGGCTACTGTAAAGAATACAGAACTTTTCAGAGATAAGTCGCAAAAAAAAGGAAAGCAGGAAAACAAAATATTTTGCCAAAATTGTCAAAAGCAGATTGATACAGTAGAAACAAAGTTTGAAAAGTTAAAAAAGCAATTAGAAGAAGCAGACCCGTACAGAATGAATGAAGTTGCATGGAATAAAATTATTAGCAAACAATAAAAACTAGCAGTGGCAGCATCAGCAACCCACAACTGGAACGCACTTAGAAAAGTGCTTAGCATAATTTGTAGGCTTACAAAGGTGAACGTGGAGCTTAAGTTCCTTCAAGTTATAAGGAACCAACAAAAAAATCAATTGAACAATAAAAAAGATTGAAAATAAAAAAGTAAAGTCAACTGATGCAATAATAATAAAAGCGAAAAGAAAAGGAGGAGGCAGCACATACGCTAATCTACTATGAGGTTTTAAAGCCAATGCCAACAAAGAACAAAAAGGATCAGGAGTGAAGGCAATCAGGCGAACAAAAGATGGAGACTTACTTATCATTACTGAAAAAGGAAAATCCAAAAAACTTAAGAACAAACTTTAAAACAAAATGGAACGTACAAGTAGCAAGTAGTAGTAGTGCAGGGGATAAGAAAACACTGCACATGTCAAATATTGATGGTGACGCGGACCAGGAAACTATAGAAAAAGCCTTTGAAAACAAATTGATTGAAATTAAATTCCAAAATGAAAATTTTGAGATTAAAAATTTAAGACCGACCAGAAACGGAAACAAAAATGCGACACTGTTAATTGAAAATAAAGCTGATATGGCCTTCATAAAGGCAGATAGAATTAAAATTGGATGGTTTAATTGTTACTTAAGGGAGAGATGTACAAACTGCTTAAAGCTTGGCCATGTAAGAGCTGCCTGTTCTGAACAACGGGCCGGGATGCCTCAAGTGTTGTAAATCGAGATATCTGGCAAGAGAGTATCCAAACGCCGCCTACTGCATCAACTGCGGTTAAAAACACAGGCCAGACTCAGGTTCATGCCCTGTATTCAGAAGACTAATAGAACAGTGCGGGAAGGAGCACGAGTCTGCTCAACAAAATATATAAGATACTTCAAATAAATATAAATTGCTGCAAGCAAGCATACTACCTTTTAGAGGCTACCACCAGGACCGAAGAAATTGACATAATATTAGCATCGGAACAATATGCCGGAAGAATGAAAAATTCATGGATGCAAGACCCAAGTAAATAACATTGTATACTCTTTAAGTCAATCATGCACGTTTTTAGGACTAGTTATTGATTTTAAGTTAATCTGGTGTAACAATATATGTAATATAATTTGCAAATTAAATAAATCCTACTTTGCTATATTACAACTAAAACTAATATCTCCAGAAGCTCTTCTAAACATGTACTATGCGCTTGTGTATTCTCATATGCCCTACATGATTTTAATATGAGGACATGCGTCAGACCCTCATAAAGTATTTTTGTTACAAAAAAGAATAATTCGGTTAATTTTTAGTTTAAATGATCGAGATTCGTGTAAAGAAACCTTTATAAAAAACAAAATTTCAACTGTGCCGTCAATTTATATTTATAAAACACTTTGCTATATTAAATTAAATTTTACATCATTTTATACATTATCACAATACCATAACTACAATACCTGGCATGGACCGTTATTAACTGTAAATTTTCACAAAACACAATTTTCTATCAGAAAGATTGAACTACTTTCTATTATAAACTTATTTATTTGCCCGACTCTTATGTGGTGATTCATTAAAGGAGAGTTGAGGATTAGTAACCTGCAAGTTTGTATATATTTTAGTTGCTAATGCTAAATGAAAAATTGTAAAAAAAAAAATTGTACGTGTTTTTATGTACCACTCGTAACGTACATCAAAGTAATAAACAAATCATTAAAATCGCGGAATTTTAATGTCAAAATATTCTTTAAAAGTATTTTCTCTCGAATTTACAGAAATGTATAAAAGTATAATTTATCAAAAAATGATAAATGTTTAGACACACGTTCAACATTTAAATGGCCTGCATGATGACTTGAAAAATAAATTTGAAGATATTCTGACAATGGAAATACCACCATGGATCATAAATCCATTTGATGAAACCGATGTGGCAAATGTGGTATTACAAGAGGAGCTACTCGAGCTTAGCACCAATGAGAAGCTGAAAATGAAATTTAAAAAGACTATTAAACATTTTGGTTGCAGGCATAAATACTCGAAAAAAGTTTTAGTGTCGTTACAAACCTATTAACAAAAAAAGGAGCAGATGGAACATCACAGAACGGGCAGATTTGCGGTTATTCATTACAAAATTGAAACCAAATATTAATAATTTGCAGTCAAACATCCTTCCCATTAAAATTATGACTATTTTTTTTAATTGTTGAAGTTACGGTACGTTATTAATGTTTAATTTTAATTCTATTAAATCTGTAATCATATTATTTTAATAAATAGAACACAAGAAAATCTAATATTTTTATTTTTATTTTTACCACTCCGAATTTAGAGTTGGAACTCAGCCACGACGCAAATTTACATCGTTAGATCTAATCTTCACATTTTTTGACAAGTTTTAGGAATATGGTAGAAATGTAGTAGCAAGGGGTTTACCAAAACCAGTAAAATTTTGAAAGTGGTTTAGATTTCGCCCTATAGATAGTCATCAAGCGCGATAAAATACGAAACTGTACAAAACACTATTGCAGTCAACCAATAAGCAAATACAATGCATGTGATGGGGGGGTGAGGAACTTCCACTGAAATTGTATAATAATTATTATAATTTACAAGTAGTACGTATAAAAACAAACAGTCGATCGCGAGAGGTTTTTAAGTCGCCTTACAAATCCTCTTACATACTATATTTTAGAAATTTCTTACATTCAATGTATAAAAGTACACAAATATTTATTTTTTAACAATTATTTTAACCTAATATTTATTAATATAATAACAAACATTAAATATTAAATTATCATCTATCTATCTATGGCCTTGTATGAGTCAAGTGTACGGAATGAAAATTTGATTTTGCTCAAATCACTGAAAATGCTTTCCTCTACATAAATCCTGAGTCTGTTCCGAGTAATAAGCAATCAAAATTTGAAAAAATTGAGGTTTTTGAGTTTTTTAGAGAGTATACGATACCAAATAATTAACAATGCGCGTGGTAAAAAAAGAAAACTATATAATTTCAACGACGATTGGTAGGAAGATTTCTTGTTTACAATGTTAAAGATAAATGTATTTGCCTCGTTTGTCGAGCTTCAGTTACACTGCTTATACGTGGGAAAAACTTAGAAAAACATTATAAAACCATGCATACAAAATATGCAAACGATTTTCCACCAAAGAGTGAGTTACGAAAAGAAAAAGTTCAAGATCTGAATAATGGTTTAAATGGACTGAGCCATTTCAACAATCATTTAAAATTAGTCATATACTGACAAAACACAAAAAACCATTTGAAGATGAGACAGTGTTAAAAGAAGCATTTCTCGAAGCTGGAGATACGTTGTTTGCAAACTTTTAAAATAAAGCAGAGATCGTGTCTGCTATTAAAGAATTCCAGTTGTCTCGTCCGACTGTTACTAGAAGAGTTGAAATCTTAGGCAAGGATATTAAACAAAAATAAAAAAATGATATCATTAAATGCACATATTTTTCTATAATATATAATATAATTCCTCTTCAAAAAACTACTCGTGGTAAAGATATATACGATGCTTTTATGAATTTTGTAAAATACTACGACCTACATAAACTCGTATCCATTACAACAATAATGATTTTCCATCTTTTTTCTCATTTCACTGTATTATTCATCAGCAAATTCTATGTTCTAAAATGTTAAATATCAAGGATGTTATGGACATAGCCATAAAGATAGTGAATTATAGACGAGCGCAAAGTTTACAACGACGCTTCTTTAAAGTACAATCGGAAACTAGCGGATCCGAGCACGCTGATTTACTTCCCCATACAGACGTTAGGTGGTTGAGCCACGGCAAGTTTTTGGAAAGGTTTCAAGAATTACTAACGGAGATACTGCCTGAAAGTATTAAGAAAATAAAGAATTATAAAGAATTCAAAATAAAAATTAAAAAACACTATATGTTTACAAGAACTAGTTAAAAGAAGATAAATAGAAACATAAAATGACAATAAGATAGTATATCTTTTATCAACTTTTTTTCTACCCACAACTAACACTTAAACAACAAAAATTTTCAAATAATAATTTCTTCAGTAAAATATATGTTGAAGTATGAATCTGTGACCAAATTGACCACCTGTCATATGGGCATAAAAACTCCATCAAATATATCATGCAAAACTGATATCCTACAAAACAACAAATTTGAAAGGTGCCACTACACACATATTTGTAAAATGAAGATTATAGAATGCGTTCAAGAAATTAACAACTTACTTGGACTTTTCTCAGAAACCACGGCATTGACAACCCGTTACAAAAACGTCCTTTCGAAGAAAGAAATCAAAGGAATATTTTTGTTGCCGCTGAATTTCAATCACAGCTCTAGAGGATAACCACTACGTGAATTTAATTATCTGAATTTGTTTGTTATTCCGTTAATTTGACTTTTTTGTCTTTACCACACTTAAAGCAATGAACTGCTTGTTTACTTAGCGTCTATGACTGACTTTTTTGCAATTCTAACAGGTACATTGGCAGGTAGTCGCCGATGGCGTAGATGGTGATCTAGACCTAGTGTGAGATGATGATGAAGAACTAGCGTAAGCCAAATCTTGTTCTAACACAGCAATTGACTTATGATTATAATTTGGTCTTTGATCCAATTGGACATCCTCAATGAGCTTGCAAAATTCACATAAACGTCGCACAGAATCAATAGTTTAACAAGCTAAATTATGGGTAAAACAAGGCAACAGGTTTCCGCAAATTGTTTTGAAATTAGTCATTTATGAAACTTTAACAATAAAACGATTGAAGAGGTTTTACATTGTTGCAATATATGTTTCCTTGGTCCATTGAACACGACATTTGATTTATTTCCACAACGCCTTATCGTAATCAGTAAGTAAAAAATGTATCACGATTCTTCAAGTTCTTCAAGACGATTTAGAAAAGAATGGACGGATTTATTGGGTAAACCATCAAACGTTTCGTTCTATTTGAAAACTGGAAACTTGATTTAGTTCTGACAAAGCAGAAAGAATATTTGTATGCTCAGTTACACAGTTATCTACCTCATTATTAACATCTTGGTCAATAGAACCCAACATATATGTTGAATTAAATTAGTTTGCGGAGAGCTCTTCTTTTTATGTAGCGGTCAAAGGCATGAGTTTAAACACCGCCAACATAATTTTTGTGTGTATTAAGTTGCTTATTATACCTCCCAAACTATTCGTATCTAGCTGTAGCATTGGTGATACGAAAAATTGTTTACAGTATGAAACAGTAAAAAGGGCTACTTTTGTTGAAGCTCATAATAAAAATATGTAAAAATAAATTTAAAAAAAAACTGAACATATATTTAATTTGTTAATTCCTATCGACACCAATCAATATAAACCTACCAGGTTATTAACAATATCTCAACAAATGCAAACGATTAAATAAATATTTGGATCAATAAATCCGTTAGTCCTTGTTTTACTGAAGTTCAATCAACAACATATTTTTTCGTACGTTTTAATTTAAGATGAGGGTACCGGAATCTGGCGAAAGTTTGTGAGACGACCGCCTGAAGAGAGAACGAACGAACGAACGATGGGAGGGGTTTTAGAGTAGACAGTAGTGGTCGTATCGGCATGATCCGATGTTACATTTGGATGCGTGTTTTGTAGTGTTCGTTACGTTTCTGTTACTACTACTTAATTTAACATTATTATTTACGTATGCAATAAAAATGATTATTAATTTTAATAAGGAATAAGCATGTATAATGCATAGAATACATATATCTCTATGGATATTGAACGGTGAGATAGCTTAGTTATAGAGCGTTAGCGTAGCACGCTAGCAATCTGGGGTTCGATCCCCAAATATTACTAAAATAATAACTTGCTTTTTATCTACCTGGGTAATTCAAAAGTCACCTAATAAGCCGTTGGTCCCATCAACCCCGTTCGTCGAAGACTTCCGGGGCGATGTAAAATAGCTGTAAAACGAGCAATAAAGAAGATATTGCTAGATAGTAATTTTGTTATCATTTAACAAGAACAACAATTTTTTGTAGAATTTTTTATGTTTTTGTTTTCAATAAAAAAAATCATTTTTTTTTTAATTTTGAATTTTTTTACAATTTTCAATTTTTTTTGTGTTGATTTTTGTCAATCAAACAAAAGTAAAAAAGTTAACTTTTTTTTAATTTTGAATATATCATTTTTTTTAAATTTATTTTTCAAATTAAACAAAATAAAAATAAAAATAAAAATATTTTTTTAGAAAATGATATTCTTTTTTCGAAGGCTGCAATGGATTTTAGCACCCTTGTTTGCTTGTAAAGTAAAGTAACACATAAATGTTTAGCTAGCAGTATATATGTACATTGCTTACTTCCAGCGTTGTCTAGCAATGTGCATATAGAATAGCCGCGAATAATTTTATTATTTACTATAATAATATTATAATATGACTTTAACAATGCTTTGATTAATATTCAATTAGCAATTGCCACCAACAATTGATTAAGAACGTGATTTTTCTAGTAAAATATATGAATTTTCAATAGACGTAAATTGCTGCCTCTAACAACCAAATTTATAAGAAAGTTTTCGGTATTTCCGCTATTTTGTTATTGTGCTATTTTTGGTGTAATGAAGAAGAACAAATAAGAATTGATATAAATATTCATTTGTTTGCTTCTAGTATGTGTAAACAATAGAATGATGAATTAATTAAAATTATATAACATATGCTTCTAATAAAGAAGTCAAAGTGTGATAAGAATTTTAAATAAATATTACAAAGTCAATAGGAAAACAATTCGCTCAAAATTGTGCAATTTTTGTTTATAGTTTAGGCTTTATTTGATACTTACTTTTTATCTAATAAAAAGTAATTCTCGGTAAATTGGAAAATGTGGAATTATTACTTCTACTTTTTAATCAAAAATAATTTACATCGAATCTATTAGTAATTTATTATTTAGTTTTCTTGTGCATGTTCTTTATTGTTGTTTTTACAATACCGAAAAGGGTTTATAAAAATGAAATAAATATTAATTTATTTCTTTTCATTATATAAAATATAAAAAATAGTGTAGAGATGTAGTATTATACACTGTGTCCTATTCGTGTAAACATTTTTTTTATTTAAAAAAAGTAATTCTTTACCATTTTTCCTGCTTGTTATATAAATACGATTCACTTTGAGAAACTCTAACTTTGTTGTACAGGGTGTCCAAAAAATATAAAAAATTAATTTTGCAAAAAGAACATTTTGTAAATCAAAAATTAGTTTAAAAGCAGTAGTTTGTGCCACTTTGTCCACCGAAAGCACTTATACTCAAAGGAAATATTTTAGTAAACTAAATATACCCACATAGTAACATGTTTTATAACATACATAAGACAGCTTCAATTTGTAAGTTCATATTAGGTTTGTTCCAACACACTCAAACTGGTTTGAAACTGGACGACGCATGCGCATTATGATTTGACCGTTCCAACACAGCCATGTACGGATTGTTGTACAAAAAGTCGGCTGTTCCAACACACCTCTGTACGATACGCAAACTGGTTTGTGAACGATCAAAACCATGGGGGGTACCGTGAAGCCCGCCCGAACGAACCAGGGTGTTCAGGTCGGTAGTAGAAAACTGCTGCGCTGTGGGCACCCCACGTGATTGCATCGACCAATGGCAGCAAACTTGGCTCATCACCTCGGGATCAGCTGATTTTAATAAAGTTCTAACCCGTGCTAATGTTTCTCTAACCTAGATGTTCCAGCTTGGATATTCTGTGATATTATAAATACTAAAAAGTAAGTACTCTGTTAATTATTATAAGCAGCTATTATTTATGTCAGATATATCTAGCAACAAAGTTTAACCAAATTCAAAAACAATTAAAAATATGTAATTAAGTAAAACCTTTAATAAAACATAATTAATTATTAATTAAAATAAAGATAACAACAGAAATATTGTCGTTGTCTTTTTCAAATCTTGAATGTGATTTTACTTAAAAAAATATACTAAATCTTGTAAGAGTAAAATAAATATTAGAAATGAATAAATAGTAAATAGTTCAGTTTAAATATTTTTAATATACATATACATAATATGTATATTATATATGATGCCAGATAAGATAATCTGTTGAAATGTCGAGTAATACTCAATCGACCAACGCAAGATAAAATAATATTAACTTACAGATAACAATATTAGTAAAAATCAATTTGAATTAAAAAGCATTACAATTATACTTGTTTGACACTATCTGTAGGTGTGTTCCATTTGAGCGCTTCATGCACCCGGTGCGTTAAAGAATTTTAAAATTTCTTGTCTAACACTTGACAAACAAACAAGAAAATATTCGGAAATTGTAGGACATTCTATATCTTGAAAACACATCGAAAATGTAAGACGCGTTTGACAATGAAATTCAAAAATTACTGAATTAGTGCCACCAAGTGCGACTATTTTGACAAATGGAGCACAGCTAATAATTCTCTATTGAATTATATATATATATTTTTGGATGAAACTTTAAAAGTCTGTAAAATGCACAAATGATCATTAATTTGATTGTAGATTGATATTTTAAATACATTTTTAGTTTTCTTTATAATTAACGCATAAAATGAGAGAAATAGCATTTATAATAAAACCCAACGTACATTTTTGCGTCGATTATACAGAAAAAACATGTTCTTAAAATATTCCAATCTACAATAAAATTGACAAACATTTGTGCTATTTGTGAAATTTTACACATTTACAATTACTTTACAATTTTATCTATTTTTATATACATAATTTAAGACATCATTATGTCCAGTGCCATGCGGGCATTAGTGTATACATGTCAATAAAACATGACAATAAACAATTTCAAAACAAAATTTAAATAAATTAAGATTGTATTAAAATTAGATTCAATAAAATGCAACAATTTAATTAGTTAGAAGTAGATTTCCAATACAATAATACGAATATTATTTACAACTTACATTAAAAATATTCTATGTAAAATGATATTAGAGAATAAAAGTTATTAATAAATTGATGACATCGTTGAAGGACTTGTCTCTCTATGAGTGACAATATGAACAAATAAAAAAAAATTCATTAATTTTTTTTGAACACTTAAATTCAAATTTGAAAAACAGAAGACTTATCTTCTGTTAATATATAATAGAAAAATATTAGATAAAATCTGTTATTTAATTTATATGTATAATATATTTTTATATATGAATATATAATTTATAATTAATTGTTGCAGTAGTAAGCAGCGGAGAGTTACAGTAGTACACCAATGCCAAAGATGTAATGAAGTGTTAATTTTGGTAAGTAGTAGCAATATGTTTATACAATTTTATAATCTGTGATCTATTTACAATCTGTGATCTATATACAATCTGTAATATTTTAATGTAAGTTTTATCTCTGTTACATAAATATGGCAAAAAAAAATTTCTTGTAAATACCCTGAATGTAAAAATTCTTACTTTTTAAATCCTGAAATTGCCAACAAACATTTTTTTCAAATTCTATCAAATGTTCAATTTAAAAAAATTTGGATGGAGGCTTGCGAAATTGGCCCAAATGTCAAATGTGACTTTTTTCGCATATGTGAGGATCATTTTTCTTTAAAACAATTTAAAAATATACATAAAAGAAATCTAAATTGGAATGCAGTTCCAACTTATAGCTAAAAGATGAGCAAGTTTTGAAAGAAAATTTTAATAGCTTGTCAACTAAAGTGCCTTCAGCCCCTAAAGATCATTCTCATAATCAAGATGACAATCATAATATTTTAGGTTCTATTTCTATCAATACATTTAATAAATTACCTTCAGCAATAAAGATTGTAAATCCAACTTTCAAACAAAATTTAAAAAGAAAGGCATTTGAACATCTTTGTGATCATGATTATGCTAAATGTAATAATGAACTTGCTGAAATGTCATCTATTGTAAGTACTGATTATATTCATAATGAACCGGATGAAATTAATCCGATGTTAAATGATGGGTATGATTTTCTAAATGAAAAAAACAAACATGTGGGAATTTTAACAAAGATAGGAATATCTAAAAAGTCTCTGTCACCACAAATGTTGCAGATGTATAACATTCATCGCAACATTCAATCTAAATTTTGCAAACTTAAAAGTAAATTTAATAATGAACATGATGAGTTTTTGACTTTAAAAAAACTTTATGAAAATAATCGCTTTAAGTTTATTGAAAATAATTTAAATAATGTTACAAAGGAATTTATCAACTCTCAACTGCAAAATTGTGACAAAAAGCCTTCAGCACATAGGTGGACTATTGAATATAAATCATTTGCGTTGTCGCTTTATAAACGAAGTCCACGGTTATATAGATATTTAGCTACCCATTTTCAATTACCATCAATAAAAACTCTCAAACAAATGTTGTCAAAGATTCCATTTGAAATGGGGATAAACAAGCCACTAATGGATCATCTTAAAATGGTGGTTCAAAAACTTAGTGAACTTGATAGATGTTTATTATCAATATAATAAAGAAGTGATTTGTGGGTATGAAGATTTAGGTAAAGCAGGTCGTACTCAACGGAAAGCAAATCACGCTTTAGTTTTTATGGATAGAGGCATAATAAAAGCCTGGAAGCAAGTTGTTGCTTATTATTTTGTTAAAGATACTATTGATACTCTGGTGTTAAAGGACTTCATTTTAGAAGTAATTAATCAATTTCAGCAGATTGGATTAAATGTTGTAACCACAGTATGTGACCAGGGTCCTACTAACAAATCTGTACTTTTGCAACTTTGTGGAATAGATAAAGAAAATCTTGCTATACATCAGTTTTCTGTTAACAATAAAGTTATATGTGTCATATATGATGTTCCTGTTTAGTCAAAAACACCAGAAACGCGTTACTAAAAAGTAAAATCGAATATGCTCCATCAAAATTTGCTAAATTTCAATATATAGAAGAGAGCATTTTAATTTTTTAAATAGTTACATTAAAATGAAAGTCAAAGTTGCAGTTGCACAACAAAGTCAAACGGTGGCTTGTGGGATTGAAACTCTGTTTTTAACAAATAGCTTACCGTCTGATTCGATTCACACTTCTGAATTTATTGAAGGTATAGATTCTCTTTTTGATTCTTTAAATGGCACGGGCTCAGTAGCACAATAAACCACCATAAACCATTTAAATGTTCAGTTTCAAATTTAACCAAACATTTAGATTTTTGGGAAACTAAATTAAAGGAAATTAGAGAATGGAAATTAATAAATCTACAAACTGATAAAAATGTTACTGCTCAATATTCATTTAAAGTGGGCTGGGAAATTACAATTAAATCTGTAATTTATATTTTTCGGACAATAAGTTTGTTGCCGGGTTTTAAATATTTAAATTGTAGAAATTTAAATCAGGATCCCATTGAAAATTTGTTTTGTATGATTCGCCAACATGGAATTTTTAATACAAATCCAAGTTGTCATCAGTTTGTAGCTGCTTTGAAAACAGTAATTGTAAATAAACTAAGTCCCCTTCAACTAATGGGAATTGTGAATCGGACAGTTCAGTTCAATTGGATGATATACATAATCATCAGTGCTGTAACTAGCTTCTGATGCACCCGATGCGAGGGAGTCTTTTTGCCCCCCCCCCCCACTCATGTAAAACGTTATTTTAAAACTATTGTTTCAACATTAAAAGATGGTGATGTCAAATCAGTCAAAGCAGTCACAACATCTACAATTTGTGTATATAAAACAGTAACTGCTTTTGCCTTTGATAACCATCGGGTATCTGAATGGTATTTCAAACTAGTTTTAAGGTGCTTCATATGCAAATAGGAAATTTTATAATTTTTTTGGCTGATCCTGCACTAGTATTTTTTGTGAGTGAATAAAGTCAATAAAATTTAAAACAAAGTAGAAAACTACTTAGCTGTCTTCACTATTTTAACAATATGTTTTCTAACAGCATTTCCCATTAACTCAAATATTTCATTTTGTATAAGTAGAAAAAATACAAAACTTGTCTTCTTTTACGAGATTTGATGTGCAACCTTAATTCTGGATTATACTTAAATATTTTAATTGCGCCTAAATACATGACGGAATCAGACTAACCTATTTTTTTGCAACTTTTTCTATTGCTAAATTATTTTCTGCACAAAATAATATCACACTAATATAAACTTTCAAAATATGGCACTTTTCTTTTTCATAGTCTATTGCACTTTTGATAGATGAGTCCATTAAACACTTATGTATTTTGTATTTTTTTTGCTTTATGACGTTTTCTAGGTGAGATGCTGATTTTTCATGTTAGGGTACCAGCGGATGTTTTTATAGCTAAACCTCTTTTTTGGATTAGCTAAAGATGAGCTATATCATGTTATTCAATGCTTGATTTTCAGTAAAAAGAAGTCAAGGAAAACAAAATATTGTTTTCTGTGGTTGACTATAAATTAACCATGTTTGGTCCCGTTAGCCCGTTAGCTAATTTTCTTGTAAATTTTTTTTTTAAATTATTTAAAGTGTCACACTAAAAAATGCTTAGATTTTTTCCACGGGTCTCTGTTCAGAGGGAGTTGCGTTTTTCTTTAATTTTATTGCTAGCAAATTCTTAATTTTTATGTTATAAATTTCTTAAAAATCATGTTTTTGAGGTTATCTGCGCCCCCTACCGCCCTAGTTACGGCACTGATAATCATTTAAATACATATTTAGAAACAAATGGCCATAAACATAAATTAGAAACAACATTTAAATCTGTTTTTAAAAATATCAGTCGTTATTATAAACAAATATGTGCCAAACATGCTCCCGAAGACATGATTTTAAATAAAGCTGTCAGATTGTTTATATATCAATATGTCAACAAAGTGAGAGAATTATTAAAAAAATCTGAGCAAAATCATGTAAAAAAAATGAGGAAACTATGTAATTCATAGTTTAGTAATATATTTATGGTTATATATGTTATTTAAAAAAGTTTTATACTTATTATTTATTTTATTTATATATTTTATAGCATATATATACATATATATATATATATATATATATTTATATACATTTACATATTTGCCAAAAATTATTAAAAAAATCTTTATATTTTTCTTCTAAAGAATTTATTTTTTATTTTGTTATATTATATTTTTCTTTCTAAAAACATATTTACATATGTATTTACTAAAGAATTTGTTTTTGTTTTTTTTTTAAGATTTTATTTTTATTTTATTTCTCCCTATCCAAAACATATATTAACTAAAGAATTTATTTTATTTTTGATGAATTATTTTCAGTTTTATTATTATATTGATATGTACATACATATTAACATATTTTGTTTCATGTATTTCATCATCCATCCACTGCAATAGACACCCACCCACCCCCGGTAAGTTTTGTTACTTTGAAATATAAAAATAAAAGTGATTATTACATACATGATATTTAATTCTTGTTTTATTTTTTGTTACATGTTATTGGTCACCAATTCAACCTACAACTACAAGCGAAGAAGAAGATTATGTATTTGTAATCTTTTTTGTGATGTATATAAATTTTATTGTTTCAGTAAATGATTTAAAATAAAAGCGTTTTATTTATTTTATTATGTTATTTTTATTATTTAGTTATCATTAAGGTTTTATGTTTTTTCTATCTGAATTGACATAAATAATATATAATTAATATATTATTTATGTCAATTCAGAAAATATAGTATAGTATTTAATAATTTAAATAGATCAGTTTCCCGCTAAAATTTTGTGATGATATAGCGCCATCTCTGGAGAACTTTTAAAGTTATTTTGATAGACAGCGCCTCTAGTGTGGCGTGGGCTAACAATTTTCGTATCTAGCCAATAACATGCGAGGTTCACTTCTTATATTGGATATTCTGTGATCAAAACAGTTTGCGGTCTGGAGTATGTACTGTTGGTCAGAAGTATGCGCATTGCGTCGTTTGATTTTAACCTGTCATTTTGACGTATGATTGTATGATTCGTGTAAACAATACAAAAATGAATTATTTAAGAGAAAAAGAAAGTGATTTTAGTGATGATAGTTTTTCGGATGATTTGGTTTCTGATATAAGTGATGATGATAATTTGGAATTGGAGTTTGGTATTCCAAGAACAAAAAATGAAAACTATTTAGGTAGGTTGTTAAATAAGATTACATAAAATAGATTTTGCAAATTAATGTTTTTTTTTAGAAGAAACAGTGGCAAACTATGATGATGGTGTGTTTTTTGAACATTTCCGTGTGTCGCAGGATTGTCAATAGTATTGCTGAAAATTTTTCAACAAGTCTGTATTTTAAACGACATTTTGGACAATATGGGAAGCTTTCTGTTTTAAGCCAGGTAAGATGAGATAGTTAATAATTAACGTACCTATTTTTAATGCGTTTAAAATTGATTATTAACATTTCCTAGAATTTACTGTAGTTTTAGTTTTAAAATTATTCGTATGTTGTTGCAGGTTTTAATTATTTTATGGTTCATTGGGCATCAAACAGCTAGTTTTAGGGATGTTGCAGAGAGGTTGACATAACCATAAGCTCCTTACATCGGATAGTTAGACGATTAACCATTTATTTAAGCAATCTAGCCCCCGAAGTTATAAAATGGCCTAATCCTAATAAAAAGGTGGTGATTGAACAGACCTTCTCTGAAAATGGATTTCCAGGTGTCATAGGAGCTATCGATGGGTGGCATATTAAAATAGACAAACCAAAAGTGGATGCCGACTCCTATATCAATAGAAAAGGGTATTATTCTATACAGGTAAATCAATAGCTTTTTTATAACCACCATTATACATATATCAAAACATATTTTTATATTCTATTTTAGTTACAAGCAGTTTGCAACAACACAAAATACATTCGGGACTTATTTGTTGGATATCCCGGCTTAGTCCACGATAGCAGAGTATTTAAAAATTCAACACATTGTAACACATTAGAAGAAAAGTGTGAAACCATTTTATTTACTCGGTGATAGTGGATACCCACTTCAAAAGAACCTACTTACTCCTTTCAGAGACAGAGGTCAAATTAATCGAAGGCAAAGCAACTACAACGTAAAGTTATCCAAATCTTGATATGTTATTGAGCATTGTTTTGGAATGTTGAAACAAAAGTTCAGGCAGCTCTACCATTAAATTAAGAGATATGAGTTATATTGTGCACTTCATTAGAGCAGCTTGTGTTCTACACAACATCTCAATCAATGATGAATTTAACATGGTGGAAAATGAAGGTGTAGCGTAAGATGAAGCAGTACCTGTAGTTGGAATAGAAGCAGATGTCGATGATGAAATTAATTACGATGATCGAGATGCTACGCAGATCCGAAATGACATTGTCAATAGACTAACATAGTAGTAAAAATGTTTGTACTTACATGTTTGTTACTTCAATGACATTTTGACAAAAAGACATAAGCGCCATCAAAAATTATAGAATTATCAAATTATTTGCAGAACTTTTGCTACAACGCTTACATCTTTTAGTCAGTACATCATTGACATATACTTATTTTTTTTGAGAATAAAATAAAATATTAAAAAACAAAATAATTTATTTCTTTCTAAATTAAATAACATTCTTACTAAATTAAATAACATTCTTAACATTCATATAACATTTATTTTTTATTTCATTATTATTGCTACTTTTATTCAAAAGAATAAATTTTTTTTTTTTTTCATAAAGATCAATTTTTCTTTCCATAAGCTTCAGTTTAGCATTTTTGATAACCAATCTTTTATTTTGGTATTCTAACCTATCTTGTCGGATTGTCTGTAATAGACTAGCTTTTTTCTGTTGATTACGTTTTTTGGTACTTTGGTAGATTTGATATTTGGTATTTCTTCGGGAATATCTTCTGACACCATATTCTTTTCAAAATTGTCCGGAATATGAATGTTGTTGTTCGAAAGGATTAATTCCGGATGAACATTTTGTAAGGCAAATATAATAATTAAATTTTTAAGAACAACAAAAAGTACATTAAAAAAGATGCCTTTATTAAAAAACGAATTAGATGTCACCATCGACCTTAATTTTAATCATTCTCATAAAGTTGATGTAGCCCAGTCATTAAGTCTGTTACGTTGTTTTGAGAATACAAGGCAACAATTTCTCTCACATTTTGAATCTGGTATGACAGCTGCAGCAGCAAAATCTTACCACAAATGGCAATAATGGAAAATTGTGAAAAAAATTCTTACATTACTTTAGCAAACCCACAAAAAAATCTAGTTGACCGTCAAGTTAGTCACTTATATGAACAATGGCGTCTTAAAACATATGGCAGCAGGGACAACACTAACATAATAAACGTTTTGAGACAAAAAAAATAGACTTATCAGTTTTAAATGTGGATTTATGTATTGAGGAAGATCCTACCGTTTGTATGATAATAACACCAATAATGAGTTTTTTGTCAGGACTTGGCGATAAAATGGTATTTATAGACACCAGTGAATCTTGTGACCAAACTAACACATGTGTTACATTTATATTTGCCGGCACAAACATTGGTGCACTGCACATTGCTGTCATTTTGCATACTAGTCAATCACAAGATAATTATACACATGCTTTTCAAACCACAAAAGATTTTCTTAAAAAAAGTTACAACAAATTATTTCAGCCAGTTATTATTATGACTGATGACAGTAGTGCCGAGAGAAATGTATTACGAGCAGTATTTCCAAATATGTTATTATGCATATTTTATGTAAACCAAGCAATGTGGCGTTGGCTAAGGCAAAGCGATAATAAAATATCCAAAGAAGATCGTCAACCGATTATGAAACAATTTCGTAGTGTGATGTTTGCAAAATAGTACTTGAAGCAGAAACTACGAAAGCAGTCACGTAGATTTTATTGCAGATAAAATATCTACTAATGACGCAGCTTCAAACTTATTTGAACGTCCAATCCAAATCTTATAACAACTAACCCAATTATTGATACAACAAGTATAGATGAAAACTATAAAAACGTTAAAAATCTTAATACTGAGTTTTTAAGAATAACTAGTTATCTAGAAAATGACTTAAATTAATTAAATACCAACGTTCTTACAAAATTTACTTCTCATTTGTCAAAACTTCAGACTCCATCTAACGTAATATTTTTTCTTTCTGAAAACAATATTAACAGAAGATCTCAAAAAAATACATATCAAACCTACATCCATTGCGCGTCGCAAAGATAGAAATTCCTGCAGTGGAAGAATCCAATCAGGTCAATCAACTAAGATAGAAAATTTAAACAAGAAACGTGTTCATAATATTTTATCTAACATTAATAATAACGAACCAGTTTAAAAAAAAAATTAATATGTGTTAAAATTGAATGCATGCAATTTTAGAAAGACTGTAGATTTACTAGTATTCTTTTAATAGTTATGTCAGTATTAAATATTATTTGATCCAAAAGTTTTTAAGTTGTCTTTAATATTTTAATAACTTTTAAATAATAAATATCAACATTTATCTAAAAAAAAAAAAATCGTTTCTGAACCGAATAATTGGTCTACTTTTAAATAAATATTTTAAAGGTGAGTTTATTAGAATTATAGATAGTTTATTATACTACTAATCAATTTTTGTTTACGCCAAGATAAAGTTATTATTTATTACATAAAAGTGTTTTTTTTTATTTAGCGCGATATATAACATTTTAATATTTAACGTTTTGAGATGTAGATTAAGCATAGTTTTGTAATATTTAACGTAGTATTGATTGCGTTTGTAACGCATGATTCAAAATCAAGCGGGGCCGAATTGAACACTGGTTTGGAAGAAAAAATTACATTACAAAACGGAAATACGCGCTCCGGTACAATATATATTAAACTGGTTCTTAAATTTTTTTTGTGGAATTTCTTTGTATGCACCCTCAGAAAGTGATCTTTACATAATCACTACATAAGATAATGTTTTCATATTTAGTAGATATTTTATTCAGAATTGTGAAAAGAAAATATTAATATCACTATGTATGTATGCATCTGACTCAAATCTAGATGCTATGATACTTATTAAGCATAATAATTTTGAAAATTCAAAGATAATGCAACACGTGTTCTTTTGAATCTTAAGGGCTGAAATTTGGCATAGCTTACTTTTTTGCATAAAGATCACTTTCTGAGGGTACACACACAAAAATTGCACCCAATTTTTTTTAAGAACCAGTCTTATATATTTATTGAGTTTTCAGCTGCGGTAAGAACTTTTATATAAGATAATGGAAAGTGCTGGAAAGCCAGAACATAATTTAGCTTTTTCAAATGGACATGTTGACAATGATGGAATACCATTTATTACGGTATTACTAGATGGTTGATGATCCAAGAAAAGTTATGGCCACAGCTATAATGCTGCATCAGGAGTTGTAAGTCAATTTTATAAAAATATACTTTATGATTACCATTGTTGCGAAAAAAAGGGTTGTGGGTGGAATCCTTAAATAATCTTTCACACGTGGTTGCTTCTTTTGAGTAAATACGTTTTATTCCATAATAATCTACAATACTACAATTACATTATAGACATTCAATTATTAAATACAGTTTATAAAAATAAATAGATCACTTACCTACAATTAACAGGCGCTTAACGCGTTGAGTAAACCAGTTAAGAAAGCCGGGGAATTAATTTGCAGCGGTGTACAATATGGTTGAGACGTTCACGGTAAAAGAGCAGGTCGCGGTCGTACCTTAGCCATAGCGGCGCAGAATCCGCGAAGCGGTACGGCAGCCGCCGAATGCCGTGACACGCGGCAAGCACGCGTCCGAAGCGAGTATATTAGGGCCGAGGACCAACGATGTCTCGGTACACGTTTACCGGTAAATAATTTGCTACAACTGCCCCCTTTCTCTGATGGAGAGCTGTAAACAATCCGAAGAGAAACTGTTACTTACGCGGATGGCGAAACAAACAATTTTAGGTGGCATGCATGGAACATACCCCGTTCGCTCCCAGATTCGGGTGAAGTTAGTATGTAGGTTTTAGTGGCTACTATTTTGGTTATCTGGTAAGGTCCCTCGTATAACGGAAGGAATTTTTTGGATTGTGCATTTAAAGAGGAAGAAGTGGGATTAGCCCGAAGCAAAACTAGGTCCCCCACACAAAACGGGCGAAATTTGTTAGCTAGTTTTTGGTCGTTTCGTTTTTTTGCTTTGTTTACTATATTTTGGTGAGCATAAAAAAGCTTTACATGTCGGTCAAACCGTAGAGGTTCAGCATTTCCCAGCAGAGATCTCACCGGAGATGGTGGAAGCGTACCAAAATGGAGTTCGCACGGAGCGTGACCAGTGGACTCGTGGACTACGCTATTTAGAAAAGTTGTAAAGGTAGATATTTCTTTGGCCCAAGTTGTATGACGGGCAGAACAATATGTCCGAAACAACCTACCTAGTTCTCTCATTACTCTCTCAGCGGGATTGCCTTGGGGATGCCGTACGGATGAAAAAACGGCCGTTATAGAATGGCCTTCCAAGAAATTGCGCCAACGAGGACTAGTAAATTGAGTCCCATGATCGCTTAATATACGCGAAGGAGTACCTACTGTAGAAAAGTAGGATTTGGCCAATCGATTGGTGGCTGCCATTGTACTGGCACGCTTAAGTGGATACAAAGCGACATGCTTGCTAAATACATCGACTAAAACAAAAATGTAGGCTACGCCACCTATTAATCGTGGAAGCGGACCGTAAAAGTCAACAGCGACCAAATCGTTTGGGCCATTAGCAATAATAGATTCTGGCTTAGGGGAAAGGGCTATGGAAGTTTTGGAAACTTGGCAAACCAAACATTCTTTTACTATTTGTTTAATAGATTGAAACATACTTTTCCACCATAAATCCCGTCGTATAGCACACCAAGTCTTATAGATGCCAAAGTGGCCGTAATATTCGTGATACAGACGCGTAAAATCTCCAACCAAAACCTTTGGAATGCACAATAGCAAAGAAGTGTCATGGTCTTGTCTAAAATACAACAAGCCTTGGTCTAGCACAAATCTTTTATCCAAACCTGGTCCAGTTTGGTTAAATATCTTTGAAAAATAGGGATCGGCGGTAAGAGCTTGTGGAATCTTTTTCAGCATTTCCGTAGCTGACATCCCTATCTTGCATCTAGCAATGCAAAAACATTTATTGTGGGGCGTATGTAATCGAGGAGGGGGGTTCCGAGATAATGTATCTGCTACAAAATTTGATTTTCCAGGCAAATACTCAATATTAAACTCGTAGTCTTGCAGGAAAAGAACCCATCGGAATATACGTGGAGACAATAGTCTGCAAGTGTTCAAATAAATAAGTGCTCGATGGTCACTTAGAATTGTAAATTTCCTGCCTAACAAGTAAACACGCCAGCGTAACAAAGCCGAGACTACCGCCAGAAGCTCCTTTTCGGGAGTGGAGTACCGAGTTTCTCGATCTAAAAGCAATCGACTAAAATACGCAACAACTTGTTGCTTTCCTTCAACGAGCTGGTACAAAACCGCGCCAATCCCTACGTCGCTAGCGTCTGTTTGCAAGTAGAATGGTAATTGCGTTTGTGGGTGATAGGCCAATACTTCATCAGTTAATTTCTTTTTAATGCAATCAAACGCATCTTGTTGTTCTTTCTCCCATTCCCATTTAGATTTTTTTCGCAACAGTTTAGTTAGAGGTGCGGTAAGGGTAGAAAAGTTAGATACAAACATTCGGTCAAAGTTGGCCAGCCCTAGGAATGCTTGCAACTGTTTAATATTAATTGGTTTTGGAAATTCCTGTAAGCATTGAATTCGGGCTGGATCTGGTTTAAAACCTTGGTCATCTAGGATGTAGCCTAAAAATTTTAGTGATGAACTGAAGAAATTGCATTTGGAAAGTTTTAACGTAAAACCGGCTTCTCGCAGTTTGGTAAATACAAAGTCCAGGTGCTGGATATGTTCATCAAACGACTTAGAAGTCACCAATAAGTCATCTACATAAGGATAGATAAATTGATCGCACGAGGGTCCAAATAATTGGTCCATACACCGGGTAAATGACGAAACTGCCGTCTTCAGCCCAAATGGTAAAACGTTGAAACAATAAGAACGGGTACCCACTCTAAATCCTGTAAATTTTTGGTGTTCTGGAACAATTGGCACCTGCCAGTAGGATGCAGTTAAATCCAAACACGTCATGTAACGTACCCCAGCAAGAGAACGCATTATATCCTCTATTGGTCTTGGCATTTCTGTATAGGATTCCGTTACCGAATTCAAACGCCTAGCATCCAAACAAACCCTGACTGAACCATCCCTTTTGACGGTACTCATTAGTGGACTGCAATAAGGAGTTTCACACCGCTTGACTACACCCCAGGCTTCCATGCGAGCTATTTCCGCCAATACGGCGTCGCGGTGAACAAGTGGTATCGGGTATTGCCGAACACTAAACGGTGTTTTATCTGTAAGTTTTATCTGATGATAGTAACTTTTAGTAAGTCCGGGGCGATTGGAAAACACTGCTGAATGTTGTTTTAGAAGCTGGAAAAATGATTCTTTCTCAAACTCGTTTAAGGGTAAAGATTGAGCAATTGAACTTAAGCTAAGTTTCTCATCTACGTGAAAAACCGGTATTGGCGGTTGGCTACAATTTATGGTACACAACCTTAATGCTGTAGATAAAACAGGCGGTTTAGATTCGTGCACAGGTTGTATAAGTGGAACTTTGATAACTTGGTTGCTTGTATTAAAACTAACTAAGCGTTCTCCACAGTCAATAAGCGCATTAAAGTGTGTCAAAAAATCTTCTCCAATAATCACGGGATATGTCAAATTTGGTACGACCATAAACTCGAATTCAATAGGAAATGTATTTAGAGAAAGCGTCAACAGTACTTGATGTGAAATTTTTGATCTCAGTTCCTTAAATGCCCCCACTACGCGAACTCCTTGCACATTAAACGTCGGTAGTTTTGGAAGTACAGCTGATATTTGTTTATAAACTTCATAAGACAAGCAGCTAATTTGACTTCCGGTATCAATCAATGACGGAAATTGTAACGGCCCTATTTGAATAACGATTACTGGTGGATAAGAAGAAGAAGTATTGTGCACAAAGTCACAATCTTCTTGAAGTAATTGATCCCGAGGGTTTTGGTTGTGATATGTGTCGGTCCTGATAGTAGCGCCAACCTTTGGACCTATAAGGTGGACGTCGGAAAGTTTTCCAAAGCCGTAGTTTTTTCTACACTATCAGAAAGTTCTAGCTCAAGTTGAGCAATTGGTTTTAATTCTTGGGATTGATGAGCCCAGTTTTGTTTAAATTGTTTAGGCGGAAAATTATTGTATGGTGCGCGAGGACTAGGTGCATATTGTGCACGAGGATTGGCATTTTGCCCCCTTGCTTTCTTTCGCGCTTCCATAAAATCATATGTCCGCAGTTTTGCTATTGCATCAGATACACTAGTAGCATTTACTAGATTAGCACTTATATTTTCCGAAAAACGGCATGCTATAATTTGAATTAAGTGAGCATCTTCATATGGTGGTACTAGATGCTGAGCCTCTCCTATTAGTTTTAAAAAATATGTCGCGTAATCACCATTAGAAGGATGATTATGATTAACATTAGGTTGATATGTAGGCTGTTTATGCATTACATTAGGTTGCATAAACGGTTGATTATGATTACCATATAAGTTAGGGTTAAGTAAGTTTAAATATGAATTTGTTTGAGAACATTCCTCTTTATGTAGAGAACCCGCTGGTTGCTGACTTGATGCTGTGCTATAACTGCTTGTTATAGGTCTATCTAGATTATATCGATACTGTGGGGGTTGTGCTAACCGTCCACGTGGCAACTGATTTGACAGATCCCTACTATTTATTACATGAGGCAAAGAATTATAATTATTTCTGTTACTACTAACTGTTACATTATTTGTAGTAATAGGTAATGCAAAATCATTATCAAGAATGTCATTAACATGTGAACTAGATAATCCCAGTCTGTCCATAGATTTATTTAGTAAGTTCATGGTACTCTTTACTTCAGTATATTTAATATTAAATCCATCAACAGAGCTTTCTAATGATTGTGCATTATTATTTAAAGAATTATTTAATTCACTTATTGGGGGTTGAATATGACCGCGTGGTGACACAAGATTTTCACTTACTGCTTGAAAGTCGTGTACCTGTGCTGTGGAATTTGTTCCCTCAATAGTAGGCAGCATGTCCCTGTTTCTTTCCACTCGGCTTCGCAATTGATAAGGCGGATGGGCTGGTGGAGTTCTTTGCATCCTTTTGTTTTAATTATCGGAAAAAACTGCGATGCAATGATGTAAATTTAAAAAAAACCTGCTCCTAGTTGGGCTCCAGATGTTGCGAAAAAAAGGGTTGTGGGTGGAATCCTTAAATAATCTTTCACACGTGGTTGCTTCTTTTGAGTAAATACGTTTTATTCCATAATAATCTACAATACTACAATTACATTATAGACATTCAATTATTAAATACAGTTTATAAAAATAAATAGATCACTTACCTACAATTAACAGGCGCTTAACGCGTTGAGTAAACCAGTTAAGAAAGCCGGGGAATTAATTTGCAGCGGCGTACAATATGGTTGAGACGTTCACGGTAAAAGAGCAGGTCGCGGTCGTACCTTAGCCATAGCGGCGCAGAATCCGCGAAGCGGTACGGCAGCCGCCGAATGCCGTGACACGCGGCAAGCACGCGTCCGAGGCGAGTATATTAGGGCCGAGGACCAACGATGTCTCGGTACACGTTTACCGGTAAATAATTTGCTACACCATAGATTTATGTTCTAGAACAGTGACTTTAAATTTTTTGATGGCGTCTACAGCAAGTAAAGTTTTTAAAGTGCCTCTTTTTTTGTGTAGGAAGGGAAATCTTCAAAATGAGCAACCCGTACTGTTCAGTAGTGTCAGGTTTTTACTGACTAAAAAACCTACCTTTTTCTTTCTTACCTTGAGGTGGTTCGCCTAGTGCCCGTTGCACTGCGGTCCTATTGGGCATATTGTACATAAGTGCTTCTTAATTGTATATTATAAGAATTATCTCTGTGATCTGGTAAAAGTTAGTATTAGGTAATACAATAACAACTAGAGTAGGATGGGGACGACTGATGTTAAACTTTTTTGCTAAATTGCCAGACACAAAACTTATCGGTTTTTGCAGACATGAATACAAAGTTAAATAAAATTATTATTTTTTTGAAAATATTGGAATCAACAGTCTTATTTTTTATATAAGTCAAAATATTTATCATTATATTATGACCTAATCAAAAATAGTATTGCCGATCTAATAACATCTGAGCTCTTATCAAATTGACTTTTTTTATGAGAACATTATGTGCACAATATATAATTTATCTTCGCTACAAGAAAGAAGCTGCAGTGTCCCTTTTTTGATTTTTACTGTAAAGTAGACGCAGAAGCAAAAAAACATACAGTGTCCCAATAAGCTGAAAGTAAAAGTCTACTTTAAGTCTTAGTTGTAAAAATATTTTTATTTAGACAATAAATATATTAGTATGACTTGGTGTAACAAATAAATACATATGCGATAGATAAACCAAATCAAAAAATATGCTTTAGAAATTAGAAAGGTTCATCAATTTCTATGGAAGCAAAAATCATTGTTCAAGGTTTCAATAATAGCATACTGATGCATAATTTACGGTACTCATCGGTATTTTCCAGAATTAAGGAAAAAGTTTAAAAAAATTGAATAAACAAACCATCGGATAAAAATTAAAACAAAGTGTTACCGGAGCGTATTGGCCGTAATTAGTTAATTAAATAATAATTATTACTAATTAGAAAGAACAACATCTGTACGCAGTTCATAATTACCAATAAAACCAGTAATTAATGAAAAAGAATAATAATTCGTAATTATAATTAGTATTCATAATTATAATTAACAATAATAATTATTATTAATAACATCAACAGAGTTCCGCGCGAGAGAAGGTAACACCGACGCCGCCGCGCGAAGTCCCCAGAGCGTACGGGACATGCCAATACAGCCGAGTAGGCAATTCATCCGGCTGCTTTCGCACGCCTGCCGCACCTCACCCCTGCCGCGCTCAGCGATCTCCGCCTAGCGCGCAACGAGACCCGCACGCGATTCATCCTCTATAGGGTGGCGTGGTCTGGCTAGCCATGCAGCAAGAACAAGTATTAAGCACAATACGCGGCCTCACCCGACCGCGCGCCTGCAGGCAGAAGGCGAATATTAATATTATAAACACCACCCAAATAATATTATTAATAATAGAATATTGAGAGAGCCAATGTAAAGTATTATAACACAGAAATAATACACACACAATTACGCAAGCAAAATAACATCATAGAAACAGTAATGTTAACTGCATAATTAATTACTAGATTATTACATAAGAATAATCGCAGTAAGATCGTACATGAGTACGTCAAGCTAAATGGCATGTTGCTCATTGTACTAAGAGCGATAAGGGAAACTGGAAGGTACGAAGAAGGTGCAACAGGGCCTGGTAATTTCCGGCCACACTGGAATCGTTATCATAAGGGGAACTCAAAGAAGAAGACGAAGGATAATTGATAATCTGTGTGATTGTATTAATTGGTTAATTATTAAAAATAATTACTAGAGCTTGTGTAGCTTGTGTGAGAGTGAAGAACTACAAGACCGAGTTTGCGGTATTGCACTACCCGCCGCAAACCATTTCTGGAGGGCCACTGACCGTGTTAGCTTCGGCGCAAGGTTACGTCCAGGGTCTGGTGAAAGATATGCAGCGACTTGCACCGCCGATTTAGGGTCGTTGAAGCTTCACAGATGGCGCATAGAGCGACGTTCATTAAATTAAAAATTGCCGCCACATTTGTGTTTTAAATTTGACCAATAAGAGACAAGCAGCCAAGGACGGGACTTGTTGATGTTTTAGTCCGCCATTTTAGGTTATGTTGCAGAATGCAGCTAGCCGGCTAATTATCTATGGGCTAACGTGTGTATGTGTGAATCGTGGTGGGTGTTGTGTACAAGTGCATTTATTTAGGTAAGTTTATTTTTATTATAATATTATAAGAAGTAGAGAGAGAATGTTGTACCACTTGACCTTGAAGGAGACCTCGTCTGCATCCGGGTCATGTCAGTACAACATTCTCTAGGTCGTCTGATGCCCTTTAATTATTTTTTTTCTTTTAGGCCGTCTGGTGTCCTCGTTATTAATGATGTCTGTTTTTATTATATAAATATAATTATACGGAAATAAAAATAAAAGACAAATATGGTGTTTAAAAAACTGCCCTAACTCTAATAATTACGATGTTGAGTACGTGTGACCTTACCCTATTAGTATAGCACGTAAACAACAGCTATTGACGCTTTCTTTGTTTGAATGTTACGCATAATACTGGTTTTTATTCATGTATACCTATATGCGCTATAAACACATCCTCACACACACACCCTCACACACACAAACTTTATATTTAATATAGTTACCTCGACATATTTAAAAAGTAATAATTAACAGATTTTCTTGTATACATATTAAACTGTTTATTCATGCGGAATGTGGATTAATTTTATATGAATACGCTATAATTATATGCCGTACCCCAATATGGTTTTTATGTAATGCATTTATTATAATTAGTCTAAGTGCATTGATCCTTTATGTTTCTTGAAATAGCAATTTTTTATTGTTTATTTTTTCATAGCATTAATCGAATGACCCCAGTCTTATTCTAAATATAGAGTATATAAAAATTATGAAATGAATTTTATTTCCGCTTTCGCTCTCAAACAGGTTCTACATAATAAATGTGCACACCGTCGAAGTGCATTCATCTTCTATTTGTTGTGTTTATTTTAAAGATTTGTTTTGGTATTGCGTTTTACCATAAATGGAAAGCATTTTTAATAACTACATTGGATGTATTGAGACCCTGTTTTATAATACATAAAATGTGTATTAAATTACACCCCTCCCTCAACCTTTCAAAAATTTTCATTTTTTGTTGTATATGTAATATATATAAAGGCTGTATAGACTTTAAGCTTCATACAAGTCCCACAACGAAAATGAAACCGACAATTATCATTATTGAGGATATAATGATAAAATCCCCAGATTCTCCACCCTATGAACCCCTTTATTCCCCAATATCAAATGGTGACTTATACCAGGAAATTGAGGAAATTACGGACCTGTACCCTTTATCCCCACCCTTATGCATAATTGAAATCCAGGATTCCCCATCACCATCCACCACCGTAGACCTTAACACCCCACCACCCCCGCCACAATCACCAGACATCTTTTCGCCAAGTGTCTACGACCTCCTTACACCCCCCAACGACCCCCTAGAAGAGGATATGGATTTGTTTACGGGGGATTCGATGAAGGAGTTAGAGTTGCTCTTACATAATGACAGGCAAGAGCAACTCTTAAAAAAGCAGAAGGCTTTATTAAAAAAGATAATGGAATCTTACGAGAAGGAAAGTAAAAAACTGAAGCGGTTGGAAAGATGCTCAATATTAAAAAAGGTAAGTTAAATTATTAAATTTAATGTATCTTTGAATTAATAATTGTGTTTCTGTTTCAGAAATGGGAAAAAACATATCGGAGACCCTAACACGCAAACCTCGCTTCAACATGTATTGTAAGTATAATAATATTGTTTTTTTTTTTTTAATGATTGTTTTATTTAATTACAGATCACTCAAACAATACTACGAGGGCCCCCCCCCATCTCTGTCAGCCATATTTTAAATGTTTTATTAATTATTTAATAATTTTTTTATATTTTTTTAAATAATCATTTTTTTAATAATTTCTCACTCTATCACCCATATCTCTATCTCTATCACCCATATTTTTAAATGTATTATTAATTATTTAATAAATTTTTTTATTTTTTTTTAAATAATCATTTTTTTTAATAATTTCCTATGAATACTTTCAGATTATTTTAATTCAAGTTTATGGATATATCCTTACTTTACTTCAAATATTTTAAATTTTTTATGAAAAATAAACCTACACAAATATTATTGATACTGTTTGCAAATATGCAAAAATATATTCGAGTATGGGCCCTAGCAACTTACTTAAATGCAAAAATAATGTTTTTATTGATTATATTTAATTCAAGTCTAAAGGGTTAACCTTTTTATGATTTGCAACTTTGCACAGAACTCAAGATAATTATTTATTAGAAATAAAAAAATAGACTCAAAGTAAAAAATTTATTTTAAATATTCATTTTAATTTTTAACATACGTTTTTCAAAACAATCCAACTCATTCACATAATTCAATTGTTCAGATGTGTTGAATCCTGGGCAAGTGTAGATATATGTATTACATTCAGACTCAATTAATTTAAGATCGCTACAGGGTTCCATACACATTTCGCTTAAATCTTCGTCAGAAAAATCAAATATAATGTTTGGCGATTCTGGAGTATCCATTTTTAATATATTTAATATTAGGACTGCTTTATTTAAAAAATATTTTTTCACTGTTTCGGGCATCATGTCTGGATAAATTACACTATCTAGGTAAAATACTCTAATATTTAGCACACCCATGTTTAACTAGACAATGCTACAACTCGTGTTAAACTAATATTTTAAAATCTAAAATCTTGTATTAGTGATGGTATGGGGAGGGGAGAATCCCCACCATAAAAAGTTATTACAAGTACGCTATTTAAAAAAAAATGTATCTCTTTATACCCGAATGCGCGCGACTAAAATTTTATTGCGCATATAATTTTACACAGTATTGCGCACTTGGGGGGGGCATATATAATAGATATAGAGTGATTTGAGTATAGTATTAAAAATGACTGAATTAGTAAACGTAACAACCTATCCTTTAAACAAATCAAAGTCAAAATGTGTCAGCATAGGTCTTACTACAAATATCACACATTCTCAAATTATACGTATAAGTTCATCCAATAAACAGCATGTTGACTTATATGAAGAAGACTGGGCACAGCTGCAATTATTGGAAGACATTATAGGAAGTTACTTTTTATCAAATGAAAATGTTGAATGGTGGCCAGTGCAGCTAGGAACAAAACAAATTACTTTTGAAAAACTTAAAAACAAAGTTGTGTGTATAAAAGATGGGGTAAATGTGTTGTACATTGGATATGAATCTTTTATTGGTTTGTGGAAATTAAAACAGCTCATTAGTGATAGATTGGGATTGTTAAAGCTTCAAAATTTTCAAATATTTTATACAAGCTTTATTCAGGGTGTTAGTAAAATGGATGGTGACAAAACATTATTAGTTACAGATAATGTATTATGCATAAAAGAACTGTTACATTATCACCCCAAAATATTTGCAACTGTGGCTGCATAATGTGTCTACATTTATATATCATGTGACTAAGGTAGTGATTAGTGGGGGATTTGACTATAAGTATAAAGAGAAAATACCAATAAGAATTTATTAATAATATAAGTATAAACATGTGGATGTGCTACAGCAATTACGTTGAAGTGGACGATTTGCACAGTGCGGTGGAACACTTGGAAAAGCTTTTTGAAGATATGGGATTAGAAAAATGCAGACAACAAAATAGTCTTGAAGCTTACGATAATAACATATTAAACATGTATCGTAAAGAAGAAGTAAATTGTTATAAAGCCGCAGAAATGTGTCAAAAATATTTAAATGGCGTGATATGTGCGTGGTGCTTAAGACAAAAATTAATCAATTTAAATTTCAACAGTTATTTAGACAATCTTGATAAATTCATAACGCGAGATAATTGACTTAATCAAGTGATAATAATATGAAAAAAGTAACAATATGTGAAAATAAAAACAGAATTCATCATATGATTGTGTGGCCATTTGCGTATCAACAATCCAGAAAAGGCTTGTGGTTAACTGAATTATGTGATCGTGAACGATATATTAAAAAAATTGAAAGACTTTCAAAAATATTAACCCCTGTATTAAACGAATCCCATAGATGTAAAATTTTTTACGAAAGATTTAATTCTTAATTTAGGTAATATTATTATATATAATATTTTTTGTATTGTGTATCATTTATGCTATTTTAATATGTTTTATAACCAATAAACTATTTTTTAAATTTATTTATTAAAAAAAAATGTATTATTTATTATATGTTAGAACTCCTCTTTTTCAGACACAATAAATAAAAAAAAAGGTAAGTAATTAAATAAAAAAAAACAGTAAGCTAAAATAATATTAAATTTATTAAAAAAAATAACAAAATAATTTTTTTTTGCCTATAAACTGATCACACTACACTAATGCCGATTTAATCTTCTCTTCTATTATGTTAAAAAAATTTATCTGTTGTTCTTGCTTTTTCTTTTCCTCTTCATTTTTCGGTACTTTTATTTCCCATTCTTTCTTTTTTTGTTGATTCAATAATAATAATAATAAATTATAATACTGGTCTTCAATCACTTTTGTTAATTGATTTAATTTTACACCCACTCCTTTGTTTTCTGAACTTTCACCCATAGTAAGCAATTTTACAAATTCGCAATTTGGCGACAGTCTTATATGTTCTCCTAAAGCTGTATCCACTGGTTCCCAACCTCTAATATTGACTCCGCAGCGGAAGCATCGAACGTGGTCCGCATGTTGTAAATAGACAAAACCAGCTTTCGCAAGTGATTTGGGTGTTATAACCCCAAACCAATTTTTAAACGTTTGCAGCCGTTCTTCAAATATTGAAAATCTTGTAGGAGAAACATCATCATCCAAACACATTTTAGCCAACACTGAGTTTATGCACTTTCTGAAATCTTTTATATAAAAAAACATGTGGGGGTAATTAATAGACATTATTTTTTGAAATCCAAGAATTGTGTGACGTGTCAAATCCCAACCACTTAACAAATACTTTATCACCCCTTCTTTTAATTACTTTTTCAACCAAATAAATATCTGGATATTTTACTTTTTGTAGTTCATATTCATAGAAACCACCCTTAATCTTTTGTTTACTTTGATCAATTAATAAGTATGTTAGTGGATATGTTGATTGAATTTTATTTATAGTAAATATTTCATTTGACCAGTTTGGGGTATATCCTTTAGCAAATTCACTTCTATATTTACTAATACGTACGCTGTCACCAACGCGAAATTTCTTAGCCTTAGAGTCAACCAATTTTAAATGATTGTATGAATTTTGTAAGATAGCTTTTTCTGTTTTATTGTCAACATTAATGGGTTTCATGCCAATAGTGCTATGATTGGTATTATTGTATTTGTTAACAATTTCTGGTAAAATATCTAACCATTTATAATTTCCTTGTAAACTAAACTGTTTCCGCATGTTGTTCTTTAGAGTGCGATTAACTCTTTCTACAACGGACGCCTTTTGAATTGAATATGTGCTATAGTGATTTATGTTGTATTTTTTCATTAACGTTTGAAAGTCTTTATTGTAAAATTCCGTACCCATATCTGTTTGAACATTTTTTACAACATTTTTTTTAATTAGAAATATCTTTTCCATGGCAGATGAAACATCTTTTCCAGTCTTTCTTTTTACTGGAAATGCCCAAACAAATTTTGAAAATACATTAATAACTACTAAAATATATCTAAATCCTTTATTGAATTTAGCATAGGGTATCATTTCCACTAAATCTGCTTGAATTAAATCTTTAAGACCCTTTACTATAACATGTCTTCGCTTGAAATTTTTACGAGCTGGTTTGTGAATTTCTTCAACAATTTCTTGTTTAACATTTGTTATCTTATTCTTAACCATTTTCTTCAACAACTGGACTATATTCTTCTTCCACAGGACATTTAAGTACTAACTCAGCATATAACGTTACCATATTTCCACCAACATATTGTTCTGGAAATTCTATAGTATCCCCCCTTTTTAAAGGTAAATTACGTAAAGCATTCTCATAGAATGGTGAACCGTTTATTCTTATTTGAGAATTATTACTAATGAAAGCCGATACAATTGTAGCCGATTTGTGTGGAAAAATGTAATTTGATAAAGTATTATATAAAAGATATCTATTGTTGAGCGTTGTATCACTAAAAAAATTTAGTGTAATTGTATAACTGTATTTTTTTGGTGATGTTGATTGAAGTATTATGTCGATATCGTTATGTTTCGAATATAGTGTTCTTCCAAATTTATCAATGGTCATGTTTATTTCTTAAAACTCAATCAGTTAATGAGAGTTTACATCTATGTTACCGTTATTTAATAATTTTTGCTTCTCGCAACTCTTCAATTATTGAAGTAATTTCATTATTATGTCCAGTATGCCCAGCAGCTTGGGAAGAAATTAGAAGGCGCAGACGATTAACTAATTCATTAGGATTGTCCCAATATATAAATTCTAATGGCTTATTGTCGTATTCAAGTAGTGCTTTACCTGTACGAAATGATTGAGGTGTGAGTCTAACCGGAATTGCTTTTCGCCTATCAAGCAAAGGTGCAATTATGTTATTATATTTTGGTAGTTTAGTTCCTATTAATTTACCGGTTGGTATATAACCATGTTTTGCTGCATTTGTTTTATTAACAATTTCCATATAATTAGTTACATCCACACTCCTAAATCCTGTTGGTACCTTCTTGAATAATAACTCATACAAACCCGGTGTACCTGTATATATGCGTTCAAAAGTTTGCCCATTTATAACTGTTTTAATAACTACATCATCACCTCTGAAGGTAACAACTCCATTACCAATAGCATAATTATGTTTGTCTCCATCTTCAGTTGGTACCACTCTTATTCCATATGTGTGATCCATAGCCCTCGTTGTATCAGATATCATGTCGTAAATGTAGGCTTTAGGTAATGTGGAAAATTGTTTTACATATTCATCCAAATCACTCATCTTTTTAGTTTGGACTTCAACATTTGCATATTCATCATCATCATCATCATCATCATCATCATCATCATTATCAGCAACATATAGGTCTTCGACTATTGGCTGTGTATTGGATGTAGAAGGGGTGTGCTCGTAAACTTGTGGAAGAATACTTGTATCAATGGTAGTATTAGTTGGTGTTACAAATTCTTCCATTTTAATAGGGGATGACCTTCTACCATACTTTTTCTTTTTTGGTGTTTCATTTTTAATTTCTTCAGTTTCCTCAATTTTTTCAAATTTTGGTTCCAATTTAACTTTGAGATTTGCAATAAGGTCTTCTATTGGTTTGGTTATTGGTTGATAGGCCGATCGCATATGTGACTGCGACTGTGCATAATCAGATTTCAAATCTTGAAACTTTTTTTTTACAATACGTCGAGTTTTTAATAACTGCTTGACTAATTGCTTGTCCATGATGTTTATTAAACTACATGTAGATGCAAACTGTTGGAACTCAAACATACAATATATTTATATATTGTTTATAAATAAATAAATGAATCAAATCCTTTTCTATAGCGTCCAGATTTTATTTCACTTTCTTTATCAATAACTAAAAATCCATATTTCTCTTTCCAACAATAGGAACAAATATCTCTAAATTGTTGGTATGACATATCTACACCTACATGATCATCGTAAATGTGTTTTAAATTGGTATTATCTTGCTCAAATATAATCAATATATTAGCATTATCTCTTATAAGTTGTTTTGGTATTTTAGTGTATGTTTGACAAATATAAAAGCAATCTATGTTATTGTGTCGACCAAAACTAAAATAATCCCTCATTATGCTTTGATTGCAACATACAACATCATCAAATATAAAAACTGAATTTTCTTTGGTTTCTTGTGGTGATGAAATCTGATCACTGTTATCATATTCAAAATAACCCATACCCTTTATAGGTTCAATAACTTTTTTTAAATATTGATATTTTGATTGATGTAATGTTTTTGAGTAAATATAAACATTTTGAAATCTTAAACCGTTTGGATGTAAAAGTAAACTAATTATAATATTTGTTTTTCCACACCCAGAACAACCAATAATCAATCCTCTTTTACAACCACCACTAAGCAACTCACTATGTCGTTGAAACGTATTCTCAGAACAATCTACATCTTGATTGTTAATTGGTAAAGATTGAGTTTGTTTTACAACTCTCATTATGCTTCTAAATCTGTAGTTAAACTGATCAATTTGTCAATACTTCATAGAATATATAAGTACACCTACATTCTGTATTGTTATTTAGTATATTATGTTAACTCGTAAAAGAAAGACTAAACGTACCAAAAAAACTAACGGACGTGGATTTGTCAACAAATTAATTAATAAAACTACACGGGAATTTCATATTCCGGGATACAATTTTTGTGGTCCAGGAACAAAATTAGAAAAAAGACTCAAAAGAGGTGATAAAGGCATAAACCCATTAGACGAACATTGCAAACAACACGATATTGCATATTCAAAATATTCCGATATTTCTAAGCGGCACGAAGCGGATAGATTGCTAAGCAGACAGGCAGTGTTAAGATTAAAAGCAACTGACGCTAGTTTCGGTGAAAAATTTGCCGCGCTAGGTGTGTCTGGTATTATGAAACTAAAAACTAAATTAGGTATGAGTCTAAGACGTCGAAAAACTTCAAAAAGAAAAATTTTAAAATCAAAGCCTAATGAATTGATGGCAAAAATTAAATTAGGTAAAGGTGGCAAACGTAAAACAAAATATGTAAAAAATGGAAAAATACCTTCAAGGATTATTAAAATACCGCGTAGTGGTGGCTTTTTAGGAGCTATAATTTCTGGCGCTATTGGAATTGCAAAAGCTATAATGAAAAAAAGAGCGTTGAAAAGACAACTAGAAGAACAACAGCGACACAACAAAGTGGAATAGGATGTATTAAAATCTAAAGTAAATAGTAAAGACGGTTATAAAATTGGTGATGGTTTATATGTGAAACCATATAAAAGTGGTCACGGTCTTTACATTTATCCCTATAAAAAAACTAATAGGAAAGCTACCACAAAGAGCATTAACCAATATTGATTTGTATAAATATGCAAAAAACATTCCATATTTTAGAGGTGTATACATGCTGGATGAATTACCGACTAAAATGTATGCAAAAGAATGTGGTATTGTTAATTTAGAAAAAAAATCAAAAGCTGGTTCTCATTGGGTAGCTTATATATGAAATAATAATAATATTAAATATTTTGACAGTTTTGGTAATTTAAAACCGCCTCTTGAATTATTAAGATGTTTTCATAGAGATGGCAAAAAAAATATTTTATATAATCACGATGCTTTTCAAAAGTATAACACCTATAATTGCGGACATTTATGTTTAATATTTTTATATGAAAATAGATTATAAAAATTTCTTCATTCGTATGTTTGGTGTCAATCAAGTATGTCTTATAATATTACTTTTACTGGCAAAAGTTCAATCCTAGAAGCAGATTTCAATCCACCCTTATATTTAAAACAAGATGAAAATTTTGTATTGGGCTTAACAAATTTTGAATCATTTTATTCAATTGCAAACATAGATGAAAACAATAACAAATTTTATTATGGTAACAATAAAGAAATTACAATTCCGGTAGGATCTTATGAAATTACTGATTTAAACACATATTTACAAAAACAGCTTCAAAAACATGACGAAGATATCAAAATTATAGGAAATAATAATACATTAAAAGTGCATATAAAATGTACAGCACCCATTGATTTTACTAAAGATAATACGATTGGAACATTATTGGGTTTTAATAAAAGATTGTTATTAAAAAATATTTCCAATGAATCAGACTTTTCAACAGATATTTTAAAAATAAATTCTTTATGTGTTGACTGTAGTATTACAACCAGTTCTTATAGAAACGGAAGATTGGGTCATACATTGTTTCAGTTTTTTCCTACGGTACCACCAGGTTATAAAATTGTACAGTCCCCTGAGACGGTTATATATTTACCAATTAATACATCAACTATTACTAACATAACACTTAAAATAGTGGACCAAGATGGGAATATAGTCAATTTCAGAGGAGAGACCATCACAGTAGGACTTCATTTAAAGAAAGTGCCTTGAATATGGTAGTGCGATATCATAGTATGCGTAATTATGGTTATAAGAACTTACCATATAACTTAACCGCAACAAGTAATTCAATCATTAGACAATCTGCACGCATTAGATTAACATCAGAAAATATAATATTTTTAAAATCTTTAGGATTTAAACTATATTAAATAATGAGCATTCTTAATGTTAAAGAAAATGTCTTTATTGACAACTCAATTGCAAATTCTCAATTTCACACGCATCAACCATACGCGTCAACAAGTTTCAACAACAACGATGAAATCAGAATTCCAATTCAACAACAAGATATGTACACACTACCGAGTGAAAGCTTTATTTACATAGAAGGCAAATTGCAAGAAACTACTAATAATAAAAAACCAACAAAAACAAAGTTTATTAACAACGGCATTGCTTATCTATTTAGTGAACTTCGCTATGAATTAAATGGTGTTGTTATTGACTCTACTAGAAATGTTGGCTTAACATCAACATTGAAAGGTTACTTATCCTTCAATTCAAATCAAAAATTACAAAATGCCGGATGGTTTTCCAAAACTAATACAGACCAAGATGATATGGTAGATGCTGATGGAAATTTCAATGTTTGCATACCACTTAAAATGTTATTAGGCTTTGCGGAGGATTATAAGAAAATTATAATAAATTCAAAACAAGAATTGGTTTTAATACGTAGTAATACCGATCTTGATGCACTTATAAGCACAGAAGATGAAGGCGTTAAAGTGACAATTAATAAAATCAATTGGAAAGTTCCTCACATTTCTGTAGGATTAGCTGAACAACTTAGATTGACAAAATTATTAGGAAAAAATGAGGATTTATCTATAGCTTTCAGATCTTGGGAATTACATGAACATCCTGCATTGCCACAAACAACAAGACATACATGGGCCGTGAAAACGGCTACTCAATTAGAAACACCGAGATATATAATTTTTGGGCTACAAACAGACCGTAAAAATAAAAATAAAAAAGATATGGGTCAATTTGATGATAATGAACTTACAAATCTTCGAGTTTATTTAAATTCTGAAAGATATCCATATGATAATTTAAATTTAAATTTTAAAACAAATCAAATTGCACAATTATATGAAATGTATGCAAATTTTCAACAATCTTATTATCACAAAGAAATTGAACCTCTTTTTAATCGCAAGGAATTTAAGGAAACAACACCAATAGTACTAATTGATTGTAGTAATCAAAACGAAACATTGCAATCAAATGCTGTTGAAATTAGAATTGAATTTGACACGAGTGAACCTACAAAAGCAAATACTTCTGCCGTATGCCTCATTCTTCACGATAAGATGATCAGTTACAATCCATTCACCAAAGCAGTCAGACAGTTGTAAATGGGCGAAGAATTTAATAGAAGATTAATTATTTATAAAAAAAAATTAAAGAGGTTAAAACATCAAATATATTTGTACTCTATTAAAATTAAACTTTTTAAAGATTTTTCTAAATTACAAATAAAATGTTAATTATTGATGTCCAAGGATTTAAAATTGGTTCCAACAAGTTTTCACCTAAAGAACTGGCAATTTTTGATGGTACCCGAATAGCTCACTACGTATTTAAAGCCCCCTTTCCATTTCACTTCTTGGAGTTAGAATATAAGAAACAAGCTGAATGGTTAATTAAGAACCATCATTGCATCGATTGGAATCAAGGATTTACACCCCAGCATCATTTTAAAAATATAATACAAGACGTCAGGGCTGACACAATTTATGTTAAAGGGAGAGAAAAAGTTATTTTTTTACAAAAGTTTACCACAATACCTGTACAAGAATTTGATGAGCATCCAGCTTTAACTTCAGCCGAATCAAGATGCTTATATCACTCCAAACATATCTCCATGTGCGCATTATCAAATGTTTACCAATTATACGATGATTTTGTAATGAATTAATAAAACACTTTTTTTATAAATATTATTTTATTAACGCCTCTAAACATGTATTTACAATTTACAGCAAAAACTACCTATCAACAATAATAACGAATATAAATAATAATAATAATAATATTAACAATAATAAATATACAATATTATACAAATTTAAATAGAAAACAATTTATAAACTTAATTTAAACAATAATTACATACTATCTGCCACTTCAATCAATAAATCTAAATTCGTTTGGGCCTCATCACGATATTCGAAATTTTCTAAAACTTGTTCTAATATTTTAATATTTTCTAGAGGTTCTTCGAAAAATGAAATATTAGTATGCCCCCATGCTAAAGTTTTTACTGAACCGGGTATTGAATATCGCTTATCATCCTTGTTGGATAAGGCGACTTTATTTTTAATTTCTGTGTACATATCATGTAGCTGAGATTTAAAAACATACATACTACAATAAATAAAATCTTTTCCATTAACTACATCTCTATAATCTTTTAAAGTTAACTGATTTTTAATTGAAAATTTTGACACACCTTTAGCTTTTTTTACAATCTCAGTTTCATTTGTCGGCACATGTAAACAATATGCTTTAGCGCCGGTACCATAAAAACATTTAATAGGAATGCCTGCATAATCATCTTTCATTTTACCAACTATAGATTGATTTCGAGGGATGTTGAAAATATTTTTTTCGGGGTAATTAGAGGTGTCGAAATAATTTAAATTAAATTTAATGTCATTGTATACATTATTTTCGATAACTTCTATAATTAAAGAGTCGGTGTCAGTATAAAGCAAAGACATTTTAACACCGTACTTAGGTTTTAAATAACTATAGAAAAAATCATAAATAGTTGTTTTAGAAAGGTCTAATATCGAAAAGCCGACGTAAATGGGTTTATCATAATAAATATTTACCTTATTCATTTGCACCGCAACTAAATTTTCACTAAAAACTGTAAAATTGTGGAAATTTGGCTTTGATGTATAAATTTCAGCGCCCCATTTTTTTCCAATTCTTTCCCAATGAGTTAAAAGCTTTATATCAACTCTATTCTCTAAATTTTCCATGGTTTTACCGAAAACGCTAACGTTATATGATTTAAATAAATCCTTTTCAAATTTAAATTTGGCTTTGTTTCTTAAATTAGTATTAAAGTCGATATAGCTTTTAAGCCATGGGGATTGATTAAATTTTAAAATTCTATGAATTTTTTTAAGAATCAAACCGTGGTGCAGGCATTGTTTTAAGGCAATATAATGTATTATGTAATTATTTTTATTTTCTAAATTTTGTATTAGTTTAGGATATTTCCCATTTGGGGGAATTACATTTTCCGGGCAAAATGGTAAATCATTATGAAGATCATGCAAATATGTTGGATATTCCAAATCAACTTCTAACACGTATCCTTCGGAACTCGTGTCAGAAACTTGAAATATATCAAAACAATCAATTTCAGTTTGGTAAAGCCATTGAAAATTTTTATAGGGTAGATACTGCTGCATACTATGCCCATACAAATTAGTTGCATCTAAATATAAAAGATAAGAAATAATTTTTGAATCATCATAATCTGTGAGAAATGGATTATTGGCAATTGCCTCTTTTTTTATGCAAGCACTGACACCCCCGCGAATTCCCTTTTTAAAAAAATGTAGCATGTCTATATCGGTCAAAAGTTCCAATTCAATTTTTGTGTATTTTAACATTGCATCCCAACTTAAACCAGGCAAAGTATAATATTGTGCAGGATCTAACTTATGTTCTTTTAGTGAAAAATTACGGAAATTTTCAAAAATATCTGTCAAGAGCAAAACATCGGATTTTAAATATATATCTGCATAATCCCCTAAAGATTTGCATTTAAATAATTTATACACCTCTAACGCTCGAGAATAATCATTATCTGAAACGTGGCTGTTATTAAGTGTATTAAAAAATTTATCTTTTGAAGGTAATTCTGAATCATTTAGTTTTGAAAAATCATCGACATAGGAATATGGAAATATCCCCTTTTGTCGAATGTGTTGAAATTCAACATCATCCGTAAAAAATTTTCTTATTTCATTGCATTGTTCAGATTCTAATGCGGAAGATAAATTTTCGATTGATGATGATAAAAATCGAAATGAATCTAGAAATTTTAAGTTGAAACATACCGGTTTATGTACACCATCTTTCACGCATGTATCGACAATAATTTGCTTACTGAATGATACATACTTTTCTTTGTTTTGCGCAATTACTGAAATACTTTCCTTGTCCAACGCTAACGTCTTAATAAATAAATGAGAATCGTAATTTAGGTTGTGGAAAAATATAGGAATAAAATTTCTACAATAATAATTTAAATTACATCTATTATGAGCCGGACCTCTGTACTGCCCTGTCAAATGACAGTGATCCATTATTTTTGGTTCATTATTTAAAAAAGACTCTTCGCAAATACAACAAAATAAACTTTGCTCATGTTTAAATTTTTCATTGTCTGTCAAAGGTGTCATTTTTATAAAAGGTTTTAAATAATTTAAATATATGTATTTAACATCTGTTTCTAATGATTTAATAAATATTTTTCCACAATCCGGCCCGCGATATGAAACAAGTTTTGAAAAGGAATCATTATAAGAACATTTTATATAATATGCAAACGCGTAAGGCTCATGCAAAAACGATTTTACCGAATATGAATTATTTGGATTAGGTAAAGTATTTGTAATTGGCTTCAAAACACACTCAAAATCCGCGTAAACAACAAATGGCATCCTTAATTTTTTATGAAAATTTACAAACTTTTGTATATTTTCCGGACGCATTTGACCATATGTTTCGATTAATTTAGTGGATGGTAACACTGTACTGGTATATGAACAATCACGTTCCAGATGGCGTTGGAATTTTTCAATTGAATTGAAATGAATTAAGCATCCGTCACATAAATATTTAGCGTTTGTGCGACCAGATAATTGAGTTGAAATCAATCTACTTAAATTTGTTATAAGTGTATAATGACAAATACCTTCATCATTTGTTAATAATAGTAAATTTAGATGTACCGGCATTTTTAATTTTGTATAGTGATAAGGTCCAACAACCTGACATTCCCATTTCCCACTTCTAAATATTTTTTCCAGCCCGTAAACATTAATTGATAAATTATTTTTTTTTTCAAAATTTTCGATATCTTTTAACTTGGTGGGAAATGTGATGTCATTGAAATCATAGATATTATTAAAATTAGGGTACAAAGATGGTAAATTTGGAGGACCGTTAGCTTGACAAACGCCCGCTATTATAGACCAGGCAAAACAACATTCATCGCGGTTTTTTATATTTAAAATTGAATTTTTTTTAGAGATACTAGGGGGCAATTCAAAATATGAAGATCCTCTTAGAGGGTTATATTTAGCTACATTTATTTCTAAAAATAAAATATGTTGCAATGCCCAACCTGAATCTTTTTCCTGAAATTCCTCCATCTTCTTACTAATTTTATCAAAGAGTTCACCACATAAATTGTCAATGTCAGTAGAAGCTGTTACAACTACATTTCTCGTATTAAAAGATTTAATATCTTGTAACACTTTAGCTTCTATGATATAAAGCCCAAATAATTCAAAGTTTAATTTAAATGTGATATGCTTTTCAATCAAATCTAATATTAATTTAGATATTTTATCTTTAATACTAATTCTAAAATTTTGCAAATTTATGTGGTGAGTGTTATTAATTCTAAAACTACATATCTTATATCCGAAGGCGCTCCCAAGCTGAATAACCCCATCGATGTTTGTCCCGCAGGTATTGTTTTTATGGGTTAATTTTCGGTGGTGACTTCTCCATGCATGTCCGGGGACAGCGACTTCGCATGCGGGGCAGAATTTGGTGTCGGTACAAGAATCTAAAACAAATACACATTTAATTGTAGTAAATAGGTTAGTAAAGTTCTGGCTCAAAATCTCATGAGTTTAAATTTTTTAACTTACTTGATGTTGAGGCATGTGCCTCTCCTGCTTGTGAGACTCCTGCGACCGAATCATTAACTTCTTTATTTTTATCTATTAAAAAAAAAATGTATTAGGATAATAAAAAAACTTTTAAAGTTTACACTTACTCAAAATTAGTTCTTTGCGTTTTCGGGGCGGTGATGGAATATCTTCATTCATCCACTGCTCATAAATGTCTGTAAATTATATTAAACTTTAGTTTATTTTAAATTGTTTAAAAAACAGCAGCTTACCATCAATCTTTCTTTTGTGCTGATCCATTTTTTGCAATTATTGTAGTAGTAGTAGTTGTAGCAATAATAATAATTATTATAAAGCACGCACTGGTTTTGCATCAATATGATACTTTCACTGTGAGGTTTAAAACGCAACTGAAGTAAGCGTCTCGGAGTTGCATTGCAATACTTTCGAATCGTTTCATAATTAAATGTTTTAAATATATATAAAAAAAAAAATGTAATTCTTATAAATAAAATTAAATTGTTTAATGTGCTTCCATTATATATAATTATAATATTATGCACGATTCTGTTTTTTTCTTTGTTCATATTTAATAAATCTTTTAAAGTAGTTTCATAAAGCATATTATGTACAGATTTATTTGTGGGGTCTTCCCAAATTATAAATCTATCACTACATCTATTTGCACATATTGGTAATATGCTAATATTATTTAGACAATTTAAATTATTTGTCCAGCCAACAATTTCGAAAATGATATAATTATTAGAATCTGTACACATCCGGCAGTGATAATTTAATGTATCAAATCTTAAAAAACGGCGATTGTTCATCGGGCAATTGTAAAAATCATTTACTTTTTGCACAGAACTTCTTCTTAGCTCTAGTTTGCTAAATAATTTAAACATTTTTGAATGTGGCGATAAAAAATGGGGTGTAATACGTTCAAACGTTTTATTATTATATATATGATGCATCAAACACCACACAGCTCTCGATGTCACTAATATAAATTTTGTAACGTAAACCTCTTTTAGTTTAATACTATTTTGTAGATATCTAGAAATGTGTGAACACGATTTTGAGCACTCGGTGTCACGAAATAAACAAAAATCACAATTATGCAATGATTTTGTGAGCATATGTAATATATCATTTGCTGTTAATATTCTTGAAAACAGGCATTGTAAAGATGGATAAGTTTTACAAGTTTCGTCAATATTAATGTATTGCACAGCTATTTGCTGCAGCATTTTTGGTGTTGAACTACACATATTGATACGCTAGTCTATACTGAATGATGTAAACATACGGATTATGAAATGGTCAAGATTGGGGCATGTTGCGTGTAAATATGATCTATTTTTAAACATGTCTAGAGTGAATAAAGACAATGAACCAAGTGCGTCTAAGGCTCAAGGTTGTAGGCAATTATCTATTTTTAGAATGTTGTATCATTTGACCTTCATGTCTAGACCTGGCACAATGAACCAAGTGCATCCAAGGCGAAAGGTTGTAGACGGTTATCTATTTTTAGAATGTTGTAATATTTGACCTTCAAGTCTAGATTAAGGTCAATAAACCAGACGAGGTCTCCCTCAAGGTCAAGTGGTACAACATTCTCTCTCTACTATAAGATGTCAGGTTATAAGTAGTTTAGATTGTTCAGTAAATTCTAATGTTGTTTCGGATTTGATAAGTGTAGATTCTACTGCCAAATCATTAAATAATTGAGAAACAAAATATATCATATTTTTACTAGAAACTATATTTTTATATTTTGCTATATATACCTTAATTAGTAAAAATATTAATTATAATTTAATTTTTGTTACGTATTGTTATGTGTTATTAATGATATTGTTTTTATATTTCATATTTGCTTCAATAATAATCATCATCGAGTATTCAAGAAGCTGCCAAAGATTGCAAATGGGAGCTGCGATGGAACATGTACATTAAATCTGCTGATCAGATGAACGACAAATTGGAGATTACTATTACTCGTACAATATTGTAAGTAAATTTTGTTTGTTAAATTATTTATTTGTACTACGAGCAATGCTATGTAAGTACGAACAACTTTAAAAGCACTTCATAAATAACTAAATGCTAAATTAAATCAAATTTAATTTGTTTTAACTTCGACAATTTAATTTTTTAGAAAAGTTGTACTGTCACGACATCATTATATCTAGTTGATATTTATAAAAGAATAGATGTTAATTGACATAAAATTAATTTTATATTACATACATATATATCATGTTTAAAAATAATATTTATTGTATTAATTCATATGTATTTATTTTTAGTTTCGAAGGAAAATGGAAGTCAAATTATGGGTACCTGAACTTCAAAAAGTAAGAAATTCATCATTTTTAATGTATTAAATATTTATTTTATTACTGTATTTGTTATAAATAAATTAAATTTTTATTATTACTTATATATTTGTTCTTTTTATTTATATACATGTAAACTACCCTTACACATAAATATGAATACATAATATATTTATATTTAAGTAAAAATATAATATATTAATTATGTATTCATTTTTGTGTGTATTTTATAAAGTTAAAATTGAATTTTAATTACTTGTTAAATTTAAATCTCCCGCTCGCCAGGTTGTTCTGATAAGCGCGACATCTGTGAAGCATAGACGGAGTTATCTGCTTAATGTGTTGCCTATAATTTATATGAGAACGCTGCATCTTTAAGGTGATCTGTGGTTACGTCCTACCAAACAAAATAAAAAGTTCTAATTGGAGATACCAGGATTGTAACAAAAGGGCGTTTCAATGCCAATCAAATAACTGTTGTCAAAAGAAAATATCACCCAATTAGTCAAGGCTGCTCACAGTGCAATATACATTAACGCACATGACAATATAGAAAACTTAAAATAAGATATCAGAAACTCAGTAAATCATGTGTTTGGAAGCCACATTAAATGTAAAGGTTATAGTTGCGATAAAGTGGGAGATACCAGCAATGAACCGAAACCTTACAGTTTACTTAAGCACATGATTATGTGTACGGAGCCTTAAACCTATTACTGTCTAAATCGGATTTATTAATAGATAATGAAACAAATAACAGAGCTGAGTTTTTTTTGAGCTGTTTTAATATGGAAAGACGTTTGAATTTGGTGCAACAAAATAGCTTTCAAATTAGATCTTACTTAAGACCATACCGACCGCTACCTTGATTTGTAGTATTTTAACAAAAACGGCAACTTTGGCTTCATCGCTGCTTCTACGAATAATTTGATAATCGATTTATTTTTTACCAGTACATTTAGAAAAGATTAAATTATGAGATGTCAAAGTCTTTTAGTCAAATAATAGTTAGGAAATAGCCGAAAAAAAACCATCAAATATAGAAATAAATACGTTTTTCTGTATTTTTGAATGCATTTTGTTATTTGCAAATATAATTTCACAAAAAAGACTTCGACATATCATAGTTTATTTCTTTCTAAATGTACTGGTAAAAAAATTAATCGATTATCAAATTATTTGTAGAAGCAGCGATGAAGCCAAAGTTGCCGTTTTTGTTAAAATACTACAAATCAAGGTAGCGGTCGGTATGCTCTTAACTGGAATGCAGTATAACAAAGGACAAGCATGGCATCGGGAGCATTGAAAGCAAAATTTTGGAGAAAAAGGAAGTTTTATATTCAAAACCTAAATCTTGCAAAAAAAATAAATTTGGTTTAGCTGTCAAGGAATATGGTGAATATATGAGAAGTTGAAGTAAACGCTGAGTTTCAATAAACGACCAAAAAGATATTTTTAATAAAACCGTAGGTCAATTTGACAATTTTAAATGCGCCAAAGAGAAAAGTTTGTGGTTTGAAAGGTTCAACAACAAAAATAATAACAGCATAAGCTTTGAAATACGGAAAAATTAATGAATCTGTTGCTATAAGAAAGTTTATGGAAAAGACAGGCAGAATAGTACGCCCAAGTCTCTTTGTTGATATCTGTACAAGGTTAGTTAGTTTAGATTTTTGGCATATCAGCCTAAGAAGACTATTAATGCAGGATATCTGTACAGGTTTTCTAAGTGTATCCCCTGATAGAATAATTACAGACTTAAAAATCGTATAAATTATATGTTTGCACAAAATGTCTATTTTAGGAATTTCGTTAAAAGAAGCTGTTTGTCAAAATAAACAAAAACAAAAATCACGATTACTTTTATCAGTTATGCATTTATTTAAAATAGTTATAACATCATATTATTATATGCTATAATTTTTAGATTCTAGGACAACTAACAAAATTCAATGCTCAAAAATGTTTTTTCATTGTTTATTTTATCAAATCTATTGAACTAACATGTTACCCAAATTAATCAAGTTTTATAAAAACTGCATGGGACCTGAAATAATTCTGGAAAAACTAGGCAAAGAATTAAAATGTAGTGATCTACACTATATTATTGAGGCTCAAAATACGAAAACCGTTAAAAAAAAACCTGACTGAATGATTATTATTTAACTTATACTTTTTTACACATAATAAAATTTTGTTTTTAAATACTTGTTTTATTTTTTTATTGTTAATTGACGTTAATTTTAAATTGTGCAATATTTATTTTTTTAAATTATAATATACAGGGTTAGTCAAAATTCTAACCTATTGTTTGAATATATATTTAATATGCAGGGTGTTTATTTTATTATAGAAATTTGGTAAATTTTTTTTTAAATAGAACACTTAATCCTAAAATTAATTCTGTTTTTTTTGTAAAAGTCTATAAATTGCATCATTTTTGAATATATATATATATAAGCAATTAATTCAAACTCCTGAACTTCAAGTTAAGAATATTTTCACACACATTTATTTTAACAAAACGGATAATAAAAACAATACCAAAAGCAAAAACTAAAAACTCATTTCAATGACAATGTGTCATTGTTTCATACAGTTGTTGTGAGGTTGCCTATTGTCAAGCCGCTTAGTGTTGGCAGTTTAAACGTAGTGTTCCGTATGAAAAAAAAAAGTTTACCAAAATTTTTATAATAAAATAATTTTGTGTATATATTTTTCTATTTTAGCGGTAGCTTGTTTAAAGCCAAAAAACATTTATTTGAAAAAAAATTGAAATTCTTTACGGTTGGAAAATTATTTGACTAACCTTGTATAAATAGTATCGGAATTATTTTTTTATTAGTTACTGCCATGGTGGTTGGAATAGTAATTATTTCATGTTGAACAAAGTCATTCGTATATTAAATGCCATGTAAAAATACATACGTCAATTATATGTCAATAAAACTGATATGTATGAACGAACACTGTGCACTGACGTGACTTACATAAACATATACGGTCTTCGATGATTTTTTATATATAAATGACGCGATGTCAGCGAAATGAGACAAAATGCTACTTAAGCTGCGTTGGGCTATTAATCCGGAGTGAGAGTAGAGTTGCAGTGGATTTTTTGTCACGTGATCACGGAGTGTTTAGAGCCGAACGCATTAAGGAGTTTGTCACATGTCAAATAACAAACAACACAACAATTAACAAAATGCTTCGATGACATCAATAATATGAATCTAGAGAAAGTAGAAAATTGGCAACGTTGTAATAAGCTATAACATACTTATACATCTTAAAAACTAAAACAAGCAAATGCAATTGAGTTATCAGGGCCTCGCAGCTGACTTGGCTTTGTGCCCGGCCAAAGTTTTATGCACGCAACGAAACTTAAAAAACAGCACACATCGCAATAAAACCTGCGGGCTGGCGCGGATAGAACGTAAACAAAACATGAGAGCGGGCACTGCAACTCGAGTGTCCCGGGTCCGTAAACTTTTTTTTAATTTGCAAACCGTTCAACAAATTACTTACTTGATTTAATTGTTGCTAATATGCTTTTTTTTATTTCTTTAATAAAACAAATGCGCTGCATTAGTGTCCAAATATTCGATCAAACACGACACCTGTGATTGTATAGAAAATATTGATTAATGCTGGTTTTTGCGTTTTTTATTATAGGTCATAGCCGCTTTTAATTTACTTTTTATGCAATAACTATTCCTTTTGATAGAAAATTAAATAAATCAATTACTGTGTTTTGTTTTATTTTTTATTATAAATTATCACGTAGTAACGGTCAACTCTATTCCTTTAGATCTCTATTACTTATAACTTATAATTTTAAAATAAAAGTTTGTTTTTCAGTTTTACACGTTTATTAGAAACTGTTTTTAATAGTTATTATACAGGATTGGGTAAATGTATGGAAACACCCAATTTCTGACTGCATTTTTAATTTATTTCAAAGATGACCTTAATCAAATTTTTTGTATATTTTTTAATCTATTTAGTGACGTATTTTGATTTTCAATGCATGTTTTGTTTTGCATGATATAACGTCATCATCAATTTTTTTAATGGAACACCAAGTGTTTTTTTATTTTTAGAAAAAAATAAATTTCAACATTTACAATGATATAAAGTATTATGGGTCTACGACTTATGGTTTTAGAAATATTCATTAATAAAATAACACAAAACGTGGTACGTTTTAAATGAGTTATAGTAATAATAATAATTATATTTAATTGTAGTTGACTTTTTGCCTCAAATATTCACTTATTTTGACGTTTTTTTAATTGTATTGTGTATAATAGAAGAACAATAATTGTTTTTACTTGTTGCTATGGTAATTGGAACATAATCTACTACATTTTGTTTTATTGTTTTAATGAATATTTCAAAAACCGTAAGTCGTAAACCCATAAAACCTTATATCATTGTAATTGTGAATTTTTTTTTTCTAAAAATTATAGAAAATACAGGGTATTCCATTTAAAAAAACTGATGATGACGTTATATTTCGTGAAACAGGGCTTGTATTAAAAATCAAAATACATCACTATGTAGATTAAAATTTCTACAAAAACTGATATTAAAATCATTTTTTACATAAACCAAAAATGCAGCCAATAATCGGGTGTTTCCATATATTTACCCAACCCTATATGTTTTATTAATAATATACTTGGCTTTGGGCCGCCCGAGCTGGGATTTGAGCCAGGCCTAGATTTTAAGCTTGGCATTGGGCTGAATTGGGTTTTAACAAAATATTTTATTAATAATATACTTAGCTTCAGGCCGGGTTGTGTTGGGCGATGGGCTGAGTTTTAAACCAGGCCATGTTTTGATAAAACTGAAAACGCCGACTTCTAATTTCATTTCTTATAAAATTAATAACACTGATGTTTTTTATATTATATGCAATAAACATACTTTAAATTTATTATTTCTTTATCCCAACGCGGCTATAGCATTCCGAGTGACACGGAAGCAAGGCTACCGTTTGGTTTTCGAACCGTGCATAATATTACTTACTCAATCGTTGATAATATGCTTAATTTGCCTAAATATCCGATCAAACAAGGGACATCTGTGATTGTATAGAAAAGATTGTTCCTATTTCAATAGTTCTAGTTTTTGCATTTTTTATTTTGTCATAGCTACTTTTAATTTTTTTAAACGATAACTGTTCCTTAGATGTTTATTATATAAAACTTTTAAAAAATTTGTTTATTTTTTAGTTTAATCTATATGTTTATTAAAAACTGTTATTAGAAATTGTTATTATATATTTTATTAACAATATTCTCATTGAAATGCCAATAACTTAGTAAATAAAAAAAAACATGTAGTTTAAGTTTGAAAGTTGCAGTTGACAAACATGTTTTACAACAGTACAGTGTTAGCATTAGGCAGCAGATAACCAATAAAAAAGCTCAAAAACTAATAAGTTAAAAAGTTTAAAACATTTTAAAGTATTACAAAAAAGATTAGCCAATAAATTATTAAATATTAAGTAACGGCAATTTATTTAAATCTGTCTGTTTATTGTTTATAAAATTTATTAATTTTTGTTTTTCATTTGTTACATTTATATAAAATGTTTGATTTTATCAATATTTTACTGAATTAAATGACATAACATATATTATGTAAATGTTTTAATATTTTGATTAATTTTTTTGGTTTGTTGAAAAGCAGTAATTAAAAATTAAAGTATGCTAGTAAAAAAGAAAAAACTTTAACAAAAGAATAAATATCCACAAAACTGAAATAAACTTGCATATACATTTCAAAATTTCTTATATTTTTCTATAGGTTGTTCAAGTTTTTATTAGGTTCACGGCACGTATTTACTACAAGCGATAGACACATATAAAATAAACATACACAAAGAATATGTGCTACATACGTATCTAGGCCACAGAACATGGCATCACTCCTGGGTCTAAAACCGTCGGTTCTACTGTCTGGGACTAACAGAGATTGCCAGACATCAACTTTTTGTTTTCTTAATAATTGTTTACCCATCTTTCAATGCTCTTAGAGTTCTTAATTAATAAGTCAAAATTACTTAATATACACAACAAAGATTTCTAGTGGGTTGCCTGTTAAACATAGGGGGTCTAAAAACGACGGATGAATTTATATATATAATCGGTTTAGAACGTCTTTTGACGTTGTCCGATGCCCGTTTGTCACTCTTTCTTATAGTTCCACTGTCCTTCTACTAGGTTCTTTGCAGTCATTGCCGCTTTAATTCCTGGATTCACCTTTTCTTTGGCATTCCTTTTTTTCTTCTTTGCTGTGGCACCCATTCCATTGCTTGCCTAGGAAGTCTATTTACGTTCATTCTTTTAACATGTCCGTACCATATTAATTGTCGTTTTTCTAAATCATCATAGACACTTCCTTCTATTCCCATACGCTGTTTAATAATTAATTAATCTCATTCCTAATTCTCTCTATTCTTGATATTATTGTCGATCTTCTTAAGGCGTCCATCTCTACGGCTTCTATTTTCTTTTTATTGTTTATGTTTCTGATCCATATAGTAGCTAGTTGTTTATCATGGTATCATATATGTTGTATTTGTTTTTATTTGTAATATCTTCACTCCAGAGAATTCCGTTCAGACATCCTATTGTTTTTTTTGGCTTGTGTTATTTTAGCATTTTTTTTTTCGTCAGATTCGGTATTGTCAAATATTGTGCCCAGGTATTTATATTCATTACATGCCGCTATATCTTCGTTATTTTCTAAGATTAAATCCGTATTCGTATTCTTCTTTCAGTTTTCTAGTCATATATTCTGCATCATCTTTGTCATTTGCTAGTAAAACTTGATCGTCAGCAAATTGAAGTGTGTACAGGCAAGTGTTGTTTAGTTCTATACCCATGCCGCTACATTTTTTCCAGTTGGTAAGCGCTTTTCCTACAAACATTTTAAATAATGTAGGGGAAATACAACAACCCTGCCGTAATCCTTTATTTGTTTTAAATTCTTTTGATAATCTATTTCCAGTTTTTACTTTTGATTTTGTGTCATCGTAAAGATTTCTAGGGCATTAATTATAGTATGGTAAGGTTGGATTCTTGTAGTACATCCCACAATTTGTTGATAGGTACATTATCGTAGGCTTTTTGTAAATCTATAAAGACTAGATGAAGTTCTCTATTAGTTGCTCTATTTTTTTCTATTATTTGCTTTAGGCAGAATACGATATCTGTACATGATCGACCGGCTCTGAAACCACTTTGTTCTTCATCTTCATTGTTCTTGTATTCTTCCTCTATAACATTTCGAATTATTCTTCCATATAGTCGGATGATGGTACTTGTGACTGATGTTCCTCTGTTGTTGTTGCATTCCAGTTTGTTGCCTTTTTTATGTATCAACGATATATATGCTAATTTCCAGTCATTTGGCACTTCATGTCCATTTAGGCAGAGATTAAATATGTGTGCCAGAGTCGCAAATAGTTTTTCCGTACCACACTTTATAAGTTCTGCATTTATTCCTTCTGGGCCTGGGTCTCTTTTGTTTTTGAGCTTTATGGCTGCTTGTTTTACTATTTCGGTTGTTATTTCTATTTGTTCTCCATCTATATCTATGTTTGTTCTTGTTACATTATTATATTCTACTCTGTTTTCTGTTAATAAGTTACTATAATGGGTTCTCCACGTGCTCATTGGTATATATTGTGTACTTATTTTATTTCTTTCCGAGGTTTTGACATTTTTTATAAATTTCTAAATCTCTGAACACTTCCTGCCTCCAATGTAAGTGTTTATTTCTTGGCACTTGTTTTCCCATATTGAATTTTTTTCTTTATGCAGAGTTGATGTTAATTGTCTTTTTATATAGTTATATCTATCTTTATCGTTCTGATTCTTTGTATTTAACCATTTTAAATATAATTCTTTCTTTATTTGTACAAGTTGTTCTATCTTTACTGTTCACCATCTGATTACTTTTTTTCTGCTTTGTTTACCAAGTGCTTCATGTGCTGCTTGGTGAATACTCGTAATCCTATTGCTGTAGATGATGTTTATTGGCTAGGTTAGATTGAGAAAAAGTTTTCTGTCTAATCTTTGTTGGTAAAAATGTTGAACACTATCATTTATAAGACTTTCTAGGTTATATTTAGGATAATTTATAACTTCTTCTTCAATAAAGGTTTTTTCCACATTTTGGTTGTCGCTCCATTCATATGGAATAATAATTTTGGCTTTTAATAAGTAGTGATCGGAGCCACATGTCACTCCTCTGTATGTTCTTACATCATTTATTATTAAGTGTGTAGTTTGTTTGACAATGATATAATCAATGATAGATAAAATTCCTTGTATGCTGGATCCATGTATATTTATGAATAGTTTTATGTTTGTAGAATCCGTTTGTTATTTTCAAGTCGTTTTGTTCGCACATCTCGATTAGTCGTTCACCATTATCATTTATATCTTATAGATATTCCTCATCGAGCCCGTTGTCTTTTGGTACTCCGCTATATGTTTGTATAAAATGTCCGACTTGTTCAATCCCAGACCTTTTTCTCTTTGTTTCCGTTAAAGATATCACATCAATCTTCAGAGTTTCTATTTCTTTTATAATTTCGTCGGTTTTCAATCTAATTCCTTGTACGTTCCAAGTGGCAAAATTCAAAGTCCTTTTTCGTTGCTGTTGTCGTTTCCATTTAAATCCATCCTTGTTTCCGAGGCTATTTACAGGCTTTTTAGTAGTGTACGTTTTTTATAAGTGTTAGGGAACTAGCCTAACGCCTTAACCTCCAACCTGGAGGGCCAGGTGAGTTAATTTCAGGGTATTCTTCCCTTAGGTCGATTATCTTAACCTGATTGTAGAAGCCGACCTCTCCTTTTGACTCTTCCGCTTTCTAATTTTATAATTGAGACCATTGGTCGTTTTCTTTGTCTGTAACCCTAGACAGGGGCCCTTACAAGGTCCTATCATCCGGAGCCAGATGAACCCAGGTTTTTTAACAAGGTGTTACTCCTAATCTCAAATATTATTTAAATAGTAATATTTGTTGTTGTCAAATTTGACAATTTGGTTAGAAAATTAATTAAATCTTTTATGTACCTTTTATAAAAAAGCAGATAATTTTTCATTTTAAAAGGTTTCTATATCCAACCCATTTCCTATTAATTTATCACAATGGTACTCTTCTATTTTTATTAAAAATTTAGAGCAATTTCAAATTTAATTTTCTGTCATGTTGCTAACGTAAATAAATAATTTTTTTTTTCTATTATAACGTTTGTAAAATGCACTTGCTAAACGTATCGTAATATACTATTTATTTCATTAACTAATTTCAAGACATCAACCTTTATTTAAATTCTGATGCTTTAAAACTTATAAATTAAATAAATTTAAACAAATACATTTGTCATTTAAAATGAATAATAAGAACAATAAAAACATTATTATTATGCAGCAAATTTTATTGCAAGTAATACCAACATGCATAGTTACTTTCATATTAAAATAAATAAATTGAACAATCAATCTTGAACAATAATTAATTTTTTAAAGCCAAAACTTACTACTATTTATTTGTAACCCGGATTCTTAGCTACATGTAGCAACAAAGTTTATTTCCGGCTTTTTGAACATTATTTTATGTATTACTTCGTAAAATTTCCAATGCTTCCCAACGTATTAATTGATTTATATGTACCCAGTAATATTTTTATTAAACGATTGGCAGAAATACTTTGGCCATTTTTACCAATACGTTTTTTTTATTAATGCTAGAAAACTCTTCATCATGGTCAGATATAGTTTGTATTAACAACAAAGTGTTTTCGTCCCCAACTTTGAATTATTTTTTTCTTCTTGGTTTGGAGTATTTAATATATTTCTTATATTATCGTCTATTAATATAAAACTAATTTCTTTTGCTAAATATTAAAAATAATAATTATTTTATTTAAAATTCGAAGTTGTTTTAGTATTTATATGGGAAAATATTAGACGACAATAAAGAACTCTGATAAGATTAGATATTTAATGTATTTCTTTTACAAGAGAAATGAGTACAACTTTAAAATGTACATACAATTAAAAGATGTAAGTTACACAAATTTATCTAATTTTATCTGAGTCCTTTATTGCCGCCTAATCATTTCCCCATATTAATAGCAATTATAATTTTATAAATATATTACTTACTAATGTTATTTCCCATTCAAATCTTATTCTCTTTAAATATAAAATTTTTATTTTCAATAATGGTGAGTGAGAGTTCCTGGTATATTCTCCATTTTTTGGCAGAAAATGAGGTTAGAATCATATGGATATTAAACACAATACAATGATTTGAAGCTACTCTGCCGACTCCCTCTGTCGACTCCTAAATCCCAGAGCAAACTTTCTAATAATGAAAGCTGCCATTTTGCCCGACGGTCAGTTATTGTTGTTAAATTCGGGAGTGACAGCTCCGTTGTAAATTGTGCTCTCACTTATCTTGGCTCGTACGTTTCCTTCACGCTGTCACATTGTTGGCAAAAAATGATTATACTAATAACAAGAAAAGGGAAAACATAGGATAAATATTGTTCTCGAGTCGGGGCTCCGGCGACTTTGTCACAACACATAGGGGTGCCTCGGTCGGGATGACCTAATAATTATTGAATTTTAGGATGAGTGACAAGATAGTTATAGACGTGAAACAAGGTGAGTCGTAAAGGGTAGGATAAACGAAGAATACATATTACAAAACTATATTATTGTGTTAGATGTATTGAAGTAGACAACAATATACTTTAGCGTTTTTTGAGGAAACGTAATACTCGTCGGTAACTGGATATCCATTGAAATAAGGTTTTGCCATAACATTGATTGAGCCATAGTGAATCGAGAGCATTCCCACGTATGCTTTCATGGCTTGGCATCCAACAAAATTGAGTTATCAAACCTTTGTTTTGCAAGTCAAAGATCATGTTCTTGATGTGCGTAATCCAAATGTCGTCTTTGTTGCTAGATGCATAAAAAACATATAGCATAAAGGGAACTTTAGAAGTGTGAGAATATTATAGTTTTAGTCCAATTATTGTCCGAGATCAAGACAAAGTCCTATAAACGGCATATAGTTCCGCGGTGAACACCGATGAAAGGTTAAGTTGAACTTTTACTGACGGCTCGTCAGTAAAAATTTGGATGTAGTTGGGCCAACGTTGAGAGGAGAATTCCTCAAACACGACATTGATTACGGATAGAGATAAGGATTTATGATGGAAAGAATCATATCTAACTTGTATGGATACGGATTGGATAGGAGATACAAATAATTTTGAAAAAGAGCTTTTATTAATCAATCAGTCACACTGAGAAATCTCATTAAAAGCTAAAATTATGATAGGACAAACTTTAGCTGGCCAAAAGGGATGGTTGCCAAAAATGTTATACGTTTGTGACAAGACTTCATATGCCCATGCCAAATAGTTTGGCAACATATTTTTTGGTAAATAGCTTTCTTCTTATTTGCAGTGGCATAATACCCGCTTCTACTTCTATGACGTTAATAGAAGTGAAGTTCATAGCTCCCATACAGATTCTCATTGCCCTGTTTTAAATTCTGTCCAAAATTTTTAAGTTAGATTTGCTGCAAAAATATAGAAGGTGGGAGGAAAATTTAACAAAGGCTTTGTAAAAAGTAAGAAAGATTTCCGAGTCTCTTCCCCGGTAAGTGCCTGCAACACATCTCAAAATGTTTACAAGATTTCTGTAGTCCATTGACTCCAAGACAATTTGTTGTCAAATGTGACACCAAGAAATTTATAAAAGGGAATTAATACGCTATGCATACGTTATCATAAGCTCTTTTTATATCTATGAATGTAACGCATAGACATATTTTTGAGCCAGAACGGAAATAACATCACAATATAGAGTGGTGACGTTCTCATAAATACTGTGGCCTTTTCTGAAACCTGTGATAGAGGCTGCAAATAAGAGGTTAATCTCACACCATCTTTCCAATCGCACTTTGAAAATATTTTTAAAGGTTTTACGAACACAGAAAGAAATGAAAATTGGTCTGAAACTAAGTTCAGCAAAGGTTTGCCCTTTGGTATGGATACAACCTTGATAGTTTTCCAACTACCAGGAATTGTTCCATGTTCCAAGAAGGTATTAAATATGTCAACAAGATGTGATTTAATGAGTAAAAGGAGATTCTTGTAACATGGAATAAGAGATGTTGTCATTTAAGTTCATTTATTCTATTAGAAAATACTAGTTTATTGGTTTTTTTAAGCTACAAAACATATCTTTTATTTAATTTTAAATAAAACAAACCTATAAATACAAGCAATATATCAATAGTTATTATATTAATAATAATTATGGAATAATAATACAATAGATCAATTCAAAACAAAACAAAAGTAAACAACGCAGTGTACTACATCATTTATGAAATACTCACGTCACAGCCTACTGATAGGCAAAATGGCAGCCTTCAGTGCCGTCACCTCGCAATCCTGCTGAACACTCATACAAACGAGTTCTCTTATACCTATATCTCTGCTAAAACCACGCTTGTCGAGGTAGGGTAAATAGAGTCGTTCCATTCATTCCACTTTGTAATAGCCGAACGGCAAAAACTTGACTCCAAAAACAATACCCGAACGGTAGAATAAAAAGAGAACGCAGCTTTAGATTTCTTTTGTGTTTTGTGATAATATAATTATGAACTAAAAATAAATAAACGCTTATTAAGACATTCAATCTTGGTATGCGATTAGATCCAAATTTGTTATCCCAATTTTCTTCAATATGTTATTTTGCCGATTTATTTTCCGGGTAATTTCAAAATCTATGCTTGAGGTAATAATAATTTTGTTATTTCTAAACATATTTATATAACTATATTTAAGCAAAAAATGCATAAAGTATTTTTTTATTTATTTAATCAATTTAATAAAGAAATATATACTTATAGTTACATAATTTTTTCAGATTTTTGTGAAATGTATAATAATCATTACGTATTGATAAATAAATACAAGATATTGAATTTATTTATTATTGGGGTGGCACACTTATCAAACCACTGAATTTTAACAATATAGGCAACCCTTGAAGCTACGTAGTAACATAGTTGACTTAATATTCCTAAAAAACATTTAAAAACAATTTCATTTTTGTTAGCTAAACCTTTAACAATAACAGTTCAATATTGTTAAATTTAAATAGAATTTTAGGAATATACCTGAAGATAAATATTATTTTTATTATATTGAAATAAATTAAATTAATATTATAAATTAATTTGGTATCATTACGTGAGTTACATATACCCACCTAATTGAAAATCGTAATAAAATCTAATACCAAATACTAAATCATTTTATATAATTGGTACATTATTAATATCATATAGATAGATAGAATATTATTATCGTCGGTTAGCGCAAGTGCACAGCGGGCAGCGGACCCGAATTGCGGAACTCGGTCGCGGGGATGCAAAAGTTTGAAAATCCTCTTATTTGCACTAATGATAAAAATTTCTAATGAGATTTGTATTGTTTCAAGTTTTAACTTGTAACCAAACCCTTATCAACTACAAATACCAAGGAGTGGGAAAAAGTTTAATCATATTTTGTATAATTAATTGTTAGTATAGATTTTGACATCAACTTCTGAATTTATTGTTAATTTCCTGTTATTATTCTTTGTTGTTATTTTTCTTGTTATTTGTTTTGTTGTTGTTAAAGTTATCATTGTTATACGTTAGACGTTAACTGTGTTTGCACTTTTTAACTGCTTTCAAGATAACAAGATTTACAAGCACCCATTTTTGTTGTATTAGTATTAATAGTAATTAATACTAAATAAATTAAATTAAATTAAAAATGAGTAAAAGACAAACAAGTTATTTATGGGCATATTTCACCATAGCGGACTCACAAAAAAAAAAGCGAAATGTGACATTTGTAGCCAAGTAATGTGCCACTCAACAACAGTGAGCAACTTGAAGAAGCATTTGGACAAAAAACATCATGACAGTATCAAAAATGCTTCGGCATCAACAGCAACATCCAGACGTAGAAGTGAAGAAGCAGATAACTTTAAAATAGGAACTATCACTGCAAATATTGTATCTGATGAAGCTATGCCGAGCACATCTTCTGCAACTGTACAAAACGTACAAATTCAGAAGGAGTACCAGCCGACAATTAAATCTTTGTTTTTGCACAACCGAAAAAGTTAAGTGCGCTGACATAAATAATAAAGATATTTACCAAAGTTTTTCAACCTTTTTTGGTCGTTGAAGATAAGGGATTTGTAAAATTTGTTGTTGCGTTAAAACCTACAATGATTCATGCAGAATGTGAAAATTGTCTGAATTTAGTAAAAGAGAGAATGGTGAATGTAAAAAGTGTGTGCTTAAGCACAAACACCTGAATATCACAAAACACTGAAGGATATATGGCTGTAACAGCACATTATATAACAAAACAATTGGAATCCGTTTTACTCCAGTGTTTGGAAATTGAGACCTTGCATACTAGTCTAAACATAGTAAGATTCAAAAAATTACAAACAACTTTGGGAAAAGTTCTTGCTGTTGTAACAGACAATGCCAGCAACATAAAAAATGCTATTTTACAAAAACTAAAATGGAAGCATTTTGGATGTTTGGCCCATACACTAAACTTGATTGAATTACAACAATACAACAATAGCCATACCAATAGTAAAGGTGTATTTTTAGATTTGTGTTTTACTAATGATTGTGATAATATTACTGTGATAAATGCTGTGATTTACTTTAAAAAAACTTGAATGTATGTAAAGATATACTGTCAGTATCTACATTGTACGCCAATAGTTCAATCAACAAAAGTAGCTAAGGAATATTGCCTATTTTCAAAACAGTTGAAAATGTTTTCAACATATGCATTTATTGCGTTAGTTGTAGATATACCGAAGCGGTATCCAAACTGACATTTTGTAAATAGGTTTTCAGATTCAAAATAATACAATAATTGATTAAACAAAATGTTTTCAATTATTTTTGATATTACAGGAAATAAAGAGATTGGCCTATAATTGTTACAGTTTTGTTTGTCTCCATTTTTGAATATAGGTACCCTTGCCAGCTTCATAGATTTTGGAAATGATTTACAGTTAATTATATCAATGATTATAATTGTTAGCAGGTCAAGTATTATATCTTTTATGAAATGGATTAAATCGGACGAGAGTCCAAAAACATCAACACTTCTACTTCGTTTTAAATTGTGATTTACGTCACGCACCTTAATAATAGTAGTTGTTTTAAATTTAAAGTTATAGTTTTTATTAATAGTTGGTATATAATCTCGTATAGTTCATCCAACTCCATTGTTTGAGTTCAATAAAAATATAATTCATACAATTTCTCAGTTAGTTTACTGGATATTTTTAATGAAATTACAAACCTTAAATCTAATATTAGCACTAGATCTAACGGTATTCCATCTATCCTCTTAAAAAAATGTATTTATTCAATTTCTAAACCATTACATTTACGTAGACAAAATTATATTATGCCTTTGCATAAATCTGTTGCTAAAGATAATAATATTACAAACTATAGAGACATTTGCATTCAATCTACTATTCCTAAATTGTTTGATCAAATAATAATTGGGTAAATACATTGGATGTGTAAAAGTATTTTAGTAAACAAACAGCATAGGTTTTGTGACGGTCGTTCCACATTTACCAAACTACTGTTACAAAAATGATATTTTAAATGTATACAGTATATACATCGACCTTTCAAAAGCTGTTGATGGTGTGAGTAACAGTATTTTGATTACTAAGATTCGTGCCTTAGGTTTTCATAATGTTGTGTTTTCTTGGTTGTCTTGTTTTTTGAAAAATCGAACGCAGTGTTTGAAAATTAATCATTTTCTTTCACAACCCATTTTAGTTCCCCAGGGATCTCACTGCGGACCAATACTATTTTTGCTTTTTATCAATGATATTTCTGACTGTAGTAGTAGTCTTTATGTAGTTCATCATCATTTTTTTTTATTTGCAAAGATTCTAAAAACTTATAGAAGAATTGTATCTGCCGATGATTGTAATCATTTACTACAAGATTTAGACTCTTTAAATGATTAGTGTCTTATTAACAACCTTTTGGTTAATGATAATAAATGTTTTGCAATTAGCTTTAATAGAACGCTAAGCAATTATCGTGCAACTATGCTATTAATAACAAAATGTTGGAACAACGAGTTTCACAAATTAAAGACTTGGGTGTAGTTTTTGATTTGAAACTTACGTTTATTGAACACATCAGCTACATGTGTAATCGTGCTAAAAAGATGCTGGGATTTATATATATCATATCATATCATATCATATTTATTTCTTGTTAATACCTACAAGGTTTACAATTGTCATAATTAAAAATATCATTTAAAATAAATATACAACGGTAATAAAATTCAAATATACATATAAAACATATTAAAAAAGTATACATAGACTAATAAAATCAAAAAAATAGTTATAAAATCAACCATTATAAATAAAAGACAAAAAAAAACTAAATTATCTAAAAATTGTAGTTACAAACATGTTCAAAAAATTCATTAGTGCTATAGAAAACTTGGTTTATCAGATATTTTTTATTGTACATTTAAATATTTTAAAATCTAAACAACGCACTTTACTTGGTAAAGCATTAAAAAAATTTGGGGCGTAATAGGTTGTTCCGTTTTGCGTTTTTGCCAGTCTTGAAAATGTTGGACGAATATCATTATTTTTTCTTGTTTCGTAGTTGTGGAAATTTTTGTTTATTGAGTAATTGTTTGTGTTCCTTTTTACCCAAATTAAACAATCAAAAATATATTGACCTGGTACAGTTATAATGTTTAATTCTTTAAACTTGCTTATACAATCTTCTCTATATTTTAAATTGGAAATTACTCAAAAGGCCTTTCTTTGTAGTGCAAATATCCTATTGCTTATATATGAGTGCCCCCATACTAGTATTCCATAAGATATGAGGGAATGACATAGAGCGTAATACGCGGTTTTTACGACTGGTGCTGACAGACAACGCATTAAATTTCTAAGAAGGTAAACATTTTTTCGAATTTTGCCATACAGAATTTCACCGTGCATATTCCAATTGAGTTGACATTAAGTTAAGACCAAGAAATTTTGTAGAAGTAGCTAATTCTAACTCGTGTTGTTTTCTAAGTGTAAATAACATTCTGACGGTTTTGTCCTGATTTAAAATATATAGGATAGGATGTCAGCTGATCTTTCTACAAGTACGCTCAAACTACTTTACTGGGCCTTGGTGTGCTCTCATTTAGAGTACGCTCCATGCCCTTTCTATGAAATTCATAGCCAAAATATTGAACGTATCCAAAACAATTTTTTACGTCTGTTGTCTTTTAGATTATACAATTCACCATCACTAAAACTTCGACGCAAGAGATCAGATCTTTCATTTTTGCGTTGACTAGTGATGTCTGAAGTAGATTATCCTGAATTACTTGAATTATTTCCATTCTACTATCCTATTAGTGAACTACGATTGGTAAAATTTGTAGATTTAGAAATTGTTTACAAAATAATTTTAATTTGTTTTGTTCTAAATCTATCTTTATTACTCAATTAAATCATAATAAAAAAACGTTGTGTATTTTTTATTACATTATGTTTTTTATATATTTTTTACCATTTTCGTCATTTACTGTTTGTTCAGTTTGCAATGGCACATATTAACAATGGCGGACAATGAAGATAGTCTGTGCAAAAGTTGCAAAAAAACTATTATAAGCAATGATGTAATTATAAAGTGTCGTGAATTGTGCAACCAGATATACCATGGAAGCTGTTCAGAATTAAACAACAATGAAACTCGACTGTTGAACGGAAAAAACTCACTAATGTGGCTGTGCCCTCCATGCCGTCAACCATTTAATGAAGGTCAGTCTTTTTTCAACTTACTCTGGAAGCTGGAGCATACACTGAACACCCACAATAACATTATCACAACACACAGTGAAAAAATAAATTACTTAAGTAATTTATTATAAGATAAACAAACTAAAATAATAGAAAATAATACCACTGGTGACATCTTACTGGACGGAGAAATAGTTAATATAAATAAAGAACTTAAACTAGAGGAATCTTCTAAAATAAAGGATTGCGAGGTCACAAAAGAACAAAATTCATCATCACAAGAAATGAAACAAGATAACCCTAAAAAAATAAACGCAAATAAAATAAAATCCAAAAACAACAATGATAATTTTATTACTGGAACATATAAAAAAACAAAACAATAACAAAGCTTTATCAGAAAACAATAAAACCGTAGTTACTGGAACTGCTACTGCAAGTAATGAATTTAAAGCTGTCGTAAAACAAAAAAAAGCTTGGTTTCATGTATCAAAATATTCTCTTACTATTACAGAAAATAACCAAGAGATAAATTAAATAAAACTTACAATAGAAATGATTTTACTGTGGAACAAATTAAAAGTAAACATTCAAAACCAACATTTGCTAGCTTTAGAATTGGTGCAGACTGGATTTTACTTGATACACTTACTAATCCAAACTCATGGGAGTGCGGAATACTTGTAAGTAGATATAATTTTTTTCAGGATCCCCTGGGAAATCAGATAAAAATTTAACTTATCTAAAATCTAAAGACAATACAATAAACAATATACAAAAAATATCTGCTAAAAAGACCATCAAACATATTAACGTCTTTCACCAAAATGTATTGTCACTATCAAATGCAACCAATGAAGTCAGCTGCTGTGGACAAGAATATCAAGTCAACTTACTTTGCATCTCTGAACACTGGCAATCAACAGAACAACTACAAAGCTTGGTTATACCAAACTATACATTACAAGCCAGTTACTGCCGTCCATATAACACTCATGGAGGAGTCGCTATATTTACAACAGGTGAAGAAAAAATAACATGCCTTGAAAATATTGCCAATCTATCAGTAATTTATGTATTTGAGTGTACGGCAGTTAAAATTACAATAAGAGAAGGTATTGATTTTGTAATTGCAGTTATATATCGAACACCTAAAGCTGACACTGAAGTATTTTTTACTAAACTAAATATGCTGCTTGAAATTTTGCGCATAAGTAATGAAATATTTTTTATACTGGGTGATTTTAACATTAACACCTTAATCAATTCTAAAGAATCTCAGATGTTCACAGACATAATATCATTATATAACTGCTCATTGCAAATCAATGAACCTACTCGGGTTACTGCACATTCATCAACATGTCTGCTCATTGCAAATCAATGAACCTACTCGGGTTACTGCACATTCATCAACATGTCTAGGTAATATACTCACAAATTATTCTGATTCTAAATGCATTGTTTTAAAAACATGTATATCTGATCACTTTGGACAGCTTTTAACATTTGAAGTTGACGAAGTTAAATTAAACACTGTTATAAATAATCGCGTTTTTAATGAAGATTCGATTAGATTGTTTAATAACGCATTGCAAGATGTGTCATGGAAAAATGTACTTAGGATGCAAGATACCAATAACAAATTCAATGAATTTATGTTAATCTTTAACAAGTTGTTTAATACATATTTTCCACTACAAAAATTTAACATTCTTTCTAAAAATAAAATTAGATTTAACACACTAGATCTTTCGGAGCTGAAAAAGAAAATTCTACTTTTTGAAACATTGGCAACATACATTCCCAGTTTTAAAGATATTTTAAAAACTTATAAGCAAAAATACAATTGTCAATTACAAAATCAAAAACAGCAACACTACTCGAGGCTGATATCTCAATCGGATAATAAATCAAAAACAGTCAATCATAAAAAATCTTTCATCAAGTCCGCATAAACTTAAACTTCCATCATCAAACCCAGTACAAATTGTAAACAATCTAAATGATATTTTTGCTAATGTTGCTTCAAACCTAATTCTAACTACATAAAATAATTTATAAAACACTGACAGTATAGAATATAATTCTAAATCAATATATTTGTTTCCAATAAATGAAATTGAACTATCTCAAATTGTAAAGAAATTAAAAAACAGCAAAAGTGCAGGTTACGATGAAATCTCCATGAACTTAATTAAAAACATTATAAATAACATTTCAACGCCTCTATGTAACATTATAAACTCATCTTTTATCCAAGGCAAATTCCCTCAAAGTTTGAAACTATCCCTAATAAAACCATTTCACAAAAAAGGTAATGCTGATGACTATAACAATTATAGACCTATTAGCATTTTATCATCTTTCTAAAAATATTTGAAACAGCATTGTCTAACAGAAAAACTGATTTTTTTAACAAAAATACACTTATACATAATTCACAACATGGTTTTACAAAAGGAAAAAACATCAACCCAGCTATCTTTCAGTTTACTAATAATGTAATAAACTTCATAGAAGATGGTGAATTAGTTTGTGGTGTGTTTCTTGATCTATCAAAAGCTTTTGATAGTATCGACCACAAACGTTTACTTTTTAAACTCAACAAATATGGCGTAAGAGGAGTTGCAAACAGCTGGTTTGAAACCTATCTAATTGGTAGAAAGAAGTTTGTCCAAGTAGTTGTTGATAACAAAACATACAAGTCAACTAAACTTGAAACAATATTAGGGGTTCCTCAAGGTAGTGTAATGGGTCCTTTATTATTTAACATTTATATAAATGATATGTTCACAACCTCTGTTGAAATTAGACAACATATAATAAATTATGCAGACGATACAAACTTAATATTGCATGGACATGATTTTATGCAACTATGCAGTATTGCCAGTGTGTATATAAAACTGCTGGAAAATTGGTTTACTAGCAACAAACTTATGTTAAATAAAGAAAAAAAATTTTAAATTAAATAACACAATTGAAACTCCAAACAATATACTTCTTAATCATAGACTTTATTATTTTGTCCCATCTACAAAATTTCTTGGAGTTATTGTAGACCAAAATTTGAAATGGAAAGAACACATTGATGAACTGTCTATAAAACTGGGTAGAGTATGCTATATGCTTTGTGTTTTATCAGATAATATTCATACACATATGGTAAAGATAGCGTATTATGCAAACTTTGATTCATTTTTAAGATTTGGTATTGTGCACTAGGGAATATCAACAGACATTAATCGAATTTTTATTATACAGGGAGTTTATAAATGAATGGGATTATGTAATCACTTTAAATATGCCGCCTCTTTAAAACTGTTTACTATACTACATATGTTTTCATATGTTTGCTTGACAGCTGTCAAAGTTGATCTGTCAAAACAAATAGTATAGTAAACAATTTAAAAAAAGCGGCACATTTAAAGTGATTACATAATCCCATTCATTTATAAACTCCCTGTACAAAAGCGAGCAGTAAGAATAATGTTTAAGTTGCGACAATTTGATTCATGTAAAACCTTATTTAAACAAAATAATTTATTAACAGTCCCGGCATTACACATCCAAGAATCCTTGATATACATGTTTAAAAATAAAAAGGAATTTCAAAACAAGTTCACAAAAAGGACTTTCGTCTCAATCATGATTATAAAATTAGACACAAAAGTAGCTTAAGATATCCGATTCTAAAATATACAAGTTCACAAAAAGGACTTCAATACATGTGCTTAAAATTACACAATAATCTACCTAACGACATAAAACTTGAAAACGACTTCATTATATTCAAAAGAAAAATCTTCAACTTATTGTGTAATCTTGAGCCATATTCAATTGGCGATTATATTGATCAGCCAACTTAATTATTATGCACTATTTTTTACCCTATTTTATGTATTAAGCAAAATGTATGTATGTATGTATGTAATGTGTTTACATAAAATAAAGATATATTGATTGATATATAAGATGAGTGTGATATATACGGAAATCTTATAACAACAAAGTTAAGAAAATATCCACAAAAAATGCGGGACCAAATTATGTATAACAACCATAAAGTGTCTCCCCATATTATTCGTTGCAATCCACTCCATCTCCAGTCTATATCTAAACTTATGAACACTATGAACACATTACGGCAGTACCTCATAACACCGGACTCTCAGATCACATTGGGATTGGTGTAACTTTTAATTTAAAACAACATATTAAGATAATATAGTCAAATAAAATGTAGACCTATTACCCATCAAAGTAAATTTCTTTTTCATAATTCTTCTATAGAGTCTTACTTACTTACTCTTACTATTAGATTGTTTTGGGAAATTGTTTCCAGAGAAGAATATTAAAATTAAAACTTGTATAAATCAAAACAACCAATGATTTGACAATTCTTTGCGAGCAATGAAAAATACTTTGAAACTGTTACATGAAAACGCAACTAAAAAAATACCTTTGAAGCAAAATCTATTTTATCTGCGATTAAGAAAAAATATCAATGTGCAATTAAAGAAGCAAAAATTTCATATAACAATAAAATTATAAGGCATGCCAACAACTAAACCTAAAGCAATGTGGAATATTATAAATAATTACAGAAACAACTCAAGACGTAAACAAATATTTTACAGTACATGCCTGATGTAGATTCCATATAGGAATCTCAAATTAATACTAACTCTAATTGTTTTTTGTTGCATTAGAAGTAGAAGATTGTATTAACCAACCGCAAATCACTGTTGATAAGCATTGTCTACTGATAACAATGTAACTGGCTTTGATATGGGAACCGATGAGGAATTGAAAAGGTAATATTTACTTACATATCTTACTTGTACATTAAATAATCTTGCAAAATATCATTCGACTTTATAAATTATTTGTAATTATGCATATTGACGATCGTATCAGATTAACAAAAAAAACATGTTTTGGTAATCTATAAGCTAATTTTGTAAATTAAACTAGGGCGCTTATATATAAACATTAAAGTGGTTCCTAAATTTTATTGTTCTTTTGAATATTAAGTGCTGAAATTTGGCATTCATTACTTTTTTGCATAAAAATCACTATCTGAGGGTGCACACAAAAAAAAAAAAATTTTAAGAACCAGCTTAATATACATATATTTCTTTATATTATTTACGGTACAAGTTGCCGTACGATTATCTTACCATTATATCATTCATGTTTTTGCAAAATCATGTCTAAACAATTATGCATTGAGCCGGATAACTCAGTTTACGCATAAATTTGCACAGGAGGAATTTTAAAAATTGATAGAGAAGTTAGGCATTGTCTGTTAAGCACAATAACGTTAAAATGTATTATTTGTGAGAGAACATAATCTCAAAACTGAAAAAAGTGCAACTTAGCAACTGTCTGGGCAACTATGTCAACTGTTAGTACTTTTAAACACTCTGAAGAATTCTTAAGTGTAATAAATATTTCTCCCATGTCTAGAACAATGTATTATTTAATTGAGTAACAGTTGAGCAAGGTATTTATCTTTAATGAACTTACCTGCCAAATTTGAAATTATATTATTAAGATATTGATTTCACATGGCTGGACATTGAAAGAGCCGGGAAATAAGAAAGAAAATTAGCTATCAAAAAAGGACATATTGACAACGATAAGATATCTTGAATTGAGGTATATTTAGATGGTGGTTGCGTATCGTAGTTATGGTCATAACTATAATCTTCTTCAGGACTTGTAAGTTTTCTTCAAGCCAAATCAAATCCTATATCTATTTATATCATTAACACTACAACCATTAGTACAATAATTGACTATGGTTTGTACCTTTAATAGATTCTATAAAAATTGTTTTGCATGCTGTGATTATTGGCAAAGGAACAAAACATGTTCTTTATAGAACACTACATAAAAATGTAGAACGTGGTGTTCATATTTGATTAAAAATTAGACACGATCTTCTTCAGCAATGAAGCTGATATAAATGTTGAAGGTTTCAATTTTAGTGAAAAATTGCACAATCTGCGATTGCTGATAGAGATTCAAGTGTATTTACAAAACTTCAAAAGAAAGTTTTTATTTAGACAAGTTAATTAAAATATTACTTCACTCTGGATGTGTTGCTATAATTTACCAAAATCAACACATCCTAATGTATACATATGTGTGCATGGCTTAGTGTATGGTAAATTGAGTTAGAATTCAAAACTATGAATGTGGAAGACAATACCAGTGATTTAAAAGTGTGTGCCATACATAACCAAAATCAACTCAACAAAATGTATGTGTGCATAGTGCAAGTATTTGGTAAACTGAGTTAGAATTTAAAAACTTGAATGTGAAAGACAATAACAGTGATTTGTAGGTGTTACCTTGAATCATAAATAACTAAAATTAATACATCACATTGTATATGTGTACATGGCTATCTGTATGGTAAACTGAGTTAAAATTCAAAAACATAAATGTGAAAGACGATAATAGTAATTTCAAGGTTGCTATAAATACTAAAAATCAACAGAACATAATGTGTACGTGTGCATAGCTAAGTTTATAGTATACTATATTAAAATTAAAGAACATAAATGTAAAAGACGACAACAGTGATTTGTAAGTGTTGTCATAAATAACCAAATCAACACAACATAATGTGTACAGTTGCAATAAATCATAAAAGTGCAAACGAAAGAGAAAAAATAATGAAAATTGTACTATAAAATAGTAAATAATGCAAACAGACGTGATTTCTGCTAAATATGTATTTTGTCGTAATGTTTTGTATTGACATGCAATTTTACATATTTTATTGCTATAATCCGAAAAGGGTTGTATGGCCTAAAACGGTTTTAAGAACAGGCAATACTTGAATAAATTTATATTTGCAGGTATATTTCTAAATTATTAAGTTTGTAAATATATTAAACCAAAAATATCAAATAAGAACGTTTTGACGTAATAATATGATTGGCAAATTTTAAGTTTAGATACTTTTTCACTACAAATCAAATATTTTCTATATATTAATACGTTATAACTGTCATTTTAATCAAATAAATGTAAATAAATATTTTTTCACTAAAATTACATTTAATATTAAATGATGCGCTCGCTGTTTTAAAATAAGAATTTAGAATTAATTCGGCAGTTAAAGCCGTCTGACACGATGCTTATTTAAACTTTACCTATTTAGTTAGGAATATATTTTTAGTTAGTAATAGTTTAGACTAAGAGGGTATTTGTTACGATATTAATTATTCATTTTCGACTTATTTAAGAATTGTAACACAATATATTGCAAGCGTACGCACGCATACTTTCATACTTTTGTATACTATTAATGTTAGTAGTATAATTATTTAATATGAGTTTAGTACGATTGCGTATGCAACTGTATGAACTCAATGAACTGTGTTTCTGTAACGCCTGGATCTGTTTAGAAATTGGAGTTTTCAATTCTTTGGTTTAGTGTTACAAATCGGAACTGTCTGGAACCGGTTCCAAAATGTGGAACCTAATACATATATTCTTAATTATAAAATCTAATAAAAAATTCAATTTAATTTCTTAAAATTTTTATCAACACAATTTAAAACAATTATTTATATTTTTGCATATAGCCTATTAATATTATATTTATATTAACTCTGAGTAGAGCAGGGTTTAGTTTAATACGTATGTGAAAAAACAAGTTCGCCATGCCTTGAAACCTGAGCCACAAAGTTAAAAATGTAATGAACAAACAATGCGGAATCAATAACTCACCTATTTAATGTGATATTAATTAATGTTAATTAAATAAACAAATCTATATGAACAACTACTGAACATATTTCTTATAACTTTCATTGGAATTAATCTTAATATATGTATTGGTTTCTGACGTATAGTTTTATGTTTTACATGTATTATCTATGTTGTTATTTTAAGTTGTAATTTATTTTTGTAGCACTGAGGAAGAAGGAAGTTTTGGACGTTTTGGACGTGTCTGTTATTTTTAATGATAAAAAAATAAGATCAATAAATTAAATCGTCCCTGATTGCTACCTAATTTCCTGATATATATATATATATATATATTTATATATATATATATATATATATATATATATTTATATATATATATATATATATATATATATTTATATATATATATATATATATTTATATATATATATATATATATTTATATATATATATATATATATATTTATATATATATATATATATTTATATATATATATATATATATATATATATTTATATATATATATATATATATATATATATATATATATACTTATACATGATGGTATGAAAGTGAAGATCGTTGTGTACATCTTAATCTCAGGATTATTGTAACAAAACATATTTGCTTATTAATATATACTAAAATAGTTTCGTAAACCATTTGCTAATTGCCAATGTAAAAATTGATTTGTAAAGTAAGGTATTTGTCAAGATATTTCATATTTTACAATGCTACTGTTCTACTTAAAGTGAAGATTATTATGTGTAATGTTAGTTGCATACTGTTGGAAGTCCATTTTAAAATTGTGTGAATTTTGTTGCCACTGACGTAGCGGTAAAACTAGTTAAGTACAGTGTGTACACTTAATATTAGATGGCGTTAAATTCAACAATAAATATTTGATAGTACAACTGGTAGTAGCGTTACTAAGAGTACATCAGCCTTTAAAAAAATTTTAAAAGCAAGTTGGTTGAAAAGTATGAGTGGTCAAGGTTAGAAAATTTACTATATGAATAGCGGAAATAATTTTCATTTAATATTGACATTTCAGAAATTTTTATTTTGAAATTTATTTGTATTTAATATTCGATTTTTTTAAATTTTACATTTAAATCAGTTATATTAAATTATTGATAATTTTATTTAATACGTGTTTGATTGTTAAGTTTTATATAAAAATAAATTACTATTTTATAAAAGAATAGAAAAGGTTTGACAACTTAGTTCCATATTTACATTAAAATAGATATAATCACTAAATATTATAAATTTCCAAGTTAATGTAAATTTACTTGCAATGTCCTAAAATACATTGCAAGTAAATTTATTAGTTAGCATCATGATAGTTTTTTTTTCTGTTTGTTGCAAATTTAGTAACTGTACAATTATTTTATAACACTCTTGAATGTTGTAGGGTACAGAATTGCGTCGCCCTCTCTAAATAAATTAAGGGTACAAGTTTTACTCAAATCTAAGATCAAATGAGAGCAAATATCGTAATTTGTACAATTGTTTTATAGTGGTCTTAGACTAATTTGTCTCTGCAGCTGCACTCTAAACATTGTACCCAATCGTCGTTTCAACTCAATAAATTAAAGGTACAATACACAAATGTATATAAAATGCATTTCTCATGTTTATGTAAAAATGATTTGATTTGACGGTTTTGAGACACGTTATTCATGTTTAAATGTTACTGAAACTGATCATAAAATTTTATTATTAATTATTTCGCTAACTGCGAGTAATTATATTAAACCAAGTAGTCATATAAATCCAAACAAATCATTTGGAAACTATAAATATTATAATAATGTTCAAGAGCATATATTTTGTGTTATTTGTTTGAAATCACATTTATATTTTGCTTGCTTGGCCTTGCCACACAAAAAGGGCCTCTCAATTGGGTATTCAATCTTAAAGTAAACATTTTTTTGTAGGCATTTATCTTTTTATAGCTTTCCGTTCTCACATTCCTTATTAAGCAAATATTTTAAATGTTATATTTAAGAAAAAATATGTAGAATGAATAGTAAATATTAAAGTATGCCGATTTCAATAGATATAATTAAAATTGCAAGTTGACGGCGTTTATGATGTTAATGCAAAACATATATAATTATAGTTTAAACAATGTTTATGAAAATTATTTTATAGTGCCCCAAAACATTGTACCCTTCCGTCCTTCTTATTTAATAAATTAAGGGTACAAAATTGGACAAATGTAATATAGGTATCAAATGAAAGCAAATATGGTAGGTTATACAATTATTTTATGTTATCCCAGAACATTGTACCCTATTGTCCCCCTGTTAAACAATTAAAGGTACAATATTGCATAAATGTAATATGGGTATCAAATGAAAGCAAATATAGTAGGTTATACAATTATTTTATGTTACCTCAGAACATTGTACCATATTGTTCCCCTTTAAACAATTAAAGGTACAATATCGCACAAATGTAATATGAGTATCAAATGAAAGCAAATATGGTAACTTATATAATTATTTTATAGTACCCTAAAACATTGTACTCTATTGTCCCCAGCTAAACAAATAAAGGTACAATGTTGCACAAATGTAATATGCGTATTAAATGAAAGCAAATATGGTAGTTATACAATTATTTTATGTTATCCCAGAACATTGTAACCTATCGTCCCCTTGTTAAACAATTAAAGGTACAATATTGCATAAATGTAATATGGCGGGTATCAAATGAAAGAAAATATGGTAACATATATAGTTATTTTATAGTACCCTAGAACATTATACCCTATTGTTCCCCAGCTAAACAAATAAAAGTACAATATTAAACAAATGTAATATGGGTATCAAATGAAAGCAAATGTGGTAACTTAAATAATTATTTTAAAGACCCTAAAACATTGTACCCTATTGTCCCTAGCTAAACAAATGAAAGCAAATATGATAACAAACAATTATTTTATAACAACTCAAAACATTGTACCTTATTGTCTCCCTGCTAAACAAATAGAGGTTCAAATATTGCCCAATAGTAATATGGGTATCAAATGACAGCAACTACGTTAACTTACAATTACAATTGTTTACCCTAAAACTTAGAAAACTTAAAGATCTGCAACATTACGTCAATGTTGTAAAGTATTTAAGTCATTTGTCAATTTTGAATCAAAAATAATTTAAATAACTTGTTTTTAATAAAATTTAGAAGAGATAGTCTAAGTCTCAAATCTTTCTCCTAATATTTCAATACAGAAAATTGTACAAAACCATAAAAAAACTATTTACGTTTATTTAGAAATCCTAGTATTTTAAATATATGGCCAATCCAAAAAAGAAGTAATTAGAAAGAAGATTTGATATACATTTGTTGTTTCATTTAATACGTTACGTCTGATACCTTGAAATTTAATTTTAAAACATTAAAATGTTAAAATTGGCTTAGTTGAAAGTACTACAGTCAGATATTCTTTCAAAGTCTTTATTAATTATTAAATATTGGTACAGATTTTAACCTAGTACATAACTCTAATACCTCTGACAAGTTTGTCGATATTGTCTTCGGAAAGTATGAACTATAAATTGTGCTCATTAATATGAATAAAAAATAAAGTCGACAAAAAAGCAAAATCTTGAACAACACCAGCATTTATTGTTTTGAAGACAAACATTAAACAATCAATTCTAAAAATAATACTTTTGTTGTCAAAAAATCAATTGACAAAATTTACAGATTTATGATCAAGATATAACCTTGTTATTAAAATTTGGATGCCAAACCTTATCAAATAAGTTGGAAATTTCTAGAACTATTGCAAGATAGAAATATCTGCTTTTTCCTTTTAATTAGTAACTAATTTGTTTTGTTTAAAAGAAGGTCTTACAAATTTTGAACAACCTTGCAATAAAATTATTGTTTTATATATTCCTGTCAACTCACTTTTATCATATTGTATAACATTATCATAATCTGCAAACAATTAATTATTTTTTGTTAAATGCTTTACGCTTAATATTAACTGTCTTTTGTTTTGGTTTAATAATAAAAAATAGAATTTATTTTTTTATGTGAACTTTTGGATTATAAGAAATGTCTAAAATGTGAAATTAGTAAAAAAATAATGTTTAGTTTGAAATAACTTTAGATGAAGCGCGGCTTAAGTTCAGTAATAAGCAAATGTTTCTAAAACAGCCTCAACAGTAGTTGTAATCTCTGAAATAATATGAGAAAAATTGGTGAGTAAGGTTATGAGAACTAGGCAAACAACCATGTTTTTTGGGCGGATACTGTTGTAAAAGTGACTTAATCATTCAGTATTATGTATATTAAAACCTCCTAACAAACTATATAATTGATAAAATATTAAACTTTTTTAAGATTGCATTAAAAAAGCTTGTAAAACTTGCGAACAAATTATCCAAAAAGGTTTATAGTTGCTTTATTTTGATAATAGTATAAGAATTTACTTTTTATTAGGTATATCATATCATATTACATTTGAGCAATAATTGTAGTCTAATTTATTGAGCTGAGAAAACAATAGGGTACAAAGTTCAATGAAAATATAATATAATTTTTCAACTTATAATATTTGCTTTTATTTGATAACAATATTAAATAAGCAATAATTAATAATTGTACCCTTAATTCATTTACTTAGGAGGACAATAAGGTACAAATTTCAAAAATACTTTAAATTAATGGTAGAATTTAACATATTTGCTCTTAATTGATATCTATATTACATTTATACAATAATTGTACCCCAATTCATTTAGCTGAAGGGACTATAAGGTACAATAATGAAACTATAATATAATTTTACAACTTACAATATTTGCTTTTATTTGATACCCATATTAAATCTGAGCAATAATTCTACCTTTAATTCATATAGCTGGGAGACAATAGTGTACAAAGTTTAAGAGTTCTATAAAATAGTTGTGCAAGTTAGCATATTTGTTCTTATTTGATACTCATATTACATTTAAGCAATAATTGTACCTTTAACTCAATTAGCTAGGGGACAATAGGGTTCTATAAATATATTGTACAATTTAACATATTTTCTCTTATTTAATACTTATCTTGCATGATTTATGCTCTTCTTATTTAATACTCATATTTTATTTGAACAATAGAAAGACAATTGAGTACAAAGTTCAAAGTTTAAAAATGCTATTAAATAATGCACAAGTTAGATATTTGCTCAAAATTAAAATTTTGTTATTTTCATTGTGAAATGAATACTCCAAACTTTGCTTTGTAATTATTATTCTGTTATTGATACTTACAATAATAACCATATTTCCTAAAAAAACAAAATTAAAAAAAAATCAAATTATTTTTTGTACCTACCTAATTATACAAACAACATGGATGATCATGAGAGCTATTAGTAATGATTTAATTGTAAAGATTAATTAACAGACAAATCTGTTTCAATATTAACATGATTCTATCTGATTAAATAGAAAAAAATCTAATTTATTTTTCTGACAAACATTTTAATTATTTTTACAAGAAAAGAAGTTATTAATTATTATTTTTTCATTAATAATTTGTATTATAAATTTCACTATTTTTAAATTATTTTAGAACGGCATATGTGCTATTGTATTTAATAGTTATTGTGTACCCGGGTCAAGAAAGGTCACGGTCCACAAATTTACCGACCGCTTTAAAAAGAGATATATTTATTTGAAACGATAGCTTGTTGAGAGAAAATTTTATTAAAATGTATGCAACTCTCTACGCATGTTCCGTTAATATAACAATAATAACGCTTTAATTTTTAACAATTTTATTCGTAATGTAAACATGATTTTATCGTATAAATAAAATATATTTCAAAACCTATCGATTCTCGCTCTCGAATCTTGATGATGCAGCGCATATATTTTTTGATTTTCTTAAATTTTTCAATTATTTTATTTTTAAATAGCTCGACTCGGCAATGGGTTGAGAGAGAAAGAGAGATAGAAACAGCGAACAGTTTGTACTTATTTGGCGTGTTTAAAAAGTGATTATAATAAATAAACTTTATGTTGAAAGAGGTGCGGTGTGTGAGGAAAAGTGCATTATAGCCGCGGAATAATTGGTGTGTGAAAAACGGGCAGTTTTATCAAATTTATATATTGTGCACATTAACCTAACAAGTCTAACACGAGGACAATAATAAACTAAAACAATGGTGAAAAAGAGACGATCGTAAGAGCTAACAAATAGATAGTACTCCGTGGTGTAGCGGGCAGTGCGCGTGAACTCAACAACCGGCAAGCGTCGTAGGTTCGAGCCCCGAGAACAATTAAACTTTTTTTTGTTTTGTTTTGTGTTTTTTAATTTAAAAACTATAAATTAATTTAATTAGCTGGTTTAATTAATTATTTAATTTAATTAGTTAATTTAATTCAACTAAATTAAATGGACAGAGAAGGAAAAAGAAATAGAGATAGTGCTGAAAAACCGGAAATATTTCAAAGAAGCAAGAAAGTTCTCAGGTCACCGGAGCAAAGAAAAATAGAAGTGATAAGAAAAGTAAGCACTAACGAGCCAGAAAAACATTGTTCCGGAGAAGATAAGGAAATGGAGGAAATAAAAGAAATGATGCAACAGATGATAGTGGAAATGAAAAAAAACACAGAAGAAATAAAAACGGAAATGAGAAATATGGAGGAAGAAATGATAAAAAGAGAAGAAAAGTGGGAAGTAGAGAAAAAAGAACTAAAGAGTAAAATAAAAGCAATTGAAGACACGCTGGAACGAAAAGAAAGAGAAGAGAGAAGAAACAAGTTTGTAGTAAGAGGAGTAGAGGTACAGGCAGGAAAAGAAAAAGAAACCATAGAAAAAATGATAGAAAAAAACTTAAAAATAGAGACGGAAATAATGTCTGCCTATTCTGTGAAAAATGAAGAAAAACAAACAATAATAGCAGAAACAAAATCATGGGTACAAAAACAATATATTATGAAGAACAAAAACAAACTGAGAGGCACAAACATATACATTGAAAATGACTTGACCTTGGAAGAAAGACGAGTTCAGAAAGAATTAAGAGATATAGCAAGGGACGAAAAATCAAAGGGCAAAAGAGTATGGGTACGGTACAGAAAATTGGAAATAGATGGAGAGATATACAATTGGAGTGATGAAGATCAAGGAGTTTCAAAAGAGAGCGAACGCAAATCAAAAAAGTAATTTGTAGCATCAACACAAAAAAAGTAGACAACGCATGCAAGGACCAAGGACATGACTTAGATACAGAAAATAGAAAAAAACAAAAAACAGTAAAAAATAAAGACAGTGCAAAAAAAACAAACAAGCCGAATTTTGTTTTGGAACGTAGCTGGGATAGACAACAAAGATCACGAGTTCTGGGAGTACATAAAAACTTTTGACATAATTGGAATGGTAGAAAAGTGGATAGATGACAAGAAATGGGAAAAGTTGAAGCTCAACATGCCAGCTGAATACATCTGGAAATGCCAACCAGCTATAAAAGAGAAAAAAAAGGAAGAGCCAAAGGAGGCATAATTACCGGCATAAAAAAAGAAATTAGTCAAGAAGAGGATGATGTTATTGAAATGGAGGGAATACAAGAACAAAACTTTTTGAGGGGCGGAGAAAAATATAAAGCAATAACAGTATATAGTAGAGGCATGAAAAACACTAGACAAAAGTTAGATACGCTAATACCAGAAACTGAAGAAAGAAAATTGATTATAGGAGGGGACGTCAACGCAAGAATTGGAAAGAAAGGAAAAAAAATCAAACACGGGGACACAAGAAACAGAGAATCAAAAGATACCACAGAAAATAGAGAAAGAAAAGAAATGATAGAAATGATAGAAGAGAGAGGTTGGGACATTTTAAATGGAAACATCACAGGAGATGAAGAGGGAGAATTTACTTATATAGGGATAAACGGGCAATCAGTAATAGACTACGTAGTTGTAAATGAGGAGGCGTGGGAAGAGATAGACAATTTTTAAGTAGGAATAAGAGTTGAATCAGACCACCAGCCATTAGAACTCAACTTAACTGGGAAAACTGTAAGAAGACAGGAAAATGAAGAAAAAAGTGAAGAAAGGATAACATGGACGGAAGAAAGTGTGATAAAGTACAAAAAAATCTGAGAAAAATTAGAGAAAACGGAAGAAATGTCGAAGAGATAATGAGGGAATTAGAGGAAACAATTGGAGATGCGGTAGTAAAAAAACCATATAGAAGAAAAGAAGAAAAAATGAAAAAGAGCAAATGGTGGAACAGCGAATGTACTAAGAAAAAACAAGAAGCCAGAAAGATGTTAAGGCACTGGAGAAACAACAAAAACACAAAAGAAGAATATATGAAAAAACAGAAGGCTTACAAAAATCAATGTAAAAAAGCTAAAAGTGAATTTATAAAAAAAGAAGAAATAGATATTAAAAAAATAAAGACAGAAGCAGAAGCATGGAAATACATAAACAAAGAAATAAGAAGAAAACAAGGAGATATTGAGGAAATACCAATGGAAGCGTGGAAGGATCATTTTTCAAGTTTGTTTGGAGGAGAAAAGAAAAAAGAAAAAAAACTAGAGAGACAAGAGCCAATCCACCAAGCGGAAGAAATTTCAAAGGAGGCAATATGGGAGAAGATAAAAAAAACTAAAGAAAAAGAAAGCGCCAGGTATGGATGGGATACAGAATGAAGCGTGGTTGTATGGTACGGAAGAACTGATTGAGAGATTGAGTGAGTTAATAAACAGAGTATGGAAGGGAGAAGGGTTTCCGAGTCAATGGAGAGAAGGTCTTGTATGCCCTATAAACAAAAGTGGATCCAAAAAGCTAGTAAATAACTACAGGGGAATAACACTACTGGGTAAGGCATACAAGATCTACGCCAGGATATTAGAAGAAAAGTTGAATGAGGAACTAAGTATGAATGAGATAATCACAGATGGGCAAGCCGGCTTCAGAAAGGGAAGAGGGACCATGGATAACGTATATATTTTACATCATATTGTGGAAAAAGAAATAGCAGAGAAAGGAGGAAAAGTATATGCGTTATTCCTAGATCTAAAGGCGGCATTTGATAGTGTGGATTGAGAGAAACTGTGGAAGTGTATAAGAGAGAAAGGAATTAGCGAGCACCTGGTAAGAAGAATGGATAACGTGTATGAGGAGACAGCAAGTAGGGTATGTGTTAACGGAAAAATGAGTGAAAGATTTTGGACAACAAAAGGAGTAAAACAGGGCTGTCCATTGAGTCCTACTTTATTTGCAACCTACATAGCAGATGTAGAAAAAAAATTGAGGTTGGCTCAAGCAAGGGGGGTAATAGTTGGTAGAGAAAAAGTGTGGTCGCTAGCATACGCAGACGACATGGTAATAATAGCAAAAGAAGCGAAGGAAATGAAAGAGATGATGAAAAGTTTAGAAAAATATTTTAGAAAAAAAAGCTTAGAAGTTAACGTAGAAAAAACAAAAATTATGGTGTTTAAAAAGGGGGGTAGGAGAAAAAAAGTGGAAAACTGGAAATGGAATGGGCAAGGTATTACGGAAGTAAAATCTTTTAAATATTTGGGATATGTTTTTTGTACGAGTAACACCAAGAGCGAGCACATTAAAGAGATTGCTCGAAAAGCAAATAAAGTAGTGGGACAAGTTTGGGGAATAAGTGAAAGAAAATTTGAATGTATGAGAATAAAAGGGCTTATGTTTGATAGTTTAGTTAGGAGTATGATATTGTATGGGTCAGAAATATAGGGATGGAAGGAACAAGAAAAATTAGAAGCAATACATGTAAAATATTGGAGATGGGTGCTAGGTTTAAATAGAGAAACTCCAGCATATATTGTGCTGGAGGAAGTCAAAAAAGATAAGTTAAGAGAAGAAGGAAGAAAAAAGAGCAATGAAGTAAAAAGAAAGAATGAGACAGAGACACAAATGCAAAATATTACAAGAATGCATGAAGGAGAAAATGAGAGCAAGAAATGAAAAGCTAGGGGAGATTAGGGAAAATTATTACAATAGAAATGGATATGCGAGCCAAGAAATTGAAAGAATGAGAGAATCTGGGAGAGAGACATGGTACGAAATTATGGAAAGAGATAGAGATATACAAAGGCAAGAAAGGAGAATGCGAGTGAAAGAGTCTAGGTACAACGCAAACTATGAACATATTATTGAAAATGAATTGCCAATGTACTTAGAGAGCGAAAGATATAGTAAAGATGACAAAAAGATGATTGCAAGATTTAGATGTGGTAATGAAGAGCAAGTGACAAGATTAAGGAAACTATAGAACATATGTTGAAAGAGTGTAACGAAATGAGAGAAGAACAGATGGGAAAAAATGAGATATTGAAAGGGGACGGAAGAGGGGTAGATTGGATGAGGGCAGTTAAAAAACGAAGAAAAGAAATAGACGAACAGAGAAGAAAATATTCTTAATTGTGTTAATTTTATAAGGATTAAGTTTTATTATTTTGGGAAGTTGTAAATGTATTTGTAAATGTAATTTTCAAGGCCGAAAGGCAAGAAATAAACGTATTATATATAGACTCGGCAATGAATCGATTCCAAAATAACTCGAGTCGTCATCGACTTAAGTCGTCAAAAATTACTCGAGTTGTCAATGACTCGAGTCCTCAAAAATTACTCGAGTTGTCAATGAGTCGAGTCTTCAATGACTCGATTTGTTTAATTTAATGACTTGAGAATCTCGAGATTTTTTAATAATCAATTTAGAATCGATTAATGACTTGAGTTTGCCTATCACTAATTTTAATTTAAATGACTGGTTATACTACTTAAAATATTATTGTTGTCTTTAATATATGTATCAATAAATATAAATGGAATATTTTTTTTATATTTAGATAAAATTATAAAATAATATTTACTACAAATAACTAATTTAATATTTATGGGATAATTATTATTATCCAAAAAAGTTAAAACACACCGAGCGCAGGTAGTAGATATTCCAATAAAACTCCTTGAGCAATGTCATACTTGTCTTCCACAAGATCAAGCGCTTTATTAGAAAAGTGCTGAAATAAAACTGAGGGTTATTTAAATATTTGTTTACAAAACTGTGCAGGAAACTATAAAAATTTTATGAATTATCCATAAATTATTAACATTATTATTGCCGAAATTACTCTTAATCTAGCCAAAGTTTGCAGAAAATAATAATCAAGTGTATAGTATGCCCATAAATAAAACCCTTAAAGGTGCGTATAAATATGCGAGCCGAGCGGTTCGCAAGCCGCTTGTGAGCCGCTCGGCTCGCATATTGGGACAGCTTTTGTAGAGTGACACGAGCTGCTTGCGAGCCGTTTTTGTCGAGCCAACTATTTTCGGTTTTTCTGCGAACACAAAAGTATATAAATATGTGAGCCAAGCGGTTTGCGAGCCGCTCCGCTTGAATATTGGGACAGCTTTTGAAGCGCGACACGAGCTGCTTGCGAGCCGTTTCTGTCGAGCCAACTATTTTCGGTTTTTCTTTTTATTTCAAAACAACAATTTTAAAATGATAATTTAAGTTATGCTTTACCAAAATAAATTCATTTTTTACAACATAATTTTTATTAAAAATTTATATATTATTTTTTCTTTCGCATCTTCTTTTATAAATTTTTTTAAATGTTTTTTATGTTTTGGATCCCTTAAAAATGATTTAGTTAATATCAATGAGTTTAATATGTGTTTCACTCTATAATTAAAATAATTAAAATTGAAAAAACTCGCGATTACACAAAACCCCGTCCTAATATAAACTGAGAATGCCTTTGTGTTCGCAGAAAAACCGACAATATTTGGCTCGACAAAAGCAACCTGTGTCGCGCTTCAAAAGCCGTTCCAATATGCGAGCCGAGCGGTTTGCAGGCCGCTCGGCTCGCATATTGCGACGGCTTTTGAAGCGCGACACGAGCTGCTTGCGAGCCGCTTTTGACGAGCCAAATATTGTCGGTTTTTCTGCGAACACAAAGGCATTCTCAGTTCATATTGGGACGGGGTCTTGTGTGTTTGCAAGCTTTCTTGATTTTTATACATGTGCTTGTATGTACATCATGTCTTCACGCGAGGAAAATTACGCGGCGATATTAATGAGTGGGGCGGCTTTAGTGATGACTAGTTTGTGCAATAAAAAAAATAAACAACGACATTGGTGGCACACTATTTTGTATAAAAAACGCACTGGTACGGAGCTTATGATGGACTTATAGTCACAACAAATAAGCGAATTTTATGCGAATGTCCCCTCCAGATTTTGAAAATTTGCTGCAGAAGATTGGACCCAACATTGCAAAAAAGGAATCATATTTTTGAGATCCAATCTCCGTTCAAAACAGGTAATTAGCTATATTGTTGATCGAGTTTAAAAATATATTTTTTTATTTATGCGACGAATTATAATGGTATAAAGTAACTAAATTTTACTTTTACAATTTTAATATGTGTGAGCTGCATATTTATTATTTTGTAAAACATATCTTAAAATTCACGTTTATGGATTTACGCCATTGTTATTCTGACTCACAAATTTTATTTATTTAATTAATCGCTCCACGTTAGCAGTAACACTTCGATTTCTTGCCACGGGAGATTCATAATCAAGTCTTCAATACCTGTTCAGAATTTCCAAGCAGTCTATTGGACGCATAATACCAGAAGTCTGCGCAGCACTTATCAATAAATTACAAGAATATATCAGGGTAACAGATTTACTAAGACACTATTTATTTTTTTAAAGATAACTTTTATTATTATAAATTACACGTAATTCTAAATTGTAAATGTTATTAAATTAAACATACCTAGAAAATGTTCGTAAGTCTTAAAAAAAATCAAATTATTATAAACAGAACCAAAATTAAACATAATCTTCTAAACTGTCAACAATTGTTGTAGAAGGAGAAAGTTGAACGGAGCTGGTTGATAAAGCTGGCTCAGATGGTGAGTGGATGACATGAGGAGGTACTATTTGATGTATTTGTGTAAATGAAGTTTGCGGATACATGGGGGCGTAGGTCCACTTTCCGCATGATTTTGCTGCCAATTGTAGTGGTACGGATAATTTGTAGCATGCCAATCAAACCCTCCTCTATCAGCTTTTATAAGAATATCAAATATTGCATGTTGAACTGCTTTTTGTGTTTGAGTATTTGTTGACTTTAGCAGCAACTTATGTAAAAAATGAATCAATTTCATTTGGTTAGGATGGTTCTTTGTTTAATTTGTCTGCTGCAGTTTTTAATATATCGAACGCTGAGTTCATCATTGATGAATTGCTCCTTTGGCGTTTGGTTTGTTTAGCAGATGTGGGAGTAGAAGTTGACGCTTCTGACACTTGTTCCATCTCTGTTGCCTCTTGGTCGGAAGGGGTGTCATCTTCAATCCTAATTCTTTCATTCATCTCCTGCAAATGTACATAACATAAATATTATTCCATAATACTACACGTATTATTCCAAAATAAGATTATAGATGGTATTATTTCCTCTTCCAAAATCTCATAAAAATAATGTAATGCATTTGACCAAAATTAAATGTTCAAAATGAGATATTGAGTGAAATAGAATAGTAATTTGGGAAATCTTTTTATTATAATTAATAAATACTATTTTTTTTAAATGAGAATATTAATATAAATAATTATATAAGAAATGATTTTTTAAACTTTGCAATTTAATAAAAGATTAACTATTAAGAGAAAATATATATGCTAATTTTGCATTTTAATTTTTTCAAAAATATATTATAGAGTATATATATATATATATATGTATAGAGCTCAAACGCAATGTCATTTTTTAAATTAATAGTTTTACTTGAATTGGTAATATGAAACATTTCAAGAAATAATCTATTTTCATAACTATTTTCAATATCTAAAACTTTGATACTGATAAGATTTTTTTTATATGATGTGGGTTTCTACTAGATTTTATGTTTCAAAATTGCATGTCACAAACTAGAAGATCACGGAATGCGTAAAAAATACATATAAATCAAATCAATCATTTTGTAAACGCATAATCTTTGAGATTTTAAGATGAATAAAGTTACAAGCTTAACACTGCACAAAAGTATTATTATCCTACATCCTTCTTGTTTTTTTTATGAAAAAACTAATTTAACCAGATATAGCAATTTATACATTTTTGAAATTTAAAAAAAGCATTTTAATGAACTCGTAGTCAACTAAGGTTGCCATTTTAAAAAGCAACTTTGGTTTATATCTCAAAAGTGTCATGGCTTTTTTGTTAACTTATTTGAATTCTACACATATCTACAAAATGCACTTTTGAGTTTTACTCTAAAGTAAATAGACAAAAAGTTATTTAAATTTGAAAAATCAACCGCTTTTAGTTTCTTAGGAATACAAAAAGTTGAATAGCTGTGTCAAATTTAAAATGGCATTACGTTTATTTTTTTTAATTTTGTCTAACTTTGCTAATTGTGGTTCTCAAAGTTTGTAGCTAGTGTTACAACTTTGTTATCTTTCCATTGAGTAAATACATTTTTTCCATTTGATTGGAATCAATACGTGCCTTTTTTCTCATTCTTCCAGACCGTTTTGTTTGGAAATGGTCAATCTAGCCGATTTTGTCTAATAGTTCCTGTTGCATATATGTTATTATCTGCCAAATAAGACAATAAGGAAATAACAGTAAAGTAATTGTCAAAATAAAATTAACAATCCATGTTTCCGGTAATATTTGCTTGTTTTATAAGGGATATAACAACGTCTCCACCTAAATCAAATTGCTTTTCTTTATTTGATTTTCCCGTATATGTGTCAAACAATAGCATGTACCCATTACTAGCACAAAGTGCTCAGTTTTTATAACCAAATCTAATTGTTTTTCTTTTTATGTACTGCTTTGCAAAATGTTTGCCATAGTATAGTATCATGCTTTCATCAATGCTTAAATTTTCTTCTATTTTGCCATGATTTCGAAAACTGGTGTTCAACGCGTCAATTAGTGGCCGAATTTTAAAAAGTTTGTCTTCATAATTATGATTAACATTATTATTAAAATGAATATGGCGTAAAAGCTGTTCAAATCTATTTAGCCTCATCAAATTTAATAAAAGTTTTGGGACGTCTTCTGTATTGTTCCAAAACATACGTTTATTTGGATATTTAGCATATCCAGACAACAATATTGCTCCAAGAAGTACATATAATTCATTTATAGTCATATCAAGATTTACATTTTTTTGTAGTGCATATATATATATATTGCTTTGCAAGATAATATTTTGCAAAACATCTTCACAAAAAAAAGCTTAAAAAAATCTGCAGGGTTCTCCGCTTTATGTGCCTTATCAGAAGGCAACTTACCAGTATACACGGTATTGACTTCAAAGTTTTGAAGAGGACCATTGGACCATACATGATCACGTTTTTCTTTTTTTTTTCTTTTTGATGGTTGAGAAACACAAGTACATTTTTTTTTGTAACACTGACAAGGGTAAATTATATTCCTCGTCATCATCATCATCACTGCTGTCATGTCTATTAACAATTTGACATGGTTGTTTTAGAATACCTCTTAGTAAATGGTTTATGTTACCATACCCCTGATCAGAAAGATCACTATTTTCTTCAATTTCTAGTGCAGGGTCAGCAGGAGGTTGTAAATAAATTCGAAAGTCAACATGGCTATTTGGGTTATCATATGTGCTATCACCATCATTTTTGTGAATTGCAAGTAGCTGATGTAACAATTATCTAAAATAGACAACAAAAGAACATAAAAGGCATTCTATGCATGTGATCCTTTTAAACGGATTCAAAACAAAACACAAAATTTTAAGAACGACAACTATCTGTTATAAAATATAACTTATAGAAATTAACAAAAAAAGATGTTAAATGCGTATTTTGAAAGAAATTATTGTTTTTTATTTTATTTACTATGTCAAAAATTAATGCTTACCCCCCATTTCTTGTTGAATACAAATTAGGGTCTATTTTTATTCAATAAAACTATATCCAACACAAATAACACGTTATTTACGCAGCAAGCGTCGTGAACAGACTGTTGACAACACGCCCAACCGCACATTTTAACCCCTTCCTTGATAGGTACAGCAGAAACATAATTATATGCAACGTCCGTTTAAACGGATCATATGCACTAATGGGTTAATCTAATAAGTAATAACGAAATATTTATTTATCGCGTTAAATTTACAAACGTTTTTTTATATCATTTTGATTTTGTACAAATAACATTTAAATGATTTGATAAATAAAATTATCTACATATTCTTGCATTGCAAATATGCTTTATGAGTATAGTACGTCTATATGTATAGTGTCTTTACGACATGGGCTTAAATTGGTGAAGCAATCCGCTGAGATAATTTAAGTGTAAAGACACACTACTTACACAAATGAAAATGTTTGCACAAAAATAAAGACTCAATAATAATTATAGAATTTGTATATAAAAACCTAATTAAAAATTAATTTAAAAAAAAATGCAAATGTATAAATATATTATTGTTTCGTTTTAAAACGTAATTCATAGTTAGCTAAATATTAATTTTAAAGTATTGGTAAAATTAATAATAATTATTATGTTTAGTCAGAATAAGTTTTAAAAGTAAATTGCACAGCATCAGATATACTTGATGCTTAACACGATTTTCTTTGTGCTGCCATCTTACAGAAATCCACTAAACTAATTTAATTATTAAATCAAATAACATTAGTTTATTTTATTTATTATACTTGATACAACTACTACATTTTGGTGTTAATATTTAAATATTACCACCTATTGCAATAAATAAAGCAATAAATCATTAAATGATGATAATTATCTCAATATTTACAACTGGCAGTTGTAGATTATATTCATAATGTATTTAATAACATGCAAAACAGAGCAATCTGGCTACTAATGTTTTAATTGACAACTAAGCTTAGTAGCGTTTTAAATATTATTAGGCATACGGTAATCAGTAATATCCAGCTAGTAGCAAATTAGTAGCTACTAAATATGACTATGCATAAGGGTGACAATATCTATGGGCGTACTATACACTTGATTATTATTTTCTGCAAACTTTGGCTAGATTAAGAATAATTTCGGCATTAATAAGATTAATAATTTATGGATAATTCATAAAAATATTATAGTTTCCTGCACAGTTTTGTAAACAAATACTGCCTGCGCTCGGTGCGTTTTTTGGGTACGGATAAGAACAATTATACCATGAATATTAAATTAGTTATTTGTAGTAAATATTATTTTATAATTTTATCTAAATATTAAAAAAAATCCATTTATATTATACATACATATATTAAAGATAACAATAGTATTTTAAGTATTATAACCAGTAATTTAAATTAAAATTAGTGATGGGCAAACTCGAGTCATTAATTCATTCTGAATCAATTATTGAAAAATCTCGAGAATCATTAAATTAAACATCTCGAGTCATTGAAGACTCGAGTTATTGACAACTCGAGTAATTTTTGAGAACTCGAGTTATTGCCAATTCGAGTAATTTTTGACGACTCGAGTAATTAGCGACTCGAGTTATTATGGAATCGATTCATTGCCGAGTCGAGCTATTTAAAAATAAAATAAATAAAGAATTCAAGAAAATCAAAAAATATATGCGCTGCATCATCAAGATTCGAGAGCAAGAATCGAGAAGTTTTGTAATGTATTTGTATTTATACGATAAAACCATGTTTACATTATGAATAAAATTGTTGAAAATTTAAGTGTTATTATTGTTATTAAGTTATTTAAAAAGTAGTACTTGAATTTATTAACAGGGTATATTAATAATTATATATTATAAATATTAAATACTTATTTTGTTTTTTATATGTAGTAAACAATAATAACAATTCAATTACTATACAATATAAATAAATGATAAATTATACAACAAACAGAAAAATACTACTTGCAAGTTTACATACTATTATTAATGAATAATAAATAATCTTATCTAAATATTGCATTAGTAATGAATCTCATGTATAATCTGATTTATTTTTTTTTATTAAAAAAAAACAAAAAATATCCATCAACATCACATGTCCCATTTAATTTATTACTCTCGGTCCGCGCTTGTAATAAAAAAATTAATAATAAAACAATAATTGCAATTTTTGCCGTCTACTTGCAGTATGCGAAAATAACAAATGTCTCCAGAAAGTAGTTACTATTTTTATGATCGATTACAACACTAAGTGGGCTAAAACTATTTAATTCCAATAATAGGATCCAGCTCCTATTAATATTTGAACCGGCTCTAGACAGTTGGAATTTCCAACACTATAGGCAAAGAATTAAAAATATCAATTTCCAACTAATTCCAGGCGTTACAGAGACACAGTTAATTGAGTTCATACAGTTGCATACGCAATAATATTAAAAACATAGTAAATTATACTAATATAGTTTTAGTATACGAAAGTATGAAAGTATGCTAGCAATATATTGTATTACAATTCTTAAATAAGTCGAAAAAGAATAGTTAATATCGTAACAAATACACTGTTTATAAGCAATATATTCCTGTGCTGCTTTTAAGTACAACGGGTTGTCTAGTTTAAGGCATGCTGTATAAAGGGTTGCTTAGTTTAAGTTTAAGTAAACAAACAATAATATTGACTCACTGGCACTGTCAGACGCCAGCAACACTTCATGATATGTTATCAATATTTTTTATAAAATTACTGTAATGCAGTAATGTGCCTTTTACATTTTATGACATGGCAATTGTTAAATCATTAAATTGATGAAATTTTAATGACAAAAACAGAAGTGACAGAGTACTAACCAAACTTGCCAAATGGCAAACACTGCTAAGCTAAATAATAATCAAACAAACTTTGAAAATGCAATAAGGTAATTTAAAATCAATATTTATTAATTATTGCACAAAAAAAAAAACAAATATACACAAAATAAATAACAGATTTTGTTAATTTTCATCTATCAAACATTTTTACTTAAAAATAATATTTCCTGTACATGTTTTGCAGTTAACCGACTTTTTTCTCACTAATTCATAAACCAACCTTCGAAAAAATTCTTTTGCGAGGGACCAATGTGGCCACTAAAGACCTGGCCATCTCCGTCCCCATCGCTAGCCTCCACCATTCCCAACGGCTCACCTAGGGCATTTCCAGGCTGGATCAGTCCTCTGCCATCCATCCCTAAAGATGTCATTGTCAGCAAACCTGCTCCAGATGTTCCGCGATTGTGCCAGACGCCCTCACCAGTGTAGCAGCAACACCAGCACCTAGTGCGCCTCCGAGACTGTTTTTTCAGTCCATGTATGTTCCCTCGGCGCAAGAGCATCCATGGTTTGCAGCAAGGAGTGCGGTACTAGTGACTCGTTCGCAGCCACCACCTGCACCAACTCCAACACCAGCTGTTGGGAGCAAGAGACGTAAAAGAAGGAGCTCGAAACCCCGAGTGCGACGTTACCGGATGCGGATTTTGTATACAGAAACACTCAAGTTCTTCAAATACCCTAAAACACTGCCGCGAGACAATCAGTAAAGTGAGTGGATTTACCTTGTTTCGCTACAAACATTTTTGTTTCTTTGTATTTTATCTGGAAGAATTACATACTTTAATTTGTTATTTACTTACTTTAAATTTATGTTATTATTTAGTTTAATTTTTGCTACTAAGAATTAAATGTCTGGACGCTCAGATAAGTCTTTTCCAATCTTTTAAAAACCTGCTTTGTTTATGTTTTGCCAGCCCCAACAAGTTGAGTTAAGATCCCGACAAGACCGTTTTCAACCTAATATTTATATAGTTATCCTACCTGCATTTCTCAGCATCGCCTGTCTCTCCGATGCACACCACTAGATTGCTTCACAATATCCCGTTTCGTTTAATTAATTAAATCTTTCTGTTGATGCACGCACAATCACAACAACATTCCACAAGTATTTACGCGCAGCACGTGTGCCGTGAAATTGTTTCGAAACCGAGTTTTGTGCTTGCTTGTGGAGAGTTAATGTATGCAACCATATTTGCACCACGTGTTACTCACTATTTTATTAACCGCTTGCTTTCATGTCTTGTAATTCATTCCCATGCTAGAAATGCTTCATTTTAATTTTGTTAATTATTGTGCGTTGCAGGAGTTTATAATAATTCTGTGTATCTTTTTAATTCCCACAGTTGTCAACACTGCTTTTTGTGTTAGTAGATTGGTTTACTTGCTCTCTGCTATTCCGCCATTTGTTGGGGTGAGACACGTTACCACAATAACCAATCAGGCTCAGTTTATGTTCCCCCACTTTTTTCTAAACGCTTTATAAGCAGATGCAGCTCTTAATTCTAGGAAGTCTGACTGTGGGATTGACCAGCCTAGACTTCCGAACTCTGGTGGTGTCTGATTGTGGAACTGTGACCGATCGACCCTCCACTCCACAATACGCTAGAAAGTCTGCTTCGTGGTATGTGAACCGAACGGCTTACCTAGATTTAACTGTTTAAAAATTACGTTCTGTCGGAACTAATTTTATACATATTTAGTTTTGTTACCTTTGTCTGAGCGTCTCTTAATGTTTCCTTAGTAGCAAAACCTTCTCAGTGTAAATTTTAGTTCCTTTCTATGTTATAACTCTTGGTCGCAATAAAATATTTGACAAATGATTTTTATTAAACACTCCTAGGAAGTTTATTGTTTTCCCCTAGTGAAAGCCCGTCCAGTAGGCAATACCCAAAAACAGTCAAAACAATTGGAGCCCGCCGACCAAGAGTGAAGAAGAACCCAGGCCCACCCGACTAGCGAAGCTGCAACTACCTGAAGGTAGCCTTGTGACACGTGCGGGTGTATTACAAAACTGTTTAAAGAATCTTTTTTTATAACCAAAATTTTTTTTCTTGAATAAATAAATATATATATATATATATATATATATATATATATATATATATATATTTACATCAACCTAACTATAGAGCGTCCATACATTGTCCTTTTACGCACTTTGAAGCGTCCGAGAAGAATAGAGCGTCCGTATACGGACGCCAAAAGGAAACCTTTATAAATCGATTCTGTGCATCAAGGCGAGTCGAAAGATACATATAAAAAAAATTCAGTCTAAGACGCTCTATATGGCGATTTGTGTAAAAATGTATATTTTTGTGCATATTTTTAGTTCACACCTATTGCCGCAAGGAGGCGGTAAAGAGCTTGACGTATATTTACAAGTATATTTTTCTGTACAAAAAATGCATTACTAAGCGTCCGCGTAATATGGCAACACAGCATTTAAAATATCGATCGCAAGTTAAAATTAGAATTACTTTTTCTATTTATAGGCACGTCGGCATATATTATCTAACGGACGCCAAATTGTATATTTACAGATAAAAAAGCTTTGGCCGTTGGGATAATCATTACAATAATTTATTTATATAATAATTACTAAAGAATTGAAAACTCCCGGTTACAATAATAATATAAGATTTTGAATATTTAAAGTGGCGTTGTAAAAAATTTAATAATTAAAACACAGGTGGTTTTGGATTTTAAAGATTTATTTGAAAATGAAAATGAATTGTTTGTTGTTTGCCCGGTGCTGTGTTGGGCCGGGTTTTTAGTAATCTCCCAGAAAAAGTTTCCCGTTGAGAAGTTATCCTCGGTTTAATATAGCATGGCTTGGATTGTCTGGTTGAGCTTCCCGTTGGTCGGAAACTTCCAGATGTGGGTGCAACCAGGAGTTCCGTGGTCGAGCGGCGTTGAGACGGCATAATGTCTGTGTAAGTGGCCGTTCAGAAACACAGCAGCGGGGGCTGAGTTTGCAATATAATTAGTTTCTTACCTTGATAGATGATTAGTTCCTATGTAAAACCGGCGGGCGGAAGCCTGTGCTGCTCGATCTAGTTACAGACTAACCAATTTTTATGCCTAAAAGCCTAGCGAGTTAAAGACTGTAAATCCCTGCTAGTTGCAAGATAAATTTGACGGGCAAAATTTGCTTGGCTTGGTAGCTAGTTAATGCCGGGCGAGCAAAGTCATGTGTTGGATAACTATGGATTTAAATAAAATTCAATGCGTCGCGCTTAAAATTCCAAAAAATGACCCGTCTGACTTGGATAGACGAAGATTGGTAACGGTTGCAGCTAGATAGTTTGTTTGTTGAAAAGTTAATAAACTCAGCTATTTTCAATTTTTGTTTAAATTAACTGCCCAAATTTGGTTTAAATTTTTTGACCCAAAAAAATCATCATTTGCACTTCGAACCATAAATTTTAAACCAAAAATGAAAAAAAAATCTTAAACAGGATGGTTTTCATAAAATGAAAAAACTTCAACAAAATTTTTATCTAATTGGAGTCGGATTTTTAGTCATGTTTTCCCGATTCAATTTGCCCAGCCAAGCCCAGACTCCGTTGCAAGGCCCGAGTTAACTAAAATATTTCTGACACTAAAAATCAGAAGTGATCCGACCAAGCAGTAACGGTTAAAGCACCTCTGTGCAATTCAAATGCGTCGCGCTCAAAACGACCCCAAAAGGCGACCCGTCCGACTTGGATCAAAGTAGCTAAGTAACGGTTGCAACTAGAAAGTTTGTTCTAATCGGAACCGTCGGATTTTTGGCCATGTCTTCTTGCCTCAATGCTCAGTCAAGTCCAATCGGGACTGGACGAGGCTCTAATATTTTAACGCCTTGTGCGTATAGACATAATTTTCTTGTCTTAAGTTGCAGAGCAAACCCGAGAACACCATTGAATTTGGAAGACAAGTTAGCAAAAATATTTCTGATACTAAAAATTGGAAGTGTTCCGACTGCTGTGTCAAAGCGCTTCAGTGCAATTCAAATGCGTCCCGCTCAAAGTAACCCCAAAATCGTGATTTTCCCGACTTGGATCAACGTAGTTCGGTAAGGGTTTTAGCTAAGTTCTTATTTTTTTGTCGAATAGCTAATGAACGCAGCATCTTTATGATTTTTTTTTAAATAAGTTGCCCAAATTTTGTTTTAAATGTTGCTCCAAATTTATTCCAAAAAAGTTTCTTTTTGCACTTTTTACCAAAAATCTGGGCCCAATTAAAATACTAAAAAAAAATGTTTTGATTGGAGCCGTCGGATTTTTAGTCGCGGAGCAAATCAGAGTGTTTTAAATAAAAAAAAAAAATTATTAAAAATAACGCTGGAACTCATCATTTCAGGGTAGCTTCGGTAGATTACAAAATGCAAAATAATAAAATTGTATTTGCTCTTTCTTGGAAACAGTACCGCCCAAAAGTTTAGAAATTATAAAATTTATCAAAAAATTGGTCCCAAATCGAAATAATTGAAAAATTAAAATGACGTCACTAAATCTCTTCTCTAATGATTAGAGTAGCATGCAAAGATAATAAAAATACTGAATACGAATATTGTATTTGCTCTTTCTTGAAGCACAGTGGTGCCCAAAAGTTTATAAAATTTAAATTTCACAAAATGTCTGACTTGAGTTAGCATAAATAAAAAATTCAACAACAATACGATTATTGTTCTTAGTAGGCTAATACGATACAAATTAAAAAATTATATTTGTTTTTATGAGGATTTAGTTGTTTTATTTTAGTTTTACTTGATTCCTTAAGCAGTCAGTTGTACTTTCTGATCTGAAGGATTTGGCTGATGTGAATAGTTTTAAATATTAACAATTTGATTTTTTAAAATTAACTATTTATAATCAAAAAATTACTTTAGTGAGTATATTGTCAAAGTGTTGACTTATTTGTGATAAAGAATTTGTGAAAATGGTTTCTCATACTACTACTATTAATAATAGTCAGTTTTAATTGTATGTATTGTGGATTTTTTTTACAAACAGAATAGGATTTTTTTCCACGTTAATAAAAACACAGCTGAATTAATAAGACATTCAAATCCAAAATTTAATACTCAAGATTTACATTTTCCAAAAATTATATGTACCACTTGTTGTTTAGCGCTAAAAGATAGAAAAAATGATAATCCTAAAAGAAACATTTCTACAATACCAAATATTGAAAAAAATGTTTTTCTTAAAGGAACTCGAAATAAAATTGATTGTAATTGCTAAATAAGTATAACTGCAAAAAAGAACTTTAGATCTGCAGTAATGAAAGATAGAGAACATATAAAAGTATATAAACAAATTAAGTTTGGTAGGATAGCATCAGTAAATTATGAAAAATCAGTTCAGAAAATGAAAAAAAAATCCTAAACCCAACACTGCAACAATTGTCTGTACAAAATGTTTCTCAACCATAGAAAAAAAACAATTTCATTAATGTTCTTAAAAAAAAAGCAACCAGTAACATAACAAACAATATGGTTGCGGAACTGTCTGATCAGTAAAGAATTGCATCATACAACAGCTCTAAAAAAAGAATGAAGAGAATTGTTATCAATCCCAAACAAATTAAAAAGATTCAGATCAGTTTGGAGAAATTATTGAATTATAAATCTATTATGAATGTGTCTGCGTTATATATATATATATACAAAAATCGTACTAACTTTTTTCGGTCACCAACTGGTCAACGCAAATGTATTCTTGCCCATTTCTCTGAAGATATGAAGAATAGGAAATTAGAATATGATTCCATTATAAAAATTGATTTCCTAATTTTGATGTTGTAATGGAAGTTCAACCAAAACAATTAAAAGACCAATAGTGTGGGGTAACGTTTCTGAAATATTTGATATGGTAATTAATAAAAGTGAAGAAAATGGTAATGTTGACATTAAAATTATGGCAGACGGCAGACTAGAATATAACACAAATGAAAGATTGTTGAGATCTACGTATAAGAACAGTGCGGACTTGAAAAATTTGGTAAAGCTACAAATGAAAAAAAGATTATTTTGTTATTATTGTTCTCGATGTGAAGGAAAGTTATAGGAATCTAAATTCTTGTAGGTTTGAATGATTTCTCATTCAAGTTCATCGGCGATTTAAAAATAAATTTCATTGTAAACGGTCAACAAATTGCTTCTGCAAAGTACCCTAGCCTATACTGCTATGTATATTTGCAAGAAAATGTAAGCAACTGTTCTGTACATTATAATGAATTAATAGGTGGTATTGAAAATGACGACGAGGAAGAAAACAATAACATTAATAAGTTTTTATTGCAGTTTAATTAAATTTAATTTTACATTTCTTAAATTAATTGTTAAAAATTGCAAATTTGAAAATAGAACACAAATGCTTTAGGCTGAAGCCGTTCGGAAATTTAAGAAATTTTTTCAAAATATTTCAATCTAATGGAAATAATAAGAAATTTGTTATGTTAAGCAAATCAGTAGTGAATCTTCTACTCTTCAATGAATACGATGATGTAACTGTTATTCAAAATTTCATAGTTTGGAACAAATTAATAAAAAATTTATTTTGTAAACAAGCTCATCTTTGGCCAAAACAGTTAAAAATAATATCAAAAAATTGCTATGGCAATGTTCTTGCGGGGAATGCTTGCCGAACAATGTTGAAAAACTCTAATATTTTTGTTAGTGACAATATACTAGGAAATATCAGCTCATTGATAATTATTCCATACGTAGTATGTTTTAAATCAATGGATAAAAATGTAAATCTATGTTTCTCTACATCAAAACCAGATGAAAAAATGTTAAATTTAGAAATAGAAAGACTTTATCGAAACAAAATTTCATATTATTTTATACCATTTACCTCATGCGTTATATTACTTGAGTTTAGGTTTGGGTCGATGGTCGGAACATGCTGGTGAAACTATTCATAACAAATTTAAAACTGTATAGTCTCGTTATAATATCAATATAATTAATGATCCACGTTATGCGGAAAGATTAAAAAACGCAATTGTCGACTTTATTACATACCACATTTAATTTTGCAAACTTAATAACATTTTATTGTAAAGGGTTTTCCAATAACAAGTTTCATTTGAATAGCAGGCTATTTGGGCAGCTGTCAATTTTGAAGCTATTATCTTTTGACATTTGACAAGTAAAAACTACGCCGTTATTAAAAATGAAACAATACACGTTTCAATAACGCATTGAAATTATTAAAATTTACTACAAAAATGGTGAAAATTTTTCAGTCACAGTTCGCAAAACTAAAACACTTTTTGGTCGTCGTAAAGCACCTTCTCGGCCGGCAATAGTAAACCTAGTGGAAAAATTTAAGCTGTTGGAACAAGTTTGTGATGTAAAGAATCAAAAGCGTGTGCATCGCTTAAGAACACATGAGAATATTGCTGATGTAGCCCGTAGTGTTGAAGAAAACCCAGGTTTGTCGATTCCTTGTTGATCTTTGGAATTAGACATTTTACAAACGACATTGAATTGTATTTTGCACTTTTGACTTAACTTTTAAGGCTTTTAAAATTCAGTTACCAGAAGAACTCAAGTTGGTCGATCACCATAAACGTCGTTTCTTTGCTGATTGGGTCCTTCAAATGCATCAAAATAATCTAAAATTTTATCAAAAAATTATCTTCAGTAATGAGGCCCATTTTTACCTCGGAGGCTACGTTAATAAGCAGAATTGTCGCATTTGTAGCTCAGAAAATCCATGAATGGTTGTTGAAAAGTCGTTGCATCCTCTACGTGTCACTGTTTGATGCGGTTTTTAGGCTGGCGGTGTGATTGGACCCTACTTTTTTTAAATATGAGGCTGGTGCAACTGTTACGGTGAATGGATGGCGCTACCAAGCTATGATTAATGATTTTTGATGGCCGGAATTGAAAGATATTGATGTGGACAACGTTTATTTTCAGCAAGACGGCGCTACGTGCCACACAAGCAACAAAACAATCGCAATTTTGCAAGAAAAGTTTCCTGACCGTGTTTTTCTCAAAGAAGTGATCACAATTGACCACCGAGATCTTGTGATTCAACATCTTTAGACTTTTTTCTTTGTGGTCACATGAAAAACAAGGTTTATGCCAATGCTCCACAATTGATTCAAGACCTTAAAGATGGAATGTGTGAAGTTATCGAGGACATACAGCTTCAAATGTGCGAATTGGTCATAAAAAATTTCATAAAAAAAATGTGGTACTGCAGCCGTAGCCGTGGCGGCTATTTGACTGATATTGTTTTTAAATGTTAATGGCATACCATTCCCTTTACAATGAAATAAACATTTATTGATTTTTCTTAAAAGAAATAGAAAAAGCAGATACAATTTCAATATTTTGCATTTTGTAGTTTACGAAAACTACCCTGATCAGAAACAATAAGTTCTAACGTCGTAATTTGTATCAAACTTTTTTTTCAATTCAGGACACCTGTTAGAGAGCATCGTTGGATTTGCAAAGCCTAAGTTATTCAAAATGTTTCCGACACTAAAAATGCAGTAAATTTTATATTATTTTTTACTTAAATCTAAAAACCAAAAGAGTTACTCAATCAGTACTAAGTGGGTATATTATTGTTTATTTTTTGTTGGACGCCGTATAGTTAATTTACTACAGATATTCTATAAATAGACTGGTCAAACTGGTTTGGACGTTTTATAGTATGCACAATCCGTGTCAAATATGTATATCTACAATAGAAAACATGTTGCAACACTGCCGGACGCTTTAAGGTAGCAAACAGGACGCTCTATAACACATATTCATGTTTTTTTGTGTATATGTAAGACGCTCAAAAACAGAAAAATGTACGGACGCTAAAAGTAGTTTTATGTACAATAGAAAAATGTTTTAGTTTGTATTTAATAAGAAAACCGCGTTAATCTTTTTGAGCTCGAGTATATTCACCTGCGAGCACTAGAAGTACGATTTACGCTTTATAGATACCGAGATGTAAATATATATATATATATATATATATATATATATATAGGCACAAACTCTGTATTAGGAGCGTTTGCTCTCGAGAGGATTGGGAGCGTTTAATTTACTTTATAAACTAACCGTGCCATAGTGTTTCAGTACTATCTTTATACGTGAAAACAACAACAATTTATTATTAAATTAGAAGATTAATAAATAGTTTGCAAAATAAATTTGAAAAATGATCAAGCAATTCGTTATTTTGCCGAAAGGTTAAATTAGAAACCTATTTTATTTAGTTTTTATTTTAATACATTTGGTTCTTGTCTAAGTTATTTACAGTTATGGCTAAACGCCCCCAAAACTACAAATTGGCCATGTTTAGGGGCGTCTAACCGCATGCTTATCCTATTAAGTTTAAATGTTTATCGCTAGGGCTATACTACAGTTCACGCCTTTGCAGTTAATGTGCAAACGCCTCTAGAGCGTGTTATGTGCAAATAAACGCTTCTAAAACGTGTATTGTGCAAATAAACGCCTTTAAAACGTATATTGTGCATATTAACGTTTTTAGAACGCAAGCTTTCACGATCTCATTTTTCATACACATTTAGTTCGATAATTAAACATTAACAATAGATATAGTATAATTGACTTAACATTAAATAATCTAACTATAGATAAACTAATAAAAAATATGGAATATTATTTATTTTAAATTAGAATACATTAACTAGTTAAAATTATGGCCCGTGTTAAGCCTGCGTTTGAATCAATTACTTATCATTGCAAAAAAGTGCAATTTAGTTTTAGGCATTGAAATAAGTAGTTCTAAAAATAGACCTATTCTTAGAATTGAATGAGTTTTATGGTTAAAAAAAATAGAAAGTTTGTTGACATTGCCACTGCAATGCAAAGGTAACCAAACATTTTGTTTCAACAAATTATGTATAATGGTTACATAAACGTGAAAAAAATGTTTTAAAATTAGCAATATTATTTTTTTAATAATTTTATTAAATAAATTATTGATTATAAATATTATAATAAATATAATCGGTATTAATTGAAGATTATTATTATGGAATTTATTTTTCAAGTGGGATGTTAAAAATAAAAATTAAACAACCATAAACGGCAGCCAAGACAATTTTTTTTGTTTAATAGTATTTTTTTAATTTACAGTTATTTTTTGTTAAAGCTGCCAATTATGATTAAATTAATTAATTAATTTTTAACATCTAGCTTGAAAAGTGCACACCATAATAATATCTTTAAAATCTAATCTATTTATTTATAAGAATGTTGTTTTTCAATAGATTTTAATAATTTGATTTTCTTATTGTGTGTGGCATTCATAAATAATAAAATTTTGTAAACTTCAATGTCATAATTGTGCCGCCTCTAACAGGAATTATGTTATTTTAACTTAATTATTGTAATGAACATACTTAAATACTTTTGTTTAACAAACTTTATTAAAAGTATAGAATTTTGTGTATTAATGTTATAATTGTGTCGAATTAAGAAATTGTGCCGCGTTTCAACAGAAATTTTGTTGTTTTGACGTTTTAATTGTAATTGTATACTTAAGTACCCCGTATACCAAAATTTATTAAGATTATAGAATGTTGTGCGTTAATGTTATAATTATGCAGCCTCTAACACGAATTTTATTATTTTACCGTAATCATTGTAATTGGAATACTTAAAGACCGCTGTTTACCAAAATTTATTAAGATCATAAAATGTTGTGCATTAATGTTATAATTGTGCCGCGTTCAACGGGAATTTTGTTATTGAAATTTTATCATTATAATTGAGATACTTAAGTATTCTTGTCTACTAAAAATCATCATGATCATAAAATGTTATGCATAAATGTTATGATTGTGCCGCTTCTAACAAAAATTTTTGTATTTTAACTTAATCATTGTAATTAGCATACCTCTGTCTACCAAAATTCATTAAAATCATAGAATGTTTTGAATTAATATTATAATTGTGTCGCCTCCAACAAAAATTTTATTATATTAACTTAACTATTGTATATAACATACTTAAAAACTTTTGTCTACCAAAATTTATTAGGATCATAGAGTTTTGTGCATTAATGTTATAATTGTGCCACTCAACAAGAATTTTGTTATTTTGACTTTTTTATTGAAATTGACATACTTAAGTACCCAGTCTATTTAAATTCATCAAGATCATAGAATGTTGTGCACTAGTATTATAATTGTGCCACCTACCAACAGGAATTTTGTTATTTTTACAATATTGTTGTAATATGCTTACTTAAATGTTCTTATCTACCAAAATTCATTAAGATCATAGAACATTGTGCATAAATGTTATAAATGAGCCGCTTCCAACAAGAATTTTGTTACTTTGACTTTATCATTTGATACGCGCCCTTTAGCCCTTTGATGTTTTAAAGAGCTAGCCTGGCTCAGCTCGTGGAGATGGGCCGAAGTCCACAAACAAAAATACCCGAAACACAGTTTAAAATAACAGATCAACAAACACTCACCAGATGTCAGGCGCCAATTGCTTTTGTTTATTTGTCGGCGGTGTGCGTCAACGTCTTGGCAGGAATCCACAGTAAAAAAAAGCAATAAAAAAAAAAATGAATATCTAAAAGAAGTTGGGGAAAGGGATTCACTCGAAAACAAATTAATTATTAAATTATAAATAAAAAAAATATATGTATATTCAATTCCAACCCAAATGTAAAATAAATAACTATATATGTATGTGTATACATACATAAACAAAACCAAACATAAGAAAAAAAAAAAACAATGTACATATATATAATCTATTGCTACCACTCGGTAGTCAAACAAACACAAATACCTTAACTTTAACTTAAGCCAGCTTTAAATGGGCACCCATTAAATAATTAAAAAAAAAAAAGATATATATCGGAATTCAACACCGATCACAATTCTCATTCAATACTATCTTCACACAGTTAACAATCCTAATTAATTCTAAATATAATATTGGCAACTTTACACAACAGTTTTGAATTATAAATTCAACATCTATGATAACATTATTAATGAGGTGATCAAACACGCAATTTAAACTATCACAAGAAAAGAAACAGGGGTGGAAGCTTCCCACGTGGCGCTGCTGCCTCCAGCGATTTAATGACGATTTATAGTTTTTGTCCATATAAATCTTATATATGCATACACACACGTACCAGACTAATATTGGTTAGAATCGTTATATTAAAAAAAAAAGATTCCAGTCTAATTTAATAATAATACATCTGTAATTAAAATTCGAGGGTGACAAAAAGGGGATTAAATAAAGAAAATTAAAGCAAACTTACGTGGTAATAATTACATATCCTTTTAAATAAAACTCGCTGGGTTTTTAAGTCCGTATAATACGAATTAACACTAAGTTTTAAACCCAACGGCCGTTCCGCTTTGCGAAGTTATACAGGCGAAGTCTCGATATAAAAGGACCTGTTGATCTTGTGTTCGCTCTGGGGAAAACTCATGAAATTGCCCCGCGCATGATCCACTCAGTAAGTTTACTTTAATTAGGGAAAAAACAACTGTTGACCAGGAATTAAAAATACAGACGTAACAAAAGAAAAAGATACAAAGATTAACAATTAATAAAGGTTTTCATTAAGTAGTATTAATAAGTTTAGTTAAGTCTTGAAAATAAAGTATAAAAAGTACAGTTGGCAACGCCGCCTGTTGAGTTACAGAAAAGTGAGAATAGATAGAAGTGAAGTGTGCGGTCAATTAAGTAAAATTAATTGAATTAATTACTGGGAGTACTGAAGGTACAATGATTAAATATTGAAATGGTAAGTCATAATTAATTAATGCAATAGAAAGCCGCGTTAAACATTGAACAAAATTAATCATCTTTGTATCTTAGTTTTAGGTTATGGAAACAACAACAACAATTAAGGAAAAGGATTTTAAAACTGTAATAAGGAATAAGATGAGGAACTGGAATTGGAATTGGAATCGGAATTGAAATCGGAATTATATAAATCGAAATGAGATGGAATAATACTAATAATTCTGTGTATGTGAATATACTCTGTCGACAAGGAAAACTGGTAAGTCAACTTGATTATCGGCAATCAGAACTGTACCTGTTAAATCTGAAATGCTACAATAAACAAAAACAATCCACGCCGACATTGTCAACGATTGGTAGTATGTAGTTTGTTAATTATTAATCTGTGTTTCAGCATCGGACAATTAAATCTGTTACATATGAATCGGCCACCCAAACAGCCTAACGTGCATGATATTGCCTATGATGATTTAAGCTAAGTATATATTTGAATCTTGATGGTATTAATTTAATATTTGTATTTCTAGGGTATCGCAGGAATTGAACCGTAACAACTCCACCTTCGCTTCCCCAAAAAAAAAATGAATGAAATGAATTTTTTTTTTTTTGTTGTGCCACCCCTTATTGAAAGTAATCCCCCATAAGATGTTTAAAACTATACATACAAAAATTAGCAGAAGGGAAGAAAGAACTTGAAACAAATATCACATGACATAATGTAAAATAAACTGACAATAAAACAATGAAATATTTTAATAGTCTTAATTAATATTAATCATAAGAGTCGTGTACAGGTTTTAGATCCTGGACATGGTAGTTGCCTTTTGAATGCCCTTTGTCAGTTATTAATTCATATACGTTTGAGCCTAATTTATTATTTATAAGGTAAGGTCCAGAATATTTTTCACCTAATTTGGCATTAAAGTTCTTAGATGCATCAGACAACTTGAACTCCCTCTTCCACACACTATCCCCGATATTAAAGTTTACAGGTCTCCGTCTTAAATTGTATCTAGTCTGTGCCTTAGCCTGCGCTCCTTGCAATTTATCCTGCACTGCGACACGTAGGTCTTTCAAAATTTCTCCTTTACTACTTATTTCCACTTTGTCATCACTCGCGTCGAAACCCTGCTTGATCCTTCTCTCCTCGTACAAGTCGCCACTCAAAAATAGCTCACATCCGAAGTTTACATAATAAGGAGTTTCCCCAGTAACTTCATGTCGCGCTGTTCGCAAAGCACATCCGAGCTGGGGCAGGTAAACATCCCATTTCTTTTGATCGTCTTTGATATAGCTGGCGATCATGGTTTTGACCACTCTGTTTACCCGCTCACACGGATTGCTTTGCGGATGGTAAACGGCGTTATAAATAACTTTCACATGATAGTCGCTCATTAAACGGGAAAACTCCTTACTACGAAACTGCACCCCATTATCCGTGAGGAGCAATTCCGGCACCCCAAACATTAAAAAAACATTCTCTTCTACTACCTTACACACGTTTTGAGTGGTGGCCTTCCGAAGAGGAAACAACAGCGAGAATTTGCTTAAATAATCCGCAATGACCAGCACAAACGTGTTCCCTTTAGTGCTACGGGGAAATGGGCCGATCAAGTCCATGCTGATCATTTGCCAGCAGCGTGACACCTTCGGCCGGGAGCCCATTAACCCTGCAGGTTTGCATTGCTGTGGCTTGTGGGTGGCACAGACCTGACACGCATTTATGTGTCTGATGACATCAGCCTTCATTTTAGGCCAAAAATATCGAGCAGAGATCCGATTGAAGGACTTGTAAATACCAAGGTGCCCCGCAGTGGGGTCATCATGGCACTTAGTAATTACCTCTTTCCGTTTCTCTTTCGGCACTACCTTTCTCCATCTGCAAGCATCTAAACCCCCCTGCCCTAATGAATTCCCTACAAAGTGATACAAATCCCCATCTACCACCCTCCAATTAACAAGATTCAGCGGCGTGTCTTTAACTCTTTGTAGCATGGACAAAAACCACTTGTCCTTGATCGGCGCTGCCGCAATTGTATTGACCGAGTGTGACGGTCTTTGAACGGAATTTTGAGGAATGGCCCGGGAAAGGCAATCAGGGACTACGTGGTCCTTTCCCTTCCTGTGGACGATGGTAAAATTGAACTGCTGCATTTTTAAGGCCCATCGGCCTAGCCTACCCTGAGGGTCTTTCAGGTGGTCCAGCCATAACAGACTATAATGGTCCGTTATGACTGTAAACCTGCCTCCCTCCAGGTAGCAACGCAGCTTGTCAATACTCCACAGGACCGCCAAACATTCCTTTTCAGTGGGATAATATTTCCGTTCAGCACTAGTGAGAGACCTCGAGAGATACGAAATTACTCTCTCCTCACCTTCGATTTCTTGTGTTAGCACTGCTCCCAACCCCACATCGCTTGCATCACACTGCACTGTAAAGGGCTTTGCAAAGTCAGGACAGGCTAACACCGGAGGGCTCACTAGTGCTTCTTTCAGCACACTGACCGCTCTTTCACACTCTTCGCTCCACACAAACTTTCGACCTTTCCTGGTTAAGTTAGTTAATGGTTCTGATGCCTCCGAATACCTAGGAATAAACCGTCGGTACCAAGACACCATCCCCATAAACCTCCTAACCTCTCGGATCGTTTTTGGAGCCGGCATCTCTACAATTGCCCGTACTTTGCCGGGATCGACATTTAAACCCCCCCTGTTTACTAAATACCCTAAATATATAAGCTCTTCCCGACAAAATATACATTTCTCCTTGTTAAGAGACAACCCCGCTGACAACAATCTTGTAAACACTTCTGACAAAATGTTAATATGAGTGGCAAAATCAGGAGTGACGATGATGATGTCGTCCAAATATTTAAAAAGATAAGGCTCTAACTCTGGCCCGAAAATTCGATCTACTAAGGCTTGAAACGTGCCCGGAGCACCACTTAGTCCGAATGGCATTCTTCGAAACTGAAACAGACCCCGACCAGGAATAGTAAATGCTGTTAAAGCTTTACTATCCTCGGCCATCGGAATCTGCCAGTACGCCGATTTAATATCTAAGCTGCTCAGATATCGTGCGCTACCCAACTTAGTTAAAATAGAGTTGATGTAAGGCAGGGGATACGCGCAGGGCTGAGACACCGCGTTTAATTTCCGGAAGTCCACGCAGAACCGATGAGTACCGTCTTTCTTGGGGATCATTAGAATGGGAGAGCTCCACCCACTGGAACTCCTCTCAATGACCCCCAAGTCCAACATATTAGTGACCTCCTCATCGATTTTTTGTTGCATATACGGACTTACCGGGTAGTATCTGGTCTTGATTGGCGGACTGTCCGTCACGATACTATGCTCAACCTTGCTAGTACACCCTAACCTTACCTCCTTGGTACTCTCGAAAAACTCTTTCACAATTCTTTGCAGCTCAGCCATCTCTTGCAAACTCAAATCGCTGCATCCCATTACCGAATTTATTGCCAGTTTTCCTTTTCTGACCACCTCATCATCGTCTCTCCCAAAATGCCACTCCCCCGAACGCAAATTGGGAATAATATCCATACCCACCCAAAAACTGATACCCAGGACTAAACTGTGCTGTAATTCTGGGACTACAAATACATTAAAAATTTTTGTCCTACCCTGAACCTCGAGAGGCAATTGAATACGGCCTGCACACTTAACTCGACTGCCGTCCGCAATTGAAACGGAAGTATCGCATTTCTCTATTCGCAAAGATAAACATCCCAACCGTTTTAACCCTTTCGCGCCTAAAAACACCCCTGTAGCCCCAGAATCTAACAACCCTAACAATGACACCCCATAGACATTTACTGACAAATACGGACATTCACCTTCCCCAGATTGTGCGAGGATAAAATTCAAATACATGTGGTCAAGACGACCACCACCTGCACTTGAATCTTTACTAGGAATCGCTACCCTCTTTTCTAGCGACCCCGTCGAGCGTTTCCCGGACATTGACCACGCATGTGTCCAACTTGACCGCAACCGAAACATTTTACGATTTGCGCCATGCAATTTCTGGCAATGTGCCCAGATTTGTTGGATCGATGACACACAATCTGCCCGCCCGTTTGATTATTATTTCCCCCCCTGGGAAAATGGGATTGGTTCCTCTCTCGAGCATTGGATTCAGACGAACGTTGATAGTTTCCACTATCAACCACTTGCCGACTTGATCCTGGACTATTCCAGCGATCCTCCGTCGGTTCTCTCTGGGCTACCTCGCATACTCTCATGCCTTTAACCCCACTACTAACATACGCCAAATCCGTTTCGACTCCCATTTTCCCTTTGCTAGGTGGACAATATTCGTCAATTGCCCACCTAGACTCTTCTATTCGTCTCCCCAACTCAATTAATCGCTCCTCGCTGACCACGTCTTCCGCCACTAGGAAACTCCTGTAGGAGGGGTGCAAATTCTTTTTAATTATAGTAAGACGCATTTCTTCACTAATCTGATAAGTAAGCCGATGGAATAAATTACGCATACAGGCCACATAAATACCCATACTTTCATCTTCCCCTTGCGTACGCGATTTTATTTACAAAGATCCGCCCAAGTGTGCAACGTGGTTTTATTTGCGCGATACCATAAGATAGCGTTGTCACGAAGAATTTCAACCGCGCTAAGAAACAGGATTTGTCTACTTACACACCTCGCGTCGGCCAGCTCTTCAATTCGCTCTATGAAGCTATTAACGCTTTCTCCGGCTGCGCCACTAAATGTGGTATCCCATTTCCGTACGCCCGCCTTATCTAATTGTTTCATTAGAGTAGTATTCAGCATGGAAGACCCGGCTTCGTTACTAACATTAATGCCCTCCGCTGACTGCAATCTTATCGGAGTCGATTCCGCCACGTTAATGGTAGGAATCGTCTCCGACAGAAGTACAGCCAGTGGTGCCGCCGCAAGATCTTTTTTTCGATCCTGGTATTGTTGGACCAGATCTTGGAATTCCCCATACTGAATAATGGTTTTAGTATAAAGAATACTCCGAGCAGTTTCCGCCTCTGAGGATGCGGATTCCTCACACCGTTCCAACCGTGCTATTATATGGGCAAATCTAGTTTCAAATTTGCGGATTGTAGAGAGTTCTAACTTTCCCTTTACGCTAGCTTCTAAATCCACCAACTTAGTCTCGCAAATCTCGCACTCTGATTCTATAGTACCCTCCCACGCGTTTGTAAAGGTTTTTCCATCCTTCTCTAATTTTAATAGACCTCGTAAGGCAGCTACCATGTCCTTTACTTTATCCAAATTTACCACTCCCCGCACCGCTAACTCGTACAAGAGTTCCTCCTTTACTAATCTGTCAGGTTCTAACTTTGACATGATTAATACAATTATTCCACCCCTGTTTACAAATATACAAAAATTACAAGTCCAAAAAAAAATTTCTGCCGATACACCAACAAAAATACCATATATTAATAATAACACGATTACACTGAACTGTTTGGCAGGGGCCCCACGTTGGGCGCCAAATTGATACGCGCCCTTTAGCCCTTTGATGTTTTAAAGAGCTAGCCTGGCTCAGCTCGTGGAGATGGGCCGAAGTCCACAAACAAAAATACCCGAAAACACAGTTTAAAATAACAGATCAACAAACACTCACCAGATGTCAGGCGCCAATTGCTTTTGTTTATTTGTCGGCGGTGTGCGTCAACGTCTTGGCAGGAATCCACAGTAAAAAAAAGCAATAAAAAAAAAAATGAATATCTAAAAGAAGTTGGGGAAAGGGATTCACTCGAAAACAAATTAATTATTAAATTATAAATAAAAAAATATATGTATATTCAATTCCAACCCAAATGTAAAATAAATAACTATATATGTATGTGTATACATACATAAACAAAACCAAACATAAGAAAAAAAAAAAACAATGTACATATATATAATCTATTGCTACCACTCGGTAGTCAAACAAACACAAATACCTTAACTTTAACTTAAGCCAGCTTTAAATGGGCACCCATTAAATAATTAAAAAAAAAAAAGATATATATCGGAATTCAACACCGATCACAATTCTCATTCAATACTATCTTCACACAGTTAACAATCCTAATTAATTCTAAATATAATATTGGCAACTTTACACAACAGTTTTGAATTATAAATTCAACATCTATGATAACATTATTAATGAGGTGATCAAACACGCAATTTAAACTATCACAAGAAAAGAAACAGGGGTGGAAGCTTCCCACGTGGCGCTGCTGCCTCCAGCGATTTAATGACGATTTATAGTTTTTGTCCATATAAATCTTATATATGCATACACACACGTACCAGACTAATATTGGTTAGAATCGTTATATTAAAAAAAAAAGATTCCAGTCTAATTTAATAATAATACATCTGTAATTAAAATTCGAGGGTGACAAAAAGGGGATTAAATAAAGAAAATTAAAGCAAACTTACGTGGTAATAATTACATATCCTTTTAAATAAAACTCGCTGGGTTTTTAAGTCCGTATAATACGAATTAACACTAAGTTTTAAACCCAACGGCCGTTCCGCTTTGCGAAGTTATACAGGCGAAGTCTCGATATAAAAGGACCTGTTGATCTTGTGTTCGCTCTGGGGAAAACTCATGAAATTGCCCCGCGCATGATCCACTCAGTAAGTTTACTTTAATTAGGGAAAAAACAACTGTTGACCAGGAATTAAAAATACAGACGTAACAAAAGAAAAAGATACAAAGATTAACAATTAATAAAGGTTTTCATTAAGTAGTATTAATAAGTTTAGTTAAGTCTTGAAAATAAAGTATAAAAAGTACAGTTGGCAACGCCGCCTGTTGAGTTACAGAAAAGTGAGAATAGATAGAAGTGAAGTGTGCGGTCAATTAAGTAAAATTAATTGAATTAATTACTGGGAGTACTGAAGGTACAATGATTAAATATTGAAATGGTAAGTCATAATTAATTAATGCAATAGAAAGCCGCGTTAAACATTGAACAAAATTAATCATCTTTGTATCTTAGTTTTAGGTTATGGAAACAACAACAACAATTAAGGAAAAGGATTTTAAAACTGTAATAAGGAATAAGATGAGGAACTGGAATTGGAATTGGAATCGGAATTGAAATCGGAATTATATAAATCGAAATGAGATGGAATAATACTAATAATTCTGTGTATGTGAATATACTCTGTCGACAAGGAAAACTGGTAAGTCAACTTGATTATCGGCAATCAGAACTGTACCTGTTAAATCTGAAATGCTACAATAAACAAAAACAATCCACGCCGACATTGTCAACGATTGGTAGTATGTAGTTTGTTAATTATTAATCTGTGTTTCAGCATCGGACAATTAAATCTGTTACATATGAATCGGCCACCCAAACAGCCTAACGTGCATGATATTGCCTATGATGATTTAAGCTAAGTATATATTTGAATCTTGATGGTATTAATTTAATATTTGTATTTCTAGGGTATCGCAGGAATTGAACCGTAACACATTGTAATTGGCATACTTCAGTACTTCTATCTACCAAAATTCATCAAGATTATAAAATGTTGTCTATAAACGTTATAAATGCGCCGCCTCCAATAAAAATTTTGTTATATTGAATTTATTTTTGTAATTGTCATACTTAAGTACTTCTATCTACCAAAATTCATAAAAATCATAAAATGTTGGGCATAAATGTTATAAATGCGCCGCCTTCAACAAAAATTTTGTTGTTTTGACTTTATCATTGAAATTGTCATGTTTAAGTAATTCTATCTATCAAAATTTATCAAGATCATAAAATGTTGTGCATAAATGTTATCATTGAAATTATCATACAAAAGTACTTCTATCTACTAAAATTCATCAAGATCATAAAATGTTGTGCATAATTGCGCCGCTTCCAACGAGAATTTTGTTGTTTTGACTTTATCATTGTAATTGTCATGTTTAAGTAATTCTATCTATCAAAATTCATCAAGACCATAAAATGTTGTGCATAAATGTTATAATTGCGCCGCCTCCAATGAGAATTTTGTTATTTTAACTTTATCATTGTAATTATCATACTTAACTACTTCTATCTACTAAAATTCATCAAGATCATAAAATGTTGTGCATAAATGTTATAATTGCGCCGCCTCCAACAAGAATTTTGTTGTTTTGACTTTATCATTGTAATTGTCTTGTTTAAGTAATTCTATCTATCAAAATTCATTAAGATTATGAAATGTTGTGCATAAATGTTATAATTGCGCCGGCTCCAATGAGAATTTTGTTATTTTAACCTAATCATTGTATTTATCATACTTAAGTACTTCTATCTACTAAAATTCATCAAGAACATAAAATGTTGAACATAAATGTTATAATTGCGCCGCCTCCAACGAGAATTTTGTTATTTTAACTTTATCATTGTAATTATCATACTTAAGTACTTCTATCTACTAAAATTCATCAAGATCATAAAATGTTGTGCATAAATGTTATAATTGCGCCGCCTCTAACGAGAATTTTGTTGTTTTGACTTTATCATTGTAATTAATTGTCATGTTTAAGTAATTCTATCTATCAAAATTCATCAAGATCATAAAATGTTGTGCATAAATGTTATAATTGGGCCGCCTCCAACAAGAATTTTTGTGTTTTGACTTTATCATTGTAATTGTCATGTTAAAGTAATTCTATCTATCAAAATTCATCAAGATCATAAAATGTTGTGCATAAATGTTATAATTGCGCCGCTTCCAATGAGAATTCTGTTATTTTAACTTTATCATTGTAATTATCATACTTAAGACTTCTATCTACTAAAATTCATCAAGATCATAAAATGTTGAACATAAATGTTATAATTGCGCCGCCTTCAACGAGAATTTTGTTATTTTAACTTTATCATTGTAATTGACATACTTAAGTACTTCTATCTACTAAAATTCATCAAGATCATAGAATGTTGTGCATAAATGTTATAATTGCGCCGCCTCTAACGAGAATTTTGTTATTTTAACTTTATCATTGTAATTGTCATACTTAAGTACTTCTATCTACTAAAATTCATCAAGATCATAAAATGTTGTGCATAAATGTTATAATTGCGCCGCCTTTAATGAGAATTTTGTTATTTTAACTTTATAATTGTAATTATCATACTTAAGTACTTCTATCTACTAAAATTCATCAAGATCATAAAATGTTGTGCATAAATGTTATAATTGCGCCGCCTCCAACAAGAATTTTTGTGTTTTGACTTTATCATTGTAATTGTCATGATAAAGTAATTCTATCTATCAAAATTCATCAAGATCATAAAATGTTGTGCATAAATGTTATAATTGCGCCCCCTCCAACGAGAATTTTGTTATTTTAACTTTATCATTGTAATTGTCATACTTAAGTACTTCTATCTACTAAAATTCATCAAGATCATAAAATGTTGTGCATACATGTTATAATTGCGCCGGTTCCAACGAGAATTTTGTTGTTTTGACTTTATCATTGTAATTGTCATGTTTAAGTAATTCTATCTATCAAAATTCATCAAGATCATAAAATGTTGTGCATAATTGTTATAATTGCGCCGCCTTCAATGAGAATTTTGTTATTTTAACTTTATCATTGTAATTATCATACTTAAGTACTTCTATCTACTAAAACTCATCAAGATCATAAAATGTTGTGCATAAATGTTATAATTGCGCCGCTTTCAACGAGAATTTTGTTATTTTATCTTTATCAGTGTAATTATCATACTTAAGTACTTCTATCTACTAAAATTCATCAAGATCATAAAATGTTGTGCATAAATGTTATAATTGCGCCGCCTCTAACGAGAATTTTGTTATTTTAACTTTATCATTGTAATTGTCATACATAAGTACTTCTATCTACTAAAATTCATCAAGATCATAAATTGTTGTGCATAAATGTTATAATTGCGCCGCTTCCAACGAGAATTTTGTTGTTTTGACTTTATCATTATAATTGTCATGTTTAAGTAATTCTATCTATCAAAATTCATCAAGACCATTAAATGTTGTGCATAAATGTTATAATTGCGCCGCCTCCAATGAGAATTTTGTTATTTTAACTTTATCATTGTAATTATCATACTTTAGTACTTCTATCTACTAAAATTAAGTAATTCTATCTATCAAAATTCATCAAGATCATAAAATGTTGTGCATAAATGTTATAATTGCGCCGCCTCCAACAAGAATTTTGTTATTTTAACTTTATCATTGTAATTATCATACTTAAGTACTTCTATCTACTAAAATTCATCAAGATCATAAAATGTTGTGCATAAATGTTATAATTGCGCCGCCTCTAACGAGAATTTTGTTGTTTTGACTTTATCATTGTAATTGTCATGTTTAAGTAATTCTATCTATCAAAATTTATCAAGATCATAAAATGTTGTGCATAAATGTTATAATTGCGTCGCCTCCAACAAGAATTTTTGTGTTTTGACTTTATCATTGTAATTGTCATGTTAAAGTAATTCTATCTATCAAAATTCATCAAGATCATAAAATGTTGTGCATAAATGTTATAATTGCGCCGCCTCCAATGAGAATTTTGTTAATTTAACTTTATCATTGTAATTATCATACTTAAGTACTTCTATCTACTAAAATTCATCAAGATCATAAAATGTTGAACATAAATGTTATAATTGCGCCGCCTCTAACGAGAATTTTGTTATTTAAACTTTATCATTGTAATTATCATACTTAAGTACTTCTATCTACTAAAATTCATCAAGATCATAAAATGTTGAACATAAATGTTATAGTTGCGCCGCCTCCAACGAGAATTTTGTTATTTTAACTTTATCATTGTAATTATCATACTTAAGTACTTCTATCTACTAAAATTCATCAAGATCATAAATTGTTGTGCATAAATGTTATAATTGCGCCGCCTCCAACGAGAATTTTGTTATTTTAACTTTATCATTGTAATTAGCATACTTCAATGTCCCTGCCTACCAAAATTTATTAAGATCATAAAATATTGTGCATTTATGTTATAATTGTGCTGCCTCTAACAGGAATTTTGTTATTTTAACTCTATCACTAGATTTGTAAAGTACCTCTATTTACAAAAATTGATTAAGATGAGATGTTGTGCATCAATGTTATAATTGTGCAGCCTTCGTTAATATCATATAATGCTGTGTACATTAATGTTTTAACTTTACCGTTTCCATCAAGAATTTTGTTATACTGACTATATCTTTGTAATTAGCATATTTAAATTCCGATGTATACTAAAATTCATTAAAATCATAAAATTCTATAAATATTAATATAATACTTTTGCCGCCTCTAATTTTTTTTAGAAGCGACACCTTTGTTGACATTATCTTTGTAATTGGCGTACTTATCCTTGTCTACTAACTTTTATTATTTTTTAATTTGTTTAGTATTTATTATTCATTATAGCATGTAAACGTTAGCGTTGACCTTAAACTTGGAGTGAGACCTAGAAAAATGATTGACCTTAAACTTCAACTTTTAACAAAATATGAATTCAAGCCTGAAAAATAAATACAATCTGTTGTGTTATCATGTAAACTAGTTATAAGATTTATTTATTTTTATATCCAGTAATATTTTAGTTGATTTATAATACAGGCAGAATATTTTTAACTAATATTTTAAAAGAAAGTTTATTAAAAACTTGTAAAAAAAACATTATGTATGTCAATAACTCTATTCGATTTGATTTTATTACGGTAGATATGTCCGTTACAAAAGCGCAAATGTGTGACTACAGTAATGTACTAACAAATTCTGTCAATCTTGATTTTAATGCCATCTATTAACACTCAATTTGAACTAACCGTTGGACGCTCTTAACACGTAGTTTATATGCACGGATTGGGAGCGTACGCTTCCAATCCTTAGCGCTTTTACGACGTAGAAAGCGTGCGCTTAAACGCTCCTAAACCAGCGTTTTTATCTCTCTCTCTCTCTATATATATATATATATATATATATATATATATATATTAATAATATGTATTAAATTGTTTTAGTTACCTGTTGGTTGTTTTGATGCAATTAATTCATCAACATCACTCCAAATGGAGAAAACCCGGTGTACGGACAGGTCGAGCTGGCGCCGGCACGTTGGAAGGCTGTGTTTCTCAGTCCAAACTTGTGTCATGAGTTTGGTGCACCTTTTCTTGACTGTCTGAGCAGCAACATCGTCATTAAATGGTACTAATTTATATTTTTAAATCTATCCGTTAAACCCTTGTGTAGTGAGTTTATGACATCAATTACCGTTTCATTATATGTTTCTCTTAACATTTATAAACAAATTTATGCAAGGCTTCTTCGTAGTATCAATACTTGGCTAGCCGAGTCACCGAGTTATAACGTAATGGGGGAATGGTAATATCGTTGATTGAAAGAGTATATAAAGATGCGCGACGTATATGCGAATTCCCGTCAACTAATGCCGACTTCAGTTGTAGGTGACGCGAGTGGTCTCTTACTTGAACACTTTAAAGATTATAAAATAATAATGCCGGTCAGTCAGTCACGGACGCTGTGAGAGTAACGTTCTCGTTCGTCTACAGCTTGTTGCGACCCTGATATTAACCGCACGGAAACTTATATGCATGAGCAGTTGATTTAAAATAAACAACATGGATAAATTCATTTTTATTTAATAATAATAACATATTATTAAATAAAAATGAATATAAAGAATTTCTACAAAATTAATTAAAAAAATATTAACATGGATAAAATTTCTAACATCTAATATGTGTGTTTACATTAATTGTACAAACTATATGCAATAAGCTTTTTTAAAAAAGTGGCAGAAATATTGCGGAAATATTAAAATTGCATTAATGAACAAAGAACTGTTAAAATATAAAAAAAATATGCGAAAAATATTTTTTACCTACTGACTTTAAAATTAATAGTGTTCGATAATTGTTATTTCCCTATGCTGTTGCAATCAAATTTATATCGAAAGTAATTATGATTTTAAAGATTTATTATGACAAAGTTTTTATCGTATAAACAAGCGTTATTTTTTAATATAAACAGAAAACTGGTACTAAAAAGTAAGTGTTTTTACAAAAATTACTTAAAAAATTGAAATTTGTGTTAAAAATGCAAATTGGCATATTTAGCATATTAGTTCGAAAGATCTATCATAATATAAAATTATTGGTGCTATTCTGAACATAATTTAACATTGATGTTAAAAAATCCAATCGGGCAATGAGTTTTTCTTATATTACTTAGCAACGTTAAAAATATTAATTAACACAGCTGTAAAAAATGTTCAGAATGACGGCTATGTATTTATAATATATAATTTCGATTTAATTAGTAATGCAAGTTCGAGTAATCAATACTGAATTGATTATTAAAAGACAGTGATCAAAATAGTTGATTACCATAATTACCATAATTATTATTATAAACTGTAGAACATAGTAAATATTTTAAAAGTTTTATTTTTTTATAATTAATGATTAGCTGCCACTAGTATTTATAATATTTAAAGATAAAACGAATCATTTTTATAATAAAGAATAAAAATTTGATTATTAAAGATCATAGACAATTGAATACTTTTTGGCGTTAATGTCATAATTTGCCTACAAATATTCAGCCAATCCATATTTTGTAATGTTTAGCATTTTATAAGTAAAATATGTTTATAAGTAGTTTTAATTATTTTGAAAAAAAAAAATGGGTGTACTCGATCGAATACGCTGGGAAGATGTAAATAAATTTAAAAAATATGTTTTTGCTAAATTAACTTTATTTAAAATAAGCTATTTTTTAATACATAATGTAAATTACCATTTTTTACATATTCATTCCAGTCGTGATTTTAAATTTTGAAAAATGTTTAACACTATTTCTAATGATTTCTGGACAAAATCTTGATGCGTTATTTGAAGTTGGTTGTCAGCATTTATTCATATATTTCCAACCGGAAAGTATAAGCCATTTTAAGTTTTTGAAATTTGTTTATTCCATGCCCAGATATTTTAATTTTTTTGTTGAAAATCTACACATTTTATTTGCACTTGATTTTTTATTACCGACTACGGTACAATGTCATCTTATAGAAAAAAAAACTTAATTTTCTACAATTGCAGTAATAAATAATTTATTAAGATTTAAAAGTAATTTGGTTAAAACTTTGATAAATATGCAGTTTTTTCATAAATCTTAAACCCTGTGGTCAAAATCAGAGCAACAACTAGCTCTTTCACTTTACTATACATCCCAAGGACTTATAAATTTATGATTAATAAATTAAAACTATGTCTTGCTTTAGTTAGAATTAATCAGTCATGGTTAAAAGTATTCAGTTTAAGAGCGGGAATAAAAACAACTTTAACTGATAAACTTGCTCAAAAAGCCAAAACAATGACAGATCGTAAAACTGTGTGTTGTAATGTTTGATAAAATTGTTCTAAAGAAAACTTGAGTTCAATCAAACTAAAGACATAGTTAAATGGTATCAGGATCTTGAAATTTTAGGAAGAGAAAATAAATTGGGCACTCATGCGTTAGTTTTTCTAATTCGTGGTCTTTTTCATAATCGAAACATACCATTATGTTATTTTATTTCTTCAGGCACTTGTAAAAAAGCCATTATTACACATAATTGTAAATGTTGTTAACAATTTGAGGAAAATATCTTTTAATCCTAGGATTATTATATGCGATCAAGGACCAGCAATCGAAGTGCAATATTATCATTAGGAGCTACAAAAGAACACTATATTATTAATATTAATGATCAAATTATTTACCTGTTTTGATGCGCTTCATTTAATTAAATCATTACGCAATAATTTTTTGAACTTAAAATTTAATATGTTCGTTAATAATTAGCCCATCTTGGTCCAATGTAAGTAACACTTACAAAATCGAGAAACAATGCAACACAACAAGAGCAATGATAAAAATAAAAGCAGTTCATATGAGTATTAATAGTTTCTAAAAAATGAGAGTTAAATATGCAACTCAAATATTCTTGCACACGATTGCCGCGGCAATTCAAACTGCAACAAAAACCAACCAATTAAATAGCAGTACGTCATTGGAAAATTTCATAGAAACTGTAAATAGTGTTTTTGATTCATTAAATAGTCGAATTCTTAATGATTGGAACCCAAATAAATGTGCTCTTTGAAAATGAAGTATTAAGAACAAACATTCATTTCGTAGAAGGATTACAGTGGACAATAAAAGCTGTAGTTTGTTATTGTCAAAGCTAAAAAATGAAGGGATTAAGTATTTACTAACCAACTTTCTTAATCAAGATCCTTTTGAAATTTGGTTTTTCTGTTATCAGAAACAGAAGAGGTACAACCCTTTTTCTTCAGTTTGTCAATGCCGTATTGCAATTCAGCATAATATGAATATTAGACATCAAATGGCGGTAGATACCAGAAACTGTGAAATTGACGACAGTGAAGTTCTTGAACTTTCTTCTGCTACTGAAAACACCAATTTAGATTCAAGCGATACCCAATATACCATTTTTCATATAGATAATTTTTTTTCTTGTGTTCTAAAGAGTATTTACTGAAATTTTGACTAAAATCGACATAGGGTGACAGCGCTTTTTCGAGACCTAAAAATTACAAGTTTTGAAAATCGCGAAAACATGTGCAACTTCCTGCATCAAAATAATGGTGTATACTTATTGATTCTATAAATATTGTGTGATCACTTTAAAAAAAGATTAAACACGAAAAAATCTAGACCTTGCAAATCAAATTTTGTTAAGATTTGACAAAGTTAGAACGATTTAAAGAAAACAAAATTTTGCGATTTTTGCTAAATTTACGGGTTATTTTGGAATAATGTTTGAAGCTTAATATATTAAAATGCCATTAAACATTAAACATAAAAATATGGGTTTTAAAGTACTACATGTACTTTAAAACCCATATTTCCGAAATATATTACATGATTCGTTCTGAGGTATATTGTAAATAATTCGTAAAATACGTGTTTGCATAACAAATATTCTATGACTGTCTTGAAATTGAAAGAGTGAATAATATTACAACATTATAATTAACTGCACTATAGACAAGAGCATAATGCGGATATAAAATGTAATGCTGCTAGTTCTTTACTTAGATTTATGATAGCATAAGTGGTCTTTGCTAGTTTTGAACAAACATTATCAATATGATACAACCAGTTCAAATTTAACATCAAACGTGACATGACTGTTAGGCTCTTTATGAAAATTTCTGAAAAATAGCAAACATATTATACATGCTTATATTATCTGTTATCACAATGTTTTCAAATAATAGACTTAGAGCCGGTATTATAAAGACAAAATAAATCACCGAATAACAAATCTCAAATTAAATATATTTGACGAATAAACGTATTCCGGTATTATAAAACTAAATTAACTATTCGTAAAATAAGGAATTGCAACGCCGCATTTATATGTTATTTTAATATTGTAGTTATTGATGTGTTGTATTATAGCCTTTGTTATATTACAATAATCTCCTACAACATTTTGAAAGTCAGTTGCATAACATAGTAGAGCAATCAAACGTTGATTTTCAACAGAAATTGCTCCACATTAAAAATAACCTAAGAAACATGACATGTGTCAAGTTATTCATTGAATAAATTTTAATCCCTAGATTTTGGATGATTAATTTATTCCATAGATTTAGTTGCCTACTTTTATTATTTGACGTTTATAATACCAAAATCAGCCAAGTAAAATAATTTAATTGGTTAGTAAATAAAATCTACAGATTTTAATGGTTTATAATACCGGCCCTTAAAGGTATTTGTTTTTGCTTAATACGCCCAGAACAACTATATATAAAAAATTCTTATGATAACTTTTTTTGTACAATTAGTTTGTTTAAATGTAAAATCGACTGCTATATCGTGATACTAAATTTAAGTAGCGACTTATTTCGTAATACCGGCAGTTAGTTATTAATAACAAATATATTTTATATCTTATGTATTTCTTTTGATTTGCTGTATTATTATAATTTCTTGATATTTATTATGTTCTCAATTGAATAATAGATATTAACCATGGATTATTACATTTTTATTCAACTAAGAAACAATAAAAACACATTAAAATAAATTATAGAATTTTAAAATTAAAAACTGATTCCTTCTTGAAATGGTCATTGATCGTATCTTTATTACTATATTAAATAAAAAACATTTTAATTTATTTTTATTAAATACTACTCCAAACTTTAAATAATGTTTGTTTTGTTTATGCTTCAAATTAATATATCATTTAAAAGCGACGCGGCCTCTTGGGACTTTAGAAATGTGCGCGCCTGTTCCCCTGTTACGCACCGAATAATATTAAATTAAAATAGAAAACAAGTCCCGCAACTGAGGTACCGACAAATTACGTAAATCAGCATGGTGGCGCTAGCATACAGCAAAACGAGTTGTCATATGAGAAATGAGAGTAAGCGAAAAAGAAAAACCGTAGAAAGTGATAGAAAGAGTCAAGACTAGGAGTACGGTTTTTAACATGAGGTCGCGCATCTTTATATATTCTTTCAATCAACGGTAATATAGAGCGGCCTTTACCACGTCTGACGGCGACCTCTATCGGCAACGGGGCTATATACAATTGAACAGTGGGAGTGTTACTTAGTGGGGGCTAACATGTAGGTCCATCTAATGGTAACGGGCAAAATTATCTTTTACAAAATTTAAATCTAATAATATGTACTCAGAAATAGGCTAATAATAATATTTACAATTTATGAACAGTTTCTAAATTACAACACTAACCCGTCGGTCCGTGTTGATAATTTAGCGGAGGTAATGTATTTATTTCGACCAAGTCTGACGAAATAAATACGGAGCGGGTTTTGAATTTATTTCGATCAAGTCTGACAAAATAGAATGCGGAGCGGGTTTTTGGATCCAAACTTGTCAGTTTGAAATCCAGCGGAATAAGGCGGAGGCTATTACTAACTAGACAGTCGGTACTCACCAATGTTGTTAGAACAGGTCTGTCAGAACAACTGATTTTCTAATAAAATGCCGTGGCATTTTATACCATTAAAAACAAGTAAAAAACAATTAAAAAACAAGTAATAGCAGTGGGATTATAAATAAGACTCAAGTGAGATGGAAATGAGTGAGAGCGTGCAGGTATGTATTTTAACCCTGTATGGATTTTGCTACATGCATGATTACAATCCGTGAATATGTTACTATGTTCGTTTACATTAATAATAAAAGTGACAGGTGACAGTGCAAGTGGATAATGTAATTAAAATAGCAAGTGGGTGGTTTTTAATTAATTTAATAGGTATACTCGTCACATCTCCCTCCTACCTACCGAAAAAAAAATGTAGTGTACAAGCAGCATATTTTTTATATGTATATATATATATATATATATATATATATATATATATATATATATAAGGTGGCGGCGGCATTTCACTTCTTTAACATGAACTCGCGAACTTTGTAGGTTACGTTAAGTCTCTGGAAGCTTCCGTTTGGTTGGAAAAATCGGAATCCACGGCGACTTCACTTGGCTTCCTTATTCAGTGGTGTTCCCATTGCAGTCCGTATTAATATATTATATAATATTTCAAGTTTTGGTTTTCGTGGCGGCAATGGAGAAATATCTGTTGCTACGGTTTGGCTCCTTGGTCTTTTTGTTCGTGGCGGTTTTAGTGGCGGGAATGGTGAAATGTCTGCTGTTATAGATGGGCTCATCGGGCTTATTATCTGTGGCGGTGGCTTTGGTGAAAATGATGGTGTTTTCATCAGTGACATGTCCATTTTGGGTGTAACTGGCAATCCGTTTGGATGGAGTCTTGGCGGCGAATAGTAAAGAGATGTAAAATCGAACTTCTAGTTCCGAGTCCTCGGTGATGTTTTGGGGCAGTTGATCTCTAGGATGTCCATTACTAATGATATACAACCACAAAAAGTTTATTAAAATTTGTCCTGTTGTTTTCAAGTCCTTGACATGGATATTTTCAATTTCCTTGTTGCGGTCCTTTATATTAAATCTTACAGGTGAAATAACTTTTGATACAGTATATGGACCGTCGAATTTTGGTGCCAATTTTGCTGTGAATTTCTTTACTGCTGATGACTTGTGTACCAATTTCCGCATTACTGCTTTTCCGAGCTTCAGTGACCAATCTTTTCTCCTAAGGTTGTAATAGTGAGTCTGTTTCTCTGTTGCTTCACTGAGGTTGTGTCGGACTAAACTGTAAATTTCTTTCAGGTTCTTGAAGTGTTCTGGTGGGTTGATCGAATCTTGAATCTGGACTGAAGTTTCAGATAGTATTTTTGAAGCCCTTAACTCCTTTCCAAAACTGAAGTATACTAGTGAGAATTTGGCTTATTCCAAAGTGGCCGAGTTAAATGCAAATTGCAGTTCTGGAATATACATATCCCATGGGCGGTGATTATTTTTGCAGTAACTAGCAATCATGGTCTTTCACGTTCGGTTGGCTCTCTCAACAGGATTAGCTTGTGAAGTGTAGGGTAGAATATCAATTTTCCGTACACCAGATTCTTCCAGAAAGTTTTGGAATTCTCCACTAACAAATTGTTGCCGTTGTCGGTAATTACGGCAACTGGTGATCTAAATTTTAATATTATTCTATCCTTGATAACCTCTTTTATTTTTTTAGATGTTGCTGTCTTAATAGGTTCACATTCGATCCATTTTGTGAACCTATCTTGTAATACTAGCAGAAAACAATTTCCATTTTGAGACCTCGGAAATAGACCTATCATCTGCGGATAATGTATGCCATGGGTATTCTATGGAGCAGGCTTTCATTTTTCCTGGGATCTTCAACTGAGACAGTTTGTATTGCTGAGATACTTAGCAAGCTTTCACAAAACTTTTAATATTTCTCGCCGTTTTAGGCCAGTAATAGTTTTCAATTATTTTATTCAATGTTTTGGTAGCTCAAAAGTGTCCTGCGTTCGGTGGGATATGGTTTTCCTCCATCACTTGCTTAATTAGCGTTGGAGGAACACATAATCTCCATTGGCTTATGTTTTACGTCATGGTGATAACTCGAGCCCTGTTTAAATAATCGACCATCGATAATTTTAAAATCTTTGTGATTATTGGGGTCTGTTTCCACTAGTGGAAAACGGGTAGCCCAGATGATTGCCAGATTGTCTGTAATGGAATAATTCTTTTCGGCCGCATTTAATTACCGACTGGCGTAGCTGATGACTCTTCAAGTATTGTTGATGATTTGGGTCAAAGCTGCTCGCAGGCCGTAATCAGATGCATCGGTTTCTATAATGAATTCGTTATTGAAATCTGGACAGGTAAGTACTGGTGCTGATGTCAGTTTCTGTTTCAATTCATTAAATGCAGTCTCTCTTTGAGCAGTCCATTCAAATTTCACTTTTTTTTTTCAAAAATTCTCTTAATGGATTTGATATTGTAGCAAATGAAGGTGTAAATGCCTATACCATGAAGCTGCTCCGTATTTTATTTTATAACTTTGCATGCTTCCTTTTCATTTTCCAAAATTTCTTGAAGCATGTAAGCCTCTGAAGCCATTAGGTTGAAAATGTTGTTGTGGTTGAATTGTTGATTTACATTGATAGGTTTTTGATCGGAGTTGACTGACGGAGTTGTTATGGTAGGTTTCTGATTGGTATTATTTCCCGATGAATTTGTAAATTTTCCCGATGTAAAATCGAGTTTTGCTCTCCATTTAGTTAAGACGTCTATACTTATGACCATCAGATATATTAAATTCTTCAGTCTTAGAAATTTAATATTGTCATTGTGTTTGTGACATCTACTTTCAACACAACAGATTCTGTAATATGGACTGGGTCACCATTGGCTAGGTGGGCCATAATCTTGACTGGTATAGGTTTCATATTTTGTCTTAAACATTCGTTGTAAACTCGTCATTCAGGTAGGACTTTGCGGATCCGGTGTCAATGAGAGCTTCATAATTAGCTCTTAATGTTTTCACTGTTACGGTTCATTGATGAGGTGTGAGCGGCCGGAAATATTCCCTAAACAAGATAAAGCACAATAACAAAAAAATGACAACACTTCAAAAAGATTACAATTTCACAACAAAATTGCTAATAAATAATCCAGATATTATGGTGACCAAATCTGACAAAGGTAATAAAACAGTAATTATGTACCGAACTCAATACATTGGAAAAATAACAGAACTAATATCTATCAATGTGACTTATCAATTACTAAAGAAAAATCCTACATCTTCGTTTGAAAAAGCCACAAATATGATAATAAAGAATTTACTAGACAACAAATATATCAATGGAACAGAATATCACAGGCTAAGAAGTACTATCTCAATTGCACCAAATCTATACGGGCTCCCAAAAACCCATAAAGAAAATAGACCCTTTAGACCTATTGTGTCGAGTAGGGATTCCCTAGATTTTAAACTATCAAAATATATTAGTAATATACTCAACAACTTAATGACCCCTTTCAAATACAATGTAAACAACTCTTCGGAAGTGATAAAAAAATTAAATAACTTATCAATACCAGACAGTCACACCATAATTTTGTTAGATGTTGAATCATTGTTTACTAACATTTGGTGTTAACTATTATTGAAAAAAGATGATCTCAGATTGCATCTTACACAACAATTGACAAACAGCTATTTCTAAATATAATAACACAGTTTTTTTGATAATATCTATTTCCAATTCAACGGTAATTTCTACAGACAAACATATGGTACTCCTATGGGCACACCAATCAGCCCTATTTATACAATGCTGGTGATGGACAAATTGGTAACTGAATGTTTGAAAGTATTGGACTTTAAAATTCTTGCGTTATTCATATATGTACATGGATGACACGTTAATTATTTTACCCCAATCAAAAATTGATTTGGTTTTAAACACTTTTAATAACTTCCGCCAGACTTTGAACATTACTATAGAAAAAACAGTACACAATAAAATTCCAATTTCTAAATCTATCAGTGATAAAAAATCACAATAAAATGATAACCATCCAAACCATCTACCAAAAACCTTGCAACAGTAACAGAACACTGAACTATTATTTGAACCATCAATTAACACAAAAAATTAACATCATAAAAGTCAATATTAATAGGATATTAAAGAGTTAAAAAATAAATTATTGATTAATGACTATCCAAAAAAACTCATTAATAGTTTCCCAAAAAATAATGTCAATAACAACACTATTGTTCCTGACAAAGGAATACTGGAAACCAGGTGGTTTTCAATTCTCTATGTTGATGGACTCTCACAAAAACTGAAAAAAGTTTTACAAAATGATAAGACAAAAATAAGATTTAATTGCAACAAAACCATAAGACAGTTATTTACTAAAACAAAAGATATAACTGTAAAATTAGACAAAAAGCACACGGTGTACTCAGTACCTTGCAAAGCGTGTGAAAAAGTATATATTGGACAGTCAAAATAAAAATTAAATGATATATTAAACCAACATAAAAGAGATTGTATTAATCACAATAAAAAACGGGGTTATCTCATCACCACACAGAAGAAGGTCATTATTTTGATTTTAATATCACACAAATCTTAGATGTAAAATCTAATTACAAAAAAAAAATAACTAGTAAGATGATTCACATAAAAAATAACCCCACATGTAATTTTAAGGAAGATGTGAATAAGTTAAGTCTGGTTTACCATAATACAATTAATTATAATACAAGAATTCAACAATAACAATCTTCTCTTAATATATTAAAAATATATTCGCGTATCGGTTTTACATTTATTTTATGTTTATTTTATATTTATTTTATTTTAAAGTGTAAGAAAATTGTAAAAAAAATCCCTAGAAATGTCCACAAGGGATTAAAACGATTGCGGAAAAATATTAAAAATTCTTCTGTTTTCAATTCAATATTGTTTATAGACGCAGCCCGATGTACATTTTAAAGAATTTTATCCTAGTCAATTCACTAATTTTAATTTTATTTTATGTTTATTTTAGAATTAATTTTTAATTTTTAATTACATTAGTTGGTAAGTTTTTTTATATATCTCTCCATTCCGGTTCCCATAAATTATTTCAATTAATTATTGTATATGGTGGTATCTTTTTAAGTTTATATGTCGTTATTGTTGTTTTTTAAGAACCGAAGAAGACACTCAGGTGATGTCGAAACATTTGCACCTTAATGAGTTTAAATAAAATTTGAACAAATAATTGAGTCCTTATTGGCATTTAAGCTCCAAACCCACATAAAACAAAAAGTTCTTAAAGAACTGAAACCTTTATTTTCTAACCAAGTTAGTTTTACGACCGATCTATGGACTGACAATTACAGAAACATGTCTTATATTTCTTTAACCGCTCATGTTCTTTTCAAAGATTTTAATATAAAAAGCTATTTTTTAACAATTTCTAATACGGAAGAAAAGAAAACAGCGTCAAATATCCAAAATATAGTATTTGATAAAGTAAAAAAAATCTTTAGAAATGACAGATAGAAATGTAAACCGTATTTCTTGCGCAGCTCATAATTTAAATTTATGATTGGAAAGAGTATTTAATAATATATAAATATACACATTTATATGGTATTTATTAGTGATGCCGCCGGAACCGGATCCAGATCCGGTATCCAGCGAATCCAGCCAATATTTGAAAGATTCGGTTCCGGCCGGATCTTGATAATTATTCGGTCAGATTCGGCCAGATTCAATTTTTTATAAATAACATAAAAATGTTAAAAAACAAATGAAATTTATGAATAAAATGTAAACAAAAAAATAATAAAATATAAAAATAATAATAATAAAAATAAATACGTTTTTATTGTGCGTTTTTACAGCTTTTACACCTTGTTTGAAGGGGTTTGATGGGACCAACGGCTTATTAGATGACTTTCGATATAATAATAATATTAATAAACAACAATTAAAATATTATATTAATCAATATTATCAATAATACTTAAATTATGTTTTTTTTTCTGCAGCTTGAAAAATAGTCTTTCGCTGAAGACGCTGGATACCGGCGCTAATAGACATTGGTTATTTTTTTATATTTTTATGGATTCGGCCGGATCCTGTTGGATCCGGTCTTGGATTTGGTTAAGGTCCGATTCCTGTTTTTTTTTTTGTAGGCGTTGGTTTCGGTCTCCGGTTCCAGCCAAAAAGGGGATCCGGCGGCATCACTAGTATTTATTACATTCTTTATTTATCATTTTAATCAGATAAAAGGGCAAAGTTCAGCTATAAAATATGTTAATATGACATATGATAGCGTAAAAAAAAGTGATCAGTAATTATAAATTTTAGCTAACATGCTAGTTATATAATTGTGCATCATTTGGTATCACTTTCATTAATATCCAACTACAGAAAGTGTCTAAAGTGCGTATTTTATTGATGTTTCTACGATAATATAAAATAAAAACCAAAATAAAATAAAAGTAAAATAAAATAAATGTTCCGTACATATCAAATAAAATGAATATTGAAGATATCGACGATAACATCACCAATAAAGAACTTTTTGGACTTTTATTTTATGTTATTACACAAATAAAAACAGAATTAAAATGTGAATGAAGAATTAAAATCTACTATTAATGAATACCAATTAATATGTGAGGATCTAGAAAATGAAAATAAATTACTCAAAGATAAAATTGCAACATTAAAAAATCAACATCGCAAAATCAACTTTGTGATATTTGGCGTGCCCGATAATAATAATTGTTTTGAAGAAACTGTTAACTTTATCAACAATGCAGTCAAAGTGAATATATCAAAAGATGCAATAAACGACTGCTATAAAATTGGAAAAAAAAACAAATAAAATACGACCTATCCGACTCCAACTATTAAACTACAAATTGACACAAACTGTTTTAAAAAATAGCTTTAAATTAAAAGGCACAAATTTCTCAATTCGTCCTGATTTATCTCGTCAAGAAATTGATGACCAAAAAGTACTTAATCGTCAATACAAAATAGCTAAGCAAATGGGATTAAATTCGAAAATTAAGTTTAACAAGCTAATTGTCGATAAAAAAGAATATACAGTTCAAGATTTAAAAAATGATGAATCTATCACTGCAGATCTAAATTAGATCTCTACCATCTTCTCCCGTTCAAGTACTGTGCGACAATTCAGAAAAAAAAAATGAAATGATAATAAAGCCATTATCTGTATCCACATTATCTTCACCACTGTTAGCTAAGAATGCAAATACCTCGGTTAATATTAATTTAAAATCAACAGTTGTACCAAAGAACGTCAACAACTTTGTGACGCTTACCTGATTATTGGTGATGATCCCCCGTTTACTCTATGCTCAGCCCGACAAGATTCAGTGGGTTCGAATCTTTTCTTTTGCGCCACGTGTTTTTGTTATACTTTAATGAATACAGAATAACGATGTTATTAATAAACTAACAATTTCATTAAAACACGAAAACAAAGGGGACAAATTAAAATCATACACCAATTCCCAAAACCAGTAATCAAACATATATTGTTGTTCAAAGTAACATAAGATAATTTAAAAAGATTAACAAAAAATAATATTGATATTAAATGCGTAACTAAATATTTAATGACCAATTGTCCCGAACCCGGTAGCGCTACCGCGTGTCGATTTACAACCGTTCTTACAACAACGAGTTTACACAAACAATTTATGATTTGCAATAATATATAAAAATATAAACTAACTGAAGATATTAGAAACATAAAAATAATAAAATAAATAAAGAGTTACGAAGGTAATTGGGATATGTATAGCTTATCTTAAGCCTCCTGGCATATACGTGATTCCTCAGACTGGAAATTACCGCACGGCATGGATATTTCCACTTTACACCCAAGCGGACTTCGTCTAATATTGGCTCCGCTAGGTAGGGTTGTATCCGGGAAAGCCTTCTGAGATTGGCGGCACGTGGCAGAGGATTTCGCAATAAATAGTCTCTAATTAATTGAAGGAAAGGAAAATAAATCAGACGATAATTTTATATGTATTATTTAATTTAAATGAATTTAATTAAATAAATAAACTGCGACATACCTCGTGGTGGATTTTTTTGCGTTCCGCCGTTTTGCAAAATTTACTTCGTGGCTTTATCCGATTTAATCAATTCAATTATGAGGCAATTAACACACTACAACCGGTCGTCACTAAATCACGAAGAAAAATGAACGAGATTAACGGATTATGGCAAGTCAATGACACAGTATATTTTATTTATTTTTTATTTTCCTTTCCAATTTAAAATAAAATAACTATATTTATTAATATTTAAGTTATTGTATTTTATTGAATGCAACCAAAGTTGTTTATTTTAAATTATTATTCCTTTAATTGTATTACCAAAACCAATGCTCAAGTCCGACCGTAACAACTTTAACAATACCAAATCACCAACCTTAGATAATTCAGCAAGAAATCAGAAACAAATGATCAGTTCTGTTTCATCTTCACACAATAGAAACTCATCCACATCGTCTGCGTCAAATAATCTACGAAACTCTAGTCAATAATTATTTTAATATATTTGGTCAATCATTAAGGTTTACCTTCTGTTTTAGTTTGTTTTAGTACTTATCTACTGTTTTAATGTGTATGTAAGTTTTAGTATTTTAATATTGACTAGGTCTATTAATGTTTACCGTCTGTTTTAGTTTGTTTTAGTATTTATCTACTGTTTTAATCTGTATGTAAATTTTAGTATTTATAATTTTAAGTGGTTTTCAAGTATATATGTTAATATTAGATCGTTATTTTCACATTTTGCAGAGCAAAAAAGTAAGTATTATGCTTCAGAAAAACTGGATTTGATTGCAATTTCAGAATCATGGTTGACTGACAATAGTGATATTTCATATTTGAGGATTTTAGTTGAATTGCAATATATATAAATAGCTGTTTAAAATGGAACATAATTCAAAATAATGATTATGTACAAATATGGCTTAAAATTATGGTAAGTCATGTAAAGTTTTGTTTTGGTGTTGTATATAGACCTCACTCGTTAAACTATAATTCTTTTATCAAATCATTAGAAAATGTTTTATCAATATTATTAAGATTATCCGACAATATTATAATTGCAGGAGATTTTAACATTGATATGTACAGCTAGACACGAATAGTGTGGCCTATATAATAGGCAACTTAGTATACACAAAAATTATGTTGAATGTGATTAAACTATTGCCTTTGCCCGTTTTAACATTTTTCATTTGCGCTTACATTTTAAACATTCCATGGGCGACATTGTTCTGGGATTTAAAGATGCTAAAACGGGCAAAAGCATAAGTTTAACCACATTCAACATAATTTTTGTGTATACTAAGTTGCCTATTATACCGGCCACACTATTCGTGTCTAGCTGTATAATATTGACTGCTCAAAAACAAGAAAATTAAATATGTTCGCCGAAGCATTTTCACTAAGTCAGTTTGTCAATTTTCCCACACGAATTACTAAAACTACAATGATTGATCTGGTTTTTGCATCAAATAAAAAACTAATGTCTTGTTGCAAACCTATCACTATGAACGATAGCGACCATAAAATGACAGTTTTTAACATCAAAGCCCTGATAAATAAATTTATTCCGCTTGTCAAGACAATTAGAGATTTTAGTCACTTCAACTACACTGATTTTCAAAGTGCATTGCATAGCATACCGTGGAGAAATATATTTGATAGGCCAGATATAGAAAGCAAGTTAAATTTCATTAATGAAAACATAAATACATTGTTAAATATTTAGCTTCCTTATAAAACAATCAAATTCACTAGTCCATTTAAACCGTGGATTACCGATAGCTTTAAATTACTAATGAAAGATAGAGACAAGGCATTTTCCAAATTCAAACGTACTGGCAATAATGATGATTTGTGTGATTATAAAAGTTTACGTAATTTAACAACACAGGTTACACGTTACGAAAAAAAGCTTACTTTAACCTAACTTTACAATAAAATCTTAATTCAACCTGGAAAACTCTTAAAAAAATGCTAATGCTAAAAAACTAATTCAAGCTGATAAAAAAAAACTCCAACCTCTCTCGATCCAAATGAAATTAACGCACATTTTTTTTCTTTTATTACAACTAGTCAAGTCAATAACTGCACACTTGACTTTTATAAAAATTATGTCAATTCAATTAAATTTGATGCATTTGATGAAATTGAATGCCTAAAAATAATTACTGGAAATAATAGCAATGCAAAGGGTGCTGATGGCTTGGATATAAAAAATACTAAACTGTGTTATTCGTTTTTGTTACCATATATAACACATATTTTTAACTTTTGCATATCTCACAAAATATTCCCAGATCAATGGAAAATTACCTATGTGATTCCTTTATCTAAAAATGAATCCAGTATTGTCAATGATATCAATAACTTACGCCCAATTAGCATTTTACCAGTATTGTCAAAAAAATTTGAAAAGCTTATTGAAAAACAGTTTAGAGAACATTTAAATTACAACAACTTGATCCCTTTACATCAAAGTGGTTTTCGTAAAAGTTTTAGTTGCAATACAGCATTAACGTCTATAGTTGATGATTTAATAGAAGGAATTGATAAAGGAAATTTAGAGTTACTGGTAATGCTTGATTTTTCTTCTAAGGCATTTGACACTATTGATAATAAATTGCTTATTGCAATTTTATATTGGCTTGGATTAACAACTGAAGCAGTTTGTCTTTTTGTTAGCTACCTAACAAATAGAAAACAGCATGTAATTTTAAATAATGTAATGTCGAATGCTTTGGTTGTTAGTTCTGGTGTACCACAGGGCTCTATACTCGGACCACTTCTTTTTTCTTGTTATAAATCAAACATGCCTGTAGTTGTTGAACATAATCAATTTGATCTTTATGCCGACAACTCACAATTATACAGCACATTTCCTACTAAAAATATAGAACTTGCAGTTGCTAACATAAACTACGATCTCAATAATGTGGCAACATTTTCTAAAAATCATGCATTAACACTACCCCATCTAAATCTGTTGACATATTGTTTGGATCCAAAAACAAAGTTTAAATGTATAAAAATAGTGTGTATATACACATAAACTCAATAAAAATACCACTCAAAGATGAAGCAAACAACTTAGGTCTTATTGTCGATAGTAAATTGCGCTTTAAATCACATGTTACCATGTGCATTAGAAAAGCATTTCTAAATTTAAAATTAATTTATAATAATCGGTTTCTTTTTAAACATAAGTAATGCTTTGTGAAACGTTAGTGCTGTCACAATTTACTCACTGTCACACTTTATATGGCTTTTCCTTAGACTCTAAAAACACAAAATTCAAAAAATGCAGAATTCCTGTCTGCGCCTAGTATTTGGTATAAAGATTGCTACGCCCTAATGGCCCTCAAGAAAATAATTGGGGTTGCTTCGGCTAGCTCAGTGAAGACGGGCGGGTACACAGTGTTAACCAAAGTAACAGAACAATAAAAATTTAAAAAAAGTTTAAATGACTCACCAATGCATTTGAACTAATCTCCTCAGGGCTCCAATTGCTTTTTGTTTCCGAATTTAATTCACTTCCTTTCACTGTTGGGATTGATAGGTGAAAAGCAATAAATTCACTGTAAATATAAGGTTGTGGGAAGGAATATACTTTTGGATATAGGAACAAAATCACGTGTTCCCCAAATATTAATTTATAATTGATAAAAACAAAATACAAAATATAATTAAATGGCACGTTGGTATTATTAATGACAAAAATAATGTTTAAAATGCACATACACTCACACTCATACAATCCAAAGTTTAAGTTAAAAATAACAATTCCAATATTAATAAAATTAACAAAATATAATAATCTCAAAACAAATTGAGTAGAAATAAATATATATATATATATGGTAAAATGATGAATGGTTTGACAATTATAACTGGTATACTGCACGGCCTCAAGATAAAACTCTTCGCTACCATGCGTGACCATGCGTTATTCAACCCAATTCCGCAATCTTTCGGATAGATTGGAATTATACGCTGGAGAGATTTGTTCTGAGCAGGATTAGATAGGAAGTCTATAGAGACCTGGAATTAAAGGGAAAGGAAAAGAAACATAATTAAAATTTGAATTTAAAGGGATAAAAAAGATATGGACTTACCTGGCAAGACAGATACCCACACGAATATTCAATAATAAATATGTTAATTGTAAACATAGGTTTATAATTATATTAAATTATAATTATAATATATTATATTTTCGACGGTGATCAAACCTTATAGATCCGTATTAAACGATAGTAATAATAAAAAAAAAAAAGGCCCAAGAAATTATTCCGTAGAGCGACTTCTCTGGTGATTTACCGGTCGAAAAAGGAAAGATCTTAGCTCCTAGCAGAATCTCCCTGCTCCGATTTCTCCCGTGCGCATGTCTGTCTTACCAATGCAATAAAATTAAAGGGTTATGGAAAGGAAAGATTTAAATAGGAACAATTACAAGAAACAAATAGACAAAGTCAATTAAATCCATTTTGGAAATAAAGAACCAGATCACTTAATGAAGTCATTAAGATCTCCATTTAAAAACGGAAAAAGTCAGTTTGGCAACACTGTACCAACACCACGAAGTTAACAGCTAGATTGACATTTGTAAATGAAATTAATAATAAGGTGTAGTGAATTAATTAAAAGTTGTTGAATGAATTTAAATTTAGGTAAGTACAAACAGTATTAAATAAAGATTTAAAAGTAAAATTAATTAGTATTCACCCAATGCTAAAAGTGATTCTTTTGACAATATTATTGTGCAGACAAAATAATGGAAAAAATCAGGGGAAATACAAGGATTACAACCAAAAATAATAAACAGAAGGAATAAGGACCAATGATAATATGCCGAGCCAGTTCACCAACAGTTTGAGGAAGGAAAGTCAATCGTAAGTAAATCAAAACTAAAATCGTAAACTCACGTATAATATTGTTCCTTCAGATAAAATTATACGTACACTTGGCTCATCTTAATTTTCAATCAAATTTCAACATTAAATACCTTCTCAATAATTATATATTTCTGTACTTTCAGATTTAATTCACTGTGCCCCTCGCAGCTGCAACCCGTGCCACCGAAAATCAACTCAAATTGCCAACGATGATACAGCATTATAAGAAGCTAAGTAAAATAACTTTAAATAACATTCAAAATTAATTTGTATCTGTTTTTTTTGGCAATTGGAATTGGAACGTAACAAGAGAAATAAAAGAATTTCACACAAGTTATTAAACATCGGATGGCTTAACATGAGCAGACGCAGACGACTCCGAACAGCAGTGATTATCACAAATTAATCAGTACTAAAACTCCTGCGTATTTATTCAACAAAATCAAATATCGTACTAATGTTCACAACATTAATGTTAGGTCTAAGGGGCTACTCACAACACCAAAACATAGAACACAGTTATTTAAAAGATCGTTTCAATATAATTTAACAGCTATTTATAAGCATGTTACCTCTTGCCTCGAGCTATGTCACTGCTCAGTTATTGTATTTAAGACTAAATATAAAAAGTGGTTACTTAGTGATCAACGTAGTAGCCTATAAAACCAATTTGGATCTAATATTAAAATATTTTGTAACATTGTATGTATTATTATAATTATTATTATTTTTATTTTGTTTTGTTTATTTTTTCTTTAATTTCAATCTATTTAATAGATAGTGATTAAATGGAAGAACAGCTGATTAAATTTAATTCAATTGAGCTGAATTTTGCCATTATACTATTATATTTTACTTAATGTAATACTTTGTGAATTCCCGAGTTCCTTAATTTAATAAAGTCGTTTATTATTATTATTATTATTATTTAGATTCAAGCCACCCAATTATTAAATTATTTGAAAATTCCAAAAATGTTGTAACATATTTTAAGAGAACGGGCCTCAATAATAAATTAAATAAAAGTTTAAAATAGTCAGTGATAACACGTTAGAATTCAATTTATTTAATGTTGACGTCTATTCAAGAAAATGAATTAAATTTTCGGATATTTTAACTGAAAAAAACGCTCTTGACAAATATTACAAAATTGATTTAGAACTAATGAGCTCAATAATTAATATTTTTAAACAATTTGATGTTGCCACAACAACATTAAGTAAGGACCCAACAATCCACTTAGTCTATCCGTGGTACAAAAAACTAATCAAATGTAATGCCTCTAAAATTGAAGAACCACGACTAATTCAAATATAAAAGAGATGATCACAAACTTATTGAAGTCTAAATTTGTAATAAATTCTATGCACAAAATTGCTACTTGTTTTGACCCTAAAGTTAAAAACTTATCATATATATGCAACGAGCATGAAAAAGAAAGCAGATATGCAATAGTAATAGAAAAAATGAATTCTATTTCTAGTTATGTAGAAATGGAGTGAGTTTTACCTAATATAAAATTAATATCACCGACACCTGAAGAACCTAAACATGTTGATGGTTTGGACGACATGTTGATGGTTTAGACGACATGTTTGTTGATGAAACACTCTTAACAACATGCAGTAGTTCCAAGGAGACAGCGGAAGCGGAGTTTAAAAGATATCTTTTAACTGAAAAAGTATCAAGAGATTTTAAAATTTTAGAAAGATAAAAGCAATGACTATCCAAGATTAAAAAAAAAATGCTGAAATGTTGCTATGAATACCCGCTATTAGCACAAGTAGCGAGCAATGTTTCTCTCTTGCTGGTAATACGTTTGACAAAAGACAAACAATACTTTCAACAAGTAGACTACAAAATTTAATGTATATAATTAAATTAAATTAACAATAAATTCATTACTATACGTTCCAAACGCGAGGCGAGAAATCCGTCAAAGCTATTGTTAAAAACATCCCCAAAGAGACTCACTTTGAGGAAGATGTTAAGAAAGAAATTGAATCGCTGGGATTCAACGTTCTTTTTGGGGAATAAACTTCTCGATGTCAAATATCCGATGCTGTACGTGCAGCTCGAAAATTCCGGTAAAAGCCAAAAGATTTGCAACCTCAAAGAGCTTTTTACTCTGACCATTAAGGCCGTGACAAAACGTCGAACATGCAAAATCAGCCAGTGCCATATATGCCAGTGCTACGGGCACACGGCATCTAGGTGTTATGGTAATCCTGTCTGTGTAAAATGCGCCGGTCAGCACTATTCTGCGGAATGCACGAAAGACATAAATGGCACGGCACGGCATCATTCGCTGGCTGTGATGTTCGTAAGAAATTACGAGCACAGCAAGCTAAGCAGCGGAATAAAACCCGTCTGCAATCCGCTCCGAAAAATATTAATTCCGACATGGCAGAGTTTTTCAAACAAGTGACTGCCTCTCAAGCGACTTTATTGTCGGCTGTAAGAACCCTCGCACGATAAAAAAGTGAGAGGAAGATGGCAAACGTGAGCCATATCTAAAGTAACGCCTATATGGTTGGCGTCGTAGGACGCATTATGATACATATTTTACGGTGCGTTTATTCATATTTCGTTGGGAATGTTATGCACAAATGTTTTATTACATTACTGTTTATGTGCACTTACGGGTATGTTCAACGGGGCGGATTTTAGTCGGTAGGCGCCTCATATGAGGTGAATCCGACACTTTGAGTTAGTCTTTTGAAAGGGCTAAGAGACGAACAGACAGATACGTGTTGGCCGAGTTTACACTAAACTCATAATTAATAAAAGTATTAGAAAACAAGTGATTGTTTTAATATCCTCAATCGAGGCGGTGGCAGCGACAAGAACCCCGATACTCATAATTTATTTCCAAATAAAAGTAACAAGTTAACAAGAGTAAATATATAAAGCACATTGTTTTTACTTTTCTACATTCAAATAGAAACGTTTTATATTTTATTACTTTTGTTTGTGCAGGTTATATTATAATTATATATTTGTTTGAGTAACATTGAAATGTTTATTAAATATATTTTCTACTTGCTTTTTTACAACTGTAATACTGCGTACACATTTGCAACAATCTGCCGTATCGCAACACCGTCGCGTATCATCGTCGCGTACCATCACTCCGCAACACAACTGCGAACCGCAACATCGACGTGTAACATATTCCCGCAACACAATGCCGTTCCATTGCCGTATTGTTGCGCCCTGCCGTACTAACTTGTAAAGAGAGCTGCAACATCGTCGCGCAACGTTCCTTTGATCCGACGGCATAAAACCGACAAGCGATGGGACGCTAGAAAAGTCCCATGTTGCGAGGAAATGTTGCGCGAGGATGTTACGCGACGATGTTGCGGTACGGCAGATTGTTGCAAGTGTGTACCGACTATTATATGTAATATATAGATTATTTAATTTAAATATCACGTTATATTATATTACCCTGTAGCAAATCTCACTAAATACAAACCTCTTTGAAAAAGATAAAAAGAAAAAGAAAAAAATTATCATAACAAATAGATAAGAATGGGCCTCCCTTCAATACCGTTATTTCTTTTGAATGCAGCAGCTGCAGCATTCATACACAACAGAGCAAAAAAAACTTATACGAACTGTGAAATTAATACATAAAAAAATGAAACAATTTGGATAAAAATTTAATATATAGTATATTGCATTAATTAAGAGGTAGTTTTTTTAATTTAAATTGTTTACGTATGCTTTAAGTTGTAATCCAGTGCTCATTTTTTTTTTTATTGTCTGACAACATAATTCTTTTGATGAAAGAGTTTTTGTACGTAGGAACTTATTAAATTCAGTTTAAACAATTTTTTTTCCATGTTTTCCTGGTTATTTTTTATTGGGTTTGCCCTGTTTACTCGAAATAGATGACGCAGATGCATATAATAGTTGAATCCGGTATTCCGTAATAGGATTTTTGGATGTTTAAGTCGTGGCCCATGAAATCTGCCACTAACTGCATGTCGTTGTCATTTAGGTCTTAAAGCTGGCTGGTAGTTGATAATTGTTTCCTTAATTTAGTAACTTGCAATAGTGCATCATATGCAAATGAATCTAAATATATTGCGAAGTCTAATATGATTATCTAATTTACCTTCTAAGGCGAATAAATATATGTTATTAAATGATATTTCCACATTTTAAAATCGCGTCTAAATAAATTATGTGTTTTCTTAATGATGATAGAATTTGCCTTTATTTTTTTCTTTCTACAAAATTCAACTTTTAAAAACGATTCCGCTAATACTTTTTTTAGCCATTTAAAATCGTCACTGGTTTTATTTATGCTTTATTTAGCATTATAATTTTAAACGTGAATTTTTAATTCAACCGGTCTTTTTCTATTGAATAGAAGAATTAGTAGTTCTGTACATTCTATCAAATTTCTGTAACATTCACAGTTAAATTCTTCATTCACTTTTTAGTGGTAAAAATGGCAAAATATTTTAATTATATTTACTGATATATTTATTGACTTTCTAGCAGACCAAAAAAAAATACTGTTCTATTTGGTTTCTATTAAATAAATGAAATCTCTAATTTGTTTCATTGCTGGTTTTTATACAATTTTTTAATGAAACTTTGGCTGTTTATTTTACATAAATGCTTATGTGGTTTGCCATTCCTGCACCATTTAAAACAAAATTGCCAATTTTTTTTATCAAACTTTGTCAGTGTTTGAAATGTATCTATAAAACTATCAAAATATGCAGGTGAAAAATTCATAATTTTATTTTGCAGTTTTTAGGCACAAATACATTTTTTTTCTAAATGTCGTAGTTCTTGTCTAATATGATTATTTAAATGTTTTTTCGAAACATATTTTGAAGATAAGTGTGATGCGTGCATCAGTAATACATTATCTGTTTATCTGTTTTTATTGTATTTTCTATATCATCTGGTCTTAGTATTTTTAATAAACCTAATGCGTTTGGGCGGAATTTTGATTTTCTTGAGACATTGCCAGTTTTAATGATATTGATGTTTATATGCTGTTAAGCTTTAAAAATATGTTTCACTTAGGACATGAGCCGTAGTCTGAATTATTAATGTTACTCTTTTTAGGTGTCCTCTTTGGTATAATTGTATTTATTTGAGCATTATATTACAGCATTCCTTTATTAATACTGGAAATATATTTGATTCTTTCAATATTGTTTGCTTTTTTTTTCATAATCTTTTTAACTTCTGTTGTACGATAGGTAACAATATGTCTAGCAAATCTTTTATACTATTTTTTGCAATATATGCAGTAATATGATTTAATATTTGTTTTTTTTATTGATTATCTAAAGGACAAGATAAGCGGCCCGGAAGATTCCAGCGGTGTATCGTTGAGTTTTCTTGTGCATTGATCAATTTAATTAAGTAATTCGTTTTATGGTCAAATACCATTTCTTTCACAAAGAGTGATTTTTTTTGCGGAATTTGTTCTGAATATTTATATATAATAATATTGTTATAATATATTATCATAAAACAATTAATTATTTTAGTTTGAGTAATTTACTACAAATTTATAATTAAAATACTACATTTATTAGGTTTTTTTATATGATTTAAATAATCAATAATTGTTTTTGAGTTAGCATATTTTAATTTTTTTTTGTCCGTTAAAACTTTTATATCCACCTGATTATTGCATTTTAATAGTTTATTAAATGAGTACTTACAACAATTCATAGTTTAAACTCAAATTAAATCAGCTCTCGTTCATCAATGGAACTTACACTTTTCAGGTGATTCATCCGACATGGACATAGATGAGTTGTATCCGGACCAGCGTTAAGTTACTTTAGGTACGTTAGAGGTCGTGTTAGAAATTGGTTAGATTTAGTAGATGAACCTAGAATAGAATATCGGTCCCCTGATTATGAATTAAAGTTATGGGACAAAATAAATCTATCGAGTCTTATTTTGCAGAAATGTACAATTTATTTCATTAATTACCAGGAATTCCAAGCGAAGCGGCAATGCTGCGTATAATAAGAAACAATTTGGAGCAGTATTACAAACAAACACTAAGCTTTGCGGAGGGTAAGCAGTCGTCCCAGAATCTCCCAACTATTCAAAGACTGCCAAAATAAAAATGCATTTTAAACATATACAAAATCAGGTTTGAAAAATATTAACAGGAATAGCTGACGATATATATAGACCCTATTTAAATGTTTCGGTTTTCGGTGTTAATTTTAAAGGTTTCCTCGATTCGGGCGCAACGTGTGCATGTTTCTGATCAAATGCATAGTATACGATCCAGAAATTAGGCTTAAAGTTAAATGTTGATAACCTTTGGTTAACAACAGGGATTGTTTCAAACATTAAGAAAAATATATTTACAATGTTAGGTTCAATAGTAAATATAGCAACGTTAGTGAATGTACCAAATCTTACCAAAAGCAAAAGATAGATCATTATTTTAATTTAATGGGAAATGGATTAGGAGTAACAGATTTAGTAAGTCATGAGATCGATACAGGACATGCAAAACCTATACGGCAACGAAATTATCCAGTGTCGGCCGCCATGGCAAAAATAATAGATGAGGAATTAAATAGAATGCTAAAATTAGATGTAATCAAACCGAGTCGTCTTCCCTAGTCGTCGCCCGTTGTCATAATAAGGAAGAAGGATAAATCATTCAAATTCTGTATTGACTTTCGTAAGATCAACCAAGTTTCAAAAACCGATGCTTATCCCATACCTTTTGTAACATCTATTATAGATAGATTACGTGATGCCAAATATTTGTCATCCCTAGATATCTCTTCATCTTATTGGCAAGTTCCAATGAAAGAAGATAGCAAAGAGAAAACCGCATTTTTGATACCAAGGACAGATTCAATTTCGCAGATTACCTTGGATTGAATAACGGTGGCGCAACATTGCAAAGGGTATTTGATTCAATATTAGGACCCGAATATTTTTGTATATTTAAATGACATCATCGTAGTTTTCACAAGATTCGAGATTTACATGGATGTTTTGACAGAAAGCTGGACTTAAGTTAAACAAAGAGAAGTATTTATTCTCTCGCAAAGAGTTTAAATATTTAGGATACGTGGTGAACTCAGCGAGGCTTCAAGTCGATAGCAATAAAGTAGATGCAATTTTAAATTTCAGAAAACCAGCTTGCCAAAAGGATATCCTATGATTTATCGGCGTGGCAAGATGGTATAGGCGATTCATAAAAAAATACTTTTTACAAATTTCTCCATTAACTGCATTGATATCAAAAAAGAAACCAGGGCACTGGTCGGACAAAAAAAACAGAGCGCTTGAAAATATACAAAATTGTCTGGTGAAGCACAAATTTTTTTGTCCGGACATTTCGTTAGAATTTATGGTTCAGACAGATGCTTTACAAGAGGAATTGGGGGCTGTATAGACTCAAGGTTACAATAAATTGTATCGCAATATGATAAAGCAAGTTCAAGGTACTCCCGAACAGTATCTTGCTTAATTTGTCGATGTAGACAAACTATTTCATATGTCTCGCGATGGACTTTATAATATAGACAACTCGGAACTATGGAAATTAGTTATATCGACCCAGTGGCCGGTCATTTTGGTGTTTTCAAAACTCCAAAACGTATTTGTGCAAAATGTTATTGGAGAAGAATGTTTGCCGATATTAGATATGTGCGTAGTTCTCGTGTTTGTTTACAGTACAAAGTGGTGCAAGATAAACCAGCTAGGTTGATGAGTGAACAACACATCATTAATAGGCTAAATCAAGTATTATGTACGGATTTGATGGACCTATATCCTTTAATAGGAATCGTTTTATTTTTGTAGTATTAGTTTGCAATTAGATCGTCTAAATCAGAAGTAATAATAAATTATTTAGAATTATTATTAATGCAGTACGGTGTACCCGAAAACATTATTATGAAAAACGGTAGACAATATGTTAGTCGTTCATTTAAAAATTTATTCAAAAAATTCAAAGCAATTATTTTCTATACGCCGTTGTATCATGCCCAAGCAAACCCAACTGAACGGAGAAATCATGTAATACAAACAGCAGTGGCTTCGTATGTATGTGGTACCCAACGAGAATGGGATAAGAACTTAGAACAAATTGCGTTTGCCATGAGAACAGCTACCCATAAAACTACAGGTTATTCTCCGGCAATCTTAACGTTTGACCGCGAGTTATGTATAGGGGGCCACCAATATCCGGAGTTAAGGGATAGTTGCCTTTACGATTTTGCAGATAATCAAAAACTTACAAACAATTTGACTAAGTTGCCAGTGTTCATAATTAGTAAGTAGGTATATTTAGTTTTATAACATATTAATTTACAATTGTAATCTCATTATGGTACTTGTCATTAGCCCTAAGCTTCTATACCAGATGGTTTATAATTCTACGAAAATGTAACCGTTATTTTTATTACCTACCTAGAAATCCCTAATCCTTTCTTGCTCTTATAATCTTAAATTAATATAAATATCAGCCTCAAACTGTAACGAAGCCACATTTAATAACTATTGACAAATGCAGAATTATCCTGTATTTTCATTTATTTTTGTTAACTTCGATTATAAGTATTATAAAATAAGTTCGAATTTTACTTTTCTCCATTCCACCTTTAAACTCCGAGGCTGTCCTACCAGTGAGACATAAGGCCCCGATACAAAACAAAACAGAACAATATCGATAAAATTATATTTTTGACAACTTCTTCAACATGCACCCCATACAACTGCAACGGAATAATTAGAAGTGACCAAATATTCCGGAGAATACCAGACTAGCACAATTACGTGCATAAACCAAAAGAAGTGAGAACAACAAATTACGTTCCACGCAGCTCAACTTCATACTTGACAGTAGGTTATCGAATAACCCGCGCTAAAACCTTCATCGAGAGAATGTCCAGTGTTACTGCTAGTTTAGCCATTCTTAGAACAGTTTAAAATCGTCTGAATGCGTTAGAGCCTTTATTTCAACAATTTAATGCCAGTACAGACGCTCACATTGCTTTGTATGAGGACAATTCAAACATCTACGTAGCTGAAAGTCTGACATTTGAAACACTTTAACAATATTAAATCAAAATTAAAGATTTTTTAGATACTACCGTACCGGAACGTATTAATAATCTATCACCTTCACTTTCTTCAATAAATGCAAATGCTCCGGTAATTTTTCAACAACCTTCGATTAATTTACCAAATGTTAAATTGCCAACTATAAAATTACCATCCTCTGATGGTTTTTACAATCAGTGGACAAAATTCAAAGAAACGTTTAATTCATTAATACATAATAATTTAGCAATAAACAACATCCACAAATTTTGTTTAGTTGCTGACATAGCCAAATCTCTTAATTCGTTGAATGTTTATTCAAACACGTAAAGGCAATTTTTGATATTAAAACTATTTGTAAGGAATCTTTTACAGCCATTCGAACTATGATAAATATTCTTACAATTAACTTAACAGCATTAAATGCACTTCGTCAGCCGGTGGAAAATTGAAATACATATTATATTATATTAATTTATTTAATTACTATTCTTTTGGATTCATCCACAAGACGCGAATGAGAATTAAAACATGAATAAAAAAATCCGCCGACATTTTCTTCACTTAAAATATTTTTGCTGATCCTACTTTTAACAAGAGTGGCAAAATCGACTTGTTAATCGGATCAAACTTGTTCTGGAAACTAATGTCCATAGGCCAAAGTAAATTAGGAAAATAATTGCCTACACTACAAAAGACTCAATATAATTACCCTCAGAAAAAGATGGAGTCATCAACCAATTTTTGCACAAATATTGATCAGCAACTTTCTAAATTTTGGGAACTGGAAGAAGTATCAATAGTTAAACCCTTTTCAATAGAAAAACAATTGTTTGAAGATATTTTCAAAAATACGTACACAAGAGATGGGCGTTTTGTTGTTGTTGTTGTTGGACAACTAGCATTAAATCGTTTCCTTTCACTTGAAAAAAAGTTACGCAAAAATTCTGATTTATTTACTTTATGATTAAAAAAAAAGAAACCGATTCTTTACCTAACAACTGTTTTTATTTACCACATCACCCAGTTACAAAACCGTCAAGTCTAACCACAAAATTACGTGTTGTGTTTGATGGTTCAGGACAAACAACTTCATCTCTTTCACTAAACGCTGTTCGAATGACTGGTCCTAGTATTCAACGCGATTTATTTTCTATTTTATTAAGATTCCTTCGTAATTACAGCAAATATAGCTAAAATGTATCAGCAAGTATTAGTGACATCAGATCATGAAACATTTCAAGAAATATTTTGGCGTGATTCACTCCACGATACATTAAAAACTTACAAATTGAACACAGGAACATATGGTATTGCATCCGCATCTTTCTTGGCCACATGTTGCCTGAAGGAATTATCATTATTATTCAAGGAATCTTACCTCGCGACTAGTATTGTAATCGCCAATGATTTTTATGTTGACGATCTGTTATCAGGCGCACGAACAGTTGACTAGCATCTTAAGTTCAACAGGTTTTTCTCTTCATAAATGGACAACAAACGACAGTTCCATTCTTGAAGAATTAACACACAATGAGATAGATCAAAGTTTCACGCGCATATTTGATACGAAACAGCCAGAATGTTTTAAAGAGGTCAAATAAAAACTGCGAGAACCGTACAAACACAACGCGCGTAACTATAATCTTCGGCGTCGGGATGTTCAATATCAAATAGGATAGCTAATTTGGAAAAAGAATTATGAATCGTCTGACGGCGGTAATTATTTTAATTAGTACAAGATTATGCAAAAAATAGGTACAAATACTTATGAGTTGGAAAATTTAAACAGTCAGAATCTGACATACAAAGGATTTGAAAGCAAATCCAATTAAATTTATTTAGAGTTATTATTTGACAGAAATTTAGTTTATTATTTTTTGTAAGAAAGGGAAGTGTAACGTAAATGTTAGTTATTTTAAATATTGAATGTATGCAACCATAAATTCAAGATATTTTTGTGCTGATATTTTTTCGGCGGATTTATGTCGCGGGAACGAGAAAAATGTAACGACAGTTGAAACAAGAGGTTCTTAAAATTAAGGTCTAACCCCCAGAGGCCCGACAAAAAAAAAGTTTTGATCGCTTAGCAAAAACTATAATTAGTAGATGGTTTCTTTTCACTGTTCTGGACGGTTCTAAACAATTCGGTGTTTGACGCCCCATGTACCTTTTACAGAGAGCACGACGCCCCAACTTGTTCAGAGTTTTCTTCTCCTCTCCCCTCATTCACCACCTACCACGAAAGTGCATCAGAACGGTTCTGTGCGTCAAGCCCCGGGAGCGTGTTGCTCTTGAAAGGAAAGCAGTAAATATATGTATCTATATTGCCGTGAAGTGCGGAATAAATGTACAAGTGTATATGTAAACTATACTAATTACAATTAGTCCGTTCGTTTATTCTACCACATGTGTTCCGTTAACTCTAATTGCTCTTAAAGCGTGTAAAAGAAGTGTGTTTTTAAGCGTTCGGATAACATGGAGTGGAGGGTACGGGGTTCACTTCACATGCACAGCCTCGGGAGAGCGTGCAAGACGGATTCGCAAGGCAGCCATGTTTTTTTTAAACAATTAGTTGGTTAAAACTTAATCAAAAATGGAATTAAATCAGGAGACAATGTATAAATGCAATAAACGCGATTTTATTTGCGATATAATAACGAAAATGGAAGAGCATTTACCTATTCATACATACCAAGGTATTTATTATTTTTAACATTAATTATATGAAGCCATAACAGCTTCTGAATGTTTTAAGAAGGTACCTCAGAATTAGTATGCAAATTACATGTTCTATTTCAATTTACATTTGCATGCATTCTTGTCATGGTTGATATACATTTTTTATTGTGATTATTTATAAACAATGAATTTATATACCAAATTCCTTTAACATGTTAGAATTAACGTTTAGAATGTAAGAAGCATGTAACTTAATTTTGTTTTTATAGCAATTTTTTGTTATTGTAAAATGTATTTAAGTGCTACAATTCTTGTACCTTATTTTGTATCAAAATATTGCTTAAAACATTGTATGAGCAACTTGATCAAAGAAATAATTAAACATTTACAAACATCTTAACAATAAAATTATAACGTATTATAAAACCATATCTTTTGTTCTTGTAGATGAAGAAGATGCTTTAAATTCTGTATCTCTATTCATCATTAATAATGAAGACAGCCAAACCGAATCCGAATCAATATTGGATGAAAATCAAGAAACGAAAATATGGACAAAAAGCACAACATTCTAGTTTATTTCATATGTCGAAGCCAATGAAAAAGGCTTCAAAAAAATACCTGGATAAAAATATCTAAATTAATTTCTATTTTTTCAAAAAAAGAAATTTCTTTTAAACAGTGCGACACTTAATGGAACGGAACTTACAAGACAATTTTGTTGCATAACAATTCCAGTGGTAAAAATTCAGAGTATGGGAATATTTCAACGCTATTCACAAATTTATGCATAAAAAAACTAAAGATGCACCTGTAGCTACATGCAGCAGCATGTATGGATTACAAATGCATATAGCTCAACCCAGCCGCAGCAGCAAAAATAATACCGGTCCGGGTACTAGTGCTGCAGAAAATACCGGTAGCTCAAAAACTACGCCTACTTATCGATCAAATTTTTCAAGAAAACGTAGTTTAAAAATAAATGAAACGGAAAGACGACATAAAGAAAAACTTGCCAGACAAGACAAAATTTTAGAACTTATGGAAAAAATAATTGATAAAATGCTTTAAATTTTTTATAAAATCATTTTTTTTTTCTTAAAATTTACTATTGTAATATTTAGATATTATTGATAAACACAAATGTATTATATTTTTTGTTTTAGAATATATTTTATAAAATTTTTATTTTCATGATACTTTTTTGTTAAGTTTATATATATATATGGCCATGTATGAGTGAAGTGGTACAAAAAATATTTTTTTTATGTCGCAACTTTAGGAATCGGTTCTTTAACATAAACTCTGGTCCCCTGATTTTTTTAGATTTTTTGTGCTACCCAGTGCCAAGATATTTAGGGCACAACTTTCAAAAATGTCAATTTTTTACCTTTTTTGCAATTTTTAAACGCCTGTAACTTTTTAAGGAATTTTTTTTGCAAATTATTGAAGATAACATTATTTGCTTAAAATTGATCAAAAATTCTAAAAAAATCTGTTAGAGACATTTTCATTAATTTTTAAATGTTTTTATTCTATTAAAAACTGATTAAAAAAAACCTGTTGGGTATTTTTAATTTTTTGTTTAATAGGTCAAAAAAATACTTCTATATGTTATTGATATACTCTGAAATTTTTAGGATGGGCAATAAAGAACTTTTCAAGAAATCAGCGATATAATTTTTGTAAACATCCAAAAATAAGATCTTTATTATGCAATCGTCGCGATTTACACCTAATGCTTTAAATTATTTTAGTTAATTTAAATAACCAGTTTTGTATTTACATTCGGCTTCGAACGCGTTAGAATAAATATAACATTAATTCAATCGGGTCATTTGGCAACGCTGGATCGATGTCAAATAAAGTGAAATTCGTACAAATAATGGCATTTACACTTAAATTGAATTTTGTACTGTTTTTTCAAAAACAATATAATAAACAATTGCAACTAATATATTCAAACATTTTTACAAGATTGTAATAATAATAGAAACACTTTAAAAAAAATTAGTGAGCTTAAATAACAAAACCTAACCAAAATAAAAGTAAACGTCAAAAATTACAGTTTGCATTTATACCTCATTGTAAAAGTTTATGTTAATTTGTAAATACGTTACTATATGCAATTGAAATTATTATGCAACTACGATCTACCGTAAATATTACAGTAATGCACGATAAATTCAATCGCGTCATCTGGAAACGCTGGATCTATGACGAATGAAGTGAAATTCGTACAAATAATGGCATTTTAAATTAAAGTAAACGTCAAATTTGACAGCTTTTATATCTCATTGTGAAAGTTTATGTTAATTTGTAAATTCAAAAATTTTCGTTAAATTTATATAAAAAATTAAAAATTTAACTACATTGAGATAATCTGCATAACTGTTATCACTGGTCGCTGATTAGTGAGCTCAACAAATATTTTATACGAATTATTTTGGTTTTTTTTTAAGAAAACACAAAATTTTGATCATTTTGACATTATTTGGGTTCTTTTTTTTTTTTCCCGCCCACTTGCTGCTTTACACCGTTTCCATATATGGTAGGCTGCAAAGCTTCGTATTCTTCAGTTAATAAATAATTTTTTTATTATAATGTTTAAAATAAAGAAAGAACGACTTTGGAACAACCATTGTTCTTATATATTTAAATTAGAAAACAAAAAGTGTGCAAAAACTAGTTTAAGAAAACCGACATTGGATATGATTAAATATTTAAATCTAGGAGATGACATGAAACATTTGTCTGTTTGCTATAAAGATGCAAGATTAAGAACTAAAACTATAGTTGATGATATTTTAGGTAATCATTAGTTTTCATATATGTACATAATTTTATAATCTGCTAACACTGTCAAATTATTAATAAATACTTAGGAGAAGTCTCAAATTCTCAAATATCGACTACTTCAAAAAATTCAGAGTATACAGGAGAGAGTGCTACTTTAGAAATCAACAATTTTAAAACGTTAGATTCGGATGAACGTCCTTCATCATTTAATTTAAAAGGCGTTCAAGATCACGTCGAGTTTTTTAATAATCTCAAGACAATTTTTAAAAATCCAACTACGACAAGAATTAAAAAAATACAACTTTTGACGTTAATGCCATCGCACTGGAGTACTTACAAAATAACAAGTATTTTTGGAGTCTCACACAGAGTTGTAGAAGCTTCTCAAAAAGTTTTAGAGGAGAGTGGAATATTAGGTTCACCTATTCTAAAACCAGGTATATTATTTTGACCATCAGTCTACTTGTCATTTATTTGATAAACTAAATACTCGACGATGAAACAAAAGAGAAAGTTATTAACTTCTATTTAAAAGATGATGTTAGTTCACAAATGCCTGGTAAAAAAGATTTTGTCACCACTAAAAACGATGCTGGGGATAAAATAAAAAATTAAAAACGATTACTCTGATTTGAAAGTTGGTTTCTCGACTTTTGCCATCTTACGACCGATTCAATGTGTTTTTGTCAAGAGCTCTGGCACTCATACCGTTTGCGTGTGCACTATACACCAAAACGTCAAATTATGTATATTAAGTAAAACAAATCACTCATGTGTTATTAATTAATTATCAATTTTTCAATAACAATTGCAAATCTAAAAGCTTTAACTCAAGGCAAAAAACATGAGATTGCTACATATCAAGACTGTTTGAATTTAATTACGTGCAATATTCCAACAGAGTTGTTATTTTTTAAAATGTGAATTGTGTCCAGGATATACAAAATTACGTACGTATATTGAAAAACTGTTTGATTTAAATGAGGTTGATTTTGTAAGTTTTAAACAATGGGTCACAACACGCCGTACTGTACACTCGAAACAATTACAAAAGATTCAACGGAATTTATTAAATACTTTTCCGAAAAAGTCCATGTCCTTTTGACACATGCTTACATCGCAAAACAACAATCAATATTTTTGAGAGATTTAAAAACAAAAATATCTGAGACAGAATTTATTGTTATTATAGATATTGTTATTATAGTGGAAGATATTATATCCCAGCCAAAAATAATATATCATAAATTGCCGTTTGGTGTTAACAATCAACTGTAAGCAGTGTGACCTAGTATATATAGCACAAAAGTGATGTAAGATTAAAACCACGGTCCACAGCCCTAAGTATGCATTGCAATGACACAGGTCATATACCTGATTATTATAATACGAAAATTAAGTGTTCAGAACATAATACATTCAAACGTAATTTTCTGGAGATGTGTTATATTCATTCACGAAATAAACCAATGAATTTTAAAAAAGATATTTCGGGGTTGAGCAGCATATATAGTTATCTACTCTCCCAACAAACCAGGTGATAGTAACTTAGTAGTGGTATAAGAATTGAATGTTGGATCAGTTTACAGTCCTCTGTATATGAGTCCACACAGCACATATTCTCCACCATCTGTTCCTACCCATGTAAATGAATCGCATCTTGTTTTAAAAATATCTGATGTTGTCAACAAACTATCACTGTTAAAACCTGATAACTGTCCAGGGCCTGATAGATTAACGGCTCTCTTTCTCAACAAATGTGCGTTTGCCCTTTGTCGGCCCTTATGGCTTTTATTTAACTTATCTCTGGTTATGGGTACTTTTCCTACTAGCTGGAAACAAGCTTATGTCACTCCGAGTCATAAGTCCGGTGCTATACATGATGTAACAAACTATAGACCAATATCTATTTTATCAGTTATTCCAAAAGTTTTTGAAAAGTTAGTTACCTGTCAATTGATTGCCATTCTGCAATCTGAAATTGCTCTCAATCAACACGGTTTTCGAACTGGCAAATCGACATCTTCCAACCTTTTGTTATATGAATCTTATATAACAGATGCGCTTGAAAACAGATTCCAGGTAGATTCAGTTTACACTGACTTTTCAAAAGCTTTTTATACCGTTGACCACAAGATACTAATTATAAAACTACGTGGTATTGGAGTTAATGGCACCTTGTTACTGAGGATTCAATCCTATTTATCTAACAGATCTCAATTTGTGCGCATTGGTCAGTGCGTTTCTCGTAATATTGATGTTACGTCGGGTGTTCCACAGGGGTCACATCTTGGATCTTTACTGTCCAATATCTTTATCATTGAGGTGGTACACTGTTTTACTAATGCGCTTTGTTTATTATTTGCGGACTATATAAAAAACTTTATAAAAAATCAGTCTTTAGATGATGCTGTACTACTTAATGAAGAAGTACAGATTTTTTCTAGTTGAAGTCAGACAATAACTTACTACTTAATTTAAATAAATGCAAAGTGATGACATTTTCTAGACGTCAGTCTACGGTGATGTATGGTTGTTCTCTTATAAATGTAATGTTGTTAAGAGTTAACACTATTCGTGATTTAGGCGTTACGTTTGATTTAAGCCTTTCATTTACACTACATATCGATACTGTTGTGGCTAAAGCTTATCAACTTTTAGGATTTGTCAAGCGTAACTCTAAGGAGTTTTGTGACCATCGTACTCTAATTATCCTTTACAACGCTCTAGCACGTCCCCATCTCGAGTATTGTTCCAATGTGTGGTCACCATACACCGCCATCAGTAAAGGAAAAATTGAACAGATTCAAAAAAGTTTGTTCGTTTTTTAGCGTATAAATGCAACATTGCAGGCAGCTACACGGAACTGCTCTTTACATGACCAATCTTGAAAAAAGACGTTTTAATTTTGACGTGACACTAGTTTTTAAAGTGCTTCGTGGGATTATTGACTGTCCTGACTTGCTCAGCTCTATAGGTATTCATGTCCCAGCTCGAGTTTTACGCAATGACTATTTATTTCATATACCGTTCAAACGCACTGATTATGCGGTGCACTCTGCATCTACACGTATTTTGCGGCATGCCAAAGAAGTTAAAGTGGATTTTTTCAAAGATTCTTTTAATTCCCTGCGACGTTAACTTGTCACCCATACGTGACCTTTTTTATATTTTCTAACTATTTAAGTTTTATTATACATAAAACAACTAATTTTTAATATTAGTTGTTTTATGTTTAATTTATGTTTTTTAAATTGTAAATATATACTTATTTTGAAATGGATTCCGTTGACTAGTAAATAAATAAATAAATAAATTATTGGACTGTGGTCTGAGCTAACAAAATACTAATTTAAACTAAAAGGTTTTTGAGTAAAGCAATGTCACAAACATCTCCAAAGACTTTTATTTTTTACTTAACAAACTATATTTATTGATATTAATAAATAACCAATCATAAAACTTTACATACATTTAAATAATTTTTTTTTTTTATTTTAATATGTAATATTTAGAAATTACTTATTATGTCACAACAACAATTAGGTATTGTATAGATTTATTTTTTAACAATGATCTCTATATAACATTAGAATACTAACATTATATTATTTATTTAAAATTATTATGTAATAAATTACTTATATTCAACAGCCACATTTATTCAAATATTTGTCCGATTGATTTTCTAATATTTTATGCGGTTTAATAACGAAAAAATTGGCAAACCGTTGAGCGTCAAATAAACCGTGGACAATATAAACATATGCACTTAGGCTTCGCAATATCCGTGTTTTCTCGTAGGGCTTGCATAACCTGACAAATCTATTAAAAATAATTTTTTATATAAACTTACCCCTCGCATATCAGATATAATTAGATTTGTTATTAAAGAGTAAATTTGCAAAATATACAGCAAAACTATTTTTTTAAGACCGGGCTTCTGGTGGCCTGTAGTGTGTACTGGGCTTTGCATCATCCGCAAGGTGCGTATATATATATATATGTATATATATATATATATATATATATATATATATATATATATATATATATATATATATATGTATATATATATATATATATATATATATATATATATATATATATTGTTGCAATTTTGACCGACATTTTCAAAGTCAAGTGATGATTTTGTTCCTAAAAATAGAATAGTTTTTTAATAAATGTCTATTTTTACATGATGTATTTATTATTGCCATTCATATTTATAATAATTATAATAATAAAATAAAGTTGATGGAGTTGACAATTACTAAATAATAATTCATAATAGAAATTTAAATAAAATAATTACTACGTTTTTATATGACACTGTGACTGCAGTACATTTATGTATTGTCTAAAGAAGGTTGAGGTTCAGCCGAAACTGAAGTATGTATGTCACACTACGACATAATAAATTGTGATATAAAAACGTAGTAATTGTTTTATTTAAATTTCTACAATATAAAATGACTATTCAACCAGCATATCATTGGATATTCCAAACAAATATTAACTGTTATAAGAATAATAAAAAAATGTTATTTGTTTGTTGAGCAGAATACCATAGTGAAACTGATATGGATTACTTTGAAGAAGTTTCCACTTATACACTCGTGCAATTATCATAGGTGATAACCACTTCAAAAATATTCGACATAACAAGGTATTAGTGATTAATGAATAAATCGAATTAAAATCAAGCAAAATGATAGATATGAATATTTATAGGCTTTATTGAAATAAAAACAAATTATAAAGCATTCATTATCATGGGTAAAGTATTTACAATGTTGTTTCTTTTTATTCTGGCCAAGTTATCATCTCTTTCCTCATCAATATCTAGCCGATTAAATGGATTGTTATTTTGTTCTTCCAAAACTTCTGCAGCCAAATCGATTTCAATAGAATCACCATTTAAAATGCATAAATTATGTAAAATACACGCTGAAACTATCACTAAACTAATAAAATCCAACCTTACGGTTTCCAATGATTTTATCCTTCGGAATCTTCCTTTTAAAATCCCAAACGCATGTTCGTTCACGACCCTGGATTTATTCAACGTGTAGTTATAATCCTATTGTCGTCGTGTTAAGAACCCATTATTTTTAAATCCAACTATTAAATTGGTATTTAGCTTATAAGCTAAATCTCCTATAAGATGTGAGTCATCATAAAATACAGTTTCATTCCTCTGTATACTTGCATAGAGATCTGACTTTTTGTATAGTGTATTGTCATGTATCAATCCAGCTTGTCCAGCATATACATCGGTGAATAGCAATTGGTGATCACAAACTCCTTGAAGTAAAACAGAGTGAATGTTTTTCCTATTAATATACGAACCGGGAATTTCTTTGGTGCTATAATAGGTATGTGGCTACCATCTATCACACAATTACTCCTACAAAGTAAATAATAACAATACTGAAACAATTTATAAAAATAAAATACACATACCAGAAAAGCCCATTGTATTAAAATGATGTGCAATTTGATGCTGTCGGTTTCTAGTTGGCCAACATATAATTTTAAGTTTAAAGTTAACTTTTAATAATAATTTTAATGTTCTGTACAACACATCCCAACATATAGACTTACTCGTCCCAAATGAATCTGCTACAGATCTGAAATAATTAAATTTGTCATTATTCTGTCATAAACATAACAATCAATACTTACCGAAAACTTTCCAAGTTACTTAAGCGCCAAATTGCAATCATAGTTTCCTTTTGTAATGGTATTCTTGTATGACCTATTGCTACTGAGTTTTCGATATCCTCCACATAAACCGCATTTTTGCCAAAAGATCCTCAAATTTATTTGGGGACATTCTAAAATGCATTTTAAATTGCATGTCGGTCATGTTAATTACTGTTAACTCTGCATAGTTGTCAACTTTTTCTAGTAAGACACTTTCATTTTCTTCTTCTTCATCATCATTAAAAAAAAATACTTTAATCATATTCTAAAAATGCTGCCCTAGACGCCATGATTTCTATTCACCGTTTAATGTTTTATTAAATTTGAGGTTATAATTTTTAAATGACGCTGAATCAAAGTACCGTTGCGTTCGGATATAAGTATTTACACCAACTACTCTTCCCTCCACACCACCCACTCTACTCTAACACTAAATAAACCTGGTGGGCGCCCTTTATTAAAAAAAACCCAACCCACAAAAAAAGGACTCCGCCCACAACCCTTGAGCATCGTCAAAACCGACGTTAATTATCAAAATAACGGTAAAGCGTTGAAAAATTATATATAAGAAACTTTAGCAGAAATATTTTGCAAATTAAAAATACTGCAAATAAAAATAATTAAACATATAAAGTACGCAAAATATATTATAATTAATAACCGTTACTAGAATCATTAGTTGGTAATAAATTCATCTAAAAACTACATATTAATTAGTGGTTAATTCGTAACTCGTAACAAATAGATATTATTAATTTAATAATAAAGCAACATATTTTTCTAATTATTCATTATGTGAATATTAACAATGCTATCTATCAGCAAATAAGTAGTTGTTGCTGTGAATAACGAGGTTTCAATGATTATCCAAAATTCATAGATAATAAAAACAACAGACTTTGATAGAAATATTCTAAACTAAAAGACTAGAAAATTAACTAAGCATTTAAGCTGCATTAATCAAATAATAACTATTAACCGTTCCTAGAATCAGGAGATGGGAACCATTGCATGAATTCTTCTTGACTAGTAGACCTCTCTTTGAATTGGTCTTTATAATTAAACCGGTAATAAATTAATCTTAAAACTATATTATTGGCCAATTCGTAAAGTATCTGTTATATGAATAATAGTGATGCTATCAACAATTGCGTAATTGTCTGTGATAGCAAGGTTTTTAATTATTATCCAAAATTGATAGCTAATAAAAAAGAGTGTAATGAAGAGATTTTGATATAAATATTGCAAACTAAATGACTTGTAAATAACAATAACAGGCATATAAGCTACGTAAATCAAATAATAATTAATAATAATAATAATAATAATGTTTATTAGTGCTCTCAAAAAAATGTTACACAAGTCAATAAAATTACACGTTAAATTACGATTGACAAATTTTTTAAAACATATTAAAAATAAACATTGCAGTACAATTTAAAATGTACTGAAAAGAAACATATTACAGTTAAAAACAAGTACAAACACATTATTCTTAAAACTTAAGCAAATTTTGCATTAACATAATAAATCGGTAAAATCGTTACTAGGATTATTTACTCAATTAACTATTAAATTTTTTTGAAAAAGTATTAAATTTAAATGAAGTTTCACATGTTTTAAATATTCAATTACAAACAAACAGGGCACAGTTAAAATATTCAACTCTTTAAAGTAATTGAATGTATCATCCCTATATCCAATATTAGCTATGATACGGATAGCACGACGCTGTAATCCAAATATTCGGTGACGCGATGTAATGTGACCCCATAATAGAATGCCATAGCTATAGAGAGAATGACAAATACCGAAGTATGCAGTACGCAGCGTATTTAACGAAGCACAATTTGAGAGCAGACGTAAACAATATATGTTTCTGCTTAGTTTATTAGCTAGATATTGTTTATTATCGCACCACAAAAGAGAACTATCAAGAGTGAGCACAAGAAATTTCACAGAGTTGTTAAACTATGGTGAGTTAACCGGCATTTTTTTATGAAAAACATATAGTAGCCATCTTAGCAGAATTAAGACATAATTTATTTGCGTTAAACCATATTGTTGCTTTGTTCTGTAGATCTGTACAATGGTTCATTGCCGTTTCAAACATTTGATCTTTTTGTATAAGAGTAGTGTCATCTGCAAATAATATAATATTGGATTCTCCAATATATTCAGGCAAGTCATTGATAAAAATTAGAAACAACAAAGGACCAAGTACAAAACCTTGTGGAACACCTTGTTTAACAATTTGTTTACTAGAAATATTACCATTAAATAGAACATATTGGTGACGATTAAACAAGTAAGATTGCATTATATCATAGCTATTAGAAAAATTGAATAATCTAAGTTTGCTTAATAGGAAATCATGCGGAACACAGTCAAATGCTTTTGACAGGTTTAAGAAGGAAGCAATAGTAAATTCCTTATTTTAAAAACCATCTAGTATTAAATTTATTAGTTTTTTAATTGCTAATACAGTATTTAGTCCTTTTCTAAATCCAAACTGCGTGTTCGAAAAAAGCTGATTTTCTTTAAAATACTGCACAATTTGTTGGTCAAGTAGTTTCTCTAGTATTTTTGAAAATACTGGTAAGAGAGATATTGGACGGTAGTTGTTAACGTCGTCAATGTTTCCTTTTTTATGTATAGGAATAATGATCGCAATTTTCAAAGCATCGGGAAAAGTTGAATTTAAAATACATTTATTAAAGAGATTAGTTAATGGACTAACTAGAATATTAGCAATTATGTTGACAACGTCTACTGTCATACCATAAATATCTCTGCTATAACTGTTGCGCAAACTTATTGACTCAAGAATTTCATCAACAACATTAACAAAAAAACATGCTAAATGCTTCTGTGTCAAGTTGGTCAGTAACATCACAACTAATTTTGCTTTTTTTACTATTGATCATTTTCCACATAGATTGGCTTTTGTTTTTGGATTTAAAAATGAAATTATCATTTGCTGCAATCTTAGCCTCTTTTACAGATTTATCATATTTTAATTTGTATTTATCATATAATATTTTGTTATTTAAACTAGAATGTTTTAAGTAAGTTTCCCGTATAAATTGGAGAGTGAAACGCATATTTTTTAAATCATCTGTATACCAGCTAATATCATTTGATATTAATTTTTTGACTTTGCTGATTTTCTCAGGAAATGATAAGTTAAAATTGTATATTATAATATCTAAGAATGAGTTAAATATGTGTTTGTATCACAATCATAATTCAAGGTATTAAAATTTACATCCCCTAAATAATTAAATAAATTAAAAAATCCATGTTCCGTTATTGGACGATTCTTTTTAATGACGGTGCTCGCCAGATGGTTATCACATTCTTTTGTTTCACATTGATTGCCAGTATAATCAGCCATATTAGTATCAACAAGAGAAACATTTCTTAAAAAGTTTAGATTATTTGTAAAAACATTATCAATGCAATTTTTTCCACGAGTTGGCATGTTAATAGTGTGATGAAAACCATATGTTTTCAAAAGATCTAAAAGGTATATAGCCTTAGGATCATCCGTATGAAAATGTACATTAAAGTTGCCGCCTAATATAATACAGTTATTAGTAGACAATATTTTATTCAATAGCTCTATTAATTTCTCAATAAATACATTGTAATCGCCTTTAGGAGATCTATATACTGCAATAATTATACATTTAGAATAAATTAGTTTTATGCCCGTAAACTCGCAATCAATTTCTTTACAATAATCTTCAAAATCTATAGGTATATGTTTAGTATTATTATTAATGAGTATTAACACACTGCCACGCGAATATCTGCTTCTACTGAAATTTGCAGCCACCGTCATATTATTGATTACCAACGATGATGTTTCTGGTTCCTTCATCTAGTGTTCAGAAACACAGATAACATTATATTTCATTAAACTGTCTATCAAAAATGTTTCAAAAATATTTATTTTAGATCTAATAGATTGCATGTTTATAAACAGAACGTGATTTTTATATTTGTTATTGTTTACATTTTTATTTAAATATGTTGATTGTTTTTGTTCACCAGGAATAAAAAACGTTTTGTTTTTACGCCAGTGGGCCATATATTTTGTATGTTATCAGCAAATTCAAGAAGCACTGACACTCGGAAAGAACTGTAATCAGAAGGCCGGCGAGCTGTTAGAGATTCACATTTAAAGTTTACAATGTTTTTGTTTGTAATAAATTCAGCCATATTTTCCTTTGAAACATTAGGTATAGTATTTAGGAGCCGCTTGTATTGAAACATTTTCCAGTTGGGGTTGAAAAGTAATTGTGGACTCTATAATATTATTAATATTGTTATTACTGCCTGAAGCATTTTCATTGCCGGGTTTGTTTGTGTTCTTGGTGTGGATGCGCTTAACTCCTTGGCCAGGTTCACTATCAGCCCGCGCAGGTATTACTTGGATGTTTGTGTTGGCAGCAGTTACTGCAGCATATTCATTTTTCTTTGCAGTTTTCTTTATTTCAGAAGATTTAATTTTACGTTCTTCGTTAATTTTAACTTCATTATGTTTGCAATTAACAGGAATATTATCTTTGGAAGCATGAGTGAGAGTTAATATAATTGAACTCAGCCTCTTAACATCCTCCGTTAATGATTTATTATTTTCATTTAAAATAATTATTTCTTTATTAACCTCATTATATAAAGATGGTAATAAATTTTTAAATGCAGATTTTATTGCTGATTGTATAATGATCATCAGCTCAATTGGTTCAGTAGATACGGTACATACATTAGATGAAGATGGACATGGCTCGACAACAACATTGTTTACCTTTGAGGTTAAGTATCTTCACAAGATTTGCATTGCCATTCTTTTATTTTGTTGGTTTGTTTCAGTTCACAATATTGTGTTTCAGACACATTTACACAAATAATGTGAAAACTTAACTTGTATTTGTTTCCGCACATTAAATATTCGTCATAACGACCAATATTTTTGCTACATATGTATCATGGCATTGATTGAATTAAATAAAACAATCAATGTTATGATAGCGCAGCAATTCCGCAAGGTTGGTCTGCATAATTAAACAAATGGTATTTATAGTTATAATTAATATTTATAAAATATTAAGTATTAATAATCGTAATTGTAGCTCGGAATAGCAGTTTCAATTATTATCCAAAAATCATAATCATATAAGCTGGGCAAATCAAATAATAATTATTAACCCTTACGAGAATCATTAGTAATGTTTTACATGAAAACACGCTGTATATGTATACAAACTTAATTAAATACACAAGTTTTTTTATTTCCAAAAAAATAAAGTAATCTGAACATCAAATATTATATTTTATACTTATTTACATATTCTTTTAAAAATAATCAAAATATTTACTTATTTTTGGATAATCTTCTAGAGCTTCAGTAATAGCTTCAGATTCAGGAACAATTATTTAGATAATTTGCTTAGACATCTAAAATAAGTATTCAAGACTCACGTAAGAATCGCCTGATCCTAAATATTGCAAAGTTATTGCTAATCGTTCTGATGCTGGTATCGTATCTCTGTATTTCGTTTTGCTATTTTTGGACCAATTAAACGCAATATTTACGCAAAATCTGTAGTTGTCATTTGAATAAAATTAACAAAAAAGCCTTTCCACTTATTGAAAATATTATGAAACCATATCCAGGCACTCACAATAAAAGCACAAAAGAAAGAATCTGCAACTATTGTTTTAGCAGAGAAAGACGAATCGTTGAAAATGTCTTTGGCATCAATCAGTTTAGCTAGATTGTATTTACATAATTTCTTGAAAAGAAGTTCAAGAGCTCGAAACATTTATAATCCTTTGGGAACGTATGACACGGAAGATGCGGACTCACGGACTGTAATTCCGAACAGTTGCCTACTGGTTTAGTACGTTTGGCTAGAATTCCACAAAAAATGGCACACGTGTCACAAGAAATTAGAAACGAGTTTAGCGAATATTTTGTAAAAGAAGGCAAAGTAGATTGGCAAGATAAATATTGTTAGCCTTTAGTTGATGACGTTGATTTGACTAAGCATAAACAGCAGCTTCCACAGACCCATGCTTCTTTTTGAGGCCAAATGATGCTTGTAAGCAGCAAAAATGTAATATTATTTATTATACAACTATAAAACAAATGATTTGAATATTTGTAATCATAAACACAAATAATTAATTTAGGTATGCGTTATTAGTTATTTTTTATGTTAATAAAAATTGAAAATAGACTTACATTTAAATTATCCTTAGTTGCACGTGGCATATTCTTATCATTTAAGAAAATAAATGTTTGTGTGCAAACCATTTAGTTTGATAAACGGCTAAAAGTCCTGATCCAGACTTTTTAGTTTCCATTTTTGTCTTTTCTTTAAAGAACTGAAAGGTTTTATTTTGTATTTTGCGTTTAAGTTCTCCTGTTTCAATATTCATCGCGTTTGCAATGCTAATTAGTGAATCATGCCGCTTAATTCTATTTTTGTAATTCTCATTTTGAGGATTCCATAAATTTTGTTCATTCATGAATTAATAAGATAATTTTCTCCTCGTTCTATTTGACAGTACTCTCAGATTCAAATTCCATTTTACACTTGATAATAACTAACTAAATTGAGAATGAAAATATTATTTTATAGATGCTAGGCCGCAGTTTGCACTAAATTATCCACATTTACCCGCACGAAATTTTATGCCGCGGGTTGTGCCGGCGGCTTTATTTGGCCGCGGGTTTCAATATTTGTGACGTTATATTCTCTATAAATTAACTGATACACCTCTAGAAAGATAGTAACAAGGTTGGACGTTACTAGACTTGCGTTCTAATAAATGTTGGGCAACCCGCCACACAAAGTGGAGAAGGGGTGGGTTAATGATTTGATGAAAAGAAGGGCCACGTGATTTAATGATAATAAATACCCAAGACATCAAGCAGATAGAACAAAAATCACCAAATAATTTCTCTAGGTGAGTAATAACAATAAGGATATTTCATGTAAACAAAAATTTAATTTTCAAAAAAAAGTAGCATATAGTATCATATAAAAAAACATTTAATTTAAATTCCGATCGGAAAATGAATCCTGGTTGGCTTGATAAAATTAAAAAAATTACCAATATTGAGTATAAGCAATACCCATAAATTTAACAAATTAACTTCAAATACAATTATACGTATATAACTTATTAACTTAAAAACTAAACTAAAATTTAGGCAAAAAATATTTAAATATGAAAGTAAAAAAAGCTACTTTAAAAATTCTAATACTGAGGCAATAATTGCCATCAACATCATTGCAATAATACCTGCATAATGGTAATTATAATTGTTGTTAAATCTTTGGAACGCAACGAAAAAAAGGGGTAATAATATTAAAAAAAAACGGTTTTCATACAAAATGTGGCTATAAAACAATGCTTAAAAATACACGGATGGCATTAGTCAACAAAAAAAAAAGAATGACATTTATATGAAATTTTTATTAATTAAATTGTACGTACCAGAGTTCTTTTTTTTCTTAATGTTATCGGAGATAACAAATTCCGCAGTTCAGTTCTGCTTGAAAACCAACTTCTGCTGCTCGCTTCCGAATTAATAAATTTTATCTACTTCAATCCCAATCGGCAATATAACAAAAATGCTTCCAACGGCACACAGCGTGAAAGATTTTATTAATTTGTGGGACCCTTTTTATTTGCACCGAAGTGACTCGCTTTAAAAACGGGATCAAAAAGGAATTCTCTTTGTGACAAATGACAAGTTTATTTACCGCGCCATTGCTGATATTGTATTTGTTTTGATAAGTTGTTTAGTATTTTTGTTTGGTTAAGTGCATGAATTAGTTATGTTTTGGTCTAGAGTACAAGTACAACTCTTCATTGACATGTACAAAAACCGACCACGATTATATGTAGTGAAGCATTCAGATTATAAAAATAAACTTGCCAGAAGAAATAAGGCATTAAATGAAATTTGTAATGAATTGGAAAAACACCAGCCAGGTGTTACTACTGCTGATAATAAAGCAAATTTGTGCGGACAAACTTTCTGTCGCAGTATAGTATAGAAAATACAAAAAATCATTTTACAATGGTATTGGTGAAGCTGAGGTAATTTTTTTTAACCGAGTAATTCTTACTGCATTGCTGTCCTTGGTAAGTTTTAATTTTATTATCCGTGTTTTCATTTTCATTACCCGACCCCCTTTAATTGCCAGGTCTTTGCTGACCCCATGTGTGTGTTACTATTTAATTCTATTGTTTGATCCAATTGATTGACAATTATAACACATATGCCACATGATAGTATGTAAATTACGCATTACATTAATTATGCTGAATGTTTTAACGCCGACCTCGTGTTACCTCAAGACTCCAGGCATTGAGTTAAAGAAGTTCTTCATTCAAACCATCAGTAACGTGGAAGTTCTATATATATATATATATATATATATATATGGGTAATTCCATTACTTTTCGACCAATTTGAAAAAGTCGACCTCTTTGATTTTGCTCAAATTTTCAGGGATCAAAATATAGATGAAAAAAATGAGATTCCCAAAATTTTGGACCTTAGAATAATGCCTGTTCAAAATGACACACAATTGAAGGTCAGAAATTTTACAATAAAACGTCTTTTTTAGCTTATTTTGTATCTCAATTTTTGGGCTTCTGGAAAAAGATAAAAAGGTCCACAATGTCTCAAATTATTTCTTATTACATGTATTTCAAAACCCATATTTTTATGTTTAATATCGTGGCAGTCATTTTGATATATTAAGCTTCAAACGTTATTCCAAAAAAACCCGTAAATTTAGCAAAATCGCAAAACTTTGCTTTCTTTAAACCGTTCTAACTTTGTCAAATCTTAACAAAATTTGATTTGCAAGGTCTAGATTTCCTCGTGTTTAATCTCTTTTTGAAGTGATCACACAATACTTATAGAATCAATACGTATACACCATTATTTTGATGCAGAAAGTTGCACATGTTTTCGCGATCTTCAAAACTTGTAATTTTCAGGTCCCAAAAAAGCGCTGTTACCCTATGTCGATATTAGTCAAAATTTCAGTAAATACTCTTTGGAGCAAAAGAAAATAGAGTATCTATATGAGAAATGGTATATCGGGCATTATAAAGAATTTTTTAATATTCAAAAATTGTCAAAATTGGCATACCGCACATTTTTGTATCTCAGTTTTTGGGCCTTTAGAAAAAGATAAGAAGGTCCACGATGGCTCAAAATATTCTTTATTACATGTACTTTTAAACCCATATTTGTTTATTTAATGTTAGGGCAGTCATTTTGATACATCAAGCTTCAAACATTATTTCAAAAAAAATCGTAAATTCAGCAAAACTGCAAAATTATGCTATGTTTAAACCGTTCTAACTTTGTTAAATTTTAAAGAAATTTGATCCTCCAGGTCTATATTTCTTTGTGTTCAATCTATCATTAAAATGATTACATAAGACTTATAAAATCTATACATATTCACCACTAATTTGATGCAGGAAGTTGCACATGTTTTTGCAATCTTCAAAACTTGTAATTTTTAGGTATCGAAAAACCGCTGTCACCTTAAGTCGATTTCAGTCAAAATTTCAGTAAATACTCTTAAGACCACAAATAAAAGGTTATTTATATGAAAAATGGTATATTGGGCATTATCAAGAGTTTCTTTATATTCAAAAATCGTCAAAATTCAGAAAATCTAAATCACTTTTTGTCTATCTTGCTTTGTTTTTGAAATAGTCAACAAATACAAAATATTTAAAAAACTTTTTATTTAGCAAAAAAACACAAACAAAACAACATTACTTTAACAAGTGTGCATTGATGCAAGCTTTTGATACTTGTTAAAACAGTTTTTTTGGTTCGGTTAGTGAAATTTGATAAAAATGCTGTTCAACATAGAGAATACGCAAATATCATTTTTGTTTACGGACTCTGTAATGGTAATGCCCTAGCAATTGAGATTTCCTGACAGAAAACAACTTTTTTGACGCGTTTTTTAGTGAAAATGTTCACCCATATTATTATCAAAAGTAAAACACCTACAACCAGGCGACGTAGCACAACGACTTGCATTTTCTCAATGGCTTCTTGATAATTTCCAATATACCATTTTTCATATAAATAACCTTTTTTCTTGTAGTCTGAAGAGTATTTACTGAAATTTTGACTAAAATCGACATAGGGTGACAGCGTTTTTTCGGGACCTGAAAATTACAAGTTTTGAAAATTGCGAAAACATGTGCAATTTCTTGCATCAAAATAGTGGTGAATATAAATTGATTCTATAAGTCTAGTGTAATTACTTTAAAGAAAGATTGAACACAAAGAAATCTAGACCTCGTGGATCAATTTTCTTCAAGATTTGACAAAGTTAGAACGGTTTAAACAAAGCATAATTTAGCAATTTTTCAAAATTTACGTTTTTTTTTTAAATTAATAGTTAAAGCTTGATATATCAAAATGACTGCCCCAACATTAAATATACGAATATGGGTTTTAAAGTACATGCAATAAGGAATATTTTAAGCCAACGTAGACCTTCTTATCTTTTTCCAGAGGCCCAAAAATTGAGATACAAAAATGTGCGGTTTGCCGATTTTGACAATTTTTGAATATTAAAAATTTCTTGATAATGCCCGATATACCATTTCTCATATGAATAACCTTTTTTCTTGTGTTCTAAAAAGTATTTACTGAAATTTTGACTAAAATCGACATAGGGTGACAGCGCTTTTTCGGGACCTGAAAATTACAAGTTTTGAAGATCGCGAAAACATGTGCAACTTCCTGCATCAAAATAATGGTGTATACGTATTGATTCTATAAGTATTGTGTGATCACTTCAAAATGAGATTAAACACGAGGAAATCTAGACCTTGCAAATCAAATTTTGTTAAGATTTGACAAAGTTAGAACGGTTTAAAGAAAGCAAAGTTTTGCGATTTTGCTAAATTTACGGTTTTTTTTGGAATAATGTTTAAAGCTTAATATATCAAAATGACTGCCACGATATTAAACATAATAATATGGGTTTTAAAGTACATGTAATAAGGAACAATTTGAGCTATCGTAGACCTTTTTATCATTTTCCAGAAGCTCAAAAATTGAGATACAAATTAAGTTAAAAATTACGTTTTATTGTAAAATTTCTGACCTTCAAATGTGTGTCATTTTGAACAAGCAATATTCTAAGGTCCAAAATTTTGGAAATCTCATTTTTTTCATCTATATTTTGATCCCTGAAAATTTGAGCAAAATCAAAGAGGTCGACTTTTTCAAATTGGTCGAAATGTAATGGAATTACCCATATATATATATATATATATATGGGTTACTTTTGGACCAAACTTAAAAACTGAGTATCTCCAAATTGCTTCAAAATTTAATATGTGACAGTAGGTACCAAAAGAACATATTTCCAAAATTGTCAACTCATTTAGTCGTGATCTTTGGAATTATCTTGAAGTTCAGAAAAACGCTTAAAAACACATTTTTGGGCAATTTTTTACATTATTTTTCTCAGCGTAAAAACATTGAAAATAGGTCTGCAAGATTTCTTTTTTTTGTAATTTCTTGTACTTTAACGTTGTTTTTTTTTTATTATTTAGCTATCCTTCATTCAAATTTTAATCAAATTAGACCAATTTGGCTTAATTTTTGTGTATTGAATTACTCTTTAAAATTTATTAGTTATTTCTTGGCTATTTAAAGCTTAATACAACATTGACAAATATGACCTAAATTAATTATTTTTATACCTTATTGTGGTACTGTAAGTTGTAAAACTTAAGCATAAATCATAAAAAATAAATTATTTTATGATACCATAATATTGTACTTGATCGATATTACGTCAAGCGCATTGATTCATTGTTTGCAAAACAAGGTTTTAAAATATTGCCTTTTAATCCGTCGGTTTTGAAAATTGTATCATAAAAATAATACTTATGAATGATAAGTAGGTATATTTCTTAAGTATGTCTAGTAATCCGTTCTTTCCGGTAATTCGTCAGAGGGTTGATTTTAATCTGCGGCAGTGTACTTAATAACAATCAATATAAGACGTAGACGTATATAAATTAGATTATTGTCATTTTTCATTAATTACTAGATTATTGGAAAAATACGTTGAAGATTTTTTGTGTTTTGTGGATTATACCCTTTACTTGTTAACTCTTATTTATTGCATATAAAAAGTGTATAGTGTGCCCAAAGATAAACCAGGTTTATAACTTTGACTTATCGAATTAGCTCATTAGTAGCTTCCTTGGGGTCCATTAAATAAGTACTTAACAATCTTCTATCTTTTATACCTGTACGGAACGGGCTATTAAAATGTTACCTGAATACTATAAAAGCAAGGGTTGTATTAAAATTATTCCACTCTTGTGCCGACTCGCATGTCCCGAACAATCCATTGCTATTTACGCCGACCACCGCTACGAATACTGCCACGAATCTGACAAATACGAATATACTTTCGCACACTTCTACGATTCTACTTACCGCGCCGTTCGACTCTAATTCAAATTCATCTGTGTTCCAGCCCCACGCCAACTCCGCTTCCGGTTCCGTTTCCGCATCTGATGAATCCCGCGACACCGTACCTGACATCATGGACACAAACGCATCAGACGCCGACGGGTTCTCAATTCAACGCCACGAACGAAAACGCCAAGCATCCATGTCTCCAGCCCACAACCAATCGAAGCGACCGGAAGGACCGTCTGCCGCCGCTAAGTATCACTTCACCTTATCCAACCTCCCTGCACGTTGCCAAGATCCAAAATCCCTTTACAACGCCCTTAAACCTACTAACCTAAACACAGTCATAATAACAACCCGCTTTTTTCGCAACACATGCTACATCGTCCCATCTATCTCAAACCTTGACGCGTTCAAGACGCAAATCCAAACTTGCATAGGGGAACCTATCAATCTTGCTCCGTCAAATTTAAAACCTAGACAAACTCAACAAACCCGTCCCTCGACCCTTTCCTGTGTGTTAAAACACGTATCTTTAAACATTACCGACGCCGACGTATGTGATGCCCTAGCGGATGCGGGGTTAAACTTCACGAAGGCAATCCGTATCAAATCACGCGCGACAGAACGCCTCACGTTACTTGTACGCGTTATATCGACAGACTCCAAGACCATTGACTACCTGCTTTCGTCTGGTCTCATCATATTTAAATCTCTCCACCGTGCCGAAGCTTCACTTTCGTCTCTCCCTCAACCGCTTCAGTGCAGTCGTTGCCTGAAGTTTCTCGACACACGTGAACCTTGCCACAACCCAATTGTGTGCGGCATTTGTGCCGGTCCTCATCCCGCTCACGCATGCAAATCCACTACTATAAAATGCCCCCTCTGTAACTCCAACGATCATTCCGCATTCTCCCATAAATGTCCTAACCGCCCCAAAATCCCTCTTTCCGACAACGTAATTGCACCATTAAAGACAGTTGACAAGCCGACCGAATCAACTGAAATTAACGTCACGCGATTTATGACATTGACGATGCTGGAAATGTTCCCAAACGAACGTTCCCGCGTCGCCAGTGCCGTGAGTCGCTACGCGTCTCAGTGTTTCGGTTTTCACGCCAGCATTCACTACACAGGTAACTCTGTGCACATCACATGTGAAGTGAAGTCATAATGGCTGCACATCCGTTAGTAATTGCCTCTCTTAATACATGCGGGTGGTTGCGCAAGCGTCCACTCGTAGAAAACCTCCTGAAATCCGAAAAAATTTCCATTCTTGCGTTGCAAGAAACTAAAACTACTCCTCGCTCTCCACCCTTAAAACTTGGAAAATTTATTTTCCACAAAAAACACGCGGTAGACCATTCAGGTGGCGTGGCTCTCGCTTTTGACCCCTTACTCCCAATCTCTCCTATTACTGTTTCCCATCCCTCTTGGTCGGATTTGCATGTGGTAGCAATTGATATCCAATCCTTAATTGGTAAGATATCGATGTACTGCATATACATCCCACCGTCACATCAATTCCCTTCCGATTTCTTTCAATATGTTGCGTCCCAAGGAAAGTCTATCATCCTTGGGGATATGAATGCCCGACATACATCGTTCGGTGACCATTCATATTGGCGGATATCCTTATAAATCACCCTCTTTTCGGGTTAAATTGCACTGACCCTACCTACTCAAACTATCACGGTCATTCCATCATTGATCACATTGTGGTCACACTAGATCTAATTCCTTATTTTAACCTTTCCGCTAAAGTGTCCCCTAACTGTGTGACTAGCGATCACATGCCTCTTCTAGGTTATTCATCAATACTAAATCCCTCTCCTCCCGTATCTAACCTGCACACCTTCCGTAACTACCGTAACGCTAACTGGCCTGCTTTTAAAAATTACATTAATACTCGATTGCATGAACCTCCCACCCTCCGATCACTGGACGACATCGACAGCTCAATAAATAATTTTATTGACGCTGTCGAGGTCGCCTCAGAGACTCACATTCCCAATAAAACTATTGACACCTCTCGCCCTCTCCTTCCTCCAGCAATACTTGCCCTGATTCGGGAGAAACACCGAATCTACAAACAATTCCTCCGCACCCGTGACCCGTTCATAAAAACCGCTTGGAATAAACTCAATGCTAAAATTCGCCGTGATATTACTTTTTTTAGAGAACGACAATGGATGGAGACAACAGCCAAACTGGACTACAAATATGGAGGGAAGTTTTGGAAGAAGTTCAACCAGCTGACAGGACGTTCCTCCGTTCCAACCTACCCACTCAAGAAGGACGACGTCATCTACTCGACCCCCCAGGACAAGGCAGACATCTTCGCAGACCACCTGAGAGCCACCTTCACCACCCCACAGGATCCACTATTCCAGAAGAGCATAACGAAGACCTGCTCCACGACCGCCAACCTCCCTTCGCTGAGACCCTCATTCAGACTGATGCCGCCCACACCGAACGACCACTTTCCACCGGCCTCTGAAGAAGAAGTCCAGACGCTGATCAACACCTACAAGAAGAGCACCGCCCCAGGACCTGACGGTATAACAAAATTAATTTATAAATATGTTCCCCCTTCTGCTGTTTCCTACATCACCCCCATTTTTAACGCCTGCATGTTTTCTGGATACTTTCCTCCCCGCCTTAAGCAAGCCCACACAGTACTTATTCCCAAACCCCATAAACCGCATGACAACCCGGATTCATACCGCCCCATCTCTCTAATTGACACTACGTCAAAACTTTTGGAACTCCTTCTACTAACCCGTCTTCAATCCTTCTGTGACGACCGAGGTGCTCTTCCTGACTCCCAGTTTGGATTCAGAAAGGGCATCTCGACTCGCCACGCTATCTTTAACCTTTTAACTGATCTTTCTTCATCCATAAACACTAACAAATGTACCCTTGCCATCTTTCTGGACATCACCCGGGCTTACGACCACCTGTGGCATGACGGACTGATCCACAAACTTTACTCCCTTAACCTTCCAAATTTTGTAGTAGCATCAATTAAATCTTTTCTATCAGATAGATCCAATCAAACCCGCTGCGGCAAATCTCTTTCAAATCCTTTTACGCCCTCCGCAGGGGTGCCTCAAGGCTCAGTTCTTTCTCCTACTCTCTTCAATTTGTATGTCATGGATATCCCTCAACCCAATAACCCTGTGACAAAGCTACAGCAGTATGCGGATGACACCGCGGGATGGGTTTCCCATTACTCTCCCGATATTGCTTGTAAATACCTCCAAACCTACCTCAATTCTATACAACGTTGGCTCCAGAAATGGAAGCTAACCGCAAACCCTACTAAAACCCAACTCATCCTATTTCACCATCCCCATTATCATATCCGACATAAAAATTGCCATGTTCATGTTTCACTCTGGAACAAAAATATCTTTCCCGTTGATAAAATAACTTATCTGGGCATCACCCTTCCTTCTACTCTTAACCCTTCAGTCATCACTTCTCAAATTTGCTCCCAAGTTCGAAAAAGATTTAACCTCCTCAAGGCGCTCCGTGGTACATTTAAGTACCACCCAAAAACCCTGCTTCACACTTATAAAATGTTTATTCGCCCGCTAATTGACTATCAGTCAATTACACTAACTTTATCTCGTCAAATTCACTTAAATCCGATAGCCAGCCTTGAAAGAAACATCATCAGAAGAATTCTTCTTCTTCATCCTAGTCATCCTTCAGTAGAACTTCCTGCACTTTCAAACATACCCCCTATTAAATTACGCCTTCAGCATCTCCAAGGCAAATTTGCCAGCTCTTCTAGCTCTCAAATATCACCTTGCTATCCTTACATTTCTAAACCAATTAAGCATGTTCGCCACCCAGCTAAGAAAATTCCCTACCCTCCCGCTGTTGTACTCCAACACACCGACGTAGATAACCTTCCCGTAGAACTCCAAAACCTCCTCGATAATTCTCTTTTTATTTTCAGATAACTATGTTATATGTTATATTTTATTTTTTGTATGCTATGTAATAAATATTTTAACCTAATGTAGTTTTATTACCCTATTTTTTTTTCTATGTATTATATGCTCTCTTACTATTTTCTTTTTTTTTTTACTATATACTTTTTTCTATAATGTTCACAATTTTTCTTTTTTTTTGTATCACTTATTTTATACTTTACTGTATTTTTTTCTTTTTTTTTATATATATATAACTTTCCGACTATGGTGGAAAAGACATGTGTCTACAACCACCGCATTTCCAAACCTTTGTATACTATGTAACTTTTTTTTGACGATAAATAAATAATTTTTAAATTTGAATTTGAAAATTATTCTTACATTTTTTGTGAAAGGCTTAGTGATATCGTTGATTGATAAATTTACTAAGATACGCAACTTGAAATAAAATACCGTTCACGAGATATAGATGGCACTGACACAAAAATTTATAAACGTTTATATTACGTAAATTCTGTTTACAATCGTTATGATATTCTAGTGAATAATGGTGATATGTATAAGTAAAATATTTATAATAATTGCAAAATAAATGCAAATACAGTTTCATTAATATTTTAATTAATATTTTGACATGTATACGCCATCTACATGTCATGAACATAATATTATCCCAGGCTGCGTATCTTAGTATATTTGTCAATCAACGGTGATATATTGTGTTTATTTCTGTTTATAATCTGTGTTTTTTTTTTTGCTGTATTTAATGTAGAACTTATTAAAATCAACAATGAAGTGGAAGCTATAGTCAAACAAATTACAACGCACTCACACACACATTTGCCTATATAAGGAAATAGTGCTTAATGTTAATGTTTACAATTATGTTGCTGAAACAGGTAGAAATTTTAGGGCGTATGCAAAAATAGCAAAGATGACTAGTTCCTATTTCGAATGTGTAAGATATTTTATATCACTCCAAAAATGGTATTATTATGCCTAGACGAATTAGAAAAGACTAGCGCACTAAAAATATTTTAAGACCATCACGCAGATTTAATTTGCCGGGTGGTTTACAATGAATATAGAAATAACGTTGTATTGTCTATACCGATGCTTCTCGAAAAAGTAGTTCACTGTTTAAAAATTAATTGTTCTAAAGAATCGTTGCAAAAAAATTTAAAGAAAATTGGGTTTTCATATAATATCATCGATAAGCGTCAAGTTTTAATAGAGTCCACATGCATATCTGCTTGGAGATATAATTATTTAAATAAAATTGAAAAACTTTGCAAAAAAAATGTACAAATAATATATGTAGATGAAACATGGTATGACACTCACGATACGATAAAAAAAGGATGGAACGATAGAACTATGAAATGTGAAGTTGATCTACCTCCTGGTCGTGGAAACGACTAATAATTTTACACTCAAGCTCTGTTACTTTCGACAAAATTGGTTAAAGATGTTGCATTTAGATCCACGATAACATGACGGCGAATATATTTGAGGAATGGTTTGAAAAACAATTATTCTCAAATTTGCCACCTCATTGTGCAATCGTGTTAGACAATGCAAGTTATTATAGTAATGATTTGTAATTTGAAGAAAATTATAATAAACTACAACTATTGGAAGTTTTAAATACAAAGAAATTTACAAAAGAATATAGAATTGATGCATTGGCAAAGGAACTACCCACGTTCTGAGGCTGCCCCGTATCATCGTATATTTAATCACATTGAAATGATATGGTCGCAACTAAAACAAAATGTGAGGCGGCATAATACAAATTCAAAATTCAGCAGTATAACTGTGGATTTAATAAGAGCGGAAGTGTGGATAAAATTTCTATTCTAACATGGAAAAATTGTGTGGCTCACACAATTAAAAATGAGAATATTTATAGAAACAATCATGTAGTTCCGATAATAATAAATATAGGAATCAGATGAAACTGATACTGATAGTTTAATTTATTAGCTAATCCGATAAGTCAAAGTAATAAAGCTGGTATATCTTTGGGCACACTATAACTATATCTGTAATATTTATTAATGTTTATGTATTGACCGTGTCCGCACTCAATACATGTTTCTATTAGTTTGTGTAATTCGATTGTCTCTATTAGTTTGTGTAATTTGATTGTGTAATTGTGATGAGTAGAAGCAGAAATCAGAAAATTTTGGAATTTTGGATCTAGTCATGTCTGTAAATGCACGTTTTACTTAATCATTTCAACTAGTGCCCGTTACATAGTTTTAAAGGCTGGGAGTAGTTTAAAACTTTTAACAAAATATGAGTATTTTACCATACATAATTATTCAAATTATTTTTATTAATAAAAAATTAATCAAATAAACTATAACAAATATAACTAATATCAATGTTATTGTATTTTTAGATTAGCTGAACCCAATAATGCCGTTAAAACTTTTTTTAAATTTTTTTTTAGATATATCTAAGTTTAGAAATGAATAGAAGTAGCAGGACCATCGGAAACTTAAATAATACTAAATTATTGGAGGAGAATATAATTGATACTCCAAAAATTTATAACAAAGCATCAACATCAAAACAAATGCCAGATATATACGGATATAAAAGGCATTAGGAGGGATGCCTCTAAAGGCATTACGGCGGATTTTTTTTAATTGTAAATTAAATGTACCAGGCTGTTCTTTACACATTGTTTAACATTCACACGACGGCGTTTATTGATTATGTAAGTATTTTAAGAGATATTTGGCAAACAAATTTATAAAATAAACACGTAGTTCCTTAATTACTCGGTAGAATATATATAGAAATTGTACATTCATGGTTTGAAACTAGACTAAATCCGGTCATTAGTGAGCACTTCTAATCATACATATCGATGATATTTATTACTGCCTAAGGGGTGCATGGCGCTTTCGCCAAAAGTTAATCCTTTCGTGCTTCAAGCTTTTGCCGCTTGGATAGTTTTAATACTTTTTATACTTGTTTAAAACGTTACAAACAATTCGTCCTACTTTATAAATTTAGTGAATAAGATATATATTGTTTAATTACCGCAAAAATATAATTATTGTGCTTACATAAGCCATTCTTATCTAATAAGTTAAAAATATAAACTAAACAACAACAAAATTAAAGATAAACTCCATTTTCAAAAATAACTTGTTACTTGTCAAATTATAAAATAAATTCATTCACATTTGTTTATATATTATTTTTGGGGGGATTATTTTACTACAAATGTAACACGCAAGAAGAATTTAACCCAGTTTTGATTAAAACTAAATTACCCTGTTTATATTATGTATACATAATTTGATATTAACAACATCTTAAATAAAAACCAAAATTGGTTTTTGTTGAGTTGATCATTGTTTAGTAGACTGTTGCAGAGTTGACCATTGTAAGTTTAGTTTTTATAACAAAAAAGACCTTTAACCGCAATTTAAAAACGTGACATAAAAGTTGCTTTTAATTAACAGTTTTAGTTGTCATAATACATAGTTTTTAATAATAATGTTATTAAATAATTTAGTTTTAAATAAACAATAAATAAACAACTATGTTTATTAATAAATTAAATTATATGAGCCGGTCTTTCAATATTAGTTCAAACTCAAACTTAGGTTTAAACCATGTTTGTACGTAATAACGGGACTTTTAATATTAAGTAAACAATAAACATAAACGCCGTTTTATCATAGCAAAACCTAATCTTGCTAGATTGACCGATTAAACTTAAATAACCGGTTTATTCTAAGGGCGCATGCACACATCCGCTCATATTGGTTTATGACGGCAACGTTTTCATGAATATAACTCAACAAAACTGTTCAATTTTAATGTGGATTTTTTTTTTAATTTAAAAAAAATAATTATAATTGATTGTGTGTGTTCCATCAATAATATAATATGATTATAACAATACATGGATCAAATTTCATTACATATAATAATGTAGCATTTTCCTGTATGGACAATTATCACAATGTTTTTTTTTTGATTAATTGAAAATGGGTACATTTGTTGATAATTTTGTTTGAATTTAACAAAATGTACAAACTTCGTAATTGAATAAAAATGATAAAACAAGTGCTACATATTGTTTGAGAGAAATTTGTCAGTAAAGTTATTATTTTATAAATGTAGATTATATTAATTATTGCAAACGTATTAAATCATAATAACATACCTTTTTTCAAAATTAAAAAAAGTTTTTAATTTTCTGGGTAGCGAACCGCGGACCTTCCCCTATGTGAAGCTAGTATTATACCACTGAACTATTGCAGTCAATATGATAAGTAAGACATTCACCTTAATGCATATTGCGGAGTTAATTTATTATCAACCTAATAAATATCTTTGTTTAAGTTAACTTGTATTGGAAGTTTTGCGAGACGTAAAACGGAGTTTGCAAATTAATCTTGTTTGATTAAACTGCTATTGAAAAATCGGCCTTTAATCTGTCATCTTTATTTGTTTATTGTTAATCGGCATATTATTTTAGGTTATTACGTTTTCCAATCCCTCCTTATTAGTTAAAATTATATATTATATATATTATGTAATTATGTATGTGTGCCAGTAAATCTTATATAGTGGTTTTACAACTAAATCATTTGAAAAGTTTGTTGAACTAATAACATTTTTAATCAAATAAATTTTAAATATGCAATAAATAAACATCAACTGTGTTTATTAATGACTTTATTAGTTAATTAAATGTATACGTTATAATTGAATTTAACTTACATATAATTTGACACATTTGAATTTTTAAAGAATAATGTTTATATATCTATTTTTTTAAATATAGTTTTCAATAATTTGCGGTTAACAAATCCAATCCCTCCTAATCAGCAAAAAGATGAAATGTTTTCTTATAATGTGCGGTTAATAAGAGACTGACGCATCTTTGTATGTCATTGCGTGGTCCAGTCCCTCCTAATCAGCAATTTATATGTACTGTTTGCCTATAAATCTTACATTGTAATGTTACAACAAAATAATTGATAAAGTTTGTTTGTTAATAGTACTTTTAGATGCTATAATAAATAATACGTATTAATAACTTTCTTTTTTAAATAATTTTTAAATTTGCAATAAATAAAAAATTATGTTTGTTATTATTGACTTTATTAGTTAGATAAATTTTCAATATGCAAATCGCTTTAATTAAATTAAACTACATATAATTTATAACGTTTGTTTATTATCAATTTTTAAAGAAAAATGTTTATATATCTATTTTTAAAATATTGTATTTATTAATTTGCCGTTTACAAGGGATCTATGCATCATTTTAGATCATTGCGTGGTTCATTCCCTCCTAATCAGCAATATATATATGTACAGTTTGCTTGTAAATTTTATATAGTAGTTTTTCATCCAAATCATTTAAAACGTCTAGTTGTTAATAGCAATTTTTGTTGTAATAATAAACTTGTGAATTGACAAATTTTTAATTTTCGAACATGCTATAAATAAACAATTATGTTTAATATTGACTTTGTTAGATCTTTAATACCCAAAACGTTTTTGTTGAATAATAAATTATATATAAATGATCACGTTTGTTTCTTTATTGTTTGTTTATTGTTAGTTTTTAAAGATAAATATTATCATATTTATTTTTGAAATATTTTATCAGTTAATTTGCTGTTTACAAAGGACCGACTCATCATTTAGATCATTACGTGGTCTAATCCCTCCTAATCAGTAAAAAAATTTACTGTTTTCTTATAATGTGCGGTTAACAAGGGATTGACGCATTATTTTAGGTCATTGCGTGGTCCGTGATCCTTCTTAATCAGCATTATATGTATATATGTATATGATGATTGCCAGTAATCTTATATTGTATTTTTATAATCAAATTTATAAACTTTGCATGTTAATAATACTTTTAGTTGTCACTTTCTTAAATAACTAAATTTCAAATATGCGATAAATATACAATTATGTTTATTATTGATTTTCTTAGTTAATCAAATCTTTAATGCACATTCCGTTTTAATTGAATTAAAGTACTAATATATTTTCACTTTTGTTTGTTAATTATTAATTTTTAAATTAGTTAAATTATCATTATTCAATGATTGACAATCACTTAAAATTAAAGCAAATAAAAATTAGATTTATAATTAAAAAAAGTTGTTTTTGCCCGGTATCGAACTGAGGACCTTCCGCATGCCACGCGGATATGATATCCACTACACCACGAAACAATGATGCTTGTATAACCCACCACTAGTTTATAGAACTTGTATCCGTTTTACTGATTAACGATAATATTTAAAATGTGTTTAAATGATTTAAATCTTTATTATTAATAATATATTATTGTATTGTATTTTTAAATAGTACATTTTTAATTTTTAATTTAGAATTAATAGTTAATTTTTTATTAAAATTGTCAAAAAACTAATCTAATATTAATAAACTTGTTTGGGTGTTTTTATTATTGTTGCGTAATACAATATTGTCTATAACACAAAAATGTGTGTTCTACAAAATTTGTTTGAAATTGTTGGTTAATGATTGGGAAAAACAGAAAACACATATAATCTTTTGTAATTACAGGTACTTCAGGTGTTTGACGTTACTAGAAATCGATAATAAACCTTTGAACATTGCGGATTACTTTGATGATAATCTTAAAATATTAATAATAACATAATAATCTGTTTAAGGATTTACATTTTTTTAACCTTGTGCTTGAATACAAACTGAAATTGTGAGTGTGTGGGTGTTTCAAATTTCCTTAAATTTAAATAAATATCTTACCTAACAGTCTACTTTATCTTTAACATACCTTTCAATTTTTAAATTAATAATGACGCACTTTAAGTACATATTAATTATATCAAGATTTTAGTCTGAATATTAAAATAAATGTCAAAACAAGTATAAAACCATATATTTTGAAATAACAAATTTTATTAAAAAAAATGTGTTTTGCGATTTGAAATTTTTTTCAAATAAAGTAAAATATACATTATTCTAATATTTTATTTACTATTTATTTTTTGGTTTTATAATTTTGGAAGAAAAAGTTAATAAACTTTAAATTATATGATTTTAAATTGATTTTAGTTTTACTATATAGACTGAATTTCTGGTGTTGATTGATGCATACATCTAATAACAAATAGGAGAATAAAGCGGAAGAGAAAGCAGATTTTATCCGTTGTTGGCAATAGATTTAATCACACGACGCTCAACATGGAGACGTTATTAAGTTAAAAAAATCTTGTATGTACTGTTTTAACATAGAAGGCTTTATTATGTAAAGCGTATGAACTTTGATAAATTAATTTTATGTTGAATAACTTTTTCTGTATTTGTCAAAAATTTTCTATTTCTAATCTTGGTTGTTTTACCAATAACAATAGCCATTTGCCACAATTTTACATTAAATCATTTTGCTTCTGTCGTTTCTTTTTTTTAATGTTTTTAAAGAGAAGTTAACGCTGTTTACACAAGATAAAATGTTTACACAATGCTTAAATTTGATTGAATTTGACTTGATAGAAATACTAGTTAAAGTAAACACAGAAAACTAATATACAATTTCTTTGTAATTACTAAGCCATAAAAATACCTGGTGTAGTAAAAGCTAGCATATACAAAAGTGTTTTTGTTAATTTTAAATAATTGACAAACTAAATTTTTACTTTATATGAGTAATAAGGTAAGTTGTGTTTATTGTATAAATAAAACATATTTTTTTAGATGTTATTTATTATTATGTTTTATGTTATATCGCATATTTTGAAAGAAATTACATTAAGGGTATTATATAATAATCCTAATTACACCGCATCGAATACCTCTTTCTCCCCTCTCTTTGTTTTAGTACATAAACAATGTCTTTTCATAATTTCTCTCAATTGTATTCAATTTGTTACTTGTACCAAGTTCAAGTTAGTTAAGATGCATTATTTAGTGAAGTTTTTGGAAGATGACGTTCATTACGTTTGTAATGACCGAGAAATTGACCGAAACGATACCAACATCATCAGATCCGTCCGATATAAACATATGGGAACTTACCCAGCTCATGTTCTATTTTGTGGACGTAAGTATTTTATTTATTTAAATTTATTTTATTGGTGCAATTTAGTTTAAAAGCAGGATTTTAGTTGCATTCTATGTGAGCATAATTAAGTTTATTATTACAATTTTTTTTAAATATTACTCTAATTTTACTATTATTAATCATATTAATAAATTAGTGACAATATATTTTTTTTAGAAAAAGATGAAAGCTCAAGCAACTAAAAACTGAAGTTGAAGTTCCTTTAATTAATCCTGAAGCTGGTCCTAAAAGTGTTAGCACCAATAGGGTATCTTCTGGAAGTAATAAAGTAGAAGGTAATAAAACATTTTCTTTGATTTCATAACAATTATGTATAATGTACTTTCTTAGTTTCAGTTCTGTCAAAATCGGAAAATGTTGAAGAATTTCTTCAAAAATCTAAATCAAATTTATTACCACGAGATGGTAAGATCATATTAAAGTCACCGAAATAATATATTTATTAATAATTAAAATTATGTTATAGATCATCAACATGTTGTTATAATTGAGAATTTGTGTTGGCCAAACCAATCAACAGAAATAAAAGACGCAGATGAAGGTGAGCATAATATATTAAGTTTATGTTAATCAATACATTATTTTGTGCTAAAAATACAACAGTTATGTTTGTTATAGTTTTACTTATTGATTTATTTGTTTTAGATGTATTGTCTATATTATCGAATGAGAACGAATCGGATGATAATTACATTCCGGATACTTTGTCATCAAGCGATGATTCGTCCGATAACGAACATGATAACAACTCAGGTAAATTTTCTAGAATATTATTTTTTTAAATTAAATGGTTAAATTGTGTATATAATACGTATATAAATATTATATTTAATTTCAGAGGTATTATCTAAGTTAGGTGACATAATAAACGATGACAAAAATTTGCAGCCAATATTGGAAGAAAATTTTGTTTCAGTTACTGCTTTATTAAACAAGAGTTTTTTGACCAATGGACATGAATCTTCTAATTATATTAGAGGTAAGTCAAAATGAATACAAATAAACTTATATTATTGATGTTTACATTTGTTTTGCTGTTAGATAATAGTGATGCTGCGGTAATTACAGTAAAAAACGGACAAATGACATTGTTAAATAAAGGATTACTGCATTCTGGAATAATTAAAGATAAAATGAACAACTTTGGCAATGGAAGCTATCATGCATTAATTTTACCAAACCCAATAAATTCTTTGCATACTTGTAAGTATCATTAGTATTACATTTGATAAACACTAACAAAATATTTTTTAGGCGATTATAATTCAAATGGTTTATTCAAATTTGATGAAAAACAATGCAAATTTATTCTTTCATTAAACAGTTGTATTGCCCCTGGAAAGTACGAAGAAGTATTACATCATTTTGATAATTTGATGTTTTGTAACATAAATAGTAATAAAACAACTATCGAAGAAATATCACAAGAAATAGTAAAAGAAAAGAAACGACATTTTTGTATTTTTTGCAAAAAACTATTTGCATGCATTGGAAAGCACATTCTAAAAGTACATAAAACTGAAAAAAAAGTTAAAGCCTTACTAGAAATGCCAAAGAATTCGTCTGATCGAAAAAAAGGACTAGGAGAACTTCGATGCAAAGGAATGTTCGAGTATAATTTAAGCAACAAAACTGGCTCGCAAATAGTTGTAAGAAAAACTCAAGGAAATAAATTAAACCTTCCTTGCCCAAACTGCAAAGGAATGTTTGTTAAAAAATACATTACAAAACATGAAAAAAAGTGCTCAAATAGAGTGCAACCTCGCAGTAGAATTGCTTCACTTTATCAAAAAATGATGTTAACTGGAAATAATTTTGAAGATAATCTTTTTAATAAACTGGTTAACGATTTATGAGATGATAAAGTGGCATCTGTGATAAAAACAGACAAAGTAATTTGTTTGGTAGGAAAATATTTGTCCGTCAAATATGCCAAACTACCAGCACGAAAAGCAGCTGCAAGACAGAAACTAAGAGAGTTAGCCAAGCTTTTAATAGAAATTAAAAAATGCGATACGTCGATAAAAAATTTAGAAGAATGTTTACAACCAAAACATTACAACACAATTAAAAAAGCAATTATAACTTTATGTAAGTTAGATGAAACCACAATGACATTTAAAATTGCTTCTTTGGCATCTCATTTCCGAGCAACATTAATTGACGCCGTGGAAATATTGCAAATTGAGTATATTAAAAATGGATTGGATACTACAAACATAAATTATCGCAACTTGGAGTTATTTTTAATGGTTCATAAAAAAGAATTTGGACCGCATATTGGTGCAAATGCGTTAAGAAAACAAATGGAACAAAAAAATAATAATGCCTTCTGTAGATGATATTAGAAAATTCCAGGAATACCTTGGAAAAATGGCACAAGAATCCTATTCACACTTAAAAACGGAATTTTCTTATAATAATTGGATAAACTTATGTAAATCAACAATGATGTTGTTATCTATAAATAGACGAAGAGTAGGCGAAATGTCTGCTATAACAATTGAACAATTTGAAAAACGTCAAAAAATAAATAAAGCACAATGGCCAGGATTAAGTAGGCTAGAATGTATTCTTGCTGCAAATTTAGAAAGAATGGAAGTGCGCGGTAAACGAGGAAAAAGAGTTCCTGTTTTACTGTCCACCAAGTATATAGAGTATTTAAATACTATAATTAAATATAGATTGGACGCTGGGGTTCCACAAAAAAACCCTTATTTATTTGGAATAAATTTAAAGACCCCATACATAATGGCAGCAAATGTTATAAGAGAATTATCAGGGCAGTGTGGAGCATCAGATCTCACAACGTTACGTGGAACTTACTTACGTAAGCAAGTGGCTACGTTATCGCAACTATTAAACTTAAATGACAACGAAATTCAAGAGATAGCCGATTTTATGGGACATGATGTTGCAATTCATAAAGCATTTTACAGGAAACCAGAATTAGTTTCACAAATAACTAAACTGTCAAAATTTTTTATGACAGTTGGCGGCAATAACATTGAAAATTATAAAGGCAAAACAATAGATGAATTGCAAATAATTGGAGAAAATGAATTTCAAGTTGAAGAAGAACGCGTAGAAGAAGAAGAAGAAGAAGAAGAAGACGAACATGAAGAACAAGAAGAACAAGAAGAACAAGAAGAACAAGAAGAACAAGAAGAACAAGAAGAACAAGAAGAACAAGAAGAACAAGAAGAACAAGAAGAACAAGAAGAACAAGAAGAACAAGAAGAACAAGAAGAACAAGAAGAACAAGAAGAACAAGAAGAACAAGAAGAACAAGAAGAACAAGAAGAACAAGAAGAACAAGAAGAACAAGAAGAACAAGAAGAACAAGAAGAACAAGAAGAACAAGAAGAACAAGAAGAACAAGGAGAACAAGGACTAGAAGATGCAGTTATAAACAATTCAAGTACAAACCCGCCAAATGATCTGACTAATAACCATTTTGACTGAAGTAATTAAAATAACAGATACACCAACGACTAAAAAACTAAAAAAAATATTAATTTCGTCAAATCGAAGAATTTTGTCTTTTACTCCACAAAAAAAAATCCCTTTGCAAAAAAAGCGATGGAGTGATGACAAAAAAAATAAAATAAAAGAAGTTTTTGGAAAATATTTAAAAGAAAAAAGATTGCCACGTTTTCAATCATGTAAAGATTTAATAGTAATGTATCCCGAGATGTTTTTGGGGCGCACCGCCGCCCAATTATACGCGTTTATTAACAATTGTAATAAAAAATCTAAATAAAAAATATTGTAAATCTATTTTTTTTTATATTATTATTGTGTTTTACCTATTCCACATATAATAAGCTCTGGTTAAAACAAATACATTACAATATTTAAATCTTAAATATATGTAAATATTAAGTTAAAACTAAAGTGTGTATAAAATATAAAAGTGTATAACGCTTAAAAAGCAAACTTGATAATCGGCTTGTTAAGAGCAATTAAAATTGTTTTTTTTATAAATAATTATAAAATTAGCAAAAATTGGAAGTTAGGTTATATTTTTATTTATAAAATTTGCTTGTTTACAAATAAGCATATCAAAGTATCAAATATTGTATAAATAAAAATTTAATTTAACTTCCAATAAATAAAATTAGTATACCAGGGATTTTCCGCTTGTTAAGCGGATTATATCAAAAATTTTATACATAAAAAATACAAAAAATCAAAGAAAAAAATGAGTACGTTAATATTATTATTTTTGTTTGTTAAATAATACATTAAAATCACCTGTAATAATGATTTAAATAATAAACATCTAAGGAACAGTTGTCGCTTAAAAAAAATTAAAAGTAGTTATGACAAAATAAAAAATGCAAAAACCAGAACTATTGAAACAGGAACAATATTTTCTCTATACAATCACAGATGTTCCTTGTTTGATCGGTTATTTAATATCAATGCAGCGCATGTGTTCTATTAAAGAAATGTAGCATATTAGCAACGATTAAATTGAGTTAGAAATATTATGCACGGTACAAAAAACAAACAATAGCCTTGCTTCCTTGTCACCCGGCTCAAATCCCAACTCGGGCGGCCCAAAACCAAGTATATTATTATTAAAATATATAATAACTATTAATAACAATTTCTAATAAACATATAGATAAAACCAAAAACATACTCTTATTTTAAAATTTTATTATAAGTAATAAACATCTAAAGGAATAGAGTTGACCGCTACTACGTGATAATTCATAATAAAAAATAAAATAATACACAGTAATTGTTTTATTTAATTTTCTATCCAAACAAATAGTTATTGCATAAAAAGAAAATTAAAAGCCTATAATAAAAAACGCAAAAACTAGCACTAAAAAAAAACAATGTTTTCATACAATCACAGGTGTGCCGTATTTGATCAGATATATGGACACTAATGCAGCGCATTTGTTTTATTAAAGAAATAAAATAAACATATCATCAACAATTAAATCATGTAAGTAATTTGATGCACGGTACGTAAATTAAAAAAAAAAGTTTACGGACCCGGGGCACCTGGGTTGCAGTGCCCGCTCACATGTTTTGTTATTATCCGCGCCAGCCCGTAGGTTCATTGCGACGTGTGCTGTTTATTAACCCTTGATTTCATACGGTTGCAAATTTTCAACATAGATATATGACACTGTATTTTAAAAGTTTGATTTGAATGAGGCGTGGTTACATGACATTGCATGTATGCAACATACCTTACTATTAAAATTTAGTATTATTTGTGTTCAAAAGATGTCGCACTTATTGAGATTTAGGGGTTAAATTATGCTTGACGTTTATAACCTATATAGGCATTGCAATTACATGCCAAATAAACCAAAATACTTTTGTAGTAAAACATTTGCATAGTTTTCTTGTTTTATAAAAGGTAAATAAAAGGTAGTATAAATGTATTTTTACACAAAAATTGAAATATTTTGTTTGTTAGATATTGTATAAACTGACATTAGAACTATGTTGCAAATTTGCAACATTATGAACATATAGTATAAATATTATAATTTTTATAGAAAATGTCTTACCGAAAAAAAGGTCCTAAAGAACCACTTACAGACCAAGAATTAACAGATATTTAGAAAAATTGGAATAGTGAGAGTGAAGATGATTTTGTCGATTTCTCAGATACCAATAGTATAACAGATCCTACTTTTGAACCTGCTTCTGAATCTGAAGGTAGTGATATTGAACTTCCATTTGAAAATAATTTGATAGAAAATGAAGAAGCCAATAGAGAGCAGCTAGAAAATCCAGTTGAAGAAATTACATCTAGAGCATATACATCAAGTAAGAAAAAAGTCAAAGAAAATATTTTATGGCACAAAAAAAAATTGATAATTGACGATGATGCTATAAGGTTCAAAGGTAATGCAGTTCTTCCAAATAACATTTTAACATAGATACGCCATATAATTTTTTCAAATACTTCTTTACTGACGAGAGAATTTGTATATATATGTCTGTATCAAAACTGCCATGAAATCGTTGTTATAAGAGGTCGGACACAAGCATTTTAAACATCAGAAATGCAATGAGTATAAATAAGTTTGAGCAAATGAAAAGCATAATTCATTTCAATGACAACAATAAAATGCTTGACAAAGAAAACCCTCGTTATGTCAATCTTTATAAAATTAGACCACTGTTGACTCATCTCAATCAACGATTTTCTACAATACCCATGGAGTCTAAATTATCTGTAGATGAACAAATTTGTTCCACAAAAACGAGGCATCACTTGAAGCAATACAACCCGATGAAACCTCATAAATGGAGTTTCAAGGTTTTTATGATGTGTGATACTTTTGGATTTTCTTACTGCTTTGAGATTTATAGTGGTGCATCTAATCATTTTACCCAAGTAAATGCTAATGAATCAGATTTAGGAGCCAGTTCTAACGTTGTAGTTTGCTTAGCAAGAATAATACCAATACATATGAACTACCAATTATATTGTGATAACTATTATTCATCAATACCTTTGTTTTTTTTATTTGTCAAACCAAGGAATACATATGTTAAGAACTATACGACAAAATAGAATTCCATGTAATAAACTAACCAATGAGAAAAAATTCAAAAAAACTCCAAGAGGAACATCGGAAGAATTTGTTAGTAATATTGATGGCGTTGACCTCAGTGTTGTAAGTTGGAATGACAACAAAGTAGTAACATTGTTATCGTTTTGTTTTGGCAAATTGCCTCATCATCCTGTCAACAGATATGATAGAAAAGAAAAAAAGAAAATTATAATTGACTGTCCTAACGTTATCCGGCAGTACAATATACATATGGGTGGTGTGGATATGCTTGACAGTCATGTTGGGCGTCACAAGATATGTATAAAATCTAAAAAATTGTACATGAGGTTATTTTACCATTTGCTGGATGTTGCAGTAATCAATTCATGGCTCTTATCTAAAAGAACAAAAAGACAGAAAAATAATCTTGCTAATGAGCTAACTTTATGGCAATATCGCTTGGAACTTGCAGAAACTTTGTGTCTTATTGATACTCAAGAAAGCAAAAAACGAGGTAGGCCAAATAATGAGATTGAGTTAGCAATAAATGCTAAACGATGTAAAAATGTCCGAATGGACCAAGTAGCACATTGGACTCAGTACGATGTAACAAGACAAAGAAGCAAACTGCCAGGTTGCAAAGGATATACGCATTTCAAATGTGAAAAATGTAGTGTTCATCTTTGTCTTACAAAGGATAAGAACTGTTTTTATAGATTTCATTTAAATTAATCTCTGTTTAGGTTTAGTTACATAATGTAGCACATTTGCAACATACTGTAGTTTTTTGTAAGTTGCAATAAATTTTTTTTTTCTTGAAAACATATTTTATTTTGACCTTAGGTTCCTAAAAAATCAGTAAAATAATTTTTAATTTTGATATTTTAAAAATCATTAAATGAAGGGTTAAGTTTTGTTGCGTGCCCAAAACACTGGCCGCTATATTATAGCTTATTACAACGTTGCCAATGTTTGGTTTGAAAACGTCGGTATGGCATGACTGGTCTGATAACGTCTTGCAGTGCATATACAAATACGACGAGCGCGCCCTCGTCTGCCATATTTAATGAACTAAACTTTTATGTGTTGACATATTTGATATACGTTTTCAGTCCCAACATAATTTTGGTGTTGTTTTGTCCACTGCTATATTATGCCGAAAAATTGCATTTTTAATTTATTTCAAAAATGACCTTAATAAAAGTTTTCGTATATTTTTTAATCTATATAGTGACTTGTTTTAATTTTCAATGCATGCTTCGTTTTGCGTGATATAACGTCATCATCAGTTCTTTTTAATGGAACACCCAGTATTTTTTATTATTAAAAAAAATATATCAACATTTACAATGATATAAGGTATTGTGGGTAATAACACAAAATGTAGTACGTTTTAAATGATTTATAGTAATAATAATAATCCTATTTAATTGTAGTTGACTTTTTGCTTCAAATATTCACTTATTTTGACTTTTTTTATAATTGTATTGAGAATAACAGAAGAACAATAATTGTTTTTACTTGTTGCTATAGCATAACCTACTACATTTTGTTTTATTGTTTTAATGAATATTTCAAAAACCGTAAGTCGTAGACCCATGAAACTAAATATCATTGTAATTGTTGAAAAATTCTTTTTCTAACAATAATAGAAAATACGGTTCCCCGTTTAAAAAATACTGATGATGACGTCATATCTTGTGAAACAGGGCTTGTATTAAAAATCAAAATATATCACTGTGTAGATTAAAATTTCTACAAAAACTGTTATTAAAGTCATTTTTTACATAAATCAAAAATGCAGCCAATAATCGGGTGTTTCCATATATTTAATAAAATATTTTATTAATAATAACTTAGCTTCAGACCGGGTCGTGTTGAGCGTTGGGCTGAGTTTTAGACCAAGCCGGGTATTGACAAAATTGAAAACGCCGACTTCTAATCTCATCTCTTATAAAATTAATAACACTGATGCATTTTATATTATATGCAATATACATACTTTAAATTTATTATTTCTTTATCACAAAGCGGCTATAGCATTCCGAGTGACACGGAAGCAAGACTACCGTTTGATTTTTGTAACGTGCATTATATTACTTACTCAATTTAATCCTTGATAATATGCTAAATTTCTTAAATAGATCACATGCGCTGCATTGGTGCATAAATATTCGATCAAACAAGAGACATCTGTGATTGTATAGAAAATATTGTTCCTATTTCAATAGTTCTAGTTTTTGCATGTTTTATTTTGTCTAGCTACTTTTAATTTTTTTTAAGCGATAACCGTTTTTTAGATGTTTATTTTTTAAAACTTTTAAAACATCTGTTTACTTTTTAGTTTAAACTATATGCTTATTAGGAACTGTTATTAGAAACTGTTATTATATAATTTATTAATAATATACTCGTTGAAACGCCAATAACTTAAAAAAAAACATCTAGTTTAAGTTTGAAAGTTGCATTTGACAAATTGCAACATGTTTTACTGTACAGAGTCAACATTAGGCAGCAGATAACCAATAAAAAAAGAGCAAAAACTAATAAGTTAAAAAGTTTAAAATGTTTTTAAAGTATTACAAAAAAGATTAGTCATTAAATTATTAAATATTAATTAACGGCAATTTATTTAAATTTGTCTGATTAGATTAATAAAATGTTTATTAAATTTATTAGTTTTTGTTTTTCATTTATTACATTTATATAAAATCTTTAATTTTATCAATATTTGACTGAATTAAATGACATAACATATATTATGTAAATGTTTTAATATTTTACTTAATTTTTTTGGTTTGTTGACAAGCAGTAATTAAAAAATAAAGTATGCTAGTTAAATAGAAAAAACTTTAACAAGAGAATAAATGAATACAAAACTGAAATATACTTGCATATACATTTCAAAATTTCTTAAAATTTTCTTAGGTTGTTCAGGCTTTTATTATGTTTACGGCACCTATTTATTACATGCAATAGACACATAAAAAATAGACATACACAAAGAATATGTGCTACATACCTATCTAGGCCACAAAACATGGCTACACTGCTGGGTCTAAAACCGTCGGTTCTACTATCTGGGTCTAACAGAGATTGCTACTTAATATACACACACTTACAACAAAGATTTCTAGTGGGTCTGTGGTTGCCTGTTAAACGTAGCGGGTCTAAAAACGACGGTTGGATTTATATATATATATATATATATATACAATCTTCAAGTTCTGATCTCTTATAGTTCAATAAAATTAAAAGATTGTCCACTCTTTTCTACCAGGTTATGAATGATTGTTTGAGGCCATATGCAGCTTTGTTTAGTTTTTAAACCATGCTTTCTTTACCTTCTACCACAAAGCCTTCAGGTTGCCTCAAATAGACAGTTTCTTCTAAAACACCGTTCAAAAAAACTGTTGCTACATTTATATGCCTTATATCTAAATCTAATTCTACAGAATGCGCAAATAAAAGTTTTAAAGTGGAATGACGCACTACTGGGGAAAAAGTTTCATCGTAATCTATGCCTTGCTTTTGTGTAAAGTCTTTGGCTAATGCACTTTGCCCTGAACGTCATTTTTTTCTTTTTAAAACCCATTTGCAATCCACTACACAACCGTTTCTCGGTGGTTCGGTTAGGACCCAGGCATGTGTATCATGGAAGGATTCTACTTCTTCTCTCATGGCCGCCTTCCAAGAGTCGTTGTCTAGTTTTGATAACGATTCATTTACCGTAAGAGGGTCACAATCTAAAGCTGCATTAGTTTTACACATATACGTTACATATTTCTCAAACAATTTCGGTTTGGGTTTTCTGGGTGATCTTCTTGTTGCTTCCGTGTTATCTTTGCTTTCCAACTGAAATGTTTCTGTATCTTTTTTGATTTGTTCTTCTGAAGTATCATGTTGGTCTGCAGCGTTAGCTCCCACTGAATCTGAGATTTTGACTAACACGCTATCAGTTTCTTCTTCCATTACAATTACACTATCATCAGTTTCTTCTTTCATTACAATTACACTATCATCAGTTTTTTCTTCCATTACAATTACATCCCTACTGATGATTACCTTATTCTTTGGTTTGTCATACAGTCTGTATCTTTTCGTGTGTTTACTGTAGCCTAATTCTTTATTTTGGAATTTCTTAAATTCTTACTTTTGGAACGTGCACCATAGCTTGGCTCCCAAAAACCCTTATGTGACCTAGATCAGGTTTCTTGTTGTTCCATATCTCAAATGGTGTTTTATCCTTTATCCTTGAACAAATTGATCTGTTCCTTAGATATGCTGCTGCAGTATCTACAGCTTCTGCCCAAAACTTCTTTTTAAGATTCGCATCAAAAAACAAACATATTGTCTTTTCCACTAGAGTTCTGTTGATACTCTCTGCTAAGCCATTTTGTTCTGAGGTGTATGGAGCTGTTCTTTGGTGGATTATACCATAATCCTCCAAAAACTTCTCCGATTCATTATTACAGAATTTGCTTCCATTATCAGATCGCAGAGTCTTGATTATTCTCTCTTGTTGATTTTCCACTTCCTTCTTAAATTTCTTAAAATATTTGAGGTTTTCTTCTTTGGATTTTAGAAAATAAACAAATACCATCCTACGGTAATCATCCTAAAAGGTAAGAAAATATCTAGATCTTCCAATAGATTTGTTTTTTATTGGTCTACACAAATCTATGTGAATGACGTCCAATGTGGCTTCTCTGACCTGGAGCTTTGCTTATTAAACGGTAACCTCGTCTGCTTGCTTTCACAGCAAACTACACAGTTTTTGCTGCCACGATTTGCATCCTTTTTAAACTGAATTCTTATTATTGTACTATTTCTCATCTTGTTTAGATCTGATGAATTTATGTGCCCAAGTCTCTTATGCCATATGTCTCCTGGCATCTTATTTGCAGTAGTAAACAGGCACTCATTTGATTTAGCAAAATTTAGTCTTTATACATTAGGTACAAGTTCAGCTGAACCAACTAGTATACCATTTCTGTTAAAAATGCTGCAGGAATCCTCTGTGAATTTGACAGAATTTCCATTTTCAATTAGTTGACAGATAAAAGATTTGTTGTTAGACTCAAAGTACATTTTTTATAACTACACTAAGTCTGTCATTGTTTACCACTGTTGTTAATTCAATGTCTCCCACACATGTAACTGTCAGTTTCCCTTCATTTGACACCGTAATTTCTTGAACATTTGAATTGTACGACTTGTTGTTCATAAATTGTTCACTTGTGGTAAGATGAAAACGAGCCCCTGAATCGATGCACCAATCGTCCTTTTTAAATTGTCCTGTTAAGAAAGTAGCATTCACTTCTCTGCCACTTGAACCATTTTGTTCAAGCTTGCGATCATTTTTCTTAGTACATTGACTTTTAAAATGGCCGATCTGATTACATTGGTAGCATCTTATTTCCTTCTTGTTGGCACTAGGTGTTGTCTTTGGAGTAACACTGAAAACGCGTAGCAGCGAACGCGTTTCCTTTCCCAACGCCATCTGTCTCCATATCAAGCAAATTAGACTTAATAGCGTCCGTGATGATGTTGAGTGCTCGACCGCCATGATTAAAGGAGAAAATCTTTCAGGTAGACCCGCCAGTAGGAGCAATCCTATCCAAACGTCGTCAATTTTAAACTCGTACCTTTTAGTTTCTGTCCCGCCTCCACCATTTGGTTTACATATTCCGTCATCGAATCGCAATCCTCTAAACGAATAGAGATTAACATGTGGAGCAAACTTAATCTTCGTGTGAACCCTGAAACATCAAATAACTTCTTGAGATAGCCCCACAATGCTTTTGTCGTCTTTTGGTGTTAAATATGAACGTATAAAGATGAATCCATAGATAAGATCAACTTAGCTCTTGCCTTTGAGTCGTTTGCTGCCGTCTCATCCTCGAGATACTTCTCTAACCCTTTCAATATTAGGAAGTTTTCCATCGCAAAAGTCCAATCACTATAATTCTCTCTTCCTTTCAACTTTGGAATACTTAACAATTAATTTCCAGCCATTCTTGTTCACTCAAACTAAATTTCTTAAAAACACGTGGGTTCTGGGCCCATAACCTGTTAATGTTCACACAGTGAATAAAGAAAGTAACGATTTGAGTGTTCTGCATAGACTGAAATATATTTATGTGTCAACTTAGTACAAAAGTCTTTACAGGATATAGAGGGCGTTTAGCGGGTTTTTCAAATTTGATATTACTATTTCAACAGTTGTAAAGTGAACATCTTTGATTAATGAATTATTAAATTCAAGTCCATTATCAAATATAATTAATTCGGGTACTCCATAATTTCCCAAATATTTTATTTTATTTTTATTTGTCATATTTATTTGTCTGACATATATCACAAGTGTTAATAAACTTTATTAAGTCTTGATGATAATTTGACCAATAATATTTACGCCTTACGCATTCAATTTTTCTGTGATACCATCATGGTTACTTGGTTCATGATATTCTTTTATGAGTTTTAATTGTTGTTCTTTCTCTTCATTAACTTTTACTGTTTTTGAATTAACTGTAACCGATTACTGAAGTGTTCTATAAAAATTTGACACAAAATTCTATAAATTTCGATAAAATATTTTTTTTAAATTAAATTATTTCTAATAAATTGAATTAAATCATCAGCAATATTTTTTTTATTTACTTGAACTATAAACACTGTCTTTCCTTGAAATATTTGTTTTTGCTGAATATTTATCGGACTTTCGGAGATTGGAATGGAGACTGCTCTATCATTATTTTGTGAATGAAGCGAACTAGTTTTCGTTTCCTGATTTACAAATACAGAGTTTTCACTAGTAAAATGATTGCACTCTAATCTTGAGAGAGCATCAGCATTGAGATTGTATTTACCAGCTTTATAAATTATTTTGTATTCATACTCTTGTAATTTACATCTGAGTATTTGCGCTCAGTTTTAGATAATGTTTGGATTGTGTAACAAATAGGTTTGTCACTTCCAATTATCCCCTGTGAAAGGACTGCACCGATGGATTAATTGCTTGCGTCTGATGTTATTAAAAATTCTTTATTAAAATCTGGATATTGGAGTATAAGAGGATTAGTTAGTACTTTTTTGCAATTTTTAAAAGCTTCTATATATTCTTTATTATTAATATTAATTTTGGACTTCTTTTTGAGGCACTTTGTTAAAGGTTTAGTCATGTTTGCAAAGTCCGGTATAAATTTTTGATAGTACCCAATTAGTCTCAGAAAAGACTTAATTTGCTTTTGGTTTTTGGGAATCTTAATTTTCTGAATGGATTCAATTTTAGATGGATCCGGTTTTATACCTTGATTTGTTTAAGATGTCCAAAATATTTTATGCTTGTCTTTAAATATTCACATTTATCAAGGGATATTTTTAAATTTGCTTCTCTTATTCTTTGAAAAACTGTTTTTAATTTTGTGAGATGTTCCTTTAATGAGGTAGAGTATATGATGATGTTACCAAGATACACTAAATGTTTAGATTTCAATAGATCGGATAGAATAAAATTCATGCAACGTTGAAATGTTGCCGGGGAATTTTGTAGCCCACATAGCATGCGTTTAAATTTAAACTGTCCTGTTTTAGTACAGCCTATTTTTTTCAGAAATTTTAATTTGATGGTAACCGCTGGCTAAGTCCAACGTACTATGGATCGACCCAATTTGTCAAAAATATCAGTTAATAATGGAATGGGATGTATGTCACTAATAGTTTTATTATTTAATTTTTTGTAATCAATGATCATTCTAAATTTTGGAACGCCGGAGTGATCCAATTTTTTTGGAACTAACGATACCGGTGCTGCATAAGGACTGCTGCTATGAATAATAATATGTTGCTTTAACAATGTTTGTAATGACTTTCAATTTCTTCTTGTTGTTTTGGATGTTTTCGGCACGGTTTTTGATACATAGGAAGATCATCAGTTTGATTAATTCCATGTTGTATTTTACTTGTGAATGCAATATTTTTATCGTACAAAGTATCTTTATATTAGTACACTAGTTTTCGTATCGCTAAGCATTCTTGATTATTAAGATGATCTGTTTGAAGCATGTTTGAAGTTTAGTTTCAATATTTTTATTTATAATTTTTGAAATATCCAAATCTCTTGACATATTATTAAAATTTTGAGAAGGTTGATCGTAAAAGAATGATATACTAATATTCGGTAGATAAATTATGTTATTCTTGTAATCAATTTGTGCGCCCAACTTCATTAATATAGTTGAACCAATTAATCCATAAAATTTATCAGAAAACTTTACAATATTCTAGCGAAAATTATTTTTCTACTTTTAGAAGTTGGAGTGCAGGTGTGACGGCAATAAATTGGTGATAACTCACATTGTGCATAGTTTTAATTGAAAATGAATGGTACATAAGGTATTTTGAGAAATAAAAATTAGCTAATTCAGGATTTATCATACTGTCTGTAGCGTCAGTATCAATTAACAATTTTGCGTCAAGGTATTTAATACTTTCATTGTGATTTAATTGAATGTCTTCCATTTCAACTAAATTGTTTAATTCAAAATTTTTACTTTTAATATCTTTATAATATTCTAAGTCTGGTAAGCTAAAAAATAGGTTAGGTTAAAAACCATTAAAATTTGAATGAGATTGTTGTTGATTATTATTTGGAAAAAATCTTGCTTGAGGTTGATTTTCAAAAAATATATTAGGTTTAGCAGATCGAGAAATCATTGCATTTGTTTTATTTTGATTTGAATTCGATATTGGTTTGTGATTTTTTTTTTTTAATTTTGAGCTAAATTAATAGCTTGATCTAATGTAAGATCTTCTCTTTTTTGATTGAAAAAAGAAATTCAGTTTTGCTGTCAATCATCATAATTGATTGTATAAAAGCTTCTAATGCCATTCCTTTTAAAATAGCCGATTTACTAGCTTTAATTTGCAAGGTGTTGATAATATTAAAATTTACTTTTGTGCCAGGTTTCTTATTTCATTTCCAACAAGTGTGATATCGTTATGTTTAGGAGTAAAGTTTGTAATTTCTAATTCTAAAACTTGTTCACTACGAGGGTCAGAATATAATTCTCTGAGTCTAGCAAAAACTGCATCTTTTGTTGTTAAATTTTGACTACAAATTATATGAAGTGGTTCACCTTCTAATCTACTTTTAATTACTCCGACTAAAAAGTCATTACCTACGGCTGCGTTTTGACTATATTTATTGTAAAATCTTTCACCGTTTTCAAGAAGTAGGGGCAATTCTTTATAATTACCCGAAAATTTTGGGATAATGTACTTTCAACTGATGTAATTGGATTCTGTGCCGTTTCTACAATGTGTAAATTATTTATTTGATCAATAATATTTTCAATTTAAATTTTTTTTATTGACCGAATAATAAAGACTAAATAATAAATTCCTTAAAATTGCTTACAGCGCAAACATATTCCGATTTTAGGATTATTAAATAATTATGCACTGCACTTAAACCACTGTGATAACTCCTCGTACTGTTTCTTAATATTCCCTGTGATGATTGCAGTTTCAGAGTTGGATGGATCCCTGCTCGCTCCGGCCTCGTGCCGCAGATTCACCGGGTACCGATGTTAGTCTCGACGATGGAATGCTCTCCTGACTCTCATTGATTGTTCTCCGCCCTGAGCGTTCAGAGTTTGATGATTGCTCTTTGGCACGGTAACTTTTATTGCCTGAAGTGTTTGTACAGTAACTTTGGTTGTTGTGTTTGTTTTTTTTTTATTGATTTTGAAATTTTAATTGGCGATTTTTTTTTTGGAAGTAATAGAGCAACCAAAATTGATTTTGAAATTATGATGCACTATACTATGCGACTGCGCCAATTAAGTTGTGGTATGGTTCGTGGACAGATCTTTATTGTCTAACATGAATTACAATTATTTTCTATTTATATTTGTTTTGTTTGCTGATTTGGCAGATAATTCTTATCGTCAAGTAATGTGGCATTCAAAACTAATCTAATCTTAAAACTAGAAGATGAATTACATTACAATAACATAATTGCAGGTGCAATATAACATATTATATTGTTATTTTAAGTTGATAAAACAACCAATCTAATACGTTAATAGAGGTTGTTCGATGAGTAGTTGAGTTTTGTTAAGATTGTTTAATATTACAGTAACCCAAGAACAGATTGGCTGGTATAATTGGCAACTTAATACACAAAAATTATGTTTGTTCTATCGCGTTTACATTCCACTCATTTCATGGGCCACGGTGTTCTGGGATTACCATAACTTTAAAATTACATATTATGCCAAGTTTTCAGCATAGTGCACACATCCGATTCTAAGAAATAAAATATCAATTCAAAGGTTTAATTTTTAAATTGACATTTTGTTTACTGGCAGCACAAAATATTTTTTTTATTGGCATATACAGGATGTTTTAAACATGTGTCGGAAAATAAAGGATGGGATTTCTTGGCTAATTATAAGAAAAAAAGTTCCTATTAACATGGTTCCGCAAACGCACCGATTTCGAGATACAAGGTGTAAATTTTTTATTTAATTTTATTTTTTGACAATATTTTAGGCTAGGCTGTGGCTTGTGGGTCCTTCCGCATTGCAGACTATTGCTTATAGGTAGCTACGCCACTGTTCCAAGCTGCTTATGATATGTATTTTTGGTTCTTATTATTGTTTTTTATTCTCAAGTGTATCTATTTTCAAGTGTAGTGGCTATTTCGAATTGATTTGTAAACTCTTGTAACGTATTTGGTACTGTTCTCAACTGCACCTTAAGTGCTACAAACAGATATTTCAAGCAGTGACATAGCTAGAATTTTTGGATTTTATTGCAAACTATTGGAAAAATTTTAGTCAATAGTTAAATGATTGGTTACAATTTAGAAAATGTTTCGATTAATTTTGATTCTTTCTTGTTGTAAAAATAATATTTCTAGTGTTAATTTGGTATTTCTAATTAGTTGCAGACAAGGAAAACGTTCAACCTCGAGAAGACTTGAACATACCGATAACTGTAGCTGTTGAGGAAAATGAAGGTAAATTTTTATGCAGTTGTTGTCTATATTAATATATATATATATATATATATATATATATATATATATATATATATGTAATTATATTGTTATTTTAAGTTGTGTTGTGTTTGTGTTTGTTGATTCAACAGACGTTGTGGTAATAATAATAATAATAATAATTTATTCGTGTTAATAATACAAAGATTTTTACACATGTCAATTGAAAATATTACAAGTTACTAAGAACTAACGCATACATGTAAAATGCTTTGATACCAGACCCTAAAAACTAACTAAACCTAATATCACAGATTGCAGCAAAGTTGTAAAAGATTACGATGTTTTAAACAACTCAACAACACAAATTGAACAATAAAAATAAATAAATAAATTAACACCACAACACAAAACTTGGTTACACCTGTTTGAGGAGTCCTGCGTCTTTCAAAAACTGGGCGTTAGTTAGGGAGCTTGAGCCGATTACGGTGAGGAAGGTAGGCTCGGCGTTCCTCCAAAATGTGCTTCACCGTTAGAGGGTCGTGACATGTTTGGCATGCTGGTTGTTCGTCGCCGGTCAGGAGATACGAAGAGATCAAGTTGGTATGACCTATGCGCAAACGACATAGGGCGACCTCCTCTCTCCTGTTAAGATATACCGGCGACTTCAAATTTATATTATAGTGATTTGTATTTGTCTGCATTTTTCAAATGTATCATCAATGTAGACAATATTAGCAATTGTATATAAAATTACCAAAATTATTATTATTGCGGTTTATTACATGTGTTAGTTTAAAGCTAAACAAACATATAGTTTAATGTGCAAATTATATTTTTGCAGGATTCAGAGCCAATTAAATACCGCGAATAGTTTAGAGGCCCAAGGGCCGAAAAGATGATTTTTGGCCCGCATTTTATTGCTGAAACTTTCGGTAGAGGCAGGCGAAAAAGATATTATCAACGAATTAGTTAATAGCTTGCTCGCTTACGTGATCTTTCTTGTACTTTTTAATGTAGATTTAGATAAATAAATAAAGTTTTAACATTTTTATAGGTGACACTAGCCCGCCGTTAACAACGTCAGAGAGAAGAGGTATATTTTTTTAATATTTTAGTTTTATTTATAATAATTACTCTTATTTTTTAGTTCTTAAGAGAAGAAATTATTTAAATGAAGCAGCACCTAGCTGCAAAAAAATATGTGGTAAATTGAATTTATTAATAATTAATTAAAATCTGTATTGATTATGTTGCTAATTGGAAATTACAATTGATTGAAACAGTGGCATAGCTAGGCTGTGGCTTGTGGGTCCTTCCGCATTGCATACCTTTGCTTACAGGTAGCTACGCCACTGTTCCAAGCTGCTTATAATATGTATTTTCTAGTGTTAATTTGGTATTTCTAATTAATTGCAGACAAAGATAATGTTCCACCTCAAAATGAACCTGAGATCCCGCTAGCTGAAGCGTCACAAACAACTGAAGATAATGAAGGTAAATGTTTATGCAATCAATAGTTGACAACTTATACTTCTCCAAAATATATACACGCTGTTAGTACGTTAGGTTAGGTTTAATTTGTAGGCGAGTTACTTCTTCTACTGTGATCCACCCACCCGCTCAAATGTTAGTCATTGAAGGATCTATTGTTCATCCCACCACTTCTGTGCTTAGAATTAGATATGAAAGAATTGTTTAACAATAAATCTAGTTTTTTATTTTTTTTATATTTCTCAATTCTAAATGCTTATTTAAAAATAAAGAAAGTTTAGAGAAAATTTATAAACTTTAAACAAAAAATTCGGAAACATTACATAAAAAATTTTAGATTTAATTTTTAAATTTTTTGAAAATTTTTCTATAATTTTTGTAATTTTTTTAAATTCATAATTTTATTGCATTTTTTTTTAACTCAATAATTTTTCTAAAGTGCCTTTGTTTTTTCTCAAGTTTCTGTAGTTGTTCTGCAATTTTTTTTTTAAGATTTTCTGTTTTTTTTTTTTTAATTTATTAATTATTCCTGAAGTTTATGCAGTTTATTTTAAGTTATTTCAAACTTGTGAGCTTTTATAAACTTTTTTAGAAAATCTGGTTTTGATTTCTAAAGTATGCTTTTATAGTTTTTGTAGTTTTTTGTTTAGTTTCAGTTTTTTTTTTTGAAGTCTATACAATCTTTTTATTAAAAAAATTAGTTTAAAGTTTTTTATTGTTTTTATTTTATTGAGTTGCAGTTTTTGGATTTTTTCTGCAGTTTTTGTTAGTTTGTTTGTTTCTGCGGTTTTTCTGAGTTTTCCTTAGTTTTTTGGTGTTTTAGATGTTTTAATTCTAGATTTATTCTGATGTTTTTGAAGTTTTTTATTTGTTGATTTTTATTTTGCAATTATTGTAATTGTTTTGAAGTTTTTACAATCTTTCCAAAGTTTAGTTTAAAGTTTTTGGATTTTTTTTTATTTATACAATTATTTAAATTTTCTACATTTTTTAAGTTTTTTTTTTAAAGTGTGTAGTCGTTGTGATCTTCTGGTAAAAGTTTTCTAGTTTTTAGAAAAGTTTCATAAACTACAGAAAAAGAATCCGAAAACTTTTTTTTTGTTGCTCACAAATTGCATTTAAAATTATTTTCAAAACTTACGACCGTTCTTTTTTTTTATTATGTAAAAAATCAAAAATTTTAAGAAAAACTCAAAAAACTTGGACATTTTACAAAATTTTGTTAATTACTATTATTGTTATAATCTATATCACAAAATATATTTAAAAAATAGTTACTAATTTCAACCTTTACCAGGTCATCATCGGACGGTAGTACAAACAAGTTTCTTAAATTTATTCATTTAATTGTACATGCATGTCTCTAACACGTTTATAAATAATATGTTTGCTTCTACTATAATACTTCAACAAATGTCCCACTGCACCAATTGCAAACTCAATATTTCCGTCCTAGTACGCGCTCTGAACGTAATATGATGCGGCACATTAGTGTAAATCCTTTGAGCAAGACCAAACATTTCAGTTTCATGCAGATGTTCTGCATGTAACTGAATGTATGGTTTTAGTTAAATTTAAATTGAAAGTCAGTACTTCAACCTAAAATTGTAAGTTAATTTAATTAATTATTTAATTAAAATAAATACATATTTCTGCCTTTTTAATAAAATACATTCTTTCATCAATTTGACTATCGTACACAATACAATTCCCAGAATAATAAATAGTCCTCTCTAATAAACAGGCAACATTTCTTAAAAATTGTTCTTCAGTCAATATATAAGTTTCTTGCAGAATCGGTTTGTACAATCAATTTTTAACTCTGCTGTTATAGGAGATTTTTCCAACAAAACTGGCCACTAAAATAAATCATTATAAAATAACTACAATTAAACTAATAACATAATACCTTTTGATTCAAATCATTAATCCAGCTTTTTTCTAAAAAATTCAACACCTATTTAATCTGAAACTTTCATGTAATCCTTAAGTTCTATCAATTTATACCCATATTTTAAGTTAACTTTCATAATGGCCCAAAATATATTAATAAAGTACGTTTTAGCGTGTATATCTATTTATTTCAAATTATTACTTTACTAGAAGTTGTTCTACAAAATTTTGTTCGGTGACCATTTCGACTCGTACACATACACAGTTATACATTGTAGTACAATAGAGTTACTACTACGTGGAGCTACGGTTTTATACTGATATACATTTTTTGTTGTTGGCCAGTAGCATAGATAGGCCTTCACACAAGTTGACGTTCTAATACGCCTCTCTTATCTGGCAACATAGCAAATAAAATTTATAAACATAACTGTATACTTTTAATATGGGTAAACGATCCACGTTCTTTATAATTTTTTTTATAAAAAATAAGTAAAAATTATACAGAAAATATTACGCTTCATACGTCTAATAAAACAATTAAATAATACTGTCGATGTCTCAACAACAACCACTCTCCCGCGGTGTTAAGGGCAATTGAAAAATAACTCATTAGTGTCTAGAATAATCCCTAAAGGAAGTACCCTGCTGGGTCAACGAATAATATTACGACCAGATTAAAACTAATAATTTATATCCCCTATATCCTCCTGAATGACCGGATTACATCATAAACACATTTCTAAGAAGTATTGTGACACACCTGGGATCATCTAACAATCACCCCACTAAGAAATGGAAGGGATTTCTCAAAACATATATATATATATTTAATTATTTTGTTTTAACAAGTAGTTATAAACACGATCGATAAAGAGTCTATGCTCTCGATACACCCTACATCTTTTATATATCAAATTAATTGTTATTGAGTTTTTATGTTTTAATAATAAATCAGTTTGAAACATTTGTGAATTTTATTAAACGTATTTACACAACTGTTAAGTCAGCAACAAACACTTATTATAATTTTATAGTTTTAAAAGTTTGCTGTAATCTAATAATCAACATGGCAAATCTGTTTACTTAAATTATTCTATCGAGATATTGCATTGTAAGGTATAAAATTGTGCATATAATATTATTTAGTTAATAACAAACTTTCAAAATATACAATCACAAAAAAAAATTTCTTTAAATATATTAAATAACAATAATATAAACAAATGTTTTAAAATGTAAAAAGAATTTAATTTTAGCTTTATTTAAACTAGAAATCATTTGCATGTTAGTATTTCAAATTAAAATACATTTCATCAGTTTAATTAAGTTTGTCATTTTATTTTTAAATAAAATTAATTTAGGTGTATTTCAAAATACTTATGTAAATAACACATTTAAATATTTGATGTAAATTTAATTCTTTTTTTTTTTTGGCATCAATATCAATTTTGTGCAATAATTTTTTTTTATATTAATTATTTGAGCCTTTATCATATTTTTTTCTTATGTCAAGTTTTTATGACATTTTATAGTGTCATCTCCAAGGTTGATTTATATACTTAACATTTGTCATTTTTACAACAAAGGCAAAAAATGAGTGTTTTGCAACTTGAACACAAAAACTTCATACAATTTTTATCAAAAGAAGGCAGTAGCTCAAAGAATATCTATAAGAAAATAATGGCATTGTATGGAAAACATTGCTAGTTTTATTTTTAAGTCAAATATTGGTGCTATCAGTTTAAATGGAACAGGGAATCTATTCATAATGATTTAAATTGTAGAAAACTTTTAGAAGCACCAACTCACAAAATAATCAACGAAGTTGAAGATTCGGTCTTGATTGACCGCCAAATAAAAATGTCACTTTTTTGTCTTCCTTTATGTTTTAACCACATGCTGCATATCTATTCGGTTCTTTGCTGTATGGATCAATTTTCTTATCTTGTATACCGGTTCATTTTCTAATTTCCAGCCAAGACATTTTCTTTTTTTCTATTTTCTTTTTTTTCTCCAGTTTTGCTATCTATGATGAGATGTAGTAGTTGATACTTTTAGTTGCGCATCACATTTTTTAAGTAACCCGTCTTTCTTTTTTTTATTGTGTGCAGTAGTTTCCGGTTTTTAATTACTTGTTTTAAAATTAAAATTAAAAATCTCATAGAGGAGTACTGATTATATGTGACATCTAATAAATTGCATTTTCAAGTTTTGATTAAAGTCAGTGTTGGATAATAACTTTCTGAACTTTATAAAAGCGCTACTTTCAATACGGTATTTGATTTCTGTGTCTGATGTCCAGTCCTTGCTGAGCCATGTACCAAAACATTTAAATTTGTTTATTCGTTTTATAGGTAGGTTATCAACTGTTATTCTTGCATTTTGTCTTGTCTGGAGATTTCTATTCTTTGTTTTTTGACATTAATGTTTAGTCTCATAATCTTACTCTGTTTCTTATTCATAAGTTGTTGGTCTTCTACGTTTTTTGCAATTAATATTATCTGTATATCTGATGCTGTTTATGCAGACTCCATTTACCGTTATAGCCTTTTGTATATCAGCAAGTGTTTTTTAATATATCTGCTCAGAATATAAACTAAACAAGAGGGACGATAAAATATACTTTTGCCTTACTCCTCTACTTATTTGTATTGCATTAGTTACATTGTTTGCAATTTTTACTTAGGCAATTTGATTTTAGTACATTTTATGTCTGATTTTTAAGTGTTTTGACAAACATTAGATGTTCCATACGTTTTTTCTTTGTCTAAAACAAACTGTGTATTGCTTAGTGTGAATTTGCATTTTATATATTGTATAATTTTTAATATAACTTCTTGATGAATAGATTTAATGTTACACTAATACGATCTTTATATTTTTTGCGCTTTTCTTTTTCGATAGTGGGATAAATATTGATGACAGCCGACAAAAGGGATACCACCGGAGTCATTAATTTAATTGAAGATCTTATGCAAGAGAGTAATATATAAATAGCTTTTATCATGAAGTTTTTAAAGATCTGCTAGAACTTAGTCTGGACCCACTGTTTTAGTGTTGTTTGCCCTTTGTATAGTTTTTTTATCTTGCCATTGCTAATTGAGGAGCCAGTTAGGTTGTTGTGATAGTTGGTGTTAGTCCTACGTGTATTACATACAAAGAGGTTTTTGATGTATAATTCCTATTTATCCTTTATTTTGTTTAACGTTCGGAATTAGCTTATTGTACCGGTTAGTTATCATGAAGTGATTAGCTCTACAGAATTCTAGCTGTTTGTTTCAGTTTTTTTATGCAGATCTATATCTTTGCATTACTTATCAGAAACACATTTTAAATTTTTTTAATATAATTATTTCTTGTTTTTTTTTTGTTAACCTTTTCATACTTGCTTTCATCATCTTGGTTTTTATATTTTAGTTTCTCTAAATCTGTTATTTGTCTGAAAGTGGGTTTTATGGTATTAAAAGCTTGATATTAATAACTGCTGCTAGTTGCCCATGGATTAACTAAGATTTCTTAACAGATGTAAAATGTTTTTATTTGTCCTTGTATTGAATATTGTTGCCAAGTATATAGAAGAGCATCTTCTAAATTCTAATCAAACAAGCTAATTGGATCATTGCCGATCCAAAATTGACTAATGTTTTAGATACTTTACAACACCGGCGTAATGTTGCAGATCTTTGCATTTTCTATAGATAATACCATGGACATTGTTCAAACTGATTGCCATTTAAAAAATATAGATACTTGTAGTACAAGGTTTGCTAGGAATTCTAACAATTATTTACCGACAGTTCAGAGATGTAGGACCGTGAGATTCTTTTAAGTGTACTATTGGCACAATGAATAAACTTAAAAAATTCAATTCAATTCAATATAAGCCGCAAACATTCAAGGTTAATGTTCACAGACTGCTTAATTCTAGTCTTCAATATGATAGTTTTAGCAAGTGTGGTTTTACTTGTTGAAATTCAAAGGTATTTTTATGTTGTTGTGACATATTAAGTAATTTCTAAATAGAAAAGCTAAATTATTAATCAATCAGTATATAAAATCCGACAAACAACGACAAATTTTAATTCATAAAATGTCAAAATAGCAAAATCAGGTTTTGAAACATTAAATGATTAATCAAAAGCACCAAAATTCGGCTACAAAACTGATAAAAAATGTAAAACTCTATAAAATAGCAAAACCCGGCTATAAAATATCAAAATGTTTTTAGAAAAAACCAAAATCTAGTTAGTTAACTGTTGAAGTGCAATTTTTTTAATAAAATATTATAAATAGCAAGATCCGGTTATGAAATATCAATATTATGTTAAAAAGAAACAGAATCTGGTCATAAACTGTTTAAAAGTGCAAAATTCTGTTTATAAAATGTTAAAATAGCAAATTCCGACTTTAAAACATCAAAATATTATTATAGATTATTAAAATCTTTTATTCATAAATGTCAAAAGTTGCAAAATTTTGTCATAAAGCTTAATTATTGTTATAAATCAACAAAATATTTTAATTACAAATGTCAAAAATAGCAAAATACCTTGAGACATTGAAATATTGTCATGAAGCACAAAAATTTTGAAAAGTGCAAAAAAAATTAAAGTCGCAAACACAAGAACTTTGGGCAAAAGCTGCCAAAGTTTTTCATAAAATAGCAACACTCGGTCTTGAAACATCAGAATATTGCTAAAATCCAACATAACAAAAAGTGCAAAATTGGTCGTAAACTGTTGAAAAATGCAAAATAAAATGTCACAAACACCCAAATTTGGCCTTGAAACATCAAAAGATTGTTAAAAAGCATCTAAATTGAGCCATAAACTGTTATTTTTTTTTAATAAAACTTTAAAAACAGTTAAATTCTGCTATAAAATATCAAAATATTACCAACATTTTGGTAAAGTGCAATGTTTTTTTTCATAAAAAATCAAAAATAGCAAAATTTGGCTATAAAATATTAAAATTTAATTTGAAATATCAAAATCCGGTCATAAAGTATAATAATATTGTCAAAATGTTAAAAATGAAAAATTCTTTTATAAAATATCAAAAATTGTAAAATCCGGCCTTGAAATTTTAAACAATTGTCACCAAAAACTGTTTAATTTTTTATAAAAAAAATAAAAATAGCTATATCTACTTATGAAATAACAAAAATATAATATAGTTAGAAAGAACCAAAATCTGGCATTAACTGTTTAAAAGTACAGAATACGGCCATAAAGTTTTAAATAGAAGTCAGAAAGCACCAAAGTCAAAAGGGTATTTTTTTTATAAAAATTGCAAAATCTAACATATCAATTATCAAGTTCAGACTAAATCTATTCTACCACTTAACCTTACACAATTTAAACAATAATTTTTATTTTGATTTTTTTGTCCCGCTTTGTTGTTGTTACTACAACTATAAAATTGTTACTGAGTTTTTTTTTAAATTACTGAAACTACTAAACAATTCACTGGAATGTGTAAATATACCATAAGATGGAAGCAACTTTCCAGATCTGACTAACTTTTACTAAAACGTTACAAAACTGTCAAACAGTTTACAGCAATATAGTATGTTGAATTGTTAAAAACATTATTACATTTGCCAAAAAAATATTAAAAAAGTAGTACAATAATATCATAATTTGATAGAAACGTATCAGATCTGTCAAATATTATTTTAAACTGACAAACTGTTTGTAGTAACGTATACAAATATGATAAGTTTGCAGATTTGTACAAGATTTGCAAAGTTGTATTTTAGACTGTGAAAAACTTACTACATCGGTCAAAAAGGTCACACAAACATTGTAAGTTGGCAAAAATTTAGCAAATCTGTCAAAAATGTAACAAAACCGTAAAAAAGTTACACTAATGTATAAAAATGTTATAAGTTGGCAAAACAAAATTACTAAATCTGATAAATTTATTCTAAACCATTGCATTGCACATATTGCTCATAATAAAGTTTATATTCATGTTTCAATCTATTACTTTTTATTCTTAGGGCGGCAGGTCTTAGAAAATAGGTGGTACTAGCTGCCGAACCCTGTATAACATGTCTTAAAAGCGTTAAAAATAACAAAACTTTAAAAAAATCCAAGATTGTACATTCAAAATATGTTCTAAAACTGGCAACATTTCAAAGTTAAGTATTAAAACTATCGCAAAAATATGTCAAATTTATCAAAAAAATGTGCCTAAAGTAATTTACAAATTTTAAATGTCAAAAATTAGTTGTTTTGCTTCAAAACAAAATTATTATATTCTGTTAGTATATAACTGTTAAAAGTTGGCAAAACTGTCAGTTTGTTAATTAAAACTGTCAAAAAGTAACTAAAATAACAAAAACTGTTACAATATTAAAGTTGGAATAAATAACAAATATCTGCCAATGTAATTTATAACTGAAACTAAAAAGTACTAAATAATAACTGAATTTTGACAGGTTTTGGCTTAAAACTAATAAGTCACTAAAATGATCAAAAATTAAACCATAGAAACTATTGAAATGAACAGATTTAATGTAAAACTAAACTGGTAATATCATCCGGGTTGAACAGTGTCAAGTTACGTTTGATAGAATTACATTCCATTATACTGGGTTGGGTAAATGTGTGAAATCACCCATTTTCTGACTACATTTTTAGTATATTTTAAACGATTTTATTATAAGTTTTTGTATATTTTTTAATATATATATATATATAGTATTTTTTTAATATTTTAATTTTATTTATATACTTTTATTTTTTAGAGAAAGAAAACTTCTTAGCTGAGCTTGGACTTATCTCTAAGAAAAAATGTGGTAAGTTGATTTTATAAATAATTAATTAAAATCTGTTTTGATTATGATGGAAAAATTGGAAATTACAATTTGTATTGTGGTAGTGGTGTTGATTAAAGCAGTGACGTAGCTAGGCTTTTTCTTGTAGGCCCTTGCTTACAGGTAGCTACGCCAAGGTTCTTATGATGATATGTATTTTCGGTTTATGTTATTGTTTTTTATTCTGTGTATTTATTTACAAGTCAGCCACTAAGGCTATTTTTAATTAATTTATAAACTCATTATTCATAATTTCCTTTACAACACGTACAGCTTGCCAAACTTTTTCACTAAATTTACTATAAAAAATAATATCAAAAATGTTCCAAACACATTCTTTTTTGATATTATTTTTTAATTTTTGACGTATCTGCAGCATTTTTTTAACTTTTTTTAACGTTTTTTGTGATGTATTTAGACCACATTTATTATGTTTTAAAATTTGCTGACTTTTTAAGATTTTATTGCAAACTATTGGAAAAATTTTAGTCAAAAGTTAAATGATTGGTTACAATTTAGAAAATGTTTCGATTAATTTTGATTCTTTCTTGTTGTAAAAATAATATTTCTAGTGTTAATTTGGTATTTCTAATTAGTTGCAGACAAGGAAAACGTTCAACCTCGAGAAGACTTGAACATACCGATAACTGTAGCTGTTGAGGAAAATGAAGGTAAATTTTTATGCAGTTGTTGTCTATATTAATATATATATATATATATATATATATATATATATATGTAATTATATTGTTATTTTAAGTTGTGTTGTGTTTGTGTTTGTTGATTCAACAGACGTTGTGGTAATAATAATAATAATAATTTATTCGTGTTAATAATACAAAGATTTTTACACATGTCAATTGAAAATATTACAAGTTACTAAGAACTAACGCATACATGTAAAATGCTTTGATACCAGACCCTAAAAACTAACTAAACCTAATATCACAGATTGCAGCAAAGTTGTAAAAGATTACGATGTTTTAAACAACTCAACAACACAAATTGAACAATAAAAATAAATAAATAAATTAACACCACAACACAAAACTTGGTTACACCTGTTTGAGGAGTCCTGCGTCTTTCAAAAACTGGGCGTTAGTTAGGGAGCTTGAGCCGATTACGGTGGGGAAGGTAGGCTCGGCGTTCCTCCAAAATGTGCTTCACCGTTAGAGGGTCGTGACATGTTTGGCATGCTGGTTGTTCGTCGCCGGTCAGGAGATACGAAGAGATCAAGTTGGTATGACCTATGCGCAAACGACATAGGGCGACCTCCTCTCTCCTGTTGAGATATACCGGCGACTTCAAATTTATATTATAGTGATTTGTATTTGTCTTGCATTTTTCAAATGTATCATCAATGTAGACAATATTAGCAATTGTATATAAAATTACCAAAATTATTATTATTGCGGTTTATTACATGTGTTAGTTTAAAGCTAAACAAACATAGTTTAATGTGCAAATTATATTTTTGCAGGATTCAGAGCCAATTAAATACCGCGAATAGTTTAGAGGCCCAAGGGCCGAAAAGATGATTTTTGGCCCGCATTTTATTGCTGAAACTTTCGGTAGAGGCAGGCGAAAAAGATATTATCAACGAATTAGTTAATAGCTTGCTCGCTTACGTGATCTTTCTTGTACTTTTTAATGTAGATTTAGATAAATAAATAAAGTTTTAACATTTTTATAGGTGGCACTAGCCCGCCGTTAACAACGTCAGAGAGAAGAGGTATATTTTTTTAATATTTTAGTTTTATTTATAATAATTACTCTTATTTTTTAGTTCTTAAGAGAAGAAATTCTTTAAATGAAGCAGCACCTAGCTGCAAAAAAATATGTGGTAAATTGAATTTATTAATAATTAATTAAAATCTGTATTGATTATGTTGCTAATTGGAAATTACAATTGATTGAAACAGTGGCATAGCTAGGCTGTGGCTTGTGGGTCCTTCCGCATTGCATACCTTTGCTTACAGGTAGCTACGCCACTGTTCCAAGCTGCTTATAATATGTATTTTCTAGTGTTAATTTGGTATTTCTAATTAATTGCAGACAAAGAGAATGTTCCACCTCAAAATGAACCTGAGATCCCGCTAGCTGAAGCGTCACAAACAACTGAAGATAATGAAGGTAAATGTTTATGCAATCAATAGTTGACAACTTATACTTCTCCAAAATATATACACGCTGTTAGTACGTTAGGTTAGGTTTAATTTGTAGGCGAGTTACTTCTTCTACTGTGATCCACCCACCCGCTCAAATGTTAGTCATTGAAGGATCTATTGTTCATCCCACCACTTCTGTGCTTAGAATTAGATATGAAAGAATTGTTTAACAATAAATCTAGTTTTTTATTTTTTTTATATTTCTCAATTCTAAATGCTTATTTAAAAATAAAGAAAGTTTAGAGAAAATTTATAAACTTTAAACAAAAAATTCGGAAACATTACATAAAAAATTTTAGATTTAATTTTTAAATTTTTTGAAAATTTTTCTAAAATTTTTGTAATTTTTTTAAATTCATAATTTTATTGCAGTTTTTTTTAACTCAATAATTTTTCTAAAATGCCTTTGTTTTTTCTCAAGTTTCTGTAGTTGTTCTGCAATTTTTTTTTAAAGATTTTCTGTTTTTTTTTTAATTTATAAATTATTCCTGAAGTTTATGCAGTTTATTTTAAGTTATTTCAAACTTGTGAGCTTTTATAAACTTTTTTAGAAAATCTGGTTTTGATTTCTAAAGTATGCTTTTATAGTTTTTGTAGTTTTTTGTTTAGTTTCAGTTTTTTTTTTAAGTCTATACAATCTTTTTATTAAAAAAATTAGTTTAAAGTTTTTTATTGTTTTTATTTTATTGAGTTGCAGTTTTTGGATTTTTTCTGCAGTTTTTGTTAGTTTGTTTGTTTCTGCGGTTTTTCTGAGTTTTCCTTAGTTTTTTGGTGTTTTAGATGTTTTAATTCTAGATTTCTTCTGATGTTTTTGAAGTTTTTTATTTGTTGATTTTTATTTTGCAATTATTGTAATTGTTTTGAAGTTTTTACAATCTTTCCAAAGTTTAGTTTAAAGTTTTTGGATTTTTTTTTATTTATACAATTATTTAAATTTTCTACATTTTTTAAGTTTTTTTTTTTAAGTGTGTAGTCGTTGTGATCTTCTGGTAAAAGTTTTCTAGTTTTTGAAATGTTTGTAATGTTCCTGGATTCTGTATGAATACTTTAGAAAAGTTTCATAAACTACAGAAAAAGAATCCGAAAACTTTTTTTTTGTTGCTCACAAATTGCATTTAAAATTATTTTCAAAATTTACGACCGTTCTTTTTTTTTATTATGTAAAAAATCAAAAATTTTAAGAAAAACTCAAAAAACTTGGACATTTTACAAAATTTTGTTAATTACTATTATTGTTATAATCTATATCACAAAATATATTTAAAAAATAGTTACTAATTTCAACCTTTACCAGGTCATCATCGGACGGTAGTACAAACAAGTTTCTTAAATTTATTCATTTAATTGTACATGCATGTCTCTAACACGTTTATAAATAATATGTTTGCTTCTACTATAATACTTCAACAAATGTCCCACTGCACCAATTGCAAACTCAATATTTCTGTCCTAGTACGCGCTCTGAACGTAATATGATGCGGCACATTAGTGTAAATCCTTTGAGCAAGACCAAACATTTCAGTTTCATGCAGATGTTCTGCATGTAACTGAATGTATGGTTTTAGTTAAATTTAAATTGAAAGTCAGTACTTCAACCTAAAATTGTAAGTTAATTTAATTAATTATTTAATTAAAATAAATACATATTTCTGCCTTTTTAATAAAATACATTCTTTCATCAATTTGACTATCGTACACAATACAATTCCCAGAATAATAAATAGTCCTCTCTAATAAACAGGCAACATTTCTTAAAAATTGTTCTTCAGTCAATATATAAGTTTCTTGCAGAATCGGTTTGTACAATCAATTTTTAACTCTGCTGTTATAGGAGATGGCAATTTTTCCAACAAAACTGGCCACTAAAATAAATCATTATAAAATAACTACAATTAAACTAATAACATAATACCTTTTGATTCAAATCATTAATCCAGCTTTTTTCTAAAAAAATCATCACTTATTTAATCTGAAATTTTCATGTAATCCTTAAGTTCTATCAATTTATATCCATATTTTAAGTTAACTTTCAAAATGGCCCAAAATATATTAATAAAGTACGTTTTAGCGTGTATATCTATTTATTTCAAATTATTACTTTACTAGAAGTTGTTCTACAAAATTTTGTTCGGTGACCATTTCGACTCGTACACATACACAGTTATACATTGTAGTACAATAGAGTTACTACTACGTGGAGCTACGGTTTTATACTGATATACATTTTTTGTTGTTGGCCAGTAGCATAGGCCTTCACACAAGTTGACGTTCTAATACGCCTCTCTTATCTGGCAACATAGCAAATAAAATTTATAAACATAACTGTATACTTTTAATATGGGTAAACGATCCACGTTCTTTATAATTTTTTTTATAAAAAATAAGTAAAAATTATACAGAAAATATTACGCTTCATACGTCTAATAAAACAAATAAATAATACTGTCGATGTCTCAACAACAACCACTCTCCCGCGGTGTTAAGGGCAATTGAAAAATAACTCATTAGTGTCTAGAATAATCCCTAAGGGAAGTACCCTGCTGGGTCAACGAATAATATTACGACCAGATTAAAACTAATAATTTATTTATATCCCCTATATCCTCCTGAATGACCGGATTACATCATAAACACATTTCTAAGAAGTATTGTGACACACCTGGGATCATCTAACAATCACCCCACTAAGAAATGGAAGGGATTTCTCAAAACATATATATATTTAATTATTTTGTTTTAACAAGTAGTTATAAACACGATCGATAAAGAGTCTACGCTCTCGATACACCCTACATCTTTTATATATCAAATTAATTGTTATTGAGTTTTTATGTTTTAATAATAAATCAGTTTGAAACATTTGTGAATTTTATTAAACGTATTTACACAACTGTTAAGTCAGCAACAAACACTTATTATAATTTTATAGTTTTAAAAGTTTGCTGTAATCTAATAATCAACATGGCAAATCTGTTTACTTAAATTATTCTATCGAGATATTGCATTGTAAGGTATAAAATTGTGCATATAATATTATTTAGTTAATAACAAACTTTCAAAATATACAATCACAAAAAAAAATTTCTTTAAATATATTAAATAACAATAATATAAACAAATGTTTTAAAATGTAAAAAGAATTTAATTTTAGCTTTATTTAAACTAGAAATCATTTGCATGTTAGTATTTCAAATTAAAATACATTTCATCAGTTTAATTAAGTTTGTCATTTTATTTTTAAATAAAATTAATTTAGGTGTATTTCAAAATACTTATGTAAATAACACATTTAAATATTTGATGTAAATTTAATTCTTTTTTTTTTTTGGCATCAATATCAATTTTGTGCAATAATTTTTTTTATATTAATTATTTGAGCCTTTATCATATTTTTTTCTTATGTCAAGTTTTTATGACATTTTATAGTGTCATCTCCAAGGTTGATTTATACACTTAACATTTGTCATTTTTACAACAAAGGCAAAAAATGAGTGTTTTGCAACTTGAACACAAAAACTTCATACAATTTTTATCAAAAGAAGGCAGTAGCTCAAAGAATATCTATAAGAAAATAATGGCATTGTATGGAAAACATTGCTAGTTTTATTTTTAAGTCAAATATTGGTGCTATCAGTTTAAATGGAACAGGGAATCTATTCATAATGATTTAAATTGTAGAAAACTTTTAGAAGCACCAACTCACAAAATAATCAACGAAGTTGAAGATTCGGTCTTGATTGACCGCCAAATAAAAATGTCACTTTTTTGTCTTCCTTTATGTTTTAACCACATGCTGCATATCTATTCGGTTCTTTGCTGTATGGATCAATTTTCTTATCTTGTATACCGGTTCATTTTCTAATTTCCCGCCAAGACATTTTCTTTTTTTCTATTTTCTTTTTTTTCTCCAGTTTTGCTTTCTATGATGAGTTGTAGTAGTTGATACTTTTAGTTGCGCATAACATTTTTTAAGTAACCCGTCTTTCTTTTTTTTATTGTGTGCAGTAGTTTCCGGTTTTTAATTACTTGTCTTAAAATTAAAATTAAAAATCTCATAGAGGAGTACTGATTATATGTGACATCTAATAAATTTCATTTTTAAGTTTTGATTAAAGTCAGTGTTGGATAATAACTTTCTGAACTTTATAAAAGCGCTACTTTCAATACGGTATTTGATTTCTGTGCCTGATGTCCAGTCTTTGCTGAGCCATGTACCAAAACATTTAAATTTGTTTATTCGTTTTATAGGTAGGTTATCAACTGTTATTCTTGCATTTTGTCTTGTCTGGAGATCTCTATTCTTTGTTTTTTGACATTAATGTTTAGTCTCATAATCTTACTCTGTTTCTTATTCATAAGTTGTTGGTCTTCTACGTTTTTTGCAATTAATATTATCTGTATATCTGATGCTGTTTATGCAGACTCCATTTACCGTTATAGCCTTTTGTATATCAGCAAGTGTTTTTTAATATATCTGCTCAGAATATAAACTAAACAAGAGGGACGATAAAATATACTTTTGCCTTACTCCTCTACTTATTTGTATTGCATTAGTTACATTGTTTGCAATTTTTACTTAGGCAATTTGATTTTAGTACATTTTATGTCTGTTTTTTAAGTGTTTTGACAAACATTAGATGTTCCATACGTTTTTTCTTTGTCTAAAACAAACTGTGTATTGCTTAGTGTGAATTTGCATTTTATATATTGTATAATTTTTAATATAACTTCTTGATGAATAGATTTAATGTTACACTAATACGATCTTTATATTTTTTGCGCTTTTCTTTTTCGATAGTGGGATAAATATTGATGACAGCCGACAAAAGGGATACCACCGGAGTCATTAATTTAATTGAAGATCTTATGCAAGAGAGTAATATATAAATAGCTTTTATCATGAAGTTTTTAAAGATCTGCTAGAACTTAGTCTGGACCCACTGTTTTAGTGTTGTTTGCCCTTTGTATAGTTTTTTTATCTTGCCATTGCTAATTGAGGAGCCAGTTAGGTTGTTGTGATAGTTGGTGTTAGTCCTACGTGTATTACATACAAAGAGGTTTTTGATGTATAATTCCTATTTATCCTTTATTTTGTTTAACGTTCGGAATTAGCTCATTGTACCGGTTAGTTATCATGAAGTGATTAGCTCTACAGAATTCAAGCTGTTTGTTTCAGTTTTTTATGCAGATCTATATCTTTGCATTACTTATCAGAAACACATTTTAAATTTTTTTAATATAATTATTTCTTGTTTTTTTTTTGTTAACCTTTTCATACTTGCTTTCATCATCTTGGTTTTTATATTTTAGTTTCTCTAAATCTGTTATTTGTCTGAAAGTGGGTTTTATGGTATTAAAAGCTTGATATTAATAACTGCTGCTAGTTGCCCATGGATTAACTAAGATTTCTTAACAGATGTAAAATGTTTTTATTTGTCCTTGTATTGAATATTGTTGCCAAGTATATAGAAGAGCATCTTCTAAATTCTAATCAAACAAGCTAATTGTATCATTGCCGATCCAAAATTGACTAATGTTTTAGATACTTTACAACACCGGCGTAATGTTGCAGATCTTTGCATTTTCTATAGATAATACCATGGACATTGTTCAAACAAAGTACAAAACTGATTGCCATTTAAAAAATATAGATACTTGTAGTACAAGGTTTGCTAGGAATTCTAACAATTATTTACCGACAGTTCAGAGATGTAGGACCGTGAGATTCTTTTAAGTGTACTATTGGCACAATGAATAAACTTAAAAAATTCAATTCAATTCAATATAAGCCGCAAACATTCAAGGTTAATGTTCACAGACTGCTTAATTCTAGTCTTCAATATGATAGTTTTAGCAAGTGTGGTTTTACTTGTTGAAATTCAAAGGTATTTTTATGTTGTTGTGACATATTAAGTAATTTCTAAATAGAAAAGCTAAATTATTAATCAATCAGTATATAAAATCCGACAAACAACGACAAATTTTAATTCATAAAATGTCAAAATAGCAAAATCAGGTTTTGAAACATTAAATGATTAATCAAAAGCACCAAAATTCGGCTACAAAACTGATAAAAAATGTAAAACTCTATAAAATAGCAAAACCCGGCTATAAAATATCAAAATGTTTTTAGAAAAAACCAAAATCTAGTTAGTTAACTGTTGAAGTGCAATTTTTTTAATAAAATATTATAAATAGCAAGATCCGGTTATGAAATATCAATATTATGTTAAAAAGAAACAGAATCTGGTCATAAACTGTTTAAAAGTGCAAAATTCTGTTTATAAAATGTTAAAATAGCAAATTCCGACTTTAAAACATCAAAATATTATTATAGATTATTAAAATCTTTTATTCATAAATGTCAAAAGTTGCAAAATTTTGTCATAAAGCTTAATTATTGTTATAAATCAACAAAATATTTTAATTACAAATGTCAAAAATAGCAAAATACCTTGAGACATTGAAATATTGTCATGAAGCACAAAAATTTTGAAAAGTGCAAAAAAAATTAAAGTCGCAAACACAAGAACTTTGGGCAAAAGCTGCCAAAGTTTTTCATAAAATAGCAACACTCGGTCTTGAAACATCAGAATATTGCTAAAATCCAACATAACAAAAAGTGCAAAATTGGTCGTAAACTGTTGAAAAATGCAAAATAAAATGTCACAAACACCCAAATTTGGCCTTGAAACATCAAAAGATTGTTAAAAAGCATCTAAATTGAGCCATAAACTGTTATTTTTTTTTAATAAAACTTTAAAAACAGTTAAATTCTGCTATAAAATATCAAAATATTACCAACATTTTGGTAAAGTGCAATGTTTTTTTTCATAAAAAATCAAAAATAGCAAAATTTGGCTATAAAATATTAAAATTTAATTTGAAATATCAAAATCCGGTCATAAAGTATAATAATATTGTCAAAATGTTAAAAATGAAAAATTCTTTTATAAAATATCAAAAATTGTAAAATCCGGCCTTGAAATTTTAAACAATTGTCACCAAAAACTGTTTAATTTTTTATAAAAAAAATAAAAATAGCTATATCTACTTATGAAATAACAAAAATATAATATAGTTAGAAAGAACCAAAATCTGGCATTAACTGTTTAAAAGTACAGAATACGGCCATAAAGTTTTAAATAGAAGTCAGAAAGCACCAAAGTCAAAAGGGTATTTTTTTTATAAAAATTGCAAAATCTAACATATCAATTATCAAGTTCAGACTAAATCTATTCTACCACTTAACCTTACACAATTTAAACAATAATTTTTATTTTGATTTTTTTGTCCCGCTTTGTTGTTGTTACTACAACTATAAAATTGTTACTGAGTTTTTTTTTAAATTACTGAAACTACTAAACAATTCACTGGAATGTGTAAATATACCATAAGATGGAAGCAACTTTCCAGATCTGACTAACTTTTACTAAAACGTTACAAAACTGTCAAACAGTTTACAGCAATATAGTATGTTGAATTGTTAAAAACATTATTACATTTGCCAAAAAAATATTAAAAAAGTAGTACAATAATATCATAATTTGATAGAAACGTATCAGATCTGTCAAATATTATTTTAAACTGACAAACTGTTTGTAGTAACGTATACAAATATGATAAGTTTGCAGATTTGTACAAGATTTGCAAAGTTGTATTTTAGACTGTGAAAAACTTACTACATCGGTCAAAAAGGTCACACAAACATTGTAAGTTGGCAAAAATTTAGCAAATCTGTCAAAAATGTAACAAAACCGTAAAAAAGTTACAGTAATGTATAAAAATGTTATAAGTTGGCAAAACAAAATTACTAAATCTGATAAATTTATTCTAAACCATTGCATTGCACATATTGCTCATAATAAAGTTTATATTCATGTTTCAATCTATTACTTTTTATTCTTAGGGCGGCAGGTCTTAGAAAATAGGTGGTACTAGCTGCCGAACCCTGTATAACATGTCTTAAAAGCGTTAAAAATAACAAAACTTTAAAAAAATCCAAGATTGTACATTCAAAATATGTTCTAAAACTGGCAACATTTCAAAGTTAAGTATTAAAACTATCGCAAAAATATGTCAAATTTATCAAAAAAATGTGCCTAAAGTAATTTACAAATTTTAAATGTCAAAAATTAGTTGTTTTGCTTCAAAACAAAATTATTATATTCTGTTAGTATATAACTGTTAAAAGTTGGCAAAACTGTCAGTTTGTTAATTAAAACTGTCAAAAAGTAACTAAAATAACAAAAACTGTTACAATATTAAAGTTGGAATAAATAACAAATATCTGCCAATGTAATTTATAACTGAAACTAAAAAGTACTAAATAATAACTGAATTTTGACAGGTTTTGGCTTAAAACTAATAAGTCACTAAAATGATCAAAAATTAAACCATAGAAACTATTGAAATGAACAGATTTAATGTAAAACTAAACTGGTAATATCATCCGGGTTGAACAGTGTCAAGTTACGTTTGATAGAATTACATTCCATTATACTGGGTTGGGTAAATGTGTGAAATCACCCATTTTCTGACTACATTTTTAGTATATTTTAAACGATTTTATTATAAGTTTTTGTATATTTTTTAATATATATATATATAGTATTTTTTTAATATTTTAATTTTATTTATATACTTTTATTTTTTAGAGAAAGAAAACTTCTTAGCTGAGCTTGGACTTATCTCTAAGAAAAAATGTGGTAAGTTGATTTTATAAATAATTAATTAAAATCTGTTTTGATTATGATGGAAAAATTGGAAATTACAATTTGTATTGTGGTAGTGGTGTTGATTAAAGCAGTGACGTAGCTAGGCTTTTTCTTGTAGGCCCTTGCTTACAGGTAGCTACGCCAAGGTTCTTATGATGATATGTATTTTCGGTTTATGTTATTGTTTTTTATTCTGTGTATTTATTTACAAGTCAGCCACTAAGGCTATTTTTAATTAATTTATAAACTCATTATTCATAATTTCCTTTACAACACGTACAGCTTGCCAAACTTTTTCACTAAATTTACTATAAAAAATAATATCAAAAATGTTCCAAACACATTATTTTTTGATAATATTTTTTAATTTTTGACGTATCTGCAGCATTTTTTTAACTTTTTTTAACGTTTTTTGTGATGTATTTAGACCACATTTATTATGTTTTAAAATTTGCTGACTTTTTAAGACATTTAATTTTTGTTTGACACTTATAGACAATAATTAAAACATTTTATTTGAATATGAACATCAATTTTATGATATTATTTTATAACTTTAAGATATTTGTCACACGTGTGTGATACTTTTATTAAACATTTGTTTTATATCGGTTTGACACTTTTTAGACATATGTAGACTTTATAGACACAATTGACATTAGTGTCTTAAAACGCTTATAACTTGTTTTGATTTAACTTTCTATATAATTTATGCATTCTTAAACCTTATTTCTTTTAATATAATTTATTGCGTTGCGATTAATTGTCGTAACCTAACATTTTGACACTGTTGGTAGACGTTATACAATAGTCATTTGTTTAATGATTTTCTGAAGCTTTCTACAATTTAAATGAATGCTTTGAATATTTTGCTAGTAATTCTAATTAAATAATTAATTAATTTTTATTTTATAGTTATTTTAAACAAATGTATTAAGTTTTATCACTTGCCATAGTTTACGTTTTTTTATTATTAATTGCAGTTTTAATGCTTGTAACTGGTCCACGCCGAGGAAGACCACGGCAGGCTGCACTAAGGCAGGCGGCACTGCGGCATGCGATTATGTTGCTAATTGGAAATTACATATAGTATTTTGGTAGTGGTGAAGATTGAAGCAGTGGCATAGCTAGGCTGTGGCTGTGGGCTTGTGGGTGCTTCTACATTGCGCACCTTTGCTTACAGGTAGCTACGCCACTGTTTCAAGTTGTATTTTTGGTCCTTATTATTGTTATTTATTCTCAAGTGTATCTATTTCCAAGTCCAAGTAGTGGCTATTTTAAATTGATTTATAAACTCTTTTAATGTATTTGGTACTGTTCTCAACTGCACCTTAAGTGCTACAAACAGATATTTCAAGCAGTGACATAGCTAGAATTTTTGGATTTTACTGCAAACTATTGGAATTTTTTTTGTCAATAGTTAAATGATTGGTTACAATTTAGAAAATATTTTGATTAATTTTGATTTTTTCTTGTTGTAAAAATAATATTTCTAGTGTTAATTTGGTATTTCTAATTAGTTGCAGACAAGGAAAACGTTCAACCTCAAGAAGACTTGAACATACCGATAACTTTAGCTGTTGAGGAGAATGAAGGTAAATGTTTATGCAATTGTTGTCTATATTTATATATATGTAATTATATTGTTATTTTAAGTTGTGTTGTGTTTGTGTTTGCTGATTCAACAGACGTTGTGGTAATAATAATAATAATAATAATTTATTCGTGTTAATAATACAATGATTTTTACACATGTCAAAATAGAAAATATTATAAGTTACTAAGAACTAACGCATACATTATAATAATAAAAAAACAATAATATTGGCAATCGCCATTACAAAAAATGATAACAATCATTAAGAAAAGAGTACGTACATTCAACTATATTTTAAAATTTATGTTATTTAAAAACTCATTGAAGCTATAATAAGCTTTTTCAAGTAGATGTTTTTTAATTCTAGTTTTGAACATTGCTAACGACAATTCTTTAATATTATTTGGCAATACATTAAAGAATTTGTAACAATAATAATTAAAGCAATCTTTAGTTCTTTGTAATCTAAGAGCCGGTGGATAAATATTATTTCTATGTTGTGTGTTATGCAGATGAATTGATGCATATGTATTAAAGTGTGCCAAGTTAATTTTTATATAGAGAAGTCAATTTAAAATATACAAAGAAGGTAGAGTTAGTACATTGCAGGTTCTAAAACTATCTTTGCATTCTTGTAGCGAAAAAACTCGCTGCATAGCAGATGAATGCCCCCAAATTAACAGCCATATTCAAGATGTGTTTGAACAAGTGCAAAATAAGCAGATCTTGCTATATTATAGGACACTGAATTAATTAGATTGCGCAGTGCAAATATACCCGAGCATAATTTAATTGCATATCAGCATGGTCTTTCATATCAGTTTGGTATCTAAATTTAAGCTCAAAAACTTTGTACATCGGGGTGTATCTGTAATTAAACGTAAAGTAAAAACCATGTCAACAGATTTATCGCTGTTCAGCTTTAATTTGTTAGTTGCAAACCAGTTTTCAGTATTTTCAAGCGTTTGATTGTGTCTCAGCATTACTTCTTCTAAATTTGCACCGCTATTAAAAATGGTAGTATCGTCAGCAAAAACTACACTTTTTGATAATAATGAAATACAATGAGGTAAATCATTAATGTAGATTAAAAATAGTAGAGGGCCAAGAACAGATTCTTGTGGTACCCCATGAACTATTGGTATGAGATCTGAAAAACTAATATTGCTGATGACGCATTGTTTGCGCATAGACAGATAGGATATTTTGAGACGACAACTTGCTGGACTAAGCTCATACACATATAAATTTCTTAGGAGAATTTCATGTGAAACACAATCGAACGCCTTACTTAGATCTTAGATAGATGTGAAGTATATTCTCCCTTCTCAAAACAAACTGTTATTTCCTTGATAAGCGAAGCTATGGCTGTTATTGTTGACTTGCCTTCTCTAAAGCCAAATTGGTTTATTGAAATAATAATATTGTTTTCAAAGTGATTCAACAATTGAGTTTCAAGAACTTTCTCAAATACCTTTGATATTATAGGTAGCAACGATATTGGCCTATAATTATTTACATCTAATTGATTACCTTTTTTGTGAATAGGAATCACTGTTGCAAGTTTAAGAACATTAGGAAAATTTGATTGTTTTATGCATTCATTGAGCAGTTTTGTTAAAGGGCAAATAATAATATCTGCCACCAGTTTCAACAAAATAACATTGAAACCATAAATGTCTTTGGATTTAGAATTATTAAGTGACGTTATAACATCTCTAACAAATATTTCCGACTGGTGACTTACAACAAGCCGCAACAGATAATTCTTATCGTCACGTAATGTGACATTCATAACTGATCAAATTTTAAAACTAGAAAAACAGATGAATTACATTATTTACATTACAATAACATAATTGCAGGTGCAATATAACACCTCCCTACCAAGATGAAAATTATACGTGAAATTTATTGTTCTATAGTTTTAATTGATTTGTTAATGTTTTCTATTATCTTACAATTAGATAAAATAATATTTCTTTAAAGTATAATATTACAATAAAGATAATTAATAAAATTAAAACATAAGTTGCAAGGTTAGAATGAAGTAAACCATTAAATTTGAATGTTAAAACTTTTAGATCTTATTTAGCTTAGTTTAAATCATTTCTTACAGTTAGAAGTGCAATTTCAACTAATCTAAGGTGCGTTATGTTATCATGAATACTTAAGTATGGTAAAAAATTGAAATTGTTTAGATTGACCGATTCGATGACATTATGAATTATTTTATTACTAAAAGTATACTTGCATAGATCTTTTGGATGCACATAGTGTGTCCCTTTTATGACCAATGTTTTGACAATATTGTTGCAGTTTTGTTTGACTTCGATTGTTTTTGGAGTGATGACAAAAAATACATCTTCAATATATTTAATTTTAGGTTCTCGAATTTCAATTATTTTTTTGATACAATTATTCAACTCACATTAGAAATTAACAAAGAGAATTTTCTTGAAACGATTTACACTTTCTTGGAATAACAAATTTGTTGTCATCTGGTAGTATTGGCTTTCGCTTATTAACGTTGCAATAATTCGTCATAGATTGAGTTTACATATAATAATTGATATCTCATTTTATTTGACTGTTCCTCAAGATCTATAAATTGATTTAATGCTTTCACATGATCATTTATTTGTTGAATATTTCATAAATACTTTCATTTACAATTCTGAATGTTTCTACTGGTAATTGTGCTAGAACATTTTGATTATTGTATAGTTCTGCAGTTTGTTTTTCAATGTTTTGTTCATCGTTATAATTCAAATTCCCTGTTATTTCACTTATTACATTTTCGATAAATAGAATAATCCGCGTTTATGTCTTTGCGCTCGATTAAACACCAATGCAATAATTTGATTAACTTTAGATTCTTTTTCTTTGAGTATATGATAACTTTCATACTTATTGTCAACTTTTTGATATTTTTCCCATGATAACAAAAGCTTTTCATAATCTACTTTAACAATTAATCTTAATTTCTTATTACTATTATACAGAAAGTCTTGTTTATCTTCTACTTAAATTATTTGGGAGGTGGCATATATATATAACAATTGATTTTATAGAGTTAATGTGGTACTAAATTTTTTAAATTTTTTTATGACAATTGCGTTGGTTTTGCAATATATTCCAGAGAATTTACTGAAAACTTTTTGTTCTATCTTAGGTTTTTTTTCACCTTTGTTCTGGTTTTCTTTTTCAATTACTTTTTCTTAATTTGTGCTAAATTGTAATTCAGCACTTGAATTGAGTTCTTATATTTTTCTAACAATTTGCTATTGATATGATGACTTTGTCAATAACAATGTCATTTTATCTTCCAAAAAACATTTCTGTGGGTTTAGTAATAGCATTAATTGAGTTGTTATAGAAAATGATAGAAAGTTCCATGAAGTTATTAGATTTTGAAAGAATTCTGACATGTTCCACCAATGTAGAATTGAATCGTTTAATTTCGCCCTGAGATTGAGGATGGTTTGGCGTTGTTGTTAATGTTCACACAGTGAATAAAGAAAGTACACGCTTTGAGTGTTCTGTACAGATTGAAATATATTTGACGTGTCAACTTAGTACAAAAGTCTTTACAGGATATAAAGGGCGTTTAGCGGGTTTTTTAAGTTTGATATTACTATTTCAACACTCCCACTATATCTAATCTGAAAAATTCTTAACTAAACCTAAATTGGTAACTTGTTCATTATGCTTTAGCGGGTACAAACTCTTTGTCAATATATCTCCAGTCATCTCTGCTGTAGGTAAATAAGATATACTAACATATTTGTTTGTGACAGCCTCTCGCACAAAATGATATCTTACATCAATATGTTTGGTGCTCTTATGGTGCACAGGATTTACCGACAACTTTTGCGCACTTTGGCTATCATTGAAAATTCTTATGCAACATAAGGAACCCAACAGTTTAAATAACAGGTTTCTTAAATTGACTGCTTTTTTTGAAGCTTCCGCCATGGCAATATATTCCGCCTCCGTGCTGGACAGCGATACTGTAGCTTGTTTCTTGCTTTCCAAGCAGATAACCGCGTCGGCTGATTTGAACACATAGCTAGTGTATAGTTTTCTGTCTTTTGTGTTGTTGGCTTAATCAGCATCAACGTATCCTATTAACTCTTCATTGCCTTTTTCATATTTTAGGAAGTAGTTTTTCGTCCCTATCAGGTATTACAATATTTGCATCGCACTCTTCTAATGTGACTCATTGTAGCATTTGTTATATTGGCTTAAAAAACTTACACTGTGTGCAATGTCGGGTCTGTCAAGACTGCTAGATACATAAGACTTTCTATTAATTGCTGATAGGGTAATGATTAGTGATGCCGCCGGAACCGGATCCAGATCCGGTATCCGGCGGATTCGGCCAATATTTGAAAGATTTGGTTCCGGCCGGATCTTAATAACTATCCAGTCGGATTCGGCTAGAAGAAAGAAACTTGTTCACTTGTTTTTTATCTATTACTCCAAAACCACTCTTTTTAATGCGTACGCCAGATACAGGTCGCTAAGCTGTGGGTAACATTTTTCTAAAACGTAAACTTTTTCTCTAATTTGAAGAGACTAATTAATCAATATTATCAATAATACTTAAATTATAATGTAGGAATATAAATTTTTCTCCATGATTTGGGGTCAGTTAATTTCATAGACATCTGCAGCTTGAAAAAATAGTCTTGCTGAAGGCGCTGGATGCCGGCGCTGATAAATATTGATTATTTTGATGGATCCGGTTGGATCCGGCCTTGGATTCGGTTCCGGTTTTTTTTGTAGGTGATGGTTTCGGTATCCGGTTCCGGCTAAAAAGTGGATCCGGCGGCATCACTAGTAATGATCTATTGATGTCTTTTTTATTGCTAAAAGTTATATTCTTCTCAAGAGGTGTATTGGCCATTTTACTTTCTTGCATATTGAATTTCAGCGATAATTCTTCGATATATTCTTCCTAATCAAGAGTGATAAACCCTCCTTCCTTGTTTTGCGTAATTCTCAAACATAGACACCTTCTCACTTCTCCTAGATCTTTTATCTTGAAGTTCAAATTAAACTAATTTATTAAAGATTTTGTTTTGTCTGAATCATTTGAAAATACAAAAAAATTGTCATCATATAATGCAATTATGGTTAAAAATTCTCGGTCTCTTTTTATATATGGTGGTCCAACCAAAACGCACGATGTTAATTAATAAAATAAAAAATAATAATATTTTTTATATATTTTCAAAAGTTTTCAGAGAATTATCCTAATATTTTTTATTATGATAGAAGGATCTATGACAATTATGTGTGAAACAAAATATCGGCTCGCCACGGCTTCGGTGGCATACCTCTATCCGATGGTCGATATTTTCAATGACTATGAGACATAATTGAGGTTCTATGTCGTTAATATGCCAAATTATCTCATCCTTTAGCTCTTAAATTGTTCTTGGCTTATTCACGTACACTTTTTCTTTTAAATGTCCCCAAAGAAAGAAGTCCAGCGGTGTCAAATCACATGATCGTGACGGCCAATTAACATTGCCACGACGTGTTATCACACGGCCATTGAATTTCTTGGGCAAAAGAGCTATTGTTTTGTTGGCTGTGTGGCAAGTGGCACCATCCTGCTGGAACCACATATCGTCCAAGTCCATATCCTCAATGTTTGGTTACAAGAAGTCCGGTATCACCTCGCTATAGCAAACACCATTCACGGTAACTGCTTGGCCGACCTCATTTTTAAAGAAGTACGGCCCGATGACGCCGCCAGCCCATAAACCGCACCAAACAGTCACTCTTTGTGGATGCATCGGCTTTTCAACAATTACTCGTGGATTCTCAAATGCGACAATTCTGCTTGTTAACGAATCCACTGAGATGAAAGTGTGCTTGGTCGCTGAAGATGATTTTCTTTGTATAGTCACCATTCACTTCTGTCTGTTCAACCAACCATTCGGCGTATTGACGACGCTTGAAATGGTCAGTAGGCTTCAGCTCTTGAGTCAATTGAACCTTGTAAGCTTGTAAATTCAAATCTTTATTCAAAATTCGTATCAGTGATGTTCGTGAGATGTTCAATTGTTGGGCACGACGACGAATCGAGGTTGATGGCTCTTCTACCACACTATAGCGAATAAAAGCAATGTTTTCCGCACAACGAACTGGGCAAGCATGCACAGGTGTTTTCACATTTCTTACAGACCCGGTTTGCTGAAATTTACGCACAATACTCCCGATTGTGGACACATTTGGTTGATTATGTTGACCAAAAAAATCACAAAATGCATTTTGATTTGAACGCCCATTTTTGTAAAAGGCTTCAACAATCTTAACGCGCTGCTCAATTGTGTACCTCTCCATGGTTGAATTTGCCAAACACTGAAACAAAGAAATGTCAAATTAAGTTGGGCAAAGGTGTGACTCACAATTAACATCGTGCATTATGGTTGGACCCCCTTATATATATATACAATGTTCAAGTTCTGATCTCTTATAGATCATCTACCCTTTTGTACCAGGTTATGGAAGATTGTTTGAGGCCAAATACCGCTTTGTTTAGTTTACAAACCATGCTTTATTTACCTTGTACCACAAAGTTTTCAGGCAGCCTCATATAGACAGTTTCTTCTAAAACACAGTTCAAAAAGCTGTTGCTACATCTATATGCCTTATATCTAAATCTAATTCTACAGAATGCGCAAACAAAAGTTTTAAAGTGGAATGACGCACTACTGGGAAAAAAGTTTTATTGTAATCTAGGCCTTGCTTTTGTGTAAAGCCTTTGACCGCAAGACGCGCACGATAATGCACTTTGCCCTGAACGTAATTTTTTTTTAAATTGCAATCCACTACACAACCGTTTCTCGGTGGTTCGGTTAAGACCCAGGCATGTGTTTTATTGAAGGATTCAATTTCTTCTCTTGTGGCCGCTTTCCAAGAGTTGTTGTCTAGTTTTGATAACGATTCATTTACCGTAAGAGGGTCACACTCTAAAACTGTATTGGTTTTACACATATACGTTATATAGTTTTCAAACAATTTTGGTTTGGGTTTTCTGGTTGATCTTTTTGTTGCTTCTGTGTTATCTTTGCTTTCCAACTGAAATGTTTCTGAATCTTTTTTGATTTGTTCTTCTGAAGTATTATTTTGGTCTGCAGCGTTAGTTCCTACTGAATTTGATACTCTAACTAACACGTTATCAGTTTCTTCTTCCATTACAATTACACTATCATCAGTTTCTTCTTTCATTACAATTACACTATCATCAGTTTCTTCTTCCATTACTACTGATGATTACCTTATTCTTTGTTTTGACATACAGTCTGTATCTTTTTGTGTGTTTACTGTAGCATAATTCTTTATTTTGGAATTTCTATAATTCTTACTTTTGGAACGTGCACCATAGCTTGGCTCCCAAAAACCCTTATGTGACCTAAATCAGGTTTTTTGTTGTTCCATATCTCAAATGGTGTTTTATCCTTTATCCCTGAACAAATTGATCTCTTCCTTAGATATCCTGCTGCAGTATCTACAGCTTCTGCTCAAAACTTTTTTTTAAGATTCGCATCAAAAAGCAAACATATTGTTTTTTCCTCTCTGATAAGCCATTTTGTTCTGGGGTGTATGGAGCTGTTCTTTGGTGGATTATACCATGATCCTCCAAAAACTTCTCGGATTCATTATTACAGAATTCGCTTCCATTATCAGATCGCAGAATCTTGATTTTTCTCTCTTGTTGATTTTTCATTTCATTCATAAATTTCTTAAAATATTTGAGGATTTTTTCTTTGGATTTTAGAAAATAAACGAATACCATCCTACTGTAATCAACCTGAAAGGTAAGAAAATATCTAGATCCTCCAATAGATTTGTTTTTCATTGGTCTACACAAGTCTGTGTGAATGACGTCCATTATGGCTTTTGACCTGAAGCTTTGCTTATTGAACGGTAACCTTGTTTGCATTCACAGCAAACTACACAGTTTTTGCTGCCACGATTTGCATCTTTTTTATTCTGAATTCCTATTATTTCACTATTTTTCATGTTGTTTAGATCTGATGAATTTATGTGCCCAAGTCTCCTATGCCATATGTCTCCTGACATCATATTTGCAGTAGTAAGCAGGCACTCATTTGGTTTAGCAAAATTTAGTCTATATACATTATGTACAAGTTCAGCTGAACCAACTAGTATACCATTTCTGTTAAAAATGCTGCAGGAATCCTCTGTGAATTTGACAGAATTTCCATTTTTAATTGGTTGACTGACAGATAAAAGATTTGTTGTTAGACCAGGAACACAAAATACATTTTTTATAACTACACCATGTCTGTCATTGTTTACGACTGTTGTTAATTCAATGTCTCCCACACATGTAACTGTTTCCTTTCATTTGACACTGTAATTTCTTGAAAACAGTTGTACGACTTGTTGTTCATAAATTGTTCACTTGTGGAAAGATGAAAACTAGCCCCTAAATCGATGTACCAATCGTCCTTTTTAAATTGTCCCTAAATGCATTCACTTCTCTGCCACTTGAACCATTTTCTTCATGCTTGCGATAATTTTTCTTAGTACATTGACTTTTAAAATGGCCGATCTGATTACATTGGTAGCATCTTATTTCCTTCTTGTTGGCACTAGGTGTTGTCTTTGAAGTAACACTGAAAACGCGTAGCAGCGAACGCGTTTCCTTTCCCAACGCCATCTGTCTCCATATCAAGCAAATTGGACTTAATAGCGTCCGTGATGATGTTGATGTTGAGTGCTCGACCGCCATGATTAAAGGAGAAAATCTTTCAGGTAGACCCGACAGTAGGAGCGTTCCTATCCAAACGTCGTCAATTTTAAACCCGTACCTTTTAGTTTCTGTCCCGCCTCCACCATTTGTTTTACATATTCCGTCATCGAATCGCAATCCTCTAAACGAATAGAGATTAACATGCGGAGCAAACTTACTCTTTGTGTGAACTCTGAATCATCAAATAACTTCTTGAGATAGCCCCACAATGCTTTTGTCGTCTTTTGGTCTTTAATATGAACGTATAAAGATGAATCCATAGATAAGATCAACTTAGCTCTTGCCTTTGAGTCGTTTGCTGCCGCCTCATCCTCGAGATACTTCTCTAACCCTTTCAATATTAGGAAGTTTTCCACCGCAAAAGTCCAATCACTATAATTCTCTCTTCCTTTCAATTTTGGAATACTTTACAAATAATTTCCAGCCATTCTTGTGCACTCAAACTAAATTTCTTAAAAACACGTGGGTTTTGGGCCCATAACCTGTTAATGTTCACACAGTGAATAAAGAAAGTAAGGATTTGAGTGTTCTGCATAGACTGAAATATATTTATGTGTCAACTTAGTACAAAAGTCTTTACAGGATATAGAGGGCGTTTAGCGGGTTTTTCAAATTTGATATTACTATTTCAACAGTTGTAAAGTGAACATCTTTGATTAATGAATTATTAAATTCAAGTCCGTTATTAAATATAATTAATTCGGGTACTCCATAATTTTCAAAATATTTTATTAAAGCTTTTATTATTTCAGTTGAAGTTTTGCTTTGAATTTCTACAACTTGTGCATATTTGCTGAAGGAATCAATCAATGTTAGATAAAAATGATTTTTAATTTTGAAAACATCTGCATGAACCTTTTCATTGGTTTTGTGATTTTATCCGTAACCTGTAAAGGTAAATTTAACGGATGTCTGTTATAGATATTTGTCTGACATATATCACAAGTGTTAATAAACTTTATTAAGTCTTGATGATAATTTGACCAATAATATTCACGCCTTAACGCATTAAATGTTTCTGTGATACTATGATGGTTATTTAGTTCATGATATTTTTTATGAATTTTAATTGTTGTTCTTTCTCTTCAAAAACTTTTACTGTTTTTGTACACTGTATTAACTGTAACCGATTACTGAAGTGTTCTATTAAAATTTGACACAAAATTCTATAAATTTCGTCGTCACAATAGATAAAATATTTTTTTAAATTAAATTATTTCTAATAAATTGAAATAAATCAGCAATATATTTTTTATTCATTTGAACTTTAAACACCGTCTTTCCTTGTACTATATTCTTTTTAATGTGTAGTTCACGGGTGTGTATTTTAAGAAATATTTGATATTGCTGAATATTTATCGGACTTTCAGAGATTGGAATGGAGACTGCTCTATCATTAATTTGTCAATGAAGCGAACTAGTTTTCGTTTCCTGATTTACAAATACAGTTTTCACTAGTAAAATGATTGCACTCTAATCTTGAAAGAACATCAGCATTGAGATTGTATTTACCAGCTTTATAAATTATTTCGTATTCATATACTTTTAATATAAAGCCATATTAAAGGCTTATGATCAGTAAATTGCTTAATCGCATAAATGATAGCCAACAATTCTTTTTCGATTGTTGAGTATTTGCGCTCAGTTTTAGATAATGTTCCAATTATCCCCTGTGAAAGGACTGCACCAATGGCATAATTGCTTGTATCGGATGTTATTAAAAATTCTTTATTAAAATCTGGATATTGGAGTATAGGAGGATTAGTTAGTACTTTTTTGCAATTTTTAAAAGCTTCAATATATTTTTTATTATTAATATGAATTTTGGACTTGTTTTTGAGGCACTTTGTTAAAGGTTTAGTCATGTTTGCAAAGTCCGGTATAATTTTCGATAGTACCCAATTAGTCTCAGAAAAGACTTAATTTGCTTTTGGTTTTCGGGAATCTTAATTTTCTGAATGGATTCAATTTTAGATGGATGGATTTATACCTTAATTTGTTACAAGATATCCAAGATATTTTATGCTTGTCTTTAAAAATTAACATTTATCAAGGGATATTTTTAAATTTGCTTCTCTTAGTCTTTGAAAAACTGCTTTTAATTTTGTGAGATGTTCCTCTAATGAGGTAGAGTATATGATGATGTTATTAAGATACACTAAACATGTAGATTTTAACAGATCGGATAGAATAAAATGCATGCAACGTTAAAATGTTGCTGGGGCATTTTTTGCCCAAATGGCATGCGTTTAAATTTAAACTGTTCTGTTTCAGTACAGATGCTGTTTTATGCCTATCTTTATCAGAAATTTCAGTTGATGGTAACCGCTGGCTAAGTCCAACGTACTAAAATTATTGGCCCGACCCAATTTGTCAAAAATATCAGTTATTGATGGAATGGGATGTTTGTTACTAATAGTTTTATCATTTAATTTTTTGTAATCAATGACTATTCTAAATTTTGGATTGCCGGTATTCAATTTTTTTGGAACTAACGATACCGATGCTGCATAAGGACTGCTATAAATAATAATATTTTGCTTTAACAATGTTTGTAATTGACTTTCAATTTCTTTCTGTTATTTTTAGATTAATTGCATGTTGTATTTTACTTGTGGAAGTAAGAGCAATATTTTTATCGATTATTAAGATGATCTGTTTGAAGCATGTTTGAAGTTTAGTTTCAATATTTTTATTTAATATTTTTGAAATATAAAAATCTCTTGACATATTATTAAAATTTTGAGAAGGTTGATCGTAAAAGAATGATATTCTAACATTCGGTAGATGAATCATGTTATTCTTGTCTTATCAATTTGTGCGCTCAACTTCATTAACATAGTTGAACCAATTAATCCATAAAATTTATCAGAAAACTTTACAATATTCTAGCAAAAATTATTTTTACTACTTCTAAAAGTTGGAGTGCAGGTGCGACGGCAATAAATTGGTGATAAGTCACGTTGTGCATAGTTTTAATTGAAAATGAATGGTACTTAAGGTATTCAGAGAAATCAAAATTAGCTAATTCAGGATTTATCATACTGTCTGTAGCGTCAGTATCAATTAACACTTTTGCGTCATCAAGTTTAGGAACTATAATATAAGGAAAGTATTTAATACTTCCATTGTGATTTAATTAAATGGCTTCCATTTCAACTAAATTGTTAAATTCAATTTTCACTTTCAATATCTTTATAATAATCTAAGTCTGGTAAGCTAAAAAATAGGTTAATTCAAAATTATTGGTATAAAATTTTTCTGTTATATTCGTTTCTTTCTAGAAAACCCATTAGCGGTTTTTGTATTGTCTGATTACGATTCCCGATTTAGAAAAATCTACATCCATGGGTTCTGAACGTGGTAAGTTTCTTGATGAATTATCAAACTTGTTCTGCCAAGGTTGATTAGCATTTCTGAATGAATTTTGGTGTTGTTGTTGATAATTAAATGGTATTTGATTTATTGATTGCTGTGGGATTCAAAAACCATTAATATTTGAATGAGATTGTTGTTGATTATTATTTGGAAAATATCTTGCTTGAGGTTAATTTTCAAAAAATCTATTAGGTTTAGCAGGTAATCGAGAAATTACTGCATTTATTTTATTTTGATTTGAATTTGATAATGGTTTATGATTAGATTTTTTTTTTAATTTTGAGCTATATTAATAGCTTGATCTAATGTAAGATCTTTTCTTTTTTGATTTAAAAGAAAATATCCAATTTTGCTGTCAATCATCATAATTTATCGTATAACAGCTTCTAATGCTATTCTTTAAAAAATAGCCGATTTACTAGATTTAATTTGTAAGGCGTTAATAATATTAGAATTTACTTTTGTGTCAGGTTTGTTGTTAAATTTTGACTACAAATTATATGAAGTGGTTGTTCACCTTCTAATCTACTTTTAATTACTGCGACTAAAAAGTCATTAGCTACGAAAATTTTGGGATAATGCTACTTTCAACTGATGTAATTGGATTCTGTGCCATTTCTACAATGTGTAAATTATTTATTGATCAATAATATTTTCAATTTCAATTTTTTTTATTGACCGAATAATAAAAATTAAATAATAAATTCCTTAAAATTACTTACAGCGCAAACATATTCCGATTTTAGGATTATTAAATAATTATGCACTGCTCTTAAACCACTGTGATAACTCCTCGTACTGTTTCTTAATATTCCCTGGCTGTGATGCTTGCAGTTCCAGACTTGGATGGATTCCTGCTCGCTTTGATTGTTGTGTTTGTGTTTTTTTTATTGTCGCGCATACAAAATTGATTTTGAAATTTTAGTGCACGATTTTTTTTTGGAAGTGATAGCGCAACCAAAATTGATTTTGAAATTATAATGCACTATACTATGCGACTGCACCAAATAAGTCGTGGTGTGGTTCGTGGACAGATCTTTATTGTCTAACATGAATTACAATTATTTTCTATTTATATTTCTTTTGTATAATTCTTATCGCCACGTAAAGTGACATTCAAAACTAATCTAATCTTAAAACTAGAAGATGAATTACATTACAATAACATAATTGCAGGTGCAATATAACTTAAGAGGTTAGGTTAGGTTAGGTATTAAGAGGTTATAGATAATATATATATATATATATATATATATTGTTATTTTAAGTTGTGAAAACAACCAATTTCCTACGTTAGTAGAAGATGTTCAGTCAGTAGTTGAATTTTGTTAAGATTGTTTAATATTACAGTAACCCAAGAACAGATTGGCTGGTATAATAGGCAACTTAATACACAAAAATTATGTTTGCTTATTCTTCATTCGCGTTTACATTCCACTCATTTCATGGGCCAGAGTGTTCTGGGATTACCGTAACTTTAAAATTACATATTATGCCAACTTTTTAGCATAGTGCACACATCCGGTTTCTAAGAAACAAAATATCAATTTAAAGATTGAGAAAAAGTTTTCCACAAGGGATGGATTATATAGACAATTTAATTTTTTATTTAAATTATTTATTTTATAATTTGGTCAACAAAAATCACGTAGCAGACGTTTCGGAAGCTTTTCTGCTTCCTTCCTCAGTGCTAAAAAAAATGTTAATTGTGAAGAACATAAAAGAATTGCGAAATAAGAACAAAAAGAAACAGATTTAAAACCTAATTAAAATTTGACAATTACAATTATATACCTATATATATATATATAGATTTGTTAAACCGCCTATACAGACCCAATTTGCTATATACTTCCGACGTTCCCAGATCAAATCCGACGTTCTCAGACCCGGCTTTGGGTCTGACAACGTTTTCATGTGTTTTTCGTTATTTTTCAGCATAATATAGCAGTAGACAAAACAACACCAAAATTATTTTGGGACTGAAAACGTATATCAAGTATGTCAACACATACAAATTTAGTTCACAAGATATGGAGACGAGGGCGCGTTTGTCGAATTTGTATACACACTGCATGACGTTATTAGACCAGTCATGCCATACCGACGTTTTCAAACCCAACATTGGCAACGTTGTAATAAGGAGCCTCGCAGCTGACTTGGCTTTGTGCCCGACCAGAGTTTTAGGCACGCAACAAAACTTAAAAAACAGCACACATTGCAATGAAACCTGCGGGCTGGCGCAGATATAACGGAAACAAAACATGTGAGCGGGCACTGCAACTCGAGTATTGTTGCTAATATGCAAATACGGGACACCTGTGATTGTATAGAAAATAGTGTTATTTTTTTTAATAATGCTAGTTTTTGCGTTTTTTATTATAGGTCATAGCCGCTTTTAATTTTTTTTTTATGCAATAACTATTCCTTTGAATAGAAAACTAAATAAAACAATTACTGTGTTTTATTTTATTTTTTTTTATAAATTATCACGTAGTAACGGTCAACTCTATTCATTTAGATGTTTATTACTTATAACTTATAATTTTAAAATAAGAATTTGTTGTTTAGTTTTATACGTTTATTAGAAACTGTTATTAATAGTTATTACACAGGATTGGATAAATGTATGGAAACACCCAATTTCTGACTGCATTTTTAATTTATTTCAAAAATTACCTAAATAAAAGTTTTTGTATATTTTTTAATCTATATAGTGACGTATTTTGATTTTCAATGCATGCTTCGTTTTGCGTGATATAATGTTACCATCAGTTTTTTTAATGAAACACCCAGTATTTTATATTATTTTTAGAAATAAAATATTAACATTTACAATGATATAAGGTATTATGGGTCTACGACTATAATTTTAGAAATATTCATTAATAAAATAAGACAAAATGTAGTACGTTTTAAATGATTTATGGTAATAATAATAATCATATTTAATTGTAGTTGACTTTTTGCTTCAAATATTCACTTATTTTGACGTTTTTTTTAATTGTATTAAGAATAACAGAAGAACAATAATTGTTTTTACTTGTTGCTATGGTAATTGGAGCATAACCTACTACATTTTGTTTTATTGTTTTAATGAATATTTTAAAAACCGTAAGTCGTTGACCCATAAAACCTTATATCATTGTAATTGTTGAAAAATTTTTTTTATAAAAATATAAGAAAATACAGGGCTTGTATTAAAAATCAAAGTACATCGCTATGTAGATTAAAATTTCTACAAAAACTGTTATAAAAGTCATTTTTTACATAAATCAATTCCATACCCAACCCTGTATATTTTATTAATATACTTAGCTTTGAGCCGACCGAGCTGGGATTTGAGCCTTGATTGGGCTGAATTTTGAGCCGGATCGGGTTTGAATAAAATATTTTATTAATAATAATTTAGCTTTAGGCCGGGTCGTGCTGGGCGTTGGGCTGAGTTTTAGACCAGGCCGGGTTTTGACAAAATTGAAAACGCAGACTTCTAATCTCATCTCTTATAAAATTAATAACACTAATGCTTTTTACATTATATGCAATATACATACTTTAAATTTATTATTTCTTTATCCCAAAGCGGCTTTACAATTCCGAGTGACACGGAAGCAAGACTACCGTTTGATTTTTGTACCGTGCGTAATCACTCAATTTAATCGTTGATAATATGCTACATTTCTTTAATAAGACACATGCGCTGCATTGGTGTCTAAATATTCGATCAAACAAGGGACATCTGTGATTGTATAGAAAACATTGTTCCTATTTCAATAGTTCTAGTTTTTGCATTTTTTATTTTGTCTTGCTACTTTTAATTTTTTTTAAGCGATAATTGTTTCTTAGATGTTTATAATTTAAAACTTTTAAAACATTTGTTTATTTTTTAGTTTATTCTATATGCTTATTACAAACTGTTATTAGAAACTGTTATTATATATTTTATTAATAATATACTCGTTGAAACGCCAATAACTTAGTAAATAAAAAAAAAAACATGTAGTATAAGTTTGAAAGTTGCATTTGACAAATTGCAACATGTTTTACTGTACAGTGTCAACATTAGGCAGCAGATAACCAATAAAAACTCCAAAACTAATAAGTTAAAAAGTTTAAAACGTTTTTTAAGTATTGCAAAAAAGATTAGCCAATAAATTATTAAATACTAATTAACGGCAATTTATTTAAATCTGTCTGATCAAATTAATAAAATGTTTATTAAATTTATTAATTTTAGTTTTTCATTTATCACATTTATATAAAAATTTTAATTTTATCAATATTTGACTGAATTAATTGACATAACATTTTGGTTTTTTGACAAGCAGTAATTAAAAATTAAAGTATGCTAGTAAAATAGAAAAAACTTTAACAAGAGAATAAATGAATACAAACCTGAAATAAACTTGCATATACATTTCAAATTTTTTTAAATTTTTTTATAGGTTGTTCAAGCTTTTATCATGTTTACGGCACGTATTTATTACATGCAATAGACACATAAAAAATAAACATACACAAAGAATATGTGCTACATACCTATCTAGGCCACAAAACATGGCAACACTGTTGGGTCTGTAACCGTCGGTTCTACTGTCTGGGACTAACAGAGATTGCCAGACATCAACTTTTTGTTTTCTTAATAATTGTTTTCCCCTCTTGTATTGCTCTTAGAGTTCTTAATTAATAAATCAAAATTACTTAATATACACACACTTACAACAAAGATTTCTAGTGGGTCTGTGGTTGCCTGTTAAACATAGCGGTTCTAAAAACGACGGTTGGATTTATATATATATCTAAATAAAAAATAAATAAATGAAGCATAGATAATGCATACATGCACATACATTGCAAAAAATTGTACTTCGTATATTTATCATCATCTATGATGCGTTTTTCGTTCATTCTTTAGTTAATATTAAAATGGATTGGAATAATTATATATGTTTGTATAACCATTCGTCTAAGAGAATAGAATTTAATCCAAATAATAATAGCATATCATTTTTAGATCTCTTACTTAAAATAGAAAACAATCAAATTTCAATTGATATATTTTAAAAAAACATGTGATAGTAGAAGCACATTAAATTTCAATTCCAATCATCAACTCAATCAAAAAATTAATATAATAAATATGAAAAAAAACAAACTATTATCTCTCAGCGATCATCAATTTCATAAAAAAAACTTCAATCAATTAAGAGACATGCTATTATTGAACAATTATCCTATACATTTAATAAACACAATTTTTAACAACAAACACAAAGACAAATTACTAATTAATAACAACCAACAAAGCAATAACAATAGTTCCCAGACATGGTATGCAATTCCGCTTATTGATGAGCTATCTTATAACATACGAAAACATTAATAGATGAAAACACCAAAATAACTTTTAAACCTGTTAAGACAGTGGTTAGACTATTTACTAAATTAAAAGATAAAATTACTAAACCAGACACTATACATACAATCTATTCAATTCCATGTAACAACTGCTCAATTAATTACATAGGTCAGTCAAGTCAGAAATTAGGTGAAAGATTAAAACAACACAAACAAGACTGCATCAATCAATCACAAAAAAACTGGTCTTTCAAATCATAATTATGAAACCGGTCACAGATTCAACTTTGATCATACAAAAATATTGGAAGTTGAACCTATATACAGAAAGAGACTTGTAGGGGAAATGTTACATATTAATAGTAATCATAATTGTAATTTTCACACAGATGTAGAGAAACTGAGTATTGTATATAATAATTTAATTAAAACAAAACTTAAATAGATAAAATATTAGATTGCTTTGTTGAGTTGACACAACGTAGACATAGTCACACAATGTAAAATCCAATTAAAATTTTAACGAACAATTTTAACGTTGTTAAGTTGCAATGTATGTGCATGTATGCATTATCAATGCTTCATTTATTTTTTATTTAGATATCTATATATATATATATATATATATATATATATATATATATATATATATATATATATATATGTATATAGGTTAGTAATTGTAATTGTAAAATTTTAATTAAGTTTTAAATCTGTTTCTTTTTGTTCTTATTTCGCAATTCTTTTATGTTCTTCAAAATTAACATTTTTTAGCACTGAGGAAGAAAGCAGAATAGCTTCCAAAACGTCTGCTACGTGATTTTTGTTGACCAAATGATAAAATAAATCATTTAAAAAAAAAATTAAATTGTCTATATAATCCATCACTCGTGGAAAGCTTTTTCTCATTTATTAAATAAAAGACAATCAAATTAACTGCATTAATCAATTTAAAGGTTTATTTTTTAAATTAACATTTTGTTACTTGTTTTACTGGCAGCAAAAAATATTTTTTTTAATTGGTATTTAAAGGGTGTTTCAAAACATGTGTCGGAAAATAAAGGGTGGGATTTCTTGGCTAATTATAAGAAAAAAGTTCCTATTAACATGGTTCCGCAATCTCACCGTTTTCGAGTTACAGGAAGTAATTTTTTTTTTTTTTTAAATTTTTTGACGATATCTCAAGCTAGGCTGTGGCTTGTGGGTCCTTCCGCATTGCAGACCTTTGCTTATAGGTAGCTACGCCACTGTTCCAAGCTGCTTATGATATGTATTTTTGGTTCTTATTATTGTTTTTTTATTCTCAAGTGTATCTATTTTCAAGTTTAGTGGCTATTTCGAATTAATTTATAAACTCTTGTAATGTATTTGGTACTGTTTTCAACTGCACCTTAAGTGCTACAAACTGAGATATTTCAAGCAATGGCGATTTTTGGATTTTACTGCAAACTATTGGAAAAATTTTAGTCAATAGTTAAATGATTGGTTTCAATTTAGAAAATGCTTTGATTAATTCTGATTTTTAGTTGTTGTAAAAATGATATTTCTAGTGTTAATTTGGTATTTCTAATTAATTGCAGACAAGGAAAATGTTCCACCTCAAAAAGACTTGGAAGTACCGCTTGCTGTAGAGTCACCAACAATTGAGGATGATGAAGATAAATGTTTATGCAATTGTTGACAACTAATACTCCTCCAAAATATATACACGCTGTTACTCCTGGCTTCCACAAACGGAGGCAGGTACGAAAAACTGGAGGCAAGTACGTTTTAGCGTGTTTAACTTTATTAATAATAGTTTTGTATAAAAAAATAAGTAAAAATAATACAGAAAATATTACGCCACTTACGTCTAATAAAACAAATAAATAACACTTATTATAACTTTATAGTTTTAAGTTTGCTGTAATCTAATAATCAACATGGCAAATCTGTTTACTTAAATTATTCTATCGAGATATTGCATTGTAAGGTATAAAATTGCGCATATAATATTATTTAGTTAATAATAAACTTTCAAAATATACGATCACAAAAAAATATTTATTTTAAATACAGGGAGTTTATAAATGAATGGGATTATGTAATCACTTTAAATATGCCGCCTTTTTAAAATTGTTTACTATACTATTTGTTTTGACAGTTCAACTTTGATAGCTGTCAAGCAAGCAAGGTTATAAGAATGTATACAAATAGACTAGAGCGGCACAAACGTACATTAGATGGTTACATAATCCCAAACATTTATAATCACCCTGTACATTAAATAACAATAATATAAACAAATGTTTTAAAATGTATGAAAGAATTTAATTTTAGCTTTATTTAGTAAACTTGAAATCATTTGCGTGTTAATATTTCAAATTATAATACATTTTATCATATTTTTTTCTTATGTCAAGTTTTTGTGACATTTTATAGTGTCATCTTCAAGTTTGATTTATACACTTAACATTTGTCATTTTTATAACAGTTTAAAAAGGCAAAAAATGAGTATTTTGCAACTTGAACACAAAAACATCATACAATTTTTATCAAAAAAGAGCAGTAACTCAAAGAATATCTATAAGAAAATAATGGCAGTGTATGGACAAAATAGCTAGTTTTATTTTTATGTCAAATATTGGTGCTATGAGTTTAAATGGAGCAGGGAATCTATTAATAATGATCCAAAATGTAGAAGACGTTTAGAAGAGCACAAACTGACAAACTAATCAACAAAGTTGAAGATTCAGTCTTATATTATATATTATAATAATAATCTTTATTGATGCAATACTAAAAGTTTACATAAGTCAAACAAAAATATTTAAAATCATAAACAATATAAAATTCATAAAACATGTATCAAAGTTTACAGACTTGTAGAATAAAATGTATATATAAAATTGAAGTTAAAAACTACAAAGACAACAATTAAAAACTACAAAGACAAACAAGTTAAAATTATTGTAAATACTAAAAATTTAAGAATGCAACATTTTTGATTCAGAATTAAATTTCACAGACCAGATGCAAATAACGAACACAAACTATTCTGCAAATTTATTTGTCAGGCATTCTTCAATACTATAAAACCCCTTTCTTAAGTAAAACAATTTTATTGTAGTTTTAAATGCTTTAATGGGCAGTATCTTAATATGATTTGGCAGCATGTTAACAAGTTTTGGCCCGTAATAATTAATGCCATTTTGCGACTTGGTTAAGCGTAGATAATCAGGATACAAAAGATGACTAGATCTGGTGCTAAATTGATGATAGTCAGAATGAATTGTGTAGTTTTGAATATGTTTTCGTACATAAACAAGACATTCCAACGCATACAGACATGGAAGTGTGAGAACATTCAGTGTGATAAAGGAGTTACGACAATCTGCTGTATAGGAAACAGAATCAATTATTTTTATTGCACGGCGTTGCAACCCAAAAAGCCTACTTAGTGAGCTAGAATGACCCCAAGATAATAATCCGTAAGTAAGGTGTGATTGGAAAATAGCAAAATCAGCAGTTTTAAGAGCATGTTTAGGAAGTTGATTTTTTAGTTGTCTTAATAGGTATATGCTTTTGCATACTTTGATAGAAGTTATCTCTTCATTTTTTTCCACGTAAGTTTACTATCTAAGTGTATGCCAAAAATTTAGCACTGTTTACTTCAGCATCAGGCTTTAGTGAAAACATTACGTTTGCTGTTTTTTCTTGATTTACCGTTAGTTGATTTGCTGTAAACCAGGTATTTGCTTTGTGAGTGAATCTGTTGTTATTAGAAATTACTCCAGTCTTAGTTTTAGAAAAATTCTATAGCGTTGTGTCGTCTGCAAATAAAGTAGTATTTACTTCACAGTTGAATTTAGGAAGATAGTTAATGTATAAAATGAATAGAAGTGGGCCTAAGATTGATCCTTGAGGTACCCCGTGAATGTTTGGAACTTACATGCCTATATTTTTATTAAAACAAACTTTTTGTTTTCTATGGAATAAATATGAATTTATCATACGACAACTAGTTGGATGAAAATTATAACAGTAAAGTTTCCGCAGGAGAATGCCATGGGAGACGCAATCAAATGCTTTTGTCAAATTGTCAGATTGATTGACCGCCAAATAAAAATTTCACTTTTTTGTCTTCTTTTAATAGATGTTTGCAACCACATGCTGCATGTCTATTCTGTTCTTTGCTGTATGTATACTATGGATCAATTTTCCTACATCTTGTATACCGGTTTATTTTCTAATTTCCCGCCAAGACATTTTCTTTTTTTCTATTCTCCTTTTTCTCCAGTTTTACTTTTTTTGTAGTAGTTGCTACTTTTGATTGCGCATCACATGTTTTAAATATGCCGTATTCCTTTTTTTTATTGTTTGCAGTAGTTTCCGGTTTTTATTTACTGGTCTTAAAATTGTTTTCTTTTTGTAACTTTTGCTCTCTACGATACCTTTAATAGAACCATATTTCAAAATGCTTCTATTTTGTTTTTTGCTGCTGTTTTCAACGTTTAACCTTTTATCCCATAGAAGAGTACTGACCATATGTGACATCTAATAAATTGCATTTTTAAGTTTTGATCAAAGTCAGTGTTGGATAATAACTTTCTGAACTTTATAAAAGCGCTACTTTTAATACGGTATTTGATTTCTGTGTCTGATGTAAAGCCCTTGCAGAGCCATGTACCAAAACATTTAAATTTGTTTATTCTTTTAATAATAACAATAATAATAATAGTTTCCAGGTGATCCATTTAGGATATAGGAAAAGTCATACATATTAGGTACATATTAAAATAACTAAATACAAATAAGTAATACATAAAATAATAAAATACTATAGCTAATAAAATATAAAACTAACACCTAAAACAAAACAAACAAAAAATAATAATATTAAAAGAATTTCAATGAGAAAATATGCAAATTAAATTTAAAAAAAGAACAACGAAATGAAACATTAAGTTTCTAAAAGTTTTATAATGTGTCAGTTAAAAACTCAGTTGATGTATAATAACATTTACACAAAAGAAGTTTTTTAATTTCTAACTTATACCGATTTAAGTTTAAGTTTTTTATTCTGTCTGGGAGTTTATTGTAGAATGTAATTGCTAAGTACTTTGGAGATTTTTCATAGAGTGTTAGATTATGAGCTGGAGTTTGGAGTAATCTCTTTCCATGTCTTGTGTTATATTTATGAAAGTTATTTAAAAAACAAAAAGTTATTAAGTGAGTTTTAGCATATGCAATAATGCCATATGAAATAATTGAATGAAAGTGATCAAAATAATACATCTTAAGTATTGATAAGCTAACAATAGGCTGCAGTTGCTTAATAGCGTAGCAAGCAGACGCCAATCGCTTTTGATTGTAGATTCGTGATGTACCCATAAAAATCTATCAGAAAAATATTGTTTTTAAAATGTTGTTATTTAATTGATTATTTGCAATTTTAATTAATTGCTAATTAGCTCTACAAATTATTAGTTAGGTACTTTATTGGCATTTTTTGAATCAGCATTTCCTAAGCTATTCATATCTGTTTTTGTTTTTTTTTTTCTAGCTTGCTCTATAACAAAGTTACAATGACTAGTTAATTTTTTTTTTTAATTTAGATATTTTTAATTATTTTATTTTAACTCCGCGAAAACTTTTGATTGCGGATTTGTGATGTACTCATAAAGATCTATCAGAAAAATATATATATTTTTTAAATGTTGTTGTTAATTAATTGATTATTTGGCATTTTAATTAATTGCTAGTTAGTTCTACAAATCATTAATTGGGCATTTTTGGAATCAGCGTTTCTTTAGCTATTCAAATCTGTTTTTATTTTTCTTCTAGCTTGCTTTATAACAAAGTTATGAGTATTTTTATACCGAACGACTTTTAATTGCTAGGAATTGCTAACTAAACAGCGGTCATTTTGTAGCACTTATTTACAAAATAATATTGCACCGCATTTTTAAGTTAAGCAATTTAAAATTAGATGAATAATAAACAAATAAAAAATCGTATTTGAAAAAAGATGCAATATCTTGGTTAATTAAACATACTTATCTAGTCTTAACCAATTTTGTACTTACTTAGTTTGTTGTCAAGGTAGCCTAATTTCTTTCCTTTATATTTTAAGATATTACCATCATCCATTGCGGTTAAAAGTTGCGAAATTTTATTGAGTCTGTTGGTAGACGGATATAACTTTTATGTATTTTTTAATCATGTCCCATAAAAATTGCAAGATGTTGCAGATCAGAATCGTTAAAATTTAATATTTTTGTCACTGTAGTTGTTAATAGCTCTGGATGATTAGCACCACTTTCTTTGGCATATTCATATAATATTCTAACTGCTAACAAATGACTATCTTTATATGCAAATAAGTTATTTTTTCCTATCTTGGCCAAGTTTTGTTTATTAAAATATTTAAATAATCTATATCTATATGCTATAACAGTATTGCTACTGGTCTTCCTAGTTTTTCTTGCATTTCCACTCTAGTGTATTTATGGCACATTAACTTTTGCGATTCTGTTAGTGTTTGTTACATTTCTGTGTTTTCTTTTATTGCGTGTTTTTTTTATAATCTTTTAAAAGTAGCTTTTCAATCTCACCTACTCTTTGTCGATTGAATAAGAGAATTTTAATTAGCAGTAATTTAGATCATTTTAAATAGTCAGTCTGCTTAAATTTGTCTTTTAATTTTAAAGTTTTAGCATTCATGTTTTTCAAAATAAACTTATTTAATATAAAAATATCTCCAGTAAGTGAAATACTCCCATTATTCCAGTTATTTTTTGCTAAATTAGTATTATCATTTTTAAAAATTAACGATTTAAATTTTTGTTTATGTAATTTTCAAACATGTTCAAATTCTTGTATATATTCTATGCGGTTTTTTTCAATACATTGTATTATTAATAACTCTGCACATTGGGTTATTGATGTACCTAAAAATGTGGCAATTGATGAAGATCTAAAAGATCATTCATTTTTATTGTAGCCGGTTACATTATAGTTTTTTGAAAATAGTAAGTCTGCAATTTTAGTATTATTGTGATTTCTTCTAAAACTAATCAATTTAATTGAATTAACTTTTGGCGGATCATAGCCTCTAAATGATTATTTTCATATTTTGTCTCTAGATGTGAAGCATATAATAATTTTTTTTGATCATTTTGAAGAATGTTAAATATTTTGTTTGATCAAATCATTTGCTTCAGAAAGTTACGGTAGTATGGATTTGGATTGTTGTATAGAACATTTTTCTTTGTTTTTATTTAAATTGCATATTTTAATATGAGCATATAATGATTTTTTGAGTAATAACCATAGCAATGAATTATTAACTTGAGTATTATTTTTTTTAGGTTTATATGTAACAATTATGTCTTTATTGCTAAAATCTGTGTTGTATTCAAAATTTTCTTGCTTACGCATGTGACGGGTCTAAGTGCAGCTGTAAAAAAGCAGCGCATGAGGATCCACGCTTCAAGATTCCATTTAAACACGACTGCTGATGGTGTCGCTCAATTTTTTACTAATCAATTTAAAACCGATAACGTAATGTGTACACAAATAAAATCAGCAAATAGGTTTGCAACATACAGCTTGTTTAAAATTGGAATTAATAAAATACTAGAAAAAGACGCATTAAACTCAGATTATTGGCTTTCCGACATAGCTATTAGATTTCAATTTTTTTCGAGAATCCAATTTTAAACCTAACTTCAGAAAACAGGTTAGAACAACATAGTTATTTCAGGAAAGGACACGTGCACGTCTACCTACACTGACGCAGAAATATGATGATTTTTTTATCTTGCACTGACAAATAATCTTGTTCGGCCATTTCCAAAAATCAATTATTTTTATTATTTTGTATAATTTTTTAATAATAATTACGAAAACGTGTTAACTGTATACGGGGTAGGGTTTTTGGTTTTTTTGTCAGCAATAGGACTAATTCTTCTGTTTTTAATTATTTATTTCCATTATTTTACAAGTACAAATATAAAATGAACGTTTCGGGCAATGTACTATTAACACTTTAAAATCTTAATAAATAAATATCTCGGCACAGATTTAAAATAATGACAATAAAATATAAAGCGTGGGCCATCTCTTGGAATCTTTTTGTACTACCACTTTATTTTTATTGACATCTGATGTATGACAGTTCTTCAGTATACAACACGAAATGGCACGCTATACGCTCGATGAACCTTCGAAAATGTTAAAAATTTTCTTTGAATGTAATTCGTGTATTTCAGAATCAGTGCGAAAATTGCGTACAACATTCGGTCACGAATATGCACCAAATGCAAGTGTTCTGAAAAAAATTGTGCACAAAGTTTGTGAAACTGGTATGCTGGTGAACCGTACTAAAGTTCCACACGCTCGTCCGGTTCGTACACCCGAGAATATTGCTGCTGTAGCCCGTAGTGTGCAAGCCAACCCGAAAATAAGGTCCAAATAACACAGCAGTTGAAAAGAGTTGACCATCCACTTCGATACAACTTTGCTAATTGGGCCTTAGAGCAGCTGGATTCTGATGGTGAATTTTGGCGAAAAATCTTTTCCGATGAAGCGCATTTTTACCTCGGGGGTTATGTAAACAAGCAAAACTGCAGGATTGGGGCATCGGAAAACCCACACGTGATCATTGAGCAGCCAATGCATCCCGAACAAGTGATTGTATGGTGCGGATTATGGGCCGGTGGCATCATCGGCCCATTTTTCTTTGAATCTCGTGAAACGGTCAACGGAAACCGCTATAGGACTATGATAGCAAACTTTTTTTGGGAGCAAATTGCTGGTTTGGATGTGGGTGATATATTTTAATTATATTCTGTTTTAGAGGGCTGCAGTGGATTTTAGCGCTCTTGCTTGCTAGCAATATACATACATAAAAAACGTAAATAATAAAAAATCTTGTAAAGTAAAGTAAAGTAACAAAAAAATTTTTAGCTAGCAGTATATATCTTGCTTACTTCTAGCAATGTGCATAGAGAATAGCCCCGAATATTATTATTTACTATAATATTATTATAATATGACTATAACAATGCTTTGCCTATGCACAGACAAAAACACTCTCCGAATAAATTCAATTGCCGAAGCGCTAAGAAGAAATTTGAATTTAAAACAGGAAATCTAAATAGCTTGAGCTTGATAGATAGATAGATTTTTATATAAATTATATTATTATATACTAAATAGATTTCCTAGTTAGATATTTATGATAATTAAACTAAAACAAAACCGATACTAGTGACATTTTCCAATTAAAACCATATTTACAAATATATAACCTATGTCTTTTAAATAGAACTGATAAAACTTCAATTTTAATGCAAACAAAAAATATAAAATAAATTTTATCACTTCTATTTATTTAATTAGTATTTTTATTATTTATCAGTATTTAAGTAATATTATATAATTAAATGAATAGGTTTTGTTAACTTATTACTGATATTTAATTTAAAATAAATATATAATTTCACTTTGATAAATATTATTGTATTATTTATTTTAATATATATTTGTTAAATAAAATTATTGAATTTAATTCAAAGAAAGTGCGAGACAGTTATATTTTAGTATGAATAATATAATGGGGTGCTGTAAAAGAAAACTTCCGATAGTTTTTGCTAGTTGTAAAAGGCGACCAATAGACGAGGTGATAACTTCGTTATAAAACCCATAATTTGTCTAGCCCTTTCAGTCCCAACTTAATGCCCTTGAATTTTTGTTTGTTATTTCTGGGTTCATTTAGGTTCAAATAACACAAAACATGTTTTTTTTTAATTTTTTATTATAAATTTAAAAAATTACACAATGTACATTATGATGTACATTTGGACTCAAAAGACAATTTATATTATTATTTTATTTTTATAAATTTATTTTACAAATATATATTATATATTTTGCCACAATTTTTGTGTTGCTTCTTTGTTTTTGTCAATTTCTCGCATGTGATCTACCAGATCTGTGTATTTTCATTAGGGGTCTAATTTTTGCCAACTTTCCTACAAGAATCAATGGTTCACCTATTCTCATTTTAAAACGCAGAAGGTCTAATATTTCGTTTTTGGGAACATTTAAAGTTTCAGCATCTCGCTTATATTCTAACCAACTGTTTGCACAGACAAGGTCTACTGCATAAAAAAACATGCGCAATGTCACTTCTTACTTTTAAATTCTGTATGTGCCTAATAATTGGTCAAGTTTATCTACTCCTCCTATGCTGTGATTGTACAGTTTTACAACTTCGGGTCTTTTAATTGTTATATACTTGTTTTCTTATTTATCCCATCTTTTAACTTCATCTTCAATACCTACTCCAACAAAGTTAGACCCCAACAATACCGACCTATTGTCAATCCATTTACACAATACTACTTTTCCATTTTTACTCACAACTTCTTCATTATACCGTCTACTTTTCTTACTGGCTTCTTTTTCTGATATAAAGGGTAGAGTTCGAAATTGAAACACGAATTGTACCTGCCGCATAAATACTTTTTGCTTGAAGCACTTCAAATAAGCCATACGAACTGAAATAATTACCAAAAAAGAGTCGACTTTACTGAGGTCTTCTTGGAATAGCCAACTGGTGAACAATAGTTGCTCCTAGTCCAAACTCTTTGAGCATTTTTGGATCCAATTCAGTTGATCGTCATTGATATATAACAAAATCGTAGGTTAGGCCGCTACGTCCCCAGGGGTTTGGTTTACCTTTTACGAATTGTTTTATACTTACTTAGGTGTCCTCGAAACGGCACCATTTGTTTAATAACACAAAAATTATCTTCCGTTTCAAACTCCATACATCTCTTTCGAATACCATTAAACATCGGCCTTACTTTGAAAAGTTTATCCTTGCAATCTGTTGGTTTTTCTAGATTGTTTACTACATGAACACATGATCGTAATTGAAAAAATCTATTTCTAGTCATTGTATTTACAAAAAGATCGACATGTAGGGTTTTGTCCTAATACATACGGATAGGTAAAAATTTCAGATATGACATGCCAAAAAAAAAATGTTTTACTTCATCAGACTTTACATTTCTAAATAATTTTATGTCTTTCTGTAAAGCATAAATATTTGTCATTTCTGATATTTTCTCAAATATATCGTCAGGTAAGTACCTGTAAAAATATTCAACGGGGTATAAAATACTTTGATTTTCGTTTACATAGTTTTTTGAATTGGTGGTAATTTCTGCTTGAATATTTTTTCTTTTCCCAGCAAATATATTTTACTTTAGTTTGAGAATATGTACATGTAGAATCAATTACCATTTCTTCATTCTCTTTTTCAGTCTGTTCAAAATTCTTCTGTTCTGTAATATTTTCTATTTCATTTTCTAGCAAATGTTCTTCGCCCCTTCGTACTATTGCAGCACCAACTCAAATTGTTCGTTTTGGAGTCATGTCAATTTCAACATTGTTTTCATCACTGGAAAGCTACCAAATCAGATCACCATTAATGTGTTGTAAAATATTGTCACACTCCTTGTCAAGTTCCTCATCATCCAAATAACTCAAAAGGACTTCTGCATCCTTCGGATCGATGGGATCATAGAAAACGACGTATTGGATCCTATTGCTACTATGATGTACATAATATAAAAACATTTGATGACGTATGTGACACAATGTACATTGTAATGTACATGTGCAATAAAGAGGTTATAATTTATAAACAAATTAATTGTACTGAATAATTTTGCATTATAACACTTATAATACTTATATTATTAATAACAAAAATATTTTATGCTGCTTTAAAATTCTTAGAATAAAGTACATAAATTCAATATTTTCACTTACCTTTCGCACGCCGTGTGGAGGAAGCCCGTTAGTATACTTTGAGTTTGCGGAAGTCTTTCATTAACAACTATGAACCTATATCATTCGATTAGCCCTGGCGACTGCATTGGTTTGTGATGTAGCGTCTTATATGTGGTTCCGTGGTGGGTGGAAAAATTGAGCCATAAAGTTTATTATGACAGATTTGAAACCCAATTAAACGATTTTGCCAATACATAACATAATTTCTGACAAATTTAATTATTGTAATAGAAATGATTGGATTCAAATAATTAGTATTTTATAATATTAACATAATTTTAATCACAATGTTCTCCAAAACAAATTGTTCTTTAATTTTTAGGTATATGAAATATGAATCAATTTTTTATATTTATTTATTTTATAAAATCGCTTTATTATAGACATTTTAAAAATGGTAAAGATTTATTTTAATATGTTATGTATTTTTAAACAAACTTTTTTCGATGATTGATCATCATTTTTAATGTAATATAATAAATTCAAATATGATATTTACAAAAAAAATGTATTTTCCCGCTATCTGGATTTCCTGTTTTAAATTCAAATTTCTTCTTTCCCGCCAACTCAAATTTCTTTACTGTCAACTTCTTGACATTTAAATTTTTACAAGATTAGAAAACTTAAAATATTTACATTATATTTTGAATTTTTTAATTTTTATTTAACTAAAATTTATTTTGAGTTACATGTCTAATAAAGGTGAATTATAAATATCTAATTGTTCATTAACTACTACATAATTTCGATTTTTATAAATGTTTTTTAGTTTCTAAGCTTTCCAACTAAGTTAAATTTTTATCCGAAATGTGTAGAATATTTAATGAGGTTTTTTGGTTTGAAATTGTATGTTTAGTCAAAATCAAATGTTTAGCAAATTAGATTTGTTTGTGTCTTTTAATTTTTAAAGCACTTATGTGATCAAGAAATGTCCTCAACAACAAAATATACTTAAATTCATTGATACCATATAAATCTGCACACAAAATCCAGCTAAAGTTATTGAAATTTTAATTATACATAATAATAAATTTTAATAAACATAATATTTGACAAATTTAATTACCCTAACAAAAATGTTAGTTTTTAGATTCAAATGTTTCATATTTTATTATACTAATAACAAACAATTTTATTGGTACCATATAAATTTGTTTGCAAAACTTATTAAATTTTTAATTATATGCGTAATAAACATAACATCGCACATGCCATAGAAAAGTGACACAATTAAAAAAATTAAGTTTTGCAACAAGTCACACTGATCTATGAAGACTATAGTCAAAGCCTACAATATAAATAACTACACAACTGCTTTCTAGTGGGAATAAATTTAAGCTAGAAATATGTCGCTTTTCCATAACGATGTTTTTATATTTAACTTTGGATTTTGAAGAATTTTACTAACAACGTTTACACGGTTTAATATATTATGCCACACCACAATTGAACACAGAAACTTAAAAGATTTAATTTTTGTGCCCAGAGAATCATCCATAGTTTGTGGTGTATTCATATCTCTTCTTTCATCTTCATATAGTTCAACTAACGCATCATAAACTTCGCCAATTTAGGTTTTAAGTGGATGTATTGCATCTGTTCGACTAGCTCATCTTGTATCACATATTGGTAAATTCAGAGTAAATTTTGGCACATGTTTGATTAAAACACACCATCTGTGACTAGATGCAGAAAAATAAACAAATAACTCTTGAACGAGATTAAAAAAAATTACTGTTTCAAATGCATATTTTGCGGAATCGTTTACAACTAAATTTAAGCTATGAGCTGCACAAGGTATAAAAAATGCGCGAAGGTTTAATTCTTTAATTTTTTGTTGCAACCCATTAGGTTTGACACGCATATTTGCACCGTTGTCATCATCTTGTCCTCTAAAATGATTTATATCTAGTTTAAATTCTATAAACTTATTGATTATAAAATCAAATAAACCTTTTCCCGTTGTATCGGTTATTGGACAAAATCCTAAAAAATGTTCATGTATTTCAAATGGTGGCGCAGACGAAACAAATCTAACTATTATTGTTATTCGTTGTATTTTGAATCTCCCACCATTTTAATCTTGTATGGATGTGACTAATAATGTTATTATTTCATTTTAAATTTGCCCACCAATGTAATGAGACATATTTTTATAATCAGATGACTGTATTCTGCGCAAGTGTTCTGCCATTACAGTATCAATCTTTGATAGCATTTATGTTAGCTGTAAAAAGTTTCCATTATTGGCTGTTGTATCATAAAGACGTACGGAAGACCCTCTTAATTGTCCATACACTGTCGAGATAAAAAAATTATAATTAAAATTATTCGTTTTATAACGAAATGCCAATGGTTTTTTTCATAGAGCCTTTGCTGAGTTGCATCTATTGTTGTTTTATTTTTTAAAGCAGTTAATAATTCTGACATTTTCTTAATACACTGTATGTGATTGGCACTATACTTGCAAGTCGTTGACACCATTTTTACCAGATATATTATTATCAGACTTAGATTTTCCAAATAATTTGCATGGACCACAAAACACAGAATTTGCTGTTTCTGAATACAAAAGCCATTGTCAATATATTTTTTCACCATTACTTGCTGTTCGATAAAAATAAGATTTAGAAAATTTCCAACCGTGGACATCCCTTGGGTAATCAATATTTTTAATTTCCGTTGGATAATGTTCCGTAATGAGCTGAATATCTTTAACATTTAACAAAGTTGGCCATTCAGCAGGATCGTTTGAAAGAATATTGATGTTTACCTTATTTGTATTAAGTTCTGCAGGTTCTTCTTGCGTGTTTAAATTTGATTTCACACATTCTTTTTCTATAACTTCTTCGTTTTCTTGCCCGGAAAGAATACTAATATTTTGATCAATTGCTTGATTTTTGCAATCCTCCCTCGACGTTGAAGGAACGCACTTTAAATAACAAATTGTCATTGTGTTCACTTAATTCACTTATGTTTTTGTCATTATCAGAAACTAAATATTTTTGCAATGATCTCGACAGTTCTTTTTGTTGATTCTATTTGCGCATTTTTGTTTGTTTATATTGAACACCAGATAAGCGTTTGGTTTTTTGATTTGCATTTTTTAAATAAAGTTTATATATGTTTAATTACAATTAATATATATGTAACAAGTATATTCAATGCACACTACAACACGATAAACTATGATTTTCTCGAAATATAATTTGTATTTTTAAAAACTCGCCGGTTACAGTACACACTTCTTGAAATAATACAACTAAAAGCGATTGGCAATAATGTATAAAACGAGAGGGATTCTTGGAAATAAAAACATTTTAAATACTTATAGTACTCGATAGCGCTCAAATTTTATCCACTGCTGATTTTCTCTAATAAACAAAAATCGAGTTATAGGTACGAGCTAGACGTGGTAAACACAGCAGTTTTTATGTGCGATAACACATGATACACAAAAAAGATTTTTCTTAGAAAACTAATATTAAATAAAAATGTTTTAATATAAATCAAATAAAGAGGCTAATAGCCGCCTTTTTTTTAAATTTTATTTTTAATAAAGATGTATAATGAAAATAATTATAAGATAAAATTAAAATAATCCTTTAATTTGGCCGCCGTGTGGCGCCGCATAGTAGGATGCGCCGGCCCAGCATATTACATATTGTATTAATTCAAATGGCACAATATTAAGCTGTGTCACTTTTCTATGTTACGTACGACATGATAGTTTTTGAATTTGATTTCAAAAAAATGTTCTCAAATTCATACGTACAATATACATCTAGTCGGTATGGTATAATTACCAGGGGTAACGAAAATTAAGCAATGGCCCTCCGGTCACGAGTTGGATGGGTGTCCCCAACAAAGTGATGCAGAGCGTAGCGTTCTTTCCAAATTAATCAATTACCTCATTAACCCATCCAAACACACCAGACACATGTCTTCTCTGTAGCTCGGTGTGCCCGATACGTATATAAATCTGTTTGCAAAATCTAGCCAAAGTTAATCATTTTTTTTATTATATACGTAATAAACATAATAACAAAATTTAATTATATCAATAAAAATAAAATGTTTACTATAAACAGTGTGTTTTAAATTAATATCCATTCAAAAACTTTTTTTTAAATTATGTTCTCATAATCGTTTGATGTATGTATATACATCTGCCTGGAAACACCCAGCAAATGTTATGAATTTGCATTTCTTACGTATATGAACATAACATTTGACAAAGTCGGTTGTAAAAATTAAAATTAATTTTTTAATTACATTTAGTACTTTTTGTGTTAAAATTGATTTTAGTAATTGTTATCAAGAACAAAATGTTCTCAAAGTCATTTGCACCAAGACAATTGACTGACTTTTCACTGTCAATTTAAAACAGTTTTTGGGTCAGTTTCAAATATTAGAGGTTGAAATTAATAATAAAATTAAAAAGGTATATTTATAAAAAAATCAAAATAAAATACATTGTTTGTAAAGTGAAATATAAATGAACAAATATCTTAACATATTTAAATATTTTTTGTATTTTTATTTTGTGTTCTGCTTGAATCCAAGCGATTTTAATCATCTGGAGGCTGCTCTTTGGAATGTGTAAAAATATTGTAAATAAATTAAAATCCTTTATTCCAATTCAAATTATTTTATTTTTGCGACTAGTTTCGATTGTAATTAATACGCCATTGTCAAGCAATTAGAATGACATCCAGTTATAAATAAGATAAAATAAAACAAAATTTAAAATTAAAAACAATATTACATAAATAAAACATAGATTAATATATGGATAATACAGTTACATTTTTTTATGTATTAAATATGTTTAAAATTCAATCTAAAATGTATAATTGAAAATAAAAATAAAAAGTAGAATAGTTATTTAGTAGTAAAATTATTATCTATTAGTAAAATGGAGTTCTGTATTAGTTATATATTATCTAATCACAGTATAATAAATATATTATAAAATTGCTTGGAATAATTTCTTCGTTAAACATTAAAACAGATTTAATGAAGAAATTATTCCAAGCAATTTTATAATATAATTAATATTTTATAATAATTTTAATTTTAATTGAATGAAAGCTTATTCTTTGGATAATTTTGAAGAAATAAGTTTCTTATGATTTTTTCCTAAAAATGCAATTCTGAGAAGTTACAAACGATCAAAAAATGCAAAAAAACTCAAAAACTTTGAGTTTTTAAACTTTGATTGCTTATTACTCGGAAATGGCTCACTGAAAACATCTGAAAAAATTCACATAATCACGATTCATGTAGAGCATTTTCAGAGCAAAAACAAATTTTTATTTCGTATACTTGACTCATACTATCTTCTATTTCATTCAACGTACTCTCAACAGTTCATCTATTTCCTCATCTCAACCTTCTTTTTCATTTTCAATAGTAACATCTATTTGTTCATTTTACCGAACATCCAAATCATCCAGATTTCTTCCTTGGTATTTTTTATATTGCCCAGGTTCCAAAGCCAATAACACTTTTGACATTCTAGCTATTTGGACCACATACTCGTGCCACATTTCTTAAGTATTCATTGCACTTAAAATAATTAAATTTATTATTTCCGAATACGTAAAGTTTTTTTGAAAAAACAGACGCCTTATTTCGTAACATTAGAATTTTACTAATTAATCTTTCCTACCTTTTGCTAATTTTTTGATTGGAGTAAGGGTTTGGTACCAATCGGAATTCTTTCTAATTCACCGCACTGGTGAATATAGAATAATAGTAACTGCAAAAGCAAGCTTGCAAGGGTGTTGCCCATTAACCGTAATTAAACTACTGGAAAAGTATTATCGTATAGATATTCACATCTAGAACAATAGGTAATCAAACTTTTGTCATTATTGTACATTGACCTAATTTTTAAAAACGAGGCGCATATCATCGCCATTGCAATCATTGGTGCCACTGTAGTAGTTTCATCAAATCTATTATTTAATTTAAATATTTATGTTTATACGCTGTAACTGAATACCTGCACATTTAAAGAAAAATTTCCTTTCCTGTTGCGGAAAACCTCTGCAGCGTCATCACCTGTACTACATATTTTATTATGAGTACAGTCAATACAGCCTGAAACTGTAGGAAATCCAGCACAATTGTAAAATTTAGTCACATTTCTTCTTTGTTCAGCATTGATCGTTGGAAATTTTACATAATGTTTACAATTGCTGGCAAATATAGTTGAACATCTCTTTATTATGTTACTAATGCCCTTCTGGCTAGCTCGCTTTAAATCGCCACTCACCGCCTAAAAAATTGTTTATTTATTATGACCAGTAAACTATTTATCGAGTACAAAACCTGAAAACTATTCGTTGCATAACAACGTAAACAAAGTTTTTCGCTAGTAGTGGGAGCATAATATGAAAAGTTATATCTTTTGAAAATTGATATCTTCTGCGAAACTCTTCGGCATCATAAAATTCAAAAGAATTTTCAGCATTTCTAATATACCTGTTGTTTTGAATAAAATATACCAGTATAACTATATACAGTTTCCATGAATTCTATTTTAATTTTCATTTATTTATGTATAAAAGTATTTGCACATATACGTACCTTTTGGGCAACCTTTCATTATTCAATTGAATATCATTTAAATAATCAAAAAAATCATCTCAAAATTCAATTTCATTCATTTTTTAATTATATTGTTATTAATTAAAGATTGCGTTTCGTGAATTTATGGGTTATAAATGTCAAATTAATCAACAATCCAAGATTAATCTTGGATAGGAGCAAGATTGTTTGAGAGAGGATTATTTGCAATCTTGGATTCGTGAATCTAGAATTATATCGACTATTGGATGCATTTTTGGGTCTAGGACAATTCGGCGCGGCCGATTCGGCGCGAGGACACTTCGGCGCCGGCCGTTTCGGCGCCAAAACATTTTAAACTCATTTACTAATTAAATAAAACAGAAAATATACATATATGTATATACATATATATTGTTCCATAAAAAAAATATTTGTTTTATAAGACAATAATAAATGATAAATAAAATATTGAATACGTATAAGTTACAAAAGAAAAACATTATAATTACTTATGAGACATCAACAATAAATTATAAATAAAATATTGATAAGTACAAGTTACAATTTTTTTTTTAAATTATATTATTTATGAGATCAATAATAAATGATAAATAAAATAAAAAGACGTACAATTTACAGAAGAAATACATTATATTACTTATGAGACATCAATAATAAATAATAAATAAAATATTAAATATGTACAAGTTACAGAAGAAAAATTTAAAAAAAATTATATTATTTATAAGACATCAAAATTAAAAAACGGACAAATTACAGAAGAAAAACATTATATTATTGTATATGTACATAATTAAACTAATAGATATATAACAAAATATTTGAGGTTAGGATATTTTAAAAAATATTATGTTTATACTTTAATATAAATTTTATATATGTTTATACTTTAATATAAAGTATATATATATATATATATAACCTCAAATATTTTTAAACAGAAACAAATACAATCTATAACAATGTAATTAAATAACTTATTGTCCCATTTGAAAATTATGTGCTAATCCTCGCAAATATTGTGTGGGCTCTCTTGTTGGAAAACTTTCTACTATTCTAAGAATTCGTTCATCCGCGGCTTGGTATTTTTTAAATTTTTTTGGTGGTTGATGACCGGCCAAAAGGTGTTCTAAATAAAGATCCCTACCTTTTTGAACCCTCCTCAAAGCACCAATAAACTTCTATAAAGTTGGGTGGTGCATATTTAATTCACACCCTAAACGTCTATGGGCTGCTTCTGCGTGATTGTTTGTCCGATCACCTCCATTTATAGTTCTGTGATATACGTTCCACATGTTATATGGAAACAACGGAGGACGTCTTCCATTTCCCCGCCTATTCATTCGGCCTACATAAAAGTCTTCGAACCAGTTCAGCAATGGTTGTAACTCATCTGGCAAATGTTTGGATATAACATCAACATATTCGTCTAAACTATTTTCTGGCACAAATGCCAATGATATAATCATTTTTGCTTTTAATGAAAATTCGGGATTTGAATTATACTCACGGAGAATACCCATCTCCCCTAAATGCTTCCTCATATTTTGGGCTAAGTGAAAGAAGCAGCTATGCACAGTCACTCCTGGAATGCACTCTTAAACAGCGGTAAATGCCGATTGTTCAAAATCACAAGTCACACTTTGAGGACATAAGTTTGGCACCATGTCTTTAATTAAATTAAATAACCGCAAATATGTTGTTCGTTGTTTGTTTGGAAGAAGAGCATACACTATTGGAAGAACTCCACCGTGCAATTTTGCCATAATTGTATATATTTGTATAAATAATCGCGGCGATGTAGAAAATGTCCCATCCATAAACCATTCAGAATTTTTTAAGTGCTGCAACCAGCTTTGTCTTTCAAAAATCAAAGATCTATTAGGTCCATCTCCATCGTCGCGCAGTAAAAAAATCTCTATAACACCTGTTTTAGGAACATATTGTTTATAATCTTCCGAAATTCTTAAATCTTCCAATGAAGAAGGATCTGCCGGCGAAGCATTTATTTGGTTTCGTTTCCTACAAATTGTTTTTCTCATTGCACTATGATTTGGTGCTGACCCGAGCACACTCTGTGGCAAGTTATTTAAGCAGGTATTTATGACTTCTACAGTTCCTTCTGCAGTTTCTTCTGCGCGACGCTTAATTTTTGTTATCAACTGTGCTACTTCGATACCTGCAGCGGATGCATCATGGCTGTGATTGTTTATTAACTTAAAAAAAAATCTATTTTTTGTATGTATTCTTCCTTTACATCGATCTTTTTGTTCACAACGCCAAAACTTTATAGTTTTGTCAAAATTACACAACTTGTCAAATACATACACATATCCGTTGTAGGAAATTTTTTCCCGATTTCTATTCGATAAGATTCTCACATCTATTTTGAATAACTTTATAAAATCAACAATATATATTTAAGGCGTTATATGACGTGTTCACTTATATTGTCGATTAAAAGAGTATATGAAGATGTCGCGTATTTTTATATACTCTTTCAATCAACGGTCTAAGTTACACGTCACAAAGTTGTGTCTAACTTTTCCCTCCAGGTTTTAATAAACCGCGGCGGGCTCCTTTGAAGGATTACAAGCCCCCAAAACGTTTCCGGACCCCCACACCGCGACTCCTTTAGGCATTAGCTACGGCGCTGGTTTATGCGTACCAGGCGTGCATATCTCTATAAGATTTTTTAAGAGTTATAAAATAGTACAATTAATTCAAGTAAATTATAGCAAATACATAATATAATTCAGCAAGTACATAAAAATCATAATATATGTACGTACATACTTAAATTATCAAATATACAATATATATATTATAATAAGTAAACATAATTTTGACCCGCCTATAATTTATATTTATATATTTTGTCCGCAGTACGGCAGAGAGGGCATGTACAAATACCAGCGCTAACAAAAGTTAAGCAACGGCCGCTCTGGTCACAACTTGGATGGGTAAACCCAAAGTGATGCCGAGCGTAGCGTTCTTCCCAATATGGGTCCGTTACCTCATATAAGCATCCCATACATGTCTTCTCTGTGGCTCGGTGTGTCCGACACCTCGACACCTAACGGTATTAAAAGGTTATTGAATTGAATTGAATATAATTTATAGGTAATTAATTTTCACTTTTTAATGATAGGTAATAACCTGAAAAATATAAAGAATAATAGTCTATTAAAATAAATAACTTAGGGCCGGTATTATAAACCATTAAAATTTGTAGATTTTATTTAATAACCAAGTAAATTATTTTTCCTTTTGCATTAAAAGTAGCTTTAGTAACTCCATTGTACAAAAAATCGGATATAACTAATATTCAAAATTATAGGCCCATTTCTATATTAAATACATTTTCTAAAATTTTTGAAAGATTAGTATATGATCGTATAATGTCTTTTCTAGATAAAAATAATGCATTAGTGAACAACCAACATGGATTCAGGAAAAAATACTCTGTAGAAACTGCTTCTATTCAGTTATTGCAATTTGTGCAAACTAATGAAGATAAAAATAAGCTTGTGCTTGTACTATTTTTTGACTTATCTCGTGCATTTGACACTGTTGATATTAACTTTGTTATTAAAAAACTAAACTCAATTGGCATTAGAGGATTACTTGCTCAGTGGATAAAATCATATTTAGAAAACCGAAAATTAATTGTAAATGTAAGACATTGTTCCTCATCTGAGTATGATGTTACATTAGGTGTTCCTCAAGGATCAGTATTAGGACCTCTGTTATTTCTTTTGTATGTAAATGATTTACCATCACACATTTTAAATGGTACAGTTGTCATGTTTGCTGATGATACATCAATTGCCGTTTCTGCTGATAATGAAACAGAACTCTTAATAAACACCATTGCTGTAATTAGTGAATTTAAAAGATGGTGTTTTCAAAACCGTTTAATACTTAATCACCAAAAAACAGTTGCGGTTCATTTTCATGGACGTAAATTATTGTCAAACAATTTTATAATTAAGCATGAAAATTTACAAATCAAACTTTCTAGCAGCGTAAAATTTTTAGGAATTACAATAGATTCTAAACTATCTTGGCGTTTACAAATTGAACAAGTTTGTAAGAAACTTAATCAAGCTTTTTATGCCATTCTACAAATTAAATCGGTACTTGACAACAAATCCATTATGGCAATATATTATGCAATGGCTTACTCACATATGTGTTACAATATAATGATATGGGGTTCATCTGTTGACTTGAATCGAGCTTTTGTTCAACAAAAGCGCATAATAAGGTTGATTTTCCAAATTAAAAACCGTGAGAGTTGTAAGCAGTGTTTTATAAATAATAAGTTGTTAACATTGCCTTCTATATACATATTTAAATGTATAAGTCATGTACACAAAAATATATCTCAATTTGAATTAACCTCATCTAGTCATCAGTATAATACACGACATGCTGATCACCTTCGTATTCCAATTCATAATACGTCAAAATACGAAAAATCAACTTTATATATGTGTGTAAAAATGTATAATAAATTAGCTCCAAAAATGAAAGTTTTAAATGACTATAAAATATTTAAAACTGAATTAAGAAATTTTTTAGTGTCTAAATGTTATTATAACATACATGATTTTTTTAATGATAAACTGTAAATTATGTTTTGTTAAAGTTGTAATTTTAAATATTATATTTTTAAATGTAATTCTGTAACTTTTATACTAAATGTATTATATGTGATATTTTTAGACTATAAGATTTTATTGTATATTTTTGACATGTCTTATATCTGTATTCAGATCTTTAGATAAATAAACTACTACTATAACAAAGGCTACAATACGACACATCAACAACTACAATATTAAAATAACATATAAATGCGGCGTTGACATTCCTTATTTTACGAATAGTTAATTGTTTTATAATACTGGAATATGTTTAATTCGTCGAATATATTTAATTGGAGATTTGTTATTCGGTGATTTATTTTGTCTTTATAATACCGGCCCTAAAAGAATTAAAAATATGAAATAGTAAAAAATACCAAATAAATTTTTATGATTAAAATATATATGTATATACTATGTTTTATTTGAAAAGTTTTGGCGCCGAAACGGCCGGCGCCCAAATGGCCGGCGCCGAATCGGCGGAGCCGAATTGGCCGCGCCAAAGTGTTATATGTATAATGGTGTTACGCAGAACAAAACTTTTATTTGTGGCAACGTTAATAATCAAAATAAATACATAATAAACAACGATGAACTATTTTAAAAGAACAATTTCAATGATTATACATATAATATACAAATAAATAAATAAACTTAAATAAAATGTTTCTATGTTTTAATTAACAAAATTACCATTATAAAAAGTAGCAAATGCTTATTTTTATTTGGTTAATTATTAATAAAAATATTAATATTCCGTATTTAAAATAATAATAATAATAATAGATAATTGTAGAAAATTGTTAATTGAACAATTAAATTATATGTACACTACAATATACACAAAAAAGGAACGTTTTTATAGTAAACATTTATTATAGCAGTAGAACAATCAATAAATATTGCACACGTTGTACTCTCTTCAGTCGTACCTGAATCAATTTAATAAAGTTTTATAAAAAAATATAAGTTTATTGATTCTTTACCTTAAAATAGCAAAACAAATACCAATTGAGTGTTAAGTTGTTTCTTGTAACTAATAGGGATTGACAGCAACCACCAAGCTTCAGCGGTAAAAAATCTTATTCAATATTTCATCATTATTAATATTGTAAACAACCTCTTCAATTACAATGAACAGCCTGTCAGATGGTTTCTTCTTACTGGTGCGTAATTTGTAATTCACTACCTTTTTATAAAAAAATCTGGAGACCGAAGAGAGTACGGCCAGGTGCCATTCTCATTGATAGTTCCACTGCGACACATAATTCACACTATTTCAAATTTACACTGCATTTTGGAATTTATAATTTATTATTAAATTGACCTAAACATATTTTTAATAAACATGGACTATTATATAATTTAAATATTCAATATTCACTTCTGTTCAATCACAGTTTGTGCATAACACACTTCACACTATTTAAAATTCATTCAATACTTCACAATTCACATTTTATTATAGTAAATTAACCTTTACATTATTTTTAATAAATATAAACCTTACTTTAAAAGTGACGAACGTCTATGAAAATTGACGTTTATTCTGGTGACTTTTAGGATTATTTTGTTCTGGAGAAACAGGTTGACAAACTGGTGTACACTAAAATCACTAAAAAAATTTCCAGGAATATTTGAAAAACCTCACTCATTGTTGATCTCATTGTGTGTATTTATATATATATATATATATATATATATATATATATATATATATATATATATATATATATATATATATATATTTACAATGCAACATGCAAGACCATTTTAGATACGCAACGCAACATGCAAGATCACAAAGAACATACGAAGTCGTGGTCTCGTATGTTCTATATACGCAACGCAACATATGAAACCATGGTGAAGGCGCCAAAATATATGTGATCTTCTATAGGCGTGACCAGCTCTTTGGTGGGTTTCTTGTTTAGCAATGATAGAAATTTGTGACCGCCTACTATTTTCTGTCGTTATTGCAACGTTTTATATTAATTCAATTTGCATCAATTAGTTTTGATAAAAATTTTATCCTGTGCTGCAATTTGCTTATTAATTATACAAAACACGCAGTTCTATTTATTTTTATTGGAATAATCCTTAATTTTATTTTAATACCTAGCGACGGCAAGTGGCATAATAAAGATATTGTTAGCATTATATTGTTTGAAACATCTGCTGCTTAAGCAGGCTATTGAACTAGCATGGCTTTGAGATAAACACAAACTCACAGCAATGTATTATAGTATCATTATATTATTTATTACTGCTTTTACTTATTGTTTTATTGCGCGTTAATATCATACAACACTATATCAATCACAATAGTTTTCAATAATCAATATAAACTTTTTAATTATAATGTAACCTAATTAGCAAATTTATTTTGCAGTTTTTTTTAATAATAAATATTATATGAAAAAATAGTTTTTGTAATTTAATATGCAAAATTGTTCTATTTAATTGAAATTTATTTAACAAAAATTTCTAAGTATGCAGATTACAAAATATACAATAAGTGAACTTTTACTTCCACATTGTTTGACAAGTTAAATTGAATGCATGCAACTAAAACTAACTGAATTCAATAGTAATGATCTGGCGGCTTACTCATTTAGACGTTTAGTTATTTACTTGTTTACATGTGTATTTGTTTAGTTGGTTACTTCTTTACTTGTTTATTTGTTTACTTGTTTACCTGTTTACCTGTTTACTTGTATACTTGTTTGTTTGTTTACTTGTTTACTTGTTTATTTGTTTACCTGTTTACTTGTTTACTTGTTTACTTTTTTATTTATTTAGTTGTTTACTTGTGTAGTTGTTTACTTGATTACTTGTTTACTTGTTGTTCTGTTTAGTTGTTTATTTGTTTACTTGTTTATTTGTTTAGTTATTTACTTGTTTAGTTGTTTACATGTTTAGTTGTTGAGTTGTTTTCTGGTTTACTTGTTTATTTGATAACTTGTTAACGTGTTAACTTGTTAACTTGTTTATTTGTTTACTTGTTTACTTGTTTACTTGTTTATTTGTTTATTTGTTTATTTGTTTACTTGTTTACTTGTTTACTTGTTTACTTGTTTACTTGTTTACTTATTTACTTGTTTACTTCTTTACTTCTTTACTTGTTTACTTGTTTACTTGTTTACTTGTTTACTTGGTTACTTGGTTACTGGTTAACATATTTAGTTGTTTACTTGTTTAGTTAGTTTGTTGTTTACTTGTTTACTTGTTTACTTGTTTACTTGTTTACTTGTTTACTTGTTCACTTGTTTCACACAAACAACTGTATAACGAAACAAATAAATAACTATATTATGTGTATGTTGAGATAATATAAAATAAGTAATTTATCCGCCGTCGGACTATTACACCTTAATCCAGTTAACATATTTTAAGTTTTAATCTTAATGCATTCAATTTAATTTAAAACAAGTTATCTTGTAATAGTGATCAGTCAGATTATTTGAATACTAAATCTTTGTATCTATTGATAGCTTATTTTATACGGTGCAATAATATAAAATAAGAAATTCAACTGCCGACGGATAAATACTATAATGTTTAGATAATATTAAATGTTACATTATAGAAAAAATGTTTAGTTAAATACATACAAAATTGCAATTGCAAATTAATTAAACTATTATTATGCGCAAAAAATGTTTATACTTAATAAGTGAAAAAAAAAACAATAAATACAATAAATAACAATAAAAGATTACAGAATAAATTGTTTACTTGTTTACTTGTTTTTTTGTTTACTTGTTTACTGGTTTACTTATTTAGTTGTTTATTTGTTTACGTAATTACTTGTTTACTTCTTTGCTTGTTTACTTGTTTGAGTATTACTTGTTTACTTGTTTACTTGTTTACTTGTTAACTTGTTTACATGTTTTGTTAGTTTGTTGTTTAGTTGTTTAGTTGTTTACTTGTAAACTTGTTTACTTGTTTTGTTAGTTTGTTGTTTAGTTGTTTACTTGTTTACTTGTTTACATGTTTACTAGTTTATTTATTTAATTCTTTACTTGTTTAGTTATTTCTTTACTTGTTTACTTGTTAACCTGTTTGCTTGTTAACTTGATAACTTAATAAATTGTTTATTTATTTACTTGTTAACTTGTTTACTAGTTTACTAGTTTGCTTGTTAACTTGTTAACTTGATAACTATGCAAAATTGTTCTATTAAATTGAAATTTATTTAACAAAAATTTCTAAGTATGCAGATTACAAAATATACAATAAGTAAACTTTTACTTCCACATTGTTTGACAAGTTAAATTGAATGCATGCAACTAAAACTAACTAAATTAAATAGTAATGATCGGGCGGCTTACTTATTTAGACGTTTAGTTATTTACTTGTTTACATGTGTATTTGTTTAGTTGGTTATTTCTTTACTGTTTATTTGTTTACTTGTTTACCTGTTCACCTGTTTACTTGTATACTTGTTTACTTGTTTATTTGTTTACTTGTTTACTTGTTTACTTGTTTACTTGTTTACTTGTTTACTTGTTTACTTGTTTACTTGTTTACTTGTTTACTTGTTTACTTGTTTACTTGTTTACTTGTTTACTTGTTTACTTTTTTATTTATTTAGTTGTTTACTTGTGTAGTTGTTTACTTGATTACTTGTTTGCTTGTTGTTCTGTTTAGTTGTTTATTTGTTTACTTGTTTATTTGTTTAGTTATTTACTTCTTTAGTTGTTTACATGTTTAGTTGTTTTGTTGTTTACATGTTTAGTTGTTTTGTTGTATACTGGTTTACTTGTTTATTTGTTAACTTGTTAACTTGGTAACTTGTTAACTTGTTTATTTGTTTACTTGTTTACTTGTTTATTTGTTTATTTGTTTATTTGTTTATTTGTTTATTTGTTTACTTGATTACTTGTTTACTTGTTTACTTGTTTACTTGTTTACTTGTTTACTTGTTTACTTGTTTACTTGTTTACTTGTTTACTTGTTTACTTGGTTACTTGTTTACTTGTTTCACACAAACAACTGTATAACGAAACAAATAAATAACTATATTATGTGTATGTTGAGATAATATAAAATAAGTAATTTATCCGCCGTCGGACCTTTACACCTTAATCCAGTTAACATATTTTAAGTTTTAATCTTAATGCATTCAATTTAATTTATAACAAGTTATCTTGTAATAGTGATCAGTCAGATTATTTGAATACTAAATCTTTGTATCTATTGATAGCTTATTGTATGCGGTGCATTAATATAAAATAAGAAATTCAACTGCCGACGGATAAATAGTATAAAGTTTAGATAATATTAAATGTTACATTATAGAAAAAATGTTTAGTTAAATACTTAAAAAATTGCAATTGCAAATTAATTAAACTATTATTATGCGCAAAAAAGGTTTATACTTAATAAGTGAAAAAAAAACAATAAATAACAATAAAAGATTACAGAATAAATTGTTTACTTGTTTACTTGTTTTTTTGTTTACTTGTTTACTGATTTACTTATTTAGTTGTTTATTTGTTTACGTAATTACTTGTTTACTTCTTTGCTTCCTTACTTGTTTGAGTATTACTTGTTTACTTGTTAACTTGTTTACTTGTTTTGTTAGTTTTGTTGTTTAGTTGTTTAGTTGTTTACTTGTAAACTTGTTTACTTGTTTTGTTAGTTTGTTGTTTACTGGTTTACTTGTTTACATGTTTACTAGTTTATTTATTTAATTCTTTACTTGTTTAGTTATTTGTTTACTTGTTTATTTGTTAACGTGTTTGCTTGTTAACTTGATAACTTGATAACTTAACAAATTGTTTATTTATTTACTTGTTAACTTGTTTACTAGTTTACTAGTTTGCTTGTTACACTAATACGATCTTTATATTTTTTGCGCTTTTCTTTTTCGATAGTGGGATAAATATTGATGACAGCCGACAAAAGGGATACCACCGGAGTCATTAATTTAATTGAAGATCTTATGCAAGAGAGTAATATATAAATAGCTTTTATCATGAAGTTTTTAAAGATCTGCTAGAACTTAGTCTGGACCCACTGTTTTAGTGTTGTTTGTCCTTTGTATAGTTTTTTATCTTGCTTTTGCTAATTGAAGAGCCAGTTAGGTTGTTGTGATAGTTGGTGTTAGTCCTACGTGTTTTACATATAAAGAGGTTTTTGATGTTTGATTTCCATTTATCCTTTATTTTGTTTAACGTTCAGAATTAGCTTATTGTCCCGGTTAGTTAACATGAAGTGATTAGCTCTACAGAATTCTAGCTGTTTGTTTCAGTTTTTTTATGCAGATCTATCTCTTTGCATTACTTATCAGCAACACATTTTTAATTTTTTAAACCTAACCTAACCTAACCTAACATAACCTAACCTAACCTAACCTAACCTAACCTTTTTATACTTGCTTCCATCATTTTGGTTTTTATATTTTTGTTTCTCTAATTCTGTTATTTGTCTGAAAGTGGGTTTTATAGTATTAAAAGCTTGATATTAATAACTGCTGCTAGTCGCCCATGGATTAACTAAGATTTCTTAACAGATGTAAAATGTTTTTATTTGTCTTTGTATTGAATATTGTTGCCAAGTATAGAGAAGAGCATCGGAAACTACACTATCTCTTCTAAATTCTATTCAAACAAGCTAATTGGTTCATTGCCGATCCAAAATTTACTAATGTTTTACAACACCGGCGTAATGTTGCAGATCTTTGCATTTTCTATTGATAATACCATAGACATTGTTCAAACAAAGTACAAAAAAACTTATTGCCATTTAAAAAAATAGATACTTGTAGTACAAGGTTTGCTGGGAATTCTAACAATTCTTTACCGACAGTTCAGAGATGTAGGACCGTGAGATTCTTTTAAGTGTACTATTGACACAAAAAAATAATTTCAGTATTTCCCGAGACTCATAAGCCGCAAATATTCAAGGTCAATGTTCACAGACTGCTTAATTCTAGTCTTCAATATGATAGTTTCAGCAAGTGTGGCTTTACTTGTTGAAATTCAAAGGTATTTTTATGTTGTTGTGACATATTAAGTAATTTCTAAATAGATAATCTAAATTATTAATGAATCAGTATATAATTTATCTGATTTTTTATTACATGGTGCGGTTGCTCTATATGTAGAAGGAGAAGGAGAAGGCAGATAGTCCAAACCATGTATTAAAAACTTTTAGGTCTTTTTTTATAATATGCGTTCTTCTCTTTTGTTTTATTCTCCAAAACCAAAAAACCTCACCAACTTTCAGTTATTTCTAGAGATATAAGTGTGACGAGTGTTTTTGAAATCCTACATAATGATTTGAGAATAAATAAAGTGTTGACATAATGGATTTCCTAGCTTGAACAAAAACTGTGTACACGACAATTTTTTAAGATTAGAACTTTTTCTATACAATTATAAGTGGGGATGAGATCTATGTACACCACTGGAATTCTCCCATAAAACAATAAACATGCAATAAGTTCATAATGACTCTCCACCAACCAAGAAGACAAAGACGGAAAAAGTGATGGGTACAGTTTTTTTGGGACGTTAAAAAATTTAGTATATGCTAGAAGGAATTATCTAAAAAGAACAATTAAAAATTTTGCTTCTGCACAACAACTGCAGCATTAATTTTTTGAAGGCATAGCCTTAATAAAAAAACGTTTGAATAAATGTGTTTGTGTTAATAGTTCTTACATTAAAAAACAAAATTTTGTTTGTCTTATAACTAACGATAACATGTTTGTTATCAAATATTATCTATCTATCTATATTATTTTAGTTATTTATGATCATTTAAATATTCCAATGCTTATATTTATAATAATTAATATCCAGCAACAACTAGCCACCGGCAACAAACGCTACACTTTAGTTTAACAATTTTTTTTTATTGCCCGAAGACAATTTATTGCTTTAGTTGAACATATATTAGAGTTGCAATAAGAATTGCATCTGCCTACCAAACTACTAAGTTGCACCTTTTGCTATCAGAAACTTAATAAAATAAATAAACTTTTATTTAAGTATTTTGGTCAAACCATTCTGTGCGTCTTAAAATTATGTTAAAATGTATTATTTCGGGAGTTTTATCTCTCAAATTGATTTTTCTCCCGCAAAATCTTAATAATTTAATTTAAGAAAATAACACTTGCTACTGGCTAGAGTATGTCACGGGTCAATTTTCAGCTACACCTAAAAATACAAAATATTTGTATTAAAACTATTTAGATATTTTATTTTTACTTATCTTATTATTATTGGAGATACATCGACTAGCCGCCTAGCTTTCCGGTATGTTGGGTTGCTTGTTGAAGGTAGAAAATAGGGATGTCACCTAAAACAGTTATTTTATTTATTATACTTTCTTTGTTTTGTGTTACTAATTAATTAAAAGTTACATGGTTATTAACAATTTAAGAATTACAAAAGAAAGAAAAATATCCATTTCATATATGGTTAATGAGGATGCTTACAATTTATAAAGTTGCTTACTTGTTATTGTTCTTCGGCTTCGTACAACCATATCCATATTTCTTATTCCTTTCCTTGTTACTCTATTGTCTTCCTTTGTACTACCCATTTCCATCCTTCTAGTTTTATTGAATTCCTACTTGTTTACATCCTACTTTGACATTTGTATTTGATAACCTAGCATTGGAAATAAATTATTAAATTTTATTCAGCATTATGCTTAGGGAGTCTTGTTTAATTAATTATCACTAATGACTGTTTAAAATAGGTAATTACTTGTGGTACTTACCATTTAATTGTTTTATTAATTTAATTAATCCCAGTCAGCCATCGCTCACGTTCACAACCACATTACAGGAACGGTTACCGACAACTCGAGTTTTACACTGTTGCCAATGTTACTCGCTTCGGTTTGAATTTAAATTTCCACATAAAAATATCAGATAGAATTATAGCTATGTTTCGTTCATTATTGGTTATTTTTAATGTTGTTATTTTAATTACTGATGTCCTTCCTACTTCTACTCCATCCTTTATTTTTTTCCTTCAAGTAGTTTTAATTTTCTTACTGTGGTATTTAAGATTAGCATGCGCAATAGAATCAATTTATCTTGGGAAGGTCCAGAAGGTTCCGAGTTCGATCCTTTTTACCGGTGACTCTCGGCAGTAAGAGATCGCAGACTTGCGGATATATTTTTCGTTATTCAAACCGCATGTGCGGATGTTACAAATAACGAAGACACCGATAAAAGTTAAGTTAAATTAATTAAAGATATTTTAATTAATAAAATTAAATTCTATTGCTGCATCGCTACTATCCTGGTGAGTTTATTAATTCTTCTTAATTTGTTTCATTTTACTATTTCGTCCCTTTTTAATTAATTCCAGGTATATGTATATGTGTGCTATTACAGCACAAATTAAATGTAGCCCGCTCACATTAGTGAGATCAATTATTAATCGCTATTCCTTACTGGATTTGTAATAGATCTACTTAATAGACTATTCAAAAATTAATCTGCCGACCACGTGGAAGAAGAAGCCTATGCTGGAGTATATTGGCAATTGCCAACGACCAATTTGTTTAATTTAAAATTCTGATTTTCACTGTTAATCTTTTATCATGTATTTTTATTTTCAATACTTTCTTTAATTTACTTATTAGTTAATTATTTAGTTTAAGATTAAGTTGGTGTGTCTGGTGTGTGGGTGCAACCTTGGGGTGTTAACTCACCAATATTTTTTTTAGTTTATATTAAATTGTAATTATCTTGTTTTATGCAATTCATTGCTATATAAATTTTTGTTACTTAGGATATTTGGTTTTTCCATATCCCCTGTTCCTTCCTCTAATTATTTCCCTTTCAGCACCGTTATTGTTTACGTGGCCGGAGACGAGGAACGAGGAAGTGACGTTTTGTTTAAACAATTGAAGCCCGCTTAGTTAACAATTTGATAAGGATTTATTTTAAGGGTAAGTCCTCATTTCTTTTTTTTTTCTTTCTTTAATTCTTGATAGTAACTTTATTCATATTTTTTTTAAATCTGCATTAACTGTGTTATTTGACTCCCCCCTCTTCACTGAGTAACCTGGGTATAGCCTTTACAACATCAAGGGCTATTAGGGCGTAGCAAGTATATGCCAGGGTTCATACTAAGCCTAGGGTCGGCCCAAACAAATTTGTTGCTGTAGATTCAAGACATCTGGCAGTGGTTACCATACAGTTTTGGAAACCAGCGTACACAATTTTGTCACTACTGAATTTATTTATAAAATATCAAAAATAACAAAATCCGGTCATAAAATATAAAATATTTTTAGAAAAAATCAAAATTTGGTCAAAAATAACCTAATCCAGCCTTAAAACATTAAAATATTCACAGAAAGCACCAAAATCCAGCCATAAACTGTTGAAAAGTCTAAACAAGTTAACATACTTTTGAAAGTAGCAAGATCTGGCTATGAAATATTAAGATATTGGTAAAAAGTACAAATATCTATAAACTGTTTAAAAGTGTAAATACTGTATAAAATTTCAAAAACTGTTATGAAATATCAGATAGAATCAAAATCCGACAAACAACTGCAAATTTTTATTCATAATATGTCAAAATAGCAAAATCAGGTTTTGAAACATTAAAATATTATTAAAAAGCAAAACCCGGCTATAAAATATCAAAATGTTTTTAGAAAAAACCAAAATCTAGTTAGTTAACTGTTGAAGTGCAATTTTTTTAATAAAATATTATAAATAGCAAATTCCGGTTATGAAATATCAACATTATGTTAAAAAGAAACAAAATCTGGTCATAAACTGTTTAAAAGTGCAAAATTCTGTTTATAAAATGTTAAAATAGCAAATTACGACTTTAAAACATTAAAATATTATTATAGATTATTAAAATCGTTTATTCATAAATGTCAAAAGTTGCAAAATTTTGACATAAAGCTTAATTATTGTTATAAATCAACAAAATATTTTAATTATAAATGTCAAAAATAGCAAAATATTTTGATACATTGAAATATTGTCATAAAGCACAAAAATCTTGAAAAGTGTAAAAAAAATTATAGTCGCAAAAATAGGAAATTTGGGCACAAGCTGCCAAAAAGCAGTTTCCCATAAAATGGCAACACTCGGTCTTGAAACATCAGAATATTGCACTAAATCCAATCTGATAAAAAATGCAAAATTTCATGTTAAAAACAGCTAAATTTGGCCTTGAAACATCAAAAGATTGTCAAAAAGCACCAAAATCCGACCGCAAACTCTTTAAACGTGTTGAATAAAACTTTAAAAACAGCAAAATTCTGCTATTAAATATCAAAATATTGCCCACATTTTGGTAATAACTGTTAAAAAGTGCAAAGTTTTTTTCACAGAAAATCAAAAATAGCAAAATTTGACTATAAAATATTAAAATATAATTTGATATATTAAAATCCGGTCATAAAGTATAAGAATATTGTCATAATGTTAAATGTTAAATTAAAAATGCAAAATTCTTTTATAAAAAGTCAAAAATGTCAAATTCAGGTTAAAAACGTCAAACATCTGTAAATAAAATATCAAAAATTGCAAAATCCGGTCTTGAAATTTTAAACAATTGTCACCAAAAACCCATCCATAAACTGTTTAATTTTTTATGAAAAATCAATAATAGCTATTTCTAGTTATAAAATAACAAAAATATTGTTAGAAAAAACCAAAATCTGGCAATTAACTGTATAAAAGTATAGAATCCGGCCATAAAGTTTTAAATAGTAGTCAGAAAGCACCAAAATCCATTTTACTTTCAAAAGCGTATTTTTTTATAGAATCTTAAAAATTACAAAATGTAACTTATCAATTATCAAGTTCAGACTAAATCTATTCTACCACTTAACCTTACACAATTTACACAATAATTTTTATTTTGATATTTTTGTCCCGCTCTGTTGTTGTTACTACAACTAAAATTGTTACTGATTTTTTTTAAGTTACTGAAACAACTAAACAATTCACTGGAATGTGTAAATATACCATAAGATGGAAGCAACTTTCCAGATCTTTTACTAAAACGTTACAAAACTGTCAAACAGTTTACAGCAATATAGTATGTTGAATTGTTAAAAACATTACTACATTTGCCAAAAAAATATTAAAACTGTTAAAAAGTTTACAATAATATCATAGTTTGATAGAAACGTATCAGATCTGTCAAATATTATTTTCAACTGACAAACTGTTTGTAGTAACGTATAAAAATATGATAAGTTTGCAGATCTGTACAAGATCTGCAAAGTTGTATTTTAGACTGTGAAAAAGTTACTGCATCGGTCAGAAAGTCATTAAAACTGTCAAATAATTTACATGTTTAATGTATATAAACATCGTAAGTTAGAAAAAATGTAGCAAATCTGTCCAAAATGTAACAAAGTAATGTATAAAAATGTTATAAGTTGGCAAAACAAAATTACTAAATCTGATAAATTTATTCTAAACCATTGCATTGCATAAACTTTATTATGTGCAATATACATAATGAAGTTTATATTCATGTTTCAATCTATCACTTTTTATTCTTAGGGCGGCAAGTCTTAGAAAATAGATGGTACTAGCTGCCGGACCCTGTATAACATGTATTAAAAGCATTAAAAATTACTAAAGCTCTAAAAAAATTGTACATTCAAAATATGTTCTAAAACTGTCAAAATTTCAAAGTTAAGTATTAAAACCATTACAAGTAATGTAATATGTCAAAATTTATCAAAAAAATGTGTCTAAAGTAATGTATATATAATAAGTTTTAAATGTCAAAAATTAGTTAATAATAATAATAATACTTTATTGACGGTATAATCTTACCATTTACATCTACATCAAATATACATAAACAATGATGTTTTACAATACAAAAATAAAGAATACAAATATACCATTTATAAAAGCGCACATATTAGACATTAGTCAGCATGACTTAGCTGACTTCTGAACGTAGATTTAGAGACACAAAATACATTAATATCAGTTGGTAAATTACCGAGTGGATTGTTGAAACCATAATTAGTAGAATGAGTAGACTCGCAAAATAAAGAAGAATGTCTGCTATGTCTATTATTAGGTGCTACATGGAATGGAAGAGTACCAAGTAGCTCCGGACAATCAATCTCAGACATAATTAAATTACGCAAGAACGACAATTCAGCTCTTTTTGTTTTGTATTGTACAATAAAGCAATGAAGCAGTAATCATAATTTACAGATAATATGCCGGATTTATAAGACAATAAACGACAAAACTTTTTTTTGAATTTGTTCAATACTACGGCTATGAATTTCATAAACAGGACTCCAAACTGACGGAGCATACTCTAAATGCGAACGCACCAAAGCACAATATAAAAGTTTAAGTGTATTGGCTGATAAATCCGCGGACATTCTATATACAAATCCTAACATTTTTATGGCACGATTGCACATGATGTTTATATGTTCAACAAATGTAAGTTTATGATCAAAAATAACGCCTAAATCTTTTATTTGTGTGACTTTGTTTAACACTTAAGTGTCAATTATATAGTTAAAAGAAATTTTACTTAAAGTTCTATGGAAACTTATTGAAAAACATTTATCAGCATTAAAAAATAATTTATTAATAAAACACCAAGTATTTATAGAATCCAAGTCCAGTTGTAAAAGATGGCAGTCATTGAGAGATGATATTCTTTTATACATTTTTAAATCATCCGCAAATAAAAGAAAAGACGATGAATTGATATACTGTGGGGTATCATTAATGAAAAGCAAAAATAAAATTGGTCCACAATGAGATCCTTGAGGAACACCAGATGGAACAAGAATGGGTTGTGACAAAAAGTTATTAATTTTTACACACTGCGTGCGATTTTTCAAAAAGCTGAATAACCAGGAAGTCACATCATGATGAAATCCCAGAGCACTGAGCTTGGCAATCAAAATATTATGACTCACACGAGCAAACGCCTTTGAAAAATCGGTGTAGATTGAGTCAACTTGTACTTTAGATTCAAATGCATTTAAAATATCATTTTCATAACAGAGTAAATTAGTAAGTGTGGAACGCCCTTCACGAAATCCATGCTGCTCTTCTATTAAGATGCTTTTGCACATCCATTGCAACTGACTAGTTACAATTTTATCGAACAATTTAGGTATAGCAGATTGAATGCAAATGCCTCTATAGTTAGTGATATTCTCTTTGGCTCCAGATTTAAACAAAGGCGTAATATAGCTTTGTTTCCATATTTGAGGAAATTTAGTTTCATTCAATGAAGCATTGAAAAGTAAGTGCAATGGCTTTGCAATAGAATAAATGCACTTTTTTAACAGTAAAGAGGGAATGCCGTCGGGTCCAACGCTTAAATTACATTTAAGGTTTTCAATTCCCTTAAAAACATCACACAAACTAATAGAAAATTTTGAATGTATTACGTTATTATTAAAATTAAACAATGGAGTTGGATGAGTTTCGTTATCATAGACTGAAGAAAAAAAATCTGCAAAATTAGCTACAAAGTCGTTCCCATTATTACAAGTTTGATCTTTATAATGCATTGTGGCTAGAAAACCATTAGTTTTTTTGTTCTCATTAACAAATCTCCAAAAATGTTTTGGATTATTTTGAATTTTACTTTCAGTTTGAAAAATATATTGCTCGTATTGATGAGCACTGAGATTTTTGCACGTAGTACGAATAGATTGGAATTCATTACAGTCCGACAATAGTTTTGAAGATTTATAACGTTTGTGTATAGTTTTCTTGAGTTTAGTAAGTGATATCAATTCTTTGTTGAACCAAATAGGAAAATTGCTTTCACGCCACAGTTTTTTAGGGACAAAACAATCAATAACATGATCGATTACAGAGTAATATACATCAAGACACATATCAATATCACAGTTATAAAATAGTGCAGTCCAATCAACATTCAACAAATAATTATTGATTGCGTTGTAGTCGGCAAGTTTAAAATCATTAAAAACATAATTACAATTTAAAATATCACAGGTAGTATCACATTTTATAGTTAACAAGTACGCAGTATGGTGTTGGCTTAAATTTAACAAAACATCTACAGCTTCTATCACAGAAATATCACGATCGTTAGTAAAACATAAATCTAAAAACACACCCTCACTATTAGGAATAGAAATGCATTGTACGCAGTTTAAGAACCCAAATGAATTAGCTACTAAATGAGCAGGGTAACTATCATTACAAATTACTCCTATACCTAAATCATCGTTAACCCAAGAGGCTGCAGGTAGATTGTAATCGCCCAATAAAACTAGTTTACTGCTTGGAAACTCGTCGGCAATAGATTCGACGGAATAACAATGGTCAAGATATTTGTCACTAGTTGAATTAGGTGGTAAATATATCGCACAAATTATATAAGACACAAAATTAAACTTAACAACTACAAACAAATGTTCAACACTAATAAACGTGGGGTAAAGTAATACAGATTTGAGCTGAGTTTTGATAGCAATTAAAACACCACCTCCGCTTTGTTTAGGGCTTGTAAGTTGTTTTGCTTCAAAACAAAATTATTATACTCTGTTAATATATAACTGTTAAAAGTTGGCAAAACTGTCAGTTTGTTAATTGAAACTGTCAAAAAGTAACTAAAATAACAAAAACTGTTAAAATATTAAAGTTGGAATAAATAAAAGCTGAAACTAAAAAGTACTAAATAATAACTGAATTTTGACAGGTTTTGGCTTGAACCATTGAAATGATCAGATTTAATAATAATAATAATAATAATAATAATAATAATAATAATAAAGCTGGCACCTACAAAATACACAAACAGACACAATAAAGTAGCTGGTATTGTGCACCAACAACTTGCAAATCAAATACTACCTACAAATGAAAATAATGAACAATACTATATCTATAAACCTAAAACAATAATAGAATCAGACAAATACACACTACTATGGGACTTACCTGTTCAAACTGATAAAACTATCATTAATAATAGGCCGGATTTAATATTTAAGAACAAGGAACAAAAACATACGTACCTCATAGACATCGCAGTTCCAGCAAGCGAAAACCTAAAAAAGAAAATATCTGAAAAGAAAGATAAATATAACGACTTAGCATATGAAATTAAAAAGATATGGAAACAGGAGAAAGTCGAAATAATTCCCATAGTAATTTCTGCTACAGGCGTAATACCTCAACTTACGTTAGAAATGCTTACCAAACTAAATATAAATACCAACAAACTTGAAATAATGCAGAAGGCTGTCCTACTAGACACAGCTAACATCACAAGAGCATTCTTAGGAAGCAATTAAAATGTGTATATCCTTGGGAAACCCGCATATACACATTATACAGCAATAAAAGTTAGATAATAAAAAAAAAAAAAATAATAATAATAATAATAATAATAATAATAATAATAAACTTTATTCACGTAAAAAGTAACATATACAGATCATTAGAAAAAACTAAAAAGGAACGCAAATCGGTAGGCGAGATTCACTTAGGCTGTAGAAACAACCTAAATGATCTTCCATCTAAACCTACAAAAATTATAATGACTTAGAGTAATTGTACAAAGAAATTAAAAAAAAAATACAAACAAATAACAAAATTACATCGGCTAAAATAAAAGTAAACAAAAAGAACGGTAAAGTGTATAGAAGATAAATAATAATAAATACAAATCAAATAAGGACCAATAAACTAAATAAGAACCAATAAACTAAATGAAGTAAGCATTACTTACACAATATAACAAAAGAAAAGTATGTATAAAAATATAACAATCATACGTTTAAGAATGTATTTTTAATAACAATCCTAAATTTGTAATATGATAGCTTGGCATGGGCGGGCGGAATGGCATTGTAAATTTTATAAATGTTGTATGAAAAAGACCTCTCAAAAATGGCAGTAGAATGTCTAGGTGGGGACAAAAGTCCTTTAGACCTTGTATTTAAGGTATGAACGTCACTGCGAAATGTAATTTTATAAAATAAGTAAGTTGGCCGTTTAGTACTTAAAATCTTATGATATAGACAAGCTTCAAAAACTTTTCTTCTATCTTCCATAGACAACCATCTGGATTCTTTTAATTTGTGTGAGATTCTGTCAAACTTACGAATGCCATAAATAAACCTGAGAAGAATTTTGGACTAGTTGAATTCGTTTGGAAGTATCTACATCAATTGCTGTATGATACAATGTAGAACAGTATGAGAAGTTAGAAAGTACAAAAGCATCACACAAAGTTATCTTAACATCGACCGAGAGGTATGACCTATGCGGAAATAGTTTTTTTAAGTTTAAATAAGCAAGAGACACACATTTATTAATAAATTTTTTATATCTAAAAGTATTATCAAACATGATGCCCAGGTTTTTTGCTTCAGTTACAAAAGGAATAAGTTTACCATCGATACTAATTTTTATTTTATCTTTTAATAAGTTTTGTTTTTTCCAAAAAGTAAAAATTTTGACTTTTAAATCAAGCATTTTAGAAAAGTCAGAAATATGCTGAACATCTCTAGTTAAACATTCTATGGCATTTTTATACAGACTAGGTTCAAATGATAAATATAGTTGACTATCATCTGCATACATGTGTCCTTTGCAATAAGAAAGCTGATTATGAGTCAGTGACGTGTATATAGAAAACAGTAGTGGGCCAAGAATTGACCCTTGAGGTACCCCTTGATTAACGTATACAAATGAAGAAGTATTAGAATTAATTTTGATGTCTTCTGTTTTGTAAATAATTATTTAACAGTAAGACTGCGGAATAGCCAAACCCATAGTACTTTAAGATAGTTTGTAAAGTTGAGTGATTTACAGTGTCGAAGGCTTTAGAGTAGTCAAGTAAAACAAGTGCACTTATTTAATTAATTTATATAAAGTTAAAGTGTGAATGGTTAGAATTAGTTAAATTTGAAAAATAGCCTGAGATATTTATTTCGTTAGCGATATTCAGGGGGGTAGTACTATTCAAAAAGTAATCATTTATGAGTTGAACATTGGCAAGATCTCCCGATAGGTTGATTTTCTTAGGTTTGCCAATACCCAGGTGTTGTAAACGATTCCAGAGAAGAGATTTATTTTGAAAACCTGATAAATAGTTATAATAAGCTCTTTTCTCGTTTTTCACTGAACTGTTGGTTAGGTTTCTTAAAGTTTTGTAATAATCCCAGTGAGCTGTATTTCCTGACTTTCTAAATTTTGCTTTGGCCTTATCCCGCAATCTCATCATAAATTTAACATTGCTTGTAATCCAAGGAGGATTGTGTGGGTGATTTGTGGAATTACAAAAACAAATAGGAGCGTGTTTGTTAAATAAGTTAATTATGTAATTGTTAAAAAGATTAATTTTTGTATCAATATGTTCTGCATAAAAAAATATTATAAAATGGAATATTGTCTAAGTCAATTCGAAAAACTTCCATGTCAATACTGCTTAAGTTTCGAAAAAAAATCAAATTTTCTTCAATCGGGTCATCAACTAAACTCATCGTACAGTACACAGAATTATGATCAGCAATATAACACTCTAATATACTGGAATCCTTAATATTTAAATCGCTGGATACCAAGATAATATCAATCAAGGCAGCAGAAGTATCAGTTATTCTTGTAGGATTTTTGATAATTTGTTTGAGATTAATAGATTCAAGAAAGTTATTAAGAGATATAGTTGAGGATACGTCCGGTGTAAGAATATCAATATTCAAATCTCCAAGACAAATAATATTATCTGTATGGTAGTATAAATTTGCAATAGAAATTTCAAGTTCATTAAGAAAATAATTATAGTCAAGAGAAGATCTATATGCACAACCCACAGCCACCTTTCTTGTTCTAGTTTGTATAAGAACCCAAATTAATTCAATATTTTTGTTTATATCTAATACCGCAGTTTTTAAGCTTTTTTTTATGTACACTCCAACTCCGCCTGCCCTAGATAAGCGATCATTTCTAATAAAATTATACCCGTCAATTACCAAGCAATCATTTGCAACACTAGGTTTGAGCCAAGTTTCCGAGATTGTTACGACATCAAGGTTGTGGAACATTATAAATTGTTTTACTTCAAATAGTTTAGGTAACAATGATCTTACGTTGATATGAGCAATTTTAATTTCATTGTTCATTATGGTTATTAAAAATTAAACAGTTCAATAAGTTTAAACAATACTTAAAATTGAGCAAAAATATTAACGGAAAATACAATATACAATAAAAATAGGTGAAATGCAAATCTTAACAGAACAAAAAAAAACATAAAAAATAATATTAATACAAAAAGAAATAAAAAGAGTGAGAAAATAAGTATATCGCGCACTGTAAGAAAATCCAAGGAGATCGTACATCACAGGTTGAACAACTAGTCTTCATATTAAGATTCTACTTTATTTAAATCATTCATGCAATTAACTTTTTTAACGCTGTCCGCTAATTTAACAAACACTGTTCCGAAGTTGGTGAACACATGTTTATTAGTAAAACGCTTAGTCGCTTCCCTGACTAGCATCAGCCGCATGAATGTTAAATCTTCACGCAGCACCACTTTATTGCCTTTAAGATGTCGTTTAGCAGCAAAAATCTTATCACGTAATAATTTATTATTGAAAACAACAAGAGTAGAAGGTGTTTTTCCTTTAAAATGTTGAACACGTTCCATATCTGACAATGCCACAGGCACTTTTAGAGTATTATTACACAAGTTTACAATCATTGTTTCAATTGCCTTGCCTTCTGTAATGGTAATACCAAAAAATCGTAAATTATTACCTTTATTCTGTTGTTCCAATTTATCGACGGAAGTTTCTAAGGATAATACGTTTTTCTCAAGTGAGTCTACCTTAGCTTCTAAACCTTGGATTTGCATGTTGATCTTCTCTTGAAATTTGTCGAATAATTTGTTTAAAAAATCCGGACACAAGAGCACCCGTTCGACAATTCTCTGAATGAGTGCTTCATCCTTATCGCTGCTATTGCGAGTTGATACGCCAGTCATAATTATTAACAGTGGTTACTAACGTTTTACACACTTATAAGTGAAGACAGTTAAACGCACGTCTACTCGGCTTGAGAGTACATTCGCGAATTTGTAATGTAATGTAAAACTAAACTGGTAATATCATCCGGGTTGAGCAGTGTCAAGTTACGTTTGATAGAATCACATCCCATTATACATGGTTGGGTAAATGTGTGAAAACACCCAATTTCTGACTACATTTTTAGTATATTTTAAATGATTTTAATAAAAGTTTTTGTATATTTTTTAATATATATATAGTATTTTTTAATATTTTAATTTTATTTATACTAATTACTTATTATTGTTTAGAGAAAGAGAACTTCTTAGAAGCGCTAGGACTCATCTCGAAGAAAAAAAAAATAATTAATTAAAATCTGTTTTGGTTATTGTTGGAAAAATTGGAAATTACAATTTGTAATTTGGTAGTGGTGATGATTAAAGCAGTGACGTAGCTAGGCTGTGGCTTGTGGGCCCTTGCTTACAGGTAGCTACGCCAAGTTTCTTTTGATGATATGTATGTTCGGCTAATGTTATTGTTTTTTATTCTTGTGTATTTATTTACAAGTTTGGTGGCTATTTTGCATTACTTTATAAACTCATTATTCATCATTTCCTTTACAACACCTACAGCTTGCAAAGCTTTTTCACTAAATTTACTACTATTTGAAACATTCTTTTTTGATATTAATTTTTAATTTTTGACGTATCTGCAGTTTTTTTTGACTTTGTTTAACATTTTTTGTGATGTTTTTAGACCACATTTATTATGTGTTGACATTTGCTGACTTTTTTAGACATTTAATTTTTGTTTGACATTTATAAACAATATTTAAAACATTTTATTTGAATATGAACATTAATTTTATTTTATGATATTATTTTATCACTTTAACACATTTGTCACATTTGTGTGATACTTTTATTAAACATTTGTTTTATATCGGTTTGACACTTTTTAGACATATGTAGACATTTTAGACACAATTGACATTAGTGTCATAGTACGCATATAACTTGTTTTGATTTAACTTTCCATATAATTTATACATTCAAAATAGTCCAAGAGCTCGCGTCAAAAAAATGCAAGAGTTTTCGGAAGCTTGATATTTTGAAATTGGGTTTTATTTCAATCATGAAAAGCTAGCCTAGAGTCATCAGGTCTGCCGTCGGGACACCTGGCGCTGAGACGCTGGCAAAGAAGTAAAATTAATTAACACCTTCCAATTGTTTTCCAAAAACTCAAAATTTGTATATTATTAGTGAATCTAGTCTAAAACACGAATCCAACAGTCAGACAGCAAAATAACGGGACGTGTGGAGTCAGCGCTACACTTGATTTGGGTGCTGTATTTAAATTAGTTGTTGTTGGTAAAGAAAAGAGATGATGCTTTGCGTTTACCATCTACTTAGAAAACAGCATTAGCAACAACTAAATTAAATTCAAAAAAACCACTAACAGCTTCTTTACCAACAACAACTAATTTAAATACAGCACCCAAATCAAACCTAGTTCCGTTACAAGTTTTGACTGTAGAAAGATCAATTAATCGACCACCAGAAGTCAAACAAAGAAACTTTGCACTCAATAAAGTTTCTTGTAAGTCAGCGTTGACAACAAAATTAGTTTCAAATATCAATGTCATATTGATATATAATATATATTATTTTAATAGTAAATATAAATTACTCCAGATGATGGCAGATGGGATTCTCCCAAAACGACAAGTTCAACTCAATCAAACAACGCGAGATAATCCGAAAACAAATTTAAATAAATATATATATATATATAAATATATATATATATATATATATATATATATATATATATATGTATATATATATATATATATATATATATATATATACATATATACATATATATTAGACTGGTTCTTAAATTATTTTTTTTTAATTTTCTTTGTGTGCAAAGTGAATCGCAAACAATAGATTTAAAAACCAAAATTTCAAATGTTATTTTATTATCAAAACTTTAATGAATGTAATTTCTCTCACTAAAGATGGATTCTACAACAACCAATTCTGTCATTAAAAATAGCTTCTTGTCGCTTTTTTTTTAGTTGTATGTCCCGGCTGGGTCCTGGAAAAATAAGGACACCCTACTTAAACATAAAACCTGTTGTATTTGATTAAATGTTCCAAAATGCGCGCGCATCATAAGTTTGCAGAATATAATTTAATTATTCTGTGAGCTCATAACTGTAAACTCATAAATAAAACAGGCAATATCTGTCATATATGCGCAAGAATAATATTTTAAAATCAAAATAAATTTTTTCTCATAATTTTTACAGTTAATTTTTTAATATAGTAGTGCACAAATAATGTATTTTTTATACATTGGTTTTTATTACTGTGGGCATTATAAAATAAATATTTTTTTGTAAAAGTGTGATAAATCTCGCGGGCCGGAAAAATGTTTAAAGCGGGTTGGCCACCCCTGATCTAAGTAGTACGTACCAAATTCATAAAGACAGTATTCATTTATATCCTGATTATGCAGATTTTATAGTGAAATTATTTATTTAAAATTGTCGCCATATGATGCATTTACTACCTCTTAAGTTGTTAATAATCCTCCAGTGTTCCCGTTGCTGCTGATCTACGCCGGTTTTTTTTTTTAACAAACATAAATGACTATTTTTAAGAATTAATTTTTTTAGTTTAGTTAGTTTGGTTATTTTTTAAAAATAAAATATTTGCTATTTCAAATGTTTCTCTATTCAACAAGCTGCGATGTACTAAAAGCGTTATTACACTGTGGACTTCGTCATACAGGCCGAAGCGTAGGCAATAGGTTACCCTCACGCGGCTTCGCATCGGTCGGAATGTAACGTAATACGTACAAGTAATATGATGACTCAAGGGCAGCTTCCAGCAATCCTGATTCTGTCAACACAGCTGCACGTGTACAATCTGCCGATTGTACACATTAGTAATATGATGACTCAAGGGCAGCTTCCAGCAATCCTGATTCTGTCAACACAGCTGCACGTGTACAATCTGCTGATTGTACACATTATTAATATATAAACGACGCGCCTTAAGCAAGTCGTTGCATTTTATACTTATCAATACTATGTAGTTGTAGTTAATATAAACAAATTAATTAAGTTGCCTTATTTGTTTTAATAGTTAATAATTATATAAATATCGGTAGGATTACCAATAACAAATCGATTAAAAAAGTTTTGGTGTATTTTAATACTTTATATTGGTGACCACAATATAATATTTAAAAATAAAATAAAAAGTGCAACAATACAACTCCCATCAAACGAAGAACTTCCGTGGCAGACCCTGGACCTTATAAGAATCGACTTCAGTGACTTCCCTGGACCCCCGATTGGATTAAGAAAGCGAGCGACTTCCGTGGCAGAGACCTTGGACCTCCTATAAAATTCAATCGAGCGACTCCGCGGATACCCTGACGGACATTCAGACGAGCGACCTCCCCGGCAGACCCTGGATCATCGTATGATGCAAATGCAAAAGTATTGGTGAGTCATAAATGTCAAGTAGAGATAGATCGAGATCCCCCATTAGAAACTCAGACCCAGGTAACCCTGATTCAGATTTATCTGATAATTCTGATAATACTCAATTAAACATTGATTTATCTAATAATCTCGACAATACTCAATTAAATACAGATTTATCTAATAATTCCGACAATAGTGATTTAAACACAACCGAAATTATGGCCTTGCCGGTTTTAAAAATGGAATACCTCAACATTGTTCCGGAATTCCACGGGAATCCGAACATGTTAACCGAATTTATAACTAGTAGTGAACAATTACTTACTCATTTTTATAACGGTAATAATGTTGCCGATTTTCAAAACGTCCTTTTGTTAAAATCTATAAAAAATAAAATAAAAGGCGATGCCGCAGATAGGCTGTCATCGTATAATATATCTTCTTGGAAAGATCTGAAGGACGGGTTAATAGCGACATACGCGGATAAACGCGACTCGCAAACACTTACAATTGAATTATGCTCGATGAAGCAGAATAACTTAAAACCGCTTGAATTTTATAATAAAATACAAACTAACCTAAATTTACAAGTTAGTTATATTAATACAAATTTAGTTCAAGGTGTTGAACATTTAATTGTTTTTGCAAAAAAAACTTGCATTAAGAGTATTATTAAAAAACTTAAACAATCCTCTTGGCGACTATTTAAGCACAAGAGACCCAAAAACGCTAGACAACGCACTTTACATGCTCACGAATGATTTTAATATTAATGACGTCAAGATCGTTCAACCTAATATAAATAAATATAAAAATGTTCCTTTTACAAACAAAAATAATTTTATGCAACAGAAACCTGCAAATCAAATGAGATTTAATGCAGCTGTTTCAACACAACCATCACCGAACGTTTTTAAACCGAACAAAAATTATTTACCTCCAAAACAAATACCAATGAGCATGACAACAAGAAATGCTTTTCCACAAAATATGAGAAAACCAGAATACAAACCTCGTCCTAACTGGACAAGCGAAGAGTTATTTAATGTCGAGCAAGATATCGACAAAAATGACACTTCTAACAGAAACATAGATCTGTACCCTCTTCAGGAACAATTACCTGACGATAGCACAACTGAGGAATATTTTTTTAGAAAATCTAGCCTCGGAAGAAGAACAATTGAATTATTGAACATTGACAATAATAAATCGCAGTTACCATTTATAACTATTCCTTTTCAGAATTTTAACCTTAAATGTTTAATCGACACGGGGTCGACAAAATCTTTTATGAACCCCCAACCAGTTATTAAATATTTTCCTAAACATGTTAAACATGACCCTTATATTATTTCAACAGCGCATGGTTCAACACAAGAGAAATATAGCATGTCAATACCATGCCCATCCATTTTCAAATTAAAAGAATTTCCATTTAAATTTCATATTTTTAAATTTCATAACCATTTTGATTGCCTATTAGGAATCGATAACCTTAAATTATTAAATGCGACTTTAAATTTAAATACAAATGAAATGATATTAGCACATACAAAAATTAAAATCGAATTCAAAAATTTGTCTGATTATAATAACTGCATTGTAATTTCACCAAAATCTGAACAAAAAATAAAAATAAAAGTTTCAAACATAGACAATGGAATTGCTATACTACCTGCACAAAATATTAATGAAATGGAAATTCCAGAAAGCTTAATTAAGATCGAAAATAATTTTGCTTTTGCTTCTATTATAAATCCCAGTAGCGAATATGTCACTGTCAACTTATCTAAACCATTTAAAGTTATTTCTGAAAATAAATTTGTCATCCCAAAACTAAACAGCAATGCCGATGCATTATCTCGACCTCCAAATTTGAATATTACAGAATCAATCAAATCTGTTGAACATATGTCCATAAACACTATTAATAATCCAGATGAAACAAATTCAATAGCTGTGGAACCTCCTGGTGCCGACGATCAAAATTTAGATGAAGAAGATGATAATACAATACATACAAGTTTGGAAAATCCTGTATGTGCAATCAAAATTTGTGAAGATCCTGTAAATTTTGAAAAAAACCAAATTCAATTCCTTTCGGTCAAAACTAACCCTCTTGAACCAATTCTTTCGAAATTATTTAACAACACTAAACAACGTTTTATTATTCAAATTTCAGAAAGTAACTCAGAACAAGATTTTATTAAATTTATAAAACAATTTGTTGTACCAAACATATTATATTCTTGCATCTTTCAAACAAACGAACTATATGAACAATGTAATTCAATTTTACAAGAACACTTTGATACCAAAATACGTTTCAAAAAATGTTCAAAAATTCTAGATGACATTGAAGTGTTAGATGACCAACGTGATCTAATCGACAATTATCATAATGGAAAATGTAACCATAGAGGAATAACTGAGACATACCACAAATTAAGTGCTACATACTATTGGCCAAATATGCTAAAAGACATTCAAAATATTATCAACAATTGTGATGTTTGTAAACTTGTAAAATACGATAGAAAACCATTAAAGCTAAAATATAACATCACGCCAACTCCCACGAAACCTTTTGAAATTGTTCACATTGACGTTTTAAAATATGAGCAGAATAAATTTTTAACAATAATAGATGCCTTCAGTAAGTATGCACAAGCATATCTACTAGACAATATGCAAGCTATCGAAATTATGAAAAAATTACTGAGCTACTTTTCTTATCACTCAACTCCATGTCTTATTATAGCAGATAATGGATCAGAGTTTGACAATGGACTAATAGCCGATCTTTTAAAATTACATAAAATAGACCTACATTTCTGTAGTCCACATCATCCAGCTAGTAATGGGCTGATCGAAAGATTCCACTCAACGTTGCTCGAACATCTGAACCTATTAAACAATAGAAATGATTTTAAAAATGACCCAATTGAATTAAAGATACTATACGCTATAATAGCCTATAATAACTCAATCCACTCTACTACAAAATTAACACCTTTTAATATATTGAATTTCGACATGCACAAAATTACAGATATAAATTTGGAACCTCAAATTTTAAATAATTATATAAATTCCCATAAAGAAAAGTTACAAGTATTATATAAATTAATAAATAATAGATTAGTTGATAATAAATGTCAAATCATTTCTAATTTGAACAAAACCAGAGAAGACATACCCGAGTTGCCGAATGAGGTATTTGTTAAAAGTAATTTTAGATCAAAAAAGAGAAATCGCGTTAAAAAGGAGCAAATTATAAAAACTAATCCGCTTCGGAAAACAATAGTTCCAGAAATAAATAAATCCAAGACTGGTCGAAAACTCCACAAATTACACATGGACAATATAAAACGTCCAACAAAATTAGAACTAAAAAGCAATAAAGAAAAAGATTTTATAAACTTTTTGGAACAAGAAAAGGCACAAGAAATAGTGCCCAATGAAAAAATTGTTGAAATAAAAGGCGATCTATTTTTAGCACCTAACAACGTTTCATTGGCACACTGTGTAAGTGCTGACTTAGAAATGAGCGCGGGAATTGCCTTAGAATTTAAAACCAAATTTGGACAAGTAAAATTGTTAAAAACACAAAACCCAAAATTAACTTCACTTTGCTATCTAAAGGATGATAACCGTTTCATAATATATCTAATAACAAAAAATAAATATTTCCAAAAACCCACGTATAAAAATGTATTTAAAACTTTAACTACTCTAAAAGAATTTTGCTTAATAAATAGCATAACTAACCTGGCTGTACCTAAACTGGGATGCGGCCTAGATTGTTTAGACTATGATAGAGTTAAAAATATGTTAAATTTTATTTTCAAAAACTCTACTATAAATATAAATATTTACTGGAACACATCTAAAACCGATAATACCATGTTTGCAGGTACATCTTCATCATGTGGTGCACCACCACAGCCATTGCACAACGAAATATAACAACAAATCCTGGCATACTTTCCATAAAATTAGGAAGTGCAAAGCTTGAAATGGCGTCCCATACTTTTGTACATTTTTTCGAACTCTCTCATCTAATTTCCGAATACAAAAATGTCCTAAACACCTTGGAGACTATTAAGAACATAACAGATAATGATACCACATTTTTAAAAGAATTACATAACTACTATAAAATCCTTAATTATACAAGAAATCTTATTGACGAAAAATTGAATCGGTTCCATGAACAAACACGTAATAAACGAGGACTTGTTGATGGTATCGGATCGATTATCAAACAAATAACGGGTAATCTAGACTCAAGTGATGGCGACAAAATAGAAACTTCCTTAAAAATCATTAAGCAGAATCAGCATGATTTGGCTACACAGTTGAACGGTCAGTACTCTATAAATAATGAAATCATTAAGCAATTTAACGAGACTATAATCAACATAAAGCATAACGAGTTATTACTTCTATCGAGGATAAACCAATTAGGTGCAAGACTAAAATCCAAACCCGATTTTTTAGACATTCCATTTGCTAAAGATATTTTAAATCAAGTTATTCACTTTTTAAATACTATCTTGAATATTGTACAAGACGTTGAAAATTCTTTAACATTTTGTCAACTTAAAATTCTACACCCTAGCATAATCACTGATACAGAATTATTATTTGAATTACGTAAGATATCATCTTATTATAAAACAAAACTACCTTTTGAAGTTTCATTACAACAAATTCAAAATTTTAAAAACCTAATTAAACCTTCTTGTATTATAAAGAATACTGAGATCTTGTACACTTTAACAATACCGTTATTTGAAAATACTAAATATGAACTGTATTACTTCTTACCAATACCTGCTAAGGACTATCAGATAATTATACCTGACAATAAATATGTTCTTGAGTCTGAGTTTGATATGGTACCGCTGTCTGATGCTTGCGATTACTTGACTGACCAATATTTGTGCACACGACAAAAGAAGACATTTCAAAATGTTACTTGTGAGCGTAACATTATAAAGAAAAATGACTTCCAAAGTTGCCTCCACACAAAATTAATGAAACAAAAAATGTTAGAGTATATTCCTGAAATAAATCAATACTTAAGAGCATTCCCAAAATTAACATTGGTGAAATCCAGATGTAAAGAAGCATGGGATACTCGAGAAATTACTGGTATTTTCTTGTTCAGCTACAACCCTAATTGTCAATATTTTATTGAAGACCAACTGTTAATTTTTAACGATTCAACCATTGGCCAACCACTGGTATTAGAAGACTTCTACCTAACAAGAGAGCCGTCCCAAGAAGTAGATTTACCGGAGTTACAGCTGAGACCGATAAAGCTATCAAAGATACGCAATAATCTTCAACCCATCCAGCTACAACAAGAACCCGAAAATATAGGAAATTGGCACTTGTCAAACATCATTCTCTTATATTTAATAATAATCATAAGTTGTATTGTTTTAGTTAAATACTATTTGGAAAAAATGAGCTGCATCAATAAAAAACCCATCATCGAATCAACTGGGTCAACCCAAACTAGGACAAACCCAGATGATGCAATCTTTTGATCTCTCCGGAGTTTCAATCTTAAGGATGGAGAAGTAATATGATGACTCAAGGGCAGCTTCCAGCAATCCTGATTCTGTCAACACAGCTGCACGTGTACAATCTGCCGATTGTACACATTAGTAATATGATGACTCAAGGGCAGCTTCCAGCAATCCTGATTCTGTCAACACAGCTGCACGTGTACAATCTGCTGATTGTACACATTATTAATATATAAACGACGCGCCTTAAGCAAGTCGTTGCATTTTATACTTATCAATACTATGTAGTTGTAGTTAATATAAACAAATTAATTAAGTTGCCTTATTTGTTTTAATAGTTAATAAATTAACTAATATAATTAACATGTATTAACAGCAAAACGTGTGCAAGAAATATTATTTTTGAATAAAAATTCATTTTTGATAGATAGATTTGATAGAACATTAACAAAATCTTTTATTTATTTTATGTATATGTATTTGTTTTTTGTGTTGTATTAAATATTTAATTTAAATTACCTAATTGCATTTTTAATGTTTGTTTATTGTTTAGCTTAGCAGTGTTTGCCATTTGGTAAGTTTGGTTAGTGTTCTGTCTCTGCTGTTTTTGTCATTAAATTTTCATCAATTTAATGATTTTACAATTGCTATGTCATAAAATGTAAGACACATTACTGCATTACAGTAATTTTATTAGATACTGATAACATATCATGAAGTGTCATTGTCGTCTGACAGTTGAAAGTGAAAGAGTCAATATTATTGTTTGTTTAATTAAACTTAAACTAGGCAACCCTCTAAACAGCAAATCTTAAACTAGACAACCCGTTGTACACAAAAGCAGCACAGAAATATATTGCTTATGAACAGTGTAGTTGTTACGATATTAATTATTATTTTTTGACTTATTTAAGAATTGTAACACAATATATTGCAAGCGTACGCACGCACACTTTTGTATACTATTACTATATTAGTATAATTTACTACGCGTTTAATATGATTGCGTATGCAACTGTATGAACATGAACACAATGAACTGTGTCTCTGTAACGCCTGAAACTGTTTGAAAATTGTAATTTTGCCTTAGTGTTGGAAATCGGAACTGTCTAGAACCTGTTCTAAAATTAATAGGTTATGGAACCTATTACACGGTTGGAACTGTAACGTCGAAACCTATTATTGAAATTTAATAGTTTAGCCCACCTCTATAGTAAACCTTGTTAGCTTGAAAGCAATTGAAAAGTGCAAACAGAGTTAAGAGCATACCGACCGCTACCTTGATCTGTAGTATTTTAACAAAAAAGGCATAGCATCGCTGCTTCAACAAATAATTTGATAATCGATTTATTTTTTTACCAGTACATTTAAAAAGGATTAAACTATGATATGTCGAAGTCTTTTAGTCAAATAACAGTTAAGAAATAGCCGAAAAACCCATCAAATATAGAAATAAATGCGTTTTTCTGTATTTTTGAATGCATTTTGTTGCTATTTGCAAATATAATTTCACATAAAAGACTTCGACATATTATAGTTTAATCCTTTTTAAATGTACTGGTAAAAAATAAATCGATTATCAAATTATTTGTAGCAGCAGCGATGAAGGGGAAGTAGCCGTTTTTGTTAAAATACTACAAATCAAGGTAGAGGTCGGTATGGTCTTAACGTGTAACGTATAACAATGATAACTTTAACAATAACAAAACAAATAACAACAAAAATAACAACAAAGAATAAAACAAGAAAAATAACAGGAAATTAACAAAAAATTCGGAAGTTCAAAAGATATATAGAAGTTGAAGTCAAAATCTATACTAATTAATTATATAAAATATAAATAAAGAAAACTTTTTCCTACTCCTTGGTATTTGTAGTTGATAAGGGTTGCTTACAAGTTAAAACTTGAAACAATACAAATCTCATTAAAATTTTTATCATTAGTACAAATAAGAAGATTATCAAACTTTTACATTCCCCACGACCGACATCCGCATTATCCGCAAAGCGGGTCCACTGCTCGCTGTGCACTTGCGCTAACCGACTATAATCTATATTCTATGTTATAATCCTGCAATCCTTACTTTACTTCATAAATATGTTCATCTCTTCCATTGCTCAAAATTATTTAATTAATAAAATTGAACAAATTATAACGTAATGTTGTATTGAGTTAACAAAAATATTTATTATAAATAATAAATACCAACAATGTACCAATTATATGAAATGAATTAGTATTTATATATTAGATTTTATTACAATTTTCAATTAAGTGTGTATGTGTAACCCAGGTAATGATACCGAATTAATTTATAACATTAATTTAAATTATTTCAATATAATAAGAATTATATTTATCTTCAGGTATATTCATATATATTTCTATTTAAATTTAACAATATTGAACTGTTGTTGTTAAAGATTTAGCAAACAAAAATGAAATTGTTTTAAAATATTTTTTACGAATATTAGGTCATAGGCAACTATGTTACTACGTAGCTTCAAGGGTTGCCTTGATTGTTAAAATTCAGTGGTTTAGTAAGTGTGCTACCCCCTAAGTCATGGTGGCAGGTGCGCCCCCCTTGGTCCTTGCCAATATTCAATAATTGCAATGCCATTTGATGGGCTTTAAATGAATCTCTAATAAATGTTTTGTATTTATTTGAATACTTTATTAGTTTTTTTAATATTTGATATGGAATTAATTTTTTATTCCATAAAATTAAAATATGGTATTATAGCTCAGGTGAGATAGCTCAGTTATAGAGCGTTAGCGTAGCACGCTAACAGTCCGGGGTTCGATCCTCGAGTATGACTAAAATAATAACTTTGCTCTTTATCTACCGGTGTGATTCGGTAGTCACCTAATAAGCCATTGCTCCCATCAATCCCCCTTCATACAAGTCGTATGACTTCTGGGGCGATGTAAAATAGCTGTAAAACGCGAAATAAAGAAGAATTAAATTAATGTATTAATTGTCTCCTTACTGCCCGACTAACAGTGGTTGTCATTAACCGCCAGCGCCCGCCCCATTCTAATAGCAATAATAAAATGTGCATTACTAAATTAAAATTAAATCTGTTAATGATTAAAAATAGGAAATCGGAAATATTGGAATCATAATTTTATTCCGTAAAATAAAAATAACGAATAATACCGATAAATAATAGATTAGGTATAATAATATATGTAATTAAATTAATGTAAATATCAAATAAAAATAAATATTCCGGTTCAATTCAGATTTGTATTTCATAAAAAATTCATGTATAATTGCATACAAAATACGGAATGGAATTGTATCTGTAATATCTGTATGGAACGATTTCAAATATTTATACGTTTTTAGAACTGAAACTGTTTGGCTATGTGGAACCGTTTGAAATATGCGTAATTCCAAACAGTTTCAGTTCCGGACAATCCAAACGCATAAATATTTGAAAACGTTCCAGACAGTTCCATTCCGTATCGTACTTCAACCAGTTCCAAAATTAATAGTGTAATATCTGGAACCGGTTCCACGCCGTACCTATTACGTTACATTCCGCCCGTCTTTACTTAATCAACACCCATTTTTTTATATTACTATTAATAGTAATTAATACTAATTTTAAAAAAGAGTAACAGACTAACAAGTTATTTATGGGCATATTTTACGATAGCGGAGTCACAAAAAAAACAGCGAAATGTGATATTTTGGCCAAGTAATGTGCTTCTCAGAAAACATCTAACTATTAACACCAACACAAGAATAGTGTCAAAAAGTGCTTCGGCTTCAACAGCAACATCCAGACGTAAAAGTGAAGAAGCAGATGACAATCAGATAGGAACTATCTCTGCAATTAATGTATTTGATGAAGCTATGCCAAGCACATCTTCTGCAACTGTACAAAACGTACAAGTTCAGAAGGTGTACCAGCCGACAATTAAATCTTTTTATGGACAACCAAAATGTTGATTGCGCAGACAAAAAAGAAACTTGATAAACTTCTAATAGGGGTATTTACCAGATTTTCAACCTTTTTCGGTGGTTGACGATAAAAAATTTGAAAATTTTGTTAATGCGTTAAACCCTTCTTATACAATACCTAGCAGGAAAACAATAAGCACTACAATGATTCCTGCAGAATATGAAAGTGTATAAATTTAGTGAAAGAGAGAATGATGAATGTAAAAAGTGTGTGTTTACGCACAGACACCTAGACATCCCAAAACACTGAAGGATATATAGCTGTAACAGCACATTACATAACAAAAGAATTTAAATTGGAATCCGTTTTACTCCAGCGTTTGGAAATTTAGACATCACATACTAGTGTAAACATAGCAGACAAGATTAAAGAAATTACAAACAACTTTGGTGTATCGGGAAAAGTTCTTGCTGTTGTAACAGACAATGCCAGCAACATGAAAAATTCTATTTTACAACAACTAAAATGGAGGCATTTTGAATGTTTGGCCCATACACTAAACTTGATAGTACAAGATGCATTAAAATTTATAACTTCACTACAAGAAAAAATAAAAACAATAGTTAAATATTTTAAGAAAAGTGTTAGTGAAATGAAAACACTAATGACAGCCCAAGAAAATCTTGGATAAACTAAAAAAAATAATCCAGGATGTTCCGACAAGATGGAACTCTACATTTTACATGTTAGAAAGAATTGCAGAATTGGAAATGTGGTACAAACATCCATAGCACTCATCAATAAAGAATTGCCAGTACTAACAGAAGAAGAGTGGAGCACCTGCAAAGAATATTAATACCATTCGAGGAAGTTACAAAAAAAAATTGAGGAGAAAAATATATGACGGCTAGCCAAGTATTGATACTACAAAGAGGCCTTGCATCTGTTTGTTTGAAAATGCTAAGAGGAACATATAATGAAACAATTCTCTAGACAAGGATTTAGAAGATAGATTTAAAAATATAGAGTTTAGCAACACAATAGCATTGGCAACATTACCGGACCCAAGATTTAAATTAGTACCGTTTAATGACGATGTTGCTGCCCACACAGTCAAGAAAAAATGCACCAAACTTATGGCACAAGTTTGGACTGAAAATTTTAATAAAGAAGCACAGCCTTCCTACGTGCCAGCACCAGCTCGACCAATCCGTACACCTGGTACGGCTTTCTCTATTTGGAGTGATGTTGATAAATTAATTGCATCAAAACAACCAACAGGTAACTAAAACAATTTAATACATATTGTTAATATATACAAAACATAACATATACACATATATTTTTGGTTTAAAATAGAGTAATGTTTAATTACAATAAAAATTCTATTAAATACAATTTAATTTGAATACTTGCATGCAATAATGTTTATCAGTTATATTAATTGGACTTATGTTGATTATTATTACAAATCAATCAATTAAAAATCAAGTTCTATTATTTTAACTTACAATGTTCAATTGTAATGTAGAAAACAATGAGTTTTAAAAATGACAATTTCAATAGTAATATCAAATAGTATTTAACGTAGCGGTACTTATGTTCATAATTGTTACAAATCACTCAATCAAAAATTAAATTTTATTATTTTAACTTACAATGTTCAATTGTAATGTAGCAAACAATAAGTTTAAAAAATGCCAATTTCAATGGTAATATCAAATAGTATTTAACGTAGCCAACAGCTCCGGGTGGATGAGCTAGTAAGAGTTAGGGCACCCCTTTGTCCATGGGAAGAGAAATCTTCCCTAAAGGCGGATGAGTCAGCCACTGACCAACGGCATAGAGATGCAGAAGGCAATGGGATACCACTGCATTAAAGATCCGTATGGATAATCCCCAGGAAAATTCATCATCATGGCTGCAAATCAACCATTATAGCCAGATGGATCGCCAACATTCGCTAGCGGATACGGCACCAAGAAGAAGAAGAAGTAGCGGTGTTAACATTTTAACAGGTAATGTATAAATTGTAATGAAAGTCCGGAAACAGGCGGTTCTAAATATGTAGATTTCAATGATGAGATTAAATTATGAGTAGAGTGCGGATAAAAAGGCATTTATTTTTCTAAAATAAGCGCTTATAATAAGCATTAAAAATGTTAAAAAAAGCTGCAAAAATGTCAAAAAAGCAGGAAAAAAGTTTGTTTGATAAGTTATACTTTAAATTAAACAATATTGCAAGTTTTAATAAACATATACTAAAAACATATAATAAGTTGTATGAATATTAAATATTACAAACTATAAGGTAAAAGAACCAAACAATATATTATATATTACATAACATATTAATAAATATTTTATTCTATTTCTAAGTTTTTATAAATAGATGATACGCTTCTCTCAACATCTACTGAGGTAATGGATTCAAAATTTAAAAATATTTAGTGGCAACTTATACTCTACTAAATTTTCAATAAAAACTCCGATTAAGCTAGGTCAGGTTAAATCGATGTTTTGAAAGTTACTTAATGGTCTTAATTCAAATGTAATTAAAATATGTTCTTTTCACACACAAAACTATAACAATTGTTATTTTAGAAAAAGAACTTATAGCACAATAAAAAGTCTACTAAATTTGGGGGATAATAGAGTAATAATCTTAAAGTTCAAGCAAATATTTGAACAAAAAATCAAAATTTAATTTCAAACTTTAATAAACAATTGAAGATTTTGGATTCTCATATATTTTATGACACTGGAAATTTCATTTTCGGCACAAAGTTTTATGATACTCAAAAAACTTATTACAATATTTTTTTATGCTATCTTATACTTCATTCATTATGCATTCTCTAGCCGTGCGGAATGAGCATATTACGAACGGAGCAGACTTATTACACAGTGAGCAGGGGGAGTCAAAATTGAAATACTTGGATATAACATCTCCGACTAAAAATTAAAAAAAAAAATACCAGTCTTGAACTTAAAAAAAACATTTAATAAATTTTTTATTTTTTCTGATATTTTTTTTCTGTTATATCCAAGCATTTCAATTCTAACTCACCCTGCTCACTGTGTAATAAGTTTGCTCCGTTCGTAATATGCTCATTCCGCACCACTGGAGAGTACATAATGAAAAAAAACTAGTGTGTAACAAGCACTCAATAATATCTTTTTTCACACGTATTAATTACACCACTTGCCAAAGCACGTATCCAACGTTTATACTTATGAAAATAAGTATTATTACGTTTTTTTAATATATTACATTACTATACTTATTGCGTATTATACGTCAATTCATGTTATTTTTTTTTGTTATTTTTTTTGTTTCTTTGCTTAAAACATCATCAAGTTCAAATCTGGAACTTGAAGTAAACTTTGAACACTACCTAGAAACTGAAGCTCATCAGGTAGATGACAACAATATCAAACTGCCACGTAATAAGCACTATTGCTTATTTTGTGAATAATTTTGCAAGACATCTTGGACGAGTTCACAAACACGAGGAAAAAATAAAAGAATTGTTAATTATACCTAAAGGTACTTTCAATAATACATATTTTAATAGTTTTTATATGTTTACTAATAGGCATTGAAGAAAAAAAATTATTAATTTTTAAAAATAAAAAAAGAGGAGACCACCACAACTGCAAGAAGATGATGAAGATCAGTCGGAAATTATTACTGCAAGAATAAACACGACCAATTTATTAAAACCATATATATGACCTGTCCTAATTGCTTGGGAACATATTCCACTAAAGGGTTTCACAGGCATTACAGAAACTGCAATAAAGAACATATTAAAAGGTCAAAAGGTGCTACCGCTCGAAGTAGACAATTTAAAATAAAAATTGCAAAAAATGCTATTTCTCGTTTAAAAGATATTATTTTTCCAAAACTGAAACAGGATTTTATAGTGCAGGCATTGAGATTTGACCAGCTAATCATTGATTATAAAAACTTCCTCACAAGAAAATATTCCTACTCAGAACATCACAATAAAATGATACAAACCCATTTAAGAAGATTGGGTAAATTTATAATAGCAATTAAGGTTATTGATCAAACAATTAATAAATTAGAAGACGTATTTACACCTGACAAAGTTGATAGTGCCATAAAAGTAGTATTAGTACAATATCCGAATTAGTTATTACTCTAAAGAAGTGCGCCCATTTACTTCGAAATAAAAAAATCAAAGCTAAAGCAACAAGAGACAATGAAGAATTTCAGACAGAAGTAAACAATGTACGTAGAAAAACTGTTTCAAGTCAAAATTGAAAAAAAAAATACAAATTTTAACGGTTAGTGATGTTACTAAATTAATGGTATTTGTTAAAAAATATATTAAAAATTTTATACAAAATTAAGAAAAAAATTTGAATCATCACTTTGGCAAAAATGTATGTCTTCAATATTAGTTTACATAATGGCTTTTAATAGACGACGACCTGGAGAGAGTATTTTTAGAATAAAATTTAAACCATCAAGATGTTGACAAATCATCGTGGGACGTATTCGAAAAATTAAAGGCTAACCAAAAACAATTACCACAAAAGTATGTAAGAATCCCGTTAAAAGGAGAACTTATAAGGAATGTGTCAATACTTGTACATAGCAACATTTTTAAAATATTAAATTATTTAATTGAACTTCGCGAAAAAATTGGTATAAATAATTTAAATCCTTAGGTGTTTGAGCTTCTTGGAAACGGACCGGATTTTAAGTTTTCAGATGTATATCAACTAACAAGGAAGTATGTAGTTGAATGTGGTGCAGTTAATTCAAATTTATTACGAGCCACTGCATTGCGGAAGCAAATGGCCACTATGGCTGTAATTATGGAGCTAGACGGTAGTCAAATTTCTGACTTAGCAACCTTAATAATAATAATTTTATTCCAAGCGATCCATTTGGACATAGGAAAAGTCACAGAAAAAATACATTAAAAGTGTTTTACAGTAAAAAAACTAAAACTAAAATGATTTAAACAATTATATATAAAAATAAAAATATAAAATTTAACAAGTATACAAGACAACACATTTAAAACATTGTAAATTATCACAGATAATTTGAGATAAAAATCAAATAAAATCAAATGTTAGATGGTGTCATTTAAAAAATCTGTTAAGCTGTAATAAGCTTTTTGTAGCAGTGTTTCTTTAACGTTTTTTTTTAATGTGTAAGTGACAATGATTTTATTCTATTGGGCAATTTGTTGAAGCATTTAATTCCAACATATTTGAGACATTGTTCATATTTGACTGTTGTGTGTTTATGATGACTCTACAGAAAATGCACTGTATTGTCCTTCCAAATATGAGGAGCAAGAATGAGTCAGATAAAGAAGGTATATAATATTCTAAAATTTTAATTAAATATATTAAAAATGCTTCTGTAGTTATAAGGATAAGAAAATCCCAAAAGAGACGATCATGAAGCACCCCAGAAAAAAACAATGTAAAACAACTGTTTGGAAAATATTTTAAAGTTAAAGCATTTTCTTCTTTAAAAAATTGCAAGGAAGCAATTAGTGCATATAAAGAGTTCAAACATAGAACTCCAGCGCAAATTAAAACATTTATATCGAATTGTAAAACGAAAGCACTTACTGTTACAGGTAATATGTCAAAACTTAATTTGTTTTAATACTATTATTATTTACACAGGGCAATTAAATACATGGCAAACACCAGAACGGCATTGGATTAGACAATTTTTTATGAAGAATATAAAAGAAGAACAATTGCCTAAAGGAATGTAAAACTGCAGCTGAAAATTGTTCTCCATTAAAAAAATGAAGACCAGAAGTTATCAAGGCCTGGATAAAAGGCGAAACAATGAGGAACAAAAAAAAATCGAGAAATAATTAAACGAAAATTATTTTAATTTGATTTTTTATAAATATATTATATTAAATTATATAAACAATATACTTCTTCATTATATACAAGTCATTTATTTCTATTAAAAACTTTCTTACAAACAGATAAAATATTTTAAAGATAAAAACTTTCTTACAAACAGATAAAAGCATTACACAAAACTGTAAAAACATCTACAATTATTATTATTTATTAGATTTATTATTTACTTACTAAAATATTTAATGTCATTACTAAAAAACAAAAGTTTATAAAATCTAAACTAATAAAATAATTAATAAATCTACGTTAACAAAAATATGACAATCTAAATAATCGGATTGTAGATTTGTATATATATTAGAATTTATTACCATTTTGTCAACTATACATCATTACATGTATTATGCCCTAATTTCTATTAATAACGTTTTAACAATAAACAATATGTGTTGTGTTTATAATTTTGTTTATAGTAAAACAAAGTAAATTTAACTAAATTTTAAAGTAACTGGTTTATGAAATAGCATTCATTGGTTTCTAAAAGGGGCCACATCATAAATTTTAAAACGTACAATGGAAGCGCGCCAGACGGGTATATATATATATATATATATATATATATATATATAATTGAAGTTTTAACGACTTTTTTTTAATATTTATTAAAAATGTAAAAAATAACGAAACGATGCTTCATATATATAAAATATATGATTTTTGTATTTTATTAAATTTAAATTTTAAAGACTTTAACCCGTGAACATTTTTAATATATATATATATATATATACATATATATATATATGTTATTTTTTAAATTTTCGCGGATATAATTATTTTTATTTAAATTTATTTTCGGATTATCCCGCGTTTTTTCTTTGAGTTGGACTCGACGTTTCGGCTGAATCTCATCTGCCATCATCAAAAATAGATATAATAAATCTCTCTTGATGATGGCAGATGAGATTCAGCCGAAACGTCGAGTCCAACTCAAAGAAAAAACGCGGGATAATCCGAAAATAAATTTAAATAAAAATATATATATATATATATATATATACAGGGTGTCCGGAAAATACGTGTACAACGTTTGACGACAGACTCCTGACGTCAAAATAGGTCGATCTAAGCCGACTTAGTTATATCCAAAATTGTCTCGTTTAGCCGGTAGAGGGCGTCAAAAAAAACAAAAGTATAACAAAGTTGAAAGTATCTATTGTAAGAAACTAAGTAAAACAAAAACATTACTTAAGCAAATGTGTAAAATGACCGCCATCTTGCTGAATACACTTATTAACATTCTTTAAAAAATGATATTGGACCCTATCTAATGTCTCGGGATTATTAAAATGGTTGCCTGCATTTAAAATCCACTGCAATAAATCATCGCGTGTGTTTACCGGAGTCTTGTAAACTTCTGTTTTAATAGCGCCCCACAAAAAGAAGTCACACATATTTAACTCAGGAGAACGTGGTGGCCATTTTACTGGTGCATCATTGCCTCTTCCAATCCATCGGTTGGGATATTGATTATGTAAGTATTGCCGAACGGCAACGGAAAAATGGGGCGGGGCACCATCATGCATATACCACATTTCCCTCCGAAGTAAAAGGGGCAAATTCTCCAGAAGAATTGGTAATGTGTCTTGCAAAAAATTTAAATAAATATTTCCATCTAACCTGTCTGGAATAACAATGGGACCAATAAGGTAGTGATCAATAATACCTGCCCAAATATTAATTTTATTTTGATGCTGATGATTTGCAACTTTAATGGCATGTGGATTTTCATCGGAATAAATATGTTCGTTGTGCAGATTGGTTACCCCAGATCTTGTAAAGCATGCCTCGTCAGTAAACATAATTTTTCTACAAAAATTTGGAACAAGGATTCTTTTGTTTCTAATAAATTGACAAAATGTAAGCCGCATGAGGGGATCAGTCGGTAAAAGTTCCTGGACTTTTTGTATGTGGTAAGGATGTAACAACTGTTCTCTTAAAACCTCATTGACAATCGTTTTAGGAACATTTAACTCACGTTCTAAGAGACGGGTACTGGTACTCCACAGTTCGAGTTGTTCGCATACGACCCCTGCCTTCAAACTTTTTCTCAAAACTGCCCGTTTCCCGAAGATGACGCTCAATATTGGCAAATGTTTGGTGGTTTGGTATTCGACGGTTAGGAAACCTCTCCATGTAAACCCTAACACTCTGACGCCCATTTCCTTGACAAAACCCGTATACCAGGAGCATGTCAACTTTCTGAGAGTTTGTATAATTTTCCATTTTTAATGGTAAAATGAACTTGTAATTCAAGAATGTTGATCGTATACTTGAGTAAATTTCATAGACTGGTGACAATTTGTCAATAATTGTCAAATTAATAAACGCCATAGCAACAAGGTCACTTAAAAAATTATTGTTACAGGTAATTTCTTTTTAATATTTACAAATTTTTGACGCCCTCTACCGGCTAAACGAGACAAATTTGGATATAACTAAGTCGGCTTAGATTGACCTATTTTGACGTCAGGAGTCTGTCGTCAAACGTTGTACACGTATTTTCCGGACACCCTGTATATATATATATATATATATATATATATATATAAATCCAACCGTCGTTTTTAGACCCGCTATGTTTAACAGGCAACCACAGACCCACTAGAAACCTTTGTTGTAAGTGTGTGTATATTCAGTAATTTTAATTTATTAATTAAGAACTCTAAGAGCAGTGAAAGAGGGGTAAACAATTATTAAGAAAACAAAAAGTTGATGCCTGGCAATCTCTGTTAGTCCCAGACAGTAGAACCGACGGTTTTAGACCCAGCAGTGTTGTCATGTTTTGTGGCCTAGATAGGTATGTAGCACATATTCTTTGTGTATGTCTATTTTTTGTGTCTATTGTATGTGATAAATACGTGCCGTGAACGTTTTAAAAGCCTGAACAACTTAAGAAATTTTGAAACGTATATGCAAGTTTATTTTAGTTTTGTGTTTATTTATTTTCTTGTTAAAGTTTTTTCGTTTAACAAACCACAAAAATTATGCAAATTATTAAAACATTTACATAATATATGTTATGTCATTTAATAGAGTCAAACATTGATAAAATAAAAATAAAATTATATAAATGTAATAAATGAAAAACAAAAATAATAAACATTTTATTCTCAGATCAGACAGATTTAAATAAATTGCCGTTAATTAATATTTAATAATTTATTGACTAATATTTTTTATAATACTTTAAAAACGTTTCAAACTTTTTAACTTATTAGTTTTTGAGCTTTTTTTATTGGTTATCTGCTGCCTAATGCTGACACTGTACAGTAAAACATGTTGCAATTTGTCAAATACAACTTTTAAACTTGAACTTATGTTTTTTTTTTATTTACTAAAAAGTTATTAGCGTTTCAACGAGTATATTATTAATATAATACATAGATAATTCAACTATTTCAAAATTATGCTCAAAAAAATCAGTAAAGGTATAGAAGGCATTACTTATCAGCATATTTTGATAGATATTTTAAACATATTAAACTCTAAAGTTTAGGTATATGAAGCTAGCTTGTTGTAAAATTTGATCGCATACTAATTGAACTAATTTCTACTTTTAAGCAAACGTTTAAAGTCAAGCCTTAAATGATTCTTTTCCCTTGAAGCATAATCATGCAACTCTGTGTGGTATATTGGTTAAAATTATTCTTAATATACAGAAACAATCGTAAATGTAAACACAAGGTACCGTTAAAATACTCAACGCAATAAAACTGAGCTTACAATCATATCTATACCCTAGACTATTTATAATTCTGATTGCTCTTTTCTGTATATTAAAAAACATTTGCTAAGATAGGTGCATGACCCCAGTTTAATATTCCGTATTTTACGACTGAATAAATTCTGAGCAATAGTTTTTGTGAAGTAATACTTTTTAATTTTCTCAATAGATAGATATACTTAGAAATTTTATAGCTTACGTAGGTGGTATGAGCTATCCAAGTAAGTCTATAATCTAGCATTAATCCTAAAAACTTAACTACTTCAGTGTTGGAGTTAATTTGTCTTAGTGAGAAAATTAGATGCTCTGTCTTACAGTCGTTAAGATTTAACTTGTTTGATAAAAACCAATCATTTGCAATTGATTGTGTATTACACACATCTACTTTTAATTCAACTATATCTTTATTAGATCTTACAATGGTTGTATCATCTGCAAATAGTGTAAAATGGGCTTGGGTGTCACAACATGGCAAATCATTTAAATAGATTAAGAATGAAATTGGTTCTAAAACAAAACCTTGTGGAACATCCATGCTTACATTTTGCGTTTCTGAACTTATAGAGTTCACTGCTACATATTGCAAACGGTCACTCAAATATGATGACAGAAGATCAATACTAGATTTACTAAAGTTGTTATGTTTTAGTTTGTTAATTAAAATATGATGTGATACACAATCGAAAGCCTTACTCAAATCGCAAAACAGAGCATAAGTATGGCTACCAACCTCAAATTCATTTAAAATTTCATCAACTAAATGTTTTATTGCAAAAACTGTAGGTCTATGACGGCGAAAACCATATTAATTTTCACATAAAGTATTATTTACTTCTAAATGTTGCGTTAGTTAGTTAGTACTACAGACAATTTCACCTTTTTGAATGCTGGAATAACTTTTGCCAGTTTTAAAACACTTGGAAATTGATTTGACATAATTGATTCATTAATAAGTTTTGTTAGGGGAATCAAAATAATATTTAAAATTGATTTTATTATTTTGCAATTAATATTGTAGCAATCCATGCAATTAGAATTTTTTAGATTTGATACGATATCACGTAGTTAGATAAAGGTAACTTCTTTAAAATTAAATTGATTTGAAAGTTGCGTTGATTTGCTGGCGTAACTTAAACTGGTAGCACTGATCCGGTGTGAAAGATTTATTATTGTTAATGCTATGGCTACTGCTTTGCGATTTGATTACTTGCCACATAGCCCTTTGAGGATTATTTGATTTATAAATAAAGTCATCATGTGTTTTTTTTTTTGGCTAACCGTATTGCAACTTGATAGTCTTTTCTGAGTAGTTTTAATTGAGTAATTATAAGATCAGAACATGCTTACTTAAGTTATTTAGATTTTGAATGTTTTGTCTCATTTGGAATAGATCATATGAGAACCATTTTACTATGTTCGATTTATTTAATATCATGGTTTTCTCTGGAATAGCCTCAAGCATAGCACATGCAACAGTATTTATAAATACGTCAAATTTTGATTCTATAGTTAAATTGCGATTGGCAACAAAATTCCAGTCTGCAGTATCCATTATGTTGTACAATATTGACAGTCTTTGTGTCTGTAATTAATGCGTTCATTGGTTTTTTTTTTTTTATTGTGACAAAAGTTGATGCAACTAATTGCTAAATGATCTGCAAAACCTAGATTAATGGTTTTAACATTGTATTCTGCTTTGCTTATGTTTGATAAATATATTATCTATAGTATTATTTTTCCTTGTACTTTAATTTAGTTTTGAATACAATCCAAACGAATGAAATAATGATTGCAACTGTACGGTAATATTATTATTTTTTTGGTTAAATAATACATTAAAATCACTTGTAATAATGATTTAAACAATATACATCTAAGGAACAGTTATCGCTTAAAAAAATTAAAAGTAGTTATGACAAAATAAAAAATGCAAAAACCAGAACTATTGAAACAGGAACAATATTTTCTATATAATTACAGATGTTCCTTGTTTAATCGGATATTTGGGCACCAATGCAGCGCATGTGTTCTATTAAAGAATTGTAGCATATTAGCAACGATTAAATTGAGTAAGAAATATTATGCACGGTACAAAAATCAAACAATAGCCTTGCTTCCTTGTTACTCGGAAAGCTATAGCCGCGTTGGGATAAAAAAATAATAAATTTAAAGTATGTAGATTGCATATAATAATATAAAAAGCATCAGTGTTGTTAATTTTATAAAGTCCCGATCCGACCTAAAACTCAGCCCAATGTGTCTGGCTTAAAATCCGGGCCCGGCTCAAATCCCAACTCGGGCGGCCCAAAACCAAGTATATTATTATTAAATTATATAATAACTATTAATAACAGTTTCTAATAATTATATAAATAAAACTAAAAAACAAATTCTTATTTTAAAATTATATTATAAGTAATAGACATCTAACGGAATAGAGTTGACCGCTACTACGTGATAATTCATAATAAAAAATAAAATAAAACACAGTAATTGTTTTATTTAATTTTCTATCCAAACGAATAGTTATTGAATAAAAAGAAAATTGAAAGCGGCTATGAACTATAATAAAAAAACGCAAAAACTAGCACTATTAAAAAAAACAATATATTCGTCTCGTGTTTGATCAGATATATGGACACTAATGCAGCGCATTTGTTTTATTAAAGAAATAAAAAAAGCAAATCATCAACAATTAAATCAAGTAAATAATTTGATGCACGGTACGCAAATTAAAAAAAAGTTTACGGACCCGGGGCACCTGGGTTGCAGTGCCCGCTCTCATGTTTTGTTTTTATCCGCGCCAGCCCGTAGGTTTCATTGCGATGTGTGCTGTTTTTTAAGTTTTGTTGCGTGCCCAAAACTCTGGCCGGGCACAAAGCCAAGTCAGTTGTAGCTTATTACAACGTTGCTAATGTTTGGTTTGAAAACGTCGGTATGGCATGGCTGGTCTGATAACGTCTTGCAGTGCTTATACAAATACAACGAGCGCGCCCTCGTCTGCCATATTTAATGAACTAAACTTGTATATGTTGACATATTTGATATACGTTTTCAGTCCCAAAATAATTTTAGTGTTGTTTTGTCTCCTGCTATAATTTGCCGAAAAATAACGAAAAACACATGAAAACGTTGTCAGACCCAAGGCCGGGCCCGAGAACGTCGGATTTGGTCAGGGAACGTCGGTAGTATATAGCAATTTGGGTCTGTATAGGCGGTTTAACAAATCAATATATATATATATATATATATATATATATATATATATATATCGGTTTTTTTTGCGTTTGACGCGATTATATTTCGACGTTTCGGCAGAATCTCATATGCCATCATCTGGAGAGATTTATTATATCTATTTTTGATATAATATAATATATATCAATATGACATTGATAAATAAAACTAATTTTATTGTCAAAGCTAACTTACAAAAAACTTTATTGAGTGTGAAGTTTCTTTGTCTGACTTCTGGTAGTTGGTTGATTAATTGATTTTTCTACAGTCAAAACTTGTAAAGGAACTGGTTGTGATTTGGGTGCTGTATTTAAATTAGTTGTTGTTGGTAAAGAAGCTGTTACGACTGCCAGCAGCCGACAGAGAAGCATCGATCCGTTACGCCAGCTACCAGCCAGCCACAACGATCTATTACCTAACTGCAATCACTGTTGCAAAATAATTATATTTTAATTTAATTCGTTTGCCAAGAGCAATCTTGCCATACGAAAACATTTCTGTTCCAGATCGTCTCAGTACCTTCCAACCCTCTGCAATGGCGGAGGGGGGTAATGTGAAGAATTTCCAAGAGGAGTCCGAAGAAACCAGGGACCGTCATCGCAAGAATGAGCGGTCTCAATCCTACGAGAGGGACAGGTCCGATGACCGTTCAATCTCCAAATCCAGGGCCTACAAGCTCCTGGAATCGCAGCTGCTGGAGAATCAACAGCTGTTAGCCGCGATGTCTGAGAAGCTAGAGACCCTCCAGACAACTATCAACAAGATGGCCGCCACAATAACGTCGCAGGCCGTCACCATCAACAACTACGCTGCTGCCGCTCTAGCCAACAGCAATTCCCCCGCCAACAGCGCCGTTTCCACATCCGAGGATGAGGATATGGTATTGTCCGCTTCCGACGAAGATCCAGGAAGCGGCTCCGACGCCCCCAAGAGGAGGAGACGTCACAGGAAGGGTAAGATAACTAAATCCTATTCTGTTGCAGGTGCTACGGCTATTACCGCCCCTGCTACCGCCTTCGGGGTACTTGCCGCCCCCAAAATTTCTGCCACCTCCGGAGCCACCCCCGGTGATGCCGCTTTCACTGGCGCCACACCCAGGGTAGTAGCCGCCGCCGGAGAAGCTAACGCCCCCGGAAATTCTGCCGCCCCCGGTGCCGCTCTTGGTCCGATTTCTACTTCAGGATCCGCCTCCGGTCCACATCTAGAGAATGACAAATTCAAGATGTCCGTGAAGGCCGTTGCCCCGGAGATCATCTCATCCCAGTCCGCCAGCGGAGTCCAGGTGGACCAGGATGGCTTCATCATCGTTTCTTATCGGAAACGTAAGAAACTCAAGGGGTGAGTCAACTCAATCTAAATCACATAAAGGGCCATCAGCCAAACCCCAAATGCCATCAACGGTTGCGAATCGCCAGCCGTCAGAGGCTTCCACTGCCGGCCCATCAGGCCAAAAGGCAAAGGGTTGCAAGGCCTACATCAGAATGATGGCCTCGAACGGCAAGAAACTAGGACCGGCAGCACAACCCGCGCCGGCCCAAGTTCCGTTAAGGGCTCAAGCGTCCGCTCAGCCAGCAGGTCTTCGCAATCCTGCCAACGTAACTGCGAACAAATCGTTCGCTTCTGCTGTGGTTCCTCCAGCACAGCAAGCAGTCGCGGATCAGGTCGCCGCTTTCTTAGAGGCGCAAGGAAGGCTGATGGCTTCCTTTTTGTCTAGTTTAGCTAAACAATAATGGATAATACGCCCGATGTATTACTCCGTATTTGTTTTTGGAATGCTAATACCATTCAGAATAAAATAGGCGAGGTGGAAGAGTTCTTCTTCGATGAGAACATTGATATCTTGTTGGTATCAGAGTCGGTTCACCGACCCAATCAAGCGCTGAGAATCCCAAATACTTTCACGTACTTGGGATCGTTGCCGGTGCCACTGGGGAGGGGTACATTGATCTTAGCAAAAAGATCATTGGACCACTCCGAGGTAGTAACCCCAGACACATGTGCCTGGGTTAGGCACACTCAAAATCGCGTCTGCCTACATCAGGCCACAAAATCGCATAGAAATGGAAGATTTTGATGCGATTCTCGACAGTCTTCAGGGCAAACTCTAAGCACCCGGCGTGGAATAGCTTGAGGACAAACTGCAAAGGTCGAAAGTTGTTCGATTACGCGCAGGAAAACGATTTGCAAGTGGTGGGCCCAGATAAACCCACCTTCTACAGCAATGCAGGTCACATGGGAGACGTTCTTGACATATCAATATTCAGGAACGTCAACCTAACATACGATTTACGCGCTGTCGATGAAATGAGCTCCGACCACGACCCTGTAATATTGGAGCTCTACGGTAAGGGGACGGGTAAGGGAGGAAGATTCGTAACTCGTACGGATTGGCCTCTCTTTTCTCGTCTTCTGGAAGTGAGTATAAGCAGGCTTGCACCAATACATACAGTCGATGATCTGCAAAGAGCCGTCAAAACTTTTACTACTCAAATTCGCGAAGAGTAGAGAGAGAATGGGGCTGGTCATGGCCTTGAATCGTGTCATTGAGTTCATTGACCCCATTCACCACCTGCTAACGAACACCTGTTAATTGAACACCTGCTAAACGAGCACCTGCTAAATAACCACCTGTCAAATAACCACCTGTCAAATGACCACCTGCTATAGCGCCAGTTGTCTCATTCAATTTTTTTTGCAAATTTGATTATGTGTTAAATTAATTAATTAACATGTGTTTAATTAATTAAACATTGCAAAGAATGTACATCTGCATAATGATTGTGCTTTCCCATTATATTTTAAAAAGTAATAGTTGTAATAATTAAAATATTTGTATGTATATTATTTAGGTTTATTTATAGCAATTGCATTTTGCGTGGAATATGTTATGGTGTAATCCAATATTTACATTATATTTCATAACATCGAGAAAATGTTGGTAGCATCTGCCCCATTCTAAAAATAGAATATAAAAAATATCAACGGCATCTTTTGTTCCTGCTTTCATCGTATTAACCACCTGCAAATCTGACATTCATTCTAAATAAGGAATGTTCATTCAACTTAAACATGCAGAAATGTACATGTGTTAATAATTGAAGTTTAACATACATATATTATGTAATAAAATGTAGACTGGATTCCCGAGCGTGCTGCATATTAGTATCAGGTTCCCCTATAAGAAATGTACATATGCTAATAATCGAGACGCATTCTTGTTCTTTTTATATAATTTAATTATTATTAATTACATCGGCCGTGCCATCATGTTTTACTACAACTAGGAAGCATTATGCACATTTGCCTACAATATTAATTACATTTACACATTTGCTTTTTTTTATTGTAATTCTAATATATAAAGCGAAAATAGTATTAACTTATAATATTTAAAAACTTTATTCAAAAAATAATTTCAATATATAAAAAATGGTTATAAAAAATAAAAACATGAGTATAAGCATAAAGATAAAAGAAATTTGAATCATAAAAGAATTCACAATATAAAGAATAGATAAAAAATTAAATATAACATATGCATGTGTATAGAGCATGTCTAAAATTGTACAAATACTAACAGATTAAAATCAATAGAAATAACATAACATACATTTTAAAAATTCATATCACAGTTGTATAATTTAAGCGCTACATAAAGTTATCAGGTACAATATTTCGATTGTTCATCAGGTACTAAAAGATTAGGGTAATATCACAATATATAAAAAGAACATTGCACGCGACACTTCACTAACACATTAAAAGCAAAACAGATTAAGTATACTGGCGATGGCCCGTCAAGTGTTCGATATAAATGTCTCGACTCCACCGAATCACATCGCTGCTCATCAGCTTCCGCATCAGGCCAGCATACCGCTTGCCAATCCCCAGGGCCCGGAGTACAGCTTCATTTTCCGGGTCCCACGAGCCTAGAGCTCCTACCTGAAGGGCCATCACTACCACCTCATATCCTTTTCCCCCCAGCTGAGTTGCCACTTCTTGGTATTTGTCTACTTTTCTTATCCGACTCTGTGTGAAAGCCTCACGCCCATTTTCGAATGGTATTGCAACGTCCACAATAGTTGCGCTCTTGTCATTTTCGTTCAACAGGACAATGTCAGGTCGTAGGTTGGAGTTGATACCTTCTACTGTCCTGTTGACACGCGCTTGTCCACGGCTAGACGGGATTGCTTTTGCAAGCCTGTCTTGGACGGCATTGTGGCGTTGCTTCCAGGCGTTTGAATGCATCTGGCAATGGTTTAGTACGTGCGGGAGGGTTTCGTTAGCGTTTCCGCATCTCCGGCACCTCTTATCACCATTGCCAAAACGTCTGGTGGCGTTTAGAGGGACACAGTCGAGTCGGGCGCGGTGTATAAAGTTCCAATCCGCGAATCTGGTGGCAAACCCAGTCCTCAGGAAGTGGTTGCTGGATGACCACAGTGACGACGAACACTCTAGTAGTTGAAACCCTCCACATCCCAACCAAACAACCAACCACTATGCATCCCAAAATTAATATAATTGATTATATCCAAATAACCCCTCCAAATTGCGAAATAACGCCTTCTAATTTTAATCTCTATAATGATCTAGGTGAGTTAATAGATCAATATTCTTATCCTCCTCCACTATATGATGATGAAGACGAGATCATCGTAATAAGTGATTCCCCAACCCCTTGCGAGTTATGTACCCCAGCCTCCCAAATCTTCTTTACCCCAGCCCCCCCAATTCTTTTTACCCCAGCCCCCCAACCCTCTAATATTTTTAATATAACCGGCCAAACCCAACCCTTTTCCCAAGATATATATGACCTATTAACACCACCTTTAGAAGATCTCCTCCTGGAAGATTCATGTGAATTTTCGGAGGAATCACTAATCAAAGTGGACGAAGAAGTAGAGTCGCTTTTCCGCAAAGAAGAGGAAAAGCGGCACTTAGAAAAACAGAGGGTGTAAAAACCCTCAAGAATTCCTTGATGAAAGAAAGTCGAAAACTTGAGCGGTTGGAGAAGTGTGCGAAATTAAAAAAGGTGAGTGAATTAAAAAATTTATTGTAATTTTATTTTATTAATATTTGTTTTTTATTTCAGAAGTTTCAAACGCCGTATTGAAGAGTCCACCCAATCTTTCCAGCTACGGAAGTATTAAGAATGGTAAGTTTTAAATTGATTTTTTTTCTTGTATTGATTATTTGTTTTATTCTGTTATAGAAATAAGGAATCCGTAGCCAGGGGATGGACCTTTCCTATGGGTGAATGTGACCGTCTGCTACACAATCAATATTTTAATTTTTTTATTTTTTGAAATTAATAAAATATATATTCAATTTAGGTTATCTATTATTATAAATAAATAATTATTTTTTTATTTTTTTGTTATTTTTAATTTAACCTTAATTTAACGACATTTAATTCTAGGTACAATTAAAATGTAGGTAAAAGAAAAAAATTGCATTGTTTCAATAAACACCACGGGTATCTAACGTTTTATCACTATGAAATATATTTTACAGTTACTATCACAGATGTAGCAGTGCAGGTTAGACACTGTTATTGATGCATTTATTACTAATACATGACAGGTTACAGATACCCCATTTAAGCGGTTTGTTTATAAAGCAGTTCCTTTTATAATGATTAAACTCCAAGAAAGCTAATTAAAATAAATTAAACAATTTTATTACGTAATACATTCAAATATTTTTTAATTTCATTTGTATAATACAAGGTTCACTCGAACTTGTTAAAAGTCTTATCGTTAGGTACAATTAAAATTTAGGTAAAAGAATAAAATTTGCATTGATTACAAAAAATCTAAATTAATTTCAGTCAAGGGTGCACGGGTGTGGCCTGTGAGTTTAAGCGTAAGTTATACGCTTGTTTTATATATTACTTAGTATGCCTGTTATGGGAAAATAATAAATTAATGGTTTTTTTGTTAGATGTGTTATAATATAATAAAATCGTTATAAAAAAAGCTTTTTTAGTTTTATGAGCCCCAAAAATAGTAATTAATTTTTTACAATTCAAATTATGCACAATAAAACATAAATATCCAAATTTATCTATCATTTTTGTAATGATAATCATTTTCTGAATTATATTAATTAAGCTCTTACAATATATATCACTAACGCGCATGACTAAAGCTTTAACGCGCACACAATTTTATGAGGTGTTGCGCACATGAAAACATATATAACAGATGCAATAAAGTAATATGCAGTAGTAATAATTATACTAAAAAATGTATCCATTATTAAATAATTATTATGTATAAAAGATGAAACAAATGTTATATACGAATCTCTTAATAATTTATGGAAAATAAAATAACTAATTAGTAATAGATTTTTTCAAATATTTTATAGAAACTTTATTCAAGGTATAAATAAAATGGATGATGATCAATTATTAAATGGAAAAAAATTGATTGATACATTATTATTATCTGACAATGTGTTATGCACAAAAGAATTAATGTATTTTTACCCCGATGCATTTAAAAATGAATTCATTTAGAAATCATGTGACCATTACGATGTTTAGTGGGGGTTTATTATAAGTATAAGTAAGAAAATATTATTAAAAGTGTTTTAATATAAGTTTAAATATGTGGATGTGCTACAGCAATTGTGTCGAAGCGATAGATTTGTTCAGCGCGGTGCAGCACTTGGAAAAACTTTTTGAAGATTTGGGGTTAGAAAAATGTCGACAACAAAATAGCTTACGATAATAGCGTATTAAAATTGTATCAAGAGGAAGAAGTTAGTTGTTATGAAGCCGCAGAAATGTGTAAAAAGTATTTAAATGGTGTGATATGTGTGTGGTGTTTAAGAGAAAAATTAATCAAATTAAATTTTAGCAGTTATTTAGACAATAATTGATAAATTTATAACGCAAGATAATTGACTAAATCAAGTGTTAGTAATATGAAAAAAGTGTCAATATGTGAAAATAAAAACAAAATTCATCATATGATTGTGTGGCCATTTGCGTATCAACAATCCAGAAAAGGCTTGTGGTTAACTGAATTATGTATCGCGAACGATTTATTAAAAAAATTGAAAGACTTTCAAAAATATTAACCTCTATGTTAAACGAATCCCATAGATGTAAAATTTTTTACGAAAGATTTTATTCTTAATGTAGGTACTATTATTATATATGCTATTTTTTGTATTGTGTGTAAAATCTATTTTAATATGTTTTATAACTAATAAACTATTTTTTAAATTTATTAAAAAAAATGCATTATTTATTATATGTAAGAACCCCTCTTTTTCAGACACAATAAATAAAAAATTGGTAAGTAATTAAATAAAAAACAGTAAGCTAAAATAATATTAAATTTATTAAAAAAAATAACAAAATACTTTTTGCTCTTAAGTAACTGATCACACTACACTAATGCCGATTTAATCTTCTCTTCTATTATGTTAAAAAACTGTATCTGTTCTTGCTTTTTCTTTTCCTCTTCATTTTTTGGTACTTTTATTTCCCATTCTTTCTTTTTTTGTTGATTCAATAATAATAATAATAAATTATAATACTGGTCTTCAATCACTTTTGTTGATTGATTTGATTTTACACCCACTCCTTTGTTTTCTGGACTTTCTTTGTTTTCTTCACCCATAGTAAGCAATTTTACAAATTCGCAATTTGGCGACAGTCTTATATGTTCTCCTAAAGCTGTATCCACTGGTTCCCAATCTCTAATATTGACTCCGCAGCGGAAGCATCGAACGTGATTCGCATGTTGTAAATAGACAAAACCAGCTTTTGCAAGTAATTTGGGTGTTATAACTCCAAACCAATTTTTAAACGTTTGCAACCGTTCTTCATATATTGAAAATCTTGTAGGGGAAACATCATCATCCAAATACATTTTAGCCAACATTGAGTTTATGCACTTTCTGAAATCTTTTATATAAAAAAACATGGTGGGGGTCTATTGTACATTATCCTTCAAAATCCAAGGATTGTGTGACGAGTCAAATCCCAACCACTTAACAAATACTTTATCACCTCTTCTCTTAATTACTTTTTCAACCAAATAAATATCTGGATATTTTACTTTTTGTAGCTCGTATTCATAAAAACCACCCTTAATTTCTTGTTTATTTTGATCAATTAATAAGTATGTTATTGGATATGTTGCTTGAATTTTATTTACAGTAAATATTTCATTTGACCAGTTTGGAGTATATCCTTTAGCAAATTCACTTCTATATTTACTAATACGTACGTACACTGTCACCAACGCGAAATTTTTTATTTTTAAGATCTACCAATTTTAAATGATTGTATGAATTTTCTAAGATACTTTTTTCTATTTTATTGTTGACTTCAGAGGGTTTCATGCCAATAGTGCTATGTTTGGTATTATTGTATTTGTTAACAATTTCTGGTAAAATATCTAGCCATTTATAACTTCCTTGTAAATTAAACTGTTTCCACATGTTGTTTTTTAGAGTGCAATTAACTCTTTCTACAACGGACGCCTTTTGAATTGAATATGTGCTATAGTGATTTATGTTGTATTTTTTCATTAACGTTTGAAAGTCTTTATTGTAAAATTCCGTACCCATATCTGTTTGAACATTTTTGACAACATTTTTTTTAATTAAAAATATCTTCTCCATGGCTGATGAAACATTTTTTCCAGTCTTTCTTTTTACTGGAAATGCCCAAACAAATTTAGAAAATACATTAATAACTACTAAAATATATCTAAATCCTTTATTGAAAGTAGCATAAGGTATCATTTCCACTAAATCTGTTTGAATTAAATCTTTAAAACCTTTTACTATAACACGTCTTCGCTTGAAATTTTTACGAGCTGGTTTGTGAATTTCTTCAACAATTTCTTGTTTAACATTTGTTATCTTTTTCTTAACCATTTTCTTCAACAACTGGACTATATTCTTCTTCCACAAGACATTTAAGTACTAACTCAGCATATAACGTTACCATATTTCCACCAACATATTGTTCCGGAAATTCTATAGTATCCCCCCTTATTAAAGGTAAATTACGTAGAGTATTCTCATAGAATGGTGAACCGTTTATTCTTATTTGAGAATTATTACTAATGAAAGCCGATTTGTGTGGAAAGATGTAATTTGATAAAGTATTATATAAAAGATATCTATTGTTGAGTGTTGTATCACTAAAAAAATTTAGTGAAATTGTATAACTATATTTTTTTGGTGATGTTGATTGAAGTATTATGTCGATATCGTTATGTTTCGAATAAAGTGTTCTTCCAAATTTATCAATGGTCATGTTTATTTCTTAAAACTCAATCAGTTAATGAGAGTTTACATCTATGTTACCGTTATTTAATAATTTTTGCTTCTCGCAACTCTTCAATTATTGAAGTAATTTCATTATTATGTCCAGTATGCCCAGCAGCTTTGGAAGAAATTAGAAGTAGTGCTTTACCTGTACGAAATGATTGTGGTGTGAGTCTAACCGGAATTGCTTTTCGCCTATCAAGCAAAGGTGCAATTATGTTATTATATTTTGGTAATTTAGTTCCTATTAATTTTCCGGTTGGTATATAACCATGTTTTGCTGCATTTGTTTTATTAACAATTTCCATATAATTAGTTACATCCACACTCCTAAATCCTGTTGGTACCTTCTTGAATAATAACTCATACAAACCCGGTGTACCTGTATATATGCGTTCAAAAGTTTGCCCATTTATAACTGTTTTAATAACTACATCATCACCTCTGAAGGTAACAACTGCATTACCAATAGCATAATTATGTTTGTCTCCATCTTCAGTTGGTACCACTCTTATTCCATATGTGTGATCCATAGCCCTCGTTGTATCAGATATCATGTCTTAAATGTAGGCTTTAGTTAATGTGGAAAATTGTTTTACATATTCATCCAAATCACTCATCTTTTTAGTTTGGATTTCAACATTTGCATATCATCATCATCATCATCATCATCATCATTATCAGCAACATATAGGTCTTCGACTATTGGTTGTGTATTGGATGTAGAAGGGGTGTGCTCGTAAACTTGTGGAAGAATACTTGTATCAATAGTAGTATTAGTTGGTGTTACAAATTCTTCCATTTTAATACCATACTGTTTCTATTTTGGTGTTTCATTTTTAATTTCTTCAGTTTCCTCATTTTTTTCAAATTTTGGTTCCAATTTAACTTTGAGATTTGCAATAAGGTCTTCTATTGGTTTGGTTAATGGTTGATAGGCCAATCGCATATGTGACTGCGACTGTGCATAATCAGATTTCAAATCTTGAAACTTTTTTTTTACAATACGTCGAGTTTTTAATAACTGCTTGACTAATTGCTTGTCCATGATGTTTATTAAACTACATGTAGATGCAAACTGTTGGAACTCAAACATACAATATATTTATATATTGTTTATAAATAAATAAATGAATCAAATCCTTTTCTATAGCGTCCAGATTTTATTTCACTTTCCTTATCAATAACTAAAAATCCATATTTCTGTTTCCAACAATAGGAACAAATATCTCTAAATTGTTGGTATGACATATCGACACCTACATGATCATCGTAAATGTGTTTTAAATTGGTATTATCTTGCTCAAATATAATCAATATATTAGCATTATCTCTTATAAGTTGTTTTGGTATTTTAGTGTATGTTTGACAAATATAAAAGCAATCTATGTTATTGTGTCGGCCAAAACTAAAATAATCCCTCATTATGCTTTGATTGCAACATATAACATCATCAAATATAAAAACTGAATTTTCTTTGGTTTCTTGTGGTGATATAATTTGATCACTGTTATCATATTCAAAATAGCCCATACCCTTTATAGGTTCAATAACTTTTTTTAAATATTTATATTTTGATTGATGTAATGTTTTTGAGTAAATATAAACATTTTGAAATCTTAAACCATTTGGATGCAAAAGTAAACTAATTATAATATTTGTTTTCCCACACCCAGAACAACCAATAATCAATCCTCTTTTACAACCACCACCAAGCAAGTCACTATGTCGTTGAAACGTATTTTCAAAACAATCTATATCTTGATTGTTAATTGGTAGAGATTGAGTTTGTTTCACAACTCTTATTATGATTCTAAATCTGTAGTTAAACTGATCAATTTGTCAATATTTCATAGAATATATAAGTATACCTACATTCTTTATTGTTATTTAGTATATTATGTTAACTCATAAAAGAAAGACCAAACTTGCGAAAAAAATTAATGCACGCGGACTTGTCAAGGTATAAACGTATTAGACGATCATTGCAAAAAACACGATATTGCATATTCAAAATATTCTGATATTTCTAAACGACACGAAGCGGATAGATTGTTAGCCAGACAAGCTGCAATAAGATTAAAAGCACCTGACGCTAGTTTAGGTGAAAAGTTTGCTGCACTAGGTGTGTCTGGTATTATGCGCATAAAAACCAAATTAGGTATGAGTCTAAGACGTCAAAAAACTTCAAAAAGAAAAATTTCTAAATCAAAGTCTAATGTAACGTTAGCAAAAATTAAATTAGGTAAAGGTGGTAAACGTAAAACAAAATATATAAAAAAAATACCTTCAAAGATTATTAAAATACCACAAAGCGAGGGTTTCTTTGCAGCTATAATATCTGGCGCTATCGGAATTGCAAAAGCTATAATAAAGAAAAGAGCATTAAAGAGACAACTAGAAGAACAACAACATAACAAAGTGGAAGAAGATGTATTAAAATCCAAAGTAAATAGCAAAGAGGGTTATAAAATTGGTGATGGTTGATATGTGAAACCATATAAAAGTGGTCACGGTCTTTACATTTATCCTTTAAAAAAAAACTAATAAAAAAGCTACCACAAAGAGCAATAACAAATATTCACTTGTATAAATATGCAAAAAACATTCCATATTTTAGAGGTGTATACATGCTAGATGAATTGCCAACTAAAATGAATGCAAAAGAATGTGGTATTGTAAATTTAGAAAAAAAATCAAAAGTTGGTTCTCATTGGGTAGCTTATATTAGAAATGATAATAATATTAAATATTTTGACAGTTTTGGTAATTTAAAACCACCTCTAGAATTAGTAAGATATTTTTATAAAGATGGTAAAAAGAATATTTTATATAATCATGATGCTTTTCAAAAGTATAACACCTATAATTGTGGACATTTATGTTTAATATTTTTATATGAAAATACATTATGAAAAATCCATCATTCGTATGTTTGATGTCAAACGAGTATGTCTTATAATATTACTTTTACTGGCAAAAGTTCAATCCTAGAGGCAGATTTCAATCCACCTTTATATTTAAAACAAGATAAAAATTTTGTATTGGGCCTGACAAATTTTGAATCAATTTATTCAATTGCAAACATAGATGAAAGCAATAACAAATTTTACTATGGTGACAATAAAGAAATTACAATTCCTGTAGGATCTTATGAAATTACTGATTTAAACACATATTTACAAAAACAACTTCAAAAGCATGACGAAGATATCAAAATTAGAGGAAATAATAATACATTAAAAGTGCATGTAAAATGTACAAAACCTATTGATTTTACTAAAGAAAATTCAATTGGAACATTGCTGGGTTTTAGTAAAAGAATATTACCAAAAGATAATTCCACTGAATCAGACTTTTCAACAGATATTTTAAAAATAAATTCTTTTTGTGTGGATTGTAGTATAACAGCCAGCTCTTATAGAAACGGAAGATTGGGTCATACATTGTTTCAATTTTTCCCCACAGTACCACCAGGTTATAAAATTGTACAGTCCCCTGAGACGGTTATATATTTACCAATTAATACATCAACTATTAATAACATAACACTTAAAATAGTGGATCAAGACGGAAATATAGTTAATTTCTGAAGAGAGATCATCACAGTAGGACTTCATTTAAAAAAAAAATCTTAAATATGGTAGTGCAATATCATAGTATGCGTAATTATGGTTACAAAAACTTACAATATAACTTGACTACAACAACTAATTCCATCATTAGACAATCTGCGCGCAGTAGATTAACATCAAAAAACCTTATATTTTTAAAGTTTTTAGGATTTAAATTATATTAAATAATGAGTATACTTAATGTTAAAGAAAATGTCTTTATTGACATCTCAATCGCAAATTCTCAATTTCACACTCATCAACCATATGCATCAACAAGTTTTAACAACAATGATGAAATCAGAATTCCGATTCAACAACAAGATATGTACACATTGCCGAGTGAGAGTTACATTTACATAGAAGGCAAATTGCAAGCTGATGATTCTAAAAAACTAAAAAAAAAACAATGTTTATTAACAACGGTATTGCATACTTATTTTGTGAACTTCGCTATGAATTAAATGGTGTTGTTATTGACTCTACTAGAAATGTTGGTTTAACATCAACATTGAAAGGTTACTTGCCCTTCAATTCTAATCAAAAATTACAAAACGCCGGATGGTTATCAAAAACGGCTACAGAACAAGATGATATGGTAGATGCGGATGGAAATTTTAATGTTTGCATACCACTTAAAATGTTATTAGGTTTTGCTGAGGATTATAAGAAAATTATAATAAATACCAAACAAGAACTGGTTTTAATACGTAGTAATACCGATCTTGATGCGCTTGTATCTACTGAAGAAGAAGGTGTTAAGGTGACAATTAATAAAATCAATTGGAAAGTTCCTCACTTTTCTGTAGGATTGGCTGAGCAACATAGATTGACAAAATTGTTAGGAAAAAATTAGGATTTATCTATAGCTTTTAGATCTTGGGAATTACATGAATATCCTGCGTTGCCACAAACAACAAGACATACATGGGCTGTGAAAACGGCTACTCAATTAGAAACACCGAGATATATAATTTTTGGGTTACAGACTGAATTATTCACAAGACAAAAAATTTAAGAGGTTAAAAAAATATATTTATTTGTACTCTCTTAAAAATAAACTTTTTAAAGAGTTTTCAAAATTGAAAATAAAATGTTAATTATTGACGTCCAAGGATTTAAAATTGGTTCTAAAGAGTTTTCACCAAAAGAATTGGCAATTTTTGATGGCACCCGAATAGCCCACTATGTGTTTAAGCCTCCATTTCCTTTTCACCTTTTGGAAGCAGAGTTCAAAAAGCAAGCTAATTGTTTAATCAGTAATCACCACTGCATCGATTGGAATCAAGGATTTACACCGCAACATCAATTTAAAAATATACTACAAGACATTAGAGGTGACTCAATTTATGTTAAAGGAAGAGAAAAAGTTATTTTTTTACAAAAATTTACAACCATTCCTATACAATAATTTGATGAACATCCAGCTTTAACTCTAACTGCATTATCAAATGTATATCAATTGTATAATGATTTTGTAATGAAATAATAAAACATTTTTTTAATTATTTTTTTTTTTATTAACACTTTTATAAATTTATTTACAAGTTTTAATAATCAACAATAATTATAGATATAAATAATAACAATATTAACAGTAAAACAATAAATATACAATATAACATAATAATTTTAAATAAAAATTACAAATTATATTCCTAATTTAAAATCATATTTACATACTATCTGCTACTTCTATTAATAAATCTAAATATGTTAGGGCCTCATCACGAAATTCAAAATTTTCTAAAGTTTTTAATATGTTAACTGTATTTTCGTATGGTTCTTCGTAAAATGATATATCAGTATGCCCCCACGCTAATGTTTTTACGCTACCGGGTAAAGAATAGCGCTTATCATCATTATTAGATAAAGCAACTTTATTTTTAATTTCGGTGTACATATCATGTAACTGAGATTTAAAAACATACATACTGCAATAAATTAATTCTTTCCCGTTAACTATATCTTTATAGTCTTTTAACGTTAATTGGTTTTTAATCGAAAATTTTGAGACACCTTTTGCCCTTCTTACAATCTCAATTTCATTGGTAGGTACATGCAAGCAATATGCTTTAGCACCGGTACCATAAAAACATTTAATAGGAATACCTGCATACTCATCTTTCATTTTACCAACTATAGATTGATTTCGTGGAATTTGGAATATATTATTTTTGGGGTAATTAGAGGTATCAAAATAATTTAAATTAAGTTTAATATCATTATAAACATTATTTGCAACAACTTCTATAACTAAGGAGTCAGTGTCAGTATAAAGCAAAGACACTCTATTACCATACATTGGTTTTAAATAATTATAGAAGAAGTTATAAAAAGTTGTTTTAGACAAATCTAAAATTGAAAAGCCGACATAAATAGGTTTGTCATAATATACATTAACCTTGTTCATTTGCACTGCAACTAAATTTTTGGTAAAAACTGTAACGTTGTGGAAATTTGGTTTAGCCGTATAAATTTCAGCACCCCATTTTTTTCCAACCCTTTCCCAATGACTTATAAGTTTTATATCGACTCTATTTTCTAAATTCTCCATCGTTTTTCCAAATACGCTAACATTATAAGATTTAAATAAATCTTTTTCAAATTTAAATTTGGCTTTGTTTCTTAAATTTGTATTAAAGTCAATATAACTTTTAAGCCATGGGGATTGATCAAATTTTAAAATTCTGTGAATATTTTTAAGAACTAAACCGTGTTGCAGGCACTGCTTTAAAGCTACATAATGTATAACATAATTGTTTTTATTTAATAAATTTTGTATTAGTTTTGGATATTTTCCGTTTGGAAGAATTATATTTTCCGGGCAAAATGGCAAATTGTTATGGAGATCGTGCAAATATGTAGGATACTCTAAATAAATATAAAACTTCTAATACGTATCCTTCAGAACTCGTGTCACAAGTTTGAAATATATTAAAAGAATCAATTTCAGTTTGGTGAAGCCTTTGAAATTTTTTATAAGGTAGATACTGCTGCATACTATGCCCATATAAGTTAGTTGCATCTAAATATAAAAGATAAGAAATTATTTTTGACGTGTCATAGTTCGGTAAAAATGGGTTATTAGCAATTGCTTCTTTTTTTATGCAAGCACTAACCCCCCACGAATTCCTTCTTTAAAAAAATGTAACATATCTATGTCGGTCAAAAGTTCTAATTATATCTTTGTATATTTCAACATTGCATCCCAACTTAAGCCCGGCAAAGTATAGTATTGTGCAGGATCTAGCTTATGTTTTTTTTAATGAAAAACTTCTAAAGTTTTCAAAAATATCCGCTAAAAGTAAAACATCAGATTTTAAATATATATCTGCATAATCCCCTAAAGATTTGCATTTAAATAAATTAAATACCTCTAACGCTCGACAATAATCATCATTTGAAACGTGACTGTTATTTAGAGTGTTATAAAATTGGTCTTTTGCAGGTAACTGTAAATCACTTAATTTTGAAAAATCATCGACATAAGAGTATGGAAATATTCCTTTTTGTCGAATGTATTGAAATTCTACATCATCCACAAAAAAATTTCTAATTTCTTTGCATTGATGAGATTGTAATACAGAAGATAAATTTTCTATGGATGAGGCTAAAAATCGAAACGAATCTAGGAATTTTAAATTAAAATATACCGGTTTATGCACACCATCTTTCACATATGTATCGACAACAATTTGCTTGCTGAACGATACATATTTTTCTTTATTTTGCGCAATAACTGAAATACTCTCCTTATCCACCGCTAATGTTTTAATGAACAGGTGGGAGTCGTAATTAAGATTATGGAAAAATATCGGAATAAAATTTCTACAATAATAATTTAAATTACAGTTATTGTGAGCCGGACCTCTGTACTGCCCCGTCAAATGGCAATGATCCATTATTTTTGATTCATTATTTAAAAATGGTCCTTCACAAATATGACAAACTGAACTTTGGATGTGTTTTAGTTTTTCATCATCTGTTAAAGGTACCATTTTTATAAATGGTTTTAAATAATTTAAATATATATCTTTAACATCCCCTTCTAATGATTGAATAAATATTTTTCCACAATCCGTTCCACGATAAGAAACAAATTTTGAAAGGGAATCATTAAATGAGCATTTTATATAATATGCAAACGCGTAAGGTTCATGTAAAAACGATTTTACCGAATATGATTTATTGGGATTAGGGAGAGTATTTGATATTGGTTTTAAAATACATTCATAATCCGCATAGACAGCAAATGGCATCCTAAATTGTTTATGAAAATTTACAAATTTTTGTATATTTTCAGGACGCGTTTGACCATATGTGTCAATTAATCTATTGGATGGTAACACGACACTGGTATAACAACAATCACGTTCTTGATGACGTTGCAGTTTTTCATTAGAATTAAAATAAATTAAACACCCGTCACATAAATATTTAGTGCTTTTGTGCCCAGATAATTGTTTCAAAATCAGTCTATTTAAATTTGTTATTAATATATAATGACACGCACCGTTGTCATTTGTTAATAACAATAAATTTAGATGTATTGGCATTCTTAAATTTGTGTAGTGATAAGACCCTACAATCTGATACTCCCATTTCCCACTTCTAAATATTTTTTCTACCCCGTAAACATTAATTGATATATTATTTGTTTTTTCAATTTTTTTAATGTCTTTCAATTTAGTAGGAAATGTGACGTCAGTGAAATGATAAATATTATAAAAGTTAGGGTAAGAAGATGGTAAATTTGCAGGACCGTTTGCTTGACACATCTGCTATTACAGACCAGGCAAAGCAGCATTGATCACGATTTTTTATATTTAAAACAGCCGATTTTTTAGAAATAAAAGATGGTAATTCAAAGTGTGAAGACCCTCTTAGAGGGCTATATTTTACCACATTTATTTCTAAAAATAATAATTGCTGCAATGCCCATCCCGAGTCTTTTTCCTGGAATTCTTCCATCTTCTTACTAATATTTTCAAAGAAATCATCACATATATTATTAATGTCCGTAGAAGCTGTTACAACAACATTTTTTGTATTAAAAAATTTAATATCTTGTAATTCTTTAGGTTCTATAACATATAGCCCAAATAATTCAAAATTTACTTTGAAAGTAATATGTTGTTCAACTAAATTTAATAATAATTGAAATATTTTACTTTTTATACTATTTTTAAAATTTAGTAAATTTATGTGGTGATTGTTATTTATTCTAAAACTACGTATCTTATTTTTAAATGCGCCGCCAAGCCGACTAACTCCATCGATGTTTGTCCCGCAGGAATTGTTTTTATTGGCCAATTTCCGATGGGGGCTTCTCCATGCATGTCCGGGAACAGCGATATCGCAAGCGGTGCAGTATTTGGTACCAGAATCTAAAACAAAATAGAATATTAATTGTAGTAGATAGGATAAAAAAAGTTTTGTGGTAGTTTTAATAATTAATTAATAAGGCCAAACATTTAACTTACTTGATGTTGACGCTCGCGCTGCTCCTGCGATTACTGCTCCTGCCGCTGAACCATTATCATCTTCTCCATTTTGATCTATTAAAAATAATAACATTTAGATAATCAAAAATTGATTAAATTTACACTTACTCAAAATGCGCTTGTGTTTTGAAGACGGTGATGGAATTTCTTCATTCAACCACTGTTCATAAATTTCTGTAAAAATATTAAATATTAGCATAATTTAAATTGTTTTATAAACAGAAACTTACCATCAATCTTTCTTTTCTGTTGATCCATTCCGCTATTGTAGTAGTTAAGAATGTAGCACTAATAATTTAATTATAGTAATAAAAACAATGCACTAACGTCAGTATTATGTGATTAGATACTAACACTGCAAGGTTTAAAACACGACTGAGTTAAATCTGCATTTATTTGCACATAGTGGTAGTATGTTAATATTATTTAACATTTTAAATTATTTTCCAGTCAATAAATCCAATTAATTATTGGACTAATTGAATTTTGTAAATGTTTCTTTTGTCATTTGCTTAACACACCAATACACCCTCCCCTCCCCCTTCTAATCAAACATCCCCCATTCCTCCCACCCTTTCGCATGTCATTAATTCAATATTTAAGAATAAAAATATTAGTTTAGTAATAATTGTAGCATTGCGCGGTTTAAAATGGTTCTAATAGAATTTAGAGTGTTTTACAAAGAACACATCATTTATCAAGATATGATGCCGCAAGTGATGGAAAAATATTTCTTAAAGAAGGCTGCTCTAATATTGGACGCACTAGAAATCGATTCTGAACCAACACCTAAAATTCTTATCGATTTTACTGATGAGCATTTAGATGAAATTTCATTGGAGCCCGGCGGTAATATCAAACTAATTGAACCTGATTGTCGGACATTTGTGTACTTAAGCTACAACACACATACCGAATTAAATTATGTAAATGAATTAAACGAATTTGAAAAATGTATGTTACAAATTAAAATGAATTTGTAAAATAAATACTATATAATTTTTTTGTTTTTTTAATTTTTAAACCCAAACACTTTAGCCCAATTAGCCCATCAGTAACTTCAATATTGTTAATTTCCTTTGGTTTTATTTGCAATTTTACGATCCATACCTGCAAGAAGAAAGAAACTATTTTGAGACATGTCCAGACAAGTCTAGACCAGTCTAGCAAGTCAACACACTCGAAGTAACACCTGTTTGTCTAAATAGATTAGATAGGCTAGAAGAATTCTCACGCAAAACCTCATAAAGTTTACATTCACATTTAAATTCTAAAATTACATTTTCGCTATTTCAAATTTTAACTACTAGTGTGTAATATATATTATAAGTTAATACTATTTTCGCTTTATATATTAGAATTACAATAAAAAAAAGCAAATGTGTAAATGTAATTAATATTGTAGGCAAATGTGCATAATGCTTCCTAGTTGTAGTAAAACATGATGGCACGGCCGATGTAATTAATAATAATTAAATTATATAAAAAGAACAAGAATGCGTCTCGATTATTAGCATATGTACATTTCTTATAGGGGAACCTGATACTAATATGCAGCACGCTCGGGAATCCAGTCTACATTTTATTACATAATATATGTATGTTAAACTTCAATTATTAACACATGTACATTTCTGCATGTTTAAGTTGAATGAACATTCCTTATTTAGAATGAATGTCAGATTTGCAGGTGGTTAATACGATGAAAGCAGGAACAAAAGATGCCGTTGATATTTTTTATATTCTATTTTTAGAATGGGGCATATGCTACCAACATTTTCTCGATGTTATGAAATATAATGTAAATATTGGATTACACCATAACATATTCCACGCAAAATGCAATTGCTATAAATAAACCTAAATAATATACATACAAATATTTTAATTATTACAACTATTACTTTTTAAAATATAATGGGAAAGCACAATCATTATGCAGATGTACATTCTTTGCAATGTTTAATTAATTAAACAAATGTTAATTAATTAATTTAACACATAATCAAATTTGCAAAAAAAATTGAATGAGACAACTGGCGCTATAGCAGGTGGTCATTTGACAGGTGGTTATTTGACAGGTGGTTATTTAGCAGGTGCTCGTTTAGCAGGTGTTCAATTAACAGGTGTTCGTTAGCAGGTGGTGAATGGGGTCAATGAACTCAATGACACGATTCAAGGCCATGACCAGCCCCATTCTCTCTCTACTGCGAAGCCACGGAAAAGGCCTCTAAGACCCATCAGGTTCGCGTCGATAATCCTCTAGGACTATCTCGCGACGCTAAAGCATTGATAAGACGCAGAAATGCCGCCAATCTTCAATGGCAGAGGCATCGCGACCCCAGAGATCGCGAACTTATGAACGCGCTCCACAGCGCAAAATACCATGGAATCTTTCACAGAGGATGATCATCCAATGTGGAGGATCTCCACGGCCTTACGCAACAGGCGAGTCCCCATTCCAGCTATTCTTGGCGAAAATGGGGTTCAATTTTCTAATGAGGGAAAAGCTGAGGCATTTGCCGACTGCTTCGAACTCCAATGTTCCGAGATATTCACAAGGGACACTGATTTGGATCATATCGATCTGGTCCACAGGGCTGTCAGAAACTTCCTGAACGCCGAGGACGACGACAAACCGCTGGAAAGCGTTCGACCGTCTCGAATCAGAGAAATTATCAAAAAATTTAAAGCTCGAACCGCCTTTGGTTCCGATAAGATAACGAACAGAGCTTTGAAATCGTTCTCGCACAAAGCAATAATGGCACTCACCAATATTGCAAATGCAACTCTTCGAACAGGGCACTTTCCTTCAGGTTGGAAAAACTCACTGGTGATAACTATCCCTAAACCTGGGAAAGACCGGAAAATTCCACAAAATTACTGGCCTATCAGTTTACTATGTATCTTAAGTAAGGTCATAGAAAAGGTGATCTTGGACAAATTACAGGATCACACGGAAGTTAACAATCTTCTCCCTTCCCACCAACATGGGTTCAGATGGTGCCATTCAACTGTCCATCAATTAAACCGCGTGACAGACCAAACTATCGGAGGTTTTAGACTGAGAAAGATCACAGGATTGGTCTTTTTAAATTGTACAGGGATAATTTCCCTGTGCGTCTTGTGAGGCTGATTGCTTCATATCTAAACCGCAGAACACTGGCAGTCAGAATTTCTGACCATATATCTACTTCTCGAAATATAGAGGCAGGGGTGCCTCAGGGGTCTATTTTATCACCGTTGCTGTTTAACTTATACTTTGCCAATATGCCTTCGGGTTAGTTAGTTAGTTTAGATTTTTGGCGTATCAACCTAATAAGACTATTAACGCCGATTCTTTTCTCTAACTATAAAAAGTGTAAAATAACATGCTGTAAAATGGCATATTAAAGAATAAAATTAAATAAATAAATAAATAAACAACAAGGATAAAATAAACGTTCACAAACTTTAATGACTATAGCAATAATGACTAGATAATTCCAACAGTATCTAGGGTGTAAAAAGTCCTAAACACTGCTGGATTTTACGATACACAAACATTAATCATAATAAATTAACAATTATATCCATACACCCAATTTGCTCCGTCGAATAAATTCGAACAGACGATCGACTTCAACGATCTGATCGCCCAAGACAATTGACAAACTGGGTTATAATTCAGACGCCACTCTTTGTTCCGAAAACTGCCGACAATCCAATAAGATATGACGAACAGTTAATGGAACATTACAAATATCACAAACTGGCGGCACCTCAGATGCCAACAAATGCCTGTAAGTCCATCGACAGTGACCGATGCGAAGTCGCGTGAGGATAACCTCTTCCCTACGCTTCGGCCTGCATGACAAACTCCACAGTGTAATAACGCTTTTAGTGCATCGCAGCTTGTTGTCTTGAATAGCAAACCACTCAGTTTGCTAGAGAGCAAGCAGCTTTTGATGTAGAAAATTACAAATTGTTGGAATTTATATCTCAACAATAAATGTTACTAACGCCATCTATTATGTACTTGTCTATACATATGTATATGTGTATGTTGTGCGCATGCTCGATTTGAATAAAGGAAACAGAAATAGTCTATGCAGAATACTCATATCAAACACATGTGTTTCATTTTAACCTCTGAATATATCAGGTTATGGGCCCAGACACGTGTGCCGCTTAGTGAAAGTTTTTTTTAATTGAGTGCATAAGTATGACTTCGAATTACATTGCGAGTGTACCCAAGTTAAAGGGACGCGAGAATTATAACGACTGGTCGTACGCAGTCGAGAACTTTCTTGTACTAGAAGGGTTAAATCAGTGCATCGCGGAGCCAGTGGAGGGTAAGGCAATAGATGCAGAACTTGACAAAAAGGCAAAAGCAAGACTCGTTTTGTCTATTGATGCTTCGCTCTACGTGCATATAAAAGAGGCGAAGTCAGCCAGAGAACTATGGACCAAATTGGAATCAATGTACAATGATTCAGGTTTTACTAGAAGAATAAGTTTACTGAGAGCATTAATTTCAATACGCCTAGAAAATTGTGATTCAATGGAAGTGTATGTTACACAAATTGTTGAAATTGGGCAAAAATTACGTGGCACGGGATTCGACATAAATGACGAATGGATTGGTTCACTTTTGTTGGCAGGTTTGCCAGAAAAATTCTCACCGATGATAATGGCGATAGAGCATTCAGGCATCGCTACCTCAACGGACGCCATTAAAACCAAGTTGTTGGATATGGAAGGGGAGAACGGCAATGCAGGAAACGCTTTCTTTGGCAAGAAAAATCACAAGATAAGAACGCGTACAGATGGCGCTAATACAACTGTCAAAAAGGATCTGATGCACATTCAGTGTTACAAGTGTAAACTAATGGGACATTATAAAAGTAACTGTCCATCCGAAAACAAAGCAGATAAGAAAACTCAAAACAACGGGTTTAGTGCTGTATTCATAAGATGGAATTTCAAAAGTAATGAATGGTACGTAGACTCTGGAGCAAGTTTTCACATGTCGGCAAGGCGAGAATGGATGACAAATATCAAGGATAAACAAGTGCAGGAAATCACGGCAGCAAATGACTCAAAAATGCGTGTGCAATGTGAAGGTGATATAAACATTCAAACGTCAACTGGTAACAATGAAGTACACGACATAACGATCAAGGACGTACTGCATGTACCTGAGCTGTCGACAAATCTACTATCAGTAAGTCAATTGATAAGAAATGGGAACACTGTAATTTTTGGTAAGAACAAATGTGAGATTTTTAACAAAAATAGGGAATTAGAAGGAATTGCACATATAATAGAAAATGTATATCGACTAAATGTAATTCAATCTCCAAAATGTTTTGTTGCACAAACTGAAGTAGTTACAAACGATATGTGGCATCGAAGACTGGGTCACATTAATAATTTTGATTTATTAAAAATGAAAAATGGTGCTGTAGAAGGCCTGAAATGTCAGGATACAAAGAAAATTGATAAATCAAACTGTACTATTTGTTGTGAAGGGAAACAGTCAAGGTTACCCTTTCCACGTGGAAGTCATAGAGCATCTGATTTTCTCGAAATAGTTCATGCAGACTTGTGTGGTCCTATGGAAATAAAATCTATAGGTGGTTCCAAATATTTTTTGATTTTCGAAGACGATTTCAGCAGAATGGTATTCGCATACTTTCTAAAAACCAAGGACGAAGTTTATTATCGTCTAAAAGAATTTAAAGCCATGGTAGAAAATCAAAAAGAGAGAAAGATGAAAATATTTAGGACAGATAATGGCGGGGAATTCTGCAGTGGTGAAATAAATAAGTTCTTGAAAGATAATGGTATTATTCACCAGACCACTAATAGTTACACTCCACAACAGAACGGAGTAAGTGAGCGTATGAACCGCACTGTTGTAGAAAGAGCTAGATGTCTCTTATACGATGCAAATATGGAGAAGAAATTTTGGGCAGAGGCAGTCGGCACTGCTGTCTATTTGAGAAATAGATCCATAGCATCAGGATTGGAAAATAAAACTCCTATAGAAATATGGTTAGGTAAGAAACCAGATGTAAGCCATCTTAGGGTGTTTGGAAGTCCAGCAATGGTCCACATTCCAAAAGAGAAAAGAGTAAAATGGGATAAGAAGTCAAGAAGGATGTTATTTGTGGGATATAGTAACACAACGAAAGGCTACAGGTTGTATAATCCAGCAAATAATGATATCATTTTGAGTAGAGATGCCATAGTTATGGAAACTCAAAGAACTGATGATATATTTTTGGAAATAACCTCCAACAGTAGGAATACGGAGAAACCAGATTCAGTGGGGGAAGAAGAAATTACACACGACAATTCCGAAGATGTTAGCGAAATGTCAATGGAGACCATAAATGATTCAGACGATTCGGAATATATCCCAAACGAAAAGGAGATGACCAAGGAGATAAGAAAATCTTCCAGAGTACCAAAACCAAAAAGATTCAAAGAATACGTCACATATTCGTGTATAAACTTCAACATGAATAAAGATCCTACTTCCGTTGAAGAAGCATTATCTCGTCCAGATAGTGAGCAGTGGAAACGTGCAATGGAATTAGAATTGGAATCATTTGAGGAAAATGATGCATGGGAGATCATCGATGCACCAGATGATGGCACAGTAGTGACCTGCAAATGGGTTTACAAGAGGAAACATAGTGAAAGTGGTGACATGCGATATCGTGCGCGACTGGTTGCAAGAGGATTCACTCAAATACCAGGAATCGACTTCGATGAGACCTATTCACCGGTAGTGCGACATTCTACTCTAAGACTGTTATTTGCACTTTCTGTAGAATTAGGTTTAGAGATGAAACATCTTGATGTACCAACCGCATTCCTCAATGGAATTTTAGAGGAAACCGTTTATATGACAATACCGGAAGGCTTAGTAAGTGAATCGAATAAAGTGCTTAAGCTTAAAAGAGCTATTTACGGACTCAAACAATCGTCCAGAGCTTGGAACATTAAAGTGGACAATTATTTGAAAGAATTAGGTTATAAACAATCAAAATTAGAACCTTGTGTGTACACTAAAGGAGACATTAAAAGTATTACTATTATCGCTTTATATGTAGATGATTTTTTTATATTCTCTAATGATGGTCAAGAAACAAGAGAATTAATAGAATACTTAACATTGAAATGTAAAATTTATTTTTTGTTCGATATAGTGGGGGTGTTGGAATTTATATCTCAACAATAAATGTTACTAACGCCATCTATTATGTACTTGTCTATACATATGTATATGTGTATGTTGTGCGCATGCTCGATTTGAATAAAGGAAACAGAAATAGTCTATGCAGAATACTCATATCAAACACATGTGTTTCATTTTAACCTCTGAATATATCACAAATATCCCTAACGCACACTTTAAATGAAACATATTCAGTGCTAGTTATTGCCAATTTGGCAAACGCATCAGCTTTTTCATTGCCACTGATACCTACGTGACTGGGAATCCAGACAAAGTTAACAGTGACATTTATCTGAGACACCTGAAGCAAAATTGAATGAATTTGCCTCAGCAGGTAATGATCAGGATATTGGTCATCAATGGCGTTTAATGTACTTAACGAGTCTGTACGTATAACATAATTTGTACCTGCGCTTAGTTGGATGTAGAGAAGAGCCTGATAGATAGCATACAGTTCGGCAGTATAAACGCTGCTAACACTTGGCAAGCCAAATGAAAACTGCAGCTCATCTACCAGAAAAGCACAACCCACACCGTCGTTACTTTTTGAGCCATCGGTATAAATCCAAGTAGCATTTACATTCATTGCTTGAATTTTTGCAAATTCAGTTCGATATTCAACTGGTAAAGTTAAAGCTTTGCTCATTCTCGATAATGCAATATTTAACCTTAGACGTTGAAAAGTCCAAGGAAGATCGCGATAGTAAGACAGTTGATATACATTAGGGAGTTAGAAATCCAATTCCCGAAGTATAGTGCAATTTCTTACAGCAACCGGTTTTTGGGACCGTATCCTGATGTTCTATAGATCGTCGAGACCATTATTGTACACAACAGGAAACGTCGGATGCAAGCGTTTAGCTTTTAGTTTCGCGGCGTACCTAACAGTCAAAATTTTACGCCGAAGACAGAGTGTTCAGCTGCCTCACACAAAACACTAGCAATAGGGCTAGTGCGAAATGCGCCAGATGCTAAACGAATTCCAGTATGGTGAGCAGGATCAACAATACGTAATGTGGATGGAGCTGCGAAAGCATAGATTATAGAACCATAATCTAGTTTTGAGCGCACCAAAGCGCGATGCAAAAGTAGCATTGTTTTCCAATCCGCTCCCCATGACTTTCCACTCAACGACCTGAGCAAGTTTAGTGCCGGGACACATCTTGATTTCAGATTTATTAAATGAGGACGCCAAGTCAGCGCACGGTCAAATGTGAAACCGAGAAATCGAACACTATCCTGTACAGGAATAGGTTCTCCCCCAAGATATAATAAAGGGTCACCGTGTGGGGTTCGCCTTCTACAAAAATGGATAAGCAACGTTTTACTAGTAGAAAAAGTGAATCCATTGTTATTAGCCCAGTTCAAAATGTGATTGATTGTTAACTGAAGTTGACGTTCCATTGTTGGCATGTTTCTCGAGGCACAATAGATAGTTACGTCATCAACATACATACATCCGCTTACCGGATGCTTGATGAACTGACTTATGCCGTTAATCGCTATCATAAATAGTGTCACGCTTAGAATAGACCCCTGAGGAATACCATTCTGTTGCTGACGTATGCCCAAGATGCTGTCACCTACACGTACCTTAAATGAACGGGAAGTTAAAAAGCTTTGTATAAACAATGCCATGCTTCCGCAAATACCCCATGAATGAAGCGTTCGTAGAACATTGTACTTCCACGTCATGTCATATGCTTTCGCAATGTCAAAGAATACAGCGACAAGATGTTGATTCTGTACAAAAGCATTTTTAATTGCTGTATCCAACCGAACAAGGTGATCAGTGAACCACATTGTATGTCATCAATTAAACCTCTTGAATCTAATAACCAAGTAAAACGCTTATTGATCATTCTTTCTAGTAACTTGCATAAGCAGCTAGAGAGATAGGCCTATAACATGTCGGGAGCTTTTTATCTTTACCAGGTTTAAGTACTGGTACTATGATAGCAAGTTTCCACAACTCAGGACAATACCCTGCTGACCATATCCGGTTATAGAGTGCCAACAGTTGAAGTTTGGCAGAGCAACTTAATTGCTTAAGCATGGCATTGTGTATTGAATCGACACCTGGAGCAGTATTGTGTGCTTCAGATAATGCAGAGTCAAATTCCCAAACACTAAAGGGTGCGTTATATAATTCATCTTCAGCAGAGACAAATGACCGAACGGTTTTCTCCATGTTAATTTTAATATCTCGGAAATTTTTATCGCAATTATTATCGCTGGAAGCGTCAAAATAAGCATCGGCTAGGATATTCGATATGTCAAGGGGATTGGTAATAATTTGATCACCCGACAATAACCCAGTAATAGGTAATGATGCGGTTCGGCCAGAAATTTTTCTGACTTTTTCCCACACCTTCCCGACGGGGGTTCTCGAATTAATTGAAGTAACATATTCTGACCATGATTCTCTTTTAGCTTTTCTGCATGTTCTTCGAGCATCAGCTTTGTACCTTAAATAAAGTAATAGGTTCTCTTCTGTTGGAGAGTGGTTAAATCTACGAAAAGAACGGCGTTTGTTTAGTTTAGCTTGCTCACAATTAAAATTCCACCAAGGAACGGGCTTTCTGCGAGGTTTTCCGGAAAATAACGGTATACTCGCATGTGCTGCCTGTATGATAGAATCGGTATAAGTTTCAATATCTTCGTCGATAGTGGCTTGGACACTGTCATCGTAATCAAACACTTGAACAAACATATTCCAATCGGCATCTTTTATTCTCCAATTTCAATGACGGTTTTTATTAATTACATGACCAAGCACGCGAATGAATATGGGAAAGTGGTCACTATCACAAAGATATTCCGAGACCTCCCAATCCAGCAATGCTGCGATACTTGGAGAACAAATGGTAAGGTCAATAGCCGAGAACGATCTATTGCCACGGAAAAGTAGGTATTGTTACCTTTATTTAAGATAACTAAATCCGTTTCTGAAAAAAGATTGGCCAAGTTACGACCTCGCACATCAGTTCGACTTGAGCCCCACATAGTGTTATGAGCATTAAAATCGCCCATTAGCAGGAATGGGGACGGAAGTTGTTCAAGTAAATGATCAATCAAACGAATGTCCAAACTGACATTTGGCGGAATATAAATTGAGCAAATGGTCAGTGCAAAAAGAATATATATTTGAACGGCTACTGCTTCTAATGCAGTGTTGACACGGAAATCTTTATTGAAAACCGTATCACGAACCAATAAAGCCATTCCACGAGCACGATCAACATTTGCACGATCTTTTCTATAAATAGTATAACCACGAAGATTAACAGAACAGTCAACCTTAAAATTTGTTTTTTGTAAGGAAACGCAGATAGGTGAATTTTCGGCTAATAATATTTTAAAAGATTCGTAGTGTGTAGGTAGAGAGCGTGGCGCAGTGGTCTAGGCATCCGGCCGCTGTACCGAAGATCGTGGGTTCGATTCCCATATACCGTGATATACTTTTCACTTTCTATACGCTCTCCCACTCCCCAACCCGCCTTGCCAGCGTGGGGTTTTACGGCTAAAACCTTCTCCAAGGAGTGATAATTCTCTCCAGTGGTTCGGAATCCACTTAAAACTGTAGGTCCCTTGTAATGTAAGTTGCCAGCATTACAAGCAGAGAGAGGCTAAGATGCCAGCAGTGGCGTATAACTGGCCGACGAAGATAGTGTGAATTATATTCGTTGCAGTTCCATTGCATAATAGTTGAAACCATTTTTAGTGTTATGTTGCAAACGTAATTTTAACTCTTTGTTTATTAGCGTTTTTATTTTTAACTTCTGATTTATCATCTGGGGGAGTAGAACTCCCACTAATTGGCATAATTTCATCTGTCAGAGTAGATGGCGCGGAAAGAACTTCCACATCCATTGACTCTAACGACACGTCAATATTGGGGTCTGTGGGCGCAGGATCGCTAGAAACCTGCACCTCAGGTGGCGGTAGCCTAGATTGGGCTGCCGTCTTTGCAGGCTTTGACTCGGACTGAGCCTTTGCCTGTTTAGGCTTTGACTTGGAAGTCGCAACCTTAGTTGGTTTTGGCCCGATACGAGCCAATACCTTAGATGGTTTAGGCTTTAAATAAGCCCCCGTCTTGAGTGGTTTTGCTTGAAGTCCCACTCGTTGTGACCTTGGACCGGATTGGGCCGTAGTCAGTTTTGGTTTTGAACCTGATGGGCCCGCAACCGGTTTTTGACCCTTCACATTAGAGTCCTTGTCTTTATTTAAAGTTTCTGCAATAGCAGTAAATTTCATAATTGGTGGTTGTTGAACGATAGGCGTTTCAACAACTGCAGCAAACGATCTAGAAAAGGTAGGAGCCGTAATTGCTCTATACCTCTTTTGAGCATCAAAGTAAGAGAGTTTGTCTGTTACTCTGATCTCGGTTATCTTCCTTTCCTCTTTCATTTTTGGACAATCTCGGGAATAGACAGGATGCTTACCACCACAATTCACACATAAAGGTGAACTTTTGCATGGATCGGAGTCATGTTTCTCCTTACTGCATTTTGCACATGTTGCAACACCTGGACACCTAACTGCGGTGTGTCCAAAACGTTGGCATTGGAAACACCTCATTGGGTTAGGAATAAACGGGCGGACCGGGCAAGTAACATACGCTACCTTGACTTCATCTGGGAGCCGTTCGGAATCGAATGTTAAGATCATAGATGTTGTATCTCTGACCTCACCATCTTTTCTACGGGTTAGTTTTTTAATATCGATAACGCCTTGCGACGCTAGTTCTTGTTTGCATTCGTCTACAGTTGTGTATAACAACTCATACCATGAAATAACTCCCTTAGAAATATTTAAGGATTTATGCGGCTCAACTGTCACCGCAATATTACCTAACAACGTGCATTCCTGCATTTTACTGCTCTGCATTTTGTCTTCAATAAGCAAAGTACCGTCTCTTAACTTCTTACACGATTTTAAGGTTTTGTTAGTAATATTGGAAATGGTCCTATGAATTAAGAAGGGAGACACCTCCTTTAGACTCTGGCCATTTTCAGAACATTTAACAGTTAAATACCTAACAAACTTTCTACTTGTACTCATACTATCTTCTTTAGCTCTCTCGTCCGTAAACGGGCGAGATCGTTTGGTTGGAGGTTTAGAATCTACCATAATAAACTCCGTCAAATTCATCGCTCAATCTCCCCACCCACCACGGAGCCACATATGGGACGCTACATCACAAACTGATGCAGTCGCCAGGGCTAATCAAGCGATATAGGTTTCATAGATGTAAATGAAAGACTTCCGCGAACACAAAGAATACTATCGGGAACCAACCGTAGCACATTGTGAACCTTCCATCTATCACCACATAAATAATTCCTCACCCTAACGTTAAACAAAACAAGCCGATTGATTAAAACTGGGTTAGGTTTAACCTCCCGTTTTACCAGAAGCTAAGGCCAAAGCAGTGTGTTGGAACTAACACTCTTTTAAACCTGAGTATTAGCCCCTCAACTACCAGGATCCTCTTTTCCTAGCTTTCGGGTCACCGCGCACGGCAAACACGTAGGTGAGTTTTACAAGATGTTCGGTAAATTTTGTCAAAAATTAACTCACAAATAAGTTTGACTTGTCCCAGACAAACTGTGGGTTTTTTAACGAGGTTATCTCCTCGCCTATTGGTCGCCTTTTACGATCAGCAAAGGGGCTAGCGAAAGTATTCTTTTGCACCACCCCCTCCCGCAGGGGGGCAAAGCAGTGTGTTGGAACTAACACTCTTCTAAACCTGAGTATTAGCTCCTCAACTACCAGGATCCTCTTTTCCTGGCTTTCCGGTCACCGCGCACGGCAAAGACGCAAAGATGTTCCGGTAAATTGTGTCAAAAAATAACTCACAAATAAGTTTGACTTGTCCCAGACGAACTGTGGGTTTTTTAACGAGGTTATCTCCTTGCATATTGGTCGCCTTTTACGACCAGCAAAGGGGGGAATATGCCTTCGGGATTGACGCACGGGGTTCAAATGGCACAGTTTGCTGATGACACAGCTCTTCTCTATTCTTCTAAATCACCCGATGTGATTATTTCAAGATTACAAAAAGCCACGGACGACCTGGATGAATGGTTGGACGAATGGCGAGTCAAAGTAAATCCAGAGAAAAGCAAGGCTGTTCTCTTCACACGCCGGAAAATTGCACCCAATGAGAACGTCAGTCTTAACGATGTTCCCATACCGTGGTCTGATTCTGCTAAGTATCTTGGGGTTATCATAGACAAGGGACTCACGCATAAACTACACGTGCAGTCGATTCTCGATAAAGCCAAAATGGCGAAAAATCTTCTTGTTCCGATGTTGCGTCGAAACAGCGGCATGTCGATTCGGAACAAAACCCGGTTTTACAGTTCTACCATCAGGCCTATGCTGACATACGCATCCCCGATCTGGGGCACAGCCTCGCGATCGTCTTGAGGCATTTCAAAGTGTAACTTTGAGGAGCCTCCTCAGTGCTTCATGGTACTGTCGGAATAGAGATATTCGGGCGGACCTAGGGTTACCTCATCTGCGCCATCAAATCGGAACTTTAGCCGTAAAGTACTTCGATAATCTAGCGTTTCATCCGAACCCCGATTTGGCCCGACTCGCCGAGCCAGACAGGGAGACTTTCTTTTATAAACGCCCGGTTAATCAAATAGCCGCACTCTAATTTTTAACAGTACTAACAGGGTTCAGGTTTACTCACCATCTTTCGCAGCCTATAGGGCTTACATCTAACTTATACTAACTATTCTAATTAAAGGAAGGTACATGAGCCGTAAGGTCTTGAACTTCCACTTGGCATTCATTATTGGGCAGTTTTTAGTCGGTAGGCATTTCAACCTAAGGAAATGAATCCGACACTTGCCAGTCTTATAGAAGATTTTACCGCTTAGCCCCAAAAAAAAAAGAAGAAGCTGTTAGTGTTTTTTTTTTTAAATTATAATTTAGTTTGTTGTCAATGCTGTTTTCCAAGTAAATGGTAAACGTAAAGCGTCATCTCTTTTATTTAGATTGTCTGGTCTTTTTTCAATTTCGATGGCTTCTTTTGTTATTCTAGTATGAAAATGCCGACTGAAATTTATACCCTTACTTGTGGACAGTCGAGTCTTTGTGTAGAGTGCACGTGCGTTCTTAAGAGTGAGACAACAAGGCACCCTTTGAATGTTTTTTATCAATCTCGACTGTGAGAACATACGGGGTATAAATATATATATCGTCGCGATTTTGTAAAGATAAGATCCCTCCGGTTAATAAACCCTTTTGTTAGTTTATTATTTAATATATAAATATATTGAATAAATGTTGTATTAATATCTAATATCTTATTTTAATAACTGAAGTGGATAACTTGTTCCAGAAAAAGGGATTAATTAAAACCACAAAGATAAAAGCAGAAATATTTATCAATCTTAGACACGGCCAAACTACCCAGTGGGTAGGGTACCCATTTACATATGCATATGAAGTCAATCACAATATTGTGTGTTGGCAGAATTTGAAAATTGGTGTAATCAATTGTATCTTATGGTAAATGTTAGTAAAACTGCCATAATTCACTTTTCCAACATACATGCTACCCCAATCTTTGGTATCTACAAACTTTACAACAAAGATATAAAAGTAGATAGCCAAACTAAATTTCTTTATATACCTAGACAACCAGCTAAACTGGAATAAACAAATAAATAACGTCTGTTCCAAAGTGACTAAATCCTACTTTGCAATAAAAAATGTCATGAATACTTTCAAGATAACGTCTGCACTGATAGCATACTATGCGCTAACGTATTCAGCTGTTAGTTACAATATACTAGTCTGGGGACAAGCAGCAGATATAAACAGAGTTTTTGTTAACAAAAAAAAAAATTATTCGACTATTATTTAGCCTTAATAGTACAGAATCATGTCAAACTTACTAATATAAACTGCTAAGCCACATATTTAACAACAAAAATAATACACTACGTAACAACAATGTACCTGATCATAACACTAAATTATGTAACGATCTGAGACCAACAAAACCACGTACTTGTAAGTACCAGAAGTCTCCAAACTATGCGGGTATCTTATTTTATAATCTATATAATATTTTTTTAAATATTTATAAAGTTATAAGTAGTTTCAAGTATCTTATGAATTTGTAATTTGACCTGTCCTTTCAATATATTATTACTTAATGGACTAATAAACAAATCTATTCTCTATTCTATTTTGTTTGAAAAATTCAGAGGAAACTTGTGTTGCAGAATCTGATCAAATTTGTCAGAACCTAAATGAGCCAAGTATGTATTTACAATGTTTAGTTATCTAACTCTGTATAACAATGTAAAATAATTACAGAAAATAAAAACATCTTTATTGTAAACAAATGAATAAACAAACTAAAACTTAATATTATTGAAATTTTGGCTTGGTCATCAGCAACAGAAAGCAAAACAATTCAAGAAAAATAAAAAACAATTGGAATCTTGATGAAAGTAAAGACAATTAATTAAATACATATAAATTGAATTCTATACCTAAATAATGGTACAAGTAATTATGCAGGAATAAAATATATATTACATATGAGATATGGGTAATTTTAATAATAAAATGATTTAAATTTTAGATGATTCTGATAGTGTTGAAGATCAAAATTATGTTCCAGAAGTAATGTTGTTTTTAAGTTCTACTTCCACTTCGTCTACCAATGAAATGCAAGAAATCGTGTTCCCAGTTAAAATCTTCAGCAAACAAACAAACATAATTGAAATGATTGAAATTATTGACTAATATATGAAAATAAATATTATGCACATAGTATGTTCAAATATAATTAATGTTCTAATTTGAATAACAACGTTTCAATTCTTTGTAATAAGACAATATTGCATTCAGGGATACTGTGCTACTGGAAATGAATGCTATCATAGCTTATTATTTTCAACGCTAACCACTTCTTCACATTATTGTAAGTGTTTTTATTAGTGTTAAATAAAACATAATTAACAACGTATTGTTTTTGTATTTAAGGCAAATTTAAAAAAAAATTACGATATTTTGTATTGCAACCTAAACAATAAAAATGAACCAGAAAAAGCAAAAACACAAACAAGTTTTCAAAGGAAACAACATCATTTTATTACAATGTATGTGTGTTGTGACAGAGCTTCATGCTGTCGGTCGGCTTTGCGATCGGCTAAGCAAATTGCGTTTGCGCCTTGCGCGTTTTCCGTGCCGCCGTGCGGTATTTCCGTGTGTGATTCTTTTGCAAATGTCTGTTCTCTTAGAAACTGCTTTTCCGCTATCCAGTGCAATTAATTTAATCGCGACTCCAGCCTGCGGTTTTTATAGGTAAGTGAATTTCCTGGGCGTTATAAAGTTTATATTGTAATTATAATTATTCATTTATAATAACAATTTATATTACATTTATATTAAGTTAGAAACTTTTTGTTTAGTTCATTTTTATTTTTGTTGTAGGAAACACATGTTTTGGAAATATAAATATCTTACTTATGTGTATGGAATTTATTTAAACCTGGGGAACTATATATTAATAGCAATCATCATTTGCCGTCCCTTGAAGATATATGTGAGGCGGGAATCGATGTGGCAGAATTCCCTGAGCTAGGCGAGTACGAATGGATCGTCGAGTGCTTATTAAGCTGTTATTACTGGATTACAATTTGTAGTATTACAACGTAGTAGGCGGATGTAAAAAAACACAGAAAGATTGACATGGGAAAAATGAAGAAAATAATGAATCGACGCGTTGTACATTTTCACTGTTTCTAATAATATTTAATTTAACCAATAAAATCAACCCTGAGATAAATTTTGTCACAGTGTATTGGAAAACATAAAAATGAAGAAGTTGCCAAAACAATAAAAATGAAAAAAAAAATCAATAGAAAGGAGAAGAAGTTTAGCAAAATTAAGATGCCATGGAATGTATGAGTACAATTTAAAAAATAGAGGCAAGCAACAAATTGTAATAAAAAGAAAAAAACGAAACCGATCATACTTGCCCAACCTGTAAAGGAATGTTTACAAAAAATTGTATTGCCCAACATGAAAAAAAAATGTCCAAATAGAATTCACCGAGGTGCAAGAATTGCGATGGCTAGAAAAATGTTAATACCAACCAGTAGCTTAGAAAACAATCTTTTCAACTATATAATTGCTGATTTAAGAGACAACGAAATAACACCTGTCATAAAATCGGATAAAGTTAGCCACATAGTACGCAAAGTTGCCATGAAAAAAAACGTCATTACGACAGAAACTTCGAAAAGTGGCAATATTTTTAATTAAAATTTAAAAAAATAAACAGTTTAATTAATAATCTGAAAGAATGTTTACGTCCAAAGCATTACAACTTAATTAAAGATGCAATGAGAAATTTGTGAAAATTGAAGAAAGATACTTTATCATTTAAAATTACATCTTTGGCATCGCACTTGCTACTTTAATTGACCCAGTAGAATTACTGCGAATTCACAATATAAAAGAGCACTAATAATTGAGTAGAGGGTTTTAGCCGGTTCTGGATCCACCGCACCACCGCACGGGGTGGGGATAGGAGTGGGGAGGGTGGCGGAGTGGGGGTAATCCAAGGGGTGGGGGTAAAAGGGGCGGGGTAACCCAAGGGTGGGGGTAAAAGGGGCGGAGCTCCGCCATCTTGGCCGCCATTTTGTTTTCCGCCATCTTGGACGCCATTTTGTTTTCCGCCATCTTGGCCGCCATCTTGGCCGCCATCTTGGCCGCCATTTTGTTTTCCGCCATCTTGGCCGCCATCTTGGACGCCATTTTGTTTTCCGCCATCTTGGACGCCATCTTGGCCGCCATTTTGTTTTCCGCCATCTTGGACGCCATTTTGTTTTCCGCCATCTTGACCACCATTTTAAATCACCCAGTATAATTTTCCCGCCATTTTTCAAAAAAAATTAATAGAACACCCTGTATATTTTGTTTTTATATGACATCTTTTAGACAATGAGTCAACTATTTACTCACACACAACAATTTTGAATAATGTTTGCAACCAGTCATACAAATACAAAAGATTTCACCACAATTGATAGTAATCCAATCATACACTCACAAATTGCCACCTCAATTAGTACTAAAACCATAGTTGATATAAGAAAAAAAAGTGAAAGTGTGCTTTACCCCATAACGCTCACTCATTCTTCAACTCTGAAACAGTGAGAGTCTTATAGTAGTAGCACGAGTATTTTCACCTATCTTACCCTTACATTTAAAACAGTGAATTTTAGTTTTGCGTGTGTTTTATGTGTTTTAATTGCATACGTGTGTGATAGTGTTTTAAGTGAAGTTAATAATTGTTTAAGTATCATCAATAATCAAGGTTAGTAAATTTTGATATTTCCATTATTTATTTATTTCTTTTTTTTCATTTAGTAAAATATTTTTATTTTATTATTAAACAATACATAATTTAATATTCACTTTATCATACTAATATTATTTATAGTTATACATTATTTATCACATTCAACGTTCAACATTTACTCCACAATTTAAATAATTTTTTGATTGTTTAAACCATAATATACTTATTATGGTTTAATTTACATAAATAATTTAAAATATAATAATAAAATAACTATAAGAATATGAATATGAAAATATAATATTAGAATCAGTCATAATATTAAATTATTTCAAAATTAATAAATACATTGAAGTTTTTTTTATGTTTTTCTATTTTTTAAATTGAAACTATCATTATCACTATTATTAATTGCAGATGTTCAACTGCAATAATTGTAGTATGTCATTCACGAGGAAGGATGCTCTCAAACGACATAATGATTGTTGCAATGGTGGAGTTAACATTTTTAAGTGCCCCAAATGTGAATATAACACACCTCGAAGGGATACCATTACACGGCATCTAAAATCCATGCATGGATTTAATGGTGAACAAGTGTCAGCCGCATTACCTATGGGGAGCGGAACAAGGAAGCGACAACATCCAATCGATTCACCCCCAAGCACATCTAAGAAGACACGTAATGATGATAATGATGATGGGGTAGAAGAAGATGCTAACCTCATACGGTCATGTGATCTATGCAATATCACATTTGATACATCGTTGAAATTCGCTGGGCATATAAGATCACAAGCCCATAAAGCGAAATTGGGGCGACCTATTGGAGATGGCATTCTTGAAGTCTCCAGCTGCTTCAAGAATCGAATCGGAAGCTTTAAGATAAATGCTGAATCCAATGTCGGCGCGGATATCCCATCATTTTTAAACAACTGTAAAAATCGAGTTGTCCGCCTTGTCCGTAATAAGTTGGAAATGTTCACAAGTATTAAATTTACTTGTGAATTATTTGCTCACTATGTGAAGACGGACACCGATGATGATACTAGAGAGTTAAAATCATTTAACTCCAAGTATGTAACGGTTGATTTAATTACCGATATTAATGCCGCTTATGATGGGATATCCGCAACCATTAAAACAAAAAGCGAGGAATTTCAGGTAATAATATTTTTTCTATATAATTAAGTGATAATTTACTAATTTATATGTTTTTTTTGTATTATAGACAACAGGTAGCGGCTGGGCATTGGAGTCGGTGTCGCATCTATCGATAGAAGTTGCCAAATACGCACCAATCCGTGGATCTAGCTACATCGACTTACCAGGTAATAATTAGTACTGTTATATATATTATATATATATATATATATATATATATATAGAGATAAAAACGCTGGTTTAGGAGCGTTTAAGCGCACACTTTCTACGTCGTAAAAGCGTCTAAGGATTGGAAGCGTACGCTCCCAATCCGTGCATGTAAACTACGTGTTAAGAGCGTCCAACGGTTAGTTCAAATTGAGTGTTAATAGATGGCATTAAAATCAAGATTGACAGAATTTGTTAGTACATTACTGTAGCCACACATTTGTGCTTTGGTAGCGGACATATCTACCGTAATAAAATCAAATCGAATAGGGTTATTGACATACATAATGTTTTTTTTACAAGTTTTTAATAAACTTTCTTTTAAAATATTAGTTAAAAATATTCTGCCTGTATTATAAATCAACTAAAATATTACTTGCTATAAAAAAATATAAATCTTATAACTAGTTTACATGATAACACAACAGATTGTATTTATTTTTCAGGCTTGAATTCATATTTTGTTAAAAGTTGAAGTTTAAGGTCAATCATTTTTCTAGGTCTCACACCAAGTTTAAGGTCAACGCTAACGTTTATACATGCTATAATGAATAGTAAATACTAAACAAATTAAAAAATAATAAAAATTAGTAGACAAGGATAAGTACGCCTATTACAAAGATAATGTCAACAAAGGTGTCGCTTCTAAAAAAAATTAGAGGCGGCAAAAGTATTATATTAATATTTATAGAATTTTATGATTTTAATGAAATTTAGTATACATCGGAATTTAAATATGCTAATTACAAAGATATAGTCAGTATAACAAAATTCTTGTTAGAGACGGTAAAGTTAAAACATTAATCTACACAGCATTATATGATATTAACGAAGGCTGCACAATTATAACATTGATGCAAAACATTCTCATCTTAATAAATTTTTGTAAATAGAGGTACTTTACAAATCTAGTGATTTTGGTAGGCAGTGACATTGAAGTAAGCTAATTACAATGATAAAATTAAAATAACAAAATTCTCGTTGGAGGCGGCGCAACTATAACATTTATGCACAACATTTTATGATCTTGATGAATTTTAGAAGATAGAAGTACTTAAGTATGATAATTACAAAAATAAAGTTAAAATAACATGATTCTTATTGGAGGCGGCGCAATTATAACATTTATGCACAACATTTTATGATCTTGATGAATTTTGATAAATAGAAATACTTAATCATGACAATTACTATGATAAAGTCAAAACAACAAAATTCTCGTTGGAGGCGGCGCAATTATATCATTTATGCACAACAATTTATGATCTTTATGAATTTTGAAAGATAGAATTACTTAAACATGACAATTACAATGATAAAGTCAAAACAACAAAATTCTCGTTGGAGGCGGCGCAATTATAACATTTATGGACAACATTTTATGATCTTGATGAATTTTAGTAGATAGAAGTACTTAAGTATGATAATTACAATGATAAAGTTAAAATAACTTAATTTTTATTGGAGGCGGCGCAATTATAACATTTAAGCACAACATTTTATGATTTTGATGAATTTTGATAAATAGAATTACTTAAACATGACAATAACAATGATAAAGTCAAAACAACAAAATTCTCGTTGGAGGCGGCGCAATTATAACATCTATGGACAACATTTTATGATCTTAATGAATTTTAGTAGATAGAAGTACTTAAGTATGATAATTACAACGATAAAGTTAAAATAACAAAATTCTCGTTGGAGGCGGCGCAATTATATCATTTATGCACAACATTTGATGATCTTAATGAATTTTAGAAGATAGAAGTACTTAAGTATGATAATTACAATGATAAAGTTAAAATAACAAAATTCTTATTGGAGGCGGCGCAATTATAACATTTAAGCACAACATTTTATGATCTTGATGAATTTTGATAAATAGAAATACTTAATCATGACAATTACTATGATAAAGTCAAAACAACAAAACTCTCGTTGGAGGCGGCGCAATTATATCATTTATGCACAACAATTTATGATCTTTATGAATTTTGATCGATAGAGTTACTTAAACATGACAATTACAATGATAAAGTCAAAACAACAAAATTCTTGTTGGAGGCGGCGCAATTATAACATTTATGCACAACATTTTATGATCTTGATGAATTTTGATAAATAGAATTACTTAAACATGACAATTACAATGATAAAGTCAAAACAACAAAATTCTTGTTGGAGGCGGCGCAATTATAACATTTATGCACAACATTTTATGATCTTGATGAATTTTGATAAATAGAATTACTTAAACATGACAATTACAATGATAAAGTCAAAACAACAAAATTCTTGTTGGAGGCGGCGCAATTATAACATTTATGCACAACATTTTATGATCTTGATGAATTTTGATAAATAGAATTACTTAAACATGACAATTACATTGATAAAGTCAAAACAACAAAATTCTCGTTGGAGGCGGCGCAATTATAACATCTATGGACAACATTTTATGATCTTGATGAATTTTAGTAGATAGAAGTACTTAAGTATGATAATTACAATGATAAAGTTAAAATAACAAAATTCTCTTTAGAGGCGGCGCAATTATAACATTTATGCACAACATTTGATGATCTTGATGGATTTTGATAAATAGAATTACTTAAACATGACAATTACAATGATAAAGTCAAAACAACAAAATTCTCGTTGGAGGCGGCGCAATTATAAACATTAATGCACAACATTTTATGATCTTGATGAATTTTAGAAGATAGAAGTACTTAAGTATGATAATTACAAAAATAAAGTTAAAATAACAAAATTCTTATTGGAGGCGGCGCAATTATAACATTTATGCACAACATTTTATGATCTTGATGAATTTTGATAGATAGAATTACTTAAACATGACAATTACAATGATAAAGTCAAAACAACAAAATTCTCGTTGGAGGCGGCGCAATTATAACATTTATGGACAACATTTTATGATCTTGATGAATTTCAGTAGATAGAAGAACTTAAGTATGATAATTACAACGATAAAGTTAAAATAACAAAATTCTCGTTAGAGGCGGCGCAATTATAACATTTATGCACATCATTTGATGATCTTGATGAATTTTAGAAGATAAAAGTACTTAAGTATGATAATTACAATGATAAAGTTAAAATAACAAAATTCTTATTGGAGGCGGCGCAATTATAACATTTATGCACAACATTTTATGATCTTGATGAATTTTGATAAATAGAATTACTTAAACAAGACAATTACAATGATAAAGTGAAAACAACAAAATTCTCGTTGGAGGCGTCGCAATTATAACATTTATGGACAACATTTTATGATCTTAATGAATTTTAGTAGATAGAAGTACTTAAGTATGATAATTACAACGATAAAGTTAAAATAACAAAATTCTTGTTGGAGGCGGCGCAACTATAACATTTATTCACAACATTTTATGATCTTGATGAATTTTAGAAGATAGAAGTACTTAAGTATGATAATTACAAAAATAAAGTTAAAATAACAAAATTCTTATTGGAGGCGGCGCAATTATAACATTTATGCACAACAATTTATGATCTTAATGAATTTTAGTAGATAGAAGTACTTAAGTATGATAATTACAACGATAAAGTTAAAATAACAAAATTCTCGTTAGAGGCGGCGCAATTATAACATTTATGGACAACATTTTATGATCTTAATGTATCTTAGTAGATAGAAGTACTTAAGTATGATAATTACAAAGATAAAGTTAAAATAACAAAATTCTCGTTAGAGGCGGCGCAATTATAACATTTATGCACAACATTTGATGATCTTGATGAATTTTAGAAGATAGAAGTACTTAAGTATGATAATTACAATGATAAAGCTAAAATAACAAAATTCTTATTGGAGACGGCGCAATTATAACATTTATGCACAACATTTTATGATCTTGATGAATTTTGATAAATAGAATTATTTAAACATGACAATTACAATGATAAAGTCAAAACAACAAAATTCTCGTTGGAGGCGGCGCAATTATAACATTTATGGACAACATTTTATGATCTTAATGAATCTTAGTAAATAGAAGTACTTAAGTATGATAATTACAACGATAAAGTTAAAATAACAAAATTCTCGTTAGAGGCGGCGCAATTATAACATTTATGCACAACATTTGATGATCTTGATGAATTTTAGAAGATAGAAGTACTTAAGTATGATAATTACAATGATAAAGTTAAAATAACAAAATTCTTATTGGAGGCGGCGCAATTATAACATTTATGCACAACATTTTATGATCTTGATGAATTTTGATAAATAGAATTATTTAAACATGACAATTACAATGATAAAGTCAAAACAACAAAATTCTCGTTGGAGGCGGCGCAATTATAACATTTATGGACAACATTTTATGATCTTAATGAATCTTAGTAGATAGAAGTACTTAAGTATAATAATTAGAACGATAAAGTTAAAATAACAAAATTCTCGTTACAGGCGGCGCAATTATAACATTTATGCACAACATTTGATAATCTTGATGAATTTTAGAAGATAGAAGTACTTAAGTATGATAATTACAATGATAAAGTTAAAATAACAAAATTCTTATTGGAGGCGGCGCAATTATAACATTTAAGCACAACATTTTATGATCTTGATGAATTTTGATAAATAGAAATACTTAATCATGACAATTACAATGATAAAGTCAAAACAACAAAATTCTCGTTGGAGGCGGCGCAATTATATCATTTATGCACAACATTTTATGATCTTTATGAATTTTGATAGATAGAGTTACTTAAACATGACAATTACAATGATAAAGTCAAAACAACAAAATTCTTGTTGGAGGCGGCGCAATTATAACATTTATGCACAACATTTTATGATCTTGATGAATTTTAGTTGATAGAAGTACTTAAGTATGATAATTACAATGATAAAGTTAAAATAACAAAATTCTCGTTGGAGGCAGCGCTATTATACCATTTATGCAAAACATTTTATGATCATGATGAATTTTGATAGATAGAATCACTTAAACATGACAATTACAATGATAAAGACAAAACAACAAAATTCTCGTTGGAGGCGGCGCAATTATAACATTTATGCACAACATTTTATAATCTTGATAAAATTTGATAGATAGAATTACCTAAACATGGCAATTACAATGATATTGTCAAAACAACAAAATTCTTGTTGGAGGCGGCATTTATAACATTTATGCACAATATTTAATAATCTTGATTAATTTTGGTAGATAGAAGTACTTAAGTATGACTATTACAATGATAAAGTTAAAGTAAGCAAATTCTTGTTGGAGGCGGCTCAATTATAACATTTATGCACAATATTCTATGATCTTAATGAATTTTGGTAGATAAGAATATTTAAGTAAGCATATTACAACAATAATGTAAAAATAACATAATTCCTGTTGGGAGATGGCACAATTATAATACTAGTGCACAACATTCTATGACCTTGATGAATTTTGATAGACTGGGTACTTAAGTATGTCAATTACAATGAAAAAGTCAAAATAACAAAATTCTTGTTAAGTGGCACAATTATAACATTAATGCACCTATGATCCTAATGAATTTTGGTAGACAAGGGTATTTAAGTATGTTATATACAATAGTTAAGTTAATATAATAAAATTTTTGTTGAAGGCGACACAATTATAATATTAATTCAAAACATTCTATGATTTTAATGAATTTTGGGTATGCTAATTACAATGATTAAGTTAAAATACAAAAAAATTTGTTAGAAGCGGCACAATCATAACATTTATGCATAACATTTTATGATCATGATGATTTTTTGTAGACAGGAATACTTAAGTATCTCAATTTTAATGATAAAATTATAATAACAAAATTCCCGTTGGACGCGGCACAATTATAACATTAATGCACAACATTTTATGATCTTAATAAATTTTGGTAATCAGCGGTATTTAAGTATTCCAATTACAATGATTACGGTAAAATAATAAAATTTGTGTTAGAGGCTGCACAATTATAACATTAATGCACAACATTCTATATTCTTAATAAATTTTGGTAGACAGGGGTACTTAAGTATACAATTACAATCAAAACGTCAAAATAACAAAATTTCTGTTAGAACGCGGCACAATTTCTTAATTTGACACAATTATAACATTAATACACAAAATTCTATACTTTTAATAAAGTTTGTTAGACAAAAGTATTTAAGTATGTTCATTACAATAATTAAGTTAAAATAACATAATTCCTGTTAGAGGCGGCACAATTATGACATTGATGTTCACAACATTTTATTATTTATGAATGCCACTCACAATAAGAAAGTCAAATTATCAAAATCTATTGAAAAACAACATTCTTATAAATAAACAGATTAGATTTTAAAATTATTATTATGGTGTGCACTTTTCAAGCTAGATGTTAAGAATAAATTAATTAATTTAATCATAATCGGCAGCTTTAACAAAAAATAACTGTAAATTAAAAAAAAATACTATTAAACAAAAAAAATTGTCTTGGCTGCCGTTTATGGTTGTTTAATTTTAATTTTTAACATCCCACTTGAAAAATAAATTCCATAATAATAATCTTCAATTAATACCGATTATAATTATTACAATATTTATAATCAATAATTTATTTAATGAATTAATAATTTATTCAAAATCAGTCAATCGAATCACAGCGGCCAAGGGTATAATTTATTTAATTAAATTATTAAAAAAATAATATTGCTAATTTTAAAACATCTTTTTTCACGTTTATGTAACCATTATACATAATTTGTTGAAATAAAATGTTTAGTTACCCTTGCATTGCAGTGGCAATGTCAACAAACTTTCTATTTTTTTTAACCATAAAACTCATTCAATACTAAGAATAGTTCTATTTTTAGAACTACTTATTTCAATACCTAAAACTAAATTGCACTTTTTTTTGCAATGATATGTAATTGATTCAAACGCAGGCTTAACACGGGCCATAATTTTAACTAGTTAATGTATTCTAATTTGAAATAAATAATATTCCATATTTTTTATTAGTTTATCTTTAGTTAGATTATTTAATGGTAAGTCAATTATACCATATCTATTGTTAATGTTTAATTATCAAAATAAACGTGTATGAAAAATGAGATCGTGAAAGCTTGCGTTCTAAAAACGTTAATATGCACAATATACGTTTTAGAGGCGTTTATTTGCACAATATACGTTTTAGAAGCGTTTATTTGCACATAACACGCTTTAGAGGCGTTTACACATTAACGGCAAAGCCGTGAACTGTAGTATAGCCCTAGCGGTAAACATTTAAACTCAATAGGATAAGCATGCGGTTAGACGCCCCTAAACATGATCAATTTGTAGTTTTGGGGGCGTTTAGCCATAACTGTAAATAACTTAGACAAGAACCAAATGTATTAAAATAAAATCTAAATAAAATAGGTTTCTAATTTAACTTTTCGGCAAAATAACGAATTGCTTGATCATTTTTCAAATTTATTTTGCAAACTATTTATTAATCTTCTAATTTAATAATAAATTGTTGTTGTTTTCACGTATAAAGATAGTACTGAAACACTATGGCACGGTTAGTTTATAAAGTAAATTAAACGCTCCCAATCCTCTCGAGAGCAAACGCTCCTAATACAGAGTTTGTGTCTATATATATATATATATATATATATATATATATATATATATATTATTATTATTATTATTATTATATTTAATACTATTTTCATCATATTTTTTATTATACGTTACTAATTTTTGCTATGTTTTTTTTTTAGCACAAATTAAATCCAGGAAGGCGTGTATAAACATTCAAAATAATGATGAGATGTGTCTGGCCTGGTGCATCACCGCTGCCCTCCACCCGACCAACAACAACAATGCACGCACATCCAGCTACCCGCACTTCAGCACCGTGTTGAATTTAACGGGCATAAGTTTTCCATGTAAGTTGAAAGATTTAGCTAAAATTGAAAATTTGAACAACATAAGTATAAATGTTTACGAATTAGAATATAATAATGACACCAGCGCGTTTAATATTGTGGGCCCCGTATATTTCACTCAGAATAGACGGGCAACCCATATTAATTTATTATTAATTGAAAATGGGGTCAAATCTCATTACGTTTTAATAAAACATATATCTAGATTGGTATCATCACAAGTTTCAAAACATGATCATAAAACATATTTATGTGATGGTTGCCTAACTTTTTTTAAATCAGAAGCTGCTCTAGTACTTCATACGCAGAATGATTGTAGTAAAGTATACACAATCATGCCAACGTCTGATTTGAAAATGGATAGAACTGGGGTGATGAGCCCTGGAAACATCACAAAATTTATGAATTATGATAAGCAAATGAAAGTCCCATTTGTTATTTATGGAGATTTTGAATCTGTTTTAAAACCCATTCAGACATGTGAACCTAGTAGTGATACTAAGTTCACCAATATAACGCATGTACACCAACCTTACAGTTTTGCATATAAGATTAAATGTTCATATGATACATCTTTAGATAAGTTTGTAAAATACACCGGTGACGACTGTGCCAAAGTATTCATTGACAAACTTACTGATGATGTACATAGAATTTATAATCAGCATTTAAAGCCCATAATTCCCATGAATAAATTAACACCCCAAGAGCAATTCTCACTCAATAGTGCTATAATATGTCATATTTGTGATAGAGAGTTATCCCCTGCTGAAAAAGTTGCAGATCATTGTCACTTAACAGGGAAGTTTGTCGGTGCCGCTCACTCGAATTGCAATATTAATTATAAGCTACCAAATTTTATACCGGTATTTTTACATAATTTAGGCGGGTATGATTCACACCTTTTTATTAAAGATCTCGCTTGTGACAATCAAGACATTGATGTCATACCTCTAAACAAGGAGAAATATATCTCATTTACAAAATCAATAAAAGTAGATGAATATATGAATAAAAAAGGTGTGAAACAAGCTCGTAACATAAAATTACGATTTTTAGACAGCTTTAGATTTATGGCTAGTTCAATAGATAAATTAGCTAAAAATCTAAACACTGATCAATTAATCGAAATTTCGCGGTTTTGCAAGTCAACCGATGATTTAAAATTATTAACTCGAAAAGGTGTTTTCCCATATCAATATATTGATTCGATTGAGCGGCTCCAAGAAACGCAATTACCATCAAAAAAATCTTTTTTTAACTCCCTCACAAATACCGATATTACTCGTGATGATTATAAGCATGCTCATAGTGTGTGGGATCAGTTCAAATGTAAAAATATCGGCGATTATTCAGATGTATATCTTACAACTGATGTTCTTTTACTCGCCGATATATTTGAAGCATTTCGAACATTATGTTTAAAAACATACAGTTTAGATCCCGCACAATATTTCACAGCCCCCGGCCTCAGTTGGGACGCCATGCTGAAATATACTAAAATTGAATTAGAATTGCTCACTGATATCGAAATGCATCATTTTATTAGTAAGGGTATACGTGGTGGCATTTGTCAATGTTCTCTTCGCTATGCCCAAGCTAATAATAAATATATGAGTAGTTATGATACTACAAAACCAAGCATGTATTTATCTTATTGGGATGCTAATAATTTATATGGGTGGGCAATGTCACAATTTCTACCATATAAGGGTTTTAGATGGTTATCTGAAACCGAAATTTCAAATTTAAATGTTGCCAATATATCCGATGATTCATCAACTGGATACATTTTGGAAGTAGATTTGGAATATCCTAAAAACTTACATAATAAACACAATGATTTGCCTTTTCTGGCTGAAAATATTGTACCTCCCAATTCAAAATTTAAAAATTCCAAACTAATTCCATCACTCAACCACAAAAACAAATACATTCTCCATTATCGAAATTTAAGACAAGCTTTAGAACACGGCTTAAAATTAATTAAAATTCACCGCGTAATTTGTTTTGAACAGTCTGATTTTCTTAAAAAATATATAGACTTAAATACCGCGATGCGTCAATCAGCTAAAAATGATTTTGAAAAAGATTTTTATAAGCTGATGAATAATTCAGTTTTCGGAAAAACAATGGAGAATGTAGATAAGCGAGTTGATGTTAAGTTGGTGACACATTGGGATGATATTGGTAAGAGACGTGGCGCTCAAAGTCTAATCGCGAAACTAAATTTCAAATCTGTCTCAATTTTCCATGAGAATTTAGCTGCTATTCAATTAGAGCGGCTAAAGGTTATATATGATAAGCCAATTTATATTGGGTTTGCAGTTTTAGATTTATCAAAACTGCTTATGTATGAATTTTATTATAACTTTTTAAAACCTCTATATGGTGATAATGTGACATTGTGCTATATAGACACTGACAGCCTAACATTAAAAATACAGACCAGTGATATTTATCAAGACATTAAACATCACATCGATAAATTTGACACATCCAACTTCTCATCAGATAATGTGTATGATATACCATTAATGAATAAGGCTGTGTTAGGTTTAATGAAAGATGAGAATGCCGGTAAAATAATGACTGAGTTTGTTGGGCTGCGTGCTAAATTATACGCAAACTGTATAGGTGCAAGGTGTGTAAACTGCATTGATGATGATGATGAAATATGTTCAAACTGTATAAATAACAGTTGGACTAAAAAAGCTAAAGGAGTTAAGAAATATGTTGTGGCTAATCAGATATCCGGTGATGATTATAAAAATTGTCTATTCAATTCGGAATTAATTTATAGAAAACAAAATTTATTTAGAAGCATAAAACATACCATCCACACAATAACACAAAACAAATTGGCATTATCATCAGCTGATGATAAGCGTTTTATTTGTGAGGATGGTATGAATACGCTCGCCTGGGGTCATTATAATATTCCAAATATATAACATTTATCTTTTTTCATATTTTTACATTTTTATTTAAATATTTCAACTAACATGGTTCCTTGCATATGATATCTTTAAGGATGTATATACAATTATCGTACTGCTAGTATTATGTTTATATTTATTTTTTAATTTTATTAGTTAGTTTCAATCACCTTACCTTAATTAATTTATCAAATTTATTACATGTTTAAGACAAATAAAGCACTATTATTGTTATTATTATTATATAATATTTACATACCTGCTTTTTATTAAAAAAATATTTATGTTTTATTAGATATTTAGATGTTTTCTTTTTTTTATATATATACATATATATTATTTATATTAATGATAAAAATAAAAAAATAATTTTTTAAATATATTTTAATAGTTTTATTTTATTTCATAACTAAGTAATACAGGTTTTAAAAATAATATTAGTGGTATAATCATACAATATCACTACATTTTTAATATTATACATATATATTAAATCCATTTTATGACAACTTCAATAATCAGCATTTTCATGAGTAATTTCAAACTACTCTTCTAACTACCCCCGACAAAGGTTTATACTCAATGATATTATCACATAGGATAAGACAGTAAGCACGTGTATTAGCCTTAAATGCTTCAGACGCCTCCATCTCAATACTTAAATCAACCGTAGCTGATTTGATACTTTCACTTTGTTTTGATACATCAAATACATAAAGCATCTGTTTCTTAAATTAAACATAGTCAAGAAGCGGTTCGCTTATTAGATGCTTATAATAACTTTGTTGAAACATGCAATACATGTAATATGCAAGTGCATAATTACCATTTTCAATATCAAGATTTAAAGCATCATACGGGTGAGATTCAGAGTTTAAATAAATTCTAATGTTTTTAATCTTACAATGATCATATTCAGAACAATCCTTATTATTTTGATTTCTTCTATTAGTTTGGAAGGCTATGATTACATATCGAGGTTTCTCAAGATTGCTTGATGTTTTAACTGACCAAATATCTCTATCTGTCTCTCTTAGAGATGGAAGCTCATGTAGATCCCATCTGCGGAATGGTATACAAATCGGTGCATCAAGTGCAATATTTTCAAACATTTGTAATTTGTTCTCATCATTCAGAAGTATATGCGGAACTCTCCATTCAATTTTATCAATATTAAATTTAGCTCCAGAAGCTCCAATATAACAGTTAACATCACTACTTGTTCTCAATAATATTAGCTCCTGTTTAATATTAACAATTACTCTACGATAATCTTCAGCATATCCCAGTAAATATTTTAATGGTATGATCGCATAAAATTTATTGGTAGCATCAAAATATGTTTTCGGTTGTCCAGTGGCACTCCACCCAGCAATTTCAGCTGAGTTTTTATTATTCCCCCTCATTGATATAAGACCCTTTATTGTGCTAGTTATTCCAACATTTCGATTTTTATCAACTTCAATACCATTTAATTCATATCGTATCTCTTCAAATAGGAAACTATACGCGTTTTGGATAAGATTGATTGCTGTTCTAACTGGAGGTGTACCTGTTAGCGGTAAATCAATGTTTCCACTGATATGGATATAACTATCGCATGGTAATGTTAAAATATCATGTTGTTGAATTATAATTCGAATTTCATCACTATTTCCATAATTTGATGTTCTAGGTTGATATGTATGGAACTGTTCTTTTATAATGGCCTCATTAAAAGACACATTATTAAATATATCCAGCTGACTCATTTTTCAAATATTTTTTTTACCTTAATTGTTACGTTATTTAACTTATATCCTAGATTTAGTAACTTCTGTCTAACCTTAGATGTTCTATCAGCGGATTTCTTTTTAATACTGACAGATGTTGTACTTAATCCGACATTTATATCACCAAAGCAAATACCCATTTTCAATAAACTTTTTTCAACTCTAAACGGATTAATATTTTTTCACCTCTAAAATTAAAGTATCGTTCTGATCAACTATTCTAAGAGTTATATTATCAATAATATTTGTATTGATGAGTGGTAAATATAAAATATTTCTAGGTTCAATATTTATAGAGTATCCTGGGTCCACTGTTGGGGTAAACTCAAATAATGTATGCGATAATTTATTATCGTAGTATGCCCCAGTAATAATATTACATTCAACCCTAATACTAGTGACTTTTACTATTTGTACAGGTATGTCAGAACTGTGTAGAATTCCAGCATTTAGAATACTATCACCTGAAAATCCTAACAGTTTACCAATTGTACTTTTATTACACGTGAAATCAATATCATATTTACATTTAATTTCACACTTTAACGTATTATTATTCGGTTTGATAGAAATTACGTCACTGCCCTCAATATTATATGGCTCCCTTAATAGCAGCTGACTTTGTAAATATGCTTCAATGTCAGTGATTTCATATGATCCATGTGGAAGTATAATTTCTTTATCTCCATCATATATAAATTTATTAGTACCGCATTCAATATTCGGTATTGTATTATATGTGTGTAGTCCTATTAATCCTAAACAATATAATGATTTATCTTCAAGTTCAATTGGTGGATGATAGTTTGCAGAAAGGGTGCTGCTAATACCTTGTATGGTGAACGTCTGAGACATAACTAAAATATGTATAATCTATGCTACCTTATTTATATAAAAATTCCAAACATAGATGACCACAGTTGTAAGTATTAAATTTCTGATATCGCTGATGGTTATAATTGATCTCACAACTCTTGAAATATTTTACAAGCTCAGGTGGTGGTGGAATGTCACCAAAACTATCAAAATATTTAACTATTGAACCACGCTTTTTATAAGCTACCCAATGTGTTCCACGCCCCCATCTACTATCCAAATTCACAATCGCTGATTCATTACGAAGAGGCTTCTGTGGTAATGTATCACGCATAAATACACCACGGAAATATTTTATATTTGTCTTATGTTTATTTAAATCAGCATCGGTTAGAGCACGTTTGGGTAGATTATTTAGTTTTTTCAAGTTTGATTGTTTAATGAAAAGACCCAAACCTTTGCGATATGGTCTTAAAAATAATCCATTACCATGTTTACCAAGGGCAATAGCCTCCATCGCTTTATTATGACGCTCAGCTTCAAACATTTTTTTACGTGCATCACTTACAGAATTTACTGCTTTAGTAATACCAGCGATACCTCCAGCTAATGAACCAAATGCACTAGCTGCCGCAAATATTGGGATTAAAGGTAGTATACCACCCTGCATTGGTAAGAGGATTATTCTAGGTAGTCTAACTTTTTTCTTACCACCAGCATCTTTAACAGCTATTTTTGCAGCGGCCAGTGCAACTCTGCAACCCTCCTTCAATACTTCAGATTTTCCAATTTTTTGTTTAAATTTTTTAATTGCATTTTTAGCATTCGCAACTACACTTGTTTTTATTATTGTCTTTTTAAGGCCCATACCCAACTTTCTCTTAGCCTTCATTACATTCATTACTATCAATGCAGCACCTTTCTCACCTATCTTTGAATCATGAGATTTTACCCGCCCCCAAGCAGCCTCTTCAAGTTCCTTGTCAGCTATATGTCGATCATTCAAATTGTTACTCTTAGAATAGATTATATCATGTTGTTTACAAGCAGCGTCAAGAGGATTTATACCAGGATCACCTCTCTTTAACCGTTTATCTAACTTTGTACCAGGTCCACAATACTGATAACTGGGTATATGCGCTTCAAACGGGAGCGTGTTTATAATGGAATTGATGATACCTTCACCGCGATACATCATCATTTAAACAAAAAATAAAACAGTATCGATATATATAGGTACCACCCGAATATAAATGTTAGTACAATGAAGTTCATTAAGCAGAAACAATCACTCCCAGTGGTTAATTTGGATCATTGGGTAGGTGAGGGTTTTAAATCAAACAGACATGGTAAATTATTACCTGACAGTGTTAGGGCTCTTATATGCGGACCGTCCAATTGTGGAAAATCAAATGTTATGTTTTCACTATTATTTGAAGAGAATGGTTTGAGATTTAAAAATGTTTATGTATATTCTAAATCACTATACCAACCAAAGTATAAGTTTTTGGAAAAGGTGCTGTCTGATATACCCGAAATTAATTATTTCCAATACAAAGAAAATGATGATATTATTGATCCCAGTGAAGCTAAAGAAAATTCAATATTTATTTTCGATGATGTTGCCTGTGATAAGCAAGATAAAATCAGAGATTTTTTTAGTATGGGTCGACATAAGCAGGTTGATTCATTCTATTTATGTCAAACTTATACGAGGATACCGAAACATCTCATTCGTGACAACTCAAACCTAATCATACTATTTAAACAAGATGAGCTCAATCTCAAACATGTGTATAATGATCATGTTAGCAGTGATATGACTTTTGAAAAATTTAAGGTAATGTGTGGATTATGTTGGAAGGATAGATATTCATTTATAGTGATAGATAAGGATAGTGATATTGATGGTGGTAGATATCGAAAAGGGTTAGATCAATATATAATAATTGATTAGAGCAGTCTCATATATATTCAAAAAACATTGATCAGCTGTTCAGCTGTCTGATCAGCTGTTCAGCTGTCTGTTCAGCTGTTTGATCAGCTGTTCAGCTGTCTGTTCAGCTGTCTGATCAGCTGTTCAGCTGTTTAGCTGTTCAGCTGTCTGTTCAGCTGTCTGTTCAGCTGTCTGATCAGCTGTTCAGCTGTCTGTTCAGCTGTTTGATCAGCTGTTCAGCTGTCTGTTCAGCTGTCTGATCAGCTGTTCAGCTGTCTGTTCAGCTGTTCAGCTGTCTGTCTGTTCAGCTGTCTATTCAGCTGTCTGTTTGTCCATCTGTCCAGCTGTCTGTCTGTCTGCAATATATATCATACTATGATATTAATCGATCATTGTGAGAACTAACGTGAACAAGTGCAGATCTATCAATAATAATGAGTGATATAACAAAGAAAAAACTTATTACAATTACAAAGTCGATTAGGCGAAAATTGCATGCGATGAAATTAAATCGTGATGAAAATGATGAGGTGCTTGAGAGACTGTATAAACCAATCATTGGTCCACTTAAAGATCTAACCAAGCAGCATGCTATAGTAAACCCTATCACAACTTCACATATTAAACCATTAATTGCTTCAAATATAAAACAAACATGGTCGCCTCTAACTATGGAACCTGCTATATCCACACCGATGGCATCTAGAATACATTCTCAGAGTTCAAGTGCTATTCGGTTAAATGAACTTCAAGGATATATAACAAAATTAGGACAAATACGAGAGAAGCTTAACTTTTCAAACGATTCTAATATGAGTGTGAATGAAACTTCAAGTGTTAATAATAATGCTATTGATGAACAGAACCAACATACCCCTCAAACACCTTTAATTATGAATAATTTATCATCTCTATCTAAATCATATTTTGAAAAATTAGCTAATGATAAGTATCACAATCTAGACATAACATTTGGAATTGTTTATGATAGACATAATGATAAATTTACGATGGGCCGTAATTTAATTACCGTTGATGCAGATAGTATTATTATTGATGATACTCGCTATCCTGGTACTGCGGGATTGTGTGAATTATTATTTATTAAAAAACCCAAAACATATAATGATACTGACATTCAAATGTATAGTGATATCATTAATAAAACTAAAATTGCACATCGCGATTTTGATCCAACAAAGCAACTTCGTGGAAACCAATCATATAAATATACTAAAATAATCAAACCATTATTGGATTCATCCAACCAATCACTACCACAAGCAAGAATACGATCGAAAACTGTAAAAACTATTGATGGTCAAGGGTTTGACTCTAACATGAAATGTAACTTAAGTGTACCCATACAATACCGATATTGGGATGATGTTGAGGAGTTGGTGGATAGATTATGTTTGTTGCATGCTGCTAGAAATGCCGGAAATGCAAGTGTTAGTAATGAGATTCTTGCAATTGAAGAGGAGCTTCGAGAAGCTTCTATTATTATATAAATATTCGAGTACATCCAGTTTTATATCAAAAATATAATGAGCGTTGACAAGTTCGGACGTTTATTCAGAGATGGAAGCGGAATTCGTGCTCGAGGACGTCCAGGTCTAGGATTTGTTTTAACGTTAGACGGACATTATGATTTACAGAATAAACGATTAAAACATGTTTCGGATCCTGAGGATTTAGATGATGTAGCCACTAAGAAATTTGTGAATGAAACAGTTTTAGAAGTGGAAAAAAGTTTATCGACTGTCAAACTTAATACTCATATTATAAGACTTGAAAATATTATGATTGAGCTTAATGCGCATATTATAAGAGTTGAAAATATTGTAACTGCTTTATCTGTGCGAGTTAACAGTCTTGAAGAGGAGCATAAAAAAATTAGTTTACACTTCGAAAACCTTTTACGTGGTAAAGTCGATATTCCATATATAGAAATAAAAGGGCAACAAAAACTATTATAATGAGTAATATTAAAGCTGACGTTGTAAATGAATTACACAAACCTGCAAAAATCAAATTTCATCGTAGACGTACTGTAATTAAGGGGATTGATGATTTATGGCAAGCGGACTTGGCTGAATTTGGATATTATGCACGAGAAAACAAAGGGTATAGGTTTATATTAGTGGTGATTGATTGTTTTTCCAAATACTTATGGACTAAAGCTTTAAAGGATAAAACGGCGGATAGTGTTAGTATAGCGATTAGGGAGATTTTTAATGAGCATGATCGGATACCAAAAAATTTACAAACTGATAAAGGGACTGAATTTTACAACTCTACCATGAACAATCTACTAACTAAGCATAATATAAATCATTATTCAACTTATACTACAATCAAAGCGTCTATGGCTGAACGTGTAATTAGAACTCTGAAAGATAAGCTTTATAGAACGTTTAGTTTTCGTGGCAAGTATGTGTGGATAGATGTTCTGGCTGATGTCACTAATGAATATAATAATAGAAAGCATAGTACTACTAAAATGAAGCCTTGCGATGTTACGAAGAAAAATGAACGATATTTGCTTAATACAGTTTATTCATATACTAAAATTCCAAGTAGACCTAATTTCCATATCGGTAGCATTGTTCGAATCAGTAAACAAAAAGTGTTGTTTGAAAAGGGGTATACTCCTAACTGGTCTGCTGAATTATTTAAAGTTAAAACCATACAAAACACAAATCCAGTATCATACTTACTCGAAGATATTAATGGCAGACCTATCCTGGGTGCATTTTACAATGAGGAACTGCAGCTAACAAAACATTCGGACGTTTACCTAGTTGAAAAAATTTTACGTAAAAAAGGAAGCAAATTCTTTGTGAAATGGTTAGGACATGATGATTCCCATAATAGTTGGATTGAAAAAACGGATGTATTGTAATGTGTATATTTTTAATAATAATAATAAATATGCTTAGAATATATTTTATTATCTTTTATTTTATTTAATGACAATAGAAATAATATAAAAAATCATCATTGATGGTTTTGACCTCTCTCCATATTGAATCTCTGAAACAGAAAATAATTATTATTAATAATTTAAAAATAAAAGATTAAATTTAAAATGCTTAATATTTTCAATTTAGCGCATTTTTCTAAGCGCTCCTTTTTCCTTATTTCTCTGAATAAATCATCTTTCCTCCATTTCTGAAATTAAAAAAACAGTTATTAATAATTTTAAAAATAAAATTTTAAAATTTAAAAACTTACCCTTTTCAAATGAATACGTTTCTCTAAACGTTTAAGCTTTTTAGTTGCTTCAATCCAAATGTCTTTGGAGGTTTGCACTTGAATCCTCTGCCGCTCCAATAATCGCTCTTCATCAAGCGCTTCTACTTCGCCCTCAATTTTGTTTAGAGAATCTTCGATAAAATCAAAATTATCCTCCAAGAGATCTTCAAGAGATGGCGTTGAGTTGGTAGTTGTGGGCGGCGGCGGTGAATCGATGATTTCCATGACGTCTTCAATGGTAGGTGTGGGCGGCGGCGGTGAATCGATGATTTCCATGACATCTTCAATGGTTGTTGGGGAATCATCATCATCAATTTCAATGATAATACTCGGGGATAGAGGATATAAATCCATTATTTGATTTATATCATCATATAAATTATTACAATCCGCAAATGGGGAGTAGGTCGGTAAGTGGGGTGGTGGTGAATTTGCACTTTTAATAAGGATATTTTGTAGGATGGTAAATGCAGGCATGTTGAATAATGTTGTTGTACAAAAGGTTAATATTATCATCTAACGCTACATTGTTTATATATTGAATATGTAGTAAAAATGAAAGTTTTAAAAGGGGTGTTGCAGCAAAAGCTATTAAAAGTGAAAACAAACTCTTAAATTTGAATATTTGAAGCTATTAAAATAAAAGGTTTTTAACTATCTTAGACATTATACAGGTTGAAACTCATACAATTATGTTAATTAATAATCGATAATGTTGATTATTATGTAAGATAAGTAGTAATATTAACAACTTTTGAAGCGATAATGACTCATTAGTAATGATATATATTGCTAATGATTATACGGTGATTAAATATTTACGTTAAAACTATTAAAAGTGAGAGCAGGGTATTTATTATATTAATTCACTAATGACAACTTTCAAAAATGTAATGTGAATTTAAATGATATTATATATTAGTAGGTGTTTATGGAAATTAAAACAAAAATTATTATTATTATAATTATTTAATTAATAACTTTTCAAATTTTCAAAGTCATAACAAATTTTATTAAAACAAGTATATAAACATTCCATCATTAGATATGATTTCATCATAGAAGTTGCATTTTCAGAGTATGTTTTCCGTGATATTAAAGATGCTATATTGCTATGCAACTGTAAATCATCATCGCTATCATAGCACTCATTTAAAATTTTATCGTAATACGATTTAAATCCACATTCTATCAATATTTCTATTTTACGATCGATTAGCTTTTTCAGATCTAATAATGTTTGTAACGTCTTCTCGGAAATGACGATGGTTAAACCTCTCTGCTGAATCCAAACGGTGGTTTTCTTGCGATATAGTCTTGTAGTTATTGTATGTTGATTCAACATTATCGGTTGTTCCATCTCTACTCCTTGAAAGCATGTTGTGGAAAATTGCATCCACTCTTCCTCGGTGAATGTGACACAGGAATTTGCACCCCATATTTTCACAATTGGTATGAACCCCGCTATTAAGCTGATTCCGATGGAGACGTTCTTTGAACTTGATTTATTCAAACAATATGTAGACTGTCCAAGAAGAACCTTTTCAGATTTCACATCAATGTCAAATTTTTTTAACTGTTCTTCTATCGGATCAATAAATCCTAAGTCTAACATGGTTGATGTGTTGATATCCATGTTAAGTTACTGATAAATTAAAAAAATAATGGAATATTGATTAACTTGTATTGCTGCGACGGTTAGAGCTTGTTTGAATGTTATTATGCGATTCTTCAATTGGTATATATACGGATGTTTAACCATGAAAAAAGTGTACTTTCACATCTGCTAACCTTGATTATTGATTGCATTTAATCAAATATTAAATTTATATAAAACATACACGTATGCAATTGCGGTGGAATCTTTGTATTTGTATGACTGGTTGCAAACATTATTCAAAATTGTTGTGCGCGGGGTAAATAGTTGACTCAATGTCTAAAAGATGTCATATAAAAACAAATATACAGGGTGTTCTATTATTTTTTTGAAAAATGGCGGGAAAATTATACTGGGTGATTTAAAATGGCGGCCAAGATGGCGGAAAAGAAAATGGCGGCCAAGATGGCGTCCAAGATGGCGGAAAACAAGATGGCGTCCAAGATGGCGGAAAAACAAAATGGCGGCCAAGATGGCGTCCAAGATGGCGGAAAACAAAATGGCGGCCAGGCGGAAAACAAAATGGCGGCCAAGATGGCGTCCAAGATGGCGGCCAAGATGGCGGAAAACAAAATGGCGTCCAAGATGGCGGAAAACAAAATGGCGGCCAAGATGGCGGAGCTCCGCCCCCTTTTACCCCCACCCTTGGGTTACCCCGCCCCTTTTACCCCCACCCCTTGGATTATCCCCACTCCGCCACCCTCCCCACTCCTATCCCCACCCCGTGCGGTGGTGCGGTGGATCCAGAACCGGCTAAAACCCTCTACTTAATTGATAACACTCAACAAAAAGACTTATTTTTAAAAATCCTAAATAAAAAAAAAACATTGGAAATAACGCATTAATTTTAATTGAATAAAATAAATAGAATACAAAAATTATAATGCTCACATTAGATGACATAAAAAAATCTCAAGACTACTTAAGTAAAGTAGCTAAATCATCTCAGAAAATACTTAAAACTAAGTTTGACTATGAAAGTTGGCTAAATTTGCAACAATGCTATTACTACTAACAGCAAATAGAAGGCAAGTTGGCAAAATTTGCGGTGAAAATAGCCCAATATAAAAGTCGACAAAACGTTGATGAGAGAAATGACTTACCAGGCTAGAAATGTAAATTAGCTGATAATATGGAGAGAATGGAGGAAGAATATTGCCATTATTATTATCTAAAAAATATATAAGTTATTTAGAAGATATCATACAATTTAGATCTGAAGCATGCGTTCCCATATTTGTTTGGGATTAATTTAAAAAAACTCTATACATAATGGTAGTAAATATGATTCTCGAAATGTCAACTAAATGTCGAGCGTGAGATCCAAAAACTTTCCGAAGAACTTATTTGCGTAAACAAGTGGCAACATTGTCTAAATTGTTTAATTTGAATGACAATGAAATTTAACAAATTGCAGATTTTATGAACAGTGCATAAAGCACATTATAGAAACACAGAATTAGATTCACCAATTACTAAACTGTCAAAGTTTTCTATGACAGTAACTACTAAATATATAGCTGAAATATAAAATCAAACAATAGATGAATTGTAATTAATAATCAAGAACAAAATAGATGTAGAGGAAGGAATATTGCCCGAAAAACAAGAGTTACTTAATGCACAAGAAATTACTTTTGAGACAGAAACCATTGATCAATCTGCAACCGATTTATGTATGTGCGTTTTATCATTGTGAGCCTGTGAAACAAGGTTTGAAAATAGTTTCAAAACACCTGAAAAAAACTTATACCTGATTAGAATCTCACCACGATAGAAGTCGATGCAAATTTATTCAAAAAGAAAGTTACTGACCGTTTCACCAAAAAGTAAAAAAAAAAACGAAGATGAAAAAGCGATGAACATTCCAAAAGCAAAACTTAATCAAAAATGTATTTAAAAAATATTTAAGTGAATAAAAATTACCTCGCATGAAATCCTGCAAAGACCTTACCCAAATATATTTCGCAAGCTCAATTATATGCTTATATATATATATATATATATATATATATATATATATATATATATATATATATATATATATAATTGCAATAAAAAAATTAATATTAAGTTAGTTTTCTAGTTTTCTTATTTTAATAGCATTATAATGTAATTAAAATATACATATTATATAATATTTATTTATTTGCATCAAGATTTTTCTAAAGTGAAATTTAAAGGTTCATGGAAACCATTGAACTTTTTAAGAACAGCATCTATTCCATCTATTAGTTCAATGTTCAACGGTTTCTTTAAATTTTACTTTAGAAAGATCAGTCAATAATGAGTTACCGTTCTTGGATTTATTGTTGATTCAAGTGAAAATTAGTACTGATTTATATGAAAAACCTTGTAGTAGTTATATAATAGTCAATTTTAATTCCAATCATTTGTTATCAGAGAAAATAAATATCATTGCCAAAAATAAACAAAAAATTTTAACCCAAATAATTTAGAAAAAAAAAACTTTTATAAATTAAAAACTAAATTAATTAACAATAACTATCTAAAAAATTAAACAATTCAATTTTATATAGAAATAATATAAGTACTACAATCACACTGGTTCAAACATTAGACACAGGCCAAGATTTACAAGTTACAGCTATTAAAAAAACGTGGTATTCTATTCCACACATCAATAGCCTTATAAACAATTTAACAAGAGTCCTAATGGATGAACATACTAGGATCCACCAATCACGTCTCGCCTAGTTGTAATAATGGATTTTGTTATAAAATTCTGTTTCTAATTTTCTTAAAGTTTTGAAAATGCCGTGTTGGTCCGGTGTCACACTGTGCGTTAGAAATGGTACGGTGAAAACGCATCCGTTTTGAAGGATGCCAACCGAACATGGTTTTAGGTAGCGTCCGGTTGATCCGTTGAAAACGCACATGTGTCCACTCATTTAAAATCTTGCTCGGTTGGCATCCTTCTAAACGGATGCGTTTTCACCGGACCGTTTCTAACGCATAGTGACTTAGTGTTAAATAGTGTTAAATAGTATTATAACTAATAAATCATTAATTTGAGAAAAATACAGTTCCATTTCAATACTTTAAATAATAATATAAAAAAAGGTTGAAAATAATATCAATTCTTGTTTATAAACAAAAATTATTCGTTTACTTGGGAGAAAAAAATACAACAATATAAAAAAATGTATTCGTCATTCTTAAAATAAAATAATAATAAAAACTATCCGTTCGAACAATTTCACAAACAGGGAACAATGTTTCCCGTTTTAAATAAAATATTATGCATTGATTTTTATTATATACATATATCTATATTAATATAAAATAAATGGATTTATATAATTAACAACAAAAGAATAATAAATACAATTTTCTCTAATTACACACTTGGTAAGTCATTTAATATTTAAAACAATAAATTTAACATATGTAATTTTCTCAATTAATCAAATAATGTTTTAAATAGTTTTGTCTTAAATTGAAGTTATATTTTATACAATTTTAATATGTGGTATATGTTTTTTTAAATTTATTGATAATATTTAGTTTATTTATAAAAGAATTTTCAGCACTGATGAAGAAAGTAGATTAATCCCCGAAACGTTTGCCAATTTGTTGAGATATATAAAATAAATGTGTTAAACAAATGTAAAGGACACCAAAAGTAAGAAAATGATTATTTAGCAAACACAAAAACAAAGTCGTGAAAACGGTCGAAGACAAGGATATAGTGGAATACAAGGTGACGGCCAAAGACAAAGACACCACGGTCAAAGACAAGGACACCACGGTCGAGGACAAGAACACCACGGTCAAAGACAAGGACACCACTGTCGAGGACAAGGATACGGTTTAATTGTTACAATAAATTACATTTTTTTTTTTCTGATGACCAATATTATTATAATAAAAAAATTAATTATCTGTTGAGATATATATTATCAGGTAAGAAACCAATTATTATTAATTTTTAATAATAATATTATTTATTTATATTTGCTAATTACATTCTTACATAATATTATTAAAAACAATAAATAAGACATAAAAACTCTGCAAGTGTGATTGCCATACAAAGAAAAACTTCATATTATATATAGATAAACATACACATGTACATGTATCGCATTTATATCAATGAGTTGGTTAAAAACATCATAATTTTTTTAATTGTCTATTATGTTGTAATCATCTTGTAAACATAAATAAATGTCGCATTTTATTATAAACTAGTTCAACAGAGTTTACTATTATATATGTTTTTTAATTCATTTCATTTTGATCTCAATTGGTTATTAAACTAGGGATTTCATCTATATTTGAATGAGTTTTAAATCTGCTTTAAGTTGATTTTAATATAAATTTTTTTATTTCAGTTAATAATATGAATAAATTTTCATTATTGTTCATATAAAAAATATATCCTATATATTTAAATGTTTTTACTTCTTTAATTTCTTTTCCATCCCATTTCCATTTTTCTACTTTGCGTCTTCCTCCCCCCTTTCTAAAAGTCATCATTTTTGTTTTATTTACATTTACTTCCAACTCTTTTTTTCTAAAATATTTTTTCAGACATCTAATCATTTCGTTAATTTCATTTGCTTGTTTTGCTACAATCACCATGTCGTCAAAAGTATTATTATTTTTACATTTGTTTCCCTGCTGTAGCAATAAATGTAAATATTTTATATGTAATACATTAAAAACATAATTTTAAATTCATTAAAATTAAGATTATCAGTAGCTATACATCCAGTATATATTTTGTGATTGTGTTGTTACTGTTTCTAAATCTGTATCGCTATTCTTACTACAAATACCTGGGTTTTAGGCTTGTTTAATCTATCTAAATGATTTATAGAAGTGGTGATAAATTAGAAATAAATACCATACAGATAAATAAATAAAACTGTAAGAGAATGTGTACTGGTTTCCAGATTACTTTTGACGTCAAATAAAATAAATTGTTATACCACAAACAACAAAATGCTTTATATATTGACAAGCCAGTTACCCCACCCATGTGGTACTGTACCAATCTGTTTGCATTTTGTATAAAGGCTCGCTATTATTAAAATTTGAACATTGATGTGTTATCAAAGCTATTTAAATTAAATTTTGAAGCCCTATCTTACCACAAAGACTTATAATTTGTTCAATAAAAAACAAGTATTTTAGATTTTTATTATAATACACAAATAATACTTAACCAAACATAAAAACAACTATTCCATCCCATACTGCTTAAATGCCACAGTGTTAACGCATATACCCAGAGAAGTTGAGACATTTTATAAAACATTTTAGTTTTTAAATTAGATGCGACTACTAATTTGCATATTATGGAGATCACAGACAATTATTATTAGTTATGCTATCTAAACTTATTACTTGTACATTTAATATTGGAATCACATTATCATAATTTTAAATAACCAGTTATGCAAAAATCTGTTGCATCTTGAACATATGATTATATTAGAATTTCTTGAAGTATTATATTGTAGACAGTATTCAGCCATATTATCAAAAAACTTTATTAGCTTTTATTTCATTTCTTGTCTGTATTCATCATTTATATTTTCCAATACTACAACTTTAATAACATAAACTCTTCTTGAAGCGGGTGGTTTAAATTTTTTTTCTCCAGTTTCTCCGTGACCACAGTTTAAACATTTATTTTTTATTGTTACAAGTCTTTTAAGATGTTCTCAAAGATTATTTTTTTTGGGATTTTTGGAATATGCATATATGTAGTGCAATATATTCAACCGAGTGTTTGAATACAAATTAGACGATGTATTTTTAAATACCAATGCAAGTTCATCAAAATATTTTATGGTTGCGAAGATGAAATATCATCAACTTTACTTCGCAATGTTTATCATCAAATACAATCAAACCGTAATTTTAATGAATTTAAACACACTTTTATAAATTTTTTTTTGTTATTTATTAGAATGTTTGTAAATATAAAATCATTAATTTCCATATAATTCTTCTCATTATTCATACGAGAGTGGTATCCAACTATATATCGTGCATTTATAACGCCATGGTGCAAAACATTTTTATCTGATTTGTTTTTATAAAAAAATGTAAGATTATGTTTTAGATTGTTATCAATAACATTGTAGCAAAACAGTAAGACTGATAATATTGCAGAATTCTATTTTTTTGTTATTATTAAAATTAATTAGTTTATGTTTCTTATTATTTCAAAGGTTATTATGTATTTTTATTTTATTATTATTGAGGATTTATATTATTTTTATTGTTCTTTTATTGGTTTTTGTATTGTAAACAATATTTGTTTTTATGTTGAACTATTTGTGTAATTTTAGATTTTCGTTCATTTCAATTTTTTTGTACGTCTGACACTTTAAATTACTTGTAAGTAATCGAAAGTGTGATTGGTCGGTAAGTAACCCGATAATTTTTTGTTTTATTTTACAAATTCTTACAGAAATAAATAATTATTGTTAAAATTCTATTCTATTTTACTCGCAACCTCAAACAAATCAGTTACAATATCAATTGGTTCATTTTTGATCATATTATCTATTTCAGTTGCATTATCCAATGAACAATGGACTGATAATACGTTTTATTTCATTTTTCTTCCAATAAATTTGTGTCTTCACTTACTTCATTATTAATTTTAAATTTTTCAAATTTCTTAAAATGAGTTGTCATTTGTTTGGTTCTTTTATTCCATGTTTCTTCTACTACATTTTTGGCTGTAGACTCATGTTTCCGTTTTGTACTCTGTGTACAAGTTGGACGAATGTAGCAGTGTTGAATCAAAATATATAGCTTTTACCAATACCTACTTTGACATATTTTGAAAAACATTTTCCGTTAAAAAATGTTTAACCATATGGTCATAAAAAGTGTAATTTTTTAATTGTTCAATGCAAGAACGGATTGCTGCATCAAACACTTGCAGTGTGTTACCCGAAAATCAAATTAATTTAAAAAACATATCATGAACTATTAAAAATAGATAATTTAATATTTATAGAAAATAAAGTTGCTACCTCTCTTAACAAGCCAAAGACAGCATAGCAAATCATATCGAATATAACAGGTAAAAATAAAAACAACAAAAATTATTTTCCTATATCAGATAGTACAATAGACACAGCAAACGAATTCAACAATTACATTAATACAGCATTCTCAAAATTAATTCCCATTGCAAAGTCAACAAATCAAAACTTTCTATTTTTCTTCAATCTGTAACATAAAATGAGTTGAAAGATATTATTAAACAAATAGAACCTAAATGAAGCTCTGGTTATGATCAAATTCCAGCGCTCCTATTGAAAAAATCTATTAATCATATAGTAAAACCAATGTGTGATATAATAAATAAATCATTAGAAACAGGTAATTATCCGACAAATTTAAAATATGCAGTAATAAAACCAATTTTTAAAAAAGGAAATCCGGAACTACATACCAATTACCGTCCTATAAGCCTTTTGAGTTTTTTTTCAAAATTATGATGATTATGTATGTACAAATTGTAAATTTTTTTAAGATTTATCTTAAGTACATGGTTTTCTTCGACGTAAAAGCATAGAAACGGCCATTTTTTAAATGACTGAATCTATTTTAAAATTGATAGACAATAGTTAGTTAGTTTAGATTTTTGGCGTATCAGCCTAATAAGACTATTAACGCCGATTCTTTTTTCTAACTATAAAAAAAAAGGTAAAATAATATGCTGTAAAATGGCATATTAAAGAATAAAATTAAATCAATAAATAAATAAACAACAAGATAAAATAAACGTTCACAAACTTTAATGACTATAGCAATAATGACTAGATAATTCCAACAGTATCTAGGGTGTAAAAAGTCCTAAACACTGCTGGATTTTACGATACACAAACATTAATCATAATAAATTAACAATTATATCCATACACCCAATTTGCTCCGTCGAATAAATTCGAACAGACGATCGACTTCAACGATCTGATCGCCCAAGACGATCGACAAACTGGGTGATAATTCAGACGCAACTCTTTGTTCCGAAAACTGCCGACAATCCAATAAGGTATGACGAACAGTTAATGGAACATTACAAGTATCACAAACTGGCGGCATCTCAGATGCCAACAAATGCCTGTGAGTCCATCGACAGTGACCGATGCGAAGTCGCGTGAGGATAACCTCTTCTCTACGCTACGGCCTGCATGACGAACTCCACGGTGTAAACGCTTTTAGTGCATCGCAGCTTGTTGTCTTGAATAGCAAACCACTCAGTTTGCCAGCTAGACAGCAGCTTTTGATGTAGAAAATTACAAATATCCCTAACGCAAACTTTAAATGAAACATATTCAGCGCTAGTTATTGCCAATTTGGCAAGCGCATCAGCTTGTTCATTGCCACTGATACCTACGTGACTGGGAATCCAGACAAAGTTAACAGTGACATTTATCTGAGACACCTGAAGCAAAATTGAATGTATTTGCCTCAGCAGGTAATGATCAGGATATTGGTCATCTATGGCGTTTAATGCACTCAACGAGTCTGTACATATAACATAATTTGTACCTACGCTTAGTTGGATGTAGAGAAGAGCCTGATAGATAGCATACAGTTCTGCAGTATAAACGCTGCTAACACTTGGCAAGCCAAATGTAAACTGCAGCTCATCTACCAGAAAAGCACAACCCACACCGTCGTTACTTTTTGAGCCATCGGTATAAATCCAAGTGGCATTTACATTCATTGCTTGAATTTTTGCAAATTCAGTTCGATATTCAACTGGTAAAGTTGAAACTTTGCTCATTCTCGATAATGCAGTATTTAACCTTGGACGTTGAAAAGTCCAAGGAGGATTGCGACAGTAAGACAGTTGATATACATCAGGGAGTTGAAAATCCAGTTCCCGAAGTATACTGCAATTTCTTACAGCAACCGGTTTTTGGGACCGTACCCTGATGTTGTATAGATCGTCGAGACCGTTATTGTACACGACAGGAAACGTCGGATGCAAGCGTTTAGCTTTTAGTTTCGCGGCGTACATAACAGTCAAAATTTTACGCCGAAGACAGAGTGATGGTTCAGCTGCCTCACACAAAACACTAGCAATAGGGCTAGTGCGAAACGCGCCAGTTGCTAAACGAATTCCAGTATGGTGAGCAGGATCAACAATACGTAATATGGATGGAGATGCGGAAGCATATATTATGGAACCATAATCTAGTTTTGAACGCACCAAAGCGCGATGCAAAAGTAGCATTGTTTTCCGATCCGCTCCCCATGACTTTCCACTCAACGACCTGAGCAAGTTTAGTGCCGGGACACATCTTGTTCTCAGATTTATTAAATGAGGACGCCAAGTCAGCGCACGGTCAAATGTGACACCGAGAAATCCTGTACAGGAATGGGTTCTTCCCCAAGATATAATAAAGGGTCACCGTGTGGGGTTCGCTTTCTACAAAAATGGATAAGCAACGTTTTGCTTGTAGAAAAAGTGAATCCATTGTTATTAGCCCAGCTCAAAATGTGATTGATTGTTAACTGAAGTTGACGTTCTAATGTTGGCATGTTTCTCGAGGCACAATAGATAGCTACGTCATCAACATACATACATTCGCTTACCGGATGCTTGATGAACTGACTTATGCCGTTAATCGCTATCATAAATAGTGTCACGCTTAGAATAGACCCCTGAGGAATACCATTCTGTTGCTGAAGTATGCCCGAGATGCTGTCACCTACACGTACCTTAAATGAACGGGAAGTTAAAAAGCTTTGTATAAACAATGCCATGCTTCCGCGAATACCCCATGAATGAAGCGTTCGTAGAACATTGTACTTCCACGTCATGTCATATGCTTTCGCAATGTCAAAGAATACAGCGACAAGATGTTGATTCTGTACAAAAGCATTTTTAATTGCTGTATCCAACCGAACAAGGTGATCAGTCGTAGAACGATGACGCCTTGAACCACATTGTATGTCAGCAATTAAACCTCTTGATTCTAATAACCAAGTAAGACGCTTATTGATCATTCTTTCTAGTAACTTGCATAAGCAGCTAGTTAGAGAGATAGGCCTATAACTTGTTGGGAGCATTTTATCTTTACCAGGTTTAAGTACTGGTACTATGATAGCAAGTTTCCACGACTCAGGACAATACCCTGCTGACCGTATCCGGTTATAGAGTGCCAACAATTGAAGTTTGGCAGAGCGACTTAATTGCTTAAGCATAGCATTGTGTATCGAATCGACACCTGGAGCAGTATTGTGTGCTTCAGATAATGCCGAGTCAAATTCCCAAACACTAAACGGTGCGTTATATAATTCATCTTCAGCAGAAACAAATGACAGAACGTTTTTCTCCATGTTAATTTTAATATCTCGGAAATTTGCATCGTAATTATTATCGCTGGAAGCGTCAAAATAAACATCGGCCAGGATATTTGAAATGACAAGGGGATTAGTAATAATTTGATCACCCGACAATAACCCACTAATAGGTAATGACGCGGTTCGGCCAGAAATTTTTCTGGCTTTTTCCCACACCTTCCCGACGGGGGTTCTCGAATTAACATATTCTGACCATGATTCTCTTTTAGCTTTTCTGCATGTTCTTCGAGCAACAGCTTTGTACCTCAAATAAAGCAATAGGTTCTTTTCTGTTGGAGAGTGTTTGTTCAGTTTGGCTTGCTTACAATCAAAATTCCACCAAGGAGCGGGCTCTCTGCGAGGTTTTCCAGAAAATAATGGTATACTCGCATGTGCTGCCTGTATGATAGAATCGGTATAAGTTTCAATATCATCGTCAATAGTGGACACTGTCATCGTAATCAAACACTTGAACAAACATATTCCAATCGGCATCTTTTATTCTCCAATTTCGAGGACGATTTTCATTAATTACATGACTAAGCACGCGAATGAATATGGAAAAGTGGTCACTATCATCAAGATATTCCGAGACTTTCCAATCCAGCAATGCTGCGATACTTGGAGAACAAATGGTAAGGTCAATAGCCGAGAATGATCTATTGGCCACGGAAAAGTAGGTATTGTTACCTTTATTTAAAATAACTAAATCCGTTTCTGAAAAAAGATTGGCCAAGTTACGACCTCGCACATCAGTTCGACTTGAGCCCCACATAGTGTTATGAGCATTAAAATCGCCCATTAGCAGGAATGGGGACGGAAGTTGTTCAAGTAATTGATCAATTAAACGAATGTCCAATTTGACATTTGGCGGAATATAAATTGAGTAAATGGTCAGTGAGAAAGGGATATGTAGTTGAACGGCTACTGCTTCTAATGCAGTGTTGACACGGAGTTCTTTACTGAAAACCGTATCACAAACCAATAAAGCCATTCCACCCTGAGCACGATCAACATTTGCACGATCTTTTCTATAAATAGTATAACCACGAAGATTAACAGAACTATCAACCTTAAAATTTCCTGTAAGGAAACGCAAATAGGTAAATTTTCTGCTAATAATATTTTAAAAGATTCGTAGTGTGAATTATATCCGTTGCAGTTCCATTGTATAATGGTTGAAACCATTTTTAGTGTTATCTTGCGAACGTAATTTTAACTCTTTGTTTATTAGCGTTTTTTTGTTTAACTTCTTATCGTCTGGGGAAGTAGAACTTCCACTAATTGGCATAATTTCATCTGTCAAAGTAGATAGCGCGGAAAAAACTTCCACATCCATCGACTCTAACGACATGTCAATATTGGGGTCTGTGGGCGCAAGATCGCTAGAAACCTGCACCTCAGGTGGCGGTAGCCTAGATTGGGCTTCCGTCTTTGCAGGCTTTGACTCGGACTGAGCCTTTGCCTGTTTAGGCTTTGACTTGGAAGTCGCAACCGTAGTTGGTTCTGGCCCGATACGAGCCAATACCTTAGATGGTTTAGGCTTTAAATAAGCCCCCATCTTGAGTGGTTTTGCTGGAAGTCCCACTCGTTGTGACCTTGGACCGGATTGGGCCGTAGTCAGTTTTGGTTTTGAGCCTGATGGGCCCGCAACCGGTTTTTGACCCTTCACATTAGAGTCCTTGTCTTTATTTAAAGAAGTTTCTGCAATAGCAGTAAATTTCATAATTGGTGATTGTTGAACAATAGGCGTTTCAACAACTGCAGCAAACAATCTAGAAAAGGTAGGAGCCGTAATTCTATACCTCTTTTGAGCATCGAAGTAAGAGAGTTTGTCTGTTACTCTGATCTCAGCTATCTTCCTTTCCTCTTTCATTTTTGGACAATCTCGGGAATAGACATGATGCTTACCACCACAATTCACACATAAAGGTGAACTTTTGCATGGATCGGGGTCATGTTTCTCCTTACTGCATTTTGCGCATGTTGCAACACCTGGACACCTAACTGCAGTGTGTCCAAAACGTTGGCATTGGAAACACCTCATTAGGTTAGGTTAGGTTAGGCGAACCGGGCGAGTAACATATGCTACCTTAACTTCATCTGGGAGCCGTTCGGAATCGAATGTTAAAATCATAGATGTTGACCTCACCATCCTTTCTACGGGTTAATTTTTTGATATCGATAACGCCTTGCGAAGCCAGTTCTTGTTTGCATTCGTTAACAGTTGTGTATATCTAACAAACTTTCTTCTTGTACTCATACTATCTTCTTTAGCTCTCTCGTCCGTAAACGGGCGAGATCGTTTGGTTGGAGGTTTAGAATCTACCATAATAAACTCCGTCAATTTCATCGCTCAATCTCCCCACCCACCACGGAGCCACATATGGAACGCTACATCACAAACTGATGCAATCGCCAGGGCTAATCAAGCGATATAGGTTTTATAGATGTAAATGAAAGTTTTCCGCGAACAAAAAGAATACTATCGGGCTCCAACCGTAGCACATTGTGAACCTTCCATCTATCACCACATAAATAATTCCTCACCCTAACGTTGAACAAAACAAGCCGATTGATTAAAACTGGGTTAGGTTTAACCTCCCGTTTTACCAGAAGCTAAGGCCGAAGCAGTGTGTTGGAACTAATACTCTATTAAACCTGAGTATTAGCCCCTCAACTACCAGGATTCTCTTTTCCTGGCTTTCGGATCACCGCGCACTGCAAACACGCAGGTGAGTTTTACAAGATGTTCGGTAAATTGTGTCAAAAATTAACTCACAAATAAGTTTGACTTGTCCCAGACAAACTGTGGGTTTTTTAACGAGGTGATCTCTTCGCCTATTGGTCGCCTTTTACGACCAGCAAAGGGGCTAGCGGAAGTATTCTTTTGCACCAAAAATAAATAGTCAAATAGCAAAGTTAAATTTAGTTTGACATGTAAGTAAAATTACTGGCCATGCTTAAATGTGCTAGAATACATGAAAATTTTCTTTATGCACACTTTATAATGTGCCCATACATTCTACCTACTAATTCTATCTAAGGTTAATGGATAAGTATGTTACGGTCCATTTTTCGTCTTGAGATCGGCAACCAAATATACATCTTGGACCTGAAACGATTAAGGTTGTTAATAGTTGTCAACTTAATTGAAAATAGTTAATTGGTAACAAATTAATAATATAATTACAGACATGTAAGATATAAAGTAAAGTTAATTAATTAGTTGCTTAACTGTCGATATTGGTGGTTAATTGCTGAATGACTTCTGATAACGATAGTTAGCCGATCTTGGATTCCGCTAACTTCTCTCTACCAATATAAAATCTGAAAAAATAGAATTGTTATTGGTTGTTTATAATTATTATTAGTGGGAATTGTGAGTAGAAATTGTTTAGTGCCAATAAGTCAGATTATCAACCAATTTCTGTTATTATTAGTTTAGGTTATGTGAGATACTATATGCTCACATGTTAGTTATATCTTAGATATTGGGGAAATTAATTTTATTGATGTGTAATTAATGTTTACTTACCATTTATCACCTAGTTAATCCGTAGTGATGTTGTGATGCCTGTTGTAAACAATGTCACTTAAATGTCACAGTTGTCAAACGCCATGCTGATTGGGCGGCGTGAAGTTGTCGGGCGTAATTGGCAGTACTGGGTACTGATGAAAAAGTGACAGCATTCAGGTGGTTGATGTTACAACATCCGGCTAATATTGAATTCCGCATTAGATATTCGCGAATCGTATTCCGTTAAGCGTGGGTGTCCGTCTTTATATAGAGCAAGTGGAATAAATCCATGGCCATCCGAGCCGATTAACTGCTTTAGAAGATTTTTGTGGGTTCACAATTTATTGTGGAGGATTTGGTTTCCTATCAAATCATTATTTTGTGGAAAGTTTGGTTAAATGCAAATGTGCAACCCAACGCTTGATGCAGATTAATTGACCCCACGTGGACCACACGCGACACTACAAAGCCGCACAACATCTTAGGTGGAATTAACATTAAGGTAATGAATGAAACATTAATTAACTTGTGGTTGTGGTTATAAGCTTCATTTCATATTCACATATATATTCATATATATATATATATATATATATTTATCTCCCCTTGATTATCCTGTTGGTATGCTGATTGGAATTGACCGTTGGCTGTTCGATAACTATTGACGATCCTTCGGCGAAGTGCAACAAGGATTAGAATCTGCTTTATTTAGAATGGGAAATGAATAGGAAGGATTTGAGATCAACTTTTCAACATCAGGAGCTGCAACTGGAATCTGGTTGGAAGAAGCCAACCGTTTCTTTTTTTTGAGTAATTTAGTTATGTCTATGTTATACTAATCCTTAAGATAACTTCAATTTATTTAACCAGCTAGTCAGATTTTTCTTAACAATTTCAACTGGCAGCTGGAACGCATTTTATAAACTCAGTAAATTCATTGTTCTAATGAACATCAGGCTACAATAAGTAGACCATTTACCCATGCTTGTAAACGAAGGTTCACATGAACAAAAAGTTAATTTATATTTATTGCCATAATATTATGGTACAATGATATTGTGAAGACGGTAAAATATTTGTGTCGGGCTAACCAATTCTATTACAGGGTGTGCAGGGATAGCGCTATTCCGGACAACACCAGTGAGTATTATTAAACCATCTTTATTCTCCTTATTTATGTGTACTTTCACATATATTTCATATCTAAAATTATTTTGTACTCCATGATTTATTTTGTAAAACGGTGTGATCAAACCAAACTCTAGTCGCGTTCAGACTGAATTTTGGGTGAAGGTTTAATTGCAAGAAGGTAACTTTAATCAAGAAATATTTTGTTTATCGGTGCAATCAAACTTAACTCTGGTCGTAGTCAAACTCAATTGAGTTTTTTTAGATCAAAATTAATGGTTTAACGGTGGAATCAAACCTAACTCTAGTCGCAGTCAAACTCTATTTGAATTTTGATAAAGGTTTATTACAATAAGGGAAATTCTCATTTATGATTGGGATTATTTGATATTTGGATATTGTCTATTGATTTATTTTTTTTATTGTTATGATTTTTTTTATGCACAACCTCACTCACCATTTACGTTGTTTTTATTATATGTTCTCATATTAGAGATTTTCACTTAATAAATATTGGTAATCTAGATTTTCTTTTCTGGTAACAGGGTCTACTGTTAGGAGGTGTGGTCAATATTATTATACAGGGTGGACTTCAAAAAGAGATCCTATGGCGCTCACTCTCTACCACCCCCGTCTTCACTGAGCTACGGCGGCAAGAGAAGCCCTGCCCACCTCCTAAGCAGTTAAACAGGAAAAGAAAAATTGGAACCTATTCGGAGCGTTATAAGTATAATACATAAGGTATAAGGTGAGATAGTACTAAATGTATTTTGTATCTTTAAAGTCTTAAGTTTGTAAAGGTCAACTAAAAAAACATTATTTTTAGATAAGTAACATTATTAATATTGAAGTGACTAGTAAAACTGATGTTAACCAAAAAGCTATGTTGGTAAATGAGGTTCTTCATGCCCAGACATTAATGAACCGGGGCCATCTAGACTAAATCAACAAGGACTATCTCGAATCACATTTAGTGACGACATTAATGAGCCGGGACCCTCTGGAGTAAAACAACCATGACCATCTCGAATCACATGTAGTGACAGTGAAGACGATGCTTTCTTCAATGGCAAGTCTTTATAGTAATTTTATAATAAAGATTATGAGTATGATAATGATGATGATGTTGAGAATAAAGATCAGAAGAAGATAAGGATTATTATAAAGATGAGGATAACGATGAGGATAAGTATGATAATGATAATGACGAGGAAGATTTACAAAGCTACATTGTACAAACACCTGGCACGGCATCACAAAGGATACACCAAAATAAAACTTTGTCAAAAAAGCTACCATTAAAAATAAGCACTGCTGTCAATTTTGTATGACAGTGAAGACGATGCTTTCTTCAATGGCAAGTCTTTATAGTAATTTTATAATAAAGATTATGAGTATGATAATGAGGATGATGTTGAGAATAAAGATCAGAAGAAGATAAGGATTATTATAAAGATGAGGATAACGATGAGGATAAGTATGATAATGATAATGACGAGGAAGATTTACAAAGCTACATTGTACAAACACCTGGCACGGCATCACAAAGGATACACCAAAATAAAACTTTGTCAAAAAAGCTACCATTAAAAATAAGCACTGCTGTCAATTTTGTATGAATTTGGTATATCAATTTGCTCAACATATTGCAACGATGCACGATTGATTTGTTTATGGTGTAAGAAAGAAAGAAAGAAACGAGCTAATAACAACTTTGAGGAAACGGTGGAATTATGTTCACAACCAAAATAGTGGTCAAGTCGTTATAGTGGTTCAAAAAAAGGCAAGTGGAAATACCAGTCGAGAACAATATGTATCTTGCCCTAACTGTTTGAGCGCCTATGCAAAAACAAAAAAATTTAGATCTTGCAATCCCAAGACTAAGAGATGTTGTATTTTCTAATTTTACGGATGATATTATAGTAGATATCATAAAATACGATGATTTGATTATCCAATATGAAATTTTTTTAACAAAAATATACATGTATTCCAAACACCATAATAGTATGACTCGGGTCCATTTGCGACGACTGGGACAATTTTTAATAGAAATGAAAAATTGCGATAGATCAATTGTTCAATTAAAACATATTAACAAACCAAAAAAACTGGATTATGTAATAGAGGCAATATTAAAAGTCGAAAAATTAGAAGACAGCAAAATTCATTCTCCATCAACAGTTAGTAAGTTAGCAATTTCATTAAGAAAGTGTGGCAAGATCTTAAGAAATAAATTAATCAAAACACATGCTACTAAAGAAGAGAAGAGAAATGTCACAATTTTTTTTGGAAATATTTGCAGATGACTTGCAAACAAAAGTAAGTAATGTGGTCTAGAAGTCACAACTGCAATCAAACGCAAAAAAGACCTAGTACAGCTTTCAAATGAAATAATTTGCAAGTTAGTGATGTTAGGCAAAATCACAAATATGTTTATTATTAAGTTGCAAAAAACGTAAACATTTTATCATTTGGCTTTTCATCAAACCTACGACTTTTTTTTGCTGATCAATGATGTTTTTCAGAAGATTATAAGTAAAATAAATTTAACAATGCACATAAAATTAGTATTTTTTTTTTCACATTCATGGTTTTGCCTTGGGACCGACAACATGTAATCAATTAATTTAATTGACAATTCATTTGTTGATAGAGGGTACTTCAGAAAGTAATCTTTTGGCAGGATCTATAAAGCTACCTGACGTTTGTCGGCCAATTAATCTACACCCTGTATATTAGATTGGTTCTTAAAAACTTTTTTGTGCAATTTTAGAGTGTGCACCCTCAGAAAGTGATCTTTATGCAAAAAAAGTAAGACGTGCCAAATTTCAGCCCTTAAAATTCAAAAGAACTACCTTTGAATTTTCAAAATTAATATACTTAAGACCATACCGACCGCTACCTTGATTTGTAGTATTTTAACAAAAACGGCAACTTCCCCTTCATTGCTGTTTCTACAAATAATTTGATAACCGATTCATTTTTTTATCAGTACATTTAGAAAAGATTAAACTATGAAATGTCAAAGTCTTTTTTGTGAAATTATATTTGCAAATAGCAACAAAATGCATTCAAAAATACAGAAAAACGCATTTATTTCTATATTTGATGGGTTTTTTCAGCTATTTTCTAAATGTACTGATAAAAAATAAATCAATTATCAAATTATTTGTAGAAGCAGCGATGAAAAGGAAGTTGCCGTTTTTGTTAAAATACTACAAATCAAGGTAGCGGTCGGTATGCTCTTAATATGTATCATAGCTTCCAGATTTGAGTCAGATGCATACCCTGGTTCTTCAAGAAAGCAATTGCTTGCTAATTAGGTTCCACATAAAACTTTACTTTTATTTTAAATTTTGTACATAAAATTAGACTCGTAAACAAAAAAGATTAGAATTTGAGGCTTAGCCTATAATTTTTTTCCTAATTTAGAAAACCTTTAAAATGACGTATTGTAAGTATTTCTTTCATTTTGTCAAATTTGTAACATTCTAATAATGTTTTCTATAAGTAAGATAATGGGTTCACTTTTAAAACTTCAAAGGCAATGCGACACGTGTTCTTTTGATTGTTAAGGGCTGAAATTTGGCATGGCTTACATTTTTTTGCATAAAGATCACTTTCTGAGGGTGCACCCAAAGAAATTCCACAAAAAAAAAAATAAGAACCAGTCTAATATTTATTTATGAAGTATGAACGCCACTGTGTGTGTGTAATGTTATTAATTTTTAACTTGTGCAGTTTGTGTGGAATTTAGTGCCTATAATTCTAAAGTTTGTGTCATTCCGGCTGGTAATTATATTAGCAACCAGTCATCTTTACAATTTTAAGAAAATTCACTGGCTTAATTATTTTTATTATTGTAAATGTATTTAACCTAGAATTATAGTTTCCCGCTTACTGTTTTGTCGCGCTTCCCGTGGCGGTGATTTTAACTATTCGTACCAGTGGCGTAACTTCCATTTTTTAACGTGTAATTTTAAAATTTTATTATTAATTTTTATAATCCTGCTGTCTCTTGTGTAACCTTACCGTGGTCTACCTGTATTTGTTTTTAGTCAGTCACCAGTGATCGACCGCACCGGTGTGAATTGTGTCCTTGTATCAACCTTATCCTGTTTTTATTTATTTATTGCTCTAGTCATTTTTGTTTTTGTAACTGTATCTGTTATTATGCAGTGTAAATGCAAAACTGTTGCACAATCAGGTGTAACCTGTAGCAATTGTGGCGTTATCTTCCATAACAGTTGCGCTATTCGTTACAAGAAATGTAATTGCGGTAATTTATTTGAATTGGATGATTCCGAACTTCCTAAACTTTATAAAGAAAATATTACTCTTTACCAAGTTTTATGTGATGAGTTGAGGTCGAGCAATAAATTACTCTTAGATAAAATTACTTATCTTGAAGAGAAGATCACCGAAAAAGATAAAACTATTCTTCAATACGAAGCTCGCAGTAAACAACTAACTGCTCCCACTACTGCGCCGCTCACTAATGATACGGTGCAATTGATTCAACCTGCAGTTTTTCCTTCTTTAGCAAGCTCTGTTGTTAAGGGAAAAACTAATCAAAAAACTCAGCCAAGAACTCAAACTATCTTTGGTTGTGGCCCAACCAATGACAAACTGCAGGCTTATGTGCCTACTTCTTACGTACATGTTTCTAAACTTAGACGTGGAACTAATAAAACTGATATAGTAAATCATATTAAATCTAAGTTTTCCACGATATCAGTTGATGTTGTTGAGTTAAAAGTAAAATCTGGAAACTACAGCAGCTTTAAAGTTTCTGTTCCAACTAATCATGCTCGATCTATTCTCTGCAAAGATTTTTGGCCTGCAAATATAGCGGTCAAGAAATTTTTAAATTATGGGCGAGTTAATAATGTTCCTGCTTCATCTTCGGTGGATTTTCGAAATCTGGATCCAGCCAACAATCTAAACCCGTCACCAGAAACACCAGCGGTATCTCCATATATTACCAGAATGTCGGGGGTATAAAAACTAAACTCAATGAACTTATGCTGGCTGTAGCTGTATCCAACTACGATATTATTGTACTGACCGAAACCTGGCTAAATCAGGACATCAGCGATGCGGAGCTACAATTAATTGGTTACAGTGTGTTTAGATGTGATCGCTCTTCATTAACAAGCCCTAAGCTTGACGGAGGAGGTGTCTTAATTGCTACTAAAACTTGTTTTAATTGTACTTTATTACAACCTACATTTTTAAGTGTTGAACATTTGTTTGTAATTGTTAAGTTTAAGTGTGTATCATATATTATCAGTGCAGTCTACTTACCACCTAACTCGGCATGTGATAAATATTTAGATCATTGTTATTCCGTTGAATCTATCGCTGACAAATATCCAGACAGTAAACTAATTTCACTAGGCGATTATAATCTACCCGCAGCGGTATGGGTTAATGATGAGTTAGGCATAAGTGTTATTTGTAATGATACTTATTCTGCTCATTTTGTTTCCAACTGTTATGGATTTCTAAACTGCGCTCAATGTATTTCTATACCTAATGATGGTGGTGTGTTCTTAGATTTATGTTTTTCTAACATCTGTGATATTTCTGTGATTAAAGCTGTGGATGTTTTGTTAAAACTTAGCCAACATCATATTGCTTATGTGATTGATGTAAAATGTGAAACTAGCCGTGATATTTTAATGTGTAATTATGTTTTTAATGATTTTAAATATGCCGACTTTAACGCAATCAATAATTTTTTGTTGAATGTTGATTGGTCCGCCCTTTTTTATAATTGTGATGTTGATATTTGCGTTAATTTATTTTACTCTGTGTTGCATTTTGCTATTGACTATTTTGTTCCCAAGAAACAATGGCGAGAAAACAATTTTCCAGTTTGGTTTAATAAAGAATTGATTTCACTTACTAGACTCAAAAAAACTGTTCATAAACGTTATAAATCTTCAAGACTATTGTCTGATTATAACGAGTTTCAATCAATTCGTACTTCGTGTAAAAATCTCAGTACATGTCTATACAAGCAATATATTACTCGAACAGAAAACAACATTCAAAGTAACCCCAAACATTTTTGGAAATTTGTTAGCGACTCTAGAAAAACTAATGATTTTCCAGCCACAATGTATTATAAACAAAAAACTTGCAGTAATGGAGATGACTATGTTAATAGTTTTGCTGAATTCTTTTCCTCTGTTTACGATACAAAAACTCATCCAACTCCTTTGTTTGACTTTAAGAAAAACGTATTACATCGATCATTTTCAATTAGTTTGTTGGATGTATTTAAAGGGATTGAGAACCTTAAATGTAACTTTAGCACTGGACCGGACGGTGTTCCATCTATGCTGTTAAAACAATGTATTTATTCAATTTCTATGCCATTGCACTTACTTTTTGAGGCTTCTCTTAATGAAGCCAAGTTTCCTTCAGTTTGGAAACAAAGCTACATTATGCCTTTACATAAATATGGAGCTAAGGAGGATATTACTAATTATAGAGGTATATGCATCCTGTCTGCTATTCCTAAGTTGTTTGATCAAATTGTAACTGGTCAAATACAATGGATGTGCAAAAGCATTTTAGTGGAACAGCAACATGGGTTTCGCGAGGGTCGTTCTACTCTTACAAATCTTCTTTGCTACAAAAATGATCTTTTGAATGCCTTTCAATCAAGAGTTCAAGTAGATTCTATTTACACTGATTTTTCAAAGGCTTTTGATCGCGTTAATCATAGTATTTTGATTGCTAAGCTTTGGGCTTTGGGTTTTCATGAATCTGTTGTTGCGTGGTTGTCGAGCTTTTTGGAAAATCGTACACAGTGTGTAAAAATTAATAACTTTTTATCACAACCAATTGTTGTTTCTTCTGGGGTTCCTCAAGGATCTCATTGTGGACCAATTCTGTTTTTACTCTTTATTAATGATCTTGTTTATTCTATTAATTCTTCGTCTTATCTTTTATTTGCTGACGATCTTAAAATTTATAAAAGAATATCATCTATCGAGGACTGCATTAGTTTGCAAAATGATTTAGATTCTGTTCATTCATGGTGTCTTATTAATAACTTGTTGTTTAACGCAAATAAATGTTTTTCGATAAGCTTCAACAGAACTTTAAGTAAAGTATCGTTTGACTATACTATCGATAATAATGTTTTGGAGCATGTTACACAAATAAAAGATTTGGGCGTATTTTTTGATTCAAAACTAACTTTTGTTGAGCATATAAACTATATGTGCAACCGTGCTATGAAAATGTTAGGATTTGTTTACAGAATGTCTACTGACCTATCTCCTAGCACACTCAAATTACTTTATTGCGCTTTAGTACGTTCTCATTTAGAGTACGCTCCGTCAGTTTGGTGTCCATTCTACAGCGTTCATATATGCAATATAGAACGTATTCAAAACAAATTTTTTCGTTTATTATCGTACAAATTAGGCATTTCATCCGAAAATTACGATTTTAACCTCATTGCATTGCAATATAATCTTCCGCCGCTGAAAATTCGGCGCAAAAGAGCCGATTTATCATTTTTACGTGGACTAATGATGTCTGAGATTGATTGCCAAGAGCTACTTGTAACTCTTCCATTTCAAGTCCCCAACAATAATCGCCGAACCAGACAGTCTCTATTATTTAGAGAATCTATACATTCTACCAATTATGGATTTAATAATCCGATTGGTAGAATGTGTAGAATTGCTAATAGTTTCTCTAATAATATTGATTTATTTTGTGTTTCAAAATGTAGTTTTAAGTGTCAATTAAAATGTGTTGATGTATAATTTTATATTTTGTTTTTATTTATGTATACTTTTCTCCATGCTTTTATTTTTCAATATTCTTTTATATATTTTTGTGTAATTGTAATATTGTTTGTAATTCATCGTTATTTATGTATATAATGATGTAGATGTAAATGGTTTTGTATATACCGTGAATAAAGTATTATTATAATATATATATATACATATATATATATATATATATAGTTCTTGATAAAGTACGCATGTTTAAAATTACTGCACCTTTTCATCCAGTATATGCTGTATATAGAAATAAACGGCCTGTCAGTTATTCTGTCTACTGGTTCAGACTGTACAATTGGTAATTTAGCACCATATTTTTTTATTCTAATAAGGAATCAATATACCTAAATATTTCTAGAATAATACTCATAATGTTATATTTATTATTTACATTTGACAAGCCATAAAATAATTAAGTATTGAATTTGTATAATCTTTACAAATGAATGTGTATTCTTATCATTAATGTGCACCCCCGATTAAATTTAAAGGTTTCCTTTTATTTAGAAAGTATCCGCTCAAAATATACACATACATTTGGTCCTTTGAATGGGGTGACATGGTTTATATAATTTAATAGCATCATTTTTGAGAAAAAATAGTGCAAGCCGTATTCCAAGTTAAGCATATCAGCTCCAGTCCTCAAGAAGTCTATTGTATCCACGACATTTTTGTCACCCCTTGTCTGTAATTTGCCATAACCATCACAGGCAACGAGTTTTTTGACAAAGTAAGTCTAACATATTTCTCCCATCCTTTTTACCTCTCTCAATTTGGAATATGTCAAAAAATAAAATTCCAACAAACAGCAATGCAAATTAAATCAAGACAAAGAACGAAGCCCCAGTGACTTTTTCAAAGTAAAGTGATGCGGGCAATTGAATTGTCAAACCAATTAATATACCTCGTGAACGCACGGCGTGGTAGATGGGTGGTTAATTATTTTAATTATGTTTAAATACAAAAAATATATATTATACAAGTTTACAAAATTAGGTAAACATAATTCACACAAGAAGATATTATGCATACATATTAAAATTTACATTTAACTGCAGAAAGATTCATATAATAATTTTCTTTAATTCAAAATTCTAAAACGCTTATACCTTTTCTGTTTTTGAAAATATCAAATCCTAAGGAGGTAGGACTTTTCCAAATCTGATTTCAAAAATAAGTAGATGTATACTGAAATAAAAGGCTCGTCAGTTGTTCTGTCTACTGGTTGAAACCGTAAAATTGATAATTTAACAACGGTTTATTCTTTATGCAAATTATATTATTCGGGAGGAAGTTATGGCCTGACAGATAGAACAACTGACAGTTGTTCTATCTAATGGTTAAAAAGACAATTTGATTACCAAAAAAACGTTTCTAAACAATACCATAATAAAAATTCAAACCTATTTAGTGTGAGAATAAGGTCTTATTTTAAAAAGAAGCAACTCAAGTGGATACTTAACAAAATTACATCATTGTAGATAGGTCTACAATTCACACATTCAAATACTAAAACGTAAACTTAACAGTTCATAATAATCAACAAACACATTTTATGGAATAAACAGTAGTTTTGTTTCTCTTTTTCAGATGGCAATTCTATTACTAATAACAGTTTTATTCATTCACATCATTACTTCAGTTCTACAAGATATCGTAATTAATACGAAAATAGTCATTACATTTCCATACAGACAAGTGGAAGCTTATAGTAGCTTTAGATTTTACAATATTTATAGTAATCAATATATATAAAAACTTTTAGTCAAATAATAGTTAGGAAATAGCCGAAAAAACCCATCAAATATAGAAATAAATGCGTTTTTCTGTATTTTTGAATGCATTTTGTTGCTATTTGCAAATATAATTTCACAAAAAAGACTTTGACATATCATAGTTCAATCCTTTCTAAATGTACTGGTAAAAAATAAATCGATTATCAAATTATTTGTAGAAACAGCGATGAAGGGGAAGTTGCCGTTTTTGTTAAAATACTACAAATCAAGGTAGCGGTCGGTATGGTCTTAATACCCCCTAGAGTTAATAGATGGTGGGCATTCCTACAATCATTTGATTTTGAAGTAATTTATAGACCCGGTACTAGAATGTGTTATGCCCATTTTTTTCCCGTAATTTTATTTTAACTGATAATATTAAACCCTTTGCCAAAATAGAGCAGAAAAGAATTGATGCTGCTGAAATTACTGATTATTGGTTTTTGACGGAGCAACTTCGTGATGATGAGATAACCGGTGAAGTGTTAAAAATTAAAAATAATGAGTTAAGTGACGATATTTTAAAAACTTATGAGCTTCGCTCTGGTATATTGTATCGCAAAATCCAATGCAATGGACGAACCCGTTGTCTAGCTATAGGTTCTAGAGCGTTTAGTTGGTCAATAATAAATCATGTACACGAATCTTATTGTTAATCTCGGATGGGAAAAGACAAACTGTACGATCACTATTGGTTTGAAAATTTGAGTAAATAAATTGCAGATCAAGGACGCTGTTTTGCCAGTAAAGAATTTAAAGATTTGTGTAGCAAATACAATATTAAGCTTCATCTTAATGCAACAGACGCTAGTAGAGCGAATGATCAGGTGGGTCGTGTAATGAGTACGCTTAAAGATATGCTGACTGCCGTAGAGTTAAATGGTGACCTTTCGTGGCAGGACTTTTTGTGTGAGATTCAATTAAGCAATCCATTGACTTTACTTAATCACAATAGTCAAGAACCTGTTTTAATAAACATACCTTAATTGAGAGAGCAAGCAGCATGCAATATTAGTCATAATGCTAAATATGATAAGTCTAGATTTGATAGTATAAGAAGCAACACAATGTTATGCTACAACTATTGTATGCAATTTGAGGTTGACAGGTTATACACCGTTGCATAAATTGTAGTATCTTGCAGTAAGCTTGTGACATCTCTTCCGTATAGACGTGAAGAGTCACCTGTGCGGGGGTATCAGCAGTCGTGAGCACAGTGCTCCCCACTTAATTGGCCGGAGACTGGAGGTGCTCGGGCGCCACCACACCGGGGTGTGGACACAAAGTACAACGACAGGGTATATTTTAATCAATGTTTATTCATAGTAGGTTTATATTTACAAATTTACAAGAACAACGGGGGTCAGGGATGCAGTGCTGAAAGATGGGATAGGATCGGGAGTTGTTGGTGGAGACCTGGAACTGGATCGGGAATCTGGAGGTGGCTCGCCTTTCGGCCACCGCACACTCTTGGTTAAATACACAAAATTGGGAATTTGAAGGGACTGGGGAAATTGTTGGTTCAACTTACGATTGTTTTTTAACTGGTACTGGGTTCTGAATACAACGACGGGCGGTTACAGACTGGCAGGAACTAGATGAAGCTGTGCAAGACTGACGGCGGTATTTAAAGAAAAGAAAAGATAGGAAATAAACCAGAAAGAATTTGGTGGAAGGGGAAGAGCGGGAACAGGGTGGCCAACACTAATGGAGGGTGCGTAGAGAGTGGCCTATACATCCCAAAATAATAATTAAAAATAAATTAATACAACATGAACCCTGAATATATACAGTTACCCCACAAAAATCCCAAAACCCAATTTCTCTTAATAACTAAGCTATGTACAATTTAGACAAACGTCCGCCGGGTTCGGACGGTTGCATACAGTAACTAGTGATTTACCTATTTATAACAAATCACTAATTACAAAAAAATAAGAGTGCCGTGAGTGTACAGTGTGTGCAGTGCAATAAGGGCAGTGTCAAACTAGAGATTACAACACTCGCAGGTGAGTAATAAAGCCCTATTCATTACATGGGATTGCACGTGGTTCGATAGGTTAGATCCGCGTGCATCCTCAAACAACGGAGTGGCAAGCCGACAAACACGCAGGTTTATTGCGTCATCAATTAAACGTCATGTCGCGGTCATGAAAAGTGTCGGTAGCCGGCTAATTACGATGTTTAATTAATGGCAGCGTGGTAGGCCATTCCGTATACAGCTAGTTGCAACCAGGGTTGCCTAGCATACGTGTTATAATTCACGCGGCTTGTTATGCGTGCGTTCGACAAAAGTGTCTATGAATAATGCTGCATAACAAGCGCGCGTTCATAAAACTATAAAACATAAAGACAATCAATGAACGCTGGAATTATTTAATAAATAATGACGGGGTTCGTTACAAGCTGATACACTGTTACATAAATTCTAGTATCTTGCAGTAAGCTGATACACTGTTACATACATTTTAGTATCTTGCAGTAAGCTGATATACCGTTACATAAATTCATCTTGCAGATACATAAATTTTAGTATCTTGTAGTAAGCTGATACACTGTTACATAAACTCTAGTTTCTTGCAGTAAGCTGATACACTGTTACATACATTTTGGTATCTTGCAGTAAGCTGATACGCTGTTACATAAATTTTAGTTTCTTGCAGTAAGCTGATACACTGTTAGATAAACTCTAGTATCTTGCAGTAAACTGATACACTGTTACATAAATTTTGGTATCTTGCAGTAAGCTGATACGCTGTTACATAAATTTTAGTATCTTGCAGTAAGCTGATACACTGATACATACATTTTATTTTTATTTTTGAAATAGAACGGGATTACCCCATTTCATCTGCTGAACGGAGTCAAGGGAAAAGAGGCTTGGGTTCGACCGGAAAAGGCGGCTGTGTGCATGGTGTGTTCACTTCCATGTAATTGGTCGAATTTGTCAATTAGTGGTAGCAACTTCCAATGAGGGCGCTGAGAGCGTAAAATTTACGATCATATGATGAGTCAAGTCAGCGATGACACTTGTTTTGTTTATATTGTCAGTTGGTCAGTGTTACTGTACATCTACATCTATTACATTTTTTGTTCGTTTCGTTCGTTTCGTTCATCTTGTGCTTCATCCTGCCTGTTTAGTATTATCACTGTGTTTTGTGTGTAAATCTTTTAGTGTATAATTTAATTTACAATTGCATATTGCTTAAAAAGGTTAGTACATAATGTATAAGTTTGTAAATTATTATATTTATTTATAACAAATAATAAAATATTTGTAATGTAATTATATAGGTATTATATATGTAATCGACTGCATCTAGAACTCCTTCTCGACGCCCAGGAAAGAAAATTGTAACCACCTCTAAAAGAAAAAAAAGATATGATTTAAAATGACTAGAGTAATCTTAGTAGTTAGACTAGCCAAGATCAAATTATTTATTTATCACCTATATAGATTATTAATAAAATATGTATTTATTTGCAGCGTAAAAGCCAATATGGGTGGATATAAACCTTGTTCGATTTCAACTTGCTATGACAAGTTTTCATCAAGGCATAGATTTCCTAATCCTATGAAGTATCCGACTGTCTTTTCTCAATGGGTTGAAGCTTGTAGAAATCCACAACTTTAGACTATGAAATCTTTTCGAGTACATAAAAATTTTGCAATTTGTCACATGCATTTTCGTCCTGAAGACATATCTTCAAACATGTACTTGAAAAAGGATGCTGTACCCTTTTTAAATTTACCTCCATGTAAGTATTTATTATTTAATGTTTTACAAAAAATGCAGTTGTTTTTATATACAACTAAATTGTAAGGTTATACCCATGATTTTTCATATACAACAGAATCACAGAATCTTTGTGAACTGTGAACTGAATAATCATTTGAGTTCAATCATTTGTCGTATAATAGTTGTGATTTTGTCTTGGTAATTTCATATTCATTCGCTTATGGTTTATGAGTATATAATTAACTTAAAATTGAAACTCAACCTTTAAAATTACTGTCTAAAATATTGTACATTATTTCAATATTTGAAATCTAAAATTAGTAATTCTGTTATAGTAGAGGAATGTATGGAGACTGAAGCTGCAGAGATTCCAATTTCACTACTTTCTGTTCCCTCAACTAGTGGAGCGACTGTTGAGAAAGATGAAGCTGCAAAGATGCCGATTGAGACTGAAGCTGAGATTGTAATTCCACTAGCTTCTTTTCACTCAACAAGCACCGCTGGAGCGAACATTGTGGAGACCGAAGATGTTCCTTCTACTATTAGTACTAGTACTATTGAAGAAGGCAGTAGATATATAACTGTGAAGCGAAGAGGTAAATTTATATTTTTTTTTTTAAGAATCTAAAAGAATCTAAAAGTATATAGATAGTATATTAATGTATATATTTGCATTATTATCTTTTTTTTTAATTTTTAATTATTTAACTTATTTATATATAATACATTTAATATCAACATTTGTTTTACAATATTAATATAATATTTATTTATTATGCAGCACCAGTAGGCTTACAGCCATGTTTAAAGGTGGTACATATTATTTATCACATTTATACAATTTTAAAGATATAAATAACAGTATAGAACTAGTAACAGTAGGTGGTAACAAGTTATTGTTGTAGATAGTAAGTTTTTTAAAAGTGATTATATTAATGAGATGTTTGTCTTTATGGTTCCAGTGTTAATTTTAAATATAAGTTTATATTTTTCTATTTTAATAATGTGAAAACAGTTTTAATCTGTTTTGTATGTATTATTTTTTATTTAAAATATTTCATAATATTAGGCTTTTACAGAATAGATATTGATTAAGTTATCACCATTACATGTAAAGAATAATTAACAAATTAATAAATTTATGAAAATTGATTTATCCGGTTTTGCTAAAAGGCTTCTCAAATATGAGCATTTGAGAATATTGTTTTATAAAATATGTGTGAGATAGGTTAATGTTTATTTTACTTAATTAGACATAATTTAATTTATTTCTCAATGATATGTTGATCATTTTTAATTAGATAAATATGTATACAGGATATCAAGTGTAAAAAATTTGTAGATTTTCTAGAAAAATATAAATAATTAAATGAAATATTTAAAATCATTATTCTTGCGTAGGATCCTTACTTCGTCCCATAAATGTGAGAAAAGCTGCTGATCTGAGTCCGAGAAACAAACTTTTGTATCACGGCTCACAGATATAAGAACTCTTCTGTTGTTCTTAAAAGAAGAAATTCCAATTTTAAAAAGAGACTGAAAATGGCAGAAAGAATTTGGAATGATGAATGAGCCGGCGGCTAATGTTTGCTTATCCCAATTAAGAATGTTTAAATCTAAACCCAGAGGTAGAAGATACACGAAGCAGGAAAAGATCATGGCGCTATCACTGTTCAAACACTCTGGTAGAGGTTATAAACTTCTATCCAGACTGTTTGCTTTGCCATCAGAAAGACAATCAGGGCTCTACTAAATGCAGTACCAATTAAGTGCAGCATTAATTTATCAATTTTTAGTAACTTAAAAGAAGCTGTATCGCAATTAAAACCCATAGATAAATAAATAAATGGTGTTTGACGAAATGAGTTTATCATCACACCTAGACTATATACCCCACTTGGATAAAGTCAAAGGTTTAGAAGATTTTGGAGATTATCAAAATGATGAGATTGCAGACCATGTCGAAGTATTCATGCTGAAGGGGTTGTTTCGGAAATGGAAGCAACTTATCATGTACACATTTTGTAAATCAACCACGAAAACACCAGTTCTAACGAGACTGTTAAAACAAGTAATAAATGCTGTACAGGCTGCTGGTCTAAAAATCATTACAACAGTTTGCGACCAAGAGTTAACAAACACAGCGGCAATAAACCAGTTAGTCAAATATACATCGGCAGAATATGTTAAAAGAGGTGAAGAAAACATACACAAAATCATCTCATTAGGGGGGCAAGAAATTGTTCCTGTGTTTGATCCACCCCATTTAATTAAAGGCATAAGAAATAATTTATTAAAAAGGAATTGAGAGTGGAAGCAAGGCGATAAACTCTTAACTGCTCGTTGGTCGCATATAGAAGATGCATATAAAATTGACAATAGAAGTGGAGAATTTGCAGTTTTGCCGAAAATAACAGAACATCATGTCAATCAAAAAAAATAAAGAAAATGAAGGTGTCATGCTGCACGCAGGTAATAAGTTACACAATGGCGGCAGTAATTTCACGATGTGCCAAAGAAACAGCGACAATATTGGAATTTTGGGAAAATGCTGTAAGAAATTTAAATAGTATGTATTTCCAAAGTGAAGGTGGTGATGAACAATTTAAGCCACCTTCATTAAAAAAATGTATAACAACCATCAAAGGCTTTATAAATATTCATTATATTGTTCAAAAAGCAAATGTATAATTTTGTTTACCTAGGTCCATCAATCAAGACCCTCTTGAGAACATGTTTGGACAAATCCGACAACATTGTTCTCGGAATATAAATCCAACACGTTCTCAATTTAAAAACTCCTTTAAAAGTTTACTTGTAAATACATTTGTTTCCCACACTATGTAGGTGCAAACTGTGAAGAAACTTCGGGGAAGTTTCTTACACAGTTGGAGAATTTTATTGATGGAAATGCTAGTGGCAGTTCCATCAATAAAATTGTTGATCCAATCAACATACCTAATTTAAGTCAAAATCTCATAAAAAGGCGCATGGATTTTTCGGTGGTTGGATATGAGGGTTTATAAGTAAAAAAGTTTTGAAGAAATTTACTTGTGAACTCTGTCACATACATATATTAAATAATGCAAAAACCATTCATCCATGCGCTATTTATGAGTTCACACTCGAAAAGACACTCCCGAGGAAATTAAAATATTGTAGGCCAATATTTGTAGAACATTTAATTCAAATTTATAATATTACCAAATACCTCATAAGGAAAGTAGATATAAAAAATCATTTTGTAAAAAGGGCTATAAAAAATGTACATTTTACTTTTATCTGCACAGAAGCAATAACATTTTATATCATTTTGTTAAACTGATATTATTTACATATCTAACAGGTATTAATAGAATTATAGTTGGAAAAGACCAGAGAGATGTATATAAAGATGTATTATTAAGGAAAGCCAAAAAAAATTTTTTAAATAAAATTCATAAAAAATAACTTCTTTTTTAATTTTAAAACGTATATTTCAGGTTTTAAATGGTAAGTATATAAATGATTTTTATTTTAAAACATGTATTTCAGGTTTTAAATGGTAAGTAAGTGAATTACTAAAAAATAGCGCGCAAAATAAATACATTTATTTTTCAATTTTAGTGCGCAAAATAAATAATTTAGTATTTCAAATTTAGCGGGCAAATTTAGTATTAAAGTTTTCTAATTTACAGACAAAATTCCGTAGTAAGATATTACTTTGTAAACATAGTTTAAGAGCGGCAAATTGTTGAATATTATTTAAAAATTGCATTTCTCAATTAATAATGGAGATAATTAAGTTCTGTTTTCGGAATTATGATACATATGTGTACTTACAAGATAGTATCACCTAAAAATTATAAAAATATAATTATAAATAAATAACTTAATTAAATATATATATTTATTTTTTATTAATTTATTACAAGGATATAAATATTTAAAAAAACTGTTGGCGTTGAAATATTTTTAATACTATTTTTTATTTGGTTATAAAGTAGTTTGAAAATTTAGAGCATTTTAGGGAGTAGAATTTAAGCCCGCTGAATGAGCGTCTATCGCATGCCTCTTACGCGTTCTTACTAAGCAATTCGGCCAATTTATTATGAGGAATAATTCTTTTTACGCCGTTTACAGCGTTAGACCGCAATTAACTAACGCATGTTGGATCTTAACTTACATTAACAACAAATAACATGTAATTAAATAATTATCAATAATAATTTAAAAGAAAATTATTTTAAAACATTATTAATTTATTTTTGTTGATTAGATTATATCCTTTTTTATGCTTTGAGATTAATTACTTTGAAAATAGGTTATATTATATTAATAAGACTTTTTATTAATAAATTCTATTTCCAAAGTAATTAATCTCAAGTTATTAATTTAAAAAAATATATGCATTATAAATTAATAATTACTTTTCTTTCTTGACTGAAATTTAACTAGGTGTCCCAACATATTATTTATCCAAAACTCCCTGTCTCGTTCTATTGTTTCAACGTACAGTGGTACTTCATCGTTTACATAAAAATCAAAACAATATTTACTTGTTAGTGCTTCCAACTGCCCTTGAATCTAAAATTTAAAATATTTATTCATCTATATTTTTAAATAAAAATAAATATATAAATGTTTATTTTTGTCAAGAAACTGCTATTTGTTTTGCGTGTTATTTTTACAATTTTACATACCTGGTAAAAGTAATTATGGTTTTGTTTTAATTTTAATGTTCCATCGGATTGCTTTGAAAGGCAAGATGACCCGTCTATATAGTCTACCAAATTACATTTGTATGTCATTTTTTTGACAGTTTATAAAAACATTTTATTTCAACCAAAAAATCATTGCCAATTAAACCTGAAACATTAAGTTTAATAAATATAACTATTATTTTAGATAATAAAGTCCAGCCTCGTCAATGGGAATATTTATTTTAACAGAAAATTTGTTTTTGGCAACAGATTCAAAAATTCTGTCATATTCCAAGAAAGTAGATTGTGGATTTGAAGGATACAATATTTGCTTAACCAAGAAATGACAAGGGATGGTGTTTTTTCTTTTGCAAACTTGTCCAAACACTGATGCTGACAACCAATTTCTTTTTTGAGCAATATATAGTTGGTTGTTATACTGACTAACAGTTGTTAAAGAAATGTTTAATATTTCATCTTGACAATAATATTATAAAATATGTATTTTTTAATTGAATTTAATATAATTACTTAGAGTTTTTCGGTGCTTAAATTGGGGTCTTCTGCAGAACTGAATGTTGACTATGGCCCATAATCAACATTCAGTTTTGTTCTTTTTTTTTGTACCTACATTTTTGGATAAGCTGTATTTATTTTTTTAATTCAATATATTTTTTAAAATATTTGTTTGAACTTTTATTTGTAGCTTTCTTCCATGGACCATAATGCCAAGAAAGGCTATCATTATATAGAAGTGCAGACAAATATTCTCTTCAACTAAATTTAACTGTTTGCCCATATTGAATATATTCATCAATATTTCTGCTCTGTTATTGGTCTTATTGTCAATTAACATACCCCTTTTTTATAAGAAGTTCTATTGCACCTACAAAACGTCTTTATGGGCCACTCCAAACAACTCAAGCAGTTTTATAGGTAAGTTTATTAAAAAAATTTCGTTAAAAAAACGCAATATTTTATTTTAAATTAATTTTAATTTAAAACAACTATTGTTTTAAATTAAAAATGTTATGTTTTAAATATTTCAGATTAACTGAAGATGTATATCAAACCGCAAAGGTTGCAAAAGTGTTACTATTATTAAATGCAGGAAAAGGGTCAGAGTTAAAAGGCAAAAGTTTTGCCGAAATTGAAGTAGTTGAAGAAATTATCGACTATGATAAAGATGACGAAAAAGATGACAAAGAAACTAGTTCTACACACAATCGCAAACGATGGACTGAGATAAAAAAGAAATTTGTGGTTAAGTTTTTTAAGAACCATTTAAAGAACAAAATTCCACCTAAAAAGCAAGAATGTATTACATTTATTAATCAAAATTTAAAATTGTTTCAAAAAAATGACTGGGTTCGTGTAAAGACTTTTGTTTATAATACTTATCGTGGACAGCAAAATATTTGTTGACTTTCATCATGGCATTTTCATTTTTAATTATTAAGAGTTTTATTTTATTAAGTATAATGTTATGTACTGTTAAATTATATAATATCTAATAAAAAACTTACAATTTTAAAAATTATATTATTTGGTCATAATCAATAATTTTGTTTAAAGAATATGCTTTAATAATTTGCAGTTTAATTAATTTACATATATTATAGTAAATCTTTTTAATATAATGCTGGCTGTGGGGCTCTGGTTATTTAATCACATTTGCTTGTTTTAGTTTTTAAGATGTATAAGTATAGTATAGTTTATTGCAACGTTGCCAATGTTTGGTTTGAAAACGTCGGTATGGCATGGCTGATCTGACAACGTCATGCAGTGCGTATACAGATACCACGAACGCGCCCTCGTCTGCCACATTCAACAAACTAAACTTGTATGTGTTGATATACTTGATAAACGTTTTCAGTCCCAAAATAATTTTGGTGTTTTGGACCCAAAGCCGTCGAACGTCGAATTTGGTCTGGAAACATCGGTACAATATAGCAAATTGGGTCTGTATAGGCGGATGATGCAAAACCCAGTTCACACTACAAGCCACCAGAAGCCCGATCTTAAAGAAACAGTTATGCTGCATATTTTGCAAATTTACTCTTTTATAATGAACATAATTATATCTGATATGCTAGGAGTTGTTTATATAGAAATTTATTTTGTATAAACAGTAACATTTTCATTTCATTTTCAAAATTTGATTTTTAGTAATTACTTGAATGTCACTTAATTTAACTAAATTGATTAAACTGGTACACATCAGAAGTAGTCAGTGGATATCTTAAAAAGTTCTGTTTTATAATTTTTTTTTAAATAATGAATTTAGAAATTTATTTTTTACATTATAATTTTGAACTCTTCGTTAAAAAGGAGATAATACAGTAAAGCTTTCCGTATTTTCACCACGCAGTTGCTGAAAATGCATTTTTTGTATTCTTCTTATATTTCTACCGCAATTGAAATACAATAGTTTTTCCAACTTATATAGGATATGGAGGAAAAGGGTCTGAACCGGTCCCAATTTTTTTTTCTAAGCAAATTCAGAAATTTATATCTTGTTTGCTAAAATTTAGACATGGATGAATGAAGCTAATATAATCAAACGTTTATCATAAACTTGTGGTGCAGAACAACTATCACTTTTAACGTCTAAGAGTAAATTTATGGGACATACAAAAAAAACACACGCTGAATTCTATAGGTAAGCATTGTCATTACTGTTACACAATAATCAAAAAACTTACAACTCAAACTTTATTGATAACATCAACAAGTGATTAAGAAAAGCTAATCCCATTTTGCATTTAGGTTGCGTCAAGATATATATCAAACAGCAAAAATTGCAAAAGTACGAGCAAAGAATTCGTTTATAACGTTTATTATAGCTCCCAATTTGAGAATGAAGATTTAGATATAAATTCAGTTAAAGAAATGATTATACCTTCTGATAAAAAAAAACAACAATAGCAGAACCTGCAGAATATTAAAAAGCTACAAAAACTAGAAAAAATATAAAAACGGGAGAAGAAGAAAATCTAATTAAATTGCTCACGAAACAGCATAGAATTGGCAAGATTAAACAGAGTAGCCGCCTTAGATGGATTAATTTAAAAAAATGTGTTAAATTATTTCAAACTCCACATTAAAAAGAAAATAACATCAAAGAAACATGAGTGTGAAAAAATAATTCTAAAACACGAAGAAAGCTTAACAAATAAATAAAGATTGGGTGAGAATAAAAACTCTTCTTCATAATACTTTTAGACTAAATAAATAAACAAAACTAAACTAGATTTGTTTGATGTACACAAATGTATTATGCATGTTGTAAAATTATAATGAACATTAAAAAAAATAAAATAATAATGATTAATTTATAAGTGATCAGCAAAGGTATGTTCTTTAAAAAACACAAATGAATTTATAAAAACATGTTTTATGAAAACAAGCTAGTAAAATTAAATTTGAAATAAAAGTATATAATAAAATAATTAAAGTTCTAAATGGCAATTTTGATAAAGATTATAATTTGAGAAATGTGCTTTTTATAACGAATGCTTAATACTTGACAAATCATTATCATTAAATATTTCAAATAATAATCAGAATCTTGTATTGGCCTTTCTTACTTATTTAAATTTTGGTCAAAATGATTATTGGTTGTTACATTTAAGTTAATTGTCAAAATGTTAATGTTAGTAAGATGACAATTAATAATTAAAGTTTTTGAATCACCAGGTTTAAATAAGGAAGTTAAAACACAACCACAAACTTCGGCTTTCAGCAGCCATATTCAGCCGCCCTAAATAATAAGTACGTCAAATGTTTATAGGTCATAATAAGTAAGTAAAAGTTTAAAAAATAATGCAAACATTAAATTTAACATAGTAAAATTAAAGAAACAATAACTTAAACGTAGTATATAACCATTCTAAACAAATTTAAAAAAATAATAATATATTGTGTATTTACTTCTTCAAACATTTTATTGTAATAGACTGTTTTATAGAAAGGCACTGGTGCCAAACTTAAGGACATAACACATGCTTGGCTCCTAACATCCGTAAAACATATGTACTATAAGTGTATAATTTGCGATAGTATACCGACATAGGAAGCCCAATAAATTTTGTTAAAAAAGTTCAGGATAGTTTTATTTTTCATATCTCTTCATTATACATGAAAATTTTTAGGGGGCCCGAAACTTTAGTGGGCTCGGTATCATCCGCACAACATACTGTTTTGGGCTTAATATTGTAGGTTAATGCGTCTATCTGTGTAAATAAATGCATGTTTTTAACAGGGTGAGGTTCATCTGTTTAATAGCATTAATTACAACTTTAGAGAGAAAAACACAAACCAAACGAACCATATTCCAAGTTAAGCAAGATTGGCTTTTGTCCGAAATGTATTGGAGCATAGTTTCAACTTCTTCATAGTTTAGACGATCTAGACCTCATTCTAAAACAGGTATTGCTAACTTTTTGTTTAGAAAACAAAATTCTAAATAGGTGAGTTTGTCATGATATATATTTTTTGTAATTGAGTAAAGACAGAGAGTAAAGTATATATTGATTATTATTTTTTAAATAGCAAAACTTTTTTTTTTTCGTTCTTTAAGTAACTCAACTTCTCCGAATGCAATACCAGCATTCATTTTTAAGTTGGAACACACAATAGGCCAAAAACATTAGGTGCCCAAAATAAGTCTTGTCTTTTTTGGCAATGTTATAAAACTCTATATCAGTGGTTCTCAAACTGGGTTCCTTTGCATCCTGGGGTACCGCGAGGGTATGCCAAGGGTGCCGCGGCATTACTTAATATTATTTTTTATAACACCAGTGGTTTGCTATTTAATTTTTTTATAGTAATGGTCTATAAAAACTTTTTTCCTATAGGTAGGTATAATGTATTGCAAATAACGTATCGAGCGTTTTCAAATAATCTCACCTAAACGAATAATTGATTTATTATGAACCGACTATCTACTACTATAATTAATATTACTTCTATGTTAGTTGCTACGGGACAAATAAATTATCTATCTATCTATCTATCTATGGTAAATTTCCCGAGTACTTGGTTTGACAATTTAGTTGCTCTATTAATTTTAATGAATTCTAATCAATTGTAAGTGTGCTGTGGAAAAATACTAAAAGTATGTAGTTTTCAATAATTGTAATCTCAATGTAATAGTCTATTAATAATGTATCTATGTTTTTTTTTTTATTAATCATTAATATTCAATAATTATTATTGTATGTTTAACCTCCTCTTGAATGTCACACATACATAGATTTGAAGTTTGAATAATTACTTTATTTGATTGTAGAAAGTATCTTTCATTTTTTAGTATTAACATTGCATCTAATAGTAGCTAGCTAAATGCAATAATTGTCGACATGCGTACAGTTTCAAAACCTATATGTACCAAAGAAATTGTTATTAACATTAATTGTTATTAACATTATTTTAAGTAAATTGAATGTAACGTCCACACAAATTTAGACTTGAAGTTTGAATAATAACTTAATTTTCTTATAGCAGAATCTATTTCGATCCATTTCTAACAAAAAAATTAAAATAATGCAAACAGTTGGAAAACATTCAAATATTCTTTCAATGAATGGCTGGTCAAGAAAGATGGAATGACTTCTATCTAGTAATAGAATTTTGCACAATGAAAAATTGGTTAACATGAGTACATTTTCAAGAACTATATGTATTGAATAAATTTTAAAAAATATAAATGTTATTTTTGTAATTGTAAGTGAATTGAATGTAATATCCATACAAACATAAATATAAAGTTTAAATTGTTACTTTATATTACTATAGAAGAATTTATTTCAATCTATTCCATCCATTACAAACAGGAAATTGAAATTATGCAAACATTTGGAAAACATTTCAATATTGTATCAATGATTAGCTAGTCAAGAAAGATAGAATGACTTCAATCTAGTAATAGAATTTTGTGCAATAGAAAATTTGATGGCATGCGTACATTTCCAAGAACTATATGTATTGAATAAATTGTAAGAAATATAAATGTTATTTTTGTAATTGTAAGTGAATTGAATGTATGGTCCACACAAACATAGATTTGAAGTTTGAACAGTTACTTTATTTTCTACCAGTAATAACTAAAACAATGTATTCAATAGTAGATAGCTACAATGCAATAATTGTTGACATGCGTACATTTCCAAGAACTATAATTACTGATAAAATTGTAAGAAATATAAATATTATTTTTGTAATTGTAAGTGAATTGAATGTAATATCCATACAAACATAAATTTGAAGTTTGAATTATTACTTTATGTTTGAATTATTACTATGGAAGAATTTATTTCAATCTATTCGATCTATTTCAAACAGTAAATTGAAATTATGCAAAACATTTGGAAAACATTTCAATATTGTATCAACGATTGGCTGGTGAAGAAAGATAAGATGACTTCAATCTAGTAATAGAATTTTGCGCAATAAAAAACTGGTTAACATGCGTTCATTTCTAAGAACTATATCTTCTTCAATAGAAAAGTACATAGATCATACCAAACAGCAAAATATATATTTGTGGTGACTATAATTTACCTACAATAGTTTGGTCTAATGATGATATGGGAGTACAAATGGAACAAACAACAAATGAATCAGCGCACACACTGTATGCGATTTATTTGCTACAAATAATATGTATCAAATAAACACAGTACCCAATTCTCGCGGTGTATATCTAGATTTAGTATTTACATTTAGATAATAGCACTACTGTGTCTAATGCTGATAACTTACTATGCAATAATTTAATTCATCACACAGCAGTTACTTGCGTAATTAAAAATGCATGCTTATTAGAAAATTTACAATCTAAAGAATACATAGCAGACTTTACCAAGGTAACTATATTGCCAACTTTTTATCAAACGTCAATTGGACAAACTTATTTAATCCCTGTGATATGAATTGTGATCTAGATATAATTGTGGAACAATTTTACAACATCATTTATGAAGCTGTGATATTATATGTCCCATTAAAATGTGTTCGTCGCAATGAGTATCCGGTTTGGTTTAATTGGAATATAATCCAATTAATCAGGCACAAGAAAGTGGCGCATTCTAAATATAAACTCGGGCCTCCTTGAAGATTATGATATCTTTGCTGGTTTCAGAGAGAAGTGTAAAAAGCTGAGTAAATCCCTATATACATCGTATTTAAAAAAAGTTGACAATTTTATCGTAGATAATAATAATATATATAATAATAAAGTTTATTGATTGATAATTTTACAGTTAAATAAAATACACAAAATATACAATACTATACACAATAATAACATATCAATAAACTATATAATGTCACGAAGTTATAAACTTGTGTGTGACAAAGAAAAATATAAATAAAATTAATAATATATAAATGTACATAATAACATTAAACAAAAATAATAATACAATAATGTACAAAGTAACTACTTAAAAACAAAACAGAAATATATAAAATATAACAAATAATTATAAACATAATATAAAATATAACTAATAACATATTTAATTTATATAAATTTAAATTTGGTTCACTAAAATTTTAAGTTCCATTTATGAGATTGTCTATATGTGATCTAGGAGTAGAAAAAATATATTTTTTAAGACGTTTCTTAAAAATTATGATAGAGATTGCTGTTTTTATTTCTTTTGGGATGCTATTAAAAAGTTTTGGGCCCTAATATATATATGATCTTTGTCCAACTGTTTTATGCATTAACGGTGTAACATATTGTTGTTGTCTTGTGTTATGATCATGTTCATGCTGTTTTAATGTTGAATAACATACGTACTGAGTTTTGCAAACTGTGGTGTAAAACAGTTGCCTTATATCGAGTATATTAGTTTCAGCAAACAGTGTATCAGATGGATATGTAATTTCTTTATTATATATTAGTTTAATAATTTTCTTTTGCTGTCTGTTTAGGGGTTGTAAATAATTAGTTTTTACGCCTCCCCATCCAATGATGCCATATGATAAGTGGGTCTCAACTAACGCATGATACAGCAGTTTTAACTGCGGTATATTTAAAATGTTTCGTAGATGTCTAAAATTATATGTTAAAAACCGTAGTTTTTTTAAAGTGTGGTCAATTTGGATGTCCCATCTAAGATGCTTATCTATTACAATACCTAGATATTTTACACAATGCACTGATGATATTGTGTATATTGTATCGTAAATTGGAATGGTTAATTCTGTAAAAAATGGAGTTATTCTAGAATTGCAAGAAAAAGCTATATAGCTTGTTTTAGATACGTTCATGGTTAGAAGTTTGGAGTTGAACCATTGTTTGATACGAAATAAACCAGTTTCTGCTTTTTGCTTTAATTCATACCAGGTATTTGCCTCATAAAATATTGCTGTATCATCAGCGTAACTAATAGTATCTCCATTAGATTTTACATTGAATAACCCATTAAGATAAATAATAAAAAGTAGTGGCCCAAGAATAGTACCCTGTGGCACACCAAATTCCATGGTTTCAGATTTGCTTAATATATTATTCATTTTTACACAACTTTGTCTGTTTTTTAAATAACTTTCAAACATCATTAACGGTATTCCTCTTATTCCACAATCTTCTAATGATTCCAATAGCAAAGTATGGCTTATTGTATCAAAAGCTTTAGCAAGATCTATAAATACACATAAGGAAACTTTGCTGTTGTCAAGACTTTTGTAGATATTAGTTGTTAAATGTTTGATTGCGTCTTGGGTAGATACGTTTTCTCTAAAACCATATTGGTTTTTTGATAACAAATTATATTTCTTGGTAAATTTGTCTAATCTAGTTTTAACCAATTTTTCAAATATTTTAGCATATGCAGTAATTAGAGATATTGAACGATAATTGCTGACATAGTGCAGATCTTTCGATTTTGGAATAGGTACAATAACCGAAGTTTTAAAAAGCGATGGACAATATCCAGTTTCAAAAATTTTGTTTATTAAATAGGTTAGTGGTTCAGTTATATATGGGCTAATTATTTTAATAGTTTCTAATGTTGTCTATACCTGGTGATTTGTTATTTTTTAGATTTAAAATAACATGTAATACTTCTTTAGAGTTTGTAGGATCTAAGAAAAAAGTGTTGGAATTTATATTTCGTTGACTTGGTTCAGAAACTACATCAGCAAGTTCAGACGGAATATTATTTGCTAATGTCTTACCTATCGTAGTGTAATATTTGATAAAATAATTTGCAATTTCTTTGCTATCCGTTATATTTTCTTCATCATTTTTTAAATGTTCAAACTTCTGTTGTTTTGTTGAAGTTTGCGAAATATTTTTAACTGTATCCCATAGTCGTTTGTTGTTATTTTTGTTAGCTAATATATGGATTTGATAGTAATCACGTTTTCTTTGTTGAACTATTTTATGTAATTTATTTTTACAGTTACTATATTCAGACTTAAGTCTAAAGTTATTAGGATTATTTTGTAATTGTCGAAATAGTTTATTTTTGTTATTTATTGATTTTATTAAACCCTGTGTAATCCATTCTTTTCTTTTTATTTCGTTTGTTTTTATTTGTTTTAAATAAGTGCACTTTTCTATTTGTTTATTAACCATATCACTAAAAGTATTTGTACATACTTCTAGGTCATTAGATGTAAAAATAGTATTCCATGAAATATTAGATATACATTTAACTAATTTTTCATATTAAATATATTTTTGGTATTTTTCAACATTACTTTGTTTTGTATTTGTGGAGTTTATGTATATTTGTATTGATATTATGAAATGGTCCGTTATGTCAGTTTGTATTACAAGTGGCAATATAAAATCTGTGGTGTTGTTCTTGTTTTTAACAAATATGTGATCAATACATGACTTGTTTTGTATTCTTGTGTAGTCATTAATAGCAGACAAATATCCAAATTCAGCTAAGGTACTTAAGTATTCTTGACTTTCATGATTGTTTCCCAAAATATCAATATTAATATCACCCACAATAACACTGTATGTTACTAAACTGTTTTGATTGTTTATTAAATAATTTCTAAAATCATGAACAAATTCAATTGAGTTTATGGTGTGTGGCTTGTATATAGCAAAAATTTCAATATGCTCTTTGTAATAGTTCGTTATTTCAAGCTTTACAATATTAATCATATTCAGTTTGATTACACTATAATTGTAATTAAGATTAGAATTGATGTAAATTAAAACTTCATCATTTTGATTTACAGAGCCTTGATTGTATATAATATCGTAGTTTTTATATTTAAACAATGCAGTGTTACGAATCATCCATGTTTCTGTCAGAACGATGCAATCAAAATCTATTTTTAGATGTTCCAAGTAAATGTTAAATTCGTCAAGATTTTTACCTATACTTCTTATGTTGTTATGAATTATTTTAAAATTACACAATTCCTTATTAACATTGAGAATTTCTTTAGCCTCTGTAAGTGGTTCTACAGTATATGATTTAATTTCAGAAGTTTCAAAATTTCTCAAATATTGATCCATGTTTAAAATCAATGTATGTTACAAACAAAAACAATTAAAATACAAACAATTGGAATGAAATAAAATAATAATTTAAAACTAGAATATAACAAAATAAATTAATCTCTATAGTATTGATTAAGCAGTTTTTGATGACTTCTGCTTTGTGATGCTGGTGGCACTTGTTGATGAGTTGCTCCGCAACTTTCTATTCTGTTCATTAATTTGCTTGGGTGTACTGGCCAAGACTAAATTATGGTTTGCAGTTGTTGTTGTTATTGTTTTATTAGTTACATTATCACGATCATTCTGATTCACCGCTTTTGACTGGATATCTTCAACCTCTTTAACAAAACTACTACCATGATTTGGAGTTCCAGGTGCACTAGTAGTTAACCTTTCTGGATGGTTATCAAATTCTTCACTCTCAACAAGTGTGTCGATAATATTTTCTTCAAGTTGCTTTATAGTGTATATGTCACCTTGGATTAAAAGCTTATTTCTATGAATTATTTTAGCATTCAATGATTTATTTCTTGCAATTTGCATATGTTTTCGCAAGACTTGTTGTTCTGTCCGTTCTTCTAGAGATAAATCATCTGAAAAACTTATTTTTTTCCCTTTTAGTTTAAATAAGTTTTTCTTAATACTCAGCTTTTTTAAATATGTTGTTAATTCCAATTTGATTACATTTTTTTGTTTGCCTATTTGATAGATGTTATTTATATCGCAAATAGAAATATCAATTTGTAAATGATCTTTAATAAACTGAATAACGTTTCCGACTAAATCAGTATTATTATTAAAGTTAAAACCATGAATAATAAAATTGTTTTTTCTTTGGTTACGTTCTAAATTAGTAACACGGCGCTGAAGTTCAGAATTACTAGTTGTTAGTTCATTAATTTTAGTTTCATAAGAGTTTCTTAAATCTATTTGCAAATTATTTATTTTCAAATCAAATAGCTTCTCAATTTTATTATATAATTCATCATTACTGATATTAGTATTCATAATAAAAAATAATAATATAAATTCGCTAAATAAAAGTACTTAACTTTGACACTAATAAGTTAAAGGACAGTAGTATTGTTACTCGTTACTAGAGAGTTTGGGGTAAAATTCAGGTAATAACAATTAAAATTAATAAATTAAAATAAACAATTAAGGAAAACAGTTAAACAATTTCTTCACATCACGCGGCCCATCGTGATGGCTTAGATTAGACGAACAGGACAGAGGCCACGGATATGGTTAAAATGAGTACAGAGGAAAAACAATAAAATATAAGGAAATAGGAATGTTAAAAAGTTATTTGATTGTAAAAGTAGAATATTTTTTTAAATTTGTGTACCTGTATTTTATTTTATAGAAACTTGAAGGTCTTTTTGTGGACTGTAATATACAATTGCATTCTAAGCTATTGCAATATAAAATCACTACACATTTGTACTTTTATCACTGCTCACACTTAACAAAAACACATACATAAAATTCGCAATTTATTTTCACTCTATTAACTACTAAATCGACGTTTTAAGACGGAGTAACATTTCAACCTCGCTCGCACACACCATGGATTATATATGATGATGATCCAAAATCTTTTGGCGTTTTGTAAACAAAAAAAGAAATAGTAATGGATTTCCAAAAATAATTACTTACTGTGATAATGGGCAGGATTGTGTAAATTTGTTAGCTGATTTTTTTTCCACTGTGTATACCACAAGTGATAACATTGTACCTGATTTTGATTTTAACAACTTTGTATGTTCTGATAATTTTAATGTGTCTATTTGTAATGTATATGATAGTATTTGTAATCTTAATAATTAGGGAAACTTTGGCCCTAATGGCATTCCAAATTTATTTTTAAAAAACTGTGTTTGTTCGCTTTCAAAACCAATTTATATGTTATTTAAGATATCTTTAGAATGCAAAAAGTTTCCATCGTAATGGAAACGTTCTTACATATTACCAGTTTTTAAAAACGGCAACAAAACAATTGTGTCAAATTACAGAGGAATATGTAAACAGTCTGCAATTCCTAAGTTATTTTACAAAATTATTTCTACTCAAAAATACGGATTCTGTGAAGGTCGTTCAACTTCGTACATTTCCAAGAACTATAATTACTGATCAAATTGTAAGAAATATAAATAATATTTTTGTAATTGTAAGTGAATTAAATGTAATATCCATTCAAACATAAATTTCAAGTTTAAATTGTTACTTTATATCACTATAGAAAAATCTATTCGATCCATTTCAAACAGGAAATTAAAATTATGCAAACATTTGGAAAACATTCCAATATTGTATCAATAATTAACTGGTCAAAAAAAAAAATGACTTTAATCTAGTAATGGAATTTTGCGCAATGGAAAACTTGTTGACATGCATACATTTCCAAGAACTATATGTACTAAATAAATTGTAAGAAATATAAATGTTATTTTTGTAATTATAAGTGAATTGAATGTAATATCCATACAAACATAAATTTGAAGTTTGGATTGTTACATTATAGTACTATAGAAGAATTTATTTCAATCTATTCGATACATTTCAAACAGGAAACTATGCAAACATTTGGAAAACATTCCAATATTGTATCAATGATTAGCTGGTCAAGAAAAAAAGAATGACTTCAATCTACTAATAGAATTTTACGCAATGAAAAACTTGTTGACATGCGTACATTTCTAGGAACTATATGTACTGAATGAATTGGAAGAAGTTTGAAAAGTTACTTTATTTTCTACTAGTAATAACTAAACCAATGTATTCAATGGCAGATAGCTACAATGCAATAATTGTCAACATGCGTACATTTCCAAGAACTATAATTACTGATTCAATTGTAATAAATAAAAATATATAATTGTTGTAATTGGAAAAAGTTTGAACAGTTACCTTATTTTCTACCAGTAATATCCATTCAAACATAAAATTAAAGTTTGAATTGTTACTTTATATCACTATAGAAGAATTCATTTTAATCTATTCGATCCATTTCAAACAGGAAATTAAAATTATACAAACATTTGGAAAACATTCCAATATTGTATCAATGATTAGCTGGTCAAGAAAGATAAAATGACTTCAATCTAGTAATAGAATTTTGCGCAATGGAAAACTTGTTGACATGCGTTCATTTCCAAGAACAATATGTACTGAATGAATTGGAAGAAGTTTGAACAGTTACTTTAATTTCTACCAGTAATAACTAAAACAATGTATTCAATAGCTGATAGCTAGAATGCAATAATTGTCGACATGCGTACATTTCCAAGAACAATAATTACTGATTAAATTGTAAGAAATAAAAATATATAATTTTTGTAATTGTAAGTGAATTGAATGTAATATCCATTCAAACATAAATTTGAAGTTTGAATTGTTACTTTATATCACTATAGAAGATTTCATTTTAATCTATTCGATCCATTTCAAACAGGAAACAAAAATTTTACAAACATTTGGAAAACATTCCAATATTGTATCAATGATTAGCTGGCCAAGAAAAATAAAATGACTACAATCTAGTAATAGAATTTTGCGCAATAGAAAATTTGTTGACATGCGTACATTTCCAAGAACTATATGTACTGAATGAATTGGAAGAAGATTGAACAGTTACTTTAATTTCTACCAGTAATAACTAAACCAATGTATTCAATGGCAGATAGCTACAATGCAATAATTGTCAACATGCGTACATTTCCAAAAACAATAATTACTGATTAAATTGTAAGAAATAAAAATATATAATTTTTGTTATTGTAAGTGAATTGAATGTAATATCCATTCAAACATAAATTTGAAGTTTGAATTGTTACTTTATATCATAGAAGAATTCATTTTAATCTATTCGATCCATTTCAAACAGGAAATTAAAATTATACAAACATTTGAAAAACATTCCAATATTGTATCAATGATTAGCTGGTCAAAAAAGATAAAATGACTTCAATCTAGTAATAGAATTTTGCGCAATGAAAAACTTGTTGACATGCGTACATTTCCAAGAACTATTTTGAACAGTTACTTTATTTTCTACCAGTAAAAACTAAACCAATGTATTCAATGGCAGATAGCTACAATGCAATAATTGTCAACATGCGTACATTTCCAAGAACTATAATTACTGCTTAAATTGTAAGAAATAAAAATATATAATTTTTGTAATTGTAAGTGAATTGAATGTAATATCCATTCAAACATAAATTTGAAGTTTGAATTATTACTTTATATCACTATAGAAGAATTCATTTTAATCTATTCGATCAATTTCAAACAAGAAATTAAAATTATACAAACATTTGAAAAACATTCCAATATTGTATCAATGATTAGCTGGTCAAGAAAGATAAAATGACTTCAATCTAGTAATAGAATTTTGCGCAATGGAAAACTTGTTGACATGCGTTCATTTCCAAGAACTATATGTACTGAATGAATTGGAAGAAGTTTGAACAGTTACTTTAATTTCTACCAGTAATAACTAAACCAATGTATTAAATGGCAGATAGCTACAATGCAATAATTGTCGACATGTGTACATTTTCAAGAACTATAATTACTGATCAAATTGTAAGAAATAAAAATATATAATTTTTGTAATTGTAAGTGAATTGAAAGTAATATCCATTCAAACATAAATTTGAAGTTTGAATTGTTACTTTTTATCACTATAGAAGATTTCATTTTAATCTATTCGATCCATTTCAAACAGGAAACAAAAATTTTACAAACATTTGGAAAAACATTCCAATATTGTATGAATGATTAGCTGGCCAAGAAAGATAAAATGACTTCAATATAGTAATAGAATTTTGCGCAATGGAAAACTTGTTGACATGCGTACATTTCCAAGAACTATATGTACTGAATGAATTGGAAGAAGTTTGAACAGTTACTTTATTTTCTACCAGTAATAAATAACTAACTAAATAATAATAATAATAATAATAATAACTTTATTCCATAAGATCTTTACAAGATATCGGCATCGTCACAAAGCAAATTACAAAAAAATATAAAATTATAGCAAACAAAAACAGAAAAAATGTAAAATTATAACTAACTGTTAATAACATAACAATACATTCAAAATATAATACAATGTTTATTATTATTAGGAACACAAAATACACATTAAAATGACTTTGGTAGTATTACACTTAAACAATTACATACATAATACACCTAAAAAACAATTATAAACTGTGTCATTACCAGGAATCTTCTAAAAATTCGTTGTACGAATAATAACATTTTTTAATTAAAATTGCTTTAACTGACTTTTTAAAACATTTCAAGTTAAGGTTTCTGTATATTTCTGGTAATTTATTAAAACACTTAATAGCTACATACATTGGACTTTTTTCAAAAAAAAGCTGAATTGTGTTTGGGTACCTCTAATATTGATCCATGTCGGGTATTATAAGCATGCAAATTGTTCAGTTTTTTTAAATGTAAATTATTTTGTTTTGCGTAAATTAATGCTGCGTATATAAATAATGATGGCAAAGTTAAAAATTCTAATTGTCTGAATAGATCAGCGCAATGAGTTTGACTAGATTTACTTAACATATATCGTATAGCTCGTTTTTGAAGTCTGAATAACCTGATCGCATTTGCAGATAATCCCCAGGCTAATATCGCATACGATAATGTTGATTGTATTTTTGCATAATAAAATGTTTTTAAAATAAACATGCTTACTTCTTGACAAAGATTTTTTATAATATAACAATGCGATGCTATTTTTCCGCATACATTATTTATGTGCACATCCCATTTACAGTACATATCTATTGTCACTCCTAAAAATTTTGTATGCTTCTGCTCACGTATATTCACTGCATTACATTTAATCAGCAGAGAGTCATTTATGTTTTTACTCTTAAGATTAAACCTTACTACTGCAGTCTTGGAAGTGTTTATAGCAAGTCCGTTTTCCTTAAACCAGTAGTGTACATCTTTTATTATTTTATTGGAATTATTTACTAATTTATTGCTATCTTTTTGACTGATTAACAATGAAGTGTCGTCAGCAAATAAAAATGTGTTTTTCTCAGGAATATCGTTAATATATATAATAAAAAGTAGCGGACCCAATACTGAGCCTTGAGGTATACCTGTAGTCATAATTAAAGTATTTGATTTAACATTGTTTAATTCTACATAGTGAGTTCGTCCTGTTAGATAACTTCTTATCCACTGAGAAACAATGCCGCGGATGCCATATTTTTCTAGCTTAAAAATTAGCCGCTCGTGATTAACTAGATCAAACGCTTTTGATAGATCTAAAAATATACCTAAGCTATGTTCACCATTGTCAGTACTTTCATATAAATTATTTAAAAACTCTACAATTGCCGATGTTGTTGACTTTCCTTCTCGAAAACCAAATTGTCTGCTGTTAAATAATTTATGGTGATCAAAGAATGAAATAATTCTAGTAGCTACAACCTTCTCTATTATTTTTGAATACGTACTACAAATGTACAGAGGTCTATAGCTACTTGTTTCTTGTTCAAAACCTGTTTTTTTTTTTAAATTGGTATAATTTTTTATTTTTTCAAATTGTTTGGAAATATTCCCTGAGTGACCGAGCAATTTATTAACGTTGCCAATGGTTCTGCCACATGCTCTGCACATGATTTTAAAATATTAGCAGAAATTTCGTCATAACCAGCTGAATCAGTATTTTTTAATAAATGAATTGTATTGTAAACTTCTTTTTTAGTTACTGGTTCAAAATAAAATGTTTGATTGCACTCCTGTATACCAATATTATTTGTACCTAACTCTGATTGGTCCATGATTTCATTTGCAATACTATTAAAATACGTATTAAATTCTTTTACAATAACTGATAAATTATTTGTAATTGTATTTTCTATATTTAATTTTATTTCTTTGTCGTTTTTATTCTTATCATTCTTGTCTGCATTTTTGTTTATTATTGACCAAGCAGTCTTTGTTACATTTGTACTACTTTTAAATAAAGAATTATTGTATATCCGTTTTGCATTCTGTAGTACCGTTGTATATATCCTTTTGTATTTTTTGTAGTGTTCTATTAATATTATATTTCCACTTAATGACAATTTATAAAGCTCCTTTAGATGTTCTGCTGATTTTAAGATACCTGTAGTTATCCAAGGATCTCTAGATTTTTCGTGATTTTTATTGCTTGTTTTAATTTTAGGAAATGACAAGTCAAAATGATAATATATCACATTATGAAATTGCATAAAATCTACGTTGGGGTCATTTTGATTTACTGTATCTTTCCAGTTTTCATTTTCTATTTTTTTGCAAAATGATACTACACTTTCTTTATTTTTTAGGCGTTTAAATTTTATTATTTTTTGGTTATTTGTAGTAATACTTTCTGGTATTATTAGTTGTTGAACACTATGATCGCCTATACCATTCATTATCACATCACCGACACATTTTACTTCTCTGTTTATACATATATTATCTAAGCAATTTTTAAGTCTTGTTATAGAATTTATTTTTGCAGTCAAATTGAATACGTTTAATATATCTATTAATTGTTTTGTCTCTTTAGTAGGTTCTGTAAAATTAATGTTAAAGTCTCCCAATAATATTAAATATTTATAATTCTTATTACTAACTTTTAACAGTACATCATGTAATTTATTAAAAAATATATTTGTTTGTCCTTTTGGACTTCTATAAACACAAACTATACACACAGTAAATTCTTTAGTTTCTAATTTAATTGCAGTATATTCAAAGTCTTGCTCCGTACATTCCACATCTACATTAATAGTGATTGCTTTAAATTTGTTAGATACAAATATTAATACACCTCCATTTTTAATATTCTGTCTACAGTAACAATTTGCAATGTAGTATCCGTTCATTGAAATTGATGCAGTTTGATCATTCTTGAGCCAATGCTCCGACACACAAAAAACGTCACACTCTTTGTTACTTAAAAAAACTTCTAATTTACTTATTTTATTTCTTATGCTTTGTACATTTTGATGCATTATTGTTAAACTTTTTTTATTAACGTTTTTTCCTTTGTTATCTAAAACATCATTACTTATTTCAAAGTTGCTCTGCTTAGTGTAATGTATTATTTCGGATGAACCTTTCGTCGAGCTTGTATAAACCGAAAATTTGGTTCCACTTGCTGTATGATGTTTGTTGTTATTGTTTTATTATATTGAAAGATTTGATGATTAAGTACTTCTATTTGAGGTGCTGATAGCAAAGCCGATGGTTTTCTTAATATTTCCTTGTTCTTTATTTGATTTCGTTTAAAATCTATATACTTATACTTCAAACTTGGTATTTTGGATGAATTAAAATTGGTTGGTATATTTTTGTTTGATTCAGGATTGATGATTTCTATTATGAAATCGGTTAATCTTCTTTTCCCAAAGTTATTTAAATCTCCATTTTTGCGGTTATAATGTCTACCATCTAAAATAGTATTAATGTCTGCATACACTATATTACAATATTCTTCACATGTACGTTTAATGTCGTCATTAATATGGTTTATCATACTGTTATAAATTGGACGGTCATGTTTTAATGGAATAGATGTTATAATAATTGGAACGTTTGAAAGACTTTGTATATACTTTTTGATGTTATTTATAGTACTGTACATATCTTCGGAGTCATAACAGCAAAGTATGTCATTTGATCCTCCAATCAATACTACACATTTATCTAATCTTACATTTTCTTTATTATTTTGTGGAATACCTTTTACAATTTCAGAAAAGATGGCTCCTGGTTTTACAAATCCACTTACTTTAAATTTTTTATCCGGAAGGGCGTTCAATAAAAGTGAGGATATTTGTTTGGCAAAACTGTCACCGATAACTTTTATATTTTTAATTGTTTTATTATTGAATGTAACTGTGTTATGATCTTTAATTTTTTTATAATTATTTATTTCTTGATTATCAGTTTGAGTAAATATAGAAAAAGTTTCTTTTTCTATAACTGGTTCGGTTTGGGATTCATTAGAAGTCACATTACTAATGTTACAAGTTTCAATTATATGTTCCGTTTGTGATGCCACATGTATTAGATGTTTACTTTGAATGTTTTTTATAGTATTTGTAAGAGTTTCTATAATTTTATTTTTTCCAGTTAAATCATTTTCCAGATCTTTAATTTTATTAGATAATGTCTCATTATTTTCTTGCAAGTTTTGGTTTTCATTATCTTTACTTGCTAATTTATTTCTTAAATCTGATACTATATCGTTATATTCATCGTCAATTTTGTAATTTTTTTCAATTATAGATATATTGCTAATATTAAGTGAATTAGGTTTTTTATTATTTGTTTCAGTATTATATACTGTTTGGTTTATTTTGTACTCTTGCAATGCGTTGACTTGATCTTATTAATATCTCGTTTTTTTTCTTATTTGATGCCATTTTATTATAATCTTTTGGTTTTACAATTAATACGTGATGGTAAACTAAATTAATTTCTTAAAATTATTAAACAAAAATTTATAAGGAACGGTGTATAAGGACACACTCTTCACATCATACGGCCTGACATGATAACTGGTAGACAAAAATTGAGGATGGCCACGGAAAAGGTTTGTTAGTATTATTAAATGTTAATTTAAGAATTTAATAAAATGTTGACTCTCCGGCCGAGATTCGAACCACGGCGTTAGATTTGTACCGTATTATGAAGCATTCAACATACCACTGAGCTATGAAGACCGTTTGGATATATTTCATAGTATGAGTTGCAAAAATATTTAGTTTATAATAAAATAAATTGCAATTGTAACTAAACAATAACAAAGTTTTAGGTTATAAACTTATAAAATTAAAATTTACATGCAAATAACGTCTAAATTAACGTACCCGTCCACTATTATATTAAAACATTGCTTATATTTTAGCACATTTATACCACATTTATACAGCTTTTATAAATTATTTGAAATTATATATAATATTGTTATAACACAGTATATTAAATAAACACAATCTCTCGCCGTACTTGACGTTCTAATACCACTAAACCAATGTATTCAATGGCAGATAGCTACAATGCAATAATTGTCAACATGCGTACATTTCCAAGAACTATAATTACTGATTAAATTGTAAGAAATAAAAATATATAATTTTTGTAATAGTAAGTGAATGGAATGTAATATCCATTCAAACATAAATTTGAAGTTTGAATTGTTACTTTATATCACTATAGAAGAATTCATTTTAATCTATTCGATCCATTTCAAACAAGAAATTAAAATTATACAAACATTTGAAAAACATTCCAATATTGTATCAATGATTAACAGGTCAAGAAAAAAAAATGACTTCAATCTAGTAATAGAATTTTGCGCAATGGAAAACTTGTTGACATACGTACATTTCCAAGAACTGTATGTACTGAATAAATTGGAAAAAGTTTGAACAGTTACCTTATTTTCTACCAGTAATAACTAAAACATATTCAATGGCAGATAGCTAGATTGCAATAATTGTCGACATGAGTACATTTTCAAGAACTATAAGTACTGAATAAATTGTAAGAAATATAAATGTTATTTTTGTAATTATAAGTGAATGTAATATCCATACAAACATAAAATTGAAGTTTGAATTGTTACATTATAGTACTATAGAAGAATTTATTTCAATCTATTCGATACATTTCAAATAGGAAATTATGCAAACATTTGGAAAACATTCCAATATTGTATCAATGATTAGCTGGTCAAGAAAGATAAAATGACTTCAATCTAGTAATATGAATTTACAGAATGGAAAACTTGTTGACATGCCTACATTTCCAAGAAATATATGTACTGAATAAATTGTAAGAAATATAAATGTTATTTTTGTAATTGTAAGTGTAATATCCATACAAACATAAATTTAAAATTTGAATTGTTATTTTATTTTACTATAGAAGAATCTATTTCAATCTTTTCGATCCATTTTAAACAAGAAATTCAATTTATGCTAACATTTGGAAAACATTCCAATATTGTATCAATGATTGGCTGGTCAAGAAAGATAGAATGACTTCAATCTAGTAATAGAATTTTGCGCAATAGAAAATTTGTTGACATGCGTACATTTTAGTTACTTTATTTTCTACCAGTAATAACTAAAACAATGTATTCAATGGCAAATAGCTAGTGTAAGTGAATTGAATGTAATATCCATACAAACATAAATTTGAAGTTTGATAGATAGCTAGAATGCAATAATTGTCGTCAAGCGTGTTAAGATTTAATTATTTATGTATAATGTTATACACCTAGAGACATCTATGTTAATAATATTCAACTAAGAAATAGAGGTGACAACGTCGCAATATCAACACCGCAGCACAGCATCAGTCAGTAATGTAAATGCAACAGCAATCGCATGACGCGCCGCGCAAACCTTACCTCGTTAATATAATATATCAGTTCATTAAGTTAGTGTGTCTACTTTATTATTACACCCTATTCCACCTCAAATCCTAAGGTTATGGGCCCAGAGCACCGGTGGTGTGTAGTGATAAGAAGCGTGGAACATTAGACTAAAGTGAAAAAGTGAAAAGAACGAAAACCGTTGAAAACAAAAAAACAACATGGCGCAGTCAGAAACGATCACATTGCCACAATTAAAAGATGGTTCGAATTTTGCGAATTGGAAGTTTCGTATAAAATTAATTTTAGAAATGAAAGAAATATCACAAGTGTTAGAAGAAGAAACAGTTATAGAAGGTGAAAATAAGAAAAAAGACGCCAAAGCAAAAGCTGTAATTGTTCAGTGTTTGACGGACAAGTACCTAGAATACATAAAAAAATCCAATACAGCAAAAGACATGCTAAAAGCTTTAGAAAAGATTTTCGAACGAAATAGTACATTCAACAAATTGAATTTACGCAGCCAACTACTGACACTAAAATGTGGAAACAATGAAAAACTTGCTGATCATTTTTTAAAATTCGACACCATTGTGAATAACCTTGAAGCAACAGGAAACAAAATGGAAGAATCTGATAAGGTATGCCACCTACTCTTAACTATACCACAAAAATTTCAAAATATAGTAACTTCGATAGAAACTATGAGCATGCATGAACAGAACAAAGAAGTTTCAATCGAAACAGTAAAATCTTGTCTACTTGATGCCGAAATGAAGAATGGCAACAAAGATAATACTTGTAATGAGGCTGCATATGTAGCACCAAGTGAAGTAGAATGCTACAAATGTCACAAGAAAGGGCATAAAGCAAACCAGTGTCACAGCACGACAAATAGATTTGGACAGCATAGAGGACGAGGTAGTTATCGAGGCAACTACAGTGGATCACAATTATCAAGAGGCAAATACAATGGGTCATCATCAAGGTCATTGGATCAACAAGCACATATGACACTAAAAGAAAATACAAACGATTACACATTCATAGCGGAATGTGGGGATGATGAGGAACTACACAACGCAGAAGCAAATGGAAAACACATCAACTTCATCGTCGACTCAGGAGCAACATCTCATCTAATAAAAGAAGATTTAAACACAAGTGAAGTGAAAATTTTAAGGGACACTGTGAATATAAAAACAGCGAATGGTCAAATGTTAAAAGCTAAAAAGTCTGGAAAAGTGTCAATAATATGTGAAGGTAAGAAAATAAATATAACTGGTCTAATAGTACCCGGCCTATATCGAAACATCTTGTCAGTAAGAAAATTAATAAATAGTGAATATGAAGTCAACTTTAACAATCATGGAGCAAGAATAACAGATGGTCAACAAACTTGGACCTGTAAGGATATAAATGGATTGTTTGTTCTAACAGGAAAAATAGCGCATGAAGAAGTATTATTGTCCAAAGAAGATCAAATATTATGGCACCAACGCCTTGGTCATCTAAACAAAAAGGGCTTAATGTCAATGGGACTACCAGTTTCACAACAAGTATGTGAACCATGTGCAAAAGCAAAGGCAACAAGGTTACCATTTAAGCCTACTGAAAAGCCCAGAAGTCATCAAATAGGTGAGTTAATCTATACAGATTTAGCAGGACCTATAAACTTATTATCCAAAGACGGTCATAAATACTTCCAAACGATCACAGATGATCATACACATTTTCTCAAAGTGTATTTACTAAAAAACAAATTTGAAGCCGAACAGAATTTAATGAATTACATATATGAAATAAATACCCAGTTTGACGTTAAAGTAAAGCGTATTAGAAGCGACAATGGAGGTGAGTTTATATCAAACGAGTTTAAAGATTTTTGTCGCAAAAAAGGCATAATGTTACAATACACAAGACCATATTCACCTTAACAAAATGGAGTATCAGAGAGAATGAATCGAAATTTATATAATAAAGCGAGAACAATCCTAAATGAAACCGAATTACCAAAATACTTGTGGGGGGAGGCAATAATGTGTGCAGCCTACCAAATAAATAGATGCCCTTCCTCAGCAATAAATTACAAAATACCTGCCGAATTATTTCATGGAAAATTGAACCTACAAAACTTAAAAGTATTTGGAGCAAAAGCTTGGTCAGTTGTATTACCAAAAGAAACAAAATTCAATGATAGGGCGGTAGAAACAAGAATGATAGGATATTCATCAAACGGATATAGACTATGGAATCCAAAAACAGATGAGATAATCATATCAAGGGATGTTAAATTTGACGAATCTCAGATAAAACATAAAGATTCTCAAACAAATACAACAAATGAACTCACTACGCATTACAGAGAAGAAAACAATGAAGACGTAGACAACAAAGAAACTAGACAACCAAATAAACAAAATGAGAAAAACAAAGATACTGATATAGAAGTAACAATGGACGAAGAAAATAGAACGACTAGAAGTAATAGACAAGTAAACAAGCCTAAACGTTTTGAAGAGTACGAATTGTACACAGCATATTGTCTAGTAGGAGAACAAGATCCAATAAACTTTGTGGAAGCAAACAAACACAAGGAATGGCAAAAAGCAATAGAAGCTGAGATAAAAGCGCATAATAAAATGAACACATTTACAGTTACACAGTTACTAAACAACAAAACAGCAATAGATGCAAAATGGATATTTAAAACAAAAGACGACGGAACTAAAAAGGCACGTCTGGTAGCGAAAGGTTTTCAAGAACATGACAACTACAACAACAATTATTCGCCAGTGGCAAGATTATCCACAATAAGGTTAATGATGGCTGAAGCAGTACAAAATGACTGGAAAGTTCACCAAATGGATATCCCAACAGCTTTCCTGAACAGTGAGTTAGATAGTGACACGTATCTAAATATACCTGAAGGTTTTGAGGAACAAAACAATAAAGTTTACAAAATGAACAGAGGACTATATGGATTAAAGGCAAGTCCAAAGTGTTGGAATAATCGATTTAACAAATTTATGGAAGAAAATGGCTTAGTAAGATCACTGAATGATTTTTGTCTCTACTATACAAAGCAGGTCTGGCTAATTGTATTCGTGGACGATATTTTAATAATTGGACAAGACGAAGAAGTGACAAAAGTTAAAAATGCATTAAAGAAAGAATTTAATGCGAAAGATCTTGGGCAAGTCAGAAAATTTCTAGGAATGGAAATACAAAGAAATGCAAAAGGCATAAAAATAACACAAACAAATCAGATTGAGAAAACTCTAGAAAGATTTAACATGACAGACGCAAAAGGAGCAAAGTCACCAATCACAAAAGGATTTCGACCAAACGATGTAGACGAAGAAATTAAAGTACCTTATCGAGAATTAATAGGATGTTTGATGTTTATAAGCACGGTATCCAGACCAGATATCACCTACGCAACAAGCTATTTAAGTCAATTCGTCGAAAAGCCAAAGCAGGATTGTTGGAACGAAGCAAAACGAGTACTAAAGTACTTGAAAGAAACAAAAAACATTGGCCTAATGTACACGAAACAGGAGAACATCGAACTGAAAACGTATGCTGATGCAGATTGGGCTGGAAACATCGGAGATAGGAGAAGTGTAAGTGGATCTATCACTATGTACAACAACTGTACTATTTCATGGTTCGCAAGAAAGCAACATTGTGTGTCGTTATCAACAGCAGAAGCTGAGTACATATCTGCAGCGATAAGTGCAAGTGAATTAATGAACATAAAAGGCATTTGTAGTGATCTAAATAAAAGTGTAGAAGGTATATTACTAGTAGACAATCAAGGAGCTATTGACATGTCAAAGTCATATGAAAATAGTAAACGTACAAAACATATAGATATTAAATACCATTTTATTAAAGATCTTGTAATTAATAAAAAACTAACAATAAAATATGTCGAAACAGAAAAGAACTTAGCTGATATGTTCACTAAAGGTCTAACCAATGAGCGCTTTGTGCAATTAAGAACACAAATCAAAATGTACTGAATATTTTTTTGTTATAGAAACTAATATGTTTTTTATTTTTTATATATATTTTTTTATTACTAAAAGCGATTTTCAAGTTTTGTTTTTGCTATGTTAAACGAGAAAATAAAAACCCCTCAAATCGAGGAGGAGTGTTAAGATTTAATTATTTATGTATAATGTTATACACCTAGAGACATCTATGTTAATAATATTCAACTAAGAAATAGAGGTGACAACGTCGCAATATCAACACCGCAGCACAGCATCAGTCAGTAATGTAAATGCAACAGCAATCGCATGACGCGCCGCGCAAACCTTACCTCGTTAATATAATATATCAGTTCATTAAGTTAGTGTGTCTACTTTATTATTACACCCTATTCCACCTCAAATCCTAAAAAAGCGTACATCTCCAAGAACTATATGTACTGAATAAATTGGAAGAAATATAAATGTTATTTTTGTAGTTGTAAGAGAATTGAATGTAATGCCCATACAAACATGGATTTGAAGTTTAAACTGTTACTTTATTTTACTATAGAAAAATCTATTTCAATCTATTCGATCCATTTCAAACAGGAAATTAAAATTATGCAAACATTTGAAAAACTTTCCAATTTTGTTTCAATAATTACCTTCAACCTGATTTTGATTTTTTGTCACTGAGAAATAATTAACTTTCATGTCCCTTCAATATTAATTTTAAAGTCCATTTTATACCAAAACATACAATTTTAATATCTCAATTTGCATTATTAGTTTAATTTCAAATTGGTTTTAAACTAATCCTTAATTGCAAATAATTATATTTGTTTAACACTCAGCAATTTAGTTTTATATTATGCAAATTTCCACAAAGAAATAATGACTGTTATAAATCAATGCCTATTTTAGGCTTATAATTTTATTTCAAATTACGTTAACCCACTTAAAATTACTTAACATAATTTTAATTTTTACGGAGTAATATTAAATTTGAATGTTTTTTTAAGTTACATTTCAAAATTCAATTTTGTACCAAAATATTTTATTGTGCAAATTTTTTTTTTTTAGTAAAGCAATCTAAATTATTATTTTGGTATGTTATTAACAATAAATTTTCACAAAGAATTAATCAAAGCCTATTTTAAGGTTGGAATTTTATTTCAAATTACGTCAACCTAGTTTTGTTTCAAGATATTATTAGGTTGAAAAATCATTTAAAATTACTTCAACCTAATTTTGAATTTTTGTTAGAGAAATATAAAATTTGAATGACCCTTCAAAGTTCATTATTGTACCAAAATATACAATTTCAAATTGGTTTTAAAGTAGTCCTTAATTGCAAATATATTATATTTATCAAAAAATATATTTAGAAGAATTTTATTATGCAAATTGCCACAAAGAAATAATGAGTGATGAATAAATCAAAATCAATGCCTATTTTTGGGTTGGAATTTTATTTCAAATTACGTCAACCCAATTGTATACCATATTGATTAGGTTGGAATTTCATTTAAAATTACTTCAACCTAATTTCAATGTTTTGTCAAGGAGAAATGTCAAATTTAAATGTTTATTCCATTTTTTTAGCTGGTGGAATGCATTTGTTGCAATTTTGATTTATTAAAGAAAATATCCATCTTCTATTTATATCAATTCCATCCATTTTTTCTTGTCATTCAATCATAATAAATAATCCATTAAATTGAAGTTTATTTTAGTGAAGTAAATATCTTCTTAATTTATAGTAATCTTTTCATTGCTGATGTTAATATTATTTATGGAAAAATATTAAATTTAAATGTCTTCCAGAATATTGTATTCCATTTTTCAGCTGGTAGAATGCATTTATTGCAATTTTAATTTATGTAGAAAAATATCCATCTATAATCTTTTCATTATTTATATCAATGGCTGTTCCAACGGCATCCATTATTTCTCGTCATATTCGATGAAAACATAATCCATTGAGTTGAAGTTTACTTTACTAGAATAATTAACTTCTTAATTTATGGTCATCTTTTCATTGCTGATGTTTATATTATTTATGTAAAAAATATAAATTCTAGAAATGTTGTATTCCATTTTTCAGCTGGCAGAAAAATATCCATCCTTAATCTATCCAATGTTTATACGTATATGTCCATTAATCCATTTAGTTAAAGTTTATTTTAGTAAAAATTCATGGTAATATTTTCATTGCTGATATTTATATCATATATGAAACTTTTTTTAGTTTTAAATACTGACCCGTTATTTCTTTAAAGCTAACCTTGTCGGCATCGGACTTTCAAGAAATCTGGTAGAGCCTTATAATACACTATATATTATTTGCACAATCTGTTAGTTCACTAATGTTTCTATACGAAAAGTATTGAAGGAGTCTTGTACACTACAAGTTAATTTTATAGAGAGCGTAGCGGCGACAGACTCGTGAACTTTCACGCACTCTTCTCCTTTTTTCAGACTATCAAATCAATATTCTACACTTGCGCTCTTTCAACGGCATAACCAGAATAGCCAACTGTAGCTTATATATTTCAATCGAGTGGCCTCGAATATAAAACTTTTTAATATATTTTTATTGGTATGTACTAGTTAATAATTTTTACTACAATTCATGTTATAAAAATACTAACTAATAACAACGTTCATGTGTTAAACATAATAAATTTGCAAAAGGAAGTTTATATAAATTTGTAAACATTTTACATACTGCAATTTCTTATTTACTTATTATTATAATGGGTGGTATGCTAGTTTCAAAAAACTTTCTTTCTTAAAAACTTGGACGTATTTAACAAAATTGCAGTGAGCACTAATTTAGTATTTTGTAGCTAAAAGCCATCTTACACCGATTTTAAACAAATTTATAATTCACTGATGCACAATCTACGCAAGTTAATATACATGTAAAACATTAAATCCATTTATATATTTATCAATTTTATTCAACGCAAAAAATGTATATTAAAAAGTTATTTACTCGAGACCACTCGAATGAAAAGTATAAGCTACAGTTGGCTATTCTGGCTATGCCTTTGTAAGAGCGCAAGGCTAGAAATATTGATTTGATAATCAGAGAAGCGAAAGAAAAGTGTTCAAGTTCACAAGCCTGTCGCAGCACCGCTTTTTCCACAAAATTAATCTATTGTTCTCATTTTTCCTACATTACACATCATTTACATATCAACATAATTTCTGTTCAATATATATAATATTATTTATTGATTTATTTGGTATTGAATATAATTTAATATTTTGTCAATCACATTTACTAATTTATATATACGGATTAAGTCATGTTTCTTCAATGAAAAAATTAGTTGATTTGACAATAATGTTTCTGATTCCATGTCATCAATTTTATTTTGATTGGGAAGTTTCTCACTATTGCTTGTTGAAATTAATCTAATGTTTTGTTGAGTTGTAATAATTTTATTTGAGATCAGTTTATTTATTTTAATTATATGGAATATAACTCATAACTCTAACGCTAGATAATCCACTTGTCTTCTTTTTATATTCTTTTTCCGTCCAAGGCGTTTTTGGTTTTAATTGAACTTTTTTTTTCAAGTATGGAAACAAAGTTATATTATGACTATGGGTGCTGAAAATATTTTCTATTTTTAAGTTTTAATAAAGACGAAAAGATGAAAAGATTGTTTTATTAATTTGTTGCCTTATTTCATATTATCAACCTCTGATACTGTACGTACACAACGCAACACTACAAATTGAGTTATGAATGGTATCTAAGCTATGTTGTGTTGGATGGTTGGAACAAAAGAGTCTTATTTTTAATCTTAATTTAATATACCTGTATGTATGTATACGAATACTAACAATAAAAAAAAATATTTTATTTTATTTCTAAATGTGATAATTAGGATTACTTAAGAGGAATTGATACATCAAAATAATAGAAAATAGTGTCATAAATGTATTGTATTTTTTGTTTACTTCTGTTATACATATTATACACGTCTGAATCTTTCCAGGTTTGCCTTTTTAATTGAAATTGAAAATTAAATATATTATTTTTACTAAATTCTCTACAGTATTTATAATTTGTAAGATTTATTTGCTTTTCTATTACATGCTTAATAATAATAGATTACGCTGTATGATCATATAAACATGAAAACACAACCTGAGCACAAAATGTTTATGATTGTAGGTTAGTTAATATTATACACATATTGCATCTTTTATACAGGGTCTCTATAAATGAATGGAATTATGTAATCACTTTAAATATGCCGCCTTTTTAAAATTGTCCACTATACTATTTGTTTTGACAGTTCAACTTTGACAGTTGTCAAGCAAGCAAGGTTATATGAATGTATACAAATGAAGAGAATATTTTTATTATTAAATTCTACTTTAGGAATGGGCGGTTTGATAATAGGGAATGGCTCTATTCTATTCCGGATTGTGTTTGAGAGTTTACAACTGATAATTATAAACATGTAAACATATGAAAATATTTTTATTATTGAAACCTAAGATAGGCAACTTTATTTACGCATTTTACTAAAGCGGCACAAACGTACATTAGATGGTTACATAATCCCAATCATTTATAATCACCCTGTAATTGCAAACAGTTCATGAGATCTTTTAAGATTCATAAACATAGGTCTATTTATTGAGTTTTTTAAGCAATCCACATTAAAATCCCCACAAATAACAGTGTTTGAATCTTTGTAGAGTTCTAAAGAAAGCAATATTTCTACAATGGAAAAAAATAAATGTGGTGAGTCTGGAATGCGGTATGCCGTTATAAAATTTAAAAAAAAAAGTATTGTTGCTTAATATGACATCTTAATATTATTAACAATCTATATTGAATAGGTCTTAATAACAAAACTGTAATTTTTATAAAATAAATTAATAATTTATTCAAACTTAATCTAACAATCACAGCGGCCAAGGGTCAAGCACAGACAATTGTTTCGATTTTACAAAATACAGTCAGTGTGCCTTGTATGACCACGTCATCGCATGATACCGAAAGACAAATTTGAATAAATAATTCTAAGCAAATTTTATATTTAATTTTTTAACAACAGAAAAATGATAAATAAATTAATGGTTTTAACTCTGACCCCAAAATTATGAATGCTGGTGTTCCTCAAGAACTTCTTCAAATAACCAAAGTTCTATCTATAGTTTTACAGATGATAGAACCTTTCATAGCTCATACGTTCTAAAAACCATATATGACAGAACATCTTAAAAGATCTAGGTTAGCATCTGTATTAATAAACAAAAACCTTGAAACAATATCTCAAAAACTTAACTTAAAAATATTATAATTACTGGTTTTGTTATAAATACAATTCTCAATATAAGGTATTCAGTTGAGTATACATGTCGAATAATTAAATTTGCAAATAACTTGTGAAATCAAACTATTTGAAATGTTATGTTTGATTATATAATATCAGTATTGATTTAGTCAAGGTATTTTAATTAGTATTGATAATGGGTAAATTCTGAAATATAAATTTACCACTAATGATCGAAATTATGTTTGTCATTATTTATTAATTCATAATCAATAAAATTTTGTTTTTGTGTAATATATATTGTTAGTATTATATATTAAAACAATTTTTCAACTTTTATTTTCAAAGTGATCAGATTTAGAATTTGTCTTACGTATTACGTATAGCTGATGACTTGAAAACTTTTTTTTTTGTAAAATGGTTAATTATTAAGTCCTGCTTTAAAAAAAAAAAACATTTAAAACAAGTTGAATTATTGCCTAACGTCTACAGTTAATGATTAGATTCTACCACTTAAGGATATTATAATATCAGTTGATATCTAATGATAGTGATGATGTTATTGGAAGACATTTTTCAATAACACTTCTACATATGCAAAATATTTATACGTGGCAAACATGTCAATTTCATACTCACATTATTCATGATTTGATAAATTTATGAAAAGCGTTTCAATGTTTTAATATCTAAATAAACCAAGTCTATTCTATTAATAATATGAAATATACGTGTTGGTGATATACTTATATACTGACGAATAAATAGTATATAGTGTATCAAGCGCCAAAAATAGGCTTTAGCAGCCCGTCGCTTTTAGCAGCACGAACGAGCGAAGCGAGTGAGGGCTGCTAAAGCCTTTTGGCACGAGTTACACTCAATATTTTTTTGCCTGCCCCAATTAAAAAATTGTTTTCAATGTTTATTATAATCTGTCACTACTGTCAGATTTTAAGGTATGATGTCATCATATAAAATTGCGATTTACAGCCAATCAAATACCGCGAATAGTTTAGAGGCCCAAGGGCCGAAAAGGCAATTTTCGGCCCGCATATGTGGGCCAAAAAAGATGCTTTTGGTAGAGGCAGGCAAAAAATGAAATCATTGAATTGTAAGCAACTATGGTGGTGTTTAGGTTATATTTAATTTTCAAATAAATTTAATTTTTTCCCCAACATTCTACAGAGTGTTAATGAAAATTTTTGTTTTACGCAATCAACTGAAAGCTTAATCACATTTGATTCAGTACATGCGTTTGTGTGCTTCCAATTAAAAATTTTTATCTGAAAAGAGACATTTTTAATTGGCTTTTTATGTCGATTAATAATAAGTATTAAAGAATTATTACTATGAATTGTTTTCTGCTTTTTTGCAAGTTTTCAGCATTTTTATATTTTAATTTTTAATGTTTGCTTGGAACTTTGTAGCTTCAATAATAATTGCAGTTTATTTTTTTCTGTTTATTTGTGAAGTTTAAAACATTTTACGTAGTTAAGTCAGAAATAGTTTGTCTAAAGTAGAATTTTGTTTGTGACTTGATTTGCTTGTTGACAATGTGGAAATTAATATATTTTACAAAAAAAATTTAGGACAGTAATGCAATTGGCTTATAGTTTGAAGAATTAGACTTGTCTCTCTTTTTAGGTATATGTTGAATATTTGCAATTTTTCGGGATTTCTGTGAATATTTATTTCGTAAAAGTTTTATCAGATGCAGAAAACAAACTCTGTCTGCATTGTTTTCAATAAAGAGCTTCAGTTGAGGTGAATTAGTGAACTGTGTTGGTTTGTTTTATATTGTGTATTTGTACGCGGTAGTCGCGGTTTTTTTAACAAAAATAGGAGTATTTATAGGAAGAGACTATTTTATGATAGGAAGGATTAGCTGGTAGGTACAGATGGTGTTAATACAATAATAATCATAGACGATACTAAATAATAAAATAAAATAATAAATGTAAATCTATGCAGCTGTCGTCTAAGAATTCCTATAATCTAAAACAGATGACAAGAATGTATGTTATACCGCCACCCATTAAATGTTATTGCATTTAATTACAAATTAATTAAAGTATTTGTTCATTATAATTGCTGTTGGGAAGAAGGCATAGTTTCAAAATGGGACGTTGAAGATTTCCGGAAATCGTACGAATGGTGGCGCTTCTGATAATGGCATCGAGACCTGGATGTACTGCTTCGATCCGTCCAAGTCGCCAGTGAAGAGGTGCGATGTTATCCTCTTTGATGATGACGAGCTGTCCTGTTAGTAGAGCAGTACTATTGGATTGCCACTTTGTCCTCTTGTGGAGCTCCGATATATATTCCCTGGACCATCTTTTCCATATCTGTTGTTTCAATTTTTCCACGAGTTGCCAACGAGATAATCGGTTATCAGGAATTTCGTGGAGTATGTGATTGACAGGTGCTGTGAGAGGCTCACCTATTAAAAAATGTCCTGGAGTTAGTGCGCTGGAGTCATTTGGGTCTTCTGATAAACATAACGGTCGTGAGTTCAGAACTGATTTGATCTGAGTTAGCAATGTATATAGTTCTTTATAGGTGAGTAAAGCATTACCTGCGACACGATGCAAATGAGTTTTTATGCTTTTTACGGCTTCCCATAGTCCGCCGAAGTAGGGAGCACAAGGTGGAATTAAATGCCATTTTATTTTCTTGGTGCTTAATGAATCCTGAAGTATGGTTGCATTATTAGGATCGTTGAGAAAAAGATAAAGTTCATCAAGTTGCCTCTTAGCTCCAATAAAGTTTGTGGCGTTATCACTGTAGATTTCTGCGACAAAACCACGTCGGGCTATGAACCGGGAGAATGCGGCAAGAAAAGCTTCATTTGTTAATTGTAATACCAATTCAATGTGTGTAGCTTTCGTAGAAAAGCATACAAATACACACATATATGCCTTTGTTGTCTTCTTAGGTTTTCGAGCTCCTTCCTTAATCATAAAGGGTCCGGCGTAATCAACTCCTGCCTTCAAAAAGGGTCGAAATTGCTGAGTACGATAACTGGGCAAAGCGCTCATAAGTGGAGCTTCAAATCGTGGTTTGGCGCGTAAACACTGTATGCAGTTGCGTGTAACCTTGTCTGACTACGTCCATTTAATGGCCAATACTTCAATCTCATGGCGGCAATAGTTCCTTGTGCACCGGCGTGCAGCTGAGATTGGTTTATGCTTACAATTAGAAGTCTTGTGAGTTGGTGACACGGTAATAGAGACAGCGTCTATCAAATTGAAGATCTGAATGGATCAAACGGCCTCCTACACGTATCAAACCATCTGAGTCGACAAATGGATTTAAAGTTAACAATTTGCTGCTTTTTGGTACAGAAGCACCCCTTTGAAGCAGATCATATTTGCAGGAACAATGTAAACGTTGAAGGTTTTTGAGTAAAGTCAATGTTCCTAGATGAACTTCATTCAAAGTTAATTGTCCAGTTACTTTCTTCTCTTGACTGCGATAAACCGTAAAACATAGGCTATAACACAAATTGTTTTTTTCAAAAGATGAACACTCTGGTAAAATTGAAATGTCTATTTTTGTGGAGATTAGCACATGTTTACTTTTCGGCAAGTCCAGGATCGGTTCAAAATTTACTGCTGTACAATCTTTTAGTAAGAAATCGGGTCCATGCCACTATAATAAATTGTCTATCAGCTCAGTTGCTTTAAGTCCGCCTGCTTATTATGTCAGCGGGGTTTTCTTTTGTGGAAACGTGGTACCAATCACTGGGAGTAGCTGTCTTATGTATATCACCTACACGATTTGCGACAAATATTTTGAAGTTTCTGGATTCTGACTTAATCCATGACAGCGTAATAGTCGAGTGGGTGTAATAGAAACGTCGTGCAACTTTATTATCCACTAAAAAGTTGCATATTTGTTTGGTTAATTCCACTAACAGAAGTGCGGCACAAAGCTCGAGCCGGGGTATTGTTGTTGTTTTAGTTTCTACAATTCTTGTTTCATTATTTTTGCTGTAACTGTTATCAGTCTTAATGGATCATAGATTTTTAATATGGCACTGAGAATATTCCGTTTAGATAATGAGTTTACAGGTGAATCTTTGTATCGGTAACTGATCGTATCTGTGATTGTGTTCTACACTGTTCCAAGAGTCGTATTTGTGTAGCTTTCGTCACGCTTTAGCACTGTTGTAGAGTCGTTGTTATCGGGTGTAAAATTTTTGAAAACAGTTTTGCAGTTGCAGTTGAGTTTGAAACCACCCTTTTATAAAAGTGTTGTCACCTGATCTCGTATCAAAATTAACTCTTCATGGTATCTGCTCCCGAAATAAGATCGTCTACGTAAAAGTCCTGTAAACACTTTTGACTTCCGATTAGGAGATTCTTTGATTCGGTTTCTGTTAATTCTCTTAGGAATCGAATTGCTAAGTATGCTGCACTTGCCATAAGTAACGGTGGTGAGCTCATATGATGTCAATTTGTCTTCAAGTGAGTTTCTCCACCATATCCTCTGATATTTCTGGTTTTCTTTGCGCACATTAACTTGCCGATACATTTTAGCAATATCAGCCGTGATGACAAATTGCTTGGTACTCATCCTCAACATAATTGCAAATAGATCATCTTGAAAAGTGGGTCCTAACATGAGTATGTCATTCAATGATACACCATTATGCGTGGGGGCAGAGCCGTTGAATACCACACGTAGTTTTGTAGTCAAACTTGCTTTTTTGATTACGCAATGATGAGGTAAATAATATCCGGAATGTACATCACCATTTGTTTGTTTCATTTGTCCCAAGTTTACATATTCTTGCATAAAGTCTCTATATTGCTCATAGACTTTCTGATTTTTAGCAAGGCGGCGTTCCAAAGCAAAGAATTTGTGCCGAGCGGATATACTGGAATTCGATAATTTATTCGGACTTACCTTGAATGGCAACGCGACTTGGAAGCGACCAGTAGCATCACGAGTTGTGTTCAATTTGAAATGTTTTTTCACATTTTTGGTCGATAGGTGCAAGTACTCTATCCTGACTGTACTTTTCCATTTTCCAAAATTGAGACACTAACTCATTTAGTCCTACGTAGCCAACAATTGAATTAAAATCTTGCGATCTTTCTATTTTGGTTGGTAGTTGACCAGAGGTTATCCACCCAAACATGCTTTCTTGAAGGGTTAATGGTTTCATCAATATTCTTTTTTCAGATAGAATGTCATAGAAAAAACCTGCGCCAATTAATAGATCGATTTCTTGTGGTTTGTGGAAGTCAGGGTCGGCTAGCGTTATTCCTTCAGGTATTTTCAATGCGTATTTGTCTGTCACACGAGAGGGCAGTTTGTCAGTGACCATAGGTATCACTAGAGCACTTAGCATACAGGTATACGAAGCAACGCGTGATGAGATGTGGGTTGAGACAATGCTAAAAATGTCTGTTTTAGCTCCGCCAACTCCGACGGTTGGAGCTGATAAAGAACGTTGCTTGAGGCCCAACCTTTTGGTACAAGTCGCGGTGATTAGATTTGCTCCAATAACGCTCGCACTGGATGTGATGTTCCTTTTCGGTCTCTTGCTAGTACCACACAAGTAGATAGTAACACAGTAGATGGAGTGTAAGTAACATTTGTTGAAGAGATATTAGTTTCAATCTCATTACTTTGTCTTGAAGTACCAGGCCTTGGATTGATGTAGTTGAGATGCAATAACGAGTGATGTCGTTTGTTGCATTTACGCCATGAGCTTGTCCTAGACAATTGTAGCAGAGCTTTTCACGTTTTACAAAGTTTATTCGTTTTTGTGTAGTTAAACTCATAAACTTGTTGCATTTGAAAATAATGTGATCTCCTTCACATATAACACATTTACGTGGAACATTATTTACAATAAATGTTCTGCTTCTGCACGGTCTTACTTCATGTGTTGTTACGTTATTTGTATTGTTTTTGATAGCTTCTAATTGTTTAGATTTTGAGGAAAGAAATTTTTCTACCTTTACCTTCCTATTCTTTCTGCATGTCTATATCTAATTTTTCGGCCACAAGTTTGATAAGAATGTCACCCCACGCATGAGGTTTGTGGTTCATTGCTTCTAGTGATGCAATAGTTAGAGCAACTGTGTCGATTAAATTTTGCAAACTGGCGTGGTCTTTCTTGGCGTGCGGCAGCTTTAATAGATTTTGCACAAGTTTTTTCACAATAAAACGCTTGTTCTGATCTGTTGTGGAGACGTTTCCAAGAAAGTTCATATCCAGCGTCTGATAGTTTCAATGACTTTAAGACCATAGCCGCTTCATGTTTAACCGCGGATTGTAAATAATGAAACACAGAAGCCGGGTCTCGTCATATTCTCCTCCAAATGATGGAATCTCGATAGTCGGTAATTTAACTTGAATACTTGTTGAAGTTTCAGCGACTGATGATGTTGGCGAGCCTTGTGGGAAAGATACAAAAGCGATCTTTGCTAGTGCTGCGGCAATAATGTTTAAATATTGACATCTAAATTTGCGTTGTTCTTCGGAGATATCAACTTCGTTATCGAATAGTTCGTTGGAAATTTGACGAAACTCTTTGTATACGGGGCGAAAAGCGTTCATGTGTACTGAGATGTTTTCTACTTCTGTGAATGACGGAGAGTCGGAGCTGGATTTCAATAAATCTTCAAAGTCAGATGTAGCGGAAAGAAGTTGATTTTTGTTTTATTGTGGTTATAGTAGCACTAGCCATTGTAGATGTTGTTTTTACGGATGCGGTTCGAAGGACCATGTATTTGTACGCGGTAGTCGCGGTTTTTTTAACAAAAATTAAAATGCACGGTTATTGTAAAATATAATATTTATTCACAATAAAAATGCTAATAGAAAGATATATAGTTAACACCAGCACCCAAGAACGACAACGAAGCATCCCGGGAATCCGTTATCTAAATGTATTTTTTAAATAAAATTAAATCAACTCTGTTCACTCTTCTATCAAAAATTAATCTCGAAGAAAGAGATATGCAATTAAGACAAATTAAACAAAACCAATTTAATCAAATTGCGTTAAGAACTTATCTGTTTGGACTAAATATAATCAACCCTAATATTGGATTGGAAGTAAAACTACGAAGACCCGATAATATTGAAACAGCTGAATCGTATGCGCTTGAAATTATAAATTTCAACACTCAGCGACAAAAATTTGTATCAAATTTTAAACCATCGATACAAATGCAATCTGGAAACTCACATCGATTTCCGCTTACTCAAACAACACCACAACAACGACCAATGCAGCGTCAGAATAAATTTATTCCTCCAGCACAATCGCTACCCCAATATAATCAAAATCAATATCCAAATCAATCATTCCCAAGATCACAAATGTTTGCTAGAACACCAACAACACAATATCCATACCAACAAAGACCTTATCATCCAACCCCTATGGAAGTGGATAGCAGCGCACAAAAACGCCCAGGATCATCGGTTGTTAAACCACAACCGAAACGACAATGGATATCTAACAACATTGAGATACCAGCTGATAATATTGACCCTTACGATTATAATGTCGATGCATATCAGGAGCACCCAAGAACGACAACGAAGCATCCCGGGAATCCGTTATCTAAATGTATTTCCCTGGAAACGAAATCGCTGACAATAAAAAACCTTGAGCAATTCAAAGAATCATTATCTTGTCATATAAAAACAAGAATTTGTTATTAATTCAGACAGTGGAACTGCATCGTTCAAAGTTTAATGTTGTTCGCCTAACGTAAATTTCTACACAATATTAATATCCACCTTATTATACTTATTTTATTATTTTTATAAATAAATAATAGTAAATAGTTAAATATATGTATTTACGGTAACGATTGGTTTAACAATGAATTGAAATATTTTTTTTTTTTTTTTTTTTTTTTTTTGGGTTGGGGCGGCAAAATCTTCAAAAGACTAACACAAAGTGTCGGATTTACCTCATATGAAGCGCCTACCGACTAAAATCCGCCCCGTTGAACATACCCGGGAGTGCGGCACATAACAGTAATGTAAAAAAAAAAAACATTTGTGCATAACCTTCCCATCGAAATATAAATGAACGCACCGTAAAATATATGTATCGTATTGCGTCTTACGACGCCAACCATATAGGCGTTACTTTAGATATGGCTCACGTTTGCCATCTTCCTCTCACTTTTTATCGTGCGAGGGTTCTTACAGCCGACAATAAAGTCGCTTGAGAGGCAGTCATCTGTTTGAAGAACTCTGCCATGTCGGAATTAATATATTTCGGAGCGGATTGCAAACGGGTTTTATTCCGCTGCTTAGCTTGCTGTGCCCGTAATTTCTTACGAACATCACAGCCAGCGAATGATGCCGTGTGTTCCCCAGCGCATAAAGCGCATTTGGGCGGCGCGTTCACGTCTTTCGTGCATTCCGCAGAATAGTGCGGACCGGCGCATTTTACACAAACGGGGTTACCGTAGCACCTAGATGCCGTATGCCTGTAGCACTGGCATGTATGGCACTGGCTGATTTCGCCCGTGCGACGCTTTGCCACAACCTTAATGGTCAGCGTAAAAAGCTCTTTGAGGTTGAAAATCTCTTGGCTTTTACCGGAATTTTCGAGCTGCACGTACAGCATCGGATATTCGACATCGAGGAGTTTATTCCCCAGCCGAGTTACAGAAAGGACGTTGAATCCCAACGATTCAAGTTCTTTCTTAACATCTTCCTCAGAGTGAGTCTCTTTGGGGATGTTTTTTACAATCGCTTTGACGGATTTCTCGTCTCGCGTTTGAAACGTATAATAATTGGCTTTACCTGAAGCTTTCAGGAGAGCCGTCGCCGTACGGAAATCTTCCATAGCGTTCAAAGTAAAGCGGATGCCGTCGCTGATGTTTATAGCACTGACAACTTTCACGCCGCTGTCTTTGAACGTCTTGCTCCACTTGTTAAATTCGCGTTTATCGCGAAGAACAAGAGGTGGAGGCTTTTCAACAGAACTCGAAGAGGGCGTTGAGGACGCATTATTTTTAACCGCCGGCTTTGCAGATGGTTTGCGTGCCGTAACAACAGGAGTTGCGGTTTGACGGGCTGCAGAAGTTGATGGTTTCTGCGGGGATTGGGAAAGGGTTTCGGAATAATTCTTACTCTTAATATTCTTTTCCATTCGTCTTTTCTTCTTTGTCGATTTCGATTCGACGAGCTGGTATGGCTGTTCCTGCACTACGGGCTGCTGAACGTCCATCTGCGATAACTCAACAGATACGTCGCGGGCATCGATCCCGGAGGGTTGGTCCGTTTTCAATGCGTCGTCGTCGTCTGATGAGGTGTCGGAGTCGGTTAGGGCGGCTTGCCTCTTGGTTGCTTGCTACTGTGGTGGCTCCTGCTCCATCTGCAACATTTCAACAAGATTTAAATTATTAGTATCAATTGCCGCCTTAATAGGCTCGCAATTGATACTAATTGACGTATCCTTGGTGAGCATCTTTATAAGTTGCTCCATCGTGCCTCGCATCTGCGTGATGGTCTCTTCCAGTCCGCGGATTTTCTCGGCATGCGAAGACTGCATAGAGCGGAAGGTTATTTCTAGTCCCTGCAGTCTCGGCGTGACGAGTTCCATAGTCGAGGCCGTGAGGGATTCCAGCACGCTTCTCGAAGAAAATCCATCGATCACTTTGTGGATGCCCTCAAGAGCCCCGGCGAGCGTATCTTCTAAGGTCGATATTCTCTTGTCAAACTTGACAAAAGCGGCCTCGAACTGCTTCACTTTTACATCCATCTCGGGATGTTGTGGATCTGAAAATAAAAAATTGTTAATTAAATGTGATAAATCACAAATAATTAACAATAGTTAGCGGTGCGAATTGCAATAAAAATTGCATTTATCCGTAGACGTCGCTTGCTGGCTAATTGCTGGCGGGCTCTCTCTACGATGTGGACTGGTCGGCTGCTGGCAGTCGAATCTGAATTGAAATTTTTTTTTTTTTTTTTTTTTTTTTTTGGGTTGGGGCGGCAAAATCTTCTAAAGACTAACACAAAGTGTCGGATTCACCTCATATGAAGCGCCTACCGACTAAAATCCGCCCCGTTGAACATACCCGGGAGTGCGGCACATAACAGTAATGTAAAAAACATTTGTGCATAACCTTCCCATCGAAATATAAATGAACGCACCGTAAAATATATGTATCGTATTGCGTCTTACGACGCCAACCATATAGGCGTTACTTTAGATATGGCTCACGTTTGCCATCTTCCTCTCACTTTCTATCGTGCGAGGGTTCTTACAGCCGACAATAAAGTCGCTTGAGAGGCAGTCATCTGTTTGAAGAACTCTGCCATGTCGGAATTAATATATTTCGGAGCGGATTGCAAACGGGTTTTATTCCGCTGCTTAGCTTGCTGTGCCCGTAATTTCTTACGAACATCACAGCCAGCGAATGATGCCGTGTGTTCCCCAGCGCATAAAGCGCATTTGGGCGGCGCGTTCACGTCTTTCGTGCATTCCGCAGAATAGTGCGGACCGGCGCATTTTACACAAACGGGGTTACCGTAGCACCTAGATGCCGTGTGCCCGTAGCACTGGCATGTATGGCACTGGCTGATTTCGCCCGTGCGACGCTTTGCCACAACCTTAATGGTCAGCGTAAAAAGCTCTTTGAGGTTGAAAATCTCTTGGCTTTCACCGGAATTTTCGAGCTGCACGTACAGCATCGGATATTCGACATCGAGGAGTTTATTCCCCAGCCGAGTTACAGAAAGGACGTTGAATCCCAGCGATTCAAGTTCTTTCTTAACATCTTCCTCAGAGTGAGTCTCTTTGGGGATGTTTTTTACAATCGCTTTGACGGATTTCTCGTCTCGCGTTTGAAACGTATAATAATTGGCTTTACCTGAAGCTTTCAGGAGAGCCGTCGCCGTACGGAAATCTTCCATAGCGTTTAAAGTAAAGCGGATGCCGTCGCTGATGTTTATAGCGCTGACAACTTTCACGCCGCTGTCTTTAAACGTCTTGCTCCACTTGTTAAATTCGCGTTTATCGCGAAGAACAAGAGGTGGAGGCTTTTCAACAGAACTCGAAGAGGGCGTTGAGGACGCATTATTTTTAACCGCCGGCTTTGCAGATGGTTTGCGTGCCGTAACAACAGGAGTTGCGGTTTGACGGGCTGCAGAAGTTGATGGTGTCTGCGGGGATTGGGAAAGGGTTTCGGAATAGTTCTTACTCTTAATATTCTTTTCCATTCGTCTTTTCTTCTTTGTCGATTTCGATTCGACGAGCTGGTATGGCTGTTCCTGCACTACGGGCTGCTGAACGTCCATCTGCGATAACTCAACAGATACGTCGCGGGCATCGGTCCCGGAGGGTTGGTCCGTTTTCAATGCGTCGTCGTCGTCTGATGAGGTGTCGGAGTCAGTTAGGGCGGCTTGCCTCTTGGTTGCTTGCTGCTGTTGTGGTGGCTCCTGCTCCATCTGCAACATTTCAACCAGATTTGAATTATTAGCATCAATTGCCGCCTTAATAGGCTCGCAATTGATACTAATTGACGTATCCTTGGTGAGCATCTTCATAAGCTGCTCCATCGTGCCTCGCATCTGCGTGATGGTCTCTTCCAGTCCGCGGATTTTCTCGGCATGCGAAGACTGCATAGAGCGGAAGGTTATTTCTAGTCCCTGCAGTCTCGGCGTGACGAGATCCATAGTCGAGGCCGTGAGGGCTTCCAGCACGCTTCTCGAGGAAAATCCATCGATTACTTTTTGGATGCCTTCAATAGCCCCGGCGAGCTTATCTTCTAAGTTCGAGATTCTCTTGTCAAACTTGACAAAAGCGGCCTCGAACTGCTTCACTTTTCCCTCCATTTCGGGATGTTGTGGATCTGAAAATAAAATATTGTTAATTAAATGTGATAAATCACAAATAATTAACAATAGTTAGCGGTGCGAATTGCAATAAAAATTGCATTTATCCGTAGACGTCGCTTGCTGGCTAATTGCTGGCGGGCTCTCTCTACGATGTGGACTGGTCGGTTGAAATTGGTAAGGGTAGGAGTATTTATAGGAAGAGACTGGGTTATTGGGATAAGTAATCCGGATGTTGTAAAAAAGACATTAGTACAATAATAATCATAGACGATACTAAATAATAAAATAAAATAATAAATGTAAATCTATGCAGCTGTCGTCTAAGAATTCCTATAATCTAATACAGATGACAAGAAATAACATACCGCCACCCATTAAATGCTATTGCATTTAATTACAAATTAATTAAAGTATTTGTTCATTATAATTGCTAAGAATTTCTATAATCTAAAACAGATGACAAGAAATAACATATTGTTTTCCGTGTTTTAGTTTAAAATAATTTACAATTAATACGTAATTAATAGTGTTAATGGTATATCACCGGTGATAGTTAAGGTAAATTATATTTAATTAATTACTTACTAAAATGCTCTATTTGTATTACCTAATATTGCAATAAAAACATTTAGAGCAACCATATGTTCTATTGACTATTGTAAATTGTTAAAAACAATTTAATATGTATTAAGAAAACTTTAATTGAAGGTGCTACAGCTCTGTTTTTGTAAAATTATTTAGAATTGTTATCTACATTAAAGTAGTGAAATAATATTAAAAAATATCAAACTAAGATGGGATAGTTTGACTTTTCTATGAAATTTTCAGCGAGGTTCTTTAAGTTATCAAAATACATCATCGGTTATGTTTTAATAGCGTCGTATAATAATAATAAATCTTGCACAGTTTAAAATACAGGTACAAAAGGTCAGTTAAAAATAATACAAAACAAGTCATATAAACTAAAAAATAAAAGAGAAGATATTTTTCATAAGCGAGATAATTCAACTTTCCGAGAGCGCGTATGTTTAATTAAAAGTGCTCCAATTGTTAATCAGTAACTTTTTTTTTAACTTTGAAAAAAATTTGTGATTTGTTATTAAAATAGTAACAACATATTGAAAAATAAAAAAGAAGATATTTTTCATAAGCGAGATAATTCAACTTTCCGCGAGCGCGTATGTTTAATTAAAAGTGCTCCAATTGTTAATCAGTAACTTTTTTTTAAACTTTGAAAAAATTTCGTGATTTGTTATTAAAATAGTAACAACTTATTGAAAAATAAAAGAGAAGATATTTTTCATAAGCAAGATAATTCAACTTTCCGCGAGCGCGTATGTTTAATTAAAAGTGCTGCAATTGTTAATCAGTAACTTTTTTTTAAATTTTGAAAAAATATTGTGATTTGTTATTAAATTAGTAATAACATATTAAAAAATAAAAGAGAAGATATTTTTCATAAGCGAGATAATTCAACTTTCCCCGAGCGCGTATGTTTAATTAAAAGTGGTCCAATTGTTAATCAGTAACTTTTTTATATTAAATATCGAACAACGAGTAGTATACATAAATTATTGTTGCTCTTCATTTAAATTGAAATTAAAGTGGTATAATATTAACTGATTTGAACCAGTTTTAGTGAGTGTGTGTTAATGATTTCACGAGGAATATTATCATCATTTTGTTATGAAAATCGGACTTTAATAACAAACAATAATTGTGTTTGCAGTGTGTAAAACGGCGTGAAATTGTTTTTTTTTTATAACATATACGCGAGGAACAAAAATATATTGATTTAAAAACGAGGATCATTGAACTCTGTTTTTTGTTCTTTGAAAAATAAAATAAAGAAATATAAATTATTTAGAATGGGTTATCTCTGTTTAAAGTGTAATGCGGCTACAACTTCGAGTGACATACAATGTGATATATGTAAAAAATATATCCACTCTACGTGCAGTGGTCTTCTTCGTGCAGAGGTGTTATGTTTAACAAATAAAGACAGAAAGCTTGGCTATACTTGTAAAAATTGCAAGGATTCGCTAATGGCAATGAAAGAATTGCACGAGTTAGTAATGGAGTTGAAAAAAGAAGTAGACGCATTGAAAAGAAAATGCGCTAATGCAGAATCTGTATCGGATTCAAATCAATTTCAAGAAAAAAATGAACAAATTATAGCGGAAAATTCGAGAACGGGACAATCGCTCAAAAAACCTGCTTATATTTCATCTGGACGAATCGAAGAAAACATCGAATCCAGCAAGGTCGCAAGATGACGTCGATAGGGTTAAGTCTATTTTAACACCATTTCAAAACATATCATTAGCCGAAGTTAATGTACATCGGCTAGGAAAATATTGCGATGAAAAACATAGACCAATTAAAGTAATTTTAAAAAACGAAATGGATGTATTAACTATACTTAGAAATAAGGCATTAATTAGCAATAAAATAAAAGTAAACTCCGACAAAACAAAAATAGAAAGAGATCATTTAAAATTTTTAAATAAAAAATTATTAGAAATGATAAATAATGGTGACAACTCAAAAACAATTAGGTATATCAATAATGTACCCAAAATTGTGAATAAAAAAAACTAAGTTATTGCGGCATGCCTAATGATATTATGTATGTTAATATTCAAAGTTACTTATCCAAGAAGGATCAACTCATTATGGCAATTGAAACATTAAAACCAAACATTATTTTATTAAGTGAAACTAGAGTTACTGAAAATATATTAGATATAGAATTAAAATTAAACTGATTTAATCATTTTTGTTTATATTCTGCAAATAGGCATACCGGAGGTGTAATTATATTTGTTAAAGATGATATAAAAATTAATCATAATAATATAAAATATTATACTGCTGATAGTAATTATTGGTGTATAGTAATTGCAAGGCAATGGCAAACCAGCAAAGTATTTGCCTAGTAAACCCCTCTAGTGGTGTGGTTCGGATTCCACTTTAAACTGTAGGTCCCGTATGTTTGTGTGGAACTATTATCGCGCACAACAAACATACGTGAGGGGTGCCGACGCTCGTAGCGAGTATGGCACTATAAGAAGAGAGAAGAAGTAATGAAAATTAAACTAAATAAGGAAAACTGGTTAATAGGGGTTACATATCATTCTCCCAGCGCAAATCACGCTGTGTTTATTGATGCGTTAGAATCTTGGTATGACGAAGTAGAATTAGCAACACATAAGTTTTTATTGATGGGAGACTTTAATATTAACTATATCGATAATAATAATTATTACACTAAGCAAATAAAAAATGTCCTATTTTCATTGGGTTTAGAACAAATCATTAATTTACCTACAAGTACATTAATAGATTATGCAGTTACGAATAGTATAAACTTAAATGCCAAAGTATTAGATATACCTAAAATATCTGATCATTCAATAATTACAGTTAGATTTAAGAACATACCTAATTTAAATAATTCCTTCAAATATACTAGAAACCTAAGTAAGAATAAGTTAAAATTAGTTAATGAAAAGCTTATAGTATGTACATGGCCATTAGATTCTACAAATGTAAACGAGATTACTAACTCATTATTTTATAATATTTCTTGTGCACTAGACGAAGTAGCTCCCAGTATGAAACTTGTACAGAATAGAAATGCTTCGCCTTGGTTTGATATAGAATTAAAAGAAGAAGCTGGCAAAAGAGGCCGTGCCTATAAGCTTTTTAAAATAAATTATAATTCAACAAATAAAAATATGCTTTTCCAATCTTATAAAACCGAACGTAATAGATTTGTTAATTTGCTAAAAATAAAGAAAAATAACTATTATTTCAATGAAATAGATCGAAATAAACATAACTCTTACTCAATGTGGAATACATTGAAAAAACTAATAAGACCTTCAAATAATAGTATATCACATTACATTTCCTTCCCAAATAATAATGGGGTAAGATAGCAACCTCAGATAAAGAGAAAGCATACCAATTTAATATTTACTTTAAAAATAGCATTGTTCAAATATCTGAATCTATTGACTTTGTTGAAGAATGGTCATGTGATAATTATAGACAAATAAAATGCAAATTTGATAAATTTGATATGATCACTTTTTCTAACCTAACCTACATAAAATAGTTCTTAGTTTTGACAATAAAATGAGTAATCATGATATTGTTAATAACAAAGTATTAAAAAGTGTATTCAATGTCATAGGTCATGTATTACATCATCTATTAAATACGTCATTAGATAATGGAGATTTTCCTACATGTCTTAAATCGAGTGTTATCTGTCCTATACCTAAGACTAACGATAAGTACTTGGTAGAGAATTATAGACCTATAAATACATTGCCAGCGATTGAGAAAATGATTGAAAAAGCAGTTTACACTCAATTATATGAATATTTTGTGGGAAATGATTTATTTATGAAAAACCAGTCCGGATTTCGAAAAGATCATTCTTGTGAATCTGCACTACAATTAACCATCTCCAATTGGAAGGAAGATATATGCAGCGGACAATACATAATCGCAGTATTTCTAGATTTAAAAAGGGCATTTGAAACAATTGAGATAAAGGTGTTGATTCAAAAGCTGAAATATTATGGCATAGGTGGAACCGCGTTAAAGTGGTTTGTCGATTATTTAACAAAGCGAAAACAGAAAACAAAAATTGGCAATAGTTTATCTGACGAATGTGATGTTGAAATTGGGGTACTGTTTCAGCCACGTGGAAATAATTGAATTTACGTCCTTAGTGTCCTTACGCGGTCTAAGTAGATTGGGTAGGTTTTTATAATAAACGCTGTCTTCTTACTCTATGTATTTATTGCTGCTCGATTGCAAGTTCAATAATAACTAACTCTATTTTACATAAAATACAATATATATACAATTTATTAATGGGTAAAAGTGTACAGGGGGAAAAAAAGGGTGCAATGATTAGTTTTTAACAACGAGTAATAAAATTCATATTTCTGGGAATTTAAGGGTTAATCAGGTATAAAGGCTTAAAAATAAATACATCTGTACAACTAAAACAAATAATTACAAACGCATGTCACAATAACCATAAATATAAAATAATTAGATATAATAAAACGTATTAAATAATAATACAATTTGGCGGCGCCAACAGGTACCACAAGGTAGTTGCTTGGGAACTTTGCTATTCCTCATTTATATAAATGATATTGAATATTTTATTAACAAAGAATATACTTTTTTAAACCTATTTGCGGGTGATACACTAATTTCAGTTAGTTCGGATAGTCTCGATGATGCTGTTCTTAAGCTGAATTCACAATTGCAAAAATTAGACAGATACTTCAAAATAAACAAACTTAAACTTAATACAGATAAAACAAAAGCCATGATTATTTCTTCAAAGCATAAAATTTCGTATTTAGATCCGCTAAATATAAACATTTACATAAACAATGAACGCATAGAAGTCGTAGATCATATAATATATTTAGGATTTAATCTTGATAATTGCTTAAATTTTCAAAAACATTTTGAATATATCTATAATAAGATTTAAAAAAAAATGTACTTTTTCTCAATAATATCTGTTAACTTGTCAACGTATTCAAAAATTACAGTATATAGGTCAATCATCCAACCGCATTTTGACTACTGTAGTTCTGTATTATATTTATTACCTCAATCAAATATTAATAAACTGCAAATCTTACAGAATAGAGGTATGAGAATAATATTGAGCTGTAATAGGTACACACCAATAGCATCTATGTTAAGTGCTCTACAATGGTTATCAGTATCGGACAGATTAACATTTCTTACAATGACATTTGTTTTCAAAATTTTAAAAGGAGATCTTCCAAATTATTTAATGACCAAATTTCGCTTTAATAGAGATATTCACAATTATAATACTAGAATATTAAATAATTTTAATGTCCATACTTCAACAACTAAATATGGTACTCTTTCCTTATACCATAAAGTGTTAATAGATTTTAATAAATTACCTAGTGATATTACTAAATTATTATCGGTTAAAAACTTTAAATTTGCATTAAAACAATTTATTATAACAAATAGTATTTTATAAACTTTAATGTATTTATGTGTGATAATTTGTTATTTATAGGTTAGTTATTAATTAATATGTATGTATTCATTATTTTACTATGTATTAGGCATGTCCTAGTTAGTAAAATAAATATTATTATTATTTTTTTAAACTTTGAAAGGATCTTGTAATTTGTTATTAAATTAGTAATAACATATTAAAAAATAAAAAAGAAGGTATTTTTCATAAGCGAGATAATTCAACTTTCCCCGAGCGCGTATGTTTAATTAAAAGTGGTCCAATTGTTAATGAGTAACTTTTTTTTAAACTTTGAAAGAATCTTGTGATTTGTTATTAAATTTGTAATAACATATTAAAAAATAAAAGAGAAGATATTTTTCATAAGCGAGATAATTCAACTTTCCGCGAGCGCGTATGTTTAATTAAAAGTGCTCCAATTGTTAATCAGTAACTTTTTTTAAATTTTGAAAGGATCTTGTGATTTGTTATTAAATTAGTAATAACATATTAAAAAATAAAAGAGAAGATATTTTTCATAAGCGAGATAATTCAACTTTCCCCGAGCGAGTATGTTTAATTAAAAGTGGTCCAATTGTTAATCAGTAACTTTTATTTAAACTTTGAAAAGATCGTGTGATTTGTTATTAAATTAGTAATAACATAATAAAAAATAAAAGAGAAGATATTTTTCATAAGCGAGATCATTCAACTTTCCGCGAGCGCGTATGTTTAATTAAAAGTGCTCCAATTGTTAATCAGTAATTTTTTTTTTAAACTTTGAAAGAATCTTGTGATTTGTTATTAAATTAGTAATAACATATTAAAAAATAAAAGAGGAGATATTTTTCATAAGCGAGATAATTCATCTTTCCCCGAGCGCGTATGTTTAATTAAAAGTGGTCCAATTGTTGATCAGTAATTTTTTTTTAAACTTTGAAAGGATCTTGTGATTTGTTATTAAATTAGTAATAACATATTAAAATATAAAAGAGAAGATATTTTTCATAAGCGAGATAATTCAACTTTCCGCGAGCGCGTATGTTTAATTAAAAGTGCTCCAATTGTTAATCAGTCATTTTTTTTAAACTTTGAAAGGATGTTGTGATTTGTTATTAAATTAATAATAACATATTATAAAATAAAAGAGAAGATATTTTTCATAAGCGAGATAATTCAACTTTCCCCGAGCGCGTATGTTTAATTAAAAGTGGTCCAATTGTTAATCAGTAACTTTTTTTTAAACTTTGAAAAAATCTTGTGATTTGTTATTAAATTAGTAACAACATATTGAAAAATAAATGAGAAGATATTATTCATAAGCGAGATAATTCAACTTTCCGCGAGCGCGTATGTTTAATTAAAAGTGCTCCAATTGTTAATCAGTAACTTTTTTTTAAATTTTGAAAAGTTCTTGTGATTTGTTATTAAATTAGTAACAACATATTAAAAAATAAAAAAGAAGATAATTTTTATAAGCGAGATAATTCAACTTTCCCCGAGCGCGTATGTTTAATTAAAAGTGGTCCAATTGTTAATCAGTAACTTTTATTTAAACTTTGAAAAGATCGTGTGATTTGTTATTAAATTAGTAATAACATATTAAAAAATAAAAGAGAAGATATTTTTCATAAGCGAGATCATTCAACTTTCCGCGAGCGCGTATGTTTAATTAAAAGTGCTCCAATTGTTAATCAGTAATTTTTTTTTTAAACTTTGAAAGAATCTTGTGATTTGTTATTAAATTAGTAATAACATATTAAAAAATAAAAGAGGAGATATTTTTCACAAGCGAGATAATTCATCTTTCCCCGAGCGCGTATGTTTAATTAAAAGTGGTCCAATTGTTGATCAGTAATTTTTTTTTAAACTTTGAAAGGATCTTGTGATTTGTTATTAAATTAGTAATAACATATTAAAAAATAAAAGAGAAGATATTTTTCATAAGCGAGATAATTCAACTTTCCGCGAGCGCGTATGTTTAATTAAAAGTGCTCCAATTGTTAATCAGTAACTTTTTTTAAATTTTGAAAGGATCTTGTGATTTGTTATTAAATTAGTAATAACATATTAAAAAATAAAAGAGAAGATATTTTTCATAAGCGAGATAATTCAACTTTCCCCGAGCGCGTATGTTTAATTAAAAGTGGTCCAATTGTTAATCAGTAACTTTTTTTTAAACTTTGAAAGGATCTTGTAATTTGTTATTGAAATAGTAATAACATATTAAAAAATAAAAGAGAAGATATTTTTCATAAGCGAGATAATTCAACTTTCCCCGAGCGCGTATGTTTAATTAAAAGTGGTCCAATTGTTAATCAGTAACTTTTTTTTAAACTTTGAAAGGATCTTGTAATTTGTTATTGAAATAGTAATAACATATTAAAAAATAAAAGAGAAGATATTTTTCATAAGCGAGATAATTCAACTTTCCCCGAGCGCGTATGTTTAATTAAAAGTGGTCCAATTGTTAATCAGTAACTTCTTTTTAAACTTTGAAAGGATCTTGTAATTTGTTATTGAATTAGTAATAACATATTAAAAAATAAAAGAGAAGATATTTTTCATAAGCAAGATAATTCAACTTTCCCCGAGCGCGTATGTTTAATTAAAAGTGGTCCAATTGTTAATCAGTAACTTTTATTTAAACTTTGAAAAGATCGTGTGATTTGTTATTAAATTAGTAATAACATATTAAAAAATAAAAGAGAAGATATTTTTCAAAAGCGAGATCATTCAACTTTCCGCGAGCGCGTATGTTTAATTAAAAGTGCTAAAATTGATAATCAGTAATTTTTTTTTTAAACTTTGAAAGGATCTTGTGATTTGTTATTAAATTAGTAATAACATATTAAAAAATAAAAGAGAAGATATTTTTTATAAGCGAGATAATTCAACTTTCCCCGAGCGCGTATGTTTAATTAAAAGTGGTCCAATTGTTAATCAGTAACTTTTTTTTTAACTTTGAAAAGATCTTGTCATTTGTTATTAAATTAATAACAACATATTAAAAAATAAAAAAGACGATATTTTTCATAAGCGAGATAATTCAACTTTCCGCGAGCGCGTATGTTTAATTAAAAGTGCTCCAATTGTTAATCAGTAACTTTTTTTAAATTTTGAAAGGATCTTGTGATTTGTTATTAAATTAGTAATAACATATTAAAAAATAAAAGAGAAGATATTTTTCATAAGCGAGATAATTCAACTTTCCCCGAGCGCGTATGTTTAATTAAAAGTGGTCCAATTGTTAATCAGTAACTTTTATTTAAACTTTGAAAAGATCGTGTGATTTGTTATTAAATTAGTAATAACATATTAAAAAATAAAAGAGAAGATATTTTTCATAAGCGAGATCATTCAACTTTCCGCGAGCGCGTATGTTTAATTAAAAGTGCTAAAATTGATAATCAGTAATTTTTTTTAAACTTTGAAAGGATCTTGTGATTTGTTATTAAATTAGTAATAACATATTAAAAAATAAAAGAGAAGATATTTTTTATAAGCGAGATAATTCAACTTTCCCCGAGCGCGTATGTTTAATTAAAAGTGGTCCAATTGTTAATCAGTAACTTTTTTTTTAACTTTAAAAAGATCTTGTCATTTGTTATTAAATTAATAACAACATATTAAAAAATAAAAAAGACGATATTTTTCATAAGCGAGATAATTCAACTTTCCGCGAGCGCGTATGTTTAATTAAAAGTGCTCCAATTGTTAATCAGTAACTTTTTTTTAAACTTTGAAAGGATCTTGTGATTTGTTATTAAATTAGTAAAAACATATTAAAAAATAAAAGAAAAGGTATTTTTCATAAGCGAGATAATTCATCTTTCCTCGAACGCGTATGTTTAATTAAAAGTGATCCAATTGTTAATCAGTAACTTTTTTTAACTTTGAAAGGAACTTGTTATTTGTTATTAAATTAGTAATAACATATTAAAAAATAAAAGAGAAGATATTTTTCTTAAGCGAGATAATTCAACTTTCCGCGAGTAGAACACTTTTATTTCATTCAAATTTCGAACTAACTTATTAATTTATTTAGATTTGTGATAATTTATTTAAATATAAAATAAAAATATTTGTTTTTATTGTGTAATATTTGCTCATCTGCGAGCATCCCGATTACTTCATTTACTGCTTTTACCTTCTCTTTGTACATTTATAATATGCAGTAAATTGTCGGGTATTATTTCATGTATTTTATAATTGTAATTAAAAAAAAAACACGACAACTTTATACGTATTTATAGTTATTTATAAAAAAGATATGGAATTCATTTTGCCGAGGGATCCTAAAAGACAGCGTTTCTTAAAACATGGTGTCGACTTTGCTGAGCAGCTGTACCTAGCGTGCGTGCGCACATACTTTTATAAAAAACGAAGCTGATCCAAAGCCAAAGCCGAAGCCGAAGCTAACTTCAGCCAGCTTGAAAGTGACTATATTTCTTATGGATGGTTTGGATAAGAAGTAAAATTGAGTATAAATTGGTCATGTTTGAACCACTTAAATTTACACAGAATAGTTAATAATTGGCACACTTGTTATTGATATCAGAAAGTCCTCTCCTTAAGTTGTTACAACTATATTTAAGTTGTCATATCTAATTTGACTACTATTGTTGTTATTATTGTTTGATCTTGTGATAGGTTTAATGATTTAATATAAATAAATGCGTACATTTATTATTATTGTTGGTTAATTATACACACTTTGGTATTAAATTTAGTTTACGCATGAAAAAATAAAAATAAGTAAGTGAGGTTGTACCTGTGCTATATTTTTTTAATTAAAACTAACATTCAAAAGAAGTTATTAAGACGAGTTAGATATAATTAAATTTATTTAAATTTCACTAATCATTCAGAAACTTCACAGATAATTTTTGCTAATATACAATCTGCAGGTAACTTTGTAGACCGTGCCAAAAAAAACGAAAATCTTAATTCCAAAATACTGAGAAACTTTTCGTTTGTACGCCAATTAATCTACACCCTGTATAGTTAGCTGGCGTAACATACAACTGTTGATTGAAAGAGTATATACAAAATTATTTACACGTGCAAACCAATTTAAGATAAGGTAAACCTTAAATTTAAGTGTAACCTACGAAAGGGTAAGATAAGGAACAGAACGGTGCAAACGGGCATAAGTGTCCATGGTCTAGCGGGGATCGTCAACAGGTCATAATTTGATGCCATGGTAGTGTCGGACTCATTTATTACACTGCACTCACTACAACTCGTTGTCTTGCACTTTAAGTGTTTTACCTGAGGATGCACTTCTTGCGTCGCCTGCTCTCCTGACTTCCGTTATGCACTAGAGAATTGTTCCGTAGTTGCGCGGAGTTGTCGTTTTGAGCTTTTTTATACTATAAGTAGATATACTAGGCGGGTTCTGAACCAACATTTTTTTTCTAAGTCCCACTTTTTTTTTAAGTACAAAAAAATTTCAAAGTCCCACCAAATTTTGATGAAAATTTGTCAGAATTCTACTTTTTTTTAAAGTATAAAAAATTTATATTTATGTAATTATTTATGTAAATTATTGTACAAAATTTTATATATTGCAAGTTATAAATTTTAAGTGGAATGTATCCTCCTACAAAAATCAATTGTGTGAAATTTCAAGTGGAATGTATTCCTATATGAGGTGCAGGTGTCTCATCTCCGTGTGAAGACGTTAAAAATATTAATAGTTTTTCAAGTGCTAGATTTGTCAATTATTTACAATATTTTATTCAAGTGGAATCACACAATCCTCAGATGTCTTAAAATAACATAATAATTACTACAAAAGGATTAAAACGTCTGTAGTGCGCATGTATTACATTTCTTTATAGCTTATATGTGTCAATAGACACACTAAATATGCAGGTCTTCAATAACGTTGACAATAGAAAAAGGGATTTATAATAAAAAGGTGTCCACAGGTATAAAAATGCACGTGTGTGAAGTATTATTGTGTAACATTGCGTTAATTAAAATCTTCAAACAAATGTTAATTCATAACTATGCAGTGCGCATGATCACAAAACATATTTTGGTATAAATATCTTCACCATTTAAAATACAAATTAGTTTACGTCAACCTTTCGAATTAAATATGAGTTTTTTAAATAGATTAAACAGTTGTGGGAAAGTTAAATCATTCATTAAACTGATGGATTTAACATTAAATCAAAATTATAAGATTCTTGGAGTTCGCGAAATAAAAGCAATGTATGGTTCTTCTATAGTCATCGATATGGAAAATGGATCGGCAATTCTTCCAAACAGATTTAATCACCTTGTAGAAAATCTCGAGGAATTTAAATCTGAAATCAAAACTGGACTTTTTATACGTCAATATTGAATTTAAGAAGGTTCACCAAGAGTTGGTGACAAGCGATGAGGAACAAGAACCACCACGTAAAAGAATAAAAAAACAAAATATTTTTAAATAGTTTCTTAATTTTTCGTATTTTTAAAACTAATTTTATTACTTGTTGCTTGTGTATTGTATTTAAAATAAACTTCTTAAAACTATTACTACTCAGGTTTTGTTTAATTTCTACCACTTTTCCATTTTTATTTTACAAATAAAACTTTAAAATAACCTTACAAATAATCATCAGTGAGATGACCTCAAAAACAAAAAAATGTATTATTAAAGTTAATAATAAAAGTGTATTATTGAGGTCATCTCACTGATGACCTTATGAATAAAAAAATATAAAAAACTACCTTAGTTAACTTCAACCATGACTTCAAAAATAAAACCTTAAAATAACCTCACAAATGTTTATTAGTGAGATGACCTCATTAAAAAAAGTGTATTTGAGGTCACTTCACTGATCACTCATTATTAAAAAAATGCAACAAACCACCTCAGTTAACTTCAACCATAACCTTAAAACTAAAACCTTAAAATAACCTCACAAATAATCATCAGTGAGATGACCTCATTGATAAAAAAATGTAATAATGAAGTTATTAATAAAAGTGTATTATTAAAGTAATTTTACTGATGACCTCATAAATAAAATAAAATCCAGAAAACTACCTTAGTTAACCTCAACCATGACCTCAAAAATAAAACTTTAAAACAACCTCAAAAATGTTCATTAGTAAGATGTCCTCAATAATAAAAAAGTGTATTTGAAGTCATCTCACTGATGACTCATTATTAAAAAATTGCAAAAGACCTCCTCAGTTAACCTCAACCATGACCTAACAAATAAAACCTTAAAAAAACCTTACAAATAATCATCATAAATAAAAGTGATTTAAAAATACAATTTACAATCGATTTTATTATACAAATAATTTTTTTGAATTTTTTTTAAACAAGTTTTTGCTAGTAAAATTATTTTAAAAAATTTATTGTTTATTTGGCTGGTTTTGACTTTATAAGAAAATGTTTCAAATAAAAGTGATTTAAAATGCAGTTTACAATCGATTTTATTTTACAGATAATTTTTTTGAATTTTTTCAACGATTTTTTTTTTCGTAAAATTAATTTAATAAAATTAAATTTTTATTTGGTTGGTTTTGACTTTATAAGAAAAGGTTTGAAATAAAAGTGATTTAAAATGCAATTTGGAATAGATTTTATTATACAGATAATTTATTTTAATTTTATTAACGAATTTTTTTAGTAAAATTCTTTTAATAAAATTAAAGTTTTATTTGGTTCTTTTTGACTTTATAGGAAAATGTTACAAATAAAAGTGATTTAAAATGCAATTTACAATCGATTTTATTATACAGATCATTTTTTTGAATTATTTTAACGATTTTTTTTAGTAAAATTAATTTAATAAAATTAAATTTTTATTTGGTTGGTTTTGACTTTATAAGAAAACGTTTCAAATAAAAGTGATTTATAATGCAATTTACAATCAATTTTATTATACAGATAAATTTTTTGAATTTTTTTAAACAATTTTTTGTCGAGTAAAATTATTTTAATAAAATTAATTAATAATTTGGTAGGTTTTGACTATATAAGAAAAGGTTTCAAATAAAAGTGATTTAAAATGCAATTTATTAATCGATTTTATTATACAGATAATTCTTTTGAATTTTTTTAAACAAGTTTATAAGTGAAACTATTTTAAAAAATTAATAATTTATTTCGTTGGTTTTGACTTTATAAAAAATTGTTTCAAATAAAAGTGATTTAGAATGGATTTTAAAATGAATTTCATTATACAGATAATTTATTTGAATTTTTTTAACAATTTTTTTTTAGTAAAATTAATCTTTTATTTGGTTGGTTTTGACTTTATAAGAAAAGGTTTCAAATAAAAGTGATTTAAAATGCAATTTAGAATAGATTTTATTATACAGATAATTTATTTTAATTTTTTTAACGATTTTTTTTAGTAAAATTAATTTAATAAAATTAAATTTTTATTTGGTTGGTTTTGACTTTATAAGAAAATGTTTCAAATAAAAGTGATTTAAAATGCAATTTAGAATAGATTTTATTATACAGATAATTTATTTAAATTTTTTTAACGATTTTTTTTAGTAAAATTAAATTTTTATTTGGTTGGTTTTGACTTTATAAAAAAATGTTTCAAAATGATTTAAAAATACAATTTACAATCGATTTTATTATACAAATAATTTTTTTTAAATTTTTTTAAACAATTTTTTGAGTCAAATTAATGTAATAAAATAAAATTTTTATTTGGTTGGTTTTGATTTTATAAGAAAATGTTTCAAATAAAAGTGATTTAAAATGCAATTTACAATCGATTTTATTATACAGATAATTTATTTTAATTTTATTAACGATTTTTTTTAGTAAAATTCTTTTAATAAAATTAAAGTTTTATTTGGTTCTTTTTGACTTTATAGGAAAATGTTTCAAATAAAAGTGATTTAAAATGCAATTTACAATCGATTTTATTATACAGATAAATTTTTGAATTTTTTTAAACAAGTTTTATTGAGAAAAATTATTTTAATAAAATTAATTAATAATTTGGTAGGTTTTGATAATTGTTTTGAATTTTTTTAAACAAGTTTATAAGTATTTTAAATTGTATAATTAAAATTTTTTATACTTTTATATGCTTTTATTATTTTTAATATTTAAACCGGTTTCGCCGTTTAAGGCATCATCAGTAACTATAAATATAATTGTATTAAATTAAAATTAAAATATTATATAAATAAAAACTTACGTGTATAAATATATAAAAAAATATTTTTGACATTAATATAATTGACAAATATGTTTATGTTTATGTAATATTGATTAATAAATTTTTTTAAGTGTTATTTATTGTGTTTATGTTTGATTTAAGAAAAGTGTAAATGTGTTGGTATTTTGTGTTAATTTGTTCATTTAGGCATGTATATTTTTTGTTATTTTTTATATTATCAATTTCGAAAGATTCTAAAATAGACATTTTTAAGCCTTTTTTACATTCATGTATTAATTTTGTATTGTTGTTGTGGTTAAAGTTATGTTTATGTATTTGAAGATGTTTGGAGAAAGTTGATTTGTTGTTTTTAGTGTTGTGTTCTTTTATTCTGTGTTTTAATGCTCGTCCTGTTTGTCCAATGTAAGTAGCGTTACAGTCTTGGCAGTCTAATTTATAAATTCCTGATTTCATTAAAATGTCTGTTTTCTGTTTGTTGTTACAAAATATGTTTTTAATTGTGTTGGTAGTAGAAAAAGATCCGTTAATGTCATATTTGAATAATAGTTTTTTAATTTTGTTGCTGTTATTATAGTATGTTAGTTTTCTGTATTGTGTTTTATTGTGTTTGTTGATGTTTATAAGTGTTGTGTTGTTTCTTAATTCAATATTTTGTTTATGTTTGTTTATAATTTTGTTAATTGTTTTGATTGGAAAATTATTAGAAATAGCTAATTGTTTAATGATGTAAGTATGTGAAATTAGTGAAAATGTGAGAGTAGTAAGAGTGTTAAAGTAAAAAAAGTGTGCGAGTATTAAAATATGAGAATACTGTAAATAGTGATAATGTGATAGTGAGAATGTAAAAATAAAAAGAATGTGAGAATAGTAAGATGGTGATGAAAATGTAAGATTTGTAAAAATAGTGAAAATGTAAAAGTTGTGAAAGTAGTGAGAATGTGAGAGTAGAGAGAATATAATTATACTAAAAATGTGAGAGTAGTGAAAAAACGTAGTGAGAATGTGAGAATAGTGAGAATCTGAAAATATTGTGAATATGACAGTAGGGAAAATGTGAGAATAGTGATAATGTGGGAGTAGTGAAAGTAAAAAAATAGTCAGAATAGTAAGAATGTAAGTGTAGTAAAACTAGTGAAATTGAAAAAAAAATTAAAACGTTAAAGTAGTGCAAATTAATGAGAATGTAAGAGTAACTAAAATGTGAGAGTAATGAGAATATAAAAGTAAATAGAATTTGAGATTAGTGAGATGTGAGAGCAGTGAGAATGTGAGAGAAGTAAAAATGTAAGTGTAGAGAAAATGTAAAAATTAAAAAAAACGTGAGAATAGTAAAAGTGTGATAGTAGTGAGAATGTGAGAGTAGGAAAAGTTTAAGAATTAATAGTGATAATGTGAGTGTAGTGAAAGTAGTGAAAATGTGAAAGTTGTGGAAGTAGTAAGAATTTGAGAGTAGGGAGAATGTGAAAGTAGTTTGAATATGAGAGTAGTGAAAATATGAGAATAGTGAGAATAGTAAAAGTAGTAAGAATGTAAGAGCAAAAACAGTTGTAAAATTGTAAGTGTAGTAAGAGTATGAGAATTGGGAAAATGTGAGAGTAGTTATTAGTAAAAGTAAAAGTAAGAGTATTGATAATATGAGTGGAGAGAGAATGTAAGAACAGTAAGAATGTAAAAATAGTAAAAATGTAAGAATATTGAGAATGTGAAAGTAGTGAGAATAGTAAGAATGTAAGAGTATGAAAAGTAGTAAAAATGTAAGAGTAATGAAAATGTTAAAATAGAGAAAATGTGAGAGTAAGAATATAAAGTGAAAATGTGAGAGTAAGAATTTGAGAGTGAGAATGAGAATGTAAGAGTAAAAATATTAAAGTGAGAATATGAGAGTGAAAATGTGAGAGTAAAAATGTAAGAGTGCGAACGAGAGATTGAGAATGTAAGAGAAAAAATGTGAGAGTTAGTATGTGAGAGTGAAAATGTAACAGTAAGAATGAAAATGTAAGAGTGAGAATGTGAGTGTGAGTATGTGAGAGTGAGAATGTAAGAATGAGAATGTGAAAGAAAGTATGTAAGAGTGAAGGTGAGTGTGAGAATGAGAGATCAAAAATGTAAGAATGAGAATGTGAGATTAAGAATGTAAGAATGAGAATGTGAGAGTGACTATGTAAAAGTGAAATGTAACAGTAAGAATGAAAATGTAAGAGTGAGACTGTGAGAGTGATAATGTAAAAATGTATGAGTAAGAATGTGGGAATGATAATGTAAAAATGTAAGAGTGAGAATGAAAATGTAAGAGTAAAAATGTAGCAGTAAGAATGAAAATGTAAGATTGCAAATGTGAGAGTGATAATGTGAGTGTAAGAATGTAAGAGTGAGAATGTAAGAGTGAGAATGTGAGAGTGAGTATGTAAGAGTGAAAATGTAACAGTAAGAATAAAAATGTAAGAGTGAGACTGTGAGAGTGATAATGTAAAAATGTATGAGTAAGAATGTGGGAATGATAATGTAAAAATGTAACAGTAAGAATGAAAATGTAAGAGTAAAAATGTAGCAGTAAGAATGAAAATGTAAGATTGCAAATGTGAGAGTGATAATGTGAGTGTAAGAATGTAAGAGTGAGAATGTAAGAGTGAGAATGTGAGAGTGAGTATGTAAGAGTGAAAATGTAACAGTAAGAATAAAAATGTAAGAGTAAGAATGTGAGACTGATAATGTGAGAGTGATAATGTGAGAGTAAAATAGAGAAAGTAAAAATGTGAAAAAAATAATGTAGATTGTAAGAGTGAGATTGTGAGAGTGAGAATGTGAGAGTGAGAATGTGATAGTAAGAAAGTGACAGTGAGAAAATGAGAGTGAGAATGTATGAGTGAGAATGAGAATGTGAGAATGTAAAAGTAAGAATTTGCAAGTGATAATGTAAGAGTGAAAATTTAACAGTAAGAATGAAAAAGTAAGAGTAATATTGTGAGAGTGATAATGTGAGAATGTGAGAGTGAGAATGTAAGAGTGAGAATGTAAGAGTGAAAATGTAACAGTAAGAATAAAAATGTAAGAGTGAAAATGTGAGAGTGATAATGTGAAAATGATAATGTGAGAGTGAAATAGAGAAAGTAAAAATGTGAAAAAACGAATGTAGATTGTAAGAGTGAGAATGTGATAGTAAGAAAGTGACAGTGAGAATATAAAAGTAAGAATGTAAAAGTAAAAAATTGAGAGTAAGAATGAGAATATAAGAGTGAGGATGTGAGAGTGAGAATGTAAGAGTGAGAATGTAAGAGTGAGAATGTGAGAGTAAGAATGTGAGAGTGATAGTGAGAATAAAAGTGTTAGAACGAGAATGTGAGAATGAGATGGTAAGAGTAAAAATGCGAAAGTGAAAATGTGACAGTAAGAATGCAAATGTAAAAATGAGTTTGAGAATGTAAAGGTGAGAATGTGTGAGTGGTAATGTAAAAATGTAAGAGTAAGAATGTAAAAGTGACAGTGTGAGAATGAAAATGTGAGAGTGAGAATGTGAGAGTAAGAATATGAGAGTGAGAATGTGAAAGCAAGAATGTAAAAGTAAGAATGTAAGAGTGAGAATGTGAGCGTAAAAATGTAAGAGTGAGAATGAAAATGTGAGAATGTAAACGTAAGAATTTGAGAGTGAAAATGTAAGAGTGAAACTTTAACAGTAAGAATAAAAATGTAAGAGTGAGTAAGTTTGAGAATGTGGTGATGAGAATATAAAAGTAAAATTGTGAGAGTGAGAATGTAATTGTAAGAATAAAAATGTAAAAGTGAGAATGTGAGAGTGATAATTTAAGAATGTGAGAATGAGAATACAAATTTCAAAATAAAAATGTGAAAATAAGAATGTAGACTGTAAGAATGAGAATGTATAAGTAAAATATTTTAGTGACCCATAATAATTGATTATCTGTACAAGTCAGAAAGTTATAGTATGGTTTTACTTGTAGAAGTAAAGTAGTAAAGTGAATTTTAGCACCAAAATAGCAATATTTGCCAATTAAGCTATTAATCACAAGTTTTTTTTTCAACTACATATCACTGGATTTGCTATTTTTAAATCTATCAATTGATGTATTTGGCAAGCGAACGCGTTTTTATTTATTCTAGTTTTGATGCTAGTGGTTGCTAGTGCTTTTCGTTGGCATTTTATTATAGTATTTAATAGAGACAACTCAGAAAAATATTACTATAACCGGCATTTTATTTGTCATCTATTTTATTTTGCTTTTTTATAAAAAATCGTACAATCGCCTTATAACTGAAGATCATCGGTCTAATCTTAATGCTTTCAAAATATACTGTATAAATTTTAGTTTAATCTTTAACTGTTATTTGAGTTTGTAAAAATTAAATTTAATAAATAAATTGCAAGTATTGCAAAGATAATAAATTTGTATCTTTAAATTAAAATAAGTGGGCTCTGCCCGAAGTGTTAACAACTTTCGTAATCAGTGTACAAAATAAAAGTAATATTTACAGAATCAAATAATAATTACGTAATATTTGTAATCATTACATAATCAAGTAATCATTATATAATCACGTAATAATTATATAATCACGTAATCATTACATAATCTTGTAATAAATAGTATAATCAAATATTAAAACACGCGTATTCAAATAATCAAATATTGATTACTCGTATTCAAATAATCAAATGTTGAGTACGCGTATTCAAATAATCAAATATTGATTACGCGTATTCAAATAATCAAATGTTGAGTACGCATATTCACATAATCAAATATTGGTTTTATGGAATCATTTATATTCGCATGGTAAATTCAGTTGTGTCCAATCCGTATCTAATTGTGCCGCTAGATATTTATTCCCAGACAATTTTACAGGTGTTTTAATACAACCCTTGGCATGTGTGTGTGTGTGCAGATATTTATTTATTATATTAAAATAAAAACCTACTTCAGTCGAATATAATTATTCAGTGGTACAAATTTTATTTTGTATTGTTATTATTTTTGTTGAAAAGATTTTTATATGTTTATTTTTTAATGTAATAAATCACATTTTTATTCTTGGTGGTGGATTTTTTCTAATCTACATAAAACATTAATAAACATCGAGATAGGTATATTTTTAGTTTATGTTTCTTATTATCTATAAGAAATTGCAGTAAGTACTTTATTGAAGATTATTATAAAACATAAGTATTATAATAATATATTAATATTAAACATTATCAAAATAATTTTATGATCGGTATAAAATAATTAATGCATGCAGATTTAATACAGAATTATAAGATCTTAAAAAATTGTGTATTTATTGAATAATCATGTAATTATTATATAATCACATAATCATTTTCATAATCACGTATTCATTGAATAATCATGTAGTCATTACATGATCATATAATCATTACGCTTTCATTAAATAAACACGTAATCATTGCGTATTCATTAAATAATCACGTAACCATTGAGTATTCATTAAATAATCACATAATCAAGGCATAATCATAATCATAATCATGTAATCATTACATAATCTCGTAATTATTACATAATCGCGTAATCATTACATAATTACGTAATAATTACGCGTATTCATAATCAGGTGTACATTTTTTTACTTAGTTGTTAACCCCTCGGCTCTGCCAATTAAAAGAAACTTATTAATTACTGACAAATTCAGAAAATTTAAAATGAAAACTGGCACTTATTTATAACCGGCAAAATAATAATTTCAAATTGTCAAATTAAATAAATTGATAAATAATTAATAAATAACAAATATAATTAATGAATTATTGTTATTACAATGACAAACAGATAAAAAAAATTGAAATAAGTTTTGTTTTTAATAATCATCAGCTCTAAATTAGAATTTAATAAAAAACTCCATTCAGTGCTGAAATGATTGTAAATACACGTACGTGATTAACTAATAATTTTTATGCATCATAGTTGGCGGTATTAAGAAATCCGTCGCATTACTTACTTAATTCAGTAATAACCGTCAAAAAATAGAGCGATGGTACTAATTTGAAAAGAACAAGGTCACTTGATAAATAATTAAAGAATGACAAATCTGGTTATTGCATTGCAATTATGATAATAACTGGCACCAGACATTCTAAGATATACTTATTGCAACAATTAAGATTTGAAATAATTCAATTATTTATTGTTTTAAAATGATTTAAAGATTGACTTTGTATCCAATAGTTTTTATTATTTGTGTCAATAATTTTGATATTTCAACGAATTATTTATTTTTGAAGAGTATAAAAAAGTCTTGATTATGTGGGGGTATTCAGATAACAAGAACTAAATAGTAAGATATTTGCTTATAGTTTTAAACTATAACTGAAAATAAGCTAAACATTGCTACACATGATCCTTCACTTGTTGATAATTATTTTTAAAACTGCATGTTGCTACCTATAAGCTGCTAAAATTGTAAATTGTTTTGCCAAATATATAAACAAAATTATAAATGATTTGTTTATAATTATGCAGTTAGTTGCAAACTGTTATTAGATTTTATATCAAAATTTTATCAGATTTTTTAATGGCTAGGAAACGACTAAATAAAAATATAAATGTTGCAAACGTTATTTTTTATTGAAAGATAAAAATTGATAAAATTATGTATCTCACACTCTTACAATATCAACCAAACTTACAAAATAACAATTTCTAGTTAAGTTAAAATGTCAGTATAAAAATATATTATATGCCGTATAAATACATATTGATTATTCAGATTAAATAAATTATTAAAACTAATAATAATAACTAACTCAACGAACCAACGCGCAGCGCAATAACAAACTGCAAAAAGGCACAGAGTGCACAGGAGCCTTGTGCATTATTAAAACATGCTCACCGACGGATAAAGATGCTTCACCCGTCTGTCTTCCGCACTTTATCTGCGGTATTGTTAATGTCAGGATATTTGCAGTTTTTAAATACTACTATGGCAATGTTATCTTAGTAATACTACTATTATCAATAATTACTTGACAATAATTAGTTTGTAATAAATAGTTAATAATTTGCTATATTAAATTATTTGTAAATAATATCTAATCAAATGTATGCATTACATAATAAATAGTAGAGATGTTATAAAGAAATTTCTATTTCTAAACCATTCAATTATAAAATTGTATAAAAAATAACAATAAAATTTCAACAACAGCTTACTTTGTAAAAATAACATGAACGAGCATTTGAAATTTATTGCACAAACAAAACGCAACGGGACATAAAAATTTGCCGCGGGGCAGACGTTAGTCCTACACAAACACAAAGTTTGCTTCCGTCGGATCTCTGAAAAATGTAGCACAATACCACTTTAAACGCAAAACGTTACTCCTAGCGCACCGTGTAGGACTACAACGCTTTATTCACTCGAAATGTAGGACGAATACACTTAAAACAAACCTATATATATATATATATATATATATATATATATATTTATTTATATATATATATATATATGTTAACCCGGCAAGTCGGGCTCGTAAAATATATATTTATATTATGTCATATTCTAATGTATTTTGTCAAACTAACCTCCTAGGGACAAACAAACCCTTGTCTATTACTTCAAATAAAAAAGTTATAGCCACAATGGTATAAATCCGGCAAGTCGGGCTCTTTGCTACTTATTGTAACTCAAAGTGGGTATATTATTTTTAAAATATATTTATAATTTATTGTTATATTCATAGCTTGTAAACGTTGCTAATAATTTTATGAAAAAAAAATTATAAATAACCTATGTTTATTTGAATATTCGTGTATAAACTCGGCAACGTGGGCTCTTATTACAATTTATCGTATAAGTCCAAGTTGAGAAATGGTTTTATAGAAATATTTAGAATCTATTATCATTTAAGTTGTTTCTAAATATTTCTTAGACATTTGTGATAAAAAAGTTATTAATGTTTATTTGAATGTTCGTTTATAAACTCGACAACTTGGGCTCTTACCGTAAAAGTTATAAGAAATTGTTTTACAGAAATGTTTATAATCTATAATAATTTAAATTGTTTCTAAAAGTTTACTTACACAGTTACGATGAAAAAAATATAAATTAAGTAAGATTTGTTGAATGTTTATGCATAATATCGACAATTTATATTTTGTTTTTTTTTAATATTACTTACTTATTATATTCTTTTATAGACTTCTTTGCATATTTATTTGTCAAATAATTTAATGATGTAGACTACAACAAAATAGTTGCATGTATTTGAAACTACTATATTATTGATTAACAAGTATAAACAATATTCAAAGTATTACATCTTTAATTTTTATTATTATCAATGAATTTATGATGAATTATTTTAAAAGCAGTAAAACTATTTTAAGGTCAGTCTATTCATGCATTTTTTTTTTAATTTACGACTTCTTTATTGTCCTGATATTTATTCAGAATTTCCTTACATCTGGATAGTTGCAAAAAATATCAAGCGGCAATAGTAACAAGTTATTTACATAAATTTTAATATTTATTAAAAGTTATATAAATTAGTAATAGTGCAAAAGGAAAATATTTATTTTCCACTTGCATTTGCGACAAACAAATAGGTTAAAAATTTTAAAAATAATTTTTATACATATTGTTAATTGTAGAATTACCATCTTTGTAATTTTGAAAACTGAGACTTAAGTTTTTAATCTTAAATCATGTGATTCATTACATGGCTATCATCTTATGATTTTATGTTTGTTTGTTGTGAAATTAAGAGCATTCAAAGTAATGTCAAAGTTTTAATCAAATTATCAATATTTAAGTGAATAATTTGAATCCTATTTTTGTTCAAATACAATAAATTCTACTAACTTGACAAATAGTTATTAAATTATGAGCAGACAAAACTTTGATATTAATTTAAAGATTAATAAATTTTATAAAAATTTAGAAAATTTGTATAATTAGGAGTATTAAAAGTAGGACAAAATAACAACATTTATTGGTTTAGCTAAAAGTTGCGGTTTAAAGTATGCAAATTACAATAATGTGGTGAAGTTATAAGCATTCAAAGTAACAGGGTTAAAATTTTGATATGCCTGTGCAGTATCTTGGATTTACTTAAAATTTGGTTAACAACGATTTTATTACTATAGACTTAGCTGACATTTTCAACAAAAATGTTTGATACAGAAGTTTCAAAGCAAGCGGTCAAAAGTTGAATTATAAGCTTTCAAAGTAGCAGATCCAATATGTGTGGTCATATGCAATATCTTAAATTTAACTAAAATTTAGAAATCATAAGTTTTATGGTTTGCGGATTACAATAAAAATGACAAAATGAAAGAAGTCTGATTAAATTAAATCAGTTAAAGCAATTGACTGTGTTTTGTGAAAAAATTTGTATGAAATTTTGAAAGTGTTTATGAGACACTAAGTAGCATTGAGGTTAAATGACCAAAGTACTAAGTGGATTATAGTTAAAAATTGAGTGAGACAGGGTTGTTGTTTATCATCAACGTTGTTCTATATGCATGCCAAAAAGATGGTAGCAAAGTGCTGTAAAGGAAAAGATCACTCCTTTGTTGCATAGGAGGAAAAAGAATATAATCTATTTAATTTGCCGATGATATAATCGTGTTTGCAGAGAGCACAAAAGCACTAAACTACTGAGTATAAACAAAAACAAAACATAGGTTATGAGAAAGAAAAAACGTACGTTAAAAGAGATAAATTGGAGCAAGTGAGAAAGTACAGCTACTAAAATAACAAAGAATTAGAAAAACAAAGATAAATAATAGTTAGCATAGGAATAATTAAAAAGCTTTTAGAAAGAAAAGATAGATTTTAAGTAGCAAGTTAGGTATAAACTTGCAAATAACAATTGTGAAATGTTAAACATAAAGTGTGAAGCTTGGACATTACGTGGTCAGACAAGATCCGGAATAAAAAAGTATTAAGAATGTCAAGAGCGCTAGTAAGAGAGAAAAGACGAATAGTACATGCAATGAGAAGAGATTGTTTATTAAAGAACGTGATCAAAAGAATGGTAAGTGCAAATCCGTAAAGAAAAAGATAAAGAAAAAGATGCAGGATAACTGATGTTTTAAGGAATAGGGAAAGGTACAGTGAACAAAGCAAAAGACAAAGAACCAAGAAAACTGAAGAAGATACACTTAGGACCTGCAAAAAGCAGAACACTAATAATGATAAAGTCAAAATGTCAAAATGTATGTTAAAAAGTATGGATTTAACTAAAGTTTAGCAAACACAGCGTAATATCAAATAAATGAAAAATAAAAATTCCAATTTCAAAATATTTAGAGAATACTGGTTTTAAATTATGCAGTATATAAAAGTAATAACAAGCATTCAAAGAATCAGTTTGATGTTTCGATACATACATGGTCGTGCTTTTACTGTATGCGGATTATAATAATAATACCAAACTAATATTATTCAAAGTAATGTTATCAAAATTTATTTTAAAAATTAATAAAACTAGCTTAAATTTAGCAGTGATGGTGGATTAGCGCATTAAGTACTCACAATTATTTGCAATTGTTATAAATATGATTTATGTTCAAAAACATTCAAAACAATGATGTTTAAACAAACTCTTAGTACATAGCAAAGCATTTTAACACTTACATACTATATTTCGATATGTAAGACTAAAACTTTTACAAAGAATTTTTTTAACTGGACTATCAAGACAACTATTTGGTTTTTAATTTCATAGTTTTCTTAGAATCAAAAATTGCTACTGTTCTAGATTAATAATCAGTTTTTCTTTATAGATGTTAATTAAACTAATTAAAATAATTTCTCGTTTTTGAAATATATATTGTGGGTCAACAACATTTTGTTATGAAAGTTTGAAGAATACTAAAATTAAAAACATAGATGCAATCGGCAGAAAAATAAAGATATTTAGTCGTATGTTTTATTATCCGCATAAGACTCAATTAAGCATACATTAGATGTTAACATCATGCAATAAAATAAAGAACTCTCTGTAGATATTTTTATATAAGTATGCAATATTATTATTTCAACAAATTCAAAAAATAAAACAGATAGCTGCTGACTTTTGAGCATTTGTAATAAATAGCACAATAACCTGTTTTGATAGAAATTTAAATTAATCTATCCCATCAGAAGAAATCAATGTAAGATACACATTATCTAAAAGTTGAACAAATTTTTAATTGTGTAGCTATTGCAAAAACAACACGACATTATATTGTGTAATATAATTCTATTATATTTATGTTTAAAATATTTCTATAGGCCGCAATTAGGTCTATAGCAGCAGGTAGTGTCATAAATTAAAGTGATAACTTCTCATGTCCGACACAGAATCGTATTATAATGCAATGTTAATATTCTTACATTTATAATATATATCTAATTGAATAATAATAAATATTTAAAACAGTTTTTTGTTTTTGTTTTACTTATTGCTATTTAATTGCAAAGAGGCAATTAATGACGTGTATTATAATGAAGCCGCGTTGGAAGAATGAAAACAAACGTTGGTGAAAATAGTTAGTTTTGTTATATTTATGTTTAGGTATATTAAGATTTTAATTAATTTTGTTATACTATTATTATTATATTTTATTATTACATAAATAACATTTGAAAAGTTATACTTAAATATATAAAATAATACAAATTGTTTTTAAAAGATAAGGATAAATGATTGCAATAGATAATTAGCCAATGGTTAAACTTGTGGCTCAGCAATGACATGAAAAATATAGAATATGAAAGATTTTTACAAATGAAACTGCACATCTGGGCTATACAATGTTCCAGTACAATGCATATAAAACAATTAGAATAAATATTTAAAATAAGAATATACAAAATTTCTTGCCGTCGGAACACGACTCAATATACACATTTGCTGGTAGATTTTAAATCTCGAAGTCGTTGGTTTGTGGTGAAGGCTGATTACAATAAAGATCATAAATAAATGTAAAGAATTTAGGGTCAAATACTTGGAAACATTTGCTCGTAAAGCGGCAATGTTTTCATTCAAATATGTTATAATCATAATATATAATATATAATTTGATTTTACCTTAAATTATTTTATTTGATACAGAAGTAAACAATGATTAAGAAAAACAATATAAATTAAAATTAATTACGTTTTTTGATTCAATTAAAATTGGCATGTTTTATATATACAGGGTGTCCGGAAAATACGTGTACAATGTTTGACGACAGACTCCTGACGTCAAAATAGGTCGATCTAAGCCGACTTAGTTATATCCAAAATTGTCTCGTTTAGCCGGTAGAGGGCGTCAAAAAAAACAAAAGTATAACAAAGTTGAAAGTATCTATTGTAAGAAACTAAGTAAAACAAAAACATTACTTAAGCAAATGTGTACAATGACCGCCATCTTGCTGAATACACTTATTAACACTCTTTAAAAAATGATATTGGACCCTATCTAATGTCTCGGGATTATTAAATTCTCCAGAAGAATTGGTAATGTGTCTTGCAAAAAATTTAAATAAATATTTCCATCTAACCTGTCTGGAATAACAATGGGACCAATAAGGTAGTGATCAATAATACCTGCCCAAACATTAATTTTAAATTGATGCTGATGATGTGCAACTTTAATGGCATGTGGATTTTCATCGGAATAAATATGTTCGTTGTGCAGATTGGTTACCCCAGATCTTGTAAAGCATGCCTCGTTAGTAAACATAATTTTTCTACAAAAATTTGGAACAAGGATTCTTTTGTTTCTAATAAATTGACAAAATGTAAGCCGCATGGGGGGATCAGTCGGTAAAAGTTCCTGGACTTTTTGTATGTGGTAAGGATGTAACAACTGTTCTCTTAAAACCTCATTGACAATCGTTTTAGGAATATTTAACTCACGTTCTAAGAGACGAGTACTGGTACTTGGTTCTTCTTCAACTCTTTCCAGAATCATCTCTTCTGTTTCTCAAAACTGCCCGTTTTCCGAAGATGACGCTCAATATTGGCAAATGTTTGGTGGTTTGGTATTCGACGGTTAGGAAACCTCTCCATGTAAACCCTAACACTCTGACGCCCATTTCCTTGACAAAACCCGTATACCAGGAGCATGTCAACTTTCTGAGAGTTTGTATAATTTTTCATTTTTAATGGTAAAATGAACTTGTAATTCAAGAATGTTGATCGTATACTTGAGTAAATTTCATAGACTGGTGACAATTTGTCAATAATTGTCCAATTATTAAACGCCATAGCAACAAGGTCACTTAAAAAATTATTGTTACAGGTAATTTCTTTCTAATATTTACAAATTTTTGACGCCCTCTACCGGCTAAACGAGACAATTTTGGATATAACTAAGTCGGCTTAGATCGACCTATTTTGACGTCAGGAGTCTGTCGTCAAACGTTGTACACGTATTTTCCGGACACCCTGTATATATGTTTATTCAACTATACAAAATAGTTATTTATGGATCAAGTGCAGTTTACAATGATTGTTTATTATTATTACTGCATGGTTGCTAAATTTCAATAGAATCCAAAAATTCTAATCTAATAATTGATAGAATTTTGAAAACTATTGGTTTTAGAAGTGGCCTAGCGACTACAATTTCTTGTGTACCTTGTTACTTTTTTAGTAAATCCAGTTTTCTTCAAAAACTTTTACTAAAAGATAGACTGCTTTAAGCTTTTCTTTGGTTAGCTTCTGCTTGCCAAAGAATGCTCTACGTTGCGTATTGTAAGCTTTTTTAGATTATAATCTTTTGGTATGCAGATGAGGCGGATTCTGTTGTTTGTGGCAGATTGTTTATGAAGTTTATCACTAGTTTGCATTTAATTACTGACAACCGTATAGCCTATAGAACCGATTAGCTCTGCGACATGATAGTTATTGGTCAGTTAAAGTATTGTCTTGATTTGATGTTTTTAGAGCTACATTTAATAATAGCTAATTTTGCTTGAAAAAGCATGTTTGTCTAGGGATAATTCCGGTTCTGATGCTATTGTAATGTTAAGATCTATCTGTATATCATATAAATTCTTTTGCTTTGCGACGGTAGTATTAAATGAAAAGATTTTTTCATGCAATAACTTTTTATAAAGTGTGATATTATTTTCAGTGTTTCTTTCTCATGTAACACGTTTGTTGGTCTAGGAACCTCAAGATTTAGGGTGTGTTTGTTTATCTATATTTGATACGTTGCTTACTTCCCTTTCATCATCACAAATAAGTGAAGTAGTGGTAGCAAAAGCAGTGTTTCCATAGCTGCTGTGAGAGTTGTTCTAGTTGCTTTCTCTATTTAATTGCGTTGACTTGTAGCTGAGAAGGGAGACATCCGGCAGCAATATTAGCTCTTTTCCTATAATGTACTTGCTTTACATGAAGCTCACCAAATATCTAACAAGAAGTAAAGAGCTTCTGTTTTCCATTCCCGTACCAGTTTATTGAAAATGAAGTATTGTCAAATGCTCCTTAAATGTCTAAGAAAGGTCCCAAAAAAATTTCTTTGCAGTGGATAGTCTTTTTGCACCTGATGGAAAGCTGATTTATAGCTAAATTGAGGATTTAACTTAAATGCCAAAAGTTTGACACAACTATTTAAAATACTTATAACTTAACACTATCGTTGTAATCCTCCAACTATAAAACCTTTGTATGCAAAATTTTAGAAAAAAAATCTAAAAATATTGAACATACATAAATGTCAACATTTCTACACAAAATAGCAAATTTGGTATAGAATGTATTATTTTAATAATTAATGTCAGACTGTGGGCAAAGTATTTAACTTAATTTGTAACTTTATGACATTGTTATTTCTAATACATATAATCTAACACTACCATTGTAATCCGCTTACTTCAAAAGCCGTTTGTCAACCAAATTTAATTAAAAATAATGAATTTTATAATTAGGGGTTGTTAAGGGTAAACTGCGCAAAATAATAAAATAAATTTAATTGTGCTTATTAATTGCTATTCCAAGAAGCAATTACTCTAAAAATTTTGTTATTTAATTTATTTATCAAAATACTAATTTAGGGTTGTTAACAATAAAATAAAAAATGTATTGGATGTATGTATACTATCTTGTAAAGTCAAATTATTTTTATTACATATCAAAATATTTTTGGTGAAGGTGCCGTGGAGCCCGACTTGCCGGATTAGTTCCCGAAAGTGAACGGCAAGGTGACACACGAGCCCGACTTGCCAAAAAGAGCCCGACTTGCCGGATTCATACCCAGAAAGAGCCCGACTTGACGGATTAATATACATATATATATATATATATATATATATATATATATATATATATATTTATTTATATATATATATATATATATATATATATATATTCTCTCAATTCCCACGGTTAAAATAGTATCATATGCGGATAATTTTGCTATATACACTTCGGGCGCATTTCTAAACAGCGTAATACATAACATCAATGTAGTACTGTCGAAAACAGCAGTAAATCTGTTTAACCGTAATTTAGAATTATCTGTACACAAATGCAAATCAATGATTTTCTTGTCCCGCAACAAAAATATAGCACTTCAGCTACTGGTACCATCCATCAATAACACTCCTCTACTTTGTGTTCTATTTTATAAATTTTTTGGGATAACATTCGGCAACAAACTATTGTGGAATTCTGGTCCTCAAAGAGATGTCCTATGATCATTTCTGTTTTTAACCAAATCCCACAATTTGAAAGAATTATTAAGTAATAATTCAGAGAAGGCTTTTACACCCGGTGCTTGCACCCCCCGTTCGGGTTTCAGGACGGCCACTGATCCTTGCCTTGTGCAGGTTTACTTCGATCCAAACTTTATCCACCAGCTCTGTGTGAGCACGGAGGAAGCGCCTGAGTGGCGTGTGCGTGTGTGTGGACCTTCAGATTGTGCGTCTCAGTTACGCGTGTGTAGTGACCTCCGGGTCGTTCATCTGGGTGACGCGTGTGTCGGGACCTTCGGGTTTACCCCAAATATAAAACAAAAGTACAAACAACGTACCAACACAATCGTCTGGGAATTACTCCTGAACTTGTCCGGCAACCTTCGTCGCACATTGAGGAGGATGCCGGTAACAACAGCGACCCAATATTTAAGCTTGTAGTGAAGCAACCGAATGTGCATGACTAATACAGAATTGCATACGATCATAAAAGGTAAGTCTCAATTTATTAAATCAAAACCAGATAAATATATCTTTCTGTTTCAGATTTTTAAATTATTTTAAAAAGTTACAAAACGTGCATAATATTTATGCATGCTAATTCCATGCACACATGATTTGATGGATTTATGAAAAGCGTTTCATTATTTTAATATAATATAGCTTAAAAAACCAAGGTTTAATATATATAATACGTTTATTTCTTGTCTTTCGGCCTTGAAAATTACATTTACAAATACATTTTTCCTAAAGTTATAAAACCTAATCCTTATAAAATTAACACAACTAAAAGTATTTTCTTCTCTGTTTATCTACTTTTTTCTTCATTTTTTAATTGCTCTCATCCATTTATACCTCTTCCGTCCCCTTTCAATATCTCATTTTTCCCATCTGTTCTTCTCTCATTTTGTTACACTCTTTCAACATATGTTCCATAGTTTCTTTAGTCTCTCCGCACATTCTGCACATTTTCAAATCTTCTTTCGTCCAAAATTTTGTCACTCGCTCTTCATTACCACATCTGAATCTTGCAATCATCTTTTTATTATTTTTACTATATCTATCGCTAGGTACATAGGCTGTTTGCTTTCTATAATATGTTCATAATTTGTGTTGTACCTAGACTCTTTCACTCGTATTCTCCTTTCTTGCCTTTGTATATCTCTATCTTTTTCCATCATTTTGTACCATGCCTACCTCCCAGATTCTCTCATTCTTTCAATTTCTTGGCTAGCATACCCATTCTTATTGTAATAATTTTCCCTTATCTCTCCAAGCTTTCCATTTCTTGCTTTCATTTTCTTTTTTATGCATTCTTGTAAGATTTTTCATTCGTGTCTCTGTCTCATTCTTTCTTTCTACTTCATTGCTCTTTTTCCCGCTTCTACTCTTAACTTCCTTTTGACTTCCTCCAGCACAATATATGCTGGAGTTTCCCTATTTAAACCTAGCATCCATCTCCAATATTTTACATGTATTGCTTCTAATTTTTCTTGTTCCTTCCATCTCTATATTTCTGACCCATACAATATCATACTCCTAACTAAACTATCAAACATAAGTCCTTTTATTCTCATATAATCAAATTTTCTTTCACTTATTCCCCAAACTTGTCCCACTACTTTATTTGCTTTTCGTGCCATCTCTTTAATGTGTTTGCTCTCAGAGTTGTTCGTGCAAAAAACATATCCCAAATATTTAAAAGATTTTACTTCCGTAATACCTTGCCCATTCCGTTTCCAATCCTCAACTTTTTTCTCCCACCCCCCTTTCTAAACACTATAATTTTTGTTTTATCTACATTGACTTCTAAACTTTTATTTCTAAAATATTTTTCTAAACTTTTAATCATTTCTTTCATTTCCTTCGCTTCTTTTGCTATAATTACCATATCGTCTGCATATGCTAGCGACCACACTTTTCTCTACCGACTACTACCAAGGTTTAATAGTATAAGAGCTAGCAACGTCGTAAAAAAATTATTTTGGTTCGGCTAGTTTTTGAATATTTTCCATCCTTATTGACGATAGGTAGGGACGCACCGGATCTGGCAGCGGTTGCGTATACCTGGTAGCGAGCATTTTCAAAACATTTTAAGACGAATTTTTTTTCCATAATTTTCTATGTCACTTTACCATTATAAATCTATCTTGCCAGACAGTTTTGCCATTATTGACATAATTTAAATAATTAAAAAATAATAATTTTAAAAACAATTTAAAATGTCCTGGATGATCAATTCGCTTATTAAACAACAGAATTTCTGTTTATCTATACTTTTATTTTCAATTAACAATAATTTAAATGAATTTATTTATTTTTTTAATAGAAAAATAAAATTATTATTTTTTATTTATTTAGAAAAATGCAAAATGAGGCTGGATCTTTAAAATCCACTAGGTCTTAAGTCGCTTCACTCTTTAATACTCCCACGATATGGCCTAACAATCACGATAGAGACTGACCGAGCAACACGGCCTCTTGTATGTGTATGATCATCAGTTTCCTACATAATTAGCGGGCGTAACATAGAACGTAACAGAACTAAACATTTATGTAGTAACTTTGAAACATTACACATGTAAATAGAATTAAATGCTTCTACAAAACTGCTCTAAAAATAAATAGTTTTGTTAATAAACAATAGCAAGTTTAGATACTTTGTTTTATATTAGCTAAATAATTAAACAGTTTTGTATATGGCAGTTACATCCTTGTAAAATCCAAGCACATGTGCCTAGCATATTATTAATTTTCGTGTTTGTATTGATTTAATTATTTAAGCTGTAAACATACTAACAGTCGTAGTATGAATTGTATGTTTATGTGCTAAATGCATTACTTGTAAATGAGTGTTATTGGCAAGACAATATAGTTTTTTTGACTCATAACAAATATCAATTATTTATTTTTTTGTAAGTTATTTATTTAACTACTACTGGGTGACCAGATTTTTGTCAGAATAAACAATAAAAAATGGATTTTATTTTTACACAAACATACATATATACAGGGTTAGTCAAAATTACCGGAACACCTTGTAACGCTTCCTTGTCGCTGACGACCGGAAGCGGCTGAGTAGCGATCAGTCGTGATTGACAAGGCTTGATATTGGCCTAGGAGGTCTCGGGCGCCACCACCTATTGCAAGATGGACGGGTGCTTATGAATAAAACAATACAATGTCAGGAGGAAATAAATTTATATTCAGTAAGTAAACAAAACAACAGAAATCAACTCAAATGAAATGGGAAAATAAGCCTAAGTACTAAGATAACCAGTGTCCTGTCAGGGTCGGGCCACTGGTTAACATTTAACTAAACTAACACTATGTACAGAATCAACCAGTGTCCTGTCAGGATCGGGCCACTGGTTAATATTAATTACACTATTACTATTTACAAAAATTTGCCAGTGTCCTGTCAGGGTCGGGCCACTGGTTAATATTAACTAAAACTAACATGTACTAGAACTTACGGCTCTTACTTCTCAGGACTTGTAATGGTGAGAATAGTCGCACTATGACCTTTCTCGCTCTTACTCATCCGATTTGGTTCTTCGGGTTGACTGGTTGCTTGGCTGAGTGCAAGCTTCACTGACTCTACCTGGCCAGGCCACGCGTATTTATACCCGCACCCGAGGAATGGGGATGGCCCGCCAGGCTTACCAACATATAGTTGCTAAACATAAAAATAACTAAACTAATAATTAAACTCTAATTACACTAATTACAGGACATTATGTACAAATAAGCGTAGGACGTGTTAACCGGAATCATCTCGGTATTTTCTTACCCGGTCCGATCGCTAGATTCCGAGGTAACACGTCCCAAAATAAGTTTTACAAAAAAAATATAAAAATAAAATAAAACTAATTAATAATGATTATAAATCAAATTGTGCATTGCCTAACAATCCGGACTCTTATCCGAGGGTCGGACATAGACTCGCCAGATGGCAATAACCCCGAAGTCGGCACAATAGCTGATTATCGCGCGAGACCTGTTTACACTTGTCTCAGCGGCACGCGTAATAAAAATAATGTTTTTGTGCCAGGGAATATATCGAGAGTGTGTCTAGATGTGAATGTGTCCGGTGAAAACCGTAAGTAGTATTTTAAAATGAGCACGTGGCGAGAGGTTATGTCCGGCCCCCTTGGTTTAATTAGGCGTTTGCGGACATAATGTCTTTAATAATTATTTCTCCTGGCATTACCCCGACTACGAATATCTAATTTGTTTTGCCCTAACATTAATTAATAAAATCCTTATTTTAATTAACACAAATACAGGGTGGGCAAAACAAATTAATTTGACAATTGATATATCGAAATTTGGGAAAAAATACCAGGATTAATTTAAGAAGTAGTTTATTATGCACAAAACGGACCCTAGGTCCGTTACAACCTAAATAATTCTTCAACCATAAAATTAAAAAAAAAAAAAACAAAGTTTTTTTGGTTTTAAACTATTTTATAATAGTAATATTTTTTATAAAAATTTAGTAAATAATTTTTTCAAATGAAACATCTTATATATTTTTAAATTTTTTTATTCTAAGATTAATAATAATAAGATATAAGCAATTAATTCAAACTCCAACTAAAGAACATTTTCTTACAAATACACAATTTTTTTAACTAAACGAACAGTTGCATGGCAGAATTTAGAAACAGTTTTGTTAGATATCTGCCGCATACGCAAGCTAACGTAGCACAGAGCTAGAAACTTGTCTAGTTTATATAAATAAAGTTAATATAAACCGGTAATTTTAGAGCTCATTGAAAAAGAGTATATTTTTAAATATTTTTCAATTAAAAAGAGTAAAGAGTATATGAGCTTTAAAAAGAGTATACTGTCCTAAAAAAGAATATGTCCAGTCAGCCTGAAAAATAACAATTTATTTGTAAACAGCAAAGCGCATGCGGTGAGCATATGGAGTTGCCTATATGTATTTTATTGATTTTATAAAAGGTTTAATTAAAATAATAATTGTATTATTTATGGTGCTTGATTTAGTTTAATTTTATAAAAATAAAGTCTCAATCTAATTGTTATTAACAAACATGATTTGTTACTTTAATTAAATTTTATTTATACGATTTGGGAAGTAAGTTTAGATGTAATTAAATGTTGATAGCGGAATCTTCCTAAAGACTTGCAAAGTGTTGGAATCACCCGTACGGGCGCCTACCGACTAAACTCCTTCCGACTACGACTGCTAAAAGTTTGTCTCTACTGGGACATGGCCATCCTGACTGGTTGTATGCAACACGGCAATATTTACATAATGCACGTATGTGCCAACTTTATAGGTGTTGCTTAGAATAAGTGGAGATCTAGTTCTTTTTCTAGGTTTGGATTTCAAACGGACGGACCATGTCTGAAAATATTAGACATACACTATTTGTCTAATAGAGCTTTGGAAGCTAGAATTAGTTTGGCAAAGTCATCATTACTTGCTGATAAGCGAAGTAACAGCTGATTTTTAGTTGATAGAAGAAGGGCACTAGACGCCGATCCCGCTGCTTGTGCAAAGTATTTCTACTTGCTTGCAATGGGACTACTCCGAGGAGGGGCACGAGACTGCTTACTGGGAGCAGGTGTCTTATCGGCTGCTAAATGGCCGCTCTCTTTTGTGAAAGTGCAACTGACGCTTGGATCAATACCAGCGCACTTGACACACGTATTTTAGTGTTTTTTTAGACTCTAACTGATAAGTGTGGTGAAAGATTTTCTGCTCCGTGCCGTAAACGATTGCCGCTCTGAAGTCGTCCTGCGTTTACTGCACGGTCGATGGTTATGTTTAAAGACTCAAAGGTCGCCTTTAGCTCTAAATACTAATTGTTATCATGGAAGATAATTAGAGGAGGGCGGCGGTCACCAACTCCCTCTGTGAGCGTTGGTTGGATTGAGTGCCCTAAAGAGCTATGAGCCGGGCTGAAGATCTTTTGGCCTTGGTGGCTGATTGCCTTGGTACTGAGGGCACCTGACGTATCGAGGTGGCTGATGGCCTTTTACAGTAAGAGGGTTGAGTTTCTTCTTCAGCTTCTTTGACTTTGCTTTCTTTTTCTTCCTTTTTACCAAGACGAATTTGCCCTCTTTGGACGGGTCTTCCTGGTGGGGTTTGGCTTTGTTGGGAGTGCTTTTTATCTTTTTCTCTTCGGATGAGATGGAGTCGGGCGGTTTGGCGGCAGGACTTTTGATGGAGACTTGGGCTTGGGGGACCGCTGACTTGCTTGGTGGAACTTGGTCGCAAGTTTCCATCGGGACCTCTGCGGTGGTAGACGAGGCTGGTGCTGCTGACCTAGGCGTCCTTCATGAGTTGGGACTTCAGGGAATAAATCTTCTTCGCCTAGTTCTCGATGGTCATCTCGTTTTTCTCCACCAGAGTTTACATATGCTCCAGTATTTTCCGGTCCGACATCCTTTTGTCGAGGTCCATACTGGAATTAAAAAAAAGTTTAATTAGTTAATTACAACTGTTTATCCGCGCCTTGCTTGCAATTAAAATTGCATGTATACTCAATCGGATCCAATAGTCGGTGCGTCTGTTTGGTTCGGTTTGTTCTCGGGGTGGACTGGTCTGGTCGGCTGTTGGCAGTCGACTCGCTGACTGAACTGTACTCCAATGTCTCCAATAGAAGATAAGTAAATTCCTTAGACCATATACTCTTATAGACGTGACGAAATTTGTGGGTAAAAACGCAAACAGCTATAGCCGCAATATGCTTGTTATTGAAAGATGTAGATGAAATAACCTATTTAAACATTAAAATTGGAATGTTGATGAATTCTTTAATTAACTATAACTAACTAATTACTCTGTAATTAAGAAATATTGTTTATTTTACACAATATTGATTATTTGATAAGCAATTAAAATATTTATAATTTTACTTTCGTATCTTACTCTTATTCAAAAATAATATCAAAGCATTACATACAATTTTTTTCTATTGAAATAAATAATTATTTGAAAAATAAAAAAAAAAATTTATTAATTTTGTAAATTTAACATAATATTTATTATATATTATATATTATATAAAGCTTTAAGTAGGTCACGTAGTAAAATAATTATTTAAAAAAATGTTGTTTGTATAACACAATATTGCAGTTTGTATAACAAATAAAAATAATTTCGGTAAAAATTAGCTAATAATTTTGATAAGCATTATTATTGTCTACAAAACAAAATTGTTTTTGTTAATTTACTCCTTACTCTAAGTATAATCTAAGATTACAGTAACAATAACTAATATTTTTTATTAAATTTGTTAGATGATTACACTCAACATCATGATCATACATTTTATGTTCTTTATATGCATAAAACACAGAACCACATAAAACAATTACTATGTTTTTTATATTACAGTTAATAATATTAACAATGATATAAAAACAGTTATTGTTTTATTTAATTTTTTTAATGATTTTAAATAATTAATAAATTATACTTATGATTAATTTTGACATAAAGTTTTTTTTAGCCAACTTATTTGTATTTTTAATTATTCTTATTTCTCTCTCGGCTACTTTGCATATATGAATAACATCTTTAGATCGTTGAATGTAATGTATTGCAGTCAAGCAGATATCACATTCTATTTGTTTTTTAACCGTCTTAACTACAAGTCCAGCTATATATTCCACATCATCGGAAACATATTATGACAGTTAGAATAAATGAAGTTACTCAAAACATAGTCTTGGTTATCAATTTCTTCATTATTATTTATTAGCTGATGATCCAAAGTGTTTTTGTCTTTGCTAAAATAATTGATGACACCTGCCCAATGCAATTGGCTTGAGAAAAAGCTGTAGCACCCGTATGTATCAATAGTCTTTTGTATACTATTGAAACTGCTTTGCAGTGGAATTATTGTTATATCCTCCATGACTTCTTATAGCTCTAAAGAAAACTTGGTGAAAAAGATAGTTTTGGCATAATTTATATGTTCAAAGGTACTTCAAACTACCATCAATTTCTACATGTTGCTTTTATATACCCATGTAAGATTTTAAACTGGTAAAGTCTAATAATACCAGTTTTTCCTTGGCTTAAATAAAGAGGATTTCTACTTTTAGTACATTTAAGAGACGTGACATATTTAACTTAAATTTAAAATTAAAATATCAAAAATATCGTTTATAAAAATAACAACTTTTTCAGTAGCTTTGCTACCATCAAAATCTTCAGTATATCAAGTTTTCTTTAAATATCACATGGCTTTTGCAATGCTTAGACTAAAAGTTTGTGCAGTTAATTTGACTTTTTTTTAAACCTTCTTTTTCTTGAACAACTACTAACTTTTTGAAATAATGTTATTTAACTGGTTTATTATTATCGTCAAACAAAACTTTATATGTACCTAGAGTATTACGTATAAGTTTAAACATATGTGGAGGATCCAATAAAACGTAAATAAATCAGCTACTAGATGATTTGCCATTAAAATATTTGTTGCGACTCCATCAAAGTTAAACTAGTGATAGTATTTCTAGTTTTATGTAACATTTTTAAGCACACTATTATCAGGTTGTTTTTTTTAATCTCTGATATTACACTAATACGAAAATAACTAACAAGTAGTTTCCATCTATTGTTCACACTATTAATTAAAAAAACAAATGCTTTTTTTGCTTCCGCCACAGAATCGCTCTGAAGCTCGCATCCAATATCAACATAGCTAAAATACAAAATTATTTATAACAATCTATAATTGTATGTGATTCCTCTATTAAATACATATTTTATTACTTTTGTGCAAAAACGTCATGCATTTTACAAAAAAACCATACCCTAAAAATGTTTCTCGGTTTCATTTTTTTTTTGTGTATTGCCATTTTGTCAACTATTAACGAACAAATACATTCAGTTACGAAGGTGTTAACGCAATGCCCCCTATTGGAAGAAGCGTTTGACAAAATATGACAAGTGGAACTCATTTATAAACTCATTTATTATTATTATCCAGACTATCATAAATTCATATCTTGATGGGTTTATCAGAAACACAAATCATTGCAGCGGGGGTACCCCAAGGTTCAATCTTGGGACACAAGCTGTTCAACATTTTCATTAACAACATAACAACAAAATTTAACACAAAGACGATACTGCAATATACGCTCACTTGCATAGTGCAATTGTGCCAAGTAAGCAGGTACAAATACACGCTGATGTACTAGTGAAATATTTTGAGAGATGGCAGATTAAGCTTAACGTAAACTAGTAAGACATATATTAAAAAACTTTAAGTTTACCAAAATAAACTTTTAGTACTTATTTTGAATAAAAACAGATACACAAGAATTGATGACTTTTATGACTTATCAAACATACCCCGAATTAGTGACTACGTTAACGCTCAGTCACAAAAATTTTACACAACTGAGACATAACCGACTAACAAAGACAATTACCGACTAACAATCACCAGATAAAAAGCCCAAACACAAGCTGGCCTACCAAAGCCTATTTTTGTACAGCTTTTGTAAAAAAAGCAAATACATCATTGCTTAAAATAAGGTTTTTAAAGAAACTTTTTCTGTAATGTATAAATAAAAATGTAAATAAATTGTAATTGTGAAAAGTAAATTATAAATAAAATTTTCCCTCAATTCATTGTAGAATCATGTTTGTGTAAACTTGTTATATTTTCTTAATACTGAATGAACCGACCTGTCGGTCAAAATTGATTATTTTTATGTGTTTTTATGCAAATTTGCTTTTCTGCAAATAATGTTATTTAATAAATAAAAAAAAAATTAAATTGCAAAATTGTCTAACTCGAATCTTGGCGTATACTTTTTACATTTTTTAAGAAATTGTTATTATTATTTTAGGACATTAGTCTAATATATGATTAGTGTCCATTTAACCATATTTACATTTAATATGAGAGTGTGGGTGGACTAGATACTAGGCCTCGTCAGTATTTACAGCGCCTCTATTCTCTCAATTAAGGTGCTATAGTATGTATATGTTTGTTTTCAAGTACATATTGAAAGATTTTTAATGATAATGATATGACTTTGACATAAATACTCACCGTATCCTAGGTTTGGTAAGGCTGTGCCACATTGTAAAAAGAACACCTGACGCGATATTTTTTAAAGTAACTCTGAAGTTCTAGCAGGTGCGTTTACATTTTTCTGATGATCATTTTACTGACTCGAGATTGTGCAAATCATGCAATATTGTCAGCGTAAAAAAACGTGCATTAGTTATTAAGTACGTCGTTTACGTACAAGAAGAACAATGTCGGTTACACAACAATACCTTGCGGTCTCAGTATTTCTGACAACAAATGATTTTGTTGTTGTTATTACATAAAGTTATCTATCTTAGTCTATAAGTATTCTCTCAGTACAGATAAAGTCAATTAATAAGTTCTTAACATATATCTTCTGGCTGATGAAAAAATATTAGTATTTATAAAGTTCTAAGTATTAACTAAAAATGTATCTAATCTATCAGCATACACCAATATTCCGAGAAAGTAGAACGGACGTTTCAAGATGAGTACCTGACGGTTGTTACTAACGGCAAATCTTGCAGACGTTGCTAGAAAAGGAAGAAGGAATCTTTGAGATTGAAGCCAATTGATAAAGACATATCTAACCATAAAATGTATTTTTTTAAACGACAGCCAAGCATTAAAGTGACAAAATACTGTCTTTAAAGGCTTATAATAACTTTTCATGGCTTCAAATTCTTGTAACGTAATGATGAACTGAGGCAATTAGTTGTTAACTTGTAACAACAAGACACCTACAGTGGTAAACCTGATCGACAATGACAAAGTAAAAAATAAGATATGACCCCACCTGGAAAAGTAAAAAAAAAGTTGTTTCATCATTAGCTCTCAGTTGTGTCAAATTAACGTTTTTGTTGGAATGAAACATATTTCAACAAAAACGTTAGCTGCTCAACCAGTTTAAGCTTGAACGAGAACCAACTTGTGTAGTATATAAATTACTACTTTAAAGTTACAGACAAAGATACTACTGCTGCTGACAAATTTATTAAACCTCTTATGAGGACAGAATTGGAACCAGACAAAACTTACTAAAAATTAGTAGCCTTATCATAAAACTAAAAAATTTTAAAAAAAACAACAAAGAAACTATTGGTCTACTTATAAAACAAACGAAACATGACAACAACAAAAAATTTACTGAAAATATCTTTAACAACAAATGACACTTCAAGAAGAAACAATATTCTGTCATCAGCAAAAGTTGAATTTTGCCAGAACTACCATTCAAAACTTAGTACAACAAAACTCTAATAAAACCAACCAAAACCTGAGCCTGGCAATTGAACCAGTACTTGAGTCCACAAAACCAAAAGTGTGAGACTTATCAACCACAAGGCTTGCATCATAAACATTAATTTGTAATACCAAAACAACCTTACGAACTACTTGAACACTTTAAAGTAAATACTAAACGTAACGTTACCGAAAAAATGACATACAGTGCAATTCCTAAATTTTAAAACCATAGACATAAATTTGTTGCGCAATTGTGACTCAGAAATGAATTCTAGGTGCATCAAAACAAAAATTAAAGATAGATCAAAACATTTTGAGTGGAACAATGCACCGTCGGAAAAGCGGTACGGGGATTTGTTACAGGAGAGTTACTAGCGCACTTGAGTCCTACGTTCAATTCAAACTGGACAACGTTATATTTATGTTTTTATCAAAAAGTATTGATAGAAAAAACAAAGGTTAGTAGATATTTAAATAATACAAGTAAATATTAACTTTATTAAAAATTTTATGTTTATTACAAAAATCATAATAACTTTTTTGTTGATTGTTTAAGAACTTGAGCGAGCGCGTCGGTATAGAAATATCTTTTGATACATCAATATTAATAAAAGATCATTATTTATATTTGTTTTATTTAGTGCAATACTTTATACTTTTATACATTTTACATTAGTATACAAACGTTGCAGGTGGTTGTAGATAAAACTATTGCAATTATAAGCACAGGGCATATATCTAATAAATTTAAAACAACAAATAAATTATTTTTTATATTTTTATCTTAACATAAAAACACACTATTTAGTTTAAATAATTTGTTATAAACAGTGAAAATGTTTAACTATGATCCCAAAATCATAGTTTTTGTTCCTCAATGTTATGCTCTTTTGTTGACTCTATTTTTAATTTACATTAATTAACTTTTTTCAAATAACTAAAAGTCCTTCATAATTCATACTTTTTAAAGATCATCAAATATGATTTATTGAAATTTCTAAGTTAGAATCTGTAGCATCAATAAACAAAGACCTCGAAACAATATCTAACTGAGGTATACCCAACTTGGTCAATTTTAACTCTAAAAGAACTCATCTTCTTACTGTTTTAAAATCAAAATCAGTGGTATTATCACAAATAATCTATCTAACTTTTCTTCAGTTTGTCTTCTAAGTTACAATCTTACATATTTTTTTCTGGAACGACCACGTTGTTGACATAACTTTGAAGGTATTTAGAAAACTACGATTTTTAATATACATTTATTAAAAAAGTTTTTTACTTCAGTGCATGTATATAAAACTTCTATACGTTTTTGTATTGTATATTGTTCCCAAGTATGGGGAGTATAACTAACATCGGCGTAAAGTTGCAAATATTTGCATCTAAACAAATATTTACTTGTAGTACACGGCTTACTAGGAGTTCTAACAAATATTCACTGACAATTCAGAAATGTAGGACTGAATTTTTTTAACTGTACTGGAATAAGCTTCCAAATTTATTATTTCCTAAGGCTTATAATCCTCAAATATTTAAGGTCAAGTGGGGTTTTACTTGTTGAAATTAAGTATTTTCTAAACATTTATCAATTTTTAGGTTAGGATAGGTTAGTCTTTAAGGAATCCGACACAGACAAAATAAGTACTGCAGCCCAAAACAAAACAATGCCATCACCTATGGATTTAGAAAAAAAACATTCTTTCTACAAGGATAGTAATTGCAACAATAAAAAAGAACAGTGACCATGATGCAGCCCTTCAAAGTCCAGATAGGGACAGCGCTTCTACAATCTGAAGCCCCAAAACATATAAGCAACTGCCCTTTTGTATGTGCTCCACAAGCTTAGTTATTCCTTAGTTAGTTAACTCATTTATTTAACGTCTGTTTATTTCTGCTGTCAAGGTTAATCACCGATGCCGGAGTTTAAGACTACCACATCTGAGAATTTTGTTTTAAATTTAGGAAATCCAACCTAAACTATTGAGTTTTTTAACGTTCACGCAACCTCAAAACAGTACACGGAACCTACTATTTTTTTTCTTTTTATCCGAATAAAAAAGCGTAGTTATACAACACTTTTTTTTTACAGAAAAACTGACCCTCCAGATAAAGGACTTAAACCCGAGACTCTTCGTGTAGCAGTAAAGTGCGCTAACACTACCTGAGCTGATAGATGAAACCAAGTTGATGCAACGCATAAAAATAGCAAGCAGTTTCCGCGGCAGCTGGAACTCCGATCTGAAACTTTATAACAGACCTTCACAATGTAAGGCTGTGCATGCATCACCTCTCCTCATTGTCTTAGCAAGTCATTTTGACGTGTCAGAACATGCTTCTGTTCCTGCTACGTCCAGTTTTCTTACTTGCCTTATAAACACAGTTATATAAACGCCCAAGTTTATTACCTGATTGGAGTCCGCAAAGAGCGTGACTTCAGAATCAATAAAACTTTGCCACGACTCTGTTGCTACTACCAGGCAACGTTCATTTAGAAATGTACAATAGCCAATAAAAAGCAAGGCAGTTTGTCAACTTTGCAACCTAACTTACTGGAATCCAACCGTTAAGTTAACCTAGAGCTAAGCCATAAACCGTTAATCCAACAAGCTGTTTTCTAAAAACTATTATACGCCGACCTCAACTTCGTTTTACATGCATTCTTCTAAAACGTACATGCAAACCTCCATTATACTCCACGTACTTTGCCGAGACTATACCGACTCACCTCACCACTAACTTTTCTTTTCATCTTACGTTGACTACTTATGGATACCGTACAACAACCCCGGCTAACCACGCTTTCTTTATATTACACTTTGACAACACAGAGAGCACTAGTTCCGTTTTAACCGTGTTGGGCGTTACCGACACAGGACGGTGACCATTACAATCGTATCTGTCTGCTTACACATGGAGAAGCCTCAAACCTTGAGGGATATGGTCCTGTAGTCGGAGATATTAAAAACGCATTACCAGTATTAACACAAACCAATCAACGGCAATGCTTGCCACATACATTTTCCGGCCTCCTTCTCTTCCACTTTGAAGAGAAATCCGGTATCAAATGGAACCCAGCGTGCGAGGCACATAATATGTATTGCGCTATTAGCAAAACCATTGCAATCACAGAACGTTTATCAACCCAGTAAGAGCTGGGAGCAACCACAAACATATCAGATCAATCACAAAATTAAACCGAGGTACAACCAAGGATATGATGCAACAAATACAAATTGAGCCAAGTCACCACAATCACAGTACAACATGGTCAACTTTAAAAACCAACCAAAGTTAAACTATTCACATATAAGCCAGGCATTAACTTCCTTTATAGAACCTAAAACTCAAGGAATAGAACCAGAAATAGGACAAACGCTGGCAGCAACGGTAAACCATTACATGACGTTTACCACAATAGATGAAAAAGTTATTGTATCACCCCTACAAAGATCCAATTAAATATTTTGAAAGATTGAAACACTTTAAATTTAATAATGTGGTGAAACCTTGTATAACTATTATAACAAACAGAAAAGCCTTCCAAAACGCTCGATTTACTTTTTTGTAGTGACTAATTTAATTAATAAAATATAATAGGTTTTATTGTATCGTTTTTGTAAATAAACAAAATAAACCTTAATAAAAAAATGTTTATTGGCAACACTGCTGTAGGCAGAGATTTGCACTTGGCAACACTGAACCGTAACTTCATAGTCCATCTGTGGGTGATCTGTGGTCCATCCATTCCATAATATTGTATAAATCGGCCGGCGCCCGGCATGAAAATTAACTGTTGAATGTTAAAGTTTATGTTGATGAAGTTTAAATAGTGGTTGAAATTTAATAAATTGAGGTTTCTTGCTACCCAGAATTGATTGACAAACTGTCTTGGTCAGGAATTCACATTGTAAAAACCATAAAGGACTAGTGGACATCATGTTTTTTTGCCAACCCCATCATCACCTTTTATATTATTATGTATTTCTGATGATTCTTCTAACTGCTTTTATTGTTTATTCCAATCCCTTAGGTGAGTACTGTAATGTCTTAATTATATTGTTATTATCATGCACGTACTTTCTATGAAATAACATAAGTGATTTGGTGTTGTCAATCATATTTCCATTCATAACTTTTTGTTCTTAGATGGTGATGAAGAATTAAACAATACTGTTGAGGTACTTCATTATGGTGCAGACATATTACCCTCTATGAAATAACATAAGTGATTTGGTGTTGTCAATCATATTTCCATTCATAACTTTTTGTTCTTAGATGGTGATGAAGAATTAAACAATACTGTTGAGGTACTTCATTATGGTGCAGACATATTACCCGGCGAGAATGCCAGTCATTTATGCAGAAGTGTATCAGTGGACAGTTTAGTTTGGTGGATTTCTAATGATCCAAATATAACTCGACGACAATAGGTAAAGATAATCTTAATTTTCTAATAATGGTATACTGCATTTTAAAGAATATTATTCACAACTGCAAAACTTACATCAAGTCATCATGTATTTAAAACATTAGAACAGAATTTGATTTCTATATAAATTGATATGCTAAACTTGACACAATGCCGCAAAATAATAATAATCAATCTATTGATATATTATGGTGGTTATACTGTTTGTAACTAAGTTTTGATTACAACTATTCATAAGAATAGTATTGTTAGCAAATTTTATATCTATTAAATTAAGAAAATGTGCTGGATTATTAATTGAATTAAACAAATTTTAATACAATACACATTTCAAGTATTCGTTTACAAAATACAATAAAAAAATATTAAAAACCAAATATGTTATTATTTGATAATGAACCAAACAGTTTTATAGATTTTATAAATATTTTGTAATAATACATATTAATGTTCTTGAATTTAATCATTATACGTAACATTTGTTTATATCAATAAGTAGACAGTTGTGAAAAAGCTTACTGGCAGAGATTTAATATATACAATTATATTATTATAAATAATGAAAACAAACAATAGATTACTTACATATGTCTTCAGAATTCAATCAAGTAATAATTAATTTTGGTTATGTGTAACAGATCTATGCATTTTTTTTATTGTACTTTATTTGATAAGGTTTGTGTTTGCGTATTAACAATAAAGTTTATAAAATTGGTTTTATTTTACAAATAAATTATAAATAATTGTCTGCCAATACTCGACTAAAATCTTAATTAGTTTGATGAGCAGTTTAGTTAATGTTTATCATAATTTCATTAATAAATATAAAATAATATATTAAATGAGTCAATAATTAAAAAACTATAAACTATTATATAAATTATTAATAAACAAAGAACATATACTAAACTAACTGAATATACAGTATTACAGTTTTAATAAAAAAATATTATTTGAGTGAAATTAACAAATATATTTTGAAATTAAATTAAATTATTTTGTGAGGTTATGTTGTAGTGAATGTTTTAACGTTGTTTAGAGGGTGAATGTTTGAGCTTGTTTCTAAAATTATTAAAAGAAATTAAAGAAATTTATACTATGTATATTTATCGAAAAAACTTAAATGCTTATAAACAATTTGATTTGTTGTTTGTTATTATTTTTTGTTTTTAAAAACATAATTTCTTTAACAAATATATGTGCTAATTAGAGTGATAATTGATTGAAAATAGTTACAATATGTATATCTTTGTTTACTTTGCTAATAGCAGTCTTTAATAAATGATTTTCTATATATTAATGAAACCCATACTAAATTGTATATTAATAAAAATATGGATTAAAAGATTCTATAGTCCTATAAAAGATAGATTATCAAAAAAAGAAAAACATTAATATACCTAAGTTAAATTATGTTAATACATATATACTTAAAACAATTATATTTTTGATACAAGTTATATAAGTCAATCAGTAATAAAATTAACTCTTTAGTTATTTTTATTGATATTGCTTATTTGCAATAAATGAGCTGTTTATATGTGATATGTTTGAAAAAGATTGTTCAGTACATATACATATACTTAAAAAATAATTATTATTTTAGTTGTTTAAAAACAGTTTGTAATTTAAAAAAACTTAACAGATTTGACACAATTTACAAGTTGCTATGCTAAGACAGTTTTCTAAAAAAATAAAGTATTTATAATATTTTATCTTACTTTTTTGCTTATTACCGTACGTAACTTTTTCTAAAATAAACTTGTTTCTTTTTTTTTAGAAGTATATTTATAATTGTTAACTCATTTTCAAATGAGAAAAATAGTAACATTAAAAACAATATAAATTTTATTATCTGATATTTTAATAAAGATAATAAAACTATATTTAAGGATGGGGCGACTTTTTTGTACATTGTGTTATAATTGAAGAGCATGGATATTATAAAAATAGGATGAAATAGCAAGGCGTAGTGGGGACTTGGAAAATATATTTTTATTAATGTTCATCTCCATTATTAATGCAAATTAAAAAAAACAAAAAATATATTTGTTTTCCTGATTTTTTTTTTCTATATAGTGACAAATTTAAAATTCTTAAAAAAATAAACAAAATATGTTAAGTTATAAACAATTATATCATTAACAATTCCTGAAAATTTCACATTTCTGCATTCAGTAGTTTTCCTAATGAACATGCCCCCAGTTTATGGCAGAAATTCGCCAGCCTTAAATTGTAAACTGTATTCAGCTTTGCTATTAGAAGTTAGTGGAACTTCTTTAAAGTCTTTATTAGCAAAACATATTGTTAACAGTACATTTCTATCAATAACAAAGTTATAAATTTGTAGTTAAAAAGAAAAAAGAATTCAATTACTTGTTTTTACAAGAATTATGCACTATTAATATTAATTATTATTATTGCTCATTTATAGTGAATTGAAAAATCTGTAGTCAAATATCAAAATACGATTTAACAATACATCTCTGAACTGTCAGTGAATATTTGTTAGAATTTCTATCAAGCCTTGTACTAAATATTTGTTTAGATGGCAATATGTCTTATATTTCATTTGAACAATGTCTATGGAAATATCTATAGTGTAAATAAGTTTAAAACTTATTACTCATCTACACACAAGCATATAGCTTGTAATAATATTGATTCCAACAAACGTTTTTAACGAGTATTTTAAAATCTTATGACTGTTTGGGTTTTTTCCGTTCCGTGAATTTGCTTCTACTATTTACAGAGCTGCTAATTTTTGCAGTATACATACTAACTTGTTTTATACATATAACATCTTTATTCAAAAAAGAACAGTACAAAGAATAAAATAAAATATACATGTTGATAAATAGACATTCTTTTTTTTTAATGGCCATTGACCTTAGTCTTTCAGCCTTAACTCGTTTTATTTAATTAAAAACAAAAAATATTTGAAAAGGTGGATAATTACGTAAATTTTGCGGGTGGTCCGTTTTCTCTGACGCGCAGTGTAGAATAAATTCGTTTTTATACTAAAAAGTTATTGGATTGTAAGTTTTTAATTAAATTAAGTTTTATCTTATCTAGTAATAGTTTATAATATAAAACTTACTTACTTAATACGTTTAAACTCAGCTCGGCCCAAAATGCAAAAACCCGGCCCGACCCAAAACCCAAACGAACCGGGCTGTGCCGAAGTTGCGGACCTCTAGTGGATTCTCCACGTCAGTCTACGATCTAAGTGCGTGCATAGGTTTTTGACTTATTTTGTTTGTGGTGAGAGTTTGTTGTTTAGGAGTAGCGGAAGACAAGTTTGTTCGCATAGTGTGAATGTGATGTGTGAGCATTTTGATTCATTTACTTTTTGAGCCAGTTTTCTAGTTGATGAAAATAGTCTTGTACTTGCTAAGAGTCCGTTTTGTCTTCAAGCTATTTAAGTAAGATGTAGTAGGGATGTGGCAGTATTTTGTTAAGCACTTGGGGCATATTACTCTTAAAAGAAAAGCCGTAATATCTCATTGAAGACAAGATTTAAACAGTCTGTGAACATTGATCTTGAATAGTTATGGATTATAAGTCTTGGTAAATAATGAATTTGGAAGTTTATTTTATGTGTCGATAGTCTGGGAAAAAAATCTCTTAAAAGTTTTGGTGCTATCTCTTTAAACTGCCAGTGAATATTTGTTAGAATTTAGCAACTTTGTACTACAAGTAATATTACTTTAGATGGCAATATGTCTTGTATTTTTTGAACAATGTCTATGGAAATATTTATAGAAAATGCAAAGATCTACAACATTACAACGATGTAGTAAAGTTAGGATTGGCAATGATTCAAATAGCTCATAACATCTAGTTTTAGATGTTCTTCTCTATACTTTGGAATAATATTTAATACAAGGGAGCATAAAATTTGTATGTATATTCAAAAGTTGTACTGAAGTAAAAAATTGTTTACATTAAGAAATCCTAGTTTTCTAGATACCTTTGAAACTATATCAACAACATAATAAGAGGAGATAATGTGAGATTGTAGTTCCAAGTTAAAGAAATTATTTAGATATAGATTTGTTAAAATCATTAGTTCTACGTATAACTTTTCTGTTGTTAAAAAAAGACTGAGATTTGTGATCAAGATCTATACTATGGAGCTTGTTAATAAGATTAGGATGCCATACCTCATCAAATACTTGGAAATGTTTAGTGCTACTGCAAAGTTTTCTTCTATTTGTGACTAACATATGTCAGAAGATTTGTTGAACATCATCTATATTGAGTATCTGAGATAAAGTTATTTTGTTCTAAGAACTTGGTAATATGGAAATTAATGTATTTCATAAAATTTTGACAAATTGGACAGTAATGCAGTTGGTCTAATTTGAAAAATCAGACTTGTCTCTCTTTTTAGATATGGATCGAACATTTCCATTTTTTGAAGAATTTAGGAATGTTAATTGATTTGCAAAATGTTTAGGTACAATGCCTTTATATTTAAGAAGATATCTTTTCACAACTCATTGTTTAAAGTGAATTGGTCTTATTATTTGACCAGCTTTGTAGGTACAACATAGGAGGATTTAGAATAGTAGAGTTTGAATAGATTAGTAACTTTTTTTTATTAAAGATTTTGAACTACTTTGCAATGAATTTATTGTTTTATAGAAGTTTATGTAAAGCTTATAATAATAATGGTTTTGTTCCTTAGAATCTTATATTTTTCAGTTTGTATTAGATTGTCGCAATGTTAACCAGCTTTTTTATAATCCTCACTAGTTTGATCGAAACGATAACTGATGAATTTATCAAATGCTTTTTTTTTTGTGATTATACAAAACGTTAATTAAGCAGTTTATTACACACAATATCAAAAGTTTTAAACATGGTTAGCTTTAAGAATGGATTAAAAATTTATTTACAGAATAAAATAGCTAATAAAAATAATTTAATTACATGTTTAAAACTATTTTGTTCAAGTTTGGTTATTCATTTTAAAGGTTATTAAACAATTTTATTTCCATACATTGATTTGATTTGAGATTGTCACTTACTTAAATAAAAGTTGGTTGTGTTTAACAAATAATATACATTCATACACAAAAAGAGAAGCCAAAGTTAAAATTTTTTATGACTTAAATTCTTCTCTGCAACATAAATATTTTTTTAGAGTCACTGGAACTTTCTCAAAAGGTAGTTTAAATGAGAATGTACGTTACAAAGTAAGCTATTTTCAATATTGATTGAGAAGCCATTCCTATTCAAATTTGCAATGCAATTATGTTTTTTTTTTATTTTAATGGCTACTAAATCACAGTGGAGATTCTAATTTAATTTTGAATATACATGTATTCTAAGGAGTTTTGCTGAATTTTCTACACGTATTTGCAGAGTATGAGCATATTGAAAATTACATTGTTACAAATTTGTTACTATTAAGTGATAAATTATTTAATGCACATTGTTCTTTTGCTTTATCAATAGCATTGTCTGTAGCTGATGTGATTTTGTTCTAGCATTTATCATTTATCAAAAATGTTGAATCATCTACATAAAGAATACTTTAACAAATAAGCATAAATTTAAAAAAAAATATTATTATATATAATAAATAAAATCTAATATTAAACAAGTTAATTGTTATATGGCTTGTTAATAGATATTATAAATCTTTACTAAATCCAAATTGGTTTTTGTGGAAGAGATTATTTTTTTTCATAAGTTTACAATATATTAGTTTTTGTAGTTTTAATTATAACTGAATAAGTACTATTAATTGATTTTATTTATAATTGTTTGAAAATGATTATGAAATTTGTAAAATAGTTTCTTTTCAAATATTTCATTATTATCGCAGAAATCCCTTGACAGCTGTTCTAGCATATGGTGCATGTTATACTATCCTGATGTTGTTAAAGATCAGGATTTAATAATTTTATAATATTTTCTTGTTTAATAACATTGATTTTGCAAATTGAGAAAAATGATCAGATAGATCTGGATTGAAAATATTGAAATAATGTTGTCAAGCGTGATTTTTTTGTGTTGTATCTTTAATTTTGATTTTGAAACAAATCAGTGATTAGTATATTGTACCATATTTAACTTTACAATCTACTTCAATTGATGGTAAATTAATAACTGAATAATTTACTGTATGATTAAGGTATATTATTACACCTCTATCTATAACTTTTTTTCTACATATGAGTTTGCCACTGCATAGTTGTAAATTATAATGTGTGGTACTTAATTTTTCAACCAATGTTCACTTCAACATAGAGCGTATACGTTACTTGTATCTTTAATAAATGCTTCTAGTTCATTAATTTTACTGCAGTGATTTTATGTTTAGATGCATAAACTTGATTTTTGTCTCATTTTTAGAACTTTATTCAAAAAAATAGTATTTGCAGATTAGCTATTCGTAACAGATGAATTGTAATAATTCATGTAATAATTTGTTGGTTTAATGTTTCAAAGAAGAAGTTTTTGTAAGTTATATCACATATGCATGTTCGTGGAGCATCAAAACGAGTTGGACAATTTATGTTAAAAAATTTTGAACTTGTAGATTTTGTACTGATTGATTTTTTAATGGCAAAGTAAACATTGTATTTATCTAAACATAATTTCTGAATAAATGTATTTATATGAGTAATTATTTTAAAATAATCCAGGTGGTCATGTCGTATAGGTATAGCAGAAATAATTACTGGCATATATCAACAATTTTAATTAGTTTTATTTTTATTGTTTCTTTCAGTTTTAGTAAATTATCTGAGTTGTAACATTGTCAATATCTACAGAACCGGTCATTATTATGGCGCATTTATTTGAAGATATTCCATTGTTTGGTGCAGCTGTTAATTCATTAACAGCTTGTGCAAAGAGTGCCCTTGGTTTTATAACACCTTGAAATTTGATAAGTTTTAAATTCTATAGACAATTTTACAATTTATAAATTTTATTCGACTTTTGGATAATAGTTTTTGTGGTTGTCTTGTTGTTAATGTGTATATTCATTTATAAAGTGTTGGAAACTCGTTTTTTCTGAAGTTGAAATTAGTGGCTTTACTTGTGTTATTACTTATTTGAAATTAATCATAGTTTGCATAGAAAAATGCTAATAGTGCTAATATTAAGAATGATATTACAGTTATTTGTAATTTAGTATTATTGATATTGGCCACTTTAATATCATTATGCTGTTGCTGAATGTATTTGGGAGACTACGGAAAGCAGGAAGTTAGTAATAGTTTGAGGTTATTAATTAATTAGTATTGAAAAAAAAAACAACTAAATCATATTTAAAAAAATAATAACTTCTAGGCTGGAATTGATCCTGGGTGATTGAATTACATTTACTTCAATTTCCAAGTGTTTCACAAACACTGTCACACACTGCCTTTTAGAATAGATGAATAATATTGAAAAGAGAAAATAAAATAGAATGGTGTAATAGTAGTATGCATATGCAACGTTGTTTTGCATACGCACGGCATAGAAGTAATATTTTATTCTATATTTTTTCTATCATTAGTTCGAAGAATGATTGTCAAACTCGAAGACTTTGGGTCAAAATGACACTGTTGGCAACCCTAACTTGAACTAAAACCTTGTGGCAATACAGCTACACTAAACCAAAAACACTGTCCGATCACTCCTGAGACAAAAGTGGGACGAGAGCACTAAATGACACCAATAGTAAGATAGGTACATTTGCATGCCAAGTTAAACTTAAAACGGGTCAGTCTATTATGAAATGTTACGACAATAACATCTATTTATATACATGCGACGCCGGCTCTACCCGGGAATAAAAATAATCATTATGTATAAAAATGTGTGTTTCTAGTGTATTGTTTCCCTTTTTTCGCATTATGCATCCTTTATTTTGGCTGGTTTCTTTATATCTCACTCCACCAGTCTTAACAGTTTTTGGTGTACTGTAATACAATTAAGTTGGAACGTTTTATATCTGAAGATATTCTTTCAGTCCTGTTATGTTGTATTTTATGAAAAAATTTACCATTGATACCATTGTTAATACGGATTTAATATACCTTAGATATCATTCTTTACCCTACACCATAAATATGGTAAAATGGGAAAAGGATATATATATAGATATCATCAACGAGTCAGTTTTTACTAATTTCAGACAACAATTAAATATTCTTATGTTACAGTTTTTCTTATTACACTACAATAATTAATTACACTTTAAAACACACAATAAATCACAATTTCTGCAGAGAGATAAAACATGAAAGCATTTATATCTCAATTGTATTAAAAACATCTATTTTTCTCTTGCTTTTAAAATTTTGAAGCTTAGACAAAAAAAGTAAAGTTGCTTGACCAATATAACTTTACTAATATCAACATGTTCAAGATGCTGATGAATAGAATTTGATTTTATTCAAGTTATTAGGCATCTTTTGATATTTTTTTGGAACGATGGATGGGACTTCAAATTTGTTTTTCATTTAATTTATGTCATTTATTAAAAATCAGCGGATGTTTCAGAAGTTTAAACAACTTTCTTTCTTAGCGCTACAATAATTATTATACATTAATACAAAACAAGAATTATAAAACATACAGAAAAAAGGAATAGTTTTTAGGGTTCAAAGTAGAACAAACTTACATAAATACAACCGGTATAAAAATATACAAAAAGAATTAAAATTTACCAGAATTTGTATAGAAACTCATTTGCTACATAAAACAAGGTTAAAAATTTATCAGAACAACAATTTAATGCGTAAAATGTTTAAATTGACAAGAAAGTTTATTGCTCAGAAAAAATGATTTTACCAGTTATCTCATAATGGTTTTGTTGTTACTGTAACAATACTGCCCTTACTAACAAAATGAATCTAGGTGTACTGATTTGTAGACTTGAGTGTGCTTCTCCTACTTTTAGGAATGAACAGTCTGCATAATGGTTCATCAGGATGCTACAGTTATTTGAGCATTAAGATATTGATATTTAAAAACCTATAAGCAATAAATTTTTACACGTTTTTAAATTTTGTTTAGGTACCTGTAGTTACCAGAGCTTTGATAGAGTAGATTATTTCCAAGCTACATTAAGTCAACATCCCATCTCCAACATCAATGTCAGTTCTTTGCAATATATGTTTAGACCATAGTCCCTTGTTTGTTCTGATGCAAAACGATGAGACCACAGAGACAAGATATGATGAGAATGTAAGTTTATTAATTAATTTCTGTCTAAAAAGAATAATATATTATTTTACAGGCATAATATGATTGAACTTCGTAACTTATGTGTAAATTAATGAGTGCCATGAGTGAAAGCGTCATTCCAGTTTTGTGAATCATAACGGTTTGTTTTTGGGGCCAATTTAATTTTAAGTATAAATAATGATAGTTTTTTGTTACAAAAGAGAATGACGCATATTTTTTGTTATAGCAACAGAGAAAATTAATTGATATTGCTATATATTTACAGAGTTAAAATTTTTTATTCCAATTTTATTTTTTATATGTATATAATACAGGGAGTTTATAAATGAATGGGATTATGTAATCACTTTAAATGTGTCGCTTTTTTTTAAATTGTCCACTATACTATTTGTTTTGATAGATCAACTTTGACAGCTGTCAAGCAAACATAAGTAGTATTGGACAATTTTAAAAAGGCGGCATATTTAAAGTGATTACATAATCTCATTCATTTATAAACTCCCTGTATATATTTTTTATCTGTGTACTTTAAATAACATATATTGATATCTACTGTAGATCGAAGTGATTGTAAATATGTTACCCAATTATTGCTGCACCAATAGGAGAATAGCTGATAGTCTTGATTGATATACAAAATAGAATGTATGTGATCATATCATATAATGTTACATCACTTTAATTACGAAATGTGGATTCTCATTATTGTTTAGATATTAAAATAATGCATTAAAGAATTTTTGAGACTGATTTAAAAAAATACAATTTATTCAATGTTGAAAGAAAATCCGGAATATCATAACATTGCAATAGTATGTCGATCAATATCTGCAGCTCTCACTTTGTAGGTAGACGTTATTTTGGGGTTTATAAATTCATATTTTTAAATTGTAAGCTATACTGCTGTGCTAAAAAAGAAGGGGGTATCTACATTTTTTTTAAATATGTATGTAACAGTTGGTATGTAGGTTTAAAACGTTTACAAAGTTAGTCGTAAATACATTATTATCATCATTCAATTAAAAAAAAGTATTTTAGATTACTAAGCAAATATCTGCAGATAATTCTTATAGATAATTACTGTTTTTCTTAATAATAATGTTAGTGCTTGTGCGTTGTATCTTAGTAACAAAAATAAATCAACCATACAAACAATATTATAAAAATTTTATGGCTCAAACTCTAAATGATTGAAAATGGCCAATTAAGACTCAAATACTAGTTTTCAGTTATAACTTGTGTTTAAGTGAAGCTAAATTATTTTAAACTAAATTAGGTAAGATTTAAGTTTTAGGTTTTTACAGTTATACTTAGTAGAATCTATTTGTTTTAGTTCATAACATATACACTTTTATTTATTTAAAACTAACTAAAAATTGTTGTTAGAAATACGCCTTTTTTAATTGACGAAATGGTATCTCTATATTTGTTGATAACAATAGAATTTATCACAAAATAATAAGTAATTAGTTTTTCGTTTATAAATGTCATAATAAACTAACCAAATTTTCTTTCTTTCTTTCTAAGCAGGACAGAATAGTCATACATGGTTATTGTATTAAAAATTGTCAATTTTTATGCAATCTAGATCTTTTAGATATAGATTCAGCAATTCAGTTATATATATATATATATATCATTATTGATATATAAGGGTTTATGAGACCAAGGAATTATGAGACCATTGCCGCTGGTCTCACTAACCTTTTCGCTGGTCTCATAAGCATGCCGCTTGGTCTCATAAGCAATTGCCGCAATAATAAGTCAATATTAGAATGTTACTCTATATTTTATAATTAAAATAAATGGCTAAACTTATTCGAATGATTTCAAATAAATTAGGGTAACATGTAATAAAGGTAATAAATTAAAACAAATTAGTAACTCATACAAATATTACGTAGTAGCCCTAAAATTTGATTTCAAACCCTTGAACTATATGAATTTTAAATAAACTTATTTTACAAATGTACTATAGTAATCAAATAAGAACAAAATAGAAACTTGAATAAATATTTTTAGTACTTTCAAACAGTATAATTTTAATGTAATCCCCCTGCTCCTTCCTAAACATTGCACCAACCAAATATAAGCATAAGAGTACAATTATCGCACAAATGTAATATAGGTATCAAATAAAAGCAAATACTGTAACATACAATTATTGTAGAGTACCCCAAAACATTGTACCCTATCGCCCTCCCTGCTAAGCAAATTAAAGGTACAAATATTGCCTTACTGTAATATGGGTAACAATTGAAAGCAAATATAGTAACAAAAATTTATTTTAAAGTACCCCAAAACATTGTACCCCATTGTCCCCCCTGCTAAGCAAATTAAGGGTACAAATATTGCTTAAATGTAATATGGGAAACATACATTTATTGTAGAGTATCCCAAAACATTGTACCCTATCGTCCCCACTGCTAAGCAAATTAAAGGTACAAATATTGCATTATTGTAATATAGATCAATTGAAAGCAAATATAGTAACAAACAATTATTTTAAAGTGCCCCAAAACATTGTACCCCATTGTCCCCCTCCTAAGCAAATTAGGGGTACAAATATTGCATATTTGTAATATGGGTATCAAATGATAACAAATATAAAAACATACAATTGGTGTAGAATACCCCAAAATATTGTACTCTATCGTCCTCCCTGCTAACCAAATTATAAGTACAACTAACGCATAAATGTAATATGAGTATCAATTGAAAACAAATATGATAACAAATATTTATTTTAATGTACCCCAAAACATTGTACTCTATCGTCCCCCCCGCTAAGCAAATTAAGGGTACCAATATTGCGTAAATGTAATATGGGTAACAAATGAAAACAAATATGGTAACATACAATTATTGAAGAGTACCCCAAAACATTGTACCCCATTGTCCCCCTGCTAAGCAAACTAGGGGTACAATTATTACATAAATGTAATATAGGTATCAAATGAAAGCAAATATAAAAACATACAATTGATGTAGAATACCTCAAAACATTGTACCCTATCGTCCCCCTCCCCTGCTAAGCAAATTATAGGTACAAATATTGCTTAAATGTAATATGGGTATCAAATAAAAGCAAATACGGTAACATACAATTATTTTAGAATACCCCAAAACATTGTACCTTATCGCCCCCCCCCCCCCCTGCTAAACAATTTATAGGTACAAATATTGCATTACTGTAATATAGGTATCAATTGAAAACAAATTTAGTAACAAATATCTATTTCAAAGAACACCAGAACATTATACCCTGTTGTCCCTCTGCTAAGCAAGATGAAGGTACAAATATTGCATAAATGTAATATGGGTACCAAATGAAAGCAAATATGGTAACATACATTTATTGTACAGTCCTCCAAAACATTGTACACTATCGTTTCCCCTGCTAAGCAAATTATGGTACAAATATTGCATTACTGTAGTATGGGTATCAATTAAAAGCAAATATAGTAACAAACATTTGTTTCAAAGTACCCTAAAACATTGTATTTTAGCGTCCCCCCTGCTAAGTAAATTATGGGTACCAATATTGCGTAAATGAAATATGGGTAACAAATGATGTTTTCATATGGTAACATACAATTATTGTAGAGTACCCCAAAACATTGTACTCCATTGTCCCCGTGCTAAGCAAACTAGGAGTACAATTATTGCATAAATGTAATATGGGTATCAAATGAAAGCAAATATAAAAATATACAATTGATGTAGAATACCTCAAAACATTGTACCCTATTGTCCCCCCTGCTAAGCAAATTAAAGGTACAAATATTGCTTAAATGTAATATGGGTATCAAATAAAAGCAAATACAGTCACATACATTTATTCTAGAATACTGAAAAAACATTGTACCTTATCGCCCCCCCCCCCCCCCTGCTAAGCAAATTAAAGGTACAAATATTGCATTACTGTAATATAGGTATCAATTGAAAACAAATATAGTAACAAATATCTATTTCAAAGTACCCTAGAACAATATACCCTGTTGTCCCCCTGCTAAGCAACTTAAGGGTACAAATATTGCTTAAATGTAATATGGGTACCAAATAAAAGCAAATATGGTAACATACATTTATTGTACAGTCCTCCAAAACATTGTACACTATCGTTTCCCCTGCTAAGCAAATTATGGTACAAATATTGCATTACTGTAGTAAGGGTATCAATTGAAAGCAAATATAGTAACAAACATTTGTTTCAAAATACCCTAAAACATTGTACTTTATCGTCCCCCTGCTAAGCAAATTAAGGGTACCAATATTGCGTAAATGTAATATGGGTAACAAATAAAAACAAATATGGTAACATACAAATATTGTAAAGTACCCCAAAACATTGTACCCTATTGTCCACCCTGCTAAGCAAAATAGGGGTACTAATATTGCATAAATGTAATATGAGTATCAAATGATAGCAAATATAAAAACATACAATTGGTGTAGAATACCCCAAAACAATGTACTCTATCGTCCCCCCTGCTAACCAAATTCTAGATACAACTATTGCATAAATGTAATATGGGTATTAATTGAGAGCAAATATGATAACAAACATTTATTTTAAAGTACCTTAGATTATTGTACTCTATTGTCCCCCCTGCTAAGCAAATTAGTGGTACAAATATTGCGTAAATGTAATATAGGTAACAAATGAGAACAAATATGGTAACATACAATTATTGTAGAGTATCCCAAAACATTGTACGCCATTGTCCCCTCTGCTAAGCAAATTAGGGGTACAAATATTGCTTAAATGTAATATGGGTATCAAATGAAAGCAAATACAAAAACATACAATTGATGTAGAATACCTCAAAACATTGTACCCTATCATCCTCTCTGCTAAGCAAATTAAGAATTGCATTACTGTAATATGGGTATTAATTGAAAACAAATATAGTAACAAACATTTATTTCAGAATACCCCAGAACATTGTACCCTATTGTCCCCCCTGCTAAGTAAATTAGGGGTACAAATATTTCATAAATGTAATATGGGTATCAAATGAAAGCAAATATAAAAACATGCAATTGGTGTAGAATACTTCAAAACATTGTACCCTATCGTCCCCCCTGCTAAGCAAATTAAGGGTACAAATATTGCATTTCTGTAATATGCGTATCAATTTAAAGCAAACATAGTAACAAACATGTATTTCAGAATACCCCAGAATATTGTACCCTATTGTTCCCCATGCAAAGCAAATTAAGAGTACAAATATTGCATAAATGTATTATGGGTACCAAATGAAAGCAAATATAGTAAGATACAATTATTGTAGAGTCCCCCAAAACATTGTACCTTATCGTTCCCCCTGCTAAGCAAATTAAAGGTACACATATTGCAATACTGTAATATGGGTATCAATTGAAAGCAAATATAGTAACAAACATTTATTTTAAAGTACTTCAAAACATTGTACCCTATTGTGTTCCTTGCTAAGCAAATTAGGGGAAGAAATATTGCATAAATGTAATATGGGTATCAAATGCAAACAAATATAAAAACATACATTTGTTGTAGAATACCTCAAAACATTGTACCCAATTGTCCCCCCTGCTAAGCAAATTAATGGTACAAATAAAGCATTACTGTAATATGGGTATCAATGGAAAGCAAACATAGTAACAAACATTTAATTTAGAATACCTCAAAACATTGTACTCTATTGTCCCCCCTGCTAAGCAAATTATATATTGCATAAATGTAATATAATATCAAATAAAATCAAATATGAAAACATACAATTATTGTAATATACCTCAAAACATTGTATTCTATTGTCTTCCTGCTTAGCAAATTAAAGGTACAAATATTGCATAAATGTAATATGGGTATCAAATGAAAGAAGATATGATAACAAATATTTATATTGCTTGAATGTAATATGTGTATCAACTGAAAGTTAATATGGTAACATAGAATTATTGTAGTGTACCCCAGGACATTGTACCCTACTGCTTCTCTGCTGAACAAAATAAGGGTACAAATATTAAACAAATTCAATATGAGTATCAAATAAAAGCAAATAATGTAACTTACAACTATTTCATAGTGCCCTATAACATTGTTCCATATTGTCCCCCTTGCGAAACATATTAAGGCTACAAATATTGTATAAATTAAATATGGGTATCATATGACAGCAAATAAGGTAACATAAAATTATTTTCAATACCGAAACATATTATACCCTGTTGTACCCCCTGCTAAGCAAATTAAGGGCACAAATTGTGCCCTCTATCCTGTTAAATAGATTAAGAGTACAAGTATAGCATCAATGTAATATGTTAAGTTATGGTAACATACAATTAGTTTATAGTTCAGTAGAACATTGTAGCTTATCATCTCCTGATAAAACAAATTAAGAGTACAATATGACACTAATGTAATATGAGTGTCAAATGAAAGCAAATGTTATCTTGTACAATTATGTTAATTTTTTTTTTACTTTATTGTTTTTTGAGTTTAATTATTTAAAGGTAAATGTAACGCACAAATTTTCAAATATATATGTAAGATGAGTTTCAAATTAGAGTAAATATGTTAATTTGTACATTTTTTATAAAACTAATAACTTTGTACCCTATTGCCTTTATCTAAATTTATTAAAGGGATATTCTTATATCACCATTGTAATTTGCATACTTAAAACCAATGTTTATTAAATTTCATTTAGATCTGAAGATGTTATAACATATTATAATAAATAATTAAGCCGCCCCTAATATGAATTTACATAATTTAAAATCGTTATGTATGAAAATCTCTATTTATATTTCTTTTGTAATTGGCTTTGCTACAGTTTAGAGAGGAACAATTTTGTAAGCATTTATCTTTTTATAGATTTCTAATTAGATTAAAAAGTAAAATCATTCATGTTAAAAAATAAATTCTATTTTGAATGAAATATTTGTTGAGTGAAATAATTATAATAAAAAAAACTCCGCCGGTCATGTCTGAATGTTTACTCATGTTCCTGGCAAAATACACTTTTTATAAGCGTTTCGACGCGATGGGTTTCGGTGTTCAAATAAAATACTGATATAAAATTTGTATATTTCTAATAAAATTGTAATTTTGTATATCTACTAAATCAATAAGTAAACAAAATGAAATTATTTTGATCTACATATTTCTTCTATAATATAACATTTAAAATATTTCCATAATTAGGAATGTAAGAGCGGAAAGCAATAAAAACATAAATGTGTATAAAAAAGGGTATTCTATTGATGCTTTTGTGCCTTTTAAGTGTGGCAAGGACAAGCAAGCGTACGTGCTGCATAAAACCGAAAAATATGAATGTGATAACAAAATCTTTGCTGTAAACATTCTATAGTGTTAATTCTCATTTATTCTTTCAGAGTTAAAATTTTATTAATATATTTTTGATCAAATTAAGTTTATCATAACATTATCAAGTTAGTTACAGTTGTCCTAACATATAAAAACACAGGAGTGATGACTCTCAAAACTCATTTTTCACACCACAGGACTGTAGATTTCATATTGCGGGCGGCTCAATTATGATATTATTGTACTCAATCTTCATTCATATCCAAATGAAATTTAGTACATATGAGTTTTTAAGTATACCGATTTCGAATTATCCTAAATTTTTATGGCGGTAGGCTCAGTTAATACATTATTATACAAAACATAAAAGTCAAAATAAAATAAGTACACATATGTTTTTAAGAATGTTAATTACAATGATAATTATAAAATAAATTAATAATATATTCAAATTCAATCTAACGATTGCAAAATGGAATCAGTCATTATTTATAATGATAATGTTAGAATCAATTGAATTGATATTTAGCTTGCTCAATTATGATGCTATTGTAGTTATAGTTATAACTTTTGTCATCTGACACCTATAATTTATTTGTGTTCTACCTGAACTCTTAATTGAATTACATGGGGGTACAGTTTGTTACTATAAAATAATTATACATACCATGTAATATGTTTGTTCTCATTTGAAGCATTATTTATATCCTGAAATTGTTTAACAAGGGGGACGATAGGGTACAGTGTTTTAGAATATTATACAGGGTTGGGTAAATGTATGGAAACACCCTATTTCTGACTGTCAGACTGCATTTGTAATTTATTTCAAAAATGACTAATAAAAGTTTTTGTATATTTTTTAATCTATACAGTGACGTATCTTGATTTTGAATGCATGCTTTGTTTTGCGTGATATAACGTCATTATCAGTTCTTTTAAATGGAATACCCAGTATAGTTTTTTTTGTTAGAACAATTACAAATACTTACGGTTTTTGAAATATTCAATAAAATAATAAAACAAAATACAGTACGTGTTAAATGATTTATAGTAATAATAATAAGCATATTTAATTGTAGTTGACTTTTTGCTTCAAATATTCATTTATTTTTACATTTTTTTTTAATTGTATTGAGAATAACAAAATAACAATATATGTTTTTACTTGTTGCTATGATAATAAGAACATAATCTATTATATTTTGTTTAATTATTTTAATAAATATTTCAAAAACCGTCAGTTGTAAACCCATACAACCTTATATCATAGTAATTGTTGAAAAATTCTCTTTCTAAAAATAAAAGAAAATACAGGGTGATCCATTTAAAAAAACTGATGGTGGCATTATACCTCGTAAAATAGAGCTTATTACAAAAACTAAAAATGAAACCAATAATCGAGTGTTCCCATACATTTACCCAACCTTGTTTATTTATGTTGCTATACTTGTTGCCATTTGATACTCAATCTGTTAGCAGGAGTGCGATAGAGTACAATGTTCTGAGGCACTATAATATTTATATAATACCTTATTTACGTTCACTTGATACGAATATTACATTTGATATGTGCACCTTTAATTTGTTTACTAAAGAGGCAATAGAGACAATGTTCTAAGACACTATACAATAGTTGTACGTTACTTTATTTGCTTTCATTTGATACTCATATCACATTTGTGCAATACTTGTACCTTTGTTTTGTTTAGCATGGGGTAATAGGGTATAATGTTCTGGGGCACTATAAATTAGTTGTAAGTTACTTTAATTGCTTTTATTTGATACCCATATTACACCTATGCAGTATTTGTACCTCTTGTATTGTATAGCAAGGGGTACTAAGGTACAAGGTTCTAGGCCACTATAAAATAGTTATAAGTTACTTTATGTGCTTTCATTTAATACCCATATTACATTTGTGCAGTAATTGTACCTTTATTTTGTTTAGCAAGAGGTAATAAAGTACAATGTTCTGGAACTCTATAAAATAGTTGTAAGTTACCTTATTTGCTTTTATTTGATACCCATATTACATTTGTGTGATATTTATACCCTAATTTTAGTTAGCAAGAGGGCACCATAATACATTGTTCTAGAGCACAATAAAATAAATATAAGTTAGCTTATTCACTTTCAATTGATACTTATATTACATTTGTGCAAAATGTGTGCCCTTAATTTAAATAGCAAGAAGGGCACTATAAAATAATTGTAAGTTACCTTATTAGCTTTTTATTGTTACACATGTTACTTTTGGCAATACGGTACAATGTTCTGGTCACTATAAAATAGTTGTATATTACCATTATTGCTCTCATTTGATATCCAAATTTAATTTGTGCAGTATTTGTACTTTTATTTTGTTTAGCAGTGAGGTTATAAAATACAATGTTTTGAGGCACTATAAAATAGTTGTAAGTTATCTTATTTGCTTTTATTTGACACCCATACTACATTTGAGCAATATGTGTACCCTTAATAGGTTAACAAGGGGGCAATAAGGTACAATGTTCCTGAAGCACTATAAAATAGTTAGCTTATTTGCTTTCATTTGATACCCACATTACTATTGTGCGATATTTGTAACTTTAATTTAGGTAGCAAGAAGGCAGTAAAGTACAATGTTTTGGGGCATTGTAAAATAATAAAGTAAATTACCGTATTTGCTTTTGTTTGGAACTTATATTACATTTGTGCAATATTTGTACTTTTAATTTAGTTTGCAAAAGGGCACTATGGTACAATGTTCTGGGGCACTATAAAATAGTTGTAAGTTACTTTATTTGCTTTCATTTAATACCCATATTACATTTGAGCAATATTTGTACCTTTAAATTGGTTAGCAAGGGGGCAATAGCTACAATGTTCTGAGGCACTATAAAATATTTGTAAGTTACTTTATTTGCTTTTATTTGATACCAATATTACATTTGTGCAGTATTTGTACTTTTATTTTGATAAGCAGGGGGTAATAAGGTTTAATGTTATGTGACACTATAAAATAGTTGTAAGTTACTTTATTTGCTTCTATTTGATACCCATATTACATTTGTGCAATATGTGTACTCTTAATTTGGTAAGCAAAGGGGCAATAGAGTACAATGTTCTGCGGCACAACAAAATAGTTGTATGTTAACTTATTTGCTTTCATTTAGTACCCATATTACATTTGTGCAGTATTTATATCTTTTTTATTTTTAGCAGAAGTGTAATAAGGTACATTGTTTTGGGGCACTATAAAACAGTTGTAAGATACCTTATTTGCTTTTATTTGATATCCTTATTACATTTGTGCAATATTTGTACTTTTAGTTTGGTTAGCAAATGAGCAATAGGGTACAATCTTTTAGAGCACTATAAAATAGTTGTATGTTACTTTATTTTCTTTCATTTTATACTAATATTACATTTGTGCAGGATTTGAATCTCTACTATGTTTAGCAAGGGGGTAATAAGGTACATTGTTTTGGGGCACTATAAAATAGTTGTGTTAGCTTATTTGCTTTCGTTTGATACCCATATTACATTTGTGCAGTATTTGTACCTTTATTTTATTTAGCATAGGGGTAATATAATACAATGCTTATTTGCTTTTATTTGATACCCATATTACATTTGTGCGATATTTGTACCCTTAATTTAGTTAGCAAGAGGGCAAAATGGTATAATGTTTTGCGGCACTATAAAATAGTTTTATGTTACCTTATTTGCTTTCATTTGATACTCATATTACAATTGTGCAGTATTTGTACCCTTAATATGGTTAGCAAGGGGGAAATAGGGTACAATGTTCTGGGGCACTATAAAACAGTTATAAGTTACCTTATTTGCTTTCATTTGATACCCATATTACATTTGTTATAATATTTGGACTCTTAATTTGGTTAGCAAGGGGGCAATAGGGTACAATCTTCTGTGGTACTTTAAAATAAATGTTTGTTACCGTATTTGCTTTCATTTGATATCCATATTACATTTATGCAATATTTGTACCCTTAATTTAGTTAGCAAAGGGGCAAAATAGTATAATGTTTTGCGGCACTATAAAATAGTTGTATGTTACCTTATTTGCTTTCATTTGATACCCATGTTACAATTGTGCAGTATTTGTACCCTTAATATGGTTAGCAAGGGGGCAATAGGGTACAATGTTCTGGGGCACTATAAAACAGTTATAAGTTACCTTATTTGCTTTCATTTGATACCCATATTACATTTGTATAATATTTGGACCCTTAATTTGGTTAGCAAGGGGGCAATAGGGTACAATCTTCTGTGGTACTTTAAAATAAATGTTTGTTACCGTATTTGCTTTCATTTGATATCCATATTACATTTATGCAATATTTGTACCCTTAATTTAGTTAGCAAAGGGGCAAAATAGTATAATGTTTTGCGGCACTATAAAATAGTTGTATGTTACCTTATTTGCTTTCATTTGATACCCATATTACAATTGTGCAGAATTTGTACCCTTAATATGGTTAGCAAGGGGGCAATATGGTACAATGTTCTGGGGCACTATAAAACAGTTATAAGTTACCTTATTTACTTTTATTTGATACCCATATTACATTTGTATAATATTTGGTCCTTTAATTTGGTTAGCAAGGGGGCAATAGGGTACAATCTTCTGTGGTACTTTAAAATAAATGTTTGTTACCGTATTTGCTTTCATTTGATATCCATATTACATTTATGCAATATTTGTACCCTTAATTTAGTTAGCAAAGGGGCAAAATGGTATAATGTTTTGCGGCACTATGAAATAGTTGTATGTTACCTTATTTGCTTTCATTTGATACCCATATTACAATTGTGCAGTATTTGTACTCTTAATATGGTTAGCAAGGGCGCAATAGGGTACAATGTTTTGGGGCACTATAAAACAGTTATAAGTTACCTTATTTGCTTTCATTTGATACCCATATTACATTTGTATAATATTTAGACCTTTAATTTGGTTAGCAAGGGGGCAATAGGGTACAATCTTCTGTGGTACTTTAAAATAAATGTTTGTTACCGTATTTGCTTTCATTTGATATCCATATTACATTTATGCAATATTTGTACCCTTAATTTGCATTGCAGGGGACGATAGGGTACAATCTTCTGGGGTACTCTACAATAATTGTATGTTATCATATTTGCTCTTATTTGATACTTATATTACATTTAAGCAATATTTTATTAAAATACGATTTTATTTAATAACATTGTCATTCAAAATGCTTTTATAATTTTCTAGAGATCAAATAAATGTGTGAAAGTCACAGTCTATCGCCTGGTCTCATAATGCTAACCGCGAAATTCTTGCCGCTATGGATATACGCTTTGTCGACAACTTCACATTATTGAAATTGGTCTCACTATCCTGTGATTTGAAGCGTTGCTTATGAGACCAGGTCTCACTATCCAAAAGGTCTCACTATCCTGCGATTTGAGGCTTCATTGGTCTCACTATCCTGTCGCCGGAAACATATATATATATAATATATATATATATATATATATACTTTTTTTAGCACAATTTATAAATTTACACTGACTGATTTCAATACTATATATAGGAAAAAAAGCATTTTATTTGTGAAATTTTATAATGTAATATACTACAGGGTGGGCGAGAATGACCGAGGATTGCGATGTAGGCAACTAAATATACACTTATTGTAAATATTAAAAAAACATATCCCTAGACTGCCCTTGACCATTACTATAGGCGTAACACAAATTTTGTTCTTGTGGTAATTAATGTTATCATAAACAATTAAAATATATACAAAGTACATAATAAACAATGATGAATTATTTTATAACTTTAAATAAATTTCAATGATTAAAAATAATATTTGATTAATTAAATACATTTAAAATAAAACGTTTCTATTTTTTAATTGGCAACTTAACCATTATGATAAATAACAAATGTATATTTTTATAGGGTTAATCATTATTGAAAAATTTATAATCTGACTTTTAGGATTATTTTGTTCAAGGGCAACAGGTTGACAAACTGGTACACACTAAAATCACTAAAAAAATGTCCAGGAATATTTGAAAATACTCGGTCATTCTCGCCCACCCTGTAGTATATTTTCATGTAATTCAAGAGGGTGCAAAAGAATATTAATTAAGCATTATGTGGGAGATGCGCATACTATAATCTTCATCAACATAGCTTCTAAAACTTGCACATTATATGCTTAATTTTATTAACAACTTGTTATAAATTAAACAATGCCCAAGTTACATAAAAATAACTGCAATAATTAATTATTTTTGGCTTAGTTCATTTAAACCTGTCAATACAAAACCAACCATTTACACGTTTTTTATATTAGTTGCTGCATTATTTTATTAGTAAAATTTTTATAAATACTATAATTATATTATGAAAATGTAATTTGATGTATCTAAATGTATCTTGTGTATTATCAATCGTTATATATGTATAATCAACATAATATGTATTTACTTTAATTTGTTCTCACTGCTAATCTGAGCTGTACAACTTACTTAAAAAATTACCAACACGTGATTTAATTTGTTTTATCAATGAATGTTTGCAAGGTTATAAACTTACCTGAACACTGAATGTATAAAAAAATTTCTACATTTTCCAATTTTTTTATCAATTATAATGACTCGATTCAGAATTAAATTTAGATTAAATACTTCCTAAATAGTATAATTGTTTTTGTGGTTTCATTTAGAAAAAAAAAAAATTGGATTAAACTATATATTTTCAATTTTTTAACGACTTTGTTTCTTTGTGTGTTTATGTGATTGTAATACAAAAATGCCTAGAAGGGCTACTAACTTTGTCAATAAATTGACAAATGTAAAGACAGTTTAACCCTTTCGCTACTAAAGGGTCATATGTGTCCCAGTAAAATTTGTGCTTAAAAAATACGACTTTCATTTTTTTTAATAATTTTAATTTTTTTGATGGATAATGGGATAGAGTCAATAATAGAAGTAATTTATTTGAACAGAATAATTTTAGGCACATTTTTAACAAAAATATTGTCTGGGATTTATATGTCCCACCCGTATAAGTTTGAGGGATATATATGTCCCAGTAGTATAATAGAATGAATAATATCCAAATGTTCTATGAATTATTTATTATAAAAATAAACAGTAAGTATAAATGTAAATTTTTGTATGATAGGATAAAAAACACCCATTACATAATGGAATATCGCAAGCAGAACACATTGTTTTGGTTCTATTTTCTTCTTTCATCTTGGCGCAACCACGGCATCTTCTTCTAGTTTTCATCACTATTAGTATGTGATCTCCTACATTTATTAGGTTTTGTGCAGAAGTGTGCAGAAGATCTGCCACATAAACGTTTTCTAATTACTGCTGCAATTTTGAGACCTGTCGATATTAGAGCTTCTGCTAGGTTTACTAAAAAACTGATAAAAGGCATATTAGAAGTTTGTAAAAACTTTCTTTAACCACTTCAATGATTTTTTATCAATTTCATATATATAATATCGTTTGCTGAAAAATCAAACTGACTAATAAAAACTGCTGGGATAAAGTGAACCCAGTATAAAATACTATTGGGAAACATATGTCCCAATGCATTAAAATGTCAAATATAGTTGAAAAAAATAACTAAAGCTATTAAAAAAATATGTAATTGTACTTACCCAGCCATATTAGCGTTAACTCTCCCAAAACTAACAATTTTATAATGCTATAACCAACAACAACTGCACTGAATTTTATCTGCACAAATGTTCAACAACATAGAATGAAGTTAAAACTAGTCATGCATGCGAAAATCGTGTCTATAAATAGAATTCGGTGATTCCCTTAAACGACTGAACAATTGGGACAACATTCATATCAATTTACAATATAATTCAAACCTACAGTATTTTTTAAAGTTTGGCTGGGACAAATATAACCCAATAGTAATTTCAAAAGGGTTAAGATTGTGACCTGATATTTAAGTTACTTGTTAAACTTACAAAATTTTACTCTAGATAACTTTCTTGTATGAATATATGTCAATTTATAAAAACAGATGTATGTGTGTGTATACAGGGTGACCATGGATCCAACTGTACCTGTAAACTTTTTTTTTATTATTAGAGTCATTTATTATATTATTATTTAGAGTTTAGTTTTTTGCTATAACATATAAAGTTTTGTGACAAAATTAAAAATGTTGTAAGTTAATAATTATTGCAAACACACTGTATACAACAAAAATAAATTAAACAAATATTTTATATATATTTATGTATGTACATGTTTATGGGAAATTGTAACAATATATAATATAATAAGTTTTTTGTTTTTTTCATCTCACTTCAATTTTTATTTAACCTTTAGAACACTAGTTAAGATAAAACAAAAAGAGTAATGAGAAGTTTAAATCTCTTTCTTTTTATTGTATTTTTACATATTTTTTTAAATTTTAAATTTAACAATTACTTAATATATTACAACATAAAAATACCTTTGAATTTGAAACAACTCTTGCTGAAACTATTACATTGAAGACTGAAGTTAAGCAATCTATGAACATTGACCTTGAATATTTGCGGCGTATAAGTTTAAGGAAATACTGAATTTGGAATTTTATTCAATCTGTACTGTTCAAAAAATCTCTTAAAAATTTTGGTTCTACATCTCTGAACTGTTAGTGAATATTTGTTAGAATTCTTGGCAAGTCTTGTTTATATGTCTATTTCGTTTGATCAATGTTCATAGAAATATCTATAAAAAATGCAAAGTATCCGAATAGCTCTTTTTGAATAGAATTTAGAAGAGATAGTATAGTTTTAGATGCTCTTTTCCATACTTGGGAACAATATTCAATACAAGGACAAATATAAGTTTTATTTATATTTACAAAAGCTGAACTGAAGTAAAAAAACTATTTACATCTATTAAGAAATCTTAGTTTTCTAGATACTTTCGAAGCCATGTTGTTGACATAACAACATGGTTGTTCCAGAGAAGATTATGTGAGATTGTAACTCCTAGAAGACAAATTGATTGAAGAAGATTTAGATGTGGATTTGTTGGTTAGTTTAATATTTGGTACTGATGATACCTCAGATTTTGATTTTGAAACAGTAAGAAGTTGAGTTTTTTTAAGTTAAAATTGAGCATGTTGGGAGTTCCTTATTCAGATATTGTTTTGAGGTCTTTGTTTATAGACGCTACAGATTCTAACCTAGAAATTTTAAGAAGTTCTGAAATAACTTTGAATTTCAACGAATCAAACCACTATCACATTGAAGACTAGATTTAAGAAGTATGTTAAAATTGACTTTGAACATTTGTGGCTTATAAGTCTCAGGAAATACTGAATTTGGAAGTTTATTCTATTTGCGATAGTACGGTTACAGAAATCTCTCTTAAAAGTTTTGGTTCTAAATCTTTCAACTGTCAATGAATATTTGTTACAATTCCTAGCAAGCCTTGTACTACGAGTAAATATTTGTTTAGATGGCAAAATGTCTTGTAATTTGTTTGAACAATGTCCGTTAAAATATCTATAGAAAATGCAAAGATCTGCAACATAACGCCAGTGTTGTAAAGTATCTAAAGTCATTAGTCAATTTTGGGTTGGCTATGATCCGAATAGATCGTTTCTGAATAGAGTTTAGAAGAGATATTGTAGTTTCCGATGTTCTTCCCCATACACAACAATATTCAATACAATAAGGACGAATACAAGTTTTATATATATATATATGCAAAAGTTGAACAGAAGTAAAATCTTTTTACTTCTGTTAAGAAATCCTAGTTTTCTAGATACTTTCGAAGCTATGTTGACAACATGGTCGTTCCAGAGAAGATTGTGTAAGATTACCTCGGGTTTGGATTTTAAAACAGTAAGAAGTTGAGTTTTTTTTAGAGATAAAATTGACCATGTTCGGGGTGCCCCATTCAGATATTGTTTTGGGGTCTTTGTTTATAGATGCTACAGATTCTAACCTAGAAATTTAAAGACGCTCTTCCATATTTGTCGTTGTGGTCTTTGGAAAGTATGAAGGGTGCGATCATCTGCAAAACTATGAATAGGACTTTTAGTTATTTAAAGAAGTTCATTAATGTAAACTAAAAATAAAGTTAGCAAATAAGGAGAACCTTCAGGAACACCAGTATTTGTGATTTTGGGGTTAAAACCATCAATTCAATTAAAGAAGTTCATTAATGTAAATCAAAAATAAAGTTGGCGAAAGAGCAGAACCTTGAGGAACATTAAGATCTATACAATGGAGCTTGTTGACAAGATTAGGATGCCATACGCTATCAAACGCTTTGGAAATGTCTAGAGGTAATGAAAGAAAGTAGAATTCCATTTGTGACTAACACAAGTCGAATTCCATATCGAGTATCTGAGATGAAGTTATTTTGTTCTAAAAACTTTATGTGAAAATTTATATTCTTTTCATTTTTTTTTTTCAAAATTAAACAATTATGCAATTGGTCTATAATTTGAAGAATCAGGCTTGTCTCCTTTTTTAGGTATAGACTGAACATTTGCAATTTTTCAACAAATTGGGAATGTTTGTATGATAAGACAAATATTTAATAGGAGTATTTAGAATAGTAGAGTTAAAGGCAAATTGGTTTGCAAAAATATCTGCTTTTTTTGGATTAGTAACTAGATTGTTTTGATCATTTTGAAGAGGGGGTTTTGAAGATTTAGTACTATCTTGCAATGAATTTATTGTTTTATAGAAATTTTTGTTTATTTAAAGCTGAGAAATTTGATTAGCTTTGTTTCTGTCAATCCTATCTTTTTCAGATTGCCACAATGTTTACGAGTTTTTTTATAATACAGTTTAGTCTGTTTGGAACGATTACTGATATGTTTCTTAAATGCTTTATGCTTCTTATTAACTGCCTGTTTTGTCTGAATTGAAAACAAAGTACTTTTGTTTTGGTTTAATAACTGAGAATGGAACACATTTTTCGATGACATTCTGAATAGTTTTTGTGAAATTTTCTGCTGCACTATGTGGATCCTTAGAATATAATCAATGAGTATCGAAATTATTAAGATTTTTTTAAATTTTACTATGTTCATCTTAGAATAATGGTAGATGGCGCGGTTTAGGTTTGGGAATGATAGGAAGAGAAGTTTTAACAAGAGAAGTAATGAGTGATTGATCAGACTTTCCTAAAGCAGCCTCAACAGCAGTTGTTGTAATTTCTGGAATAGTTGAAATACACAAATTTAATAATCTTTGTTCAACAAGAAGTCCATCACGAGGAAAATATGTGGGTTGCTGAATAAGTTGGGTAAGATTATGAGAAGCAGCAAAAATTATAGCTTGTCCGTATAATGTTGTAGAAAGGTCACCAATAAAGTTTGGAGTTGCCTTATTTGAAGATCGGTATATGCTAATTACAAAAATAATCCTATCAGGAAAATTTAGTTTAATTATAACCAATGCCTTGAATTTCGTACGTCGTCAGTCTAGAATATGCTTGTTTGTGGATGTAGGCATATCAGAATCTACTAGATTTACTTTGGTTTCAGTCAAAAATAGTATATAGGGTTTTATATGTTCAAGATGCTGATGAACAGAATTTAAATTCTTTTTTAGACCACAAATATTAGAGAAATTAAACAACAAATTAAGTCTGTGTTTGGTTGATTAAAGGTTACCCTGTAGATTTGTGCCACTTGCTCCACAATATACAACAAACTGGGATTCATACAAATTAGACCAAAACGGGAATGTAAAAAGATTTAAAAATGAAAATTACATTAAATATTAAGTAGAAGTGATTTATTGTCTGATTATTTGATTGATTTTCATTGATTTTAGTAGATGTAGCTTAAGGCCTTTGTTACATTTATGTAATATTTTAAATGTATTCTATTAAATGATTAGTATATGTGGATTTTTTGGTATTCGGCTTTGAACACTTCTTGTATTCATTTATTCTCTCGTTGAAGCTTCTTCTAGATTGTCTCACATATACCTTTGGGCGATCACCGCAAGTCAACAAATATAACGCCAGAATCCTAGTTACTGTCATTTTTGTTTTTTGAATTGTTGATAAATTTTGATAAGGAATTATTGGTTTTAAATGAAAATAATTTATCTCAAGGCTTCACTTATATAAACTTAATGAATTATACAATTTTAAAGTATCTATTAATTTTGGAAAGACTAGTGAAATAACTTTTTGTTTAATAAATTTTTAATAAGTGCTTCCGGATTACCATTATTACAAAAATACGATTTAGTTTTATATCAAAATTGGTTTTGGAAAGAGGAGTGTTAATTAATCTGTGAATCATTGAATAGAAAGCAGCTAGTTTATGACGTGTGGGGTGAAAAGACTTAAAGTGAATAATTGTGTCCGTATGAGTGGGCTTATGATATATTTTGCCACTGCGCTGAAATAAATAAATCTTTGAAACCCAATACCACGTGTATTTTAATTATTTATATCAATAAATTCTTTGTTTCATACTTTTTTAAAACCTCATAATACAATATTATCTAAATAAAAGAAGGGGTTGAAGATATCTTGTTAAAAACCGTCAGTTTTTCTGGCACAAATTTATTTGTGAGTTGACTTGACACGTTTATTACATAACATCTTTTGAAGCTTTCCTTCATGGTATACGGTGATCCAAAATGAAAGAATAGAGGATGCCGATAGTTGAGGGACTAATACTGTGTGTAGTAAGCTTCTTACGGTGTCATAGCATATTCTGGCATAGGCACCCTCTCATATGTTTTGTGGAGTTTGTGGATACTTCTACAGAAACATAGCCTCTAGATGGGTTCACTAGACAGATACTTTGCAGGTTTGCTGATGTTTCGAGCAATGGCAGATTTTGCATGAGAGTTGCTCGAGATGTTATAAAATTTGGGGATATCTTATTTTTTTATAATTCTGAAATTGTGCATAAATTGAAGCATTTTTTGTAGTGCAACTTTCCTGTTTTTAGTAACATTAAATATAACTTAATGAAGTACGAAAAAAGGTTTAAAATCACTCTTATCCAATCCAACTCCAAAGCGGCCAACCAAATACAGACAATTGTTTCGATTTTCACAAATCCTTATCAGTGCATCTTGGCGGTACGGCATTGCTTGATGGTGAAGGATGAATTCGAATAATTGATATATGTGCTCTTAAACATAAGTTAGATAATAAATAATTGGTGCAAAGTAGTTGTAGCTCCATCATTTCAACTAAAGAAATCTCCCTTGTACAAACACCGATGTTTGATTTCTCAGAAACGACGATAAATGAAATAATAACCAATAATTGCATTTTTGCTTTCTGAATGTAAATCAAGAAGACGCTACATTTGGTACGATCTTTTACTCCGTTAGTCCTTTGACACGAGCTAAGTCATACAACCAAACAACAAAGTCAAGAGGCAAGTTGATATTGGACGTTTTACCGAACAGATAATAAATAATATGTAAAAGAAACAAATTTTAAACCAGAGTTCTTAAGACAGTTACTAAATTAAGATTACTTGCTTCTCTTTAGAAAAGTAACATTAAATTAACTTTTTAAAATAAATATGTACTACTACATAACACAACATCAACATCTGAACTATAAGAAAGCATTAGTGCAGATTCTAACTTTTGAGTGGACCTACAAACTTAACCAATTTTTAAATCAACATTATTACACGTATTGCTGACGTTTTACTATCTTAGTCAAACTTTGTATATGCATTAGTTTTTGCAGTACATTAATAAAAAAACTTAAAAGTTCTTTAAAAAAGTTAAAGATATATAACTTCTTTACGAGAAACGATACAAAAATTGGCAACAATTGTAAAGCATTACAAAACATAAGCCATTTAAGTAGTACGTTTAGATTTTTATTTGTAAATTTTATGTGCGTGCCATCATTTTAAATTGTGATATTTAGGAGTTGTTCAATATGTTATAACAATATAAAAATACCTATGTCTATGAACATTGACGTTGAATATTTCCGGCTTATAAGTCTCGGGAAACACTGAATTTAGAAGTTATTTTATGCGTCGATAGTACAGTTAAAAATCTCTCTTAAAAGTCTTATATCTCTGAACTGTCGGTGGATATTTGTTAGAATTTCTAGCAAGCCTTGTACTACGAGAAAATGTTTGTTTAGATGGCAATATGTCTTGTATTTTGTTTGAACAATGTCCATGAAAATGTCTATAGAAAATGCAAAGAACTGTTACATTACGCCGGTGTTGTAAAGTATCTAAATTATTAGTCAACTTTGAATCGGTAATGATCCGAATAGCTCGTTTTTTAACAGAATTTGGAAGAGATAGTGTAGTTTCGTATTCTCCTTCTCATACTTGGAACAATATTGAATACAAGCACGAAAATAAGTTTTATATACAGTGAAATCTCTAGTCGCGGACACCTCTATTAACCGGACAATTTAGAATGCACCGGCAAACGTCCATATACTGCGCGTGTAAGTGTCCCTCTATTAAGCGGTTGCGGACACTAAAATTCTGTTATTTTTAACAAAATTCTCTCTGATAAACGGACATTAAAAGCTCCGGTTTTCTATAGAGCGCACAAAATGTACACCTGCGTCTGTTGTTTTTTATTTCGTGATTCAGTTTATAGGATATATTTAGTATTTTTGTTGTAAATTTAGTCTCCAATAAGGTTGGTTGTAAAATTATTACATTTGTTAGATTACTTTCAGAGGGAATAAGTAATATGTACGTACCTACATATTTGAATTTTTCATAGGATTTCTTTGATTTGTTATTTTTTATGTATGTAGTTTATTTTGTATTTTATATTTTACATATTTTATTAATTAAATCAGTTGCACCGTCAGTGTCCGAGATTTCACTGTATATGCAAAAGTTGAACAAAAGTAAAAAACTGTTTACAGCTATTAAGAAATTCTAGTTTTTTAGATACTTTTGTAGCTATCCCTAAAAACAAATTGAAGAAGATTTAGATATTGATTTGTTGTTTAATTTAATATTTGATCTTGATGATACCTCGGATTTTGATTTTGAAATAGTAAAAAGTTGAGAGCACCTTATTCAAATATTGTTTTGAGGTCATTGTTTTTTATGTATGGAAATTAAAATTGTGTAAAAAGTCAGAAGATGATTATTTTCTAATTGAACTTAAAGATTCATTAGAAAGCAAAAATATGATTCCTTTTTATTAGAAAAGCTTCTTGTAAAGGTTGAACCGCACACATCTTTTACCAGACCAAAAGGATTAAATAATAGAATATAATTGCTATATAGCAAAGTGGACGAATGCAAGAAAAAGCTTGCTGTACAAGGAGTAAATATATATTACATTAGTGTTTACTAGATTGTCTAAAGAAGATGGAAGAATTGCGGCTAAATTCTACTTTTAATAAGAATACTTTGCAAAGTAGTAATTCTAATGAGACGAATTAGATGTTATCTGTCTTCCTCGCACACTAGCTATCGACTATGCTATTTTTAAATTGCGGGGATGATTTCTAAGATTTGAAGATAGTGAATAGTTGATAGCTAGTGTAGCAGGACAGACACATCTATAAGAGCGGCATATAAAAGTTTTTACAAATGTATTAGCCTTGTGTCTTTTTCTATGTAATATTCTTTTACTCAACGGTATAATATTTATGAGAATAAGCAAAGCCAATCAAATATTGCGTTAAAGTTACAAAAATTACTAATTGCGTTCTTGTGTTTGCAAATTTGATTCTGCTTTAGCTATCAGAGATCAACGCTATTGTCTAATACTACTAGGAATCGGTTTCAATAAAAAGCTAACAAATTTGCAAGGTTGACAATAAAAAAAACAAGCTGCTAGTTCAGTTTGTGTTATTTATAATGTTTTGTTGACTGTCCGTCATATCCTATTGTACTGTTTTAGGAACAGAGAGTTGTATCTACCCTGGTGCTTGTCTTTACGCCTAGTTTATTAATTTTTTTTATATAACTAACGAAACGCAAGCTAAACCTACCGACCACAGTAATAATAATCAAAAATAAAAAAATAATAAATTTAAAAAAAAAAATTTCACATCAACACGTTACTGCTACGTACAGTACAGTGTGCTTCTGCAAATAAAGTGTTTTACGGTGTTTCTAAACAATTTTAAATATAATTTTTACATCTGCATACAGATAAAAATATTGTGAATCTTGTGATATATAAATTTTAAAAATCAGAGTTTCAAATACTAAGCTCTATAAAAAGCTAAACATGAAAACTGACAATACTGTAGAAAGACGTGTTAAATGTACAGCAGCATTGCAAGAAAATACGCCGAATAATGTAAATAATATTAATACGAATGAAATTCAGGAACGTAATAAATGCGATGAATTTAAATGAAATTAAAGAGAAATACTAACAATACTAATTTTTCATCAAGTAGTATGAATAATGAAAAGCTACAAGAAGGAAAACGCCGCATACTTTTTCTAGCATCCGGTCATGGTCGTCATATTGGTACAATGCTACGGTCACAATTAAGTTTGATGTAATGAGTATAATAAAACCAAATGCTAAACTTGAGAACATTATAGAAGATATTGACAAATTAATTAAGGACTTCACAACAAGAGACATAGTAATAATTTTCGGAGGTGAATCTAACGCTATATATGCAAGCAGTCTTAAATTGGATATATTAGCAACTCTTAAATCTCAACTTTGCCATACCCCAATGAAGTAGAGTAGGGTAGAAGGGGCATTCAGCTGCGCGCACCATTCACACATGAACACTGCCATTTTAGCTCATAAAAACGCTTTGTTTACATTTGGTATCACGAATTAGGCAACTAACAATACTCGGTTCATAGCACGACATCTATCATTGCATTTAATTTAAAAATAAAGGAGCGCTATATTTAAATTAAAACTTTAAAAGTGATTGAATGATATAAGTTTATGCAATTTTTGTCTAGTTTATATTCGCTATTTTTTAGTAAAATTTAATTTACGTTTATATAAGTTTACAATTATAATTTTGCAATATAAATCACAGTATTTTTATATAAAAAAACACATTTGACAGTGTTCCTGCTTTATTATAGTTTTCTAATTTAAGAAACAATCTATAATAATTTTATTGTAGATTGTAGATTACTTAAACAACACAGGTATATTTTATTAATTACATAGTAATCGCATTACACATAATTACAGATAATATTCTACTAATTGGATTACTTGGAAACTCCAAAGATTTACGCCCTTAATTATGTTATAATCTTTTTGAAATGTTCCTGCATAATTATTTTCTACTCGCAGACTAATATATAAGCAAGTTTGTTGTAAATAATTATCATTTATCTCTAGTTAGTCTGTGAGTAATATACGTAAACGTTTCGTAAATATATTATTATAAATATGTGGTTGTGGTAGTGAATGGTTTAATTTGTTCAGTATGCCGATTACATGTGCAGCATTAGGTTGTAACAACATATCAAACAGAATAGCGGGAATATCTTTGCATACGTAAGTATTTATACATTATATTATAATAATATAAAATAGTATTTTTTGTGTTGGTGGCATCTGCTACTAGTTTAGAAACATTGGATGGATGTTGTTAATTATTGTTACCGGTCAATTGTAAATAATAGTAGCAATCAAACATAACAATTAATAGAGATAAATAACAATTAAATCTTTAGAATACCAGAAACATCATATGCAAAATGGAAGAATATATTAAAAATAACTCGAAATTGGGGTCAAACTACTAGAGTGTGTTCACAACATTTTGAAGAATTATGTTTTAATCGATCCGGTCGTTATGCGTAGTCAGTTACATAAGTGGATTTGTAGTAAAGATGGTAAAACGGCAATTAAAATGCAGTGAATGTATTGTGGCATTAGAATGTGAAAGAATGACTGTTGACGATTCGAGGACTACAAAACTTTTGTCAAGAAAAGATAAAGGTAAAAAATTAATTGTACAAACTAAAATTATATATTTTTAGGTGGTTTAATATGGCCTTCCGAAGGTGTTATAAAGATATGCAAACGAACAGAGATGCTAATACGACAAGTAATGATGGTCACAAATAACAAAATGCCACCAGAAAAAGATTTTTTGCAAACAATTATTGTTTCTATATTAAATAAATTTGTACACCATTCCATGTTATTTCCCGAATTAGAAAATCATTATTATGAAGCAGAATTTGAATCAAATCATATATTCCTTTTGATTAAAATAATTTCTGCTTCATATTGCAAAATTAGATTTTTTAACTTATCTAAATTAAATACTGAAAAAATTACAGATGGAAATATTTGCCAAAAACTACATAAACTTATATTATTTATCCACCAATAAAAATTTTACTTAAATATGCCGTTCTTTTATTTCTACGCCCTTAATTATTTTATAATCTCTTTGAAATGTACCTGCATAGATATTTTCTACTCGCAGACTAATATATAAGCAAGTTTATTGTAAATAATTATCATTTATCTCTAGTTAGTCTATGAGTAATATACGTAAACGTTTCGTAAATAAAAATTTTACTTAAATATGCCGCGCTTTTATTTTTATAGTTAGGTAACCTTCTTAAATTACATGCAAAGATAAAAGTCGTACCTGTGTACCGAGTATTGTTAGTTGCCTAATTCGTGATACCAAATGTAAACAAACGAGTTTTTATGAACTAAAATGGCAGTAACCAAACGCGGATCGAGGTTTAGGATGCGCAGTCGTCGTTGCCCCTTCTACCCTACTCTACTTCATTGCCATACCCACGCAATTATGATATCTTCGCCTTTTTGTAGTGATCGCTATATTTTAAATAATATGATTCACTCTATTAATGTTAAAGTATTTGACGAAGTGGTATGTAACACGCCTAATATCAAATATATAGATATTAATGCTATTGTAAATGTTCAGGATTTTGATAAACGTGGTTCTAATATGATACGTAGTGGCAAAATAAAACTTACACATACTCTTGTGGCGCTCATTAACACCTGTAACTATCATAGTACGCAGAATTACAACAATGAATTTATTAAATGTGGAAATTTAACTTGTATAGTACCAATTTTTCATAATATTTGTAATACCAATGACTTAATTGTCAATATCGCAACTAATGAGGAACAAACAACCCCGAATAATTTTTTATTGTAAATCTCGACGAGCAAATTATTATATCAGAATTTACACTTATAAAAAGCTAATAATATAATAAATATATATTTAAGACTCATGCATTTAAACATACAAGGCATATCGACAAAAATAATTCAATTAGAAGAATTTCTTAAAAATAACTCAATAGATTTATTTTTATGTACTGAACATTTTGCAAGAAAAAATAAAATAATGGAAATCAGTGCTTACAAAGTGATATCAATATATTGTAGAACATACCGACAACGTGGAGGAACTGCAATTTTTTTTTTAAATAATGTTTGTTCTGTGAACTTTATTAATATTAATAACTGTGTTAAACTAGATTTTGAAGCATCCATTGTTGAACTGGCGTGTTTCAATATTAAAATTATTGTTATTTGTGTTTACCGTTCTCCAGACGGCAATTTTAATAACTTTATAGCCAGGCTAGGCCAGACTCTAGAAACTGTAAGGTAATGGTACATGTATAGATAATATATTTACTAGTTTTAACAATTTACATACCTGTCATGTTATAAAAGATAGCCATTTATCAGATCATGAACCATAAGTTGCAAGTTTTTTAATTAATGACTCTGAACTTTTAAAAAAGGAGTGCTACTCAAGAATTTTCAGTGATAGCAATTTGAATGATTTTAAATTCAATCTTTCAAGTGTAAATTATAATTTAATATACGGTTGTACAAACCCAGAAGAGAAGTTTGATACATTTTTTGAAACATTTCTTGAACAATATAATCAATGCTTTCCCAAACATTTAAAACTGTTTAAATACGAGAGCAAAAAATACCCAGAGCCAAATGCTGTATGTATAAAACTAAAGGAGAAGGTAGATTTGGCCCATGATATGTATAAACTCAGCGGATATAAAGAAACTTTCAATACCTACCGAAAATTGAAAAAAAACTACAATTAGACACAAATTTTATGTAAGCTGAAACAAAATGAATTTAAAATAAAAAAAAAACACTAGAAATAATAAGTTATTTCTAGTGTTTTTCTAGAGCTTTGGAATGTCATTAACGATTCAGAATTTTTCAATAATTATTTTTCTAATTTTGCTACCTCTACTTTAAGCAATATAAACACAAATACAACTGACCCCATGGTTTTTCTTAGTCAAAACATAAATGCAAAATCTTCTTCTTTTTTATAAGCGACATAACGGAAGTCGAAATAGTAGATGTAACCAATTCTCTTAAAACCACAAAAACAATAGATGTAGATATATGACATTAACATGTGTATTATAAAACAAATAATTACAATAATTGCTAAATACTTTCAACATATTTTTAATTCCTGTTTTACTTTTGGCATATTTCCATCAAAACTGAAGCTAAAATCATACCTATTTACAAGTTTGTAGTAATTATAGACCAATTGCTATATTACTAATTTTTTTTTAAATCTTAGAAAAATTAATTTTTAACTGCCTAGTAGTTTATTTTGACAAATATAACTATTTTTTAAAAAATCAATTTGGTTTTAGGAAAAATTTTGGTACAACAGATGCTATAATAGATTTCTGTTATAAACTTATAAAAGAGCTTGAAGAATCAAAAAAAGTAATGGGCATATTATGTGATCTGTCCAAAACTTTTGATTATATAAATCACGATCTACTTTTATCAAAATTAGACTTTTATGGAATTAGAGGAGTTCCTTTTAATCTACTTTAATCATATCTTTTGGACAGATTACAGACTGTGTTCCACAATAATACATTTAGTAGTATATCCGTTATGAACGTAGGGGTACCTCAGGGGTCAATTTTGGGGTCGTTGTTGTTTATAATTTTTGTTAATGACATTCCTTTGCTTTTGCCAGGCCACACAATATTATACGCAGACGATACAAGCATTCTTGCTTCGAGCAGAAGCTTAGAAGATTTAAAGACACATGTAATCGAAATTGAAACCAAAGCTAATGAATGGTTTGTGTCTAACAAATTAGATTTAAACCAATCCAAAACCAATCATTTCTCAGGTTCACATAGTAAAGAAAGCCAAAATGTTAAATTTTTAGGAGTTACTGTAGATTCTAACCTTTGTTGGGATGTCCATATAAATAATGTCTGTGCTAAGCTAGGAAAAGCAATATATGCCATACGGAAAACACGGTTAATAGCTGGAGAAGATGCAGTTCGAGTAGTGTATTTCGCTTTATTTCATTCAATTATGGTTTATGCTATTCAGGCTTCGGGCAACGCAAGTACAGCCAGCAGAGTTTTTATATTGCAAAAAAAGCAGTAAGGGCAATACTAGGTTTAAATATAACTGCATCGTGCAAAGAAAGTTTCAAAAAATGTGTCATTCTAACATTCTCGTCAACTTACATATTGTCAAATATTATTTATGTTTACAAAAACCAACGTCATTACCCAAAACATGATCATCCTTACCTAACAAGAAATCAAAAATTTTAAAGCAAAAAAATGATTTTTGTATCAAATTATACAACCATCTACCGAAACGCTTTAAAGCTTTGAATTTAAAATTATTTAAAAAACAAATAAAGTCCACATTTCTCAGCAAATCTTTTTAATCCTTAAAGGATTTTTTTGATTGTACTTTTAATTAATTTTTTTTTTTGTATCAAATATTTATATGCAAATTATTGTATCTTGAATGCTTAATTTTACTATATTCATTGACTTATTACGTACAACTTATTGTATTTTTTTTTTATACGTTGTAACATGTAATGAATAAACTATTATTATTAAGGAACGGCCATTGCCGTAAAAACATTCGACCGCATCACTTTACTGCGCAAACGTTGCTGATTTTATTTCATTGTCTCGCGCTCGAAGTTGCTTTTGCTGTACTGCGTTTCATTAGGACCGGTTTGGTCCATCTCGTTTTCTTGCATTGGCGCGCAATTTTTTTCTATAAATTGAACCTGCATAAAATTATTAATATGTTCTGTGCAATTAACAAATATATAATTTTTCTGTAGCATAAGACCAACTGGTCGTGATGCCAGAATTTATATAATTATATTAATACATAGTAATACTATCACCTAATTAACACATTCCCAAGGTATATTCTAATATCAGTGTGTTTATAACTGCTCCTTACTAATGCATACAACCTTAAGGCTTATTCCGTCAGTGTAAGCTTGACAATCTTTTACAGTTGTTGTGCAACCCCAAGGGCTCAAATCTCAGTGCACAAAGCAAGCTCTCAACGGTGGTTACGTATAAACCCTCAATGCCAAATACTGTGTTAACATACAACTTCAAGGCTTTATATCAATGTATGAATAACAATTTTTTACAGCCTGGTACAACCCTAACTCTGGCAGCGCATCTGGCACGCTACTACTATAAACTACCTTAATGACATCAATGCCAACGTATTTTGTTTTACACACCTCCCAAACCTTCCTTGGTCTATGCGTGAATAACCTCAGACAATTATGAAGTATTTCAATGACTTCTTGTCAATGTACTTTTTCACACCCTGGAAACCCACTTGATCTATATGTGAATAACTCTAACGGATTCTCAGACACTGCTTACGTAAATAATATCATATACAGTACATTAATTATTATAAACAATGCTAACAAAAACCACTGTTAACATTATTATTCTTAGTTTGTAATAGTTATTGTAATTCTTATTTATTTAATTAATTTTAATACTAGGTATGTCAGATCATCTATTTTTTTAATGATTTTTCTTACATTCTTACAATATATTTATATTTCATTTTTTTTTTCGCTTGCTGTTCTACATCGTCTCAATATGGATGGCTGCAGAGTTTTGAATTTTTATTTTTTATTGATCTTTGTTTTGTTAATTATTTTGAATACTTTTTCTGTTGGTGTTAGTTAGTTGGTAATTTGTGTATTATTTTTAGAATTTTGTTCTGTTGTTTTTGTATTTTTTGTATGTTTACTTGTGTTGTTTCTCCCCATATATTTATTAAATAGTTAATTTTTGCTAAAAATAGTGATTGGTATATATTTAATGCAGTTTTCTTTTGTTATACATTCTCTGACTCTATCTATACACAGCTTCTAATGTCGCTGCGCTTTCTTTTATTATTTTGTTAATACGTGTATCTCAGGTGAGTTTCCTAATTAATATGATTCTTAAGTATTTTTATTTCAATATCTTTTGTGTTACTTTGGGTGCACCTTCAGAAAGTGTTTTTTTGAATCTTAAAGGCTGAAATTTGGCATTGCATACTTTTTTGCATAAAGATCACTTTCCGAGGGTGCACACACAAAAATTTTACAATTTTTTTTTTAAGAACTAGTAAAATATATATAAATACAATACAACGTAAAATTTAAATAATTAACAGTGACAATGAAATTAAGATGATGGAGTCGAATTACATAAACAACACAACATACACAGGCTTATAAAAACGTTAAGAAATATGATGGTAAAATCATATCCAAATTTGGACTTTATTTGGTCAACTGATCTTAATCTATTTAAACTTTTTGTAGGATGGTAAAAAATACAATATCCTTAACAAATCAATACAAATTATATTAGCTAAACAAGTAAGCATTCTTTTTAAGGATTATTAGTTGGCAACTGGTACTCTTTAAACGCATTTTGTAATGCAGTACTACATTTTGGATATTAAAAATATTGTTGTTAGAGTTAATTATATGTATTATAAATGTATAGCTAGAAATACTGTTTTAAATGATGTCAATTATTATTTATACAAAGTAGTTACAATTAAATGTTATAATCCGTATGCGTGTCTAGATAAAGTTTTATTTAATTTGTTGATTAAAAACGTTTATTGGAAACTGGTGTCTTTAATCCTTGAAAAAAACTAACGGGACGTCCCAATGTTCTAAATGCCAAACAAGAAGAGGAAGTTTTTGTTATTTTTGAAGTAGATGCACATACAAGCTTTTGAAATATTTTAGTTAAAACTTATTTTTAAAAAGATGCATTTCACAGATGTTTACGAAGAAATGGCCTTTGCCCGTTTAGACCTTAAGTACACGCTTTACATGACAGCGGTATGAGTCATTTTTTGCCGATGGCTGTTGAACAGTGCTAACAATGATCTGCGTATATTGAAAGTATTCTGTGGAGTTATCCACTTTTACAGAGGTGGGCATTATCAATACTCATAATCTACATGAACGGAGAGAAGCAAATCTTAGTCACAATCCGTAGTTATTAAATAATTTTTAATTGGTCTAAAACTTCGACTTAATCGATTTAGTTTAGCGTTCTATTACTATCGCTGTTCTATGAAGTTTTGTTAGCAGACAGAATAAATGTTTGGTATCAAAATTAAAGTTAAAAAAATCTTGAATAAAAACTATCCTAACATGAGGATTGGAAAAGGCAGACCCACACTATGTCATCCTAAATCAATGGAACTGAATATTTTGAGATTTTTCTTTTAGTGCTATAATGTTATAGCTCATGTTTACGCAGCAGATGCGTTAATTGACAAAGACATGCTGCAGAGGGTTTGTGTGGTTGAATGTTAAATCGAGCCCATGCTTGCCTATAAGTAGAAGACAATTTATTTGAACACGATTTGTAAGAAAGGTTTTTTTTTTAGTTACTTGTTGACAAGTGACAATTGGAAAAATGATTTTTAAATTTTCGATTTGTGTTGGTCTACTGGTTTAAAGAGCACGGGCGTCACTTTTAACACACCCTGTGTATCTTAGGATTTAGTACTTATGTCGAGGTTGTGTCCAATATTGTCCAATACACATTTTTCGATCTCCTTTGTTGTTCCACTGTCCCTCTCGAAGGTCTCTAGCGCCGCTCATCGCTTTTGCTGTTCCTTCCTTCTACTGTCTTTTTCTTTTCCTTTTCTGTGCTGGAGCCTATTTCATTGCTTTTCTAGGTAATTGCGACTCACACGTTCTTTGAACATAATCATATCAGGTTGTTTGGTTTTCACATCCGTGTGCTTTGATCTGTCAACTCCCAATAGAATGTGTACTTTGTTATTCTTTATTCTATTGAGTCGTGAGGCTTTCAGTGGAAAGTTCTCATGACGTCAATTTCTACTGTCTCTAACCTTTTTGTGTTCCTCTCGGTTACTCTGTTTCTGCATCGTATATTAGAGTCGGTTTGACCAACGTGTTGTAGATGTTATAGAAAAGTTTCAATTTTTTTAATCCAGAATACTTCATTTAAGCATCTAATTAATTTCTTTGTCTGTGTAATTTATGCTGTTATTTTATCATCGTTATTTCAATTGGCAAGTATTTTGTTTTTTGGATGTTTATCTTTAGACCTCATATTTGTACTCTTCTTTTAGTTTGCTTGTTATGTATTCAGAGTCGTCTATGTTGTTGGCAATTATTACGTGGTCGTCGGCAAATTGAAGTGTGTATAGGCATGTTTCTCTTAATTCTATACCTATCCCACTGCACTTTTTTGCATTTTCTAAATGCTCTTGCTACATATATTAAAAAAAAAAACGTCGGGCATATACAACATCTTTTTTTTACAAAAGTCCTTTGACAGCTTTATACCGATTTTTACTTTAGATTTTGGGCTTTCATGTAAGTTTTTTTATACCGTTACTAGTGTATGGTTGATGTTGCATTACTTTCAAAAGCTTTCTTACTGGGATATTATCCTATGCCATTCTGAGGTTGCTAAACGATGTTTTTTGGTTAGTATTTGATCTTTTTTATATATTTTGTTGAAGTGTGTAAACGTTATTCGTGCACGTCCATTTTGCTCTAAATCCAGTCTGTTTCTTCTCTTTGCTTTTGTTGTATTTTTTTCTATCAGGTTTATTTTTCCATTAACTTTCTAATTACTATAGATAGATAGATAGATAGATCATTTTAAATATTTCATAAAGATTGCAGAATACAAAAAGAATATAAAAAACAATAAATATGAGTTATATGAACGCCAGTTCAACAGCCCAGACGCAAGATCAGCAGAATAATGAACATGTTATTCAAGATATTATTAACACCGTGCACCTGCACATAGATTTAAGCTTAATTAACACTTTTGTTTTATATAAATACTTTTAGAATAACAATTTACTTTAGTCTATGTTAAGGCATGAGCCTGTTCATTTCGTAAATAAAACTTAATTGTATCTTTTTAAAAACATTTATCTCTGCGGTCAGCTTATAATTTATGAAACAAGTAAAAATACGATACTGAAAATACAGTTACGGCATTACAAAAACAGTTTTAATACATTTTAAAAATAACATTTTATAAAATAAACATTTATTTAGTACAATTATAAACTTATGACTATTATGATTTAATAGAAGGTTTTAATTTTATCGAATTACTCTGTAAGAGAGTAGGGTTCGATAGTTAAAAGTAATTTCTGTTTTGAATTTATTTTTTGTTTGAATATTTTGTAATCTTGTAGGCAGAGCGTTAAAAAGTTTCATTGATGTATAATGAACATTTTTTTCCAAAATACTTAAACGATGCGTGGGATATACATAAATATTTTTACGAGTATTATACACGTGACTAGAAATATAATTTTTAAACTTATCCTTATTATTAAAATTAAACATTAAACATTCAAACACATATAAGGCATATACGGTTAAAATATTATGTTGTGTAAATAGATTACGACAACTCTGGTTGTATGTCATACTATTGACTGTACGTAAAGCCTTTTTTTGTACAACAAAGATTTTATTTAAAAAAGTTGAACCTCCATAAAAAACAATACCAAAACGCATCTAAGACTAAAAATAAGAATGATACACAATTATTAAAATGTCCTTATTTAAATGTGATCGAAGCACTCGAAACATAAATATCACATTACTCAACTTCCCAACAAGGCCATCAATGTGAGAAACCTACTTCAAACATTCATCTATCTTTATGCCAAGACATGTGGCATTGCATGATGTTTTTAAAAATGTGTTATTGCAATTAAGATAATTAATATGATTTCCTCTGTAATGATCTGTCTTAAATTGAACGCATTGTGTTTTATTTATGTTAAGTAATAACTTATTAGCCAGAAGCAATTTCTCAAGTTTTGGAAAATATGTAGACGCTTCTGCTGTAATACTGTTCAAGTCGTTTCCAACATAAACAATATTCGTATCATCTGCGTAACAGACTATTTTATGTTTTGTGTCATCTAAAATACTTGGTAAATCATTTATGTATATAATAAAGAACAAAGGCCCAGCAATACTTCCTTGCGGAATTCCTAATAAAATATCTGAAACTAACGAGTTTACAGTTGAACCGTTTTGTTCAATAGTAACATATTGTTGACGTGACGTTAAGTACGATTTTATCCATTTATAAGTATCTCCTCTAATACCGTATTTATGACATTTACTTAACAATATATTTGTATCTACGCAATCAAAGGCTTTGGACAAGTCTAAAAACACTCCACATGTCATGTCTTGTACCTCCAATGCTTCTGTGATTACTTCGATTATATCGTAAATACCTGTTGTTACGTTTTTGTTCTTTATAAATCTATGTTGAGATTTATTGAATAATTTATGTTTGTCAAAGAAAGTTATTATTCTTTTACACATAATTTTTTCAAACAACTTACTGAAACTTGGCAATAAACTAATAGGTCGATAATCAGCATTTCTTTTTTTGTAGAAGGGCTTAACCATTGCCAGTTTAAGCTTATCAGGAAAAATACCATGTTTCATTGAATTGTTTATTATGTGTACAAGTGGTTTGTCTATTACGTTTATAAATTTTTTATTAATGACATTGGTACTTCATCGTGGCCTGCGCTATTTTTACTTTTAGATTGTTGCAAATATCAGCTAGTTCATTACAAGTTGTTGGTGCTAGCATTATAGATTCAATATTTGTTTTTATAGAACAGTTTATTTTAACAGATGGTATTTGATTAGACAGATTAATGGCAATGTTAGCAAAATATTCACTAAAATTAGCTAACTCAGGAAAGTCCGTAACATCAGGAAGAGTATTACTATGTTTATTCTTATTGTTTACTAATTTATTTACTATAGACCACTTGGTTTTTGTTTTATTATCTGATAGACATATTTTGTTAACTAATTGAGTTCTTTTACAATTTTTTTAATTCTACATTATATTCCCGTTTTGCTTTTCTATATAAATTTAAATCATTTGTATCATGTCGTGATATAATAAACAGGTTTCATTATACAAATTAACAAGAATAGATCTTGTTAATTTGGGAGGGTTTATTTTTTGTTATGGATAAACTACTATTAAATACCTTAGAAAATAAATTAATAAATAAATTCCATTGTTGGTTTATATCATTTCTGATTATGTGTTTGATTGGGATCCAGTTAACAGAAGATAAACGACTTAAAAACAATTGTAGATTTTTTTGAGAAAAATTTCTTTTATATTATTAACTTCATTATTGAGACGTATATTTACAACTTGGCATGTATGATCTGATATATGATATTCATACACTTTTCCCATACAGTCCACAATATTTATAAAAACATTTCTATGCAAGTTTGTGAACTGTCGGTAATTTTTGTGTATTCATGTATAGTAGTGATTTAGTATATAGTGTACCAAGGGCCGAAAATAGGCTTTAACAGCCCGTCGCTTTTAGCAGCACGAACGAGCGAAGCGAGAGAGGGCTGCTAAAGCGAAGGGCTGCTAAAGCCTTTTGGCACGAGTTACACTCGATATTTTTTTGCCTGCTCCAATTAAAAACATTATTTTCAACGTTTATTATAATTTGTCACTACTGTCAGATTTTAAGTAAACGTCATCTACATATGAAATTTTAATTCACAGCTAATCAAATACCGCGAATAGCCAAAAAAAGCCAATGAGCATATGCGGGCCCAAAATCGACTTTTCGTAAAAAGATGCTTTCGGTAGAGGCAGACAAAAAAAATTGTATTAAAAATAATTTAAATTCAATAGTGTTGTTATTATTTTGCATTAAGTCTATATTGAAGTTGCCAGCTAGTATAAAAGTTTGTTCATTATAAGCTTTGTTTAGTACTTTATCAGCCAGTGCTTAGAATGGTTGAATATATATAAACTATTAACAAAATTAAAATCACATAAAGTAGAAGTGTCAATTAAATGACCTTCCATGGTATTTTTGAGTGCAATTAAAGCACCTCCACATTTTGATAATGTACGATCAGAGCGATATATGCAATAGTTATTACAATTCATGATCTCTGAATTGCAAACATCTGCAGTTAAAAATGTCTCAGTAAATGCTAGAATATCGTAAAATAGATCATGAGTTAATGCATAAACCTGATCTAACTTAGTATTTATACCTCGGACATTCTGATAGTATATTTTACAGCTTGTCGACATAGTTAAACCAAAGTATTATATATTGAATAATCAACATATGCAAAATAATAAAAAAATAAAAAAATTACATTTAATCAAAATAACTGTAGAAATAAAGAAAACTAAACTGCCTTAAGTCTAGATATTTTGTTTGATGTTAACTTGGATATTGGGGCATTAGATGATGAGTTGCTTCTTAGCTTACGGTTTAATTCGTTACTTAGTTTTGGAGTATTAGCTATTGCTGCATTGCATATCTTCGACGTCGTTTGAACTAATATCTTCGACTCTATGGACTGGTTGATTGGAGGTTCAGAATGTAACTGCGATTGAGTTTCTACAATATCTATGTAGCTATTAGGATTTGGAGTTCCAGGTGCACTTGTCGTTAACCTTTCAGGAGGATTTTCAAACTCAGTAGTTGTTGCAATATTGTTTATTGCGTTTTCTTCTAACTGATCGACGGTATAAATATCACCTTGAATTAACAACTTGTTTTTTTGAACAATTTTTGCATTTAGAGATTTAGCTCTGGCAATTCGCAAATGCTTTCGAAGTACTTGTTGTTCAGCTCTTTCTTCAGGCGACAAATCATCAGAAAAGCTAATCTATGTACCTTTAAGTTTGTATAAGTTCTTTTTTATGTTTAGTTTTTTTAGATATGAGGTTAACTCTAGTTTAATTAAATTTTTCTGTTTGCCGATATGATAAACGTTGTTGATATCACAGATGGATATCTGTACTTGTAGGCGATTATTTATAAATTGAATTACATTATCAACTATATTAGTGTTATTATGATTATGATCAAAGCCGTGTAGAATAAAATTATTTTTTCTTTGATTATATTCTAAATTGTTAATACGGCGTTTTAATTCAGAATTATGAACTACCAATTCATTAATTTTAGATTCATATGAGCTTTTTAAGTCAATTTGTAGTTTGTTTATCTTTGTGTCTAATAGTTAGCAAGCAAGCACCAATACTGAGACAAATATTGAAAGAGCTTTTGTTAAGTAAAGTAATACACTTTTTTGTAAACAATATTCTTTGGAAAGTAAGTTTAATTCAACTAAGCTATTTTGTAAAAAAAAACTGTTATGTTGGTAAACTGAAACTGGTCCTACTGTAAACTAAAATACTGGAGTAGAGTAGATAAGTCTTGTTTGGAGAAGTTTTTGTACTTAAACTCCAGAATAAGCTAAGGTTGTTTGGTCTGGAGTAAAACTGAGAACACCGGGAACATAATACAACTATTTTTGGTGTAGCTTTTTTTCTAAGACTTGACTATTTTTGTGTTTCTTTAAAAACTTCAAATCATATTGTGTTATTCGAAAATGGAATTAGGGCGGAAGTGTTTTAAAAATTGGTGCAAATGGGTTGGTTGGATAAGTCTGACAAATATAATAGATCCGAAAGCTATTTCTAGCGCAATTTTGACAACTGTAGTAGATGATTGTTGGCAAGGGGACGTATTTGAGTTTGCATGCAACACAGTTATTGTTATAGTGTGGTTGACAATAGAACTACTAAAAACATGTAAACTAAGTCTTATAGTAATGCTTATACTAATAATAAAAAAATAGAAAAAATGCAACTTGCTCAAAATAAAAAAGTATTGATACTGAATGGGGAGAATAAGGGGAAAAAATCAAAGTAGACGCAAAGGGAAATCTAATAAAACAAAACAAACTAAACAGCAACCTGCAAAAAATATACCAATAACAGGGAGTAGTTTTGCAAGTTTGCCGGGGACGGTAGATTGTTATTTCTTATTCGAGTTGTGACCAAGAGTCAGTATGCCGGATTTTTTTGGCTGGGTTAAAGGATTTTTAAAAGACTTAACGTATCGGATTTACACAAGAAGTTTCAAACATTTTTGTTTACGACGTTTTTATCTGACTGTATTATAATTGACGTTTTTGAGAAAATATTGGAAGTGCGCATCCTGCGTCAGCTTAGTTAGCGTAGTGGCAGTTAAAGAAAACAAATCTACAGCAAGCATATTGATTGAACGCTTGTATAGAGTAATCTGATTGTCTTGCTCAGCAAAACGAGATGAGAGCAATACGAATTGTGCTATGTAAGTCTGCAGTAAACATTTGTATCTTGTTTGCATATGAATGCCAGCATCAATTGACAAACGTTTATTAATCGAGATTGGAGGTTGCACTATAAAACTACAATTCTGATCAATAATTATGTTTTGATTGGTGATCACGCTTATAAACAAAGAAGCAATATGCGTTTATTGCAAACGCACAATAAAAACAAGAATAAAAGCATACAATTTACTTAGAAGATTGCAACAGGCGTAAACAAGTCCAAATATATTAGAACAACTAGGTAAGTATAAAATTTACAAACTAAAGAAATCCAGTTTTGTTAAATACGTCACAAACTGTTACAAACTTGATGGAGTAGAGACCTAATTGGGTATTACGAATACAGTAAGTGCATTGACATTTTTTTTAGTCTTACTTTGAACCCCAAGCTAATGGTGCTGTTCTTTTGCAGCAACGTAATTAGACAATTGCTTGTCATTTTGGCATTGTCAGGTATGGCGTGGTTATTTTGGTTACCTTGAAGTACCTTACAACAGTGTCACCGTGCTGAGCATTTTTGACACCAGTGGTGGCACTCCGATGTAGGTATAGCATCGCATTCGATAGCGAAATGACGTCAGAGAAGTCACTCGATCGCATTGAGTTTTGGTACTCCCATCTGCGAAAAACGTATATAGAAATCTTCGCTCGGGAATAATCGGAATCGCGTTTTAGAACGTGTGCGATGCATTGTTATAGATATGCCGTAGACAAGGATGGTAAATAACAGACAACTCGATAAGTTTTGCGAGCATTTAAACCGTTTAAACTTATTCCGAATAAAATTTCTATCGGCAATATTAACGTTTATTGTATATATTAATATAATGTCAAATTTATATTTTCAGTTCTTATTTTAATATTTACTATTCACAATAAAATAAATTATTAAATTAAGTAATAAAAATTTCAGTCAACCGTTTTTATTAAAAAAATATACAAATATCATTTTCATTAATTTGTTTTAGACAATTAATGCTGTCTGAGTTATTTTTTCTACAACAACGTGTTACAAGGATTATAAAAATATAATCCGTATTTGCTGTTTATTTATTTTATTTTTTGTTATAATCTTTATTATTCTTTTTGTAGTTTAGTTGTCTCTAATTTTGTTTTAGACTTCCAACCATCAACGGTCTGGAATATATTAATTTATTAAATCAATATACATAATATAATTAATTAAGTTAACAGTTACTATGTTATCATTTATCATGATAAAATAATAAAACAATTTACTATGTTTTAGCTTGCAATTTTCATTCTTAAAAATACATTATAATTAATGTGTTTGTAATAAAAGTTATAATAAAAACAGTAAATTGTTTAATTAATATATAATTTAAATCTTATTTAAATAGAAAATACAAGTTGTATAATATAATGTATACATAAACGATAAAATTATCTATTGCCATTTTTCTTTGGTTTTATTTCCATACTTCAAACTGCTTAAAGTATCGGTTAAATTGTCTCGCATCGCACTATAATTTTGCCGGCTTTGAATTGTTGTAAACTTCATCGTAACAAGCTGTGAATTCCGTTCAAACCAAAATCTAATAAAATAACACATGTTGATGTTCTTTGTTAAAGCGCATTTTACTCATTTTAGTTTCAATTTGAATAGTCGGTACGTATGCAATAGCCTTACTGGTATCGTTTTCGTTTCGATGCGATTCCTAACAAAGTTTAAGAGAAGGGGCATGTCGATTTACATTGGAGTACCGGAATTCTATTCATACGGCTATCGATTCGAATACTACGTCACGATGACGTCAGGCGATTCGATTCGATAGCGAAACGACGCACGGGAGTTCCACCACAGGCGTGATGCATTGTATGCTGGATACATCTAATCATTAAGATCATTGGAGTTGAAATTGAACTCTAAAAAAGCTTTGTCGCTGTTGTGCAGAGGAAAAGACAAGTGCTCGAACCACTTCACGGCTAATGATTATATAGATAACAGATAAAACAATGGGTTTTATCAATTATGGATTGAAACTGAAAGAATGGAGTTTATGTAATGATGCCAGACCTTATTGAAACTCTTTTTGATATCAAAGAAAAAAGTACCATTAAGTAGCATGTTTTAAACATTAACTTTAGTTAGTTGATGGGTTGTGGAGAGCTTATAACAGTGATTTGCCAACAGCGTGTGATTCTATTCGGCATTACAGTTTTTACCATTTTATAAAAGGTTGACAGAAGACGATCCATGAAGCAATGTCCTTAGCATTGCAAAGGCCTGAAAAGAACAGATTAGCTTATTGGCGTTTAGAAGACGCTACAAAGTAATGGGTAGGACTTGGAAGTACTAGTATTACAACATAATAGTGAGATGTCTTTTGAAACAAATCGCTAGGGGCGTTAATATCAAGAGATATTGAAGTAATTATTAATTAATTGCTTCTTAATAAATATATTTTTATCATGTTTTACCTTTTATGTTTATTGTTTTTGGTGCATCAATTGGTGAACAACTATTTACGCTTACGCAAGTATGCGCAAATGACTTACCTGTGGGACTGTTACTCTTTGCACAAAGGCAAGGGCTAGCAGTTAACAAGGTTAATTAAGAATTGGTGTTTAGGTGTTTAAAAAATACACATAACTCAAATATTAAGTTAGCGGATATTAGCAGGTAGTGGTCTAAATTCTATAACTACAAAGAAATTAAAGACACTAGGTCATTGGGTTTAATTAACTTAATTCATGTAAAAAAAAACATATTTGAAGCTTTGAAGCAAGACATATGTCTCTCACTACATCATCAAACATAATTTAGAGACAAAACTTGGCAATACCGTTTGCCGAAACTATTCTAACACTTACATATCCCCGTATAAATAGTGGTGAAGTGTTAAAAATCTGTCAGCTCTAGGGTCGATGTTGAATGCGTAAACCACACATGAACACACATTTTGCAACAGATGCGCGCGCAGTTGTTACCAATTTTGTAACTTAAATGGGTTATCTGCTCAGTTAATAATTTTATATTATTATTTTTTTAAATTTAAGATGTGAGTTTAGGAATTACTTAATATGTCACAACAACATAAAAACACTTTTGAATTTCAACGAGTGAAACTACACTTGCTGAAACTGTCACATTGAAGACTAGATTTAAGCATTTTGTGAACATTGACTTTGAATATTTGCGGGTTATAAGTCTTAGGAAATATGAATTTGGAAGTTTATTCCATGTGTTGATAGTACGGTTAATATTTTTTTAAGTTTTGGTTTTACATCTCTGATCTATCAGTGAGTAATTGTTAGAACTCCTAGCAAACCTTTAGATGGCAATACATTTTGTTTGAACAATGTTTATGGAAATATCTATATTAAGAATAGTACATTTCCTATGGAACAATAGGTGCCATCTATGTGGAATGGAGTGAAGTACTATGCGAGCGCACATATGGATGTTAAAAGTGAATATTAACAATTAGAAAAACACATGTTAAAAATGGCCGACGTAACCATACCGGTATTTGATGGCGAGGATTATGGCACGTGGAAGAAGCGTGTAACGATGTATTTAAAAATGAAGAAATGCAACCAGGTAGAAACAGAAACAGATAAAGATGAATGGGACCAACAAGATCTGAAAGCGATAAATTATATCTACAGTGCTATTTCCAACAAACAACTGGAATTTGTAAGCGATAAAGAAACGGCGTATGACATCATAAAAAAATTTGATGAACTATATTTGAAAGAATCAACAGCGCTGCAAATAGTGTGCCGAAATAATTTGGAAAAACTCAAATTAAACGATTTTAGTGACACGGCAACATTCTTTAACGTGTTTGAAAAATCGGTGAATGAATTAAAGGGTGCAGGAGCAACTGTGAACGAAAATGAGAAATTAAACTATATGTTGCATACGTTACCGGAATCCTACAGCTATATTAGTGACTTGATAGACGCGATGAAACCAAAGGATCAAACAGTGGAATATATTAAAAGCAAGATCAAGATGTCGGAACTGAAAAACCAAGAAGAAACTCCAGGTACCAGATCGAATGCATTTGTCACAGAGTTCAAGAAAGGAAGGCAGGGTCAAGTTTGCTACAATTGCGGGACAGCTGGACACTTCAAGAAGGACTGTTGGGCAGCGATGAGCAGCAGTAGAGCTCCATGGAAGGGCAATCATAGGCAGGCACGAGGTAAAAGAGGCACACAGCGTGGAAGCAGTCGAGGAGGCGCGCAGCAGAGCAGCAGCCGGCGACGCAGCGAACAAGGAACGGAATCAAGCGCATTTTGTACAATAATAATTAACAAACCGGTAGATTTAGAGGTAAATAACAATTTAACTAAAATAGAAATAGATTGGTTACTAGATAGTGGTTGCACAGATCACATAATAAATAATGATGATTTTTATAGTAAATATATAGATTTGAAAGGTCCTGTAAAAGTTAAAGTAGGTGATGGTAGATTGCTTAAAGCAACCAAAGTAGGGCACGTAGTTGGCAATTTTCAATTAGCAAATAGAGAAGAAAAAATTAAAATAGAAAATGTATATTTTGTTAGGGAAATGGAATCAAACCTAATTAGTTTTGCAAAAGTAACAGATAAAAATAAAATTGTCTCTGAAGGAAAAACATCAAAAATTTATAATAAAGAGGAAAAACTTATTGCTATAGCTTGGAAACAAGGAAAATTATATAGAATGAAAAGCGAAATATATACCGGCCAATGTTCTAAAGTGACTAATACAAGTAAAGAAAATATAAGTATGAAAGAAAAATGGCATCGTATCTTGGGTCATGAAAATTTTAAATATTTAAATACTTTATGTAAAAAGCAGTTATTAGATGGAATACCTGCTGAGATAGAATCGGAATTTATGAAATGTAGAGTTTGCATTGAAAACAAAATGCACAATATTCATTTTGAAAATAATAGAAGCCGAGCAAAAGAAGTATTAGAAATAGTTCATACAGACTTGAATGACCCTCATACAACAAAAGGTTTAAATGGTGAAAAATATTTTCTTACATTTATAGATGACTATAGTAAGATAGCAAAGGTTTATCCAATTAAATCTAAAGATCAAGTTAGTGATTATTTTATAGAATACGTAAACCAAGTAGAAAATCTGACAGCTAAACGAGTAAAGTTTTTGAGATGTGATAATGGAACAGAATTTCAATCAAAGCCTGTCCATCTTATGTTCATGAATTAAATGGAACTGCTGAGAGAATCAATAGAAGTATAATGAATATGGCTAGGTGCTTGTTAGATGAATCAAAAGTAGATAAAAGATTTTGGCCTGAAATAATATGCGCAGCCGCTTATTTAAAGAATAGGACAATCTAACTAATACATTAGAAAATAAAACACCCTATGAAATATTTTTTTATAAAAAACCAATTGTTAAACATTTACGTTTATATGGAAGTAGAGTTTTTGTACGTATACCTGAACAGAAAAGAAAATCAAAATGGGATAAAAAAGCTGAATTAGGAATTTTATTAGGTTACACAGAAGTAGGCTATAAAGTCTTAGTAAATAATAAAATAATAGTTGCAAGACATATAGACATTGTAGAAGAAGATGTAAAATGCATTGAATTAAATGATGAAAAAGATTGTGTAGAAATAAATGACAACTTAGATAACAAGTCAGAACAAAGTAACTCAGATAACGATAATCCTCCAGAAATAATAGAAAATGAAGAGGAACAAGAAAATCTGGACATGGATGATATAAGAAGGTCAAGTAGACAAAAAAAATTTCCTGATAAACTTAAGGAATATGTTTGTAACAATTGTATTTACGTAAATTATTGTAATGCTGACACACCACAAACATATGAGGAAGCAGTAAATAGTTGTGAATCTATATACTGGAAAGAAGCTATGTGTAAAAAAATTGATTCATTACAATACAATAAAACTTGGAAATTAGAAAGACGACCGGATCAAACAAAAGTTTTAGACGTCAAATGGGTCTTTACAAAGAAATCAGATCAAACATACAAAGCTAGGTTGGTAGTTAGAGGTTTTCAGCAGAGAGAGATAGTAGATGATATTTACTCTCCTGTAGCTAGAATGCAGACTTTGAAAATCTTATTATCTTATTGTTGTCAAGAGTGTCTGATTATAGAACAAATGGATGTTGAAACAGCATTTCTCAATGGAGAAGTGGTATCAGAAGTTTATGTAGAACAACCTAAGGGATATGAAGACAACACAAACAGAGTATGTAAACTGGTTAAAGCATTATACGGATTAAGGGAAAGTCCTAGAGCATGGTATGAGTGCTTTGATAAATTTGTAAACAGTTTAGGATTTAAAAGAAGTAAGTACGATTATTGCTTATACGTTTTGATTGAACAAGATGTAGTAGTATACATGATATTGTTTGTAGACGATTTATTAATATGTTGTAAGGATCAAAATAAAATTGATACTATAAAAAGTAAGTTGTCAAAGCAATTTAAAATGAAAGATATGGGCAAAGCTAAAAATTATCTTGGAATAGATATTGACTATAACAGGAAAAATAATGAGATGAAACTAAGCCAGACAAGCTATATTGAGTCATTAGAAAGAAAATATCAGATTGAAAATGCAAAGTTATATAATACACCAATGGAAAACAACCTGAAGCTAGAACAAGCAGAAGTAGTAAGACATTATATTGGATATAGAAATTTAATAGGAGCTCTTTTATATATAAGTTCAGGAACAAGGCCAGATATCAGTTTTAGTATAAATTATTTAAGTAGATTTCAAAATTGTTATAATAAAACTCATTTTAAGTATGCTATGAGAGTTTTAAAATATTTATATTTAACCAAAGATTTAAAATTAACGTATAAAAGAAAACCGGAGTACTGTGAAATATTAGACTGTTATGTAGACTCAGATTGGGCAGGAGACAATAGATAGGAAGTCAACAACTGGATATGTTATAAGAGTGTTTGGAAATGTAGTTTACTGGAAAACAAAAAAGTGTAACAAAAGCTTCAACTTTTGCAGAATATGTAGCATTGTCAGAAGCAGTTAGCAAAATTAAAATTGTAAAAGAAATACTTGGAATTTTTTATTTAAAATTTGATAAGCCAATTAAAATTTATGAAGATAATTCTGGAACATTAAATATTGCAAAGTATGGAAAATGGAGACGCACTATCATTTTGTAAATGAAAGTTACCAAGTAGGTCTTATTCATATTATTAAGGTAAATACGGAAGAAAATATTGCTGATATTTTCACTAAGTCGCTAAGTAAAGGAACATTTATGAAGTTTAGGGAAGCACTAAATGTTAAATAGGTTAAGAATACATTTGTTATTAAATTTAAGATTTTTTTTTGTTATGATGTAAATGTAAGAAGGTGTATTAAGAATAGTACATTTCCTATGGAACAATAGGTGCCATCTATGTGGAATGGAGTGAAGTACTATGCGCGCGCACATATGGACTGAAGTGTGGTGCGATGAGCATGGTACTTACAACGGGATCTAGAGATTGAAATGAAGGGTAAATAAATAGACAGTTAAGTTAGAAGGTTGTGTGATTCACTCCTAAATTATCAACAATCTATTAGTCCCTTCAAATTAGACAAAAAATCGACGATTTAGAGAAATTTTATCCACAGCTTAGCACGCATGAAAAAGGGTGGTTTTGGAGTAATAGACATATTTATATCAATTTTTACGTTTTTGAATGGTTTTTTGCATTTTTAGTGAAAACTATGCATTTTAGCCAAAAATTATCTCTATTAAAAGTTGTAGAGCGGAAAATTTCCAATCAATATCTAGGTCATTTGAATTTTCCTATAATTATTTGTTTTTCCACTAGAAGACGCGGAAAATAAAGTCACTATTTTGCACGCTCTGGCGGACAATGCACGCATTATTGAAAAAATTGAAAGACCTATATTGATCGGAAATTTTTTGCTATAAAACTTTGGTCTCTTATCATTTTTGCAACATTTTTTATTGGAAATAAAAATGCAAAAGAACATTCAAAAACGCAAAAATTGATATAAATGTCAATTACTCCAAAACCACCTTTTTTCATGCGTGCGCTAGGTGAAAATAGTCTTCAGACAGTTCAAATACACCTAAATATACAGGGTCGCTAAGCTGTGGGTAAAATTTCTCTGAAAAATATCTAATTTGAAGAGACTATATATAAAATGCAAAGATCTGCAAAATTACGCCGATGTTGTATCTAAGAGTCATTAGTTTTTTGAATAGAATTTAGAAGAATAGTGTGGTTTTGAATGCTTTTCCTCATACTTTTCAACAATATTTAATATAAGAACAAATATAAGTTTTATATATATATATATATATATATATATATATACAGGTATGTAGTTTATAAATGAATGGGATTATGTAATCACTTTAAATGTGCCGCTTTTTTTAAATTGTCCACTCTCTATTTGTTTTGACAGATCAACTTTGACAACTGTCAAGCAAACATATGTAGTAGTGGACAATTTTTAAAAGGCGGCATATTTAAAGTGATTACATAATCCCATTCATTTATAAACTCCCTGTATATTTATAAAAGTTGAATAGAAGTAAAAAACTGTTTGCATCTATTAAGAAATTTTATTATGTTTTCTTTAGTTTAATATTTGGTACTGATGATACATTGCATTTTGATTTTGAAACAGTAAAAAGTTTTTTTAGAGTTATTATTGACCAAGTTGGAAGTACCCTATTTAAATATTGACTCGAGGCTTTTGTTTATAGATGTTACAGATTTTAAATGTTTATCTTAGAATAATAATAGATGAGGCGCGGTTTAGATTTGATAGGAAGAGAAGTTTTAACAACAGAAATAAGAAGTGCGCCGCTGTCCGTAAGTTAGGCAACCCCGTTACTGTTTGTGAGCACCTAGGAATTTTAATACTTTATCATATTTTTTCTTAGTCCTTATTTGTTTTTAATAAAATTGATTTCTTTTCCATTTTACCTGTCTCGTTAAACACAGCAGCTTTTTAGTAAATTAATATTCTTTCAACTCAAAGTTTATTTGTACTAGGTAAGTCGTCTTATTGTACCATTGTCAATATTTAGTAAATTACATTGTTTTTTTGATATTTTTTTATTATTAATTTTTAAAACATGCGGGGTTTTAGCTTATACACGTGATGTTTTTGAAGATTATTATTGAACGTTTGTAATGCTACTTGTGATAGCTCATTAATAGAACGTTGGATTATGAATAAAAAATTGTCATGAATATCAATTGCTGTGTTACCACAGCCCTTACAAAAACCCTGAGAAAATGATCAGAATTTCTTAAAGCAGCTTCAACAGTAGTTGTTGTAATCTCTGGAATAGTTGAAAGATGCAGATCTAATAATCTTGGTTTACCAACAAGTCCATCGCGAGGAAAATGTGTTGTAAATAAGTTGAGTGAGATTATATCTTGTTGTCCGGATAGTGTTGCAGAAGATGAGTGACTTAACCATTCAGTATTATGTACATTAAAAACTCTTAACAAAATGATTTCAATTTTTTTATAATTATTTTGAAGAAACTTTTCAAAACTTTCAGAAAGATCATCAAACAAGTTTGGAGTTGTCTTATTTGAAGAACGGTATAAGCCTATTATAAAAATCTTATAAGAAGATTTAGAATATGAATTATGCTATTATGATCAATGCCTTGAGTTTCGTACGTCCTCAGTCTATAATATGCTTGTTGTTTGAGGATGTAGGAACAAACACCTTGTTGGTCAGTAAATGATTGTTTAAGATGATAATTGGAATCTACTAGATTTTTATTGTTTACTTTGTTTTAGTCAAAAAAAGATATGAGGTTTTCTATGTTCAATATGCTGATGAACAGAATTTAAATTTGTTTTTAGACCATAAATGTTAGAGAAATTTACTTTTAAGCCACACACTAAGTCAATGTTTGGTTGATTAAATTGCTTAGTAAAACTGACGAGGCTTTGTTTCGCTAATTTAATTGTATCATTAGCCATGTTCAATTTTGTAGGAGGTTTGCTCCGTAGATTAGTGCCACTTGCTTTTCAGTTCACGGTAGACTGAGCACGAATCAGTAGATACGTTTCATGCATCTAATGAAACTCTTGCGTTTGTAGTCTTTTTAATGACTCGGGACACGGGCACGGGAGTTTAGGTACGCGAGAACACTACTCTTTGAAAATTAGATCTTTCTGTCTGTATTTCAAGCCAGAATCCTAATAATTACAATACATGAGTGCAGAATTTTTAATTATTTAACGTAAACTATTTTGATTAATTTTATGCAGTAAATGAGTTTTAGGTGCAAATTTTATGCTAATTGCATGAACATAACATATTTATTATTGCATATGATATATTTATTATTATTGTATTTGTTGTTTTCATTTTGGAGTAATTGTTGTTTCTTTACGCTTATGCTTCACCTGTCTTTCTACGTAAGAGCTCTGTTTGTAAATGTATACTCAATAATATTACGGTGACGTTATAGACAAAGTTTTGCGTAATATTATTAATTATTATAAATTTGACATTGACATGACGTTTAGGTTTTGTAGTATTTAATATTTTATCTGCGCCGATAAAATATTGTTCTTACAAAACAACATAAATAAAGCAATAGTTAATTTTCTAAGCAATTTCAGACGAATTATAATTTTAGAATTCTTACTTGAATAAATAATAAAGTTTTAACTCCCTTCTGTATACGCCACTGATTAAAACTCAATAAAAAATTTAAGCTTCTCTGACCATATAGCGCAATTCTCAGAACTCTATATTAAAAAATATAAGCAAGGATACTAACAAATACATATATGGATGGTTTATTACAGTATACTTAGTTACGCCATATGTCCGCACAAAAAACAAACAGCATAATAATAATTAGATCACAGACAATATAAGACAGGTGTATAATTAAAATATTTACGTTATCTAACGATACAATTATATTAAATTGAGAAGGTTGCAATCAAATAACATAACATGAACACAGTTTGTAACAAAATTACAATAAATATGGTAATATTAAAATTGTACGAACAAAAATTAATGAAGTTAACCATAGCCTATTCAATTCCAATATACAGCGCTGGAAGACAACGATATTCGATTTTAAGATAAACAAGTTAGCAATTTGGGTTTGTTCATCTTTAATCAATAAATAATATATTATATATATAATTATAGATGTACGCCAACACACTGTTGCCAATATTTGTTTTCTCTTGCTCTATCTTGAAAATGAGTATCGTAAATACTAATGTTATATTCAATATATTTTCTAATCAATATGCTACATATATTACATATTGGTTTAGAACTGTTAAATTGTTTTATGATTATTTTCACTAAACGCGTTTACATGAAATGCTTTACGATTAACTTTTAGCTAGATTGAGATAATAATGAAAATTTACAAATACTAAATTAAAGCAATTTGTTTTAGTTAAGAATAAAATATGGAGATTTCTATATTTAAGATGCTAATGATTAATGAATAGATCTTTAATTTTGTTTTAATTTACAAATGTTATTAAAATGGTTTTAAAGCCATTTATAGTCAGTTGTAAACCGGTCACTAACTTCTGTTCAAATTAGGTTAAATAAATTGCTTTGTGGGATTGTAAAAGCTCCCGCCTTTGCCTTTTTCTTTTTTTTTTCAATTTTTTAATTTATTTTACCTATTATATTAAGTTTTATTTGCTTTTCACCATGGTTTCTATGATATTTTCTACATTTAATGTTGTTCCAAACCATAGTTCTTTCCGCTACTCAACTGTTGCACACATAGTGTGTTCTGCGTTATCTACTGCTTTGCATTGGTTTCATCTTTACCAATTTTTTTGGTATGCGGTTTACATTAATTATTTGCGTTTTTGGCTGTGACATTTGAGGGTGCTCTGGGGCTGAGTAGCAGAACATCAGTCAGCCGAGCATTAGCAGTTATGTATAGTGAAACAGTTGTTTTGCGTTAAACTTGCTGATGCCAGAGCCCCTCCTGCGGAAGGGGGTGGTGCAAATGAATACTTCCGTTAGCCCCATTGCTGGTTGTAAAAGGCGACCAATAGGCGAGGAGAAAACCTCGTTAAAAAAACCCTAGTTTGTCAGGGACAAGTCAAACTGTATTGTGTAACTCACCTGCGTGTTTGCCGTGCGCGGTGACCCGAAAGTCAGGAAAAGGGGTAGTTGAGGGGCTAATACTCAGGTTTAGAAGAGTGTTAGTTCCAACACACTACTTTGGCCGTAGCTTCTGGTAAAACGGGAGGTTAAACCTAACCCAGTTTTAATCAATCGGCTCGTTATTTAACTTAAGGGTGAGGAATTATTTATGTGGTGATAGATGAAAGGTTCACAATGTGCTACGGTTGGAGCCCGATAGTATTCTTTATGTTCGCGGAAGTCTCTCATTTACATCTATGAAACCTATATCGCTTGATTAGCACTGGCGACTGCATCAGTTTGTGATGTAGCGTCCCATATGTGGCTCCGTGGTGGGTGGGGAGATTGAGCGATAAATTTGACGGAGTTTATTTTTTTTTTTTTTTTTTAATTTAATTATTTAACATCGGCCTATTTCTGATGCCAAGTCTAATCATTGACGCCACGGAGTTTATTATAGTAGATTCTAAACCTCCAACCAAACGATCTCGCCCGTTTACGGACGAGAGAGCTAAAGAAGTTTGTATTAGTGCAAATAGAAAGTTTATAAGATATTTGATAGTAAAATGTATGGAAAGTGGCCAGAGTCTAAAGGAGGTTTCTCCTTTTTTAATTCATAGGACCATTTCCAGTATTATTAATGGAACTTTTAATTCATGTAAGAAGTTAAGAGACGGTACATTGCTTATTGAAGTAAAAGATAAAATGCAGGAATGCACGCATAAATCCTTAAATATTTCTAAGGGAGTTATTTCATGGTATGAGTTGTTATACACAACAGTTGACGAATGCAAACAAGAATTATCGATATTAAAAAACTAACCCGTAGAAAAGATGGTGAGGTCAGAGATACAACATCTATGATCTTAACATTCGATTCCGAACTGCTCCCAGATGAAGTCAAGGTGGCATATGTTACACGTCCGGTTTGTGCGTTTATTCCTAACCCAATGAGGTGTTTCCAATATCAACGTTTTGGACACACTGCAGTTAGGTGTCCAGGTGTTGCAACATGTGCAAAATGCAGTAAGGAGAAACATGACCCCGACCCATGCAACAGTTCATCTTTATGTGTGAATTGTGGTGGTAAGCATTCTGTCTATTCTCGAGATTGTCCAAAAATGAAAGAGGAAAGGAAAATAGCCGAGATCAGAGTAACAGACAAACTCTCTTACTTTGATGCTCAAAAGAGGTATTGAGCAATTACGGCTCATACCTTTTCTAGATCGTTTGCTGCAGTTGTTGAAACGCCTCTTGTTCAACAACCACCAATTATGAAATTTACTGCTATAACAGAAACTTCTTTAAGTAAAGACAAAGACTCTAATGTGAAGGGTCAAAAACCGGGCCCATTATGCTCAAAACCAAAACTGACTACGGTCCAATCCGGACCAAGGTCACAACGAGTGGGATTTCAAGCAAAACCACTCAAGATGGGGGTTTATTTAAAGCCTAAACCATCTAAGGTATTGGCTCGTATTGGGCCAAAACCAACTAAGGTGGCGACTTCCAAGTCAAAGCCTAAACAGGCTAAGGCTCAGTCCGAATCAAAGCCTGCAAAGACGGCAGCCCAATCTAGGCTACCGCCACCTGAGGTGCAGGTTTCTAGCGATCCTGCGCCCACAGACCACATTATTGACGTGTCGTTAGAGTCGATGGATGTGGAAGTTCTTCCCGCGCCATCTACTCTGACATATGAAATTATGCCAATTAGTGGGAGTTCTGCTCTCCCAGATGATAATTCAGAAGTTAAACATAAAAACGCTAATAAACAAAGAGTTAAAATTACGTTTGCAACATAACACTAAAAATGGTTTCAACCATTATACAATGGAACTGCAACGGATATAATTCACACTACGAATTCTTTAAAATATTATTAGCCGAAAATTCACCTATCTGCGTTTCCTTACAGGAAACAAATTTTAAGGTTGAATGTTCTGTTATTTTTTGTGGTTATACTATTTATAGAAAAGATCGTGCAAATGTTGATCGTGCAAATGTTGATCGTGCTCAGGGTGGAACGGCTTTATTGGTTCGTGATACGGTTTTCAGTAAAGAATTCCGTGTCAACACTGCATTAGAAGCAGTAGCCGTTCAACTACATATCCCTTTCTCACTGACCATTTGCTCAATTTATATTCCGCCAAATGTCAGTTTGGACATTTGTTTGATTGATCAATTACTTGAACAACTTCCGTCCCCATTCCTGCTAATGGGCGATTTTAATGCTCATACTACTATGTGGGGCCCAAGTCGAACTGATGTGCGAGGTCGTAACTTGGCCAATCTTTTTTCAGAAACGGATTTAGTTATCTTAAATAAAAGTAACAATACCTACTTTTCCGTGGCCAATAGATCATTCTCGGCTATTGACCTTACCATTTGTTCTCCAAGTATCGCAGCATTGCTGGATTGGGAAGTCTCGGAATGTCTTTATGATAGTGACAACTTTCCCATATTCATTCGCGTGCTTGGTCATGAAATTAATGAAAACCGTCATCGAAATTGGATAATAAAAAATGCCAATTGGAATATGTTTGTTCAGGTGTTTGATTACGATGACAGTGTGTAAGCCACTATCGACGAAGATATTGACACATATACCGATTCTATCATACCGGCAGCACATGCGAGTATTCCGTTATCTTTCGGAAAACCTTGCAGAGAGCCCGTTTTTTGGTGGAATTTTGATTGTGAGCAAGCTAAACTAAACAAACGCCGTTCTTTTCGTAGATTTAACTACTCTCAAACAGAAGAGAACCTATTACTTTATTTGAGGTACAAAGCTATTGCTCGAAGAACATGCAGAAAAGCTAAAAGAGAATCATGGACAGAATATGTTACTTCTATTAATTTGAGAACCCCTGTCGGGAAGGTGTGGGAAAAAGTCAGAAAAATTTCTAGCCGAACCGCATCATTACTTATTATTGGGTTATTGTCGGGTGATGAAATTATTATTAATCCCCTTGATATTTCGAATATTTTGGCCGATGTTTATTTTGATGCTTATTTACGATGAAAATTTCCGAGATATTAAAATTAACATGGAGAAAAACGTTCTGCATTTGTCTCTGCTGAAGTGTTTAGGAATTTGACTCGGCATTATCTGAAGCACGCAATACTGCTCCTGGTGTCAATTCGATACACAATGCTATGCTTAAGCAATTAAGTCGCTCTGCCAAGCTTCAATTGTTGGCACTCTATAACCGGATATGGTCAGCAGGGTATTGTCCTGAGTCGTGGAAACTTGCTATCATAGTACCAGTACTTAAACCTGGTAAAGATAAAAAGCTCCCGATAAGTTATAGGCCTATTTCTCTAACTAGCTGCTTATGCAAGTTACTAGAAAGAATGATCAATAAGCGTCTTACTTGGTTATTAGATTCAAGAGGTTTAATTGCTGACATACAATGTGGTTCAAGGCGTCATCGTTCTACGACTGACCACCTTGTTCGGTTGGATACAGCAATTAAAAATGCTTTTGTACTGAATCAACATCTTGTCGCTGTATTCTTTAACATTGCGAAAGCATATGACATGACGTGGAAGTACAATGTTCTACGAACGCTTCATTCATGAGGTATTCGCGGAAGCATGGCATTGTTTATACAAAGCTTTTTAACTTCCCGTTCATTTAAGGTACGTGTAGGTGACAGCATCTCGGGCATACGTCAGCAACAGAATGGTATTCCTCAGGGGTCTATTCTAAACGTGACACTATTTATGATAGCGATTAACGGCATAAGTCAGTTCATCAAGCATCCGGTAAGCGGATGTATGTATGTTGATGACGTAGCTATCTATTGTGCCTCAAGAAACATGCCAACATTTGAACGTCAACTTCAGTTAAAAATCAATCACATTTTGAACGGGGCTAATAACAATGGATTCACTTTTTCTACTAGTAAAACGTTGTTTATCCATTTTTGTAGAATGCGAACCCCTCACGGTGACCCTTTATTATATCTTGTGGGAGAACCTATTCCTGTACTGGAATGTGTTCGATTTCTCCGTGTCACATTTGACCGTGCGCTGACCTGGCTTCCTCATTTAATAAATCTGAGATCAAGATGTGTCCCGGCACTAAATTTGCTCAGGTCTTGAGTGGAAAGTCATGAGGAGCGGATCGGAAAACAATGCTACATTTGCATCGCGCTTTGATGCGCTCAAAACTAGATTATGGTTCCATAATCTATGCTTTCGCAGCTCCATCCACATTACGAATTGTTGATCCTGCTCACCATACTGGAATTCGTTTAGCAACTGGCGCATTCCGCACTAGCCCTATTGCTAGTGTTTTGTGTGAGGCAGCTGAACCATCACTCTGTCTTCGGCTTAAAATCTTGACTGTTAAGTACGCCGCGAAATTAAAAACTAAACGCTTGCATCCGACGTTTCCTGTCCAACGCCCTGATGTGTATCAACTGTCTTACTGTCGCGATCTTCTTTGGACTTTTCAACGTTCAAGGTTAAATACTGCATTATTGAGAATGAACAAAGCTTTAATTTTACCAGTCGAATATCGAACTGAATTTGCAAAAATTCAAGCAAGGAACGTAAATGCCACTTGGATTTATGCCGATGGCTCAAAAAGTAACAACGGTGTGGGTTGTGCTTTTCTGGTAGATGAGCTGCAGTTTACATTTGGCTTACCAAGTGTTAGCAGCGTTTATACTGCAGAACTGTATGCTATCTATCAGGCTCTTCTCTACATCCAACTAAGCGCAGGTACAAATTATGTTATATGTACAGACTCGTTGAGTGCATTAAACGCCATAGATGACCAATATTCTGATCATTACTTGCTGAGGCGAATTCATTCAATTTTGTTTCAGGTGTCTCAGATAAATGTCATTGTTAACTTTGTCTGGATTCCCAGTCACGTAGGTATCAGTGGCAATGAAAAAGCTGATGCACTTGCCAAATTGGCAATAACTAGCGCTGAATATGTTTTATTTAAAGTTTTGTGTTAGGGATATTTGTAATTTTCTACATCAAAAGCTGCTGTCTAGCTGGCAAACTGAGTAGTTTGTTATTTAAGACAACAATCTGCGATGTACCAAAAGCGTGGAGTTTGTCATACAAGCCGAAACCTAGAGAAGAGGTTATCTTCACGCGGCTTCGCATCGGTCACTGTCGATGGACTCACAGGCATTTGTTGGCATCTGAGGTGCCCCCAGTTTGTGATATTTGTAACGTCCCATTAACTGTTTATCACCCAGTTTGTCGATTGTCTTGGGCGATCAAATCGCTGATGTTGATCGTTTGCTCGAATTTGTTCGACGGAGCAGACTGGGTATATGGATATGATTATTTATTTATTGTGATTAATGTTTGTGTATCGTAAAATCCAGCAGTGTCTAGGACTTTTTACATCCTAGACACTGTTGGAATTATCTAGTCATTTTTTGCTATTGTTTTAATAGTTTGTAAAAGTTTATTTTATCTTTGCTATTTATTTATTTATTTATTTTATTTTTTAATATGCTATTTTACAGCATATTATTTTACAGTTTTTTATAGTTAAAAAAAAAATCGGCATTAATAGTCTTTTTAGGCTGATATGCCATAAATCTAAACTAACTAACTAATTCTGCCAGAGTTTTTCCACACTCAGACGATGTACACGATATTTTACATGTTATTACTGTACATAATATACTCTTGTCACGACTGCTACTTACGTACGTGCATTCGGGAAATTACATGACGGTTCTTGTGATGGTAATAGTAACTAACCATAATAAGCTTAAATTAGAACTTAATTGCAGCAGAGTAACGTTTCTGTAAAAACCCTAACTAGATATATTAAACGAAAGCTATATTAAACTAGCATTTATGTTTACAACCGGTCGCCGAGAATAAGGTAACTAGAAGACTATCACTGAGTTAACGGACAGCTGACTTTATGGAAATTGTACAAAACCTAGATTGTGACAAAGAAGCAAAAGTGACCCGAACTAAACAATCACGGTCTCTCAGGCTACAAATAACTTAAGCCAAAGTTAACTATCATAGGCGGTAGTTGCGACTTTGCTCAGTAACCTCAAAGTATAGTTAGACTTCAACCACCGCTCAGTGGCAGCATGGACTCAGTTCATGTTTACTCTTATAGGCAGTTGGCAGAGCATGACTGCGACTTATACATAAAAATAAAACAAAAAAGTAATTTGTTTGTTAACCTACTGGTTGCGGCTACGTCCTAAAACAAAAACTCTACGCATGCAAGTTCTACATGATAGATATCAAGATTGTGTTCTTCTGTTACGTCTCATTCTACTGTCCAGATATATTGCCACTTTGTTCATGGTATGTTTTTAAATTCACATGGGGCTGACCACTTTTCCATTGTTATTAGCTAGCTTAAACTTTGTCCCGTTACATTCCTTTTCTGTTTTATAATACTTAAATCAAATGTGAATACGCTGACTCTAATCATATTGTTTTAATTAAATATAATCAACATGTTAAAAGCAATTACTAAACGTAAAAAATGCTGTTAAGTTTTTTGTTCAGCATAAATTTTGATACTGAAAAACTCAATTTTACATTTTTACTGTATTTTTTACTTGGCGTGTACAAAAAGAATGATATCTCATTGACATCCACTGTGGAAATAAAAGTATGAGTGTGTCTTTTATGATTGCCTACACGGTGTCTACTGGTTGTGCTATTGTGGTGTTCAATATAGTGTGTATTGCACATACATGCATACACATACGTTTTAACAGAATCACACAATCATATTACAGCAGCATACAGCAACGTACATTGCTTTTCTTATTTGTTGCAATTTAGTGGGTTTTTAAATATACAATATTGCAGTATTTGTAATCAGAGTTTTCTGCGTAATCACATGCGCATTTGAAGTGTAACATTTTATTTGATTTCTAGTGTTGAATTTCAACATTGTAGATACTTAAAGACGCCAAACCTAAAGATTTTTTTTATTTTGTTCAATACGGTTTTTTCTTACAAGTTTGCATTAACGTAGCAAAGTACCTCAATAATAGAAAACCAGTACAGTTACCAAGCTCCCAGATTTTTAGTCACTGGTCTCCTAAAGTAAATCATTTTTTTGACACAAAATTTTTTAAGTTTATCACTAACTTGTCTATTGCTATCTAATACAATTGATGCCCTATCTTACAAAGCAGTAGCAAGAACTTCTATTTTTTACTTTTTAGTAGTATACCATTAAAGTAATTTTAAAAGTTAAACAACACTTAAAAGCGATATTATTAATATTTTTCATCATTTTTGACACGTGTCAGGAGTGGTGATCTAAACTACAATTTTTTGTTAACTTTGTAATTTACTATCTTAAATACTAGCTCTCCGTTATATTTATTTTGCCGTTATTAACATTATCAGCATATTTATTTAAAGAAACAAACTGGTATTCGGGGCTATTCTCTATGCATATTGTTAACATGTAAGCAAGATATATATATTGCTAGCTAACAATATGAGCTGTCATTTTAACAAATCTTGCTAGCTAACAATATGAACTGTTATGTTAACAAATTTTGTTTGCTAACAATATAAACGGTCATCACATCAGGAGGCGTGGCTCTAGATAAAATAATAATAATATATATAAAAATTAATTTTGTTTAAGTGACAATTCATATTGTTAGTAAGTTTACGAAACAAATAGCATGTGGTGCTCTTACTCACTTGATCTGCCTATCTATACTCAAATTCTGTTTATCATAACATATGCGATTATAAACTTAATCTTCTGATATAATATAATAAATACTGATTTCTGAGATGAGAGCCAAACAGATGAAGAAACTGAACTATTCTCAACAGGACTATTGACAAGTGAATAGTTTTTTTAATGTGATAGTTTTCAATTTTTACATCAACGCTAATTTATATTGTTATGGAATTTTGGAAAAATCTTGCAAACGGAATATACATCAGGAAGTTATCAGATGCAAAAAGACAATTTATTGCAAATAAATGGCTCTGGCTACTTTTTTGGGCATTGAAGAAGCATTTGATAATACCACCTTTAAATAATCTATTGCAATGGCAATGAATTTAGCCGTCACATAAAAAGACTTTATAACTCTTTATAACTTTATTTCTTTCTTAGATTTCATTTATAGCTTTAGCTATGATATTTAGTGATGATGAAAATATTTTTTGGATTATCATTTGATTAATTAACACTATAAGTACCTGTTCTATTTTACTACATATATTTGCTAAGTCTTTGACTGATCATTTATCTGGGCCGGTAGATATTTTATTTTTTAGGTTCATTATTATTGATTTTATTTTTTACTTCATCCGCTTCATACAGTGTTATTGTATTTGAAATTAGTTTTAGTGCCAGTAAGTGTATTGTGTCTAAAACGCGTTTTTATACATGACACAGTAGAAAAGTTCTTTCCAAAGACATTTACTATTTTTTCAAAAAAAAAAAATTATTGTAGTTTTGTCAATGTTAGTAAAGGGTTTTTCAATAATGGCGGGTAGATGTTAAAATGGAATAAACCAAGCTGTGTGTGAGGTATTAACAATTTTTTTAATTAATTTGAAAGGCACATGTATGCCATAAAGTGTGTAATATGACATCGTTCAAATGCCCTCTTCGGCTTCTTATAGTGGCACGGAGCCGAGTGGTCTAATTTTCAATGACTCTTCCGCATAGATTTGGCTGAATTTGAGTGATAGCCTGTGTTATGTTCACCTTTAGGGCATCGGTAAATTGTGATTTATTTGCATAGACCTGCGACTTAAAGAAACCCCACAAGAAAAAGTCTAGCGGGGTCAAATCGTAAGATCTTGGTGGCCAATTTACATCACCCCTGCGAGAGATAACCTTACCCTCAAACGTTTATGCAGAATGTCAATTGTGGCGTCTTCTGAACCACATGTCGTCTTGGTTCATATGGTTCAATTTGGGTCATAAGAAATTGGTTATCATTGTTCTGTAGCGCTCGATTTTGACGGTGACCGCCTCACCAACGTCGTTTTTAAAAAAGTACGGACCAATGACGCCGCTGGCTCAAAATCTAAACCAAACGGTAAATTTTTGAAGATGCATTATCACCTGGTGAACTTTGTATGGGTTGGTGTCGTCCCATATACGGCAATTTTGCTTGTTAACCATTTATTATTCCAATTGATAAAATAGTGTTTAATTCTATAGTAAGGTTATTAAACGATAATGGTATTAAAAATGCTCTTGGTTTTCCAATAAATCTTATACAAAATTTAATAAACAATAAACGTTATCAAAACACAATGATTCAAGTTTATCCAAAATTTTCAAATATAAATAAAAAGTAATTTTCAACTTTAACTTATTTTGGTAAAACCACAGACAAAATCGCTTACATTCTTCGCAAACAAAATCAACTAATCGGGTTTAGACCAAGTTGTATATTATCAAACTTTTTTTTTTAATGCTAAAGATAAAGTTGACTTTTTAAAAAAGTCTAGTGTATATAAAATGTCATGTCCTGAATGTAATAGCCTATACATAGGTAAACGGGTCGTTGTTTTAAAAAAGATATTTTGTTTAAATAAAAATTCTAGTTCATTTTCAAATCATATTTAAAAACATAGTAGTTGTTTTATTTACTTATTAATCTGTAATTCTTTATTTAATATTACGTTTTTTTATTTAAAACACTGTTTTCATTATCTCTATCAGCAAGTTTAATTCTAAGATCTGATAAAAGATCCATATATTAATTCTGTTAGTTGGTATTAGCTGCTGTAATGTTCATAATGCTTACATTACTGTCGAGAGTACTATTGAAGATTGAAGCTGTTGTTTTTAATTGTTATCTAGTTACGGGCATATTTGATAATAATTGATTTTATATTTGACACTAGTTTTTAGTCTTTTATCACAGAGTATACACAGAAGACTAACAGAAAAGATATAAAAATGTTCACAGTGAAAAAATTAAATAAAATGTTTTTAGGAATCTAACAAAGGCCAATATATTCAAGAGAACGTAAATTTTAACTGAAAAAATTAATATGTACTTACAATGCGCAATATAAAACTTATAAATTAATCATTTATATTTATAAAAACGATCACAAATAATTCATTACATTTAATGCACAGAAAAAGTTTTATGTTTTTATTATCCTTTAAACCAAGGAGAAACTCTGAAACTAATCTGTTACAACTTTTTTGACTTAATTTAAACAAAGATGTTTTGAAATTGCTGCGCATTATCTAAGCAAGCGTTTGTGTGCGGGGCACAACCTACACATCATGTTATTTAAATAAATCTAAATATATTTTATATGATCTAATTTCATTCGGACTGCATAAATAGTGATCACATCGTCTGAATATAATTTTATTTTGGGTAGTGATTGATATGGCGAGAATTGCATGGCATATATATGCGGAATTCCAATTGCTCTCAAGGCGCACCAATTCCAGTTCTAGACAAAAGTCATACAAATGTAAACAAACGCATGAACAGGTCTGTGGCGTGCAGAAAGTTTCTTATAAACGAACAGACTTATAAAGTGTGCTGGTTATGTGAGTATTTTTCTTGATTATTGCGGTGGGATCTTGGTGGGGAGGAGAGCTATCTGACAGGAGTGACGGGTCTGTCAAATTCAACTTGTCGCTGTACTCGCTGTGTGGAAGCGATCACATAATTCCTCTCGAGATCCAATTAAACAAAAAAATAATATTTTTGTCAACATGGCATTGGTATAAGAAATGGTCTGAAAGAGCCAGGGAATAAACGAAGTGCCAACCACGTAAAATAAGGTAATACTTTATTTAACCCATCTAAGAATATTATATTGTTAACCAATTGCCAACAAGAAAATATTTATCAACATCATCAAATTATATAGAAAGTGCATTTTCTTAGTAATTACATTTCAAGGTTAATCTTCATCATTACCTTTACCTATGATGTTATCTGTCCATTATTTAAATATTCTTTTATATATAAACATTTTTTTTTTCTATCAAATAAAAACAATTACCATTTCTAATATTGTCTTCCTTTGCTATTGAGGTCTTTTGCAAGGTAAGGGGCGGTACTGTAATTGCCAAATGAAATCACACGTAAAGTGTATGCTTGAAATATTAAGCATGTTTATTCAAAATATTACATCTATTAAACCTTGCATTTTTAATTACTTCATTCTGTTATCGATGAGGTATTTCCTCATTAAATGAAATGATGTAATGTACACCAATCGAAGGACACTGTTATTGTTTATTTCTCATTCAATTGTTTTTATTTAATTGTAGAACGAAATGTTACACCGGACACTCAAAGGAAGAGCATATCCTAGGCAATTTTATTATTTTACTACATAAATTGGTGAGTAAATTTATTCAATTATAAATAATAATAATGAAAATGGTATTTCTGCCTTATAAAATAACAAATGCTATTAAGACTGATAAATAAATAATTAAGTAATTTTAGTAATAATTTAATAATAATTGATGGATTATGAAATATTATTTATTTATCTCATCTAATTAGTACTATAATATTTAAATGAAATATTAACTAAAATCACATTAGGAGGTTTCTTTCATTCATAAATAAAAAAAGTGGATTGGGATTATTTTTTAAATGTTCTTGTTAAAAGTTTTAAATAATCGAGATTGTGCTAGTAACGTGCTACAAGAGTTTTATAGTAAAATGTATGGCAATCTCACATAGTTTACTACTAACAATACTATAAGTGAACTGTTTCTACCAAAAAAAGGGAACATCGTTAATTTTCTCAACTCTTGGAGATAAAACTAAAGATCTTTGTTTTTCCAACAGATTTTATTTGCTTAAAAACTAATCTACAAGATACTATTAAAAAAGAGTTTTGACAAACACGAGTTAAATTTGAGATTTGATATAAAATTTTGGATTTAGATTCCACAGAAAAATAGAAGAGTTTGAAAAATTACCAAATAAATTATTAATCTTTTCTGCAGAATTACACGCAATATTAAGAGTTGTTTATATGGTTAAAGAAAACAGGTACACAAAAGCAGTAATAGTTGTAGACGCATTATCTGTCATGTTACTTTCAATCCATAACAACTACATGATATATACTATTAGTATAATATAAGAAAAATGTGTAAAAAAGTAGTTTTATGTTTGATCTCAGCACACTTGTATCTCGTGTAAAGAAAAAGCAGATCTGTCGGCAAATATAGGACACGAAGAATAGTTAATAGACAAAAAATACACTATACTGACTTCAAACCTCACACAAATTTGAAGAAAAAGAATTAAAAATCATATGAAGAAGATAGCAAAGACTATCATTCAATTAATCCAACAAACTTAAGATATGGTTAGCATTGAGCAAGAAGTTCAGTAGAGTAAATCAAATCATTTTTTTGATCTACAACTGGTTTAAAAAAATGCAAATTGCTTCTACCTGCTTTCAAGCGAAATTTGTTGCAAGATATCTACCATTTTGGGGTTTCTTTTTTCGGCTTGTCTTGGTCAAATCCAAACTCTCAATATTGAACTTGTTGTGACTTCTATTTGTTGCTACAGATAGTAACTAAATTAATATTTAAGTGTATGATGTTTCTATGTTTTGCACAATCTAGACTTTAAATATCAAGTTCTCAGTAGTTTTATATTTATTTATACTATAATTTATTTTATTGTTAATAAAATTATTCTTGGCTAAATCAATATTAAATTTAAGTTAGGTTAAGGTTTCTTTTTTAGTTTTATATAATATTTTAGTATTGATATTTTTGATAATCTAAAAAGGTTTTTTAATTTTCATTTATATTTTGGTAGTAGGTAGTAGAGTAATTGTTTTCTTAGTATTAACAAACGCATTGTACACATATGTTTTCATTATTTTTTAAAAAGGATATTTTGTACAGTATTGAATGCATCTAAGTGATGTTTTTCAATGTTGTGGTAGTATGTTTGGAGACAAAAATTAGCAATATTTTTGCAATCTGATGTAACTAATAGTTGCTAGGTAAAACTCAGGAATCAGTATATCAGAAAAAAAAATTTGGTAAGCCAATGTAACATGATATATTTATGTTTTTTTGCACATACAAATTTCACTCTTCTTTTTTTCTTTACTAAACTTTAATAAATATTGCTGCAGCCAACACTTCATTTTTGTCGTCAAGTCTAAATAAGTATCGGAATTTGCTGTGTCATATACAATTTTATTTATCCGGGGAGATTGAAAAAACTACAAGAGGGACAAGTGCAACGAACGCGAGTCGCTGCGATGCCGGAAAATTTGTTCGAAAAACGCGATTTTATTAAAAACACTACCGCTTTATAAATTTGTGTTTTTGGTGACAACTCAATTTAGGATTTGGCCGACTTTAAAATTGACAAAGTTACGGCGGTTTACGGTCACCTTAAAACAATAATGTGATTCACTTGAAATCAATATTTATCACTGCGAGTTTTGTTTATTTTAATAATCATGTAGGAAGCACTTCTATGATACATCCTATAAGCAATTCAGTTTTTGCAAGTGATAAAAATTTATTTCAACAGCCAGCTGTTTGTAATTTGTAGCCAGTCTTACTAGTGTGGGCAAAATTTGAGTTTTAATAATAATAATAAACTTTGGCAAACTTTTAAACTAATATATTATTGTTGGTGTTCAATTGGCAACACTGTTTGGTAACCAAAATTAATATTTATTTATCTTTAGTCGTGGAAATGTGATAGATTAATATATATTATTTCTTTATTTGCAAATAATTACGTTGAGTTAATAAATTCTATTTTTATTTCTTTTTTTTAAGAGCATACCGACCGCTACCTTGATTTGTAGTATTTTAACAAAAACGACAACTTTGGCTTCATCGCTGCTTCTACAAATAATTTGATAATCGATTTATTTTTTACTGGTACATTTAGAAAGGATTAAACTATGATATGTCGAAGTCTTTTAGTCAAATAATAGTTAGGAAATAGCCGAAAAACCCTATCAAATATAGAAATAAATGCGTTTTTCTGTATTTTAGAATGCATTTTGTTGCTATTTGCCAATATAATTTTACAAAAAAACTTCGACATATCATAGTTTAATTTCTAATTGTACTGGTAAAAAAATAAATCGATTATCAAATTATTTGTAGAAGCTGCAATGAAGCCAAAGTTGCCGTTTTTGTTAAAATACTACAAATCAAGGTAGCGGTCGGTATAGTCTTAACGTTCTTTGCTACATGTGTAATCATGCTACAAAAATGTTGTGATTTGGTTATAGAATATCATCTGACCTATTTCCTAAGTCAAAATGCTTTTATTGTGCTCTAGAGCGCTTGCAATTACATTATTTAAAATATTCGAAAGGAGTGGACTTCTAATGTCTAAGATTGATTGTGACAATCTACTAGAAACATTTTTTTTAATGTAAGGAATACATTTTATTAATTATGGGTTGTTATCTACTTAGTAGAATGTAGATTAGCTAAATTTGTCAATTGATATTCTTTACTAATAAATCAAACATTAATCACTTCACTTATGGTATGTTTTTTTATGACTCATGGTGTATTATATTACGTATAAATTAGTATTTATAACTTTAAACAAAATTTGAGCACCCTGTATATTGCAATTGTTACACTTATTTGTAAACATTTGTTTTGTTTACGAATTTGTGTAATTGTTTTTCATTAACTAGATACAAGCACTTAAAGTTGCAACAAGTGGTTTTTATTATTAAGTACTAGTTCGAGATTTGATTAAAATAAATGTTTGTAAACGCCTCTTTCACTTGTAAGACAAGCTTGAATTTGAATTGACTATCTCACTGATATAATTAAATTGAAATTTTTTGTTTTAAATTACATTGAAGTAAAATACTTGCTGCACATCAAAGCTGGATACCATAGGTTTAAATTACGTTGATTTTTTATATAGAAGGAATTTATTTATATCAATGATTATTTTGATTTTTTGCCAATAACCAGCGAATCTAGGTGGATGCAGACTGATGAGGTATTTTATGGTTGTTTAGTTGTACTGGTGGGAAAGTGTCTCTTCTAAGGTCCATGTGATGTGTGATAATTTCATCAACCCGCGCGTCTTGAAATTGCATGCGGCTAAATGTGGATAATTTATAGCATGCATGCTTCAACAATTTGGAATTGGTTTTAACGTTTTAGTTAAGTATAAAATAGAAACCAAAAACAATTACTGATTTTTCTGTAAAATGAAGCTAGGAGAGAATTATTATATTAATTCAATTAAATTTTAGAAGAGATCTGCGACATTTTTCCGACTTTTTTTTGTTGGTGTATTTTCGCCGTTAGGATGATTTGGGCAACTTTTTACTGTGCCGGAATGTGACTTATTCTTATTACTACGCCAATTATGGTTGTGATCAGTTTTATAGTTGAGTTCGGGAGTTTGTTTGCTGTATTGAATGGTTTACTCATTTAGAACATTGCCTCTATTAATTGCAATATTGCAGCTTCCTTGGAGAGGGATATCTCGGAAAGGAATTCAACTACATATTTCTATTCCAACTTGGGTTAGATATTTAGCATATTTTGGCCATTTTCTTTTTCATCTCCATTCAGCCTAGTGTTAATTTTTTTCTTTTTTCTTGATGTTTTGTAGTAGTCCTGGACGAAATGGTTTTTGAGTTTTGTTTCTTTTGTAATTTGTATAACTATACAAGCATTGTTGCTAGGTAGTTTTAAAATTTGCTTTATCAGCTTTTTTTGGTTGAGAGAACATTTCTGGTTTGGGTTGATTCTCAAGCTGCTTTTTAGATTATTTTGTTGAGGTTTTCAATTTTAAGGGAGTATTGAGGCAGATATTGTTTGAAAATTGTCAGTGTTTTAATTGATAATTGATGACGGTTTTTTAGTTTTTAGTATTTTTGCATTGATAGTAGTGATGAGTGGACCAGACTTAATTTTGTGTTTAGGTAATTTGATGTTATGTTTTTAGCTAAGAAGTTGGTGTTTTTTGCTTTATCTGTAGGTTAGTGACTCGATTGTCTTGTGGAGAGATGTTGTTGGTTTGTCTTCATGACTTTGTTGAGGTTTTGTCTTCTTGTAGGAGTTATACCAGAAATCAGTTAGAAAATTGCATGATACAACTTATTTAAGTTTGCTAATATATTTATTCGAATTGCATTGCAGACGGCATAAGGAAAACCAACAAGATTCCTGACTCAAATAATCTCAACATTTCTTTGTATATCGTTTACATCTTGGAACAGAGTAATCTTTGAGGTTATTGGGTAACTAGTATGAATCTATTATGAAAAATGAAAATAATATTTATAATTATACTTTTATCACGTTGCACGTTATCAACCAACTACATTTATTAGTTAGTCACTTAATGGGATAAAATAATATAATAAATAATAATTTATTGATGAATACAAAAGTAGTTTTGCACTGTTAAGGTACATATATTGCACATAATTAAATAATGATGTAATATAAGAATCAGTGAAACATATTATATTGATTCATAGCCAGTAGCAACATATGTATTAATCATTTTAACAAACAATTGAAAAACCTATTAAAACATAGATAAAAATTAACAATGGTTGATTTATTGGTTGATGAATTTTAGGAAATAATAGAACGCATAAAATAAATAGAAAAATTATTATACATTTGTGTTTTTATATTATTGCAAACGAAGTTTGCTAATGTTTTAAGAAGTTTTTATTTTTGTATTGATCTCTGTCGCAAGGTCTTACGGCTAGTGTTTTTATCTCTGCATTAGTTTGTGAGTATTGGGAGGACCGATGGTTTAAAGATCCGCCCGATAAGACATTTTTAGATGTTGGCGTGACACGGTTGAGGGCTTGTGGCGCTCCTGGTGCAATGTGTCGGCGTGTGTCAACGGGAGTGGAGTATTGGGGTTTATTTGAGATAACCGATGGTTAAAGGATTTGCCTCGTATGTCATTCTCAGATGGAGCTGCAGCTTGTTGATATTACCCGATTAAAGGGTTGTGGCGCTCCTGGAGCGATGCAATGTGTTAGTAAGTATTAACTGTGGAGGTTTATGACATGGTTTCTGGCTTTTAATGATTTTTCTAAGGGTTGGTCATAGAGACTTTAGATCTAAACTTGTTAGGCTTTGATGATACTGGCGTGGAGACTACTTGTCATTTAAGATAAGTCGAGTAGTTGAGTTTTTTTAGCTCCCGGGCTACTTGAAAGGATTATTGTCTGGTCCAGATGGTGGATGCCGTGCGGTCATGGACTTTTGATTTGGTCTTTGCTGTCAAGTATTCTCCATAAGCCGGTGCTTGTTAGGTGCCAGCGTTTGCGGTGTTTACGTATCACTAAAAGTATGTGGGTCTTTTTTTTCACTAGGTGGCTGTCAATAATGACAGTCACTGGAAAGAATGTGTGCTTAATGTAGTTTTAGTAAATTTGGTTTGAAGTACTTTAAATATATTCTACCATAATTTAATTATTTCAAATTTGGTTTGGAGGACCTTTTTTTTAAGAAGTTGAATGATTTCAATATGTAGTGACCAACCAAATGTAATTCTACTTTGAATGACCAAAATATATGTATCGTGCAATCTTACGTTCTACTTTTACTTGTGGGATTATCTAACGTTAATCTACTCTAAACAAAAATTAACTATAAAAATTGGGGGCCTTTCCACAACGCGACTACTACGTTAAAGAGTAATTGTAATTAGTTCGCTGGCGGCTGCTTGACAGCGGCTTCAATATGTGGAGACCTTCCTACCGACTACGCCCTGAGGGTTTATTGTAACACGGCAAGGATGTGATTGTCGGCGAAGTTCAACTTATTTTGCTTCATATATAGAGGCAAAAATAGTTGGCAAACACATGTGCAACAAAGATTTAAAATCAAACCACTATCCTCCAATTAAAAAACATTACTGCCCAGGTTTTGTAGTTTTGTATACTGTAAATAATCCTTTAATTAATGAATATGGCAATTAAAAATTTGATGCAATGTGGTTGTTACACGTGGTTGCTGATGGCGACGAGTGTATCCATAGTTTTACGTATTGATTCGATGTTTTTACCACAGTCATTAAACTGAATGATACACTTCGCAGGAATTTTCTTATAGTATTGTTTGCATAATTACATAATAAGCTTTAATAAGAACGCGTTGTTGAATCTTATAGCGCTTCACTAGCTCGAGAAAATACATTAAATGACTGCAAATTCAAATTGTAACACCAATCGGAGTTTGTCATCTATTTTCAGAAAAATATTATAATTATGCTAATCCAAATACTTAGCAGTGACATGTTTTTAATCATATTTGTATCTCTATAATACGTATTCACTGGAGTTGAGAAGCGTAAAAATAGATGAATTAGTAGAAATTATTTGAAATGAAAAACGAAAGTTTTTGTAAGAATTGTAGTAATATGATTAGAGTTTATATTGATTTATGTAAATCAATAAGTCAATGGCTTTTATGCGCACATTTGATGACATATTCAGTTTTTGTTGTTTACCCTAATGACAAATACTTTATTAAATCTATTTTTAAAATAGTCTTATAATTTTCAGATGCTCTATGGGTGTATCAAGAATTGGTTTTTATCAATGATGCATTTAATAAAAAAATGTAAATATGTTTTAAGTTGTTTTTGTTATTTGCTAATTGTTTAGATATTAATTAAGTTTTTTATTATTAATTTATTTATGATAATGTCAGTAAAGTTTGGGATTATTTTTTTGCTGTGCTGGTCTTTAGTTTGAATTAAGATTTTTTTTAATTGAGTCTCTTGCTACGTCATAAATTATTTATGGATCTATTTGTTGCGGTAATCCTCTTGTGGTTAAGAGTATACCGATCGCTACCTTGATTTCCAGTATTGTAGTGAATAGCTACTTTGGCGTCATTCCTATTTTCACATATAATTTGATAATCAATTGGTTTTTTCACCAGTACATTCAGAAAGGATTAAATTATATTTGCAAATAGTATTAAAATGCATTTAAAACCACTAATTCTATATTTGAATACATTTTTCGGCTATTTCCAATTATTATTTGACTAAAATACTCTGACAAATATATTGTTTCATCCTTTCTGAATGTACTGATGAAAAAATATATTGATTATCAAATTATTTGTGGAAATAAGAATGACGCCACAGTAGCTATTTTCACTACAATACTGGAAACCAAGGTAGCAGTTCAATTCAGAAATATTAATCATATACCGAGTATGAAGAACGAAATGGTTACTCCATTTCGTTCTTCATAGTAGGTATACCATCGGCCTGCTTAAACCAGTTTTGGAAGGTATTGACCTAAATTTTTAACAATTACATCATTTATTTTGTACAATCGTACTTTTAATGCGTTGCATGTGTTTTTTAGTAGTGTGTTGAAAACTAGTAGTAGTGTGGTTTAGGTTCACACATTTTGAAGGTTGAGTCTTTGCGAACTCGATCACAAATAGCTAACGGCATGTCCTTATCTAAAACAAGTGACAAAAAAATCAGTAAACATTTACCAAAATCACCATTAAATATAAGTAACATCGGAAATATAAGTATAGTAGAAACTAAAGAAAAAAATGAAATTGACTACAACGACATAGTAACTGATCTACGTAATAAATTAGCAGAAAAAGATAGCTTAAACCTAGATTTACAAGAAAACGTAAAGCAGCTTGTAAATAAAATTAAAGAATTAGAAACAGAATTAAATGGTAACAAAAACGTTATATTGACCTTAACAAATACTATTGAAAAAACTAAAGGCAAAAATGTTACTCACCAAGATACTCAAACAGAAGAAATTGTCAAACAACTAACATTAATTCCTAGCCAAACTAATGATAACAATAGAAACGTAATCGACAATCAAACTCTAGAAGTATCTCCAGACAATCAAAAAACAAAAATATTTAATTAGACTACTGCTAAAACAATTAAATCTGATGATAATAAAGTTTTGTTAATTATGTCAGATGGACATGGAACTGGATTAGTAGATAAGCTAGTAAATAAAACAAATTGCATAATACAAAATATATGTAAGCCAGGAGCTGGTATAGAAGAAATTGCTAGAAATCTAGAAAATGAAGCTAAAATACTTTCAAAAAAAGATGATTTACTTATAATTGGAGGAATAGAAGACAATATAATAGAAGATTCTTCTAAAAACGCTAATAAAATTCTTGAAATTATAAAAAATATTATTAAAACTACCGTCCATACAAATTTGATATTGTATACTTTACCTTTCCGCTTTGACATAAAAACCCCGACATCATTTTACAACACTTTTAGATTTAATAAAAAATTAGAAGAACTTATTCAAGGATACGAACACGTAAAACTATTAAATTTCAACAAACACATAAGAAGAGCTGACTATACAAAACGTGGACTATACTTAAACTCAACATGAAAAAACAAACTTAGCAGTAATATACAAAATCTTTTGAATATCAATATGAGCCAACAACATCAAATTGTAATGGATCAACAAAACATATTACATTTAGGCATCCAAACAGCCACAACAGTAGACAACTTAGATGTTATTGAGCTCATGCCATCATTAAGTTTACAAAACCATACGTCTTTTTTAGAGATGATATAAAACAGAAAAACTATGTATTACCAATAAATCACGATGCTCTACAACTCGACCTTCTCCACTTGAATATTGCGGGATTAAAAAATAAAATTTGTTTACTAGAAGCTTTTTTAAAAAGTGATATACCCAACACAAATGTATTATGTCTTTGCGAGCATTATCTACGTAAGGATGAAATAGAAAACAGCATGTTGAATAATTTTAAATTAATTGCAAACTTTAGTAGAACTACGTATAAACATGGTTGTGTATGTATTTATGTCACTCCATCAATTAATGCAGATCCTATTACGTGTTTTCAACAATTCTGCGTTGAATTACATTTTGAAATAGTTGGAATCTCAATAGAGAAAATAAATACAATTATACTAGAATGTTATAGATCCCCAAAAGGTGATCTAAATATTTACTATGATTTGTTGAGTAAATCTTTAAACTGAATTGATTTTAACAAAACTATTATATTATGTGGAGATTTTAATGTCCATTTTAATAAATAAACAGACAAAGACAATACTAACTTATGTGACCTTTTACAGTCATATGGACTGAACAAAACTATTCTTGGCAATACGAGATTGAATAATTGCATCGATAATATATTTACAAATATAAAAGAAAATAATTTTACTGCGAATATACTCAATCCACATCTCTCCGATCATATGAGCGTACGTTTTTTAGCTTCAATTGATTCTAATAATTTAAAGAAACACCTCTCAAAAAAAGTGAGACCAATAACTGAAACTGGAAAATATATATTTTATAATGAAATATCAAGCATGGTATGGACTGACTCTTTGTCTAATAACGATGGGGCCAACACAATATTTGGTAACTTTCAAAATATTTTAAACAGAGCGTATGAAAAGTCTTTTCCACTCAAAGTTAATACTAATACAAAAAATAGAGATTGTATAAAATTGTTCGACCACAATATTCGTAATATGCGGAATACTTTTATGTGATGTACACAACACATTAAAAACTGCTCATTCTAAAGAAATGAGAAATAACTATAGACGCAAATATTTAATTGCAATTAAAAAAAGCAAATGTGATTCATACAATAAATATATAACAAAGCATATAAACAATAAAAATGTTATGTGGAAATTCGTTAATATGCATAGAAATGCAAACAAACACGAAACTAACTACGATTTGATTAAACCAAATACTTTTAATAGCTACTTTGCTGGTATAGCGTCCAGTTTAACAAAAAACTTACCAAACACAAACGTAACCTTTAACATGCCACACACAGCAGAGAACGCCTCCACGTTTTCATTTCGAGAAGTTACATATATAGAAGTATTACACGCTATATCATCACTAAGTAATTCTTTATCTCGGGATGCTCATGGGTTAAACAGTGAAATATTAAAAACCGTAAAACATATTATTTATATTCCTTTAACCAAAATCTTAAATATATGTATCTTGAATGGCATTTATCCAGACGCTCTAAAGATTTCTGCAGTCACTCCAGTATACAAGAAAGGCGACAAAACAAAACCTGGTAATTATAGACCAATTTCAGTTGTCCCAATAATTTCTAAATTATTTGAGAAATTACTCAGTTCCCAGCTACACGAACATTTTGAAAACAATATATATAATCGTTTATTTCTTGCCTGTCGGCCTTGAAAATTCTACAACAACTTAACATAACATAACATTTACCATATAACTTAATTTACTACTAATATAATATATATAATCTTAACAACCCTAAACCCTGGTTTTTAATTAATTATTTATTAATTCTGTTTCAATTTCCTTTCTTCTTTTTGTTACCGCCATCATCCATTTAATTCCTTTTCCATCTTCTTTCAGTACCTCATTTCTTCCTATTTGCTCTTCTCTCATCTCATTGCATTTTAACATGTGTTCTATGTTTTCCCTAACTTCTCCACACATTCTACACATTTTCTCTTCCTCTTCCAACCAAAATTTGCACACTTTCTCCTCATTTCCACATCTAAATCTTGCAATCATACGTTTTTCCATTTTTCCATCATTTTCATTTTTTAGGTACTTTGGTAGTTCATCCGTTATAATGTCTTCATAATTTGAATTGTACCTAGATTCATTTATCCGTGTTCTTCGCTCTTGCACTTGTATATCTCTATCTCTCATCATAATTTCTTTCCACATACTTCTATCTATTCTTAATCTTTCTACTTCCTCACTGGCATACCCATTCCTGTTAAAATATTTTTCTCTAAATGTTCCCATTTTTCCGCATTTTCCCTTCATTTTCTCCTTCAGACATTCTTGTAAAATTTTACATTCATTCCTTTCTCTCACTCTTTCTTCATACCTCATTGCACGCTTTCCTGCTTCTACTCTTAATTTGTCTATTTTAACTTCTTCCATAACAATGTATGCTGGGGTCTCTTTGTTTACTCCTAATACCCATCTCCAGTATTTTGTTTGAATAACCTCTAACTTTTCTTGCTCTTTCCATCCCCAAATTTCTGCTCCGTACAATAACATACTTTTTACTAAACTATCAAACATCATTCCTTTTATTCTCATACATTCAAATTTTCTTTCACCAATTCCCCATACTTGTCCTACCGCTTTATTTGCTTTTCTTGTCAAATTTTTTATGTGTTCATTTTCACTATTGGTTGTACAAAAAACATATCCTAGGTATTTAAATGTTTTTACTTCTTCAATTTCTTTTCCATCCCATTTCCAATTTTCTACTCTACGTCTTCCTCCCCCCTTTCTAAAAGTCATCATTTTTGTTTTATTTACATTCACTTCCAAATCTTTTTTTCTAAAATACTTATCCAGGCATCTAATCATTTCGTTCATTTCATTTGCTTGTTTTGCTACAACCACCATGTCGTCTGCATAAGCCAGCGACCACACTTTCTCTCTGCCCACTACCACCCCACCCGTCTGCGCCTTACATAGCATTTCTTCTACATCTGCAATGTATGCCGCAAACAAACTAGGACTGAGTGGACATCCCTGTCTCACACCTTTTGTAGTCCAAAACTTCTCACTCATTTTGCCATTCATACAGACTCTGCTAACAGTTTCCACGTATACTTCTTCCATTCTTTTTACTAGGTGTTCATTTATTCCTCTTTTTCTCAAATACATCCACAATTTCTCTCTACTCACACTGTCAAATGCCGCTTTTAGGTCCAAGAATAACGCATACAACTTTCCTCCCTTTTCTGCTATTTCCTTCTCTACTATATGGTGTAGTATGTATACATTATCCATGGTCCCTCTTCCTTTTCTAAACCCGGCCTGTCCGTCTGGCAATATTCCATTCATTTCTAGTTCTCCATTCAATTTTTCTTCTAGTACCATGGCGTAGATCTTGTATGCTGTACTTAGTAACGTTATACCTCTGTAATTTTCAGCAAGCTCTTTATTTCCTTTTTTGTGTATCGGACATACAAGACCTACTCTCCACTGACTAGGAAACCCTTTTCCCTTCCATACTTCATTTATTATCTCACTCAGTCTCTCAATCAAATCTTCCGAACCATACATCCATGCTTCATTTTGTATTCCATCCACACCTGGCGCTTTTTGTTTTTTTAGTTTTTTTATTTGCTTCCATATCATTTCCGTTGTTATTTCATCTACATCTTGTTTCAGTTGTTCTGTTGTCATTGGCTGTCTATCGGTTTTTCTGTCCGATCCTTCATACAGTTTTATGAAGTGTTTCCTCCAGTCTTCCATCAAAATTTGTTTGTTTTTTTGTCTTCTGCTTTTTCTCTCTTTGTTTATGTATTTCCATGCTTCTTCTTTCGACCGTATTTCTTTTTTTATATATATTGCCTTAACTTCTTTGCATTTAGTCTTGTATACTTTTTGAGCACTCTGATATTCTTGTTTAGTCGCTTTGCCATTTTTCCAATTTCGGAGTACTTTTCTAGCTTCTCTTTTTTTTTGTGTGCATTCTGTGCTCCACCATTTGCTTTTTTCAAATGATTCTTCTGTTTGTAAAAAAGTTTTCCTTATTGTTGCATCTGCAATTATGTTCTCTAATTCTGCCATTTTTTGTTCTACGCCTTTTTCTTTAAAATGTTGTCCATATAAATTTTGCCTGTACATTTCTACGCTCTCTTGTGTCCATACTATTTTTGTCACTTTTTCTCTTATTTTCTTTGGTTCTCTTTTTATGCTTCCGTTTAAATACACTTCTAGTGGCTGATGGTCCGACTCTACTCTTTCTCCAACCTTAAATGTGTCTATCTCTTGCCACGCTTCTTCATTTACCATTACGTAATCAATTACCGATTGTCCTTTTGCTCCTATGTAGGTATATTCTCCCTTTTCATCTCCATCCATATTTCCGTTTAGTATGTCCCACCCATTCTCTTCAATCATTTCTATCATTTCTTTTCCTTCTTTATTTTCTAGTTTGTCTTTTGACATTCTTTTGCTTATTTGTCCGTTATTTATTCTTTCTCCGTTTAGTCCAATCCTGGCGTTGAAATCTCCTCCTACTATTAGTTTTGTCTCTTCGGTTTTTTGTATTGAGTTTTCTAACTTTGTTCTAATTTTTTTCATCCCTCTGCTATACAACGTAATCATTTTGTATTTTGTTCTTCCCAGTATAAAGTTTTGCTGCACCATTCCTTCCATTTCCAATTCTTCGTTATCTTCTTGTGGTATTTCCCTTCTTATTCCTGTTAAGATGCCTCCTTTTGCTCTTCCCATTTTTTTTTCTTTAACTGCTGGTTGGCATTTCCATCTAAACTCTTTAGGCATTTGATTTTCCATGTTTGTCCACTTCTTTTCATCTATCCATGTTTCCACCATTCCAAAATTTTGAAAACAATAATCTATTTGAGAACAATTTAGATTTAGGAAACAAAGGTCATCCGTAGATGCTATAATTAATTTCACAAATTTTATAACAACATGCTTTGAAGATGCAAAATATTGCTGGGGCACCTGCTTAGATATGAGCAAAGCATTTGATTGTGTCTCACATAGTTTATTATTAGATAAATTAAAATTATATAAAGTAAACGACTTGAGCTGTAATTTAATTAAATCGTATTTACAAAACAGAAATCAATCAAAATAAATTACAAATTTTCAGACACCTTACCAATAAACCAGGGTGTTCCTCAAGGATCTGTACTTGGCCCATTATTATTTTTGATATACATTAATGATCTTCCGTCACATATATTTAACAACTGCAACGTACCTTCTAAAATAAGCTTATTTGCTGACGACATAGCAATATTCTTAAATTCTCAGGATTTAAACAAATTGCACAACGATGACAACATCGTAATAGATCTGGTTAAACAATGGACTAAAATGAATCACCTAGTACTGAACGAAGAAAAAACTGAGCACATTATTTTAACCTTGAAAACAAATAATTTTGATCATAAGGAGCCTATAAAATGTTTAGGGGTTTACATTGACCCTTTATTAAAATAGGACAAACATACGTCTTTTATAGCCAACAAACTAAACATTAACATATTTTTACTACGTAGTCTATCAAAGTGGGTATCAATGGAAACACTAAAAATAGCTTATTACGCATTAATTCAGTCACATCTGCAGTATGCTATATTATGTTGGGGACATAGTCCATCAGCTGTCAGATTGTTTAAACTACAAAGAAGAGCAATCAGATTAATCAGTGGATTAAAGTATCGTGAAGACTGTTTAAATGCATTTGTAAACTTAAAGATATTAACTCTACCATGTATCTATATATTAAACTCTTTAACATATATGAAAACACACAGAACAGAATTTAACGCCATGCAAGATTTACACCAACACAACACCAGAAGTAAAAACCTCATCTGTACTCCATACTGTAGGATAAATAAAAGTAGAAACGTTACTTATTTTGGAATCAAATTATTTAATAAACTACCTACGCATATTAAAGATTTACCACTAAATATATTTAAATTAAAAGTGAAGGAATATTTGTTAAATAAACCATTTTATACAATAGAATCATTTTTAAATGCTTCTGATAATGTTCTTTAAATGTTAATTCAACTTGTGTGATTCAACAATCTTTTAAACTGTATTTGGTAATTTTAAACTGTATTTTGTAGTTTTAAACTGTATTTTGTAATTTTAAATTGTTCTTATGTTATGTATATTGACATGTGTTAAGATGTATTTTATCTATCTATTTACACAAATATACATTATTTATTTGCGTGTCACGTCGTATTGAGACGTCTCTCCTAGTAAATTTTTAGATCGTCTCAGAGTTTTTGAGTTATTGGTGTACACGGAGTTTGCTCTTGTTATTTATTTATTACAGTGTATAGTGTTTAAAATAAAAGGAATAGTATGGTGACATGATGTTTGATTACGCTTTTAGCAAAGGTGTTTTTTAGATCAACTTCTAGTGCCGTTTGTTGCTAGTTTTTCAAATTGATCTTTTTCATAGTTTTTCTGTAGCGAAATGTGATGCATAACTCATAGATTTTTAGCTGGAAAATCTCATATAGTCTTGATGCTTTGTATTGTATAAACTTTTTGATTTTTCAGCGTATTTGTTAGGACGTTCCAGCACAAAAATGAACCACAGCATCTCAGTTCTCTGCACTCACGATCATACCAGACACTAAAAATGTTTGTTTTTGGTTTATTTTACAACACGTTCTTGAGCTCCGAGCGCTCGTTTTTCTATTTTGGGCAATCGGAGAGCACGTGCTCAGTACTGTCTACATTTTGGTACGAGGGTTGCTATGTATATATTAAGAATGAATAACTAAAACAATGATTGGGAAAGTTCTTTATTGTTTTTTGAAAATACTTTCTTTTAAAATTACACTTTTTTGCTTTCTATTAAATCAATAGATATCTTCAAAACATGGTTTTTGAATTAACAGCTTCTTGTGGCGTCGAAAAGCGTCGTCTACGTAGTTTGTTCTTCACTTAAGGGAACAAATAGAACCTATCACACTCAAAACGTTGGTTGGTTTGTTTTACTTATTTTACTGACGACTTCTGCCAAACAAATGGTTGTATACCATTCAGAGTTGACCGTTCTACGTTGCTCTAAAGCAGTGGTTCTCAAACTCTTTTGGCTCACGGACCCCTTTTCATAGTCAACATTTTGTTGAAGAAGTATTTATTGAAATTATAACTTTTTTTTTTTAATATAAAAAAAATAATGACTTGGATGAACCTGATGGGATGTTTTGAGTGTATTTATGTCCGGCTTAATGTTTGTGAGTAGCAACCGCAAATTTCCACGAGTACTAATTTCTAGTCGGTTTCTTTTTTTTGTGACGAGGCTATAAACGGCACTTAATCCACGTTCTACCAAATAGGAAGACGGAAAAGCAATCAACAGCTTCTGTACAATAACCCATAATTCTGGATATAAAATTAGGATCTGTTTTTGTTACCAAAAATTGTAGTATCCTTGTTTAAACATTGGTTTCAGCTTCTCATTTGTGGATAATTCAATAAGTTGTTCCTGTATTAGTATGTATTTATCTGCATTTCTTTGACTACTTGCAAAAGGGTTCAACACCCAGTCGGGAATATCCAAGTGAAGAAGCGCCGTTAAGTATTGACAAATCTTCATCTCTAATTTGCAGTTTTGAAAGATTTGGAAACTGAGAACATTTTCCTCTTCTCAAGTTTTGTTTGTATAGCAACAGTTTTGCAACAAAGGCTGATATTACATTTTTAGTTTTGATTAAGTTTAATGTGTCACCTTGTAGTTTCAAATTAATTAGTCTCGTTAAATCTGGCAAATAAATCAGTCATGTAGGCGATGTCATTTTTTGAGATAATTAAATTGTGCCGCAAATCATAGTCTTTACTCTTCAGGAATTTCAACACTGAATCAAAGAGCGAGTAGAAGCGATCCAAACATGTACTTTTAGATAACCAATGTACTTCTGTTTTATGTAGTAAACAAATATAGTCATCATAATTTTTCAAACATTTTTTTAAATTTTATATCAAACCTTGAGCGGACACTCTGACGTTGTTCAGGGACTTCCAAATTGATTTTAATTTTCCAAGGACCCTCTGAATGATTTCAGGGACCCTTTGGGGTCCATAGGGACCACTTTGAGAACCACTGCTCTAAAGGCACGGTAATCATTTCCTTGCTCGTGTGAATTGGTTTACACGAGTCTTTGTGATCGATTGTTAAATTGTGCAGAATTCAACACAAACAAATCTTTTGGACGGCTAAATGTTCATGCAACATTTTATGTATGATTGCCATACTAATGCCTAGGGTTGCCTTAATCTCACGATATATTACATGACGATCTTGCATTATCAGTTCGTACAGAGCATCAATGTTTTCTGGCACATCGACCGATTTTGGACGACCTTCTTTTAAATTTGTTCTCCGGGGAAGTACGGCCACGTTTGAATTCACTAAACCATATATATTGTGGCTTTCGATGGTGCTTCATCACCAAAACTCGCAGTAAGTTGATCGGCACACTGCTGTTGAGATAATCCACGTCGAAAATAGTAAGTATAATTTTGCGATAATGCATTGATCTTGTAACCGTTTATTGATCTTGCTCTGGCACTAGTGTTTGTTACTAGGTTTTTGTATATTGCTGATCTCTTCTTGACTAATATATCGGTTGGGATAACTGATGCTCATGGCTTTTCTGTTGTGAATGCTTTTCTTAGCCGTTTGCGATGTCAACAACACCGGAGTTGCGTGGAGCAGTTTAGACTCATCGTACGCTGGCGTCTTCAGGACCACCCACTTTTGGCATAAGACACGACGCCGCTATTGAAATACGTGCAGAAGTTTTTACGTGTGCACAAGTGCTTATCTACTTCTATTGTAACACCTACCTTGGTGGAAAATAGATTTCTTTATTTGAATTAATTTTCTTAGTAGAGCTATCTTATTAGTCGGTACTCAGTCCCGTTCTTCTTGTTGATAACTATGCCGCTGTTGTCTTTTACAGCTCTAGTGTAGTTTGCGGTTTATCATCCAATCTGTTATTCGATTGCTGTAGTGTTTTTGCGAAGTTGGTTCAATTGTCTCATCGTTATTAGTATGGTCCTCTTTTAGTAGAATACAATATTCTACAGGACTAGTCTCTGAATTGAGTTTGCCTCTTACTGTTTTGCTCTTGTTGATCTGAAGACGTTTTTTATAACAGGGCTCTTATAACATTTGTTATTCTACCCGGTATCATTCTCTGGTTTTTTCACCCACCTGTAAGGCAATTCTTAGACTATATATTTCTGTACATAGATTAGTCTTATCAGTTTTTGCTACGCTGGAAGAAGACTATATTTCTTCTTGGTTGCCTTGTACTGCCTTGACTTGGTTTGTAAGAATCTTATTTTTTGAGATTTTTGCGGTTGTTGTGGTAGCCATTAGTAGTGCCTGCTTTTTCAACCACCTGGACTCATACCTTGATTTTTAAAGTTGAGAAGGTTGCGTTTTGTTGATTTTTTATATCTTTAAAAAGTGCTACATTTGAGAAACGAAAAATGTTGTTAGTTGTAAATAATTCTGAAAGATCTGAAATTCATTGGTCGAGTTTTTTTGTATGCATGAATATGTCACAAATTTTACAACTCCGGTCAATCAATATCATAAATGATAAGCTTGTTTAAACAGTATTTAACAGTTATTACAAATTTATTGTTGTTTAATCAAACAATAGTGTTTTCTGAAATAATTAAAATTACCTGAAATTAATATACCATATAATTAATCTAATAATTGTTTGCATTTTTTATGTGCAGCACTTGAAACTAATTATAATAGATTTATTGCAGACCCTGTCAGTTATATCAGTACCATCACAAAACAATGCATAATTATATATTATAAGCCATTAAAAACATTGGATAATTATTACAAATATTGTCAGAAACGGTCATAACGATATTAATACAATACTGCAACTATAAAAGACAATATAAATTTATAAATTTACTAATTTAATAGGCAAATTATATAGAACCTTACTATGTAATATTGCAAACATTTGAAAACAACTCATAAATGCCTACTTTGATATCTTAAATATGTATTTACTGGCTTTGCAATACAGCCAATAAGTAGATTTGTCAGTGGAATAAATGTTATTTTGGAAATGGAACCGCTTTATTCTAGCGTTCTAACATTTTTTCCAAAGTTTTTGTGACTAACGAGATTGACATGGGTTTGCTAGTGGTTACCACATTCGGTCGACTCAACGATCTCTTTTACCAGATTTGATAAAGTTTGGTGTGAAATAGTTTTACTATTCTTTACACTGATTTTATGCGATTGACTTTATTTGAAGATTCTGTGCTTATGGGAAGCTATAACTTTCTGTCTATTTGCTTTAGATTAATTGGTGCGATTGCTGATACTTAAATACTAAGTCACAAATCATTGAGTTTATAGAATGCAGTTTTTCCTTACTTGCAAACAAATCAATTCGGGTCAAAAAATTGGAGCTTTATTACTTGATTTGTTGGTGGAAGTTTAGTTTTACACTTGAATATTGTTGTTTTGTGGGTGTTCCGTGTATCCACGTAGTAAGTCAAGTAGCCACCTTCGGGGTATAATAAGTTCTTTTTTGTTTTGTTGTACCTCGGCGGGGTATTTAATGTCTGCGGTTGGGGTTTATCTTTTTTGGCGTACTTTTAGAGGTAGTTGTTTTTAGAGACTTATTGGACGATAAGATTTAGGTAGGTTGTAGTCACAACGCTCTGTTGCAGCTATGAATGCAACTTCTATATCTTTCTATGTTACGGGGATGGGAATGTAGCGAAAGGCGATGCATGCACTAATGCTTCAGATTTTTTAATCATTTTTTGTGAGAATAATTTACAATCTGAAATTTTCATAAAAATTGAGCTACACATTTTTGTTTTTTAATTTTTGCAGCTGGTATATTATCAACGAGCTTTTATTGTATTTTTTTATTTGATTGATGGATCAGTGTTTTGTGCAGAATTAAGGTGCATTATTTAATCAAAAGTTTTGTAATGATTATCAACAATTCATTAATTCAATTTATTTGCATCATACGTTATTCCAAGTAAACATTATTAAAATAACATTTTTTTTTTTCGTATTAAGGTTTGCAATACTTAGAATGAATATATTACAAAAATATTATGACTATATACCAATTTTATTTTTATTGTGAAGTTATGTTTGAAACAATTAAAAATCTCAAAAAATACAAGGTCGTGTGTTATTATATTTTTTGTTGTATTCAGATACTTTGAAAAAAAAAATGTCATTAATTTTGTTAAGCCGCAAGGTTATTTTCAATAATATTATCTATTAATGTGATGTAGTAAATGGTTTTTGTTATAATATATACGGAGATGATTTAACAATAACATTGTTAAAATGAATTAATAATTTATTCAAAAATCAGTCAATCGAATCACAGCGGCCAAGGGTCAAGCATAGACAATTGTTTCGGTTCTACAAACCTCGTCAGTATGCCTTGTACGACCACGGCATCGCATGATAGCGAAGACAATTTTGAATAAATATTTCTGTGCTTATGAACACAATTGCATAAATGCAAAAATGATACCGATTAATGCGGACATTTTAGTATTAAAAATTGCAACTAGATGGCAAACCAGTCTTTCGTTTGATTATTTATAATAACATTGTTGTTAAATGCAATAAGTGTGGATTTTAAATCCGAACAAAAGTAGCGAGGCGCATGGCATAATTTGTTTACCAACATAAACTAGGATTACTTAATTCCCCTCTCATGTTTAGTATATATTGTTGTTCACTGTGTATTGGTATTGCACTATAGGTTATCAAAGAACGGGCATGAACGGCCTATGACAATTTATTACTCTATATCGGTATTTGGTAGAAGAGAAGAGAGTGTAAATGTGGAGCTCTATAATTTTTTGTTTGTCCAAAAATACTTGTAGTGCATAATATACTAATTTTGTGTGCTAATGTGATAGGGTACGTTTGTATTGATGAAACCTTTCAAGATCCGTGAAGAGAAAGTAGAAATTATCATTATTTTGCTGATTTATTACATTCATCATTATACAGGGAGTTATATATATAATAAAACTTTTTTATTGAACGTGCTATTTAGTTCTAACTTTATAACAATATATTAAATACATTTATTTGTATTGGCTCAAATTTAAAAAACAAAATCGAAAGCAAAATTTTTAAATATTAAACATAATTTTGTTTGTACTTTGCATCTATTATTTAAACCTAAACATTGATTGATTTGAACCGACTGATTTCTGCCTGTTATTTGTTTATTTGTGATAATGATATTAATAAACGTTATCTTAGTTCTTTTTCTTGCATTTCTTTTTATGTATAGCTTTTTAATTATAATAATCAGTTTTTGCTGAATTGTTAAAACTTATTTAGTACAATACTAAATAAGTTTTAACAATTCAGTGGATAATGAATAAGTTTTAACAATTCAGTGAATAATAAACCGACTAACACGCGGAAGTATAAGTTTTTCAACTCTTGAGGAAGTCTTGAACTCCAAATTAATTGAAGTAAATTTAGATGTAACTTTTTCTAAGCTTTTATTTTGAGTTTGTTAGTTACACCATCCATTATTTTATTTTCAATAATATTTTTAAATTTTAAACAAATCTTTTTCAGACTCACTAAAATGTTGCGTTTTTGAATAGGTTCAGTTTTAATTATTATCGGTTCCATAATTATATATGATTATTAGTATGATAAAACTCAATTGTTTTAATTTATTTTGACAATTATTGTATTAATTGCTTTGGTAAACGCACGTCGTAAGCTAGAAGTAAACTATTGTACGCCGCAGAAACATGGGAAAAGCTTTGAAGACAAAAAAAACAGAAACAGATTTGATGGTGGAAGAAAGATTAAGTATAAAGAAAATGGTAAATGAAAGAACTAGTAAGCAGGAAGCAAAGAGACGAGCGAGAGAGAATATTATGGAAAGATGGCAAAGACAGTGGAAAGAAGGAGAAAAGGGAGAATGGACAAGGGAACTAATACCAGAAATAAAAAAAGGGTACAGAAAAAACCGGAGACTTGTTACTATACAACTCAACTACTCATCGGACATGGAGCCTTTGGAACGTACTTACAAAAAATAAATAAGATGAAGAAAGAGGAAAAATGTATATTTTGTCAAGAAGACACTCATGACGACGCAGAACATACGCTAGTAGAGTGCGAAGAGTGGGAGGAAGATAGGAAAACGCTACAAAAGGTATTTGAAAACATAGTAGACAAATCCACAATCATTAAAATATGCCTGAGTGACAAAAACAAATGCACTAAGAAACTATGCAACGACTGTACTGAAGAAAAAGATAGAGGAGTTTGAAGCTTTAAGATTTAGGTAAACCAAAATGGAAGAAAACACAAATTAAAAGCCACAGAAGACAAAGGAAGGAGGAGCGAGAATCTAAAGAAGCAAAAGAATATGGAAAAAAGTAATAAAGAGGAAAGAAACAAAGAAGGTCAAAACAACTATACCTGCCAAGGAATGGAAGGGGAACAGAGAGACAAGAGAAGAACATTTACTGAAACATTAGTATCAACAGAAATTGCAGAAATAAGGAGGAAAAGGAGAGAACTGCTCAAGGAAAATAAGTTGACGGAATTGACAAACCAATTTCCAAACGGAAGATACGCCATCTCGAGGTTGACAGAAAATGCAACTTTCGAAATGGTCAGAGTATATCTGGCAACCAGGGGACACGAAGAACTAATCCCAAATGGAGATTCAAGAATTTTACTAGAAGTTAAACTGGCAAATGTAGGACTACCAAAGGGGATGCACTTAATGGAGCTGCATAAAATATTTATGAAAGAAAGAGGATACGACGAGGAAGAAGTTAATGAAGATATAGAAAAACTAAGAAGATACTTAAGAACAATGCAAATATCTAGGCTGAATAACACCAGAATGGGAGAAAGAAGAGGAGAATGCCAGTGTAGGAAGTAGGGTAGAATAATAGGGTATAGGGAGAGATGGGCCGGGGACAGCATGTGTTGCCGCAGCAGACTGCGTGAGTTGCGCGAGGCCGAAACCAGCCCTCCTCAAACTAGTACCACATTAGAGACAATGACTAGGACACATTAACAGCTGGACTTACGCAGAGAAGAAAACCGAAAGGTATTGAAATGCTTTAGTTATTATCAAGGCTCACTTGTTGAGGCCAACACCTTACTAAGCCCTAAAAAAACACACACGTCGTAAAACATCGGAGTATTGTCAATCGCGACGGTCCGTAACAATGAATCGATCAAAACCGACCGTTTGGTTATCGGATTGGTAGAACCCAACATGAGTATTCTGTTGGCAAAACATAATCTATAATTGAATATATTGACAATATTTGAAGTTTATAAATACTTGCTTTTTTATTATTAATAACCTATGGGAGGCTTAAACGAATAGTTATACTAGCCTCTAGCTTATTTGCTGCATCGGGATAACTTTGAAATGGATCAAATTTGTTGGTGATTGACTATTATCAATCTTAAACTCAACCATTGTGAGGTGATACAAATTCTATTAAAAGAGGATCCTTGCAGCTAATACTCATGTTTGGAGTGGTTTTGGTAATAATAATAAAGGAAGGTCAAACCTAACCTAATATTTTTAACTTTGGGGCTAGGAATTAGGTTTTATAGAAAGGTTTACAATATACTACAATTTTCTTGGCATAGTTCTATTTCCAGCATTATTAATGGGGCATTAAGTATGTTGGTAGACATTGCTAAAATTAGAGCCGCATTTTTTTTTTATATATTTCTAAAAGACTCATTTTATGAGATCAGGCTTGAGTGAAGAAATATTGGGAAGAGGCGCAGCACTATTTTTTGCACAATTTATGTCTCGCTCCTTCTAAATGCATCTGTCCTTTTGTTTGCACTAAGCTTTCGACAATACACACAAGAGATACACATTGAGAATGTCGAGGAAACTTTTCTGAGATTTTACATGGCATTGTCGTTAGTTTAATAGAACTATTTTTTTTTGCTAAAGCTGTTTTTGTGTATTTTTTTAAATTAAAGTAGCGGTCGGAATCACCTTAAATACTAAATGCAAAAGAGAACTGGCGTTAGAAGATTAGAAGATTAACCGTAGTAAAGTTGGTTAGGTCATGAATACAACATCTTTGCTTTTATCATTCTGAACAATTCAGACGAAGTATATTATTCTTACTTAGTTTACACGTTAATTCATTATCTAATAAGGTGTTTTCAATGTCAACGTATTACTGCGTTGGTTATCTGTTATGCTTGAATTGTAATTGTCTGAAAAGATAGGCAAGATCTGAGAAAGGGAAAGTCTTTTACTTTGGTGCTCAAAAAGTTTGATTAGCTTTTACGTTCCCTTAATCATTTGATGCAGTTGATGGCATATCAGCCTAAAAATGCTATTAATGCTGATGCTTTGGCCCGGAACGAGCTTTCATTATTGAGTGGTTTGGCTCAAAATAAGCCACTACTTTGAGTGCTTTTAGTTGAAATTTGATTTAAGAAAATTTAAACTTTTTTTGTTAAATCATTTTTTTGCTCACAACTAACAAAATTATGGCACAAACTAGACCAAGGTCACAACGAGTGAGAACTTAACTTTGTTTTGTGCCAAAACCACTCGACGATGAGGGCTTGCTTTGGCTTTAATGGTGTTTTTAGGCTGATAACTTAAAACCTAAACTAATGAAACAAAGCTACTCAATGCGGCGTCAAAGCAGAGAGCAATGGCTCAATCTGCCGGCACCCGAGGTGTTAATACATGTGGAAGAAACTTTACTTCTCTAGATGTTCTCTTTGGAGCAAATTCAATAAACGCTATGCACATTATGAATCGTTAAGAATTTTATTAGTTGATACTTTATCTATGAGTTCTTGCAGGAGCAGTAACTATTCAACTACATCCCCTTTCACCCTAACCGTTGCTAAATCTATTTGTCAGCTTAAACATTGATCAATTGCATAAACAACGTCCGTCCCCAATCTTATGGGTGATTTGCTCAATACAACGTGGGGCTCAAGCCAGCTATTACTAGCGTGACGTTTTAATGACGCATCTGCTTCGGGATCAACCTACGTGCAGCTAATTACGAGCAAATATTTTTTGTCATAGCTCTACCTTGAAGTTGATTAAACTATAGAGAGAATAGGCTGATATGCCAGAAAATTAAACTAACTTATCCCGGTTTTCTGTTTTTGGCGAAGTAAATTATTACATATCGTTTTGCAACTACTTATATTATTAAATTATGTTTAAAACTGGTTGACTGGATATAGTAATTTTAAAAGCAATTAACTAAGAAATTGGTATTTTGCCAAAACTGTTGATACTGGTTTTAAGTTAATTCAAACATGCACATTATGTAAAATACCGATACGTTTGACGTGAAAATTAATCGTAATAAAAAATACTACAGAGATAAATTTACCTGGTAATAATTGCATACATATATTATAAATATTTGCAAACATTTAGACGTAAAATGCCCCTGAAATAGTTCACCAAATATTTTATTCAGTTATTTTTATAATTAAATCAGGTTATGTTAATTATTAAATATTTGATGAACCCATATTAATTAATGAAATACGAATTTATAAATAATAATCTAATCTAAATTAAGCAATAATGTATTTAAGTTAAAATAAAATTAATTTACGCATTACTAACATTTAAAATACATTTTTGTTTTATTGATTAAAATAAAACTCTAATAACATGTGAACCAGATGTTATGGCATTATATTTCAGCAGTCTCTAAACACATGTTAATTTATTTTCTCCTCGCATCTTATTACTTTCTTTCTGAATGTGCAATTTCATTTAATATTAATTCACACTCATACGCAGAACAGTTCGCACATGCTAGTTTGACCTTGTCCATTGACATATTGTTACTATAATTCCATCGGATATTATTATTAATAAACAATCATAAGTAATCAATTTTTAAAGCTAATATTATCAGAGAACAATAAAAAAAAACCACATCATACTTATGCCTTGGATATTAATTGGCCATTTTTAAGGTCATATGTAAATTAGATGGGTATTCCTTTTTTGAAGTCAATATTCCAGGTACTAAACTACCTGATTTTAATTAGTAATAGTTTTTTGTTTGATGAACCTTGTTATTGAAACATAGTTGCTGTGTTATTCCGGGAAATAACAATTCTTGGTATTTCGATAATAATATGAATCACGCCTTAAGTAATTTTTTGTATGTTTTTTTTAATGAATATCATCATCATCGTCATGTAATGACTTACATTGTAGATGGATGCAATTAAAATTAATATACTATTTTATGCTAACATGGATAATTTTTACAGTTTAGAAGTATCCACTGCAGACAGGCAATAAAGCTTCTATATTAATTAAATGCCATAGTGGTGTACACTAGCAGGAGTTATAAAGAAAATACAGTCCTGGTACATGATAATTTACTTATTAATTTTAATATTTAACATTTGATTAATAATTTTTAGAATTTCTAGTAAGTCTTGTACAACCTTAAAATTTTAGGTAGTAATATTGTATTTATTTTTATGGTCTATAAAAAATGCAAAAGTACGCAACATGATTGGAATAACTTGTTTTTGAATAGAAATTAGAAGAACTATTGTAGTTTCAGATGCTACGCTCCAAACTAAACAGTACAAGGTTATACAGAGTAATTCATAATATATACAAAAAATTATAAGTTAATTACCTCCATAAAAGTTCATATAAACATACATATATCGAAAACTTTTATAGAACATTTTTTGAATCTATGAGATATTTATAGCAAGAAATTCGTCACAATGTGTCGCATAAACTCTATTGCATTAAATAACTTAAAAATTAAAAAAAAAAACGACAAAAATTCCAAATCTTACCACCAACCATCATCATACAATTAAAAACATTTATTGCTTAAAGTTTATTCAGTAGCCCAGTAAACCTAAAATGTGCAGAAAGAAAACGAAATTATTTCTTGAAATTTTCCAAAAATACGCAAAAATAAATTATTGCATGAATTGATCAAAAATCATAAACCAAATTAATTATAAATGCATTTACCAATTTATGAAGTAAACTTATTACTTATTGCACAAAATTTACCAAAATTTGTTGAAAAACTTGAAATAAAATTAGCGTTTTTATACTCTAGACTTTGTTCAACCTGATTTAAGTAGACCGGAAGTTTTTTTAAGTAAATTTGTTTGTTGCTGCTACAGTCGGTTACCGCGTTGAACAAATCTATGGCCTTCCGGAAAAATGAGCCAAACACACTAACACTTCCGCATTTAGTTTTTGCAAAAAAAAAAAATATATTGCAAGAAATTTGCAGAAATTATGTTCAAACATCGTACATTGTTGCATCAAATTGATCAAAAAGTGTACACTAAATCAATTTATTACGAAAAAAGCTCGAATTTTTTACTTAAGTCTTCTGAGCTATTTTAAATATTCTTGATTTAAAATAGCTCAGAAGACTTATCGCATTTGCGCAGTTGCGTAGACAACACATTTGAGATTAAAAAAAACAAAAATTGCACAGAAAGCACAAGATTTTAGTTGGTTGGACAGTTTTACTTGTCTGTCCGATAGAATAATCGTTTTGATGATTTTATCAAAGCATAGCGTTTTGGTTAGTAATTTTAACGTCGCTGTTATAATATTAGTTTTAACGGCGTCGACAGTGCGTCGCGGCTGTCACAGCTCACCTGATTTAACTGAGAATTTTATATCGGATGGGACGGAAGCGGTTGTACGTCCGATAGAAATATTGATTAAGGCTGCAGTCTACTGAACCACCGCTATAACTAATTGCTCTTTTGGCGAGTGCGTTGGGTTGATGTGGTTTTTTTTGTCGATGATACAGTCGATGACTTCAATTTAGTATCTGTCTTAAGAATTTTGGTTTAAAAATTATGTTTCTTTTATTTATTTATTTTTGGGTGCAAGGGCTCGTATTTTAGGGCTGTACCTGGAATTAAATACAAATATTGTTGGAAAGGGCTTTAAATTAAACACAAATTTGTTTAATATTTATATTTAGAGTGTCGCAGCTCGTGTCTGGAATATAACTAACTATTTCTACATCATGCATACTGCATAGTATTACATTTCTACATCAGGGATTGCCCTGCTTATGGCCGGGAACAATGAGACCCTTTCTATGTGATTCCCCGTGATTCCCCGAATATATATTATACATCTACAATGTAACACGTACATATCAACACTCCCACTCAAAAAAATATAATAAAAAAAATATATATAATAATAAAAAAAATGTTTTCTATCATTGAGTTGTTTTTAATTTGCATAAACTTTTGATGGCTTATATGGCCAAGCCGTTCATGCCACAATTGATAGTTAATATTAACATATTTATTAGTACTGATATTTAATTGACTTTCATTATTTACCATGTTTTGAACCGTAAAAATTATACAATACAGATTATTTAAGGGCTTACCTTTTAAAATTATTTCCTTTTTGTTTCGAATAGTGACGCCATCTGCATCAAATATGACCTTAAAACCGCTTTCTTGAATTTTTCGCACGGACAATAAATTGTGAGCAAGTTCCGGTGCATAAAGGACCTCCTGTAGTGTTCCGTTGAACCCAAGGTTTGTGGATACATTGATGGTCCCTCTCTTTGTTGCGTTGATGCTTGTACCAGATTTAGCGACTGCAATTTTCTTGGGAAAATTTAAATTTACAAAATTAGTAAAGACGTCATCTCTGTTAATTATATGATCGGTGGCACCCGAGTCCAGAATAAAAGTTATTTCACTTGGTTTATTTATGTCCATTTCATTGTTGGAAAACATAAATGCAAATCCGTCCGATCCGTTCGCACATTGGGCATTTGTTGGTATGGTGTGCAGGGTCCGGTTCCTATTTGTCTGGCCTTGAATTGTTTGTTTGTAATAAAAACAATCTCTTTTTTCATGATTCCGTCTTCCGCAATGGTCACACTTTAGGTTATTTGTTTTATATTTATTGGGAGAAATTCTATTCCATGATTTATTTTTCTCTTTGTTATATTTGTAATTATTTTGCCATTTTTTATTGTTCTTTTTAAATGCAGGAAAACGTTTTTCTTTATTGTTAGAACCAGATGATTTAAAAACTTCACTACTGAGCACTTTTAAACTTGTTGAATTGTCTTCGGCATTTAATTTAACTTCGTGATCTAATAATCTCGTTTTTACGAAAGATAAATTTAAATGTTCCTCACTTAACGTTTCTAACGCTGTTATTACACCGTCAAATGTAGTTGGAAGCGTTAATAATAAATGTGAAATTTTATCCATTTCATCTAGTCTTGCTCCAGCACATATTAATTCTGCAACTATTGTTTCAAATTGCATAAAATGTTGCAATAATGTAATATCACCTTGCAGTTTTAAATTTAATAAACGCTTACGCATTGCTAATTGAGACGCCAAACTTTTTCTTTCGTAGATTGTATCAAGGTTTATTAAAATTTCTTTGGCAGATACATGTTTGTCGGCAAAACCAAGAAATGAATCGCTCAAATATTCTATTATTGTGTTTTTTGCTAGTATGTTTTTCTTTGTCCATTCTTCTGTAATTTCCTCATTTTCTTCTTCTATGATATGTAATATTCCAAGTTCGGATAATAGAGATTTTATTCTGAACTTCCATACACCATACCGCTCACCATTAAATGGCACAATGTTTCTTTTATTCACTTTAAGTTCCATTACTAACTTTTAAAATTTTAAATGTTTATGTATAATAATAATTAAATTATAATACTGTTATATTAACACGCGAAGACCTGGGCCCATAACCTGTTGGAAAGGGCTTTAAATTAAACACAAATTTGTTTAATATTTATATTTAGAGTGTCGCAGCTCGTGTCTGGAATATAACTAACTATTTCTACATCATGCATACTGCATAGTATTACATTTCTACATCAGGGATTGCCCTGCTTATGGCCGGGAACAATGAGACCCTTTCTATGTGATTCCCCGTGATTCCCCGAATATATATTATACATCTACAATGTAACACGTACATATCAACAAATATATACTATCGAACCCTTTAATTGAGAGATTGGAGGAACTGTAGATACTGACTAGGTCTAGTATCTGGTCCACCCATAATCTTTATTAAATGTAATTATGGTTACATGATTGTGGTGGCTCTGTTGGGTAAAAATTACCATTACCATTATAAAAGTAGTTGTAGGCAATGTTTGCTATATACTACTTGTATCTGGTACATTCTTTGTAGGAAGCGCACCAACGTTGAGTTGTTGCTCAGAACAATTTTCAGAGGTTACATCTTGTTTGGGATTAGTGATTTTGTTGCTACTTAGAGTTGGGTTGTAAACATTATTCAAGTACTTGTTGTCATAGTCTAACAGGTGATCTCTTTGACACTGTCGTTTGGTTGTATGAGTCAAGGAACTAACGGAACAATAGATTGTACTAAATGTGGTGTCTTCTTGATTTACATTCAGAAAGCGAAAATGCCATTGTTGGGTGTTTTTCTTTGGTCGTTTCTGAGAAATCAAACGTCAGTGTTTGTACTAGAGACTGCCACATACAGGACTTGGTGTTGACGGATTTAGTACTGGAAATCTGTCGTCAGCTCCTGATAAAAAAGTAAGTTGAATAAACGTTAATGTCGAGACTCCGATCATATACCTGATAATGATTTGGTACTCGGGTAATGCACCCGAGTACCAAATCATTACCACCAGCACAGTGTTGCCGCTGCGAAACGAACTTAAAAAAAGGTAGTAAAATATTGCACAAATCTGAGAAATTTAGATAGTTGCGTGACTCGGAACGTTTTAACAGCCTGGACTAGCCCACATAACTGTTGACATCTCAATAATTGTAAATAATCCAGTCTAAATGTTGAAATCTAGCTGGTTTGCCTATATACTAGTTATTATAGAAACAAACAAAAACAAGTTGTCTGCAACAAAATAATGCCCAGGTTTAGTTAATTTACATTGATTTGCAAAACACAAATTAATTATATAGAGTTTGGGTAAAATCTGTACCTCAACTTGCACGTTATTCTGCGATTATAAACGTTTTGAATGTAAAAATACTACAGCATGATTAAAGAAAAGGTTTCTAGTGTTACTTCTAAAAGCTTTGGTTCGGCATTATTTGCAGCAAGCAATCGGAACTGCCAAAAACTTGTTGTAAATAATTAAAAAATATCTATGTGTACTGTAGGCTTGTATAAAGTTTGACACAAAAATTAAGAATTATAGCTAGATCTTAAATCATAAACTCGTCAATTGGTTCGACTGGGACCCTAAAGAAGAATATTAGTCGCTAATGTATCTGTTAACAGAACAAATATATTTATACTTTGTATACAACAAACGCATGCTTTGCGACTTTTTATAATATTCTTTCAGCCAACCCTCGCATATTCCTGAATTTTGTAAAAAATCTTGTTCAGAGATGGAATCTGTTTTTAAATTGATGTTTATATACGAATTTACTACGCTTGAGCAAATAATCTTCATAAACTAAACATGAACCAATTGGATGAATTGGTTTTTATTGGCTGCATCTCAAGGTGTCATTGTTGTCATGTTTTTTTAATTTGGTAAACAATAACAGTTACTGGGAATGATGTAAATAATATGACAACAATCCACAATAGACCGAACTGTAAGGCAAACATTTGTCAAACTTTTGCAAATATGTTAAAATGTTTTTTTCAAAAAAGTTACTGCACTAATACACTTTTATGTCTTCGGATGTCGATGTTGTTGTCACGGTAGTACATATTTATCTCAAGTAGTTATATTTGGTGTTACTTTAAAAAAACGAAAAGATTTACTACAAAAAATGCTTTTATTAATGTACAATTTCAGAATGATAAAAAATAAATTAAATTTTGTAACACTTAGCCTACCCTCTATCATGCTAAAACCGCCACTACTGCCCGCGTAGAAGTATGTTGCCCACATAACTTTTATTTGGTAGCATACTATGTCTATGTTTAATATCTAATAATATTAGAATTTATGTTTATATAATTTATTTTTTAGTTTTGATGTTGGGATTTCTCAAACGCCTACTACCTAGTTGTTTTTGGGTGGTTGCAGTCGGCTGTTAAAATTGTTAGCATTCGGCAGTGGCCGGCGCCAGGCGTTATTCGGTTACACTTGGCTGTCCGGTGGTCGTAGTTTTTTTGTCAAAATCCACTAATATGAAGGTAGCATTGGGGTGCATTCCTGAGCTTTTAAGTGAATGTGTGGGGATTGAACGAGTTCAGTAATGTACAATTATTTGATCAATTTTAACTTTGAAAAGCTCAGCTTCTTAATGTTTCAAAATCAATGTCCGAGGTATCATTAGTACCAAATGTTAAACTAATCAACGAATCAATATCTAAATCTTCTTCAATTTGTCTTCTCACAGAATCTTTTGTAGTCATGTTGACCTAGCTCCAAAAGTATCTGCAAACTAGGATTTCTTAATAGATGTAAACAATTTTTAACTTCTGTACAACTTTTGCATATGTTTAAAACTTATATACGTTCTTGTATTGCATATTGTATCTGAAACTAACACTATCTCTTCTAAATTCTATTCAAAAACAAGCTATTCATTGTTGATCCGAAATTGACTAATGACTTAAATACTTTACATCGGCTTAATTTTTCTTCATTATCCACATACCACTTGTTGACAAATTTCCCAGACTTGATGAGTATACATTAATATAAAAAAAAAAAACGTGGATTTATTTCCGCGCTTTATAATCTCCTATTAGGGTCTTTGCTAAAGAAGAACTAGTTTGAAGTGGGCGAGTTGTTGCATGATTTAAGTTTGAAAGTTTTGTTATTATATAAATATTACTTGATAATTAGTTATGTATTTATTTTTTTTTTTTTTTTGTTACAGGTATGGGGATACCATGGATTGCTCAAGTGCGTTTATTGCACTTGGCACTTTTACTAGCAGGCTTAGTAACTCTTCTATATGTATCCCTATATATGTCAACACCACAAGTTATTGTGACCCCGACACCTGCTCACTTAGTCCACAATTATACGAATGCACACACCAAATCATCTATACGTAATGAAACAGTATCCGTAGCTGCTGTACCAGCAGTAGTAACAAAAAATGTAACAACAGCATCAGAACCATCATCTCCAGTGGCGGTGGTCCTGCAACCAGCCCAACAAAATGATCTAACAAGGGGAGTAGCTGCTGAAACGATATACGAAGGTGGACATGTAGATGTAAGCTCTGATATATGTCCAGACTTTGGTAAAAATCTTCAACTTTTAATTGCCATCACATCAGCACCAGGCCATCAAAATGCTAGAATGGCCATACGACAAACATGGGGTCATTATGGGTCTCGAAGAGATGTTGCTATCACTTTTATGTTGGGCACCACTTCGAATCAAACACTTATCAATCAAATAAAGCAAGAAGAATATTTATATGGTGACGTAATAACTGGTAAATTCATAGATACATATGATAATCTCACATTAAAAACAATATCTATGCTCGAATGGGTGGATAATTATTGCCCAAAAGCAAATTTTGTACTTAAAACTGACGATGATATGTTTATAAATGTCTCTAGGTTACTAGCATTTATTGGTAAACACAAGCCTGAACAACGGAATATATATGGTAGATTAGCTAAGAAATGGAAACCTATTCGTAATAAAAAATCTAAGTATTATATATCACCGCAACAATATAAGCCGGCTATTTTTCCGGATTTCACCACCGGCCCTGCTTATCTCTTACCAGCCCGATTAGCAAAGGACTTGTATACAGCAGCTTTAAATCATACTTACTTTAAATTAGAAGATGTTTTTGTTACCGGTATTGTTGCCAATGGTTTAAAAATTAAGAGGGTGCATGCCCCAGAGTTTTTAAACAAACGCGTCTCACTGACACCATGCTCAGTACAACGTGGCATCAGTATACATATGGTTAAAGGTGCTGAGCAATATGATCTTTGGAAAAAGCTACTTGATGGGCTTGCTAAGTGTAAATAACTTAACCATTACCATCAATAATGGATACTAGTCATAATCCCTTACAAAATAAAAAATAAACCACTCCTATAATTATTGACTTGTATTACTCAGTAGGAATGACAGGTATTTATTTATATTATTAATAAATATATAATTAATATAAGCTTCCAGTTAGGATAACAAATTTCTTTAAAAAATCGATCAATATTCCCATGCTGCAGAACAATATTTACTAAAATATAATTGTTTAAATTTACAACAGGTACTCTTCATAAGCTGTTCAAATGTTCAGTGATTGAATTTTGTAAGATTATGTGATAAGTTCAACAGATATACAAATTGATTAGTGTATAAATGATACATAGTTAGTCATTCATTTTATGAACTAAATATGTACAGAACCACAATTAGATTTGATGAGCAGTTCAATAGACACATCACTACTTGGTGATATATGTATTATTAGTCGCAAAGTGGTTTAAAGTATTGAAAATTTTGTTTAATTTATATTTGTTATTGTAACTCACATATTAAACATATAATCAAAAAATGTCAGACACCATGTTTTTCTGATTCTAAAAAAATCAGTTATCACGATTTTAGGGATCAGTTTCTAGAAATGAAACTATAATGTCCTTGTTGGAACCACATTATGTATGGTCATGGTAATACCTTTTGGAGCTCTAATCAGGTGGTCCATACAAAACCAGAGTTTTGGAAATCATAAATGGCTGTTCAGTGACTTGGAAAGTTGTTGGATCTGCATAGATTTATGGACAATTGTTAGCATCAATCTTTTTAAACTTAGAGCCGTCTGACACGAGACTGATTGTAATATTACATTTAATATTGAATGGTGCGCGCGCCGAGTTAATGTAGGTTTGGATGCAAGAAAATAGATCATGTGTTGTAATTTCTTGGACGAACCCAGGCACTCATTATTTAATATTAAATACCAATTACTTTGTTTATAAAAAAGTATGGGCTTAAAATGTTCTTTGCACTAAAAAAATTTATGAGTTGCTTTTGGCTTTTCAAATTCTCATTCTATACAGTTTTAACCGTTTAAATACTTTCCACATATTGACCTTCTACTTTGACCAAATCCAGCTACAATGTATGTCTTATGAGTTATACATTTTTCAAACCATTTCAGAACGATCTTACCACACTTTATTTTAAAAATGTTTGATACCTCTTATGAAAGTATTGCGACCCAAGGGTATGTCCGATGTTACTCGCTGAACAAGCCAGAATGTTAGTTATGTATTGAAATGTTCATTGGTTACTGATCTATTGAAAAATCTTTTAATAAAGTTGTTGGTATATCTGTTGATAAGTAGAGTACCTGTATGTGATTTCTTTAACTACCGAACAGCTAGTTTGAGAACTGTTATAATCCATCCTATCAATTCAGTCTACATGTACCAAACAGTTTATATTTGGTTAACATTATTATTATTCCTATCAGAGTTATTAATATTTGTAAAATAAATATGTATATTGTTGACATGAAAAGTTTTAAGAAATTTATTGATAGTATTACATCATTTTGTAACTGGAGAAACTAATGGTTACAACATTTTGATAGAATTGACAGAAATTCAGAATTGAAAAAACTAGTACTATAGATATGTTTAACTGTAGCTAGTTTTCTTTATTGTGTGCCAACACATACAAATACTAATCATTCAAATATTCAAAAAAACTACTATTTTACTTTTATTGACAGTTTGATAACCTGATTTAGCAATTGCTGTACAAGTAATTGCTAAATCAGGTTTTTAATTTTTAAAGATTTTTAATTACAATATTCTGTTAACAAATAATAACCGGCTTATGATTAATTTCATCTGAAGCTTCATCATTAATTTCCATATTATCAATAATTGTCTACTAGTCATTATTTAAATTATTCTCTATAATCTGACTATTATTTTTGTTTCCAATTATGACAATAGGGTAGTAATTAGAGCAAAGTCAAATGAAAACCTTAAAGACGTTGTTAAACAAAATTTATTGAAGCAATGTCAAAAACAAGTATGTTATTTTTTTTAAGTATTCTGCATTACGTTCTATGCCCTCTTAGTTTTGGTTTTATATTTTTGTAAGATAGACCTAATAAGTACTGGACTAGCTAGGGGTTAATATGCATACTAAATAGTAGTATTTCTTGATACAGTTCCTGCTCAAAGCATCTTTAGTAGTATAATTTTTTTGTTATTCTGAAATTTCTTCCCACTTTCTCTTTTAAGTGGAGCAAAGGCGTGATATTCAATGGGGGCGAGGTCGGGAATAAGGAAAATGTGGTATAGACGCTCAAAATTCAACTCTTCGATAGTAGTGACTGTGTGTTGTCATGTTGCAAAATACCACCAATCAGAAATTGCCTATTGGTTCTGATGGCAGGCTTGAGACGGTTCTTCAGGAGTTGTGAGTATTTGGCAATAGTAACAGTAAAACCATTAGGGACTTGTTTTTCAATTATAATTAATTTTTATCAAAATAGGGTTAGCATAACTTTTCCTGGTGAGAGCTGTGTGCAAAGTTTTCTGGGTTTTGTCAAAAGTGTGACGCCATTCTTTGCTTGCACTCTTGGTTTTAGGTTGATAATAGTGCACCCAGGACTCACCCCCATTCAGAATCCTTGTCAGAAGAAAGGCACCTACCTTGTTGACACTTTATGGAACTGTAGGATGTCATGCATGATGGTGTACAGAACCATGGCTCATATTCAAAACTTCAGCGATTTCATAAAAGATAACCTGACTAGATTTTGTTTCACTAATGCTTCAACTGCCAAAATCGGCTCAGGCGTCACAACACGTCGAGCAATTACCAGGTTGGTGAGAATTAGCTGCATGAATTTCCAAATTGCAGCTTCATTGTAAGATGAATATCAATGGGTTTTACTCCTTCAGTAATGAATAACAGAACACTGATCCTCCTCACTTTCAATTGTCTCTATGATACGTTTATATCAAGGCCTTCTACATCTCAAATACAATACTGTCAAATACTGACGTCTTTTGTTCGTGCACGTTTTAGGGTACTTTTACTGTTTTTATATGACTCTGCCATCTTGTAAAAATTGTATTTACGAGAATTGACATGGATGTCGATTACAATTCCATTGAACTACTTTATTTTTTGTTGTTGCAAACAAATTAAATTAAATCTATCAGAAATAAAATGTTGAAATAGAAGGTGCTTATTTGAAATGGCTATAAGATAAATACATTTGCGGAACAAAAAATATTAATTAATTTATGATAAATGTAGTATACATAATTTTACTACTTAATTTAATTTAGGTATATGTCAATAAGCGTTAATTATACATATTATTTTATCTACTGATTATACCTGCCATGTGAATAATTTGCACAACAAAAGCTAGACAATACTTTCTGAATGGATTGCATTAACATTTGTTATTTTATTTTTTTATATTGTGAGTTGATATTTTATTTATCTAAATTTGATTGAGTAAAGTATCAAAAACTGTTAAAATATGGCATTTGCTTAGTGTAAGATTTTTTTTTTTAACTAACTACTACTTGAAAGTGGCAGCACTTTTAGAAACGATACATGATGAAGATACGTCTAGTAGAATTACAATAAAAAATGACAATGAAAATTCTTGTATGAAGACACACTCTTATCTGATCAAACCCAAAAATTTACAATATAACAAATCCTTCTGATATTACCAGTATTATCTGATGCTATTGAATGTAGATACAGCGCATGTATCCATATTTGTACCATTAATAATATAGGAAACAATACAACTATAAGGACGGCCGAGGACACCAAACACAATTTCAATTCCTTGAAAGGGGTGGCAAGATTGATCAAGTTTTTATTTCTTTATTATGTTATTTTTAATTAGTTTGTGTTTGGCAAGGCAATAATATTTAAACCTTATTTACTAAAACAACCAAAACTTTTGTGTTTCTAAGAGACGAGAACAACTATTAATTTATTTATTTATTAGATTTCATACAGCAATCAGAAGAAAAACTTGTACGTATTTAAGTAGTTGTCAAATTTTCATTAAAAAAGGTGTCACTATGTATGTATCATAGTGGCTGTCATGAATTTTCACTTCCACCTTGTAAACGATTTTTATTAAAATAAACTATTACGCACAAAATTCTTCCAAACTGACTATTCTGATCATTTAATATACAGAGTAGCGCTTTCATTACCCTAAAACTGCAACGTTTCTATTTATTTGCTATATTCTAGTCAGACTAATGTGTATTTATTATATTAGATTTGAATTGAGTTGGTAATTCATTTTATGAATTGTTTAGATAGAACAAAACTTATTTATTATATATCAAATAAGTAATTTGAAATTACAAAATAGTTTGTATTATTTAAAATCTAATATCCTCACATTTTGTTATTTTGTGTCAGCATTTTGATTTACTATATCAGATATCTATAACTTGTTATTGTTCGAGTTCTGTTCAATACTTTAATGGCATTTTATTGCAATTGTGTTTATAATCAAAATTTCTTGATTTGGGAATTTGTGTACATCATACACATTTGAGCAAGCTTAACTCTAATTAACTTAACTTAGACTGATAGTTTGTAGTAATGCGCATTTATACAGTGTAATGACAAACAGGGTACATAATAAGAAGCGTATAACCATACAGAGTATAGTTAAGATTCAGTTACAGTCAATTAAAATATGTAATGAGAAATGAGGTAAACAATAGTGGAAATATTGTTACACTATCGTAATTGGCAATTCACAGTTTTGTAAATCAAAATAAAGCCTACTTAAATTATTAACCAATCAGAAGGGGTGTCCAGATTAAGAAAGCAATCATCTAATTTTGCTCCCTTTTTGCTTATTACTTTCTGCAGATGCGCTCTCACACATCATTCGAATTAGAACTGAGCAATATGGATTTGCAAACAACAATTAACGCTATTGTGATTTACTACATCAATGGAGATACATTTATTTTTGTCCTAATGAGATATTATTGATTGAAATATTCTTGGATAACATTATTACTTTAATAAAAATAATGTAATAATATACAATCTTCTAGAATGATTACAGGGAATCATTCTTTGATCTCTTTATCATCTCAAAATATATACAAATCTACCTATGTGTGATTTTTTGTTTAGTAAGTTCTTCTTTACTCTAAAAAAATATATATATATATATATATATATCTAAATGGTTCATATTTTGGCTTAATATATTATTAAAAAACAAAAAATATTTCGTGTAATGTACAACAAGAATTTCCTGTTTCAGATAACTATCTAACTTGTTATGTATATAAAATTGTCCATAAATGATGATAAATTGGAAATTAGACATAAATAAAAATCCTGAGAGTTTGACACAATAAGTCAGTGATAATTTGACTTTATCTTTATAAGTAGTTAACATTTTTATTAATATCAGCATCACTATAGTGGTACAACAATATACTGACGTATATGGTTGTGGTAACTGCAATTGATCAATAATTTAGAATAACAAATAAATTATAGATCTTATAATATGAATTATTTTTTTGCACAAAACGGTTAATGACTAGTATTGTATCATCAGACATAAAGTAATTATCAGCTCTAATTTTATATATTTGTAAATTACTTAAAAAAAAATTGAGAATTGAATTCCCTTGCCTACGGCTGTTATTAACTAATGCGTCTTTTAGGTCAATGTTTGTTAATATATCATTAATGTTGGTACATATATATCTGATTGTTTATATTATTTCAAATAATAATATTAAATTACAGTATTTTACATGACTGATTCAATTAAGGTTCTAAATTTAATGAGTTTAGTGTTCAATTTAAAACATACAGCAACAATAAATTTAAATTTTATTTACATTAAAAGTTGAATCTTTATGTAGCTTTAAGTGGAAAGAAACTAATAGGATTTGACAAATTACGGTATTGGCTTCAGATGTGCAAATATTCTAAAATTATTGCATTAAATTACCAATAACGATTAAAGCCAGTATTGAAGATTTGTCTAAAAAAGTTTGGTTATTGGCATCTCTAACTAGAAGTGTACACTCCCAGTAACTAAATAGCAATATTATATACATCGTTTTACATTTATAATAAGTATCCACTTTAAGCGAGTTGTATATAGGGTATATATACTATTATTGGTGTTTTTGTGGTATTTAAATGTACATGTGATAAATATCTAGGCAAAATTTAGCAAATTATTTATCATCAAAACATGAATGAATAGGTCACTTTAGTTACATTTTCAGAAATAAACAAGGCCTCCTAGTAAGTTAACCTTAAAATAGTATAACAATTCTATATACAGTTAATATTAATTAATCAGTGGCACTATGGTTAGTAGTCCACATACCTTGATGCTATGCACGATTTATATCTGCCCCTTTTAAACGCTATATGATTATTGCGCATCAGGTCAAGAGATATTTGGAGAGTTGTATTTTGTTTTATTTTAAATTTCACATGTATTTTCTTGTAACAATTCAACAAGTTGGATTTGCACAAGTTTTTACATTGTATTGTTACAGCTCATTATTCTGTATATAGCTTACTACATCATAAGATCTATTTTGGCAATGCTTTAGTGAATATTACGATAGTATGAACACTAAACCATGTCACGATAGTAAAGTTTTTCCCATCATTTTTACCTAAATTAACGAGTTCTAGGCAATCTATTGCATTATGTTAATAGTATTAATAAACATTTTATTTCCCATGTTGAATCAAAATACGGGTTATCACATGAATTATTGTATATTGTAAATACATCACAAACTTTATTAATTAAAGTTAGTCCCTTTTTTTGTTAATTATGAATCTCTTCCTATCAATAGAAGTTGGCAAAAAATGGTTGTTGACTTCTGCTATACAATAAAGATTAATTTTAAATGAATCTTTGTTAAAAAGATATTTTACATTACATTAGTAGTGTTGTCAATTAATCATTTTAGGAAAAGACATTGTATTATATTGGACTGTTTAATAACAGTTGACAACACGTTTTATTAGTTAATTTGATTACACGCAGTTATGTACCATTCTGATCAATAATGCTGTGCCGTAGCAATAATGGAATAAGCAAAGCAATATTTCCTTTACCAAAATTGCACACATCTTTTAATAATAATTGCTCAAAACGGCACAGTTTTGTTGATATGACACATTACTCATTCATGATCCAAGCATAATCCATTTAGACGTTTTTAAAAATTGAAAATTTTACAGTTATTAGAAATAAAAATGTAATGTATTTTTTTAAATTAATAAAACAATTTGTCCACCAATTAATTTAGTGATATTACTTAATTTTACATCAATGTGCTATGTTATATTTGAATTATTATTTGCTAATGTTAACAAAATATTCCAAATTATGTTTATTAATTATGTTAGTATATTTTTTTTATTCAGGCAGAATATAAAACAGAATTGTTTTTCAAATTCAACCTGATTAAAGCGCCTAGGTCTATCAAAATCTCACTATAAACAGTTTTGAAAATGTATTCAAAACAGCCTATGTGCCATTTGTATTTATCTGCATTAAGGTAATAGCAATTTGAACTAAATGTGTCAATTTTATAATACAATATAATAATATAAAGGCCATTTAACATTAACTGTGTTCAATTTGTTAACACAATGAAATGTTAAAATGGACTATAATGTATATTATCTTGCAATTGATAGACCTGTCATTCCTATTATTATTATTTTGTTTTAATTTATTTATATTTGTTTTTTGTCGAACAAAGAATCTCTGCTTAAACTGTATTCCTGTGTATATTATTTTGTACTTACCCTTTAGTTAAAAAAAAAAGGAGAATCTCTATTTTCGAAAAATACTCTAATGAAAGTATTAATTGTGAGCGTTATTGTTTTTTTTTTAGTTATGATTATTCAATTTTATTTTTGTTTCTTATAATTATGCATATCAAAATAAAAGAACAATTCTATGTAAATAAGTTATTTAGGAGATAATTTTTTTATAATCTATTTAAATATAGTTATATAACTTTAATAAAAAAATATTAAGAAAATGAATATATTGTAAATTTTTTTTTTTTCCTTTTGTATTTAGAATACAAAATTAAACATATATATTATAAACAATATAATTTAATAACAATTGGTGTCTTCGTGCACTCTAATTGAATATAGATTAATGTAGGCTTAGTGCAAAGGCATGTGGGATTGTCTACTGGATATCTTCCTGTGGTACGAAAGACCTGACTTCTCCAAGGACAAGTTCTGCAAATAAACAATCAAATTAAATGGGTTAAAAATTTTAACACTGATAAACAAATAAGAATAATTGTGTTGATAAAAAAATAAGAAAATCTTATACTATATTAAGTGTTTTATTAGTTTGTCCAATAAGTTTTTGCAATTAAATTAAGCTTCTGTATTGATTTTCCAGAAGTTAAAAATTCAACAGTTTTACAATAATGGACGCTGAAATAATATAAATTATGTTAACTGCCAAACGATATTGAGAAGAAGTTTGTTTTCCATAACTGGCATAAAAATCAATAAAACATTAGATTTTTTATACCCATAGAAAAAAATGATACGTAAAACATGCAGTTTATGTGGTAATACAATATGGCAGTCAACTAAAATACACTTAATTCCAGTCTGAATGGGGTACGATAATCCACAATGAACGACCAGTTGCAAGCAGCGGTGAATATGTTCATGTGTTAATCATGATGAACTTATTTTAATGCAAATGTTACCAAGATTTGAAATTTGTACTACATTGGAAAACCAGAAAGATTATTATATAATTATTTTTTTTTTATTCATTATTTCTTGATATTAAACATTTAGACAACAATGTGAAAATGCTATAAAATACATTTCAACTTGAAAATTTTAATTTATGATTTTTTATTGAAAACAAATTTATGAATTGTGAAAAATAACAATTTTTTTAAATTTATTAATTTAACGTTAAGTTTGGCATTCTAACATCATTAATTAAATGTAAAGAAAAAAAAAAAGTGAAAAAAAGGCATGTGTGTTTGATAACACAATTTTTGAAAATGGAACATAAACATGACCATAAATTATTGGACAACCTAATAAGTACACTTGTAAAGAATTCCAAATAATAATTTATTCCATTACAAAAGATTCAAAAATTTACAAGAATAGACATTTATCTTAGAAATGAGTCCTATACCTGATCCTATAAATTATCGGATCCGGTTACCGGGTTTCCAACGAAGATAGGCCATTCCGAGATCTCAATTTAGATCGCAGAGGACGTTCCGTTATTGTAGAAACAAATAATCCTTCAATAATTAAAATCAATATATTAATTTGTAGTATTTTATTATATACAAATGAAGTTTGATATATTGTAACCATTATGTTTAACATTATCCTGTCCTGTATTGATTCTTGAATAACTTAGTGGTTCCATTGTTTCTGTTTTTATATAAATCTTTTCCGATTGTTATGTTCTCAAGATCAGTAAGGTAGATTCTGCCTTTGTAAATATATTTCTTAAAAAGTTTCATTATTAATTCTAGAAATGTGATTTGAAAACCAATAAGTGTGGAAACAGTCAACAAATACTATTCTTGGAGTTTTGTACTTAACCTAACTGAACCCAATCAAAAATAAAATATACAAATCTGACATCAAGTCATTCAAGTCAGTTTTCATAACTGAACATCATGTCACTCCTGTGGTGTGTGACTGACTGTTCTAACCTGAAATGAGCCCAAACTAAATTTCTACATTAACCTAGAAACATTAACAAGAAAATGGCAAAAACAGTGGAAATGGATAACAAAATAGATGTGGGCATATATGTCCTAGAAAATAAAATCAAAATGCATAAAACGAAAAAATTAAACACATATGAATAGGTGACCAGATTATATGCATATGAGTATATTTAGGCATTTTTGCATATTTCATCAATATTTGGTGTTTTTGCATATTTCACTAATTTTAAGAAAAAAACTACAAGACAAAAAAATCGTTTTCATTTAATTATGAAATAATAAATAACAATCATATTGATAGTTTTATTATAATTTAAATAACAAACAATTATAAAATTGTATCTCTCTTCACTGACCGAAGTTTAGCGACCACCTTAAGATTTAATGTGAGAAAAGTTCAGTACTGACAATTATTTTGACACTATTTAACTATATTAAAAATTAAAAAAAAAAAAAAAAAGTATTATATAATTTGTTTTTTCAATCATGGATTAAACTATATTTATTTTTATTTATGTTGCATATTTTGGCACATTTTTGTTTTTTCATGCATATTTTGGGCTTCTTTTATTGCATATTCAGCGTTTTTAAGTCACATATAATCCGGTGTTTAGTGATGACGTATTTCTGTATCCATCCTTATATTTCAAATGCATTAAACGAAGAAGAATTCCATTGCTGATAGAAAATAAAAAAAGAAGTGCACTAGCAGAATGAGCAAGTAACGAAAATAACTTTTATTAAATGATGGAAATAAACTTACTTGCTTACCAAGCTTTGGGAGGTTCGTCAGCAAGTAGTATAGGTATATACAAATGTGAGAAGAAAGAACAGCTACTAGAAAGAGATCATACAATCGAATTACACAATAGATGCAGAGGAGCCTATTGAGTAAAAAGCCAGAAAGTGAGACAGGAAGAGCCATAGTACAACCAACCAAAGCAATACCAAAACAGTTCAAGAGGACAATTCTAATTCTCATAGATTATGCTGACAATCCAGCTCTTTTGAAAAGTGGTGAAACTAGAGATAAAATAGAAGACTAGATTGCATGGATGATGGGTTGGGATTAAAACAATTGGCTCCTAAAAAAGTGAGGTGATGGACAACCTAGAGATAAAATTTAATAATTCAATTTAATATCAAAAAATGCAACACTCAGAAATTGATGACCAATTTTAATAAAATGTTCACAAAATGCCTATTTTGATGAAAATCTATACAACTTACTTACTCCACTTCACCGTACCCGCAGAATGAGAATGATTTTAATCATTTGTTTGTTTCATCACAATAAGCATTTAGGAAAACTTTGTTAAAATTTATTTTATTTTATTATTATATTATATATATTATATATATATTATATTTATTATTTATAATTGTAAACTGCAAAATAATTTATTTTGCAGATTGTGTAATTATTTTATTTTATGTATTGAAGCAAAAAATATCATTTCAATACGGGGCATTAGCAGTGACGTCACACGACAGTGGCTCCATTGGCGCGAATGTGGATTATCATAACATCTATTTTATACATAGGTGGAAATACTTGTTGGATTTAATTGTGGCCTTATAAATATTTTTCAGCAATTCAGTGTTTGTGCAGTGATTATTTGTTCAACAAGGTAATATTTTATGTATAATATGTAGATAATTAATAACACAATTTTAAATTAACACATATTAAAACATTCACTACAATATAACCTCACAAAATTTTTTAATTAAATTTTAAAATACATTTCTTAAATTGAAGTTAATTAATATATTTTTTATTATATCTATAGTATTGTATATTCAGTAAAACTAATTTATGATAATAGGTAGTATTTTACTCAAGAATTGACTCAAAGAATTGCCTCGATTATCCAAGATAATATTTTTGTTATTTGTTTATTAATTAATTGTATATATGTATATAACAGTTTATATTTTTTTAGTTATTGACTTTATTAATGAAATTATAATAAACAGCTAAACTTTTTATTAAATCAAATAAGATTTTAGTCGAGTAAATTTTGATTAATTAAGTTTCGGATTGTATTATTGGCAGATCAAAAGCAATTATCTATAATATATTTGTAAAATAAAACATAATTTATAAAATTTATTGTTAATACACAAACAAAAGCATTATCAAATAAAATATAATTGCAAAAACAATATATGAATAGTTTCGTTACACATAATCGGAACATAGATAATCAAAATTAATTATTACTCGATTAAATTCTTAAGACAATTTAATTAATTGATTATGTTTGTTTTCATTATGTAAAATAATATAATTGTATATATATTATATACATATATGTATATATATATTAAATATTTTAAATAGCAAAAAATCTCAGCCGATAAGCTTTTTCAAATCGCTTACTTATTGATTTTAACAAATGTAACGTATAATGATAACATAAAAACATAAATATATGTTATTATAAAATTATAAAAACTGTTTGATGGTTCATTATTTAATATTATGTTTAATATTAACATATATACATATTTAGTTACTTAGTTAATAATTTTTCTAAATTTATGAAATATTAAAATTTGCTAAATAAATATTTAAACTTAAACTTTAACCATAATTTGTTGCAGTTGATCAAATTTACAGTATAATTAACATTGAATTCAAAAAGTATTTATTAAATATTTACAATGTTTGTGAGGTTATGTTGTATTTCCGAATTTCAATATGTGTTTATTTAAAATTGTATCATCTAATATATACAAATTGTACATCAAAATATGTCTTAATATAATATTAATCCATTTTGGTGCATTAGATTGCTAAAAAATATCTTATAACGACACAATTAAATCCAACAAGTATTTTCACCTATGTATAAAATAGATGTTATGATAATCCACGTTGGCGCCAATAGCGCCACTGTCGTGTGACGTCACACTAATGCCCCGTATTGTGATAATAATATCAAAATTATGGTTTAAACAAATTATGCATTTAAATAATGCAAAACAACATTATTGTCACACATAAATGTTAATTGTAACAAATTAAAATAGATCGACTGTTCAATGGTTAGAATTGTATAATACAACGGACGTCTGTATCTGACAATCAATACAATCAGAAAAAGATAGGATTGACAGAAACATAGCTAATCGAATTTCTCAGCTTTCCACAAACAAACAAAATTATAAAACAATAAATTCATTGCAAGGTAATACAAAATCTTCAATATCCCTCTTTGAAATGATAAAAACAATTTAGTTATTCATCCAAAAGAGAAAGATTTTTTTGAAAACCAATTTGCATCTAACTCTACTATTATAAATCCTCCCATTGCTATACCTTCAATGCCGGATAATGGAAAAATAATGAGTCCAATTCATTTTAGGTAGTTGTCAAAAGATATCTTCTTAAATTAAATAACAGAAACGCATCAGGTATAGATGAAATTCCACCTATTATTCATAAAACAATTGCAAATGAATACATTTTGACCAAAATATTTGCCTTATCATAACAAAATGAAACATTCCCAAATTGTTGGAAAATTGCAAATATTCAACCTATACCTAAAAAGGGAGACAAGTCTGGTTCTTTAAATTATAGACCAATTGCATTATTGTCCAAACTGTCAAAAAAAATTGAAAATATATTAATTTTGGGGAAATATTAATGGCACGACAAAAAAGGTTGTTTGCACGACAGCATTTCAACACTGTAATAGGCTAAACTAACGACAGATTTTTTATTTTTGCACGGCAGACTTCGCACGACAATATAGTATTAAGTAACAACAAAAAAAAATGTTGCAAAAAAATGCAATACCCAATGAAATAAATTTTACGACGCCAAAATATAATAATAATAATAATAAATGATATCAAAATAAATAAACTCTTTCAAAATAATTAAATATATAACACAGAAAAAAGTATATTATATAATGATATATTATAGGCACGGCTTTTAGATGCATTTAAAACCTTGCTAATAGATATAAAAAAATATATACCAGCTTGGCTATAAACGTTTTACTAGCGACTTAAATCTCTATAAACAAAAGTAAAACATATTGTTTTAAAATTACGAAAACAATATATATAAAAAATAACTGATTTTGCAAATTAAGCTACAGCAAATTAATAATTAGAATAATGTTTACTATTATTTTAATTATTAATTAACTAATAAACTATTCTAATTATTAATTTGCTGTCGTTCAAACATCCTATTATGTCGGTCATTTGTTTTATTTTGTCGTGTTAAAGTTATCGTTCTAAAAACTTTTTTTGCTGTTGTTATGTTCTATTTAACCATTCATATGTTGCCGTGGCCTTCATATTCTTACCGTGCATTCTCTTTTTCTGTCGTGGAAAGTATTTAAAATAAATATATTTTACTGTCGTTTAATATACTTTTTTCCGTGCGAAATATTCTTTGTCGTGCAAATAACCTGTTCGTTTATCCTATTCTGTCAGGCCGATAAATCTAACCTATTAATTTTCACATTGTCAAGTTCTTAGAACTAAGTAACTTCATCTCAGATACTCAATATGGACTTCGATCAAAACGTTCGACAACAGATCTTCTGACTTATGTTAGTCACAAATAGAATTCAACTTTAGACAAACAAGGAGAAAATCTTCCAGTAGCTTTAGACACTTCCAAAGCATTTAATAGGGTATGATATCCTAATCTTGTCAACAAACTCCATTGTATAGGTCTTGATAAAAAAACTGTAAATCTCATCAAGTTTTCTTGATAATAGAAAAATTATAGTTAAAGTTGATGGTTCTAAATTGCATTTTAAATTACTTTAATTTGAAACATTTTCTTATAAAGTCAAAACCAACCAAATAAAAATTTAATTTTATTAAATTAATTTTACTAAAAAAAAATCGTTAAAAAAATTCAAAAAAATTATCTGTATAAAAAAACATTTTCTTATAAAGTCAAAACCAACCAAATAAAAATTTAATTTTATTAATTTCATTTCACTCAAAAAAAATTCAAATAAATTATCTGTAGAATAAATCCATTTTAAATTGCATTTTAAACCACTTTTATTTAAAACATTTTTTTATAAAGTCAAAACCAACAAAATAAATAATTAATTTTTTTAAATAATTTTACTCAAAAAAACTTGTTAAAAAAAATTCAAAAAAAATATCTGTCTTACAAAATCTATTCTAAATTGCATTTTAAATCACTTTTATTTGAACTCTGACCCCAAAATCATAAATGCTGGTGTTCCTCAAGGTTCTGCTCTTTCGCCAACTTTATTTTTTATTTACATTAATAAACTTCTTCAAATAACTAAAAGTCGTATTCATAGCTTTGCAGATGATAGCACCCTTCATACTTTCCAAAGTCCATATTGACAAACATAGCAGTGTCTTGAAATTTCTAGGTTGAAATCTGTAGCATATATAAACAAAGACCTCAAAACAATATCTGAATGGGGCACTCACAACATGGTCAATTTTACCCAAATCTGAGGTACGAGTATCATCAGTATCAAATATTAAACTAAACAACGAATCCATATTCTTCAATTTGTCTTCTAGGTGTTACAATCATACAATCTTGCATAATCTTCTCTGGAACAACCATTATATAAAACTTATATTCGTCCTTTTATTGAATATTGTTCCCAAGTATGAGGAGGCGCATCGGAAACTACACTATCTCTTCTAAACTCTATTCAGAAACGAGCTATCTCTATATATCCGATCCAAAATTGACTAATGACTTCGATACTTTACAACACAGGCGTAATGTTGCAGATCTTTGCATTTTCTATAGATATTTTAATGAACATTGTTCAAGCGAAATACAAGACATTTTGCCATCTAAACAAATATTTACACGTAGTACAAAGCTTGCTAGAAATTCTAACAAATATTCAATGACAGTTCGGAGATGTAGGACCAAAACTTTTAAGAGATATTTCTTTAAGCGTACTAACTTCCAAATTCAGTATTTCCCGAGACTTATAGACAATAAGCCATAAATATTTAAAGTCAATGTTCACAAACTGTAGGTGTTTTATAAAACTGAATTGTTTAAAATACATCATAAAAAATCATTGAGAGAAATCACTTTTAGTTTTAAAATAATAAATTTTTAAAATTATTGTTGATTAATTTAGTAATTCACAAATTTCATGCATGATTTGGTATTTGTTAAAAAAGTTAGTATAAATTATAGAGTAAATATGTACCTCTCCATTTTTCGACTACGTGCTCCATATCTTCAATGCTCTGGTCATATGGAACCGAGGTAGGTTCATCGGTTGGATCGGCATATTGTTCCAAATATGGATGAGCTAAGGCTTTTTCAGCTGTGATCCTCTTATCACTGTCTAATTCTAACATTTTCGCTAACAGGTCTATGGCAAGCGGATTAGCACCCAAAAATACTTGCTTTAAATCTTTTTTAGGTAGCGGAGGTAGAGATTTTATATAGCTTCTTGCCTAAATTAAAAATAAATAATAAGTAAACAAAACTAAATTAAAAAGTGACGTTACTTACACTTTCTGATGTAATTTTTTGCATGAATTCATCACTTGGTGTGCCCAAAATTTCCATGATTAAATTAAGCTGATGAATATCTAATTTGATTTAAGAATAATTCATATGATATCTTCAAATATTTAATATAAACTATAAAAAGTTTTGTGAAAAACATAAAGACTTTTAAAATAGACAGATAGGCAGGCATACATCTTCTGTCATTTTGCACATTGATCACATGTTAATTAAAAATATTGAACTGCAATATAGTTTTGTATTGTTTGTTATTATTAAAGTAATTTGACAGTTCCTAAAACAGACACCTCTTATGAGCAAACATTGCAGTCTGAATCACAAATCACCTTCTGAAGCCTATATATTTTAAATGCCATGTCATCCCTGTTGAGCAGACACTCCGATAAACAGCATGACTTGCGTGTTTTGCACTGAATTTTGCTGAAAATTAATAAACTGATACGCCAAATCAGATAATAAACCACATAATTTGCCAGTTTTGAAGTTCATTTAACTTCCAAATTTTCAGAATTTTGCAAATGGACATCTATAATAACCGGTGGCACCACCTGGTGTCATGTTATGAAGATTTTAACTCTATTTAAAGACTTCCAGTACTACAAACTTAATTCGTTTGCCCGAGTAAAATAGTTTTTTTTTTTTTCAATTTACTTATTAAAAAAAACTGTCACAATTTGTGCCAAAGTGCTATTTTGTAAAACTTCACACAAACCTAACTTAAGAAAGCTGGAGGATATTGCAGTCATATTATATTTATTTAATTAATTAAACAAAACCTTTTAGAAAGCCCTCTCAAGATGAGTTTTGTTTCACCTGCTCTTGCATAATCAAACCCCTTTGTCAAGCAATTATCATCAACGGAAAACCGCGTATTGAGCTACAATGACTTATATCTTCACAGGGCAGCTCATGTTCTAGTTCTACGGAACGGCTTAGAAAACTTTTGGGCTTGAGACAACTTCTACCACAGTAGTCTAATCCGAGCAAAGACTTAATCCAGACGCACTGTCGCGTTCTAGGCCCCATCCATGGAAGTGGACATGGTAATCCCTACAAAGTACGCACACGCAGCGTAGAGTCGCCCACAACACTCTATGCATCATCCATTGGAAGTCACCCAAAAACAAAGTACACAAACCACTATGCAATCAGAGTAACTGGACAACCCCACAGCACTCGCGGCGTTAAACTACGCCCCTTTTGACTTGACAAGTGCATTCAATAGTCTGAATTTACAGTTTATTACGTATAAAATGACCAGATTAGGAATACGAGGAAATATTCTAGAGGTTCTAAAAGTGCAATTGTAACAATCTTTTAATAAACATAAACAAGACAATAATTGTTAATTTTCGAAATTATAATGCTACACCTCTAACAGAAAGTAACAATTTTTTAAATAAGGAATTATACATTCAATCAGAAGCAAAATTTCTAGGTGTTACCTCAGACTCACTTAAACTGATTATCACATATTGAAACTGTGTTCTAAAATCAGTAGCTCTTATTTTGCCATCAAAAACCTAATAAGCTCACTTCCAACTGAAGCTATTATCAACGTTTATTATGGATTAACATACTCTATACTCAGTTATAACTTCATAGTGTCGGGTCTTGTTTCAGACATTAATAGAGTGTTTATCCAACAAAAACGAGTAATCCAACTGATGTTTAATCTAAAATCTACTGAATCTTGTCGCAATACATTTAAAACTTTTTAACTGTTACTTCAATTTATTTGTTCAAACTTCTGTGTTACGTTTTTACTAATAGGAATACATTTATGTCAGCCAAGGATGTACAGCATTATGATACGAGGTACTACAGTAAACTACAAACTGACAAATCTCAAACCACAAGTTTCAAGAAGCCGCCAAAATATGACTGTTTATATTTTTAAAATATTTTGTAATGTTTATTTGTAACTCTTGTTGAACCTTATTTAAATGACATGTGCTATCGAATTATCTAGTTGCCTATTGAATTAATAAATATTTATCTACCTTGTGAGCCGTAACACTAATCTGACAGCTCCAGCTGCGTGGCTTTACTGCGAGAACTGCAGAGGTACAGAAAGCAAAATTACTCTCAAGTAGAGCGGCACCTAAACCGTGCTTGGTGTTACCTGGTTTATTTGTTTACTGATAATAACAGAAATAGGAGTTGTAAACAAAAAATGAACACAGGCTATGAGGTCACAACTGAAACAAAAAGATAAACAAGCCAATTTCTCTTGCACCCTTCAGGTCAACTCAAACCACATTTAAAACAAGTGACTAATAAGTTAACGACCGGGACACAGCAGAATAAACCGGGACATGTTGAGGCCTACCAAGACTGAGCGAGCCTGAATTTAGATAGACTTTATAATTTGTTTAAAGTTTTACGTAAAAGTGTAAATAACCCAAAGGATATTCATTAGAGAATGGTAGTATGGGAAAATAGTCCATTCTATTTGCAAGTTAAATTTGTAACACAGTCCAAATGGGGTAAGAAATCCACTCAAAGCACTGAAACGCAGACATAAGGTATCATCGCGGAAGTTATAAATTTGGTGTTGACTGATTATAAAAGTTTAAGTTATTGCTAAAAAATAAAAATACCAAAAACAAGAATTTTTAAAGTTCCTCATAAAAATTTAGAAATGAGCCCACGGATTCCCAGGCTGATTGAAACTGTACCATATTTTATTTTTAATTAATGTTTGTGCTATTTCCAAAAATTAAACCAAATTATGTACCTCATAATCCACCCTTTATAAGAAATAAATAAATAATATTTAATAAAGGATACGATCTGTTCCTGGAAACAGTGTGCGTGAAGTAAGTAATTCTGCCATGATACAGCCAACAGACCAAATATCGACTGTTTGATTATAGTGCATCCAATTGAGCATAATTTCAGGAGCCCTGTACCATCTAGTTGCTACGTATCCTGTCATTTCTGTTTCTGTTGGTCTTGCTAAACCAAAATCGAGAATCTTCAATTCACAATCTTCGTTGACGGCAATGTTCGATGGTTTCAAATCCTAAAAATAAATAAAATATATAAATTTAATATTTTACATAAGAAATAAAAGATCAAATAAGGTTAAATATTAAGAAAAATTAAATTTCAGATATACTAAAATAATACAAACAAATATCTCGTTTGTTTTTTTAGTATTATTACATTTGTAATTTTTTCCACTTGCTGCATTGCACCCCATTTAGTTGCTACTATTTTATTTTATAGTATTGTTAATAATGTGTTATAATGATGTATCGCACCATTATCAATTTTGTTGTTGTTTTCTTTTATGTTTGTTGTAACGCGATCTAGTGACTATTTTCCCTGATTAGGTTTCAGCAATACCAGTATAATGTCTTAAATTTATGTTTGTGTCTTTTCTTCTGTACCCTAATTGTTATCAATTCAATAATTCAAAGACTTATCACCGTCCAGGTTGTACAACACAAACCAGGAGCAGAATATTGAATATATTGTATCGTCGACAATGTCAACGTGACAAAAACTGTTACACTTGTCAATCACAAGAAACACATCGTTTCTTGGGGATTCCCAAGTTTACCTCAGGATATAGTCGACAAAACCTCCACAACCTACAAGTTGATGCAGGAAAGAATACTAGACCTCAAACTTACTCAGCAACCCACATATTTTCCTCATGATGGACTTCTTGGTGAACCAAGATTATTAGATCTGTATCTTTCAACTATTCCAGAGATTACAACAACTACTGTTGAGGCTGCTTTGAAAATTCTGATCATTCACTTATTACATCTGTTGATAAAACTACTACCAAACCTAAACCGCACCTCATCTATCATTATTCTAAGATGAACATGGTAAAAATAAAACAATTTCTTAATAATTTTTTTACATTTCAAAACGTGATATTTAAGAATTACTTATAATGTCACAACAACATAAAAATATTTGAATTTCAACGAGTGCGACATTTGCTGAAACTATCACATTGACCTTAAATATTTGCGGCTTATATACAGGGTGTCCGGAAAATACGTGTACAACGTTTGACGACAGACTCCTGACGTCAAAATAGGTCGATCTAAGCCGACTTATGCCCGTATGACACTATGCATTTTTCTGTATAACTTTCTATATAGTCGATTGTACAAATTGACCTTGAGTAGTTTCTATATAATTTTCTATACAGTTAATATTTTCCTGTATGATACTATGCAGTTTATTGTAGCAAAAATGCATGAAAGACGGCATTCTATTGGCTGCTTTCTGCGGATCGCGTCAGCTGTTCGAGATTGTTATGTTTATTTACCTATTTACGTCAACGTCGCTTTTAATCGAGTTGACATAACCTTTCAAAATAACCCTTACAAAACTATATTTTGCTTTAATTTTGGTTATTGTTGTGAATGATTTGTAAGTTTCCTCTAATATTTGTTCTAATGCCTATTCTTAACATGCTTATTTTTATATTAAGTAGAATTAATAATTAAAATTAAAATCAGCTGATTACATGCGCCGCCATTATTGTTTACATATGTGAATTTGTGTTCTGCGCAGAAACTATACAATAAAATGATGTTACCATATAGTTCTGTATAACAAACTATATAGAAAATTGTATTCGTGTATGACACTATACCTTTTTGGATTGTACAGACAACTATATAGAAAGTTATACAGAAAAATGCACAGTGTCAGACGAGCATTAGTTATATCCAAAATTGTCTCGTTTAGCCGGTAGAGGGCGTCAAAAAAAACAAAAGTATAACAAAGTTGAAAGTATCTATTGTAAGAAACTAAGTAAAACAAAAACATTACTTAAGCAAATGTGTAAAATGACCGCCATCTTGCTGAATACACTTATTAACACTCTTTAAAAAATGATATTGGACCCTATCTAATGCCTCGGGATTATTAAAATGGTTGCCTGCATTTAAAATCCGCTGCAATAAATCATCGCGTGTGTTTACCGGAGTCTTGTAAACTTCTGTTTTAATAGCGCCCCACAAAAAGAAGTCACACATATTTAACTCAGGAGAACGTGGTGGTCGGTAAAAGTTCCTGGACTTTTTGTATGTGGTAAGGATGTAACAACTGTTCTCTTAAAACCTCATTGACAATCGTTTTAGGAACATTTAACTCACGTTCTAAGAGACGGGTACTGGTACTTGGTTCTTCTTCAACTCTTTCCAGAATCATCTCTTCTGTTTCCACAGTTCGAGTTGTTCGCATACGACCCCTGCCTTCAAACTTTTTCTCAAAACTGCCCGTTTCCCGAAGATGACGCTCAATATTGGCAAATGTTTGGTGGTTTGGTATTCGACGGTTAGGAAACCTCTCCATGTAAACCCTAACACTCTGACGCCCATTTCCTTGACAAAACCCGTATACCAGGAGCATGTCAACTTTCTGAGAGTTTGTATAATTTTCCATTTTTAATGGTAAAATGAACTTGTAATTCAAGAATGTTGATCGTATACTTGAGTAAATTTCATAGACTGGTGACAATTTGTCAATAATTGTCAAATTATTAAACGCCATAGCAACAAGGTCACTTAAAAAATTATTGTTACAGGTAATTTCTTTTTAATATTTACAAATTTTTGACGCCCTATACCGGCTAAACGAGACAATTTTGGATATAACTAAGTCGGCTTAGATCGACCTATTTTGACGTCAGGAGTCTGTCGTCAAACGTTGTACACGTATTTTCCGGACACCCTGTATATTAAAATATATAGTCCTACATCTCTGAACTATCATTAAAATTATGCAAGATTGTAACCACTAGAAGACAAATTGAAAAAGATTTATGGTACTGATGACCACGAATTTTGATTTTAAAACAGTAAGAAGTTAAGTCAGAGTTAAAACCATCAAATCTAACTATATATGTCTTATATTATTAAAAGTTTGTGGACAATTTACTTTTAGCAATATCTTTCCTTCTTTCCAGCTAACTGGAAAACAATTATTTTCCAAAAAAAAGTTTATGAAATGAGTTATTAATGGAAGTTTAAAATTTTTGTACATGCGTGCTTTTTTACACTTATATCTATTATTTTCTAGTTTTTCTAGTACATGTAATAGCTTCCAAGTTATTAAAAATAACTTTATTTTGTCTTTGTAAGTTTATGGTAATGTTTCTGATTATTTTAAGCATCTCTTCAATCACCTCCTGAATTTTGAAACATACACTTTGGAAAACCTGTGTAAATAAATGGTTATCTTTCATGTTGACTTATGTTGACATCTGTAAGTTAATAATAAATATTATTATTTTAAGGAAAATAAAAAGTTGCCAGGGAAATACATTGCCACAATATAACTCAAAAACTATATTTATTGTTTTTGCATAGTTCATTAGATTATAATTTTCACTATACAGTAAAATAATCACCCATGCCATTTAAAAAAATATTAAATTAAAATCTCTTGTATGTTTAATACTATAAAAATGCATATTAGTTGCTAAATATGTACATAGAATGATTTACTATATTAGTCCTAAAGTGTTGAAAAAACATTTTTAATTGGCTTAAATAGTATATAGTGTATCAATTGCCAAAAATTAAAAAAGCAAGTGAGTGCTGCTAAAGCTAAAGCATTAGTTTCAGGAAATTTCAAAGTTTATTATAATTTGTCAAATTTCTGTATTTAGGAGCCAAAACAGATGGTTTTAGTGTAAGCAGGCAAAAAAATAATTACAATATTAACTGTTACAAATTTTATTAAATGTATTGTTTTTGTGCTCTCCTGTCAAATTAATATTTATGCACATAGGAAGTATTTCTCCGGCAACAACGATATGTATGATGTTTAGACCAGATCAATTTAAGGAGTCGGACAAATCACAAACATGTTGGTAGTAAAAATGTAAAACTATATTATATGATCTTAGTCTTGCTACATTTTATATTTTAAATTTTATTTATAAAGATTGACCTACAGAAAATCAATTTTTTTTTTTAATTATAATCCCTAATTAGTATTAACTTTTAGCCATTGAAGAAATGTTTCCAAATAAACAATTAATGTTTTTTTAAATACTGCTACAGCTAGGGGACTATATGTTGCTGATGATTTTAGTGAAGCATTTATCCTTAACTTATTTAATATGTATTATGTATTATTGATTAATTGCTTTAATATTTTAAAACAAATCGAACTCATCATCATTTCATTCATTCATTCATTTGTAGTTGTAAATGATCATTACCAATTAATTCATTTTTATTAGATAATCCTATATCAGTCAATGTTATTTATGTTATAAAATTAATTCAAAACAATAATTCAAAATTTTAAAATTAATGTGTTTGTTGACAACATTGTTATTGGTAAATAACAAATCATTTCTAAAAATATATTATAGAATTAATAAAACGAAAAACACATTAACCTAGCCAGAGGTGTGTAAACGCACCATTAATGCAATTTAGCACGCTTCTACAGCCAGTAGTTCCATTTGAGTCTATAATGTTTCTTTTGGAACCTATTCGGGGCTATTCTCTATGCACATTGCTAGAATGTAAAAAAGATATATATTGCTAGCTAATAATATGAACTGTCATTTTAACAAATCTTGCTTACTACCAAAATGACCAGTAATTTTAACAAAACTTGATTACTAACAATATGAATTGTCACTTTAACAAACTAAATTTTTATATATATTATTATTATTTTATCTAGAGATTTGTTACGTTTTCTGATGTGATGACCGTTTATGTTGTTAGCAAACAAGATATGTTAATATGACAGTTCATATTGTTAGCTAGCAAGATTTGTTAAAATGACAGTTTATATTGTTAGCTAGCAATCTATATCTTGCTTACTTCTAGCAATATGCATAGAGAATAGTATCGATTATCTTTTACAATAATCATAGTCTATATTCTCTTCCATTAAAAAATATTTATATAATAATAATAATTGTGTGAATTATTCTTGCATATATTATTATTTTAATTTTATTATAACCGGTCTATATATTTAAAAAAGAAAATAAAAGCATATATAATAATTATAAATATAATTTTAACCTATATATAATAATAATAATAATATTTATTTCCCAACAGAAAATACATTCCAATAATAGGGAAACATCCAATTTAGTAATAATATTGATACAAGTACTATAAACAATTAATTTAAAAAAATAAATATATAAAAAAAGTAATATAATAATAAAAATATAGTAATAAAATAAAGAAAACACATAAAAATGTATAATGTATAATCAATCAATTAGTTCTAAGACTGAATTTTTAAATGTTTGTAGTGATTTACAAAATATATCAACACTGTATTGAATATTATTATGATATCACCTAACCATTCTATTAGGCGAACTGGTGCAATGAACTGTATTGGGTGTAGCAAAGTAAAATGTCAATGGATTTCGCAAGGCAACACAAGGTACATGCAAACTGAAGTTATCAATAAGTTGAGTATCATATCAAAAATGTATTATTTTATACAAGTTAATTAGTATAACTATAGTATGCCTGCTATGTATTGATCTCATACTAAATTCAGTAAGTAGTAGGTTATAAGAGTAATGTCTCTCAGGATATGAACTATGTTTAATAAAGTACAAGTACTTTAAAAAACGTTTTTGCATTGATTCAAGCAGTTTGCTGATTATGTATGAATTGTATAATAAAATTGTTGGTGATATAGACTTAAAACATTTGGACGTTCTAATAATAAAACCCATTGTTTTAAAACACTCAGCACATACTTTTGAAACATGACTATTAAAACCTAGAATCAAATAACACACCAAGATCACAAACTTCATTTGCAGATTTTAAAACTGAACCATTAACATTGTAGTTATAATTAACAAGTTGGGCATTCCTTGTATAAGAAACAATACAACATTTATTTACATTTATGTTTAAGTCATTACAGTCCCACCACTCATACATTTTTAAAAGATTAGCTTACAGCATATCACAGTCAGATATATCATGTATTGGGTTAAAAAGCTTGATGTCATCAGCATACATTAAAAATTCACAGTTCAAGATATCACAGATTGAATTAATAAATATAAGAAATAAGAGTGGCCCAAGATTAGAACCCTGTGGGCACCACTGTTTGCAAAGTACATCACAGATTGGCATCCATAATATTCTACATATTGAGGACGATCACACAAATACGAAGTTATCACAGAAATAATGTTACCACTTATGTCAAGTTTTTGAAGTCTTTCCAAAAGTATACCATGAAGTATACGATCAAACGCGTTGGACAAGTCAGTGTAAATAACATCTGTCTTGCGTTCTGTTTTCCAAATTTTTTTGATATTGTTTTACTAATACTTAGTAGGTTTGTAATGGCAATAAATATTCTCCACAATTAAAGATTCAAATACTTTTGAAAAAACAGTATTGCAAAAGTCCTGTAGTTAGAAACCTCAGATTTTTAAATGTTGGAATCACCTTAACATTTTTCCAGATCTTAAGGAATATTCCTGTTTTTAATATTAAATTATATAAAAACGTTAAAGGGTGTGCAATATCTTTAAGAAGAAAATGCGGAAATTGGTCAGCCCCCATTGTATGTTTAGGTTTCAACAGATAAACAACGCAAAACATCAGTTTCAATAAAAAAACTTCCTATGGTATCTAAGACGGTACTACTGTTATTAGAACATCCACAGTCATGATAAACACTACTAAAATGCTTGGCAAAGTTATTTACTATTTCTTGTGATGTGGTAAGAACAAGATTGTTATTTGTCATCACTCCAAGGATAGTTGTAGTATTTCGTTTATTATAAATAAAAGTCCAAAACTTAACCAAAAATTATTTCTGATCATTTTGGATACGTCTGACTTGTATGACGCACTTTATGTTTAGGTACATGTTCTTCTAAAATTGAGTAAATTTTAGTATACAATATATCACAGGCATCATTGACGTTTACACAATTAAATAACGGGTCCCATTTTACACAACAAAAAGCGGCATAAAAGAGTTTAAAATTGGCTTTCTTAAAATTAAATGTAGTTCTAGGAGTATCACAGGTAAATTTTTGATCAGATGTATCACAGATGTTAAGAATAATATCCAACAACGGATGATATGTATCCAGATTTACAACATGGTCTTCCGCTAAATGTATATTGCAGCTAATGTCAGGTGATGTAAAAACAAGATCAAGTTGTCGATTCATATTATTAACAACATAGTTGTATTGACAAAGTTGACGAATGTTCATGAAATTGATAAGAGATTGATGAGTTAGAGATGAACCGCCTGTTTCTATAAACTCTTTAAAATAAGGTTGATTGAAGTCACCACATATAAACAAATTATTAGTTTCTTGAAAAAAGCAATCTATGTATTCATAAGTATTGTACGTAAGCGATTTATTATTTAAAAATATTTCGGCTACTGCTACATCAATATGCAATTTCTCTACTTTTTAAAGCAACGTTAATAGCAATTGATGCACCACCACATTTTTTTTATTTTTCTGTCAACTCTGACTACATAGAATTGATTTGAAAATAACCCTTGATTATTAAATCCCGGTTTAATCCCAGTTTCCGTTAATGCTACCATTTCAACATCTCATTTCATATAATACTATGCTAAGTCTTTTTGAAGTATATTACCCTCATCTAGACTTCTTAGAAAAAAATCCGTAACTACCGACAACAACTGATTTTATGCTAATACGCCAAGAACGATTATGAAGTCATTTTTGAAATATTTTATAGCAAATATTTTTGAATTGTTCCTATTATTAGCGAAATATCTAACAAAATTGAATGCTCATGTAGTGTTTATCTTCATTTGAAGTCTACAGGAATATACCAGTAATTGTGCAATCAATAGGGTTCTTCTTGACTGGAGAGGCAAGGTTCCAGCATAGACCCGCACCCCGAATGTAGCATGGCGGACAAAGCGGAGCAAACGGAGACAGAGGAGGAAAGACAACTGAGGGATAGGATCAAAGAATGCCTAGCACACAAAAAAGGTGTCGAAGAAATACAAACTCTGGTAGACATAGACTGGCCTGAAGATCTATTCACAAAAAAAAACAAAAAAAAAATACTCTGCAAAATGAAAACAGTACATGTTAAAAAAAAATGACTTACCAAAGAAGCAAAAGAACAGAAATAGGGACACGATACTAATTAAAGTTATACAGAAGTAATAAAATGCATGAAAAACGAGGTGGACACAGGAGAAATCATCATCGCAAGAATAAACAATACAAAAAATGGCAACATTAAACTAGTGGTCAAAAGCAAGAGGAAGAAGCGTCAAAGGATTTTAAGAAAACACTGGATGAAAAAATCGGTAAGATAGCAGTCGCAAAACTCAACGAAAGAAAGAAGACAATAAAGCTTCTAGAAGTAGAGGAAGACCTCAATGAAGACAATGTAAGGAAAGTCACCAACAAGGTACTCCAGAGAGACAACCGCAGTGTCAAAGTAGACACCGTGAAACTAGCAGGAAAAGCTAACCAAAATGAAGTAAGATATGCTTTTGTGAGCATGCAGGAAAAGGCAGCAGAATACCTCGCAGCAAAAAAGAGAATAGGCTCAGGCTGGAATAGATGGAGAGTGATGGAGGTCTTCTCTCTGTCAAAATGCTACAGATGCCATAGAATAGGACACAGAGCAACAGAGTGCAGGGAAACAGAGAGTGAACCCTGCAGAAATTGTGAGGGTACTGAGCATAAATTGAAAGAGTGCTACTTGTGCAAGGTTGAGGGCTACAAAACGGAAAGCATGAAATATCCTGCTTTTAGGAAACTAGTGCAAGCACAAAAGAAGTAAAAAAGAGCTGGCAAGGCTAGACAATATAAAAAATCCAGGTTAACCTAAACAGGTGTAGAGCAGCAATAGACCTACTAGAGTGGAATTGCCAAAAAACAGGAGCAGACTTTGCCTTAGTCTCATAACCAAACAAGAAAATGGCAGCATGCAGGAAGAAATGGATCACAGACAAAAAAGGAGATGCCGCAATATTCATCACAGACGGGACAAAATTTGAAGCAACAAAATCAGGAAGCGGTGAGGGATTCACCTGGGTGGAGTCACGGGATGCAGTTATGTACTCCTGTTACTTCTCTCTAAACAAAAGCACCGGGCAATTTAAAAAATGGCAGGCAGAACTAAGCAAAAAACAGAATACACAGGAAAACCCTTATTTTTGGTGGGGATTTCAATGCCAAGTCTGGTATATGGGACTCACCCAAGGACGATCGAAAAGGAAACATGCTAACGGAATGGGCAAACGAAAACGAGCTCTGTATCCTATATAGAGGGGGTAACTTTTCAAAAAAACGGGATAGAATAATACATAGACGTCAGCTTGTGCTCGATTAAAATGGTAACAAAAACTAAAAACTGCCACGTGGGTGAAGAAAAGAACCTGAGTGACCACATAAACATAGAAATCGCGTCGAGAAAGGGAAAAGCGAGAGAGAAAAAAATATGGGCGTTCAGCAGGAAAACTTGCACATATCCTTAAAGAACCGAAGATACCAATAAATCTGAAACGGAAAGTATATGATGCGTGTGTACTACCAGTGATATTGTATGGGCTCGAGACAATCACCCTGACAAAGAAAAGTGCACAACAACTACGGGTTTGTCAACGTGCGATGGAACGTGCGATGCTGGGAATCAGCTTAAGGGATAGGCAAAGAAACGAGGATATCAGGGCGAGAACCAAAGTAAGCGACATCATAGAACAAACGGCAAAAAGTAAGTGGCGCTGGGCAGGGCATGTAGCACGAAATGATGAAAAGTGGACTAAGATTGTTATGCAGTGGAAACCGCGAAGAACAAAGAGAAGCATCGGCAGACCCATGTTAAGATGGCGAGATGACATTCAGCGACGAGCGGGGAAGAACTGGATGCTCCTTACACAAGACCGGAATACATGGAAAAATATGGAAGAGGCCTATGTCCAGGAGTGGATAAATACAGGCTGATGAAGATGAAGAGTTCAGCAGTGGTCAAGAAGAGAAATTCCTGGAAGACCTGGACCAAAACACAAGATAAACGATTCACACCGCTGACAAGCTGAACGAAACTATAATTAAAACCTGCAAAAAACACTACGCAAGAAAGGAGGAAGGGTAAATTACGAATAAACTAATATATTGGTAGAGTGAAGACATCGCAGACAATAGAAGGTGCTGTATAAAAGCTAAAAGGACAATGAGAATAAATGGCAAAAAAAACAAGAGACGCCAATCAACTGCAACAGGCACAAGAGGTATATGCAAAAGAGAGAAAAACTCAAAAAAGGCAATAATGAATTCCAAAAGGATGGCATGGAAAAATTTATGCAAAGAACTAAACTCTGACATGTGGAGGCAAAGGGTACAATTGTCATTGATAAAATAAACCAAAGATCCCCGCTAACATTAGCGAGAGAGGAAGTAATGGCTGAAGCAAGGAAACTATTTCCCAACCAAGGCAAAACAACATGAGAAGAAATACAGACGGCAGGTGAAAAAATTAAAAAAAAGAAAGCCCACGGCACAGACATAATCCCGCCGGAGATCATCAGAGCGATAGCGAGACAAAGACCGCAACTCTGTGTAAAAGTATTCGACAAACTGATCAAGCAAAGCATATTTCCCACGGAATGGAAAGAGGCAAAACTAGTATTAATCGAGAAACCTACCAAAAGGAATGAAAGCAAGACATACCAACCTGTTTGCCTACTGAACACGCTAGGAAAACACATCCTCAACAAGAGACTCACAGAGGAAATAGATAGGAATGAAGGACTCAGTGAGAACCAGCATGGATTCAGAGGAAGTCACTCTACTCTTGATGCCCTTAGGCACGTCAAGGATGCCGCCGGTCAAGTAGCTGCGAACCCTACACATAAATACGCCGTATTGATCACCTATGATATAATAATAATAATCACTTTATTCCTATAGATCTTTTACAGATATAAAGAACGCCTTCAACTCGATGCCATGGAGAGGGCTAATTAATATGCCACTATCTACAGGATAAAACTATAGTGTGCAGCTCCAGAAAAACTCTGGATATGAATTGTGGGGTGCCACAGGGCTCCGTTCTGGGCCCCACCCTGTAGAACATTTACTATGACGGTCTATTGAGTAGTTACCACACGGAATTACCACAAAAAGCAGAAAAACTAGCAATGGCTCTGACACAAATCATGTCAAATGTGGGAGGTCTGAGAGCGGAAAAACGCAAAGTAATGGGAGCAACTGTGGACTCGATACTGCTATACGCTGCGCCTATATGGAAAGAAAGCTGCAAGATTAAAAAACACATGTTAATCTTAGAAAGGGACAAAAGAAAAATGGCAATCAGAATAGCAAGTGCCTAGAGAACAGTCTCGACTAAGACTATACAGGCAATAACAGGAACAATCCTCATACACCTCCTTGTCCAAGAGCAAGACAACAATAAAAACAAAACAAAAACTATAGAATAAAAACGATGAAAAAATAGAAAAAAGAATGGCATAGCAAGGGAGATGTAGCCAAATGGACGCAGACTCTTATACCCGTGGTGATACCTTGAGTAAACAGAAAACATGGGAATCTAAACTACCATCTCACACAGATCCTAACAGGACACGGATGCTTTGGGCCGTACTTAAAGAAAATGTATCTTGCAGTGCATGACGGCTGCCACTACTGTGGGGAAACGGATAATCCAGAGCACACACTCGTGAAGTGCCCTCGCTGGAAGGATATCAGAATGGAGGTACAGAATAAAGTCGGAAAGAAGGTAACCATCAGCAATCTGAGCCCACTTATGGTAGAAAGTGCAAGCAACTGGAGGGCTATTAATGAAGGAATAAGAAAAATATTGGCAACAAAAGAAGAGGAAAGGATAAGTCTTGGAAGACAAAAATAGAAAGTGTCTTGGACTTGTAAAGTAATACCATAACAGTGATTCCGCAAGCTCAAGAGGATAACGAGGTTCAGGGTTTTAGTGTGTGTACGAGAAACCGGGAGCCCCACACAATGTGCGTAATGCATATCCCCCTCGCAAGAAAAAAAAAATCGTTCAACGGTTCATAGCTTCCATATATATTATAGAGCATCATTGTAACGTATCGTGTCCCGACCTCTTAAAGAGTCTTCTATAGATCATTTAAGTTTTCACTTTCTGCAACCATCTGATGTCTACTATATTCTACTTTAATTTAATTTTACAAGCAAATTTAGTTAAAATCGCACAAAATACCATAACAAAATTTCTTACACGAGCCACTAAACTGTATTCAAAACCACGCTACACTAAAAGTATGTAAACAAAACCGCGCATGCAATTGGTCGTTAGCGGGGGGCTCGGCTGCTCAAACCAGACCCCATTAAAGTGAAATTTTACACGTAGTGAAATATTTGCAATTGTTAAGAAAACATTTATAATTATGAATGTAATATCTGTACTTTCTTAATATTTATTAATATACCTGAACCTATACCCCATAAATATCTTTTTAATTAGTGTTTTTCCTATCTTCATAAATCCCCTTTATTGACCCTGTTTCTCGAGCTGTACACTTGAACAACGCGTGTATTTGTTTATTTCGAGTCCAGGGTGTTTTACATAGATTATAGTAGCAAATGTATTTTTTTAGAATCTGTTAATAGATGTCGCGAATGTCATTTCATTATTATGATTCTGTATTAAACAGCAAGCATAAATAACTTGTTTATAACCGATAACCTCTACTAAGTGAAAATTCATGTTTAGGAAACAATAAAACAATGTATAAAAACTTAATACATCCGTAGAAGGCTATAGTGGAGCTGAAACTAGTAACGTATACCTAAGAATAAACTTGTAATTAAAAATAGTAAATTCTTCTATTATTTCATTTAGTAATATTTTTAATTATAAATACAGTCAATTAAATTTATTCTAATAATTATAATATGTAATTAACAACTACATATTGATATGATAGTATCAACTTATCAAATTTATTGAGGGGTTAGTCAAAATTACCAGAACACCTAAATATTCTCTATCCGCAAAAATTAAAAAAAAATCAAACAAAAGCTTTTTGGTTTTACACAACAAACCATTCTAAAACATATTTACTGACAGTTCAGAGATGTAAAACCGAAACTTTAAGAGAGATTTTTTAAACTTTCAAATTCAGTATTTCCTGAGACTTATAAGCTGCAAATATTCAAGGTCAATGTTCACTGACTGCTTAAATCTTCAATGTTAAGTATTTTTTGATATTGTTGTAACATATTAAGTAATTTCTAAATATACCTATATCATTAACTTAAATAATATGAATAAAATAAAACAATTTTATAAAATAAATTTAGAAAATATAATTTTTTTTTCTAAATATCACATTTTGAAATTTAAAAAAAAGACACATGCGGCCAAAAAACGCCAATTACCCGCCGCCGTCATTAATTTCATTTCCGGTACGCAAAGACGTATATGTAGTTTAGGTGGCGCGGTCGGCAAGATGAACATCAGGTCAAAGTAGTGTGTGCACGTTATCCATTTACTTTTGCTCAAGATTTACTTGGAATGTCATATTATTTAATTAATTTAAAAAGAATAAGATTTGCAAATGAGCACCAAAATACGCTTTTTTCACATTTTACTAGATGCACAAAACACAGCATCAGACTAATAGTCAGAGATCAAACCTTGGATTGATTCTAAATTTATGATTTCGAGATTTATATATATATATATATAAATGTAAAACAACTAATACTCCTCCAAAATATATACACGCTGATAGTACTGGCCTCCAGAACGGAGGCAGGTACGAAAAACTGGAGGCAAATGCGTTTTGGTGTGTATATCAATTTATTTCAACATAATACTTTACTAGAAGTCATTCTACAAAGTTTTGTTCGGTGACCATTTCGACTCATATACATATACAGTTATACATTGTAGTACATTAAAGTCAACACTACGTGGCGCTATGCTTTTATACTGATATACATATTTTGTCGCGGGCCAGTAGAATAAGCCTCCTCATAAGTTAACGTTCTAATACGCCTCTTACAATTGGCAACATAGCAAATACAATTTATAAAAATAATTATATACTTTTAATATATCTAAACGGTTCACGTTGTTTATTAGTTTTGTATAGAAAATATGTAAAAATAAAACAGAAAATATTACTCAACTTTACGTCCAATGAAACAAATAAATAACATTTTTTATAATATATTATAAATAGTTTTTAAATTATTCTATCGAGGTATTGTGCTATGTAGAATGGATTTTAAAAATATTATAAAATTGCAGATATAATACTATTTAATATTTTTTAAAATGTGCAAAAAAAATTATTTTTAAATATATTTTTTTAAATAAATTAAATAACAATAATATTGTTTATATTAGTTTTAAAATTTATAAAAAATTCTAATTTTAATCTTGTGTAGTAAACTTGACATCATTTGCAAGTTAAATTAAAATTAATTCTTTTCAGTTTAACGCTAGAGAATTGCCAGGTTTAGTCGCACTGTCCTGTGGGGGTGCTACTAGTAGTATTGTTATGGAAAAATATTAATTTCTATCACATCTACAAAAATATTGGCAAACCTTTTTCTCTAGAAAAATATTGACACGTACAGCGCCGTTTTTAAATTAAAATTGGTTCTTATGGGACAAAACGCCAAACAACTCAATATTCAAACGATAGGATTTTAATTATCACTCTTTTATATGTTGAACTACAGACAATATTCTATGTTTTCATGTTTTGTTTAAAGATTTAAAGTTATAATTAACGAGTAAAAAATTAATAAAGAACTAATTAAAAACGCCACTTTTAAAAAATTAATTGCGGAGAAACGACTTATTGCATCAAATTTTTACACATTTAATGACACAGAGTGGACTTTCTTCTACAATGTGTGAACATTTTATTCAATAATATTCATGCGTTCTCTTGCTGAGTTTGATTCTGTGAAGCCTTATAATAGCACAACTATTCTCCTCCCTTAATTAAAGTTATCAATTTTTTTTTATCAATTTGAATAAATTGTTAGATCATTAATTACGGAGATAAATATAACTGTCCTATATTTACATAATTAAAATTATGGTACAAAAGAGTTTTTTTTATGTTATCTAACTAGCTATAACAATAATGTACTATTGCAAAAAAAATATTTATAGTGTCATTTTCAAGTTTAGTTTCAACTGATTAACACTTGAACATAAAAAACGCAGTAATTTTCAAGGTTTTAAGCTATTTTTGGATGTTTTAAGAAAAAGTCAGAAGTTTCTCAGAGACAAAACTTGGAATTTTACTAACTGTTAGAATGACAAACGTAACTCTTGAAGGTTTTCTGTAAAAAGTAGATATAGCACCGGTCCAAGAATACCTTCCTGTGGTACCGCTGATTTAATGAGGTGTAAGTTAATTACTTTATCTTGATGTTTTACCATAAAAATGTTTTGGTTAGGTATCATTATTAGAGAGCGGATTCCTAGCTATTATGCTTACGCGAACTAGTTAAAGCATCAAAATTATGTCTAAATATAGGCACGAATTGTGAAGAATGTAATCATTTGGCACTAAGTTTTTTACGCTTTTTTTGCTTTTTTAGTACTTTTTTTGAATTTGGAGCTTATTTTAAAGTTTTGTGCTTATTTTTAAGTTTTGGTACATTTTTTTTTTGATAAATCAGTTCTTCTATGAAATTTAGTGGATTGAAATGTAAATAAAAAAAGCGTATATTATTTTATTATTTAGCAAAATTTACGTATCGAGATCTTGCATACTTTTTATAATATTATTTAGACAAATTTAATATAATTCTGTAAATCCCGACTGAGCTCATAGGTTATTTTAGTGCCACCTCTTCAAGCAAGTCAAATAACTGTATTTTATAAATCCTAAAATAGTCGGTAGGTCGGAGATTCTCTTGATTTTAAAAAAATTAAAAACGTTGTAATACAATTTTTAGATCCTGCAAGTAAGTCAGTGAAAAACTGTCAAGCAGTTCTAAAAAATAAGAAACTTCAAAATAATTTAGCTTTCAGTTTTGTGAGTCATGCAATAAAATCGCTAGGAAAACAGGAAAATACGTTAAATGAAAGTCTAAGTACAATTATAGATTTCAAAGATGCAATTTTAAAATTACTAGGCTGTATTAGGCAAGCAGTGAAATCAAAATCCAAAGATGTATTTTTGAAAAATGGAGGTTTATCTACATGAAATAAAATAAACAGTATTTTGAGTGGAGAGAATGTTCCAGATTTCGATATGAATCCAGCTTTTAAAGCAAAATTTAAACATGGACCATTTCCCCTTCAAAAACATTTTAAGTGATTGAAGACAGAATTTTACAGTTAAACACTTAGAGCAACATTTAATTATTAACTGTTTTTGTAGATTTTTAGTTATTTAAAAGTTTTTTTATATTATTTAAAATGTGTGTGAAAAATATCATCACTCAAACTGTTATTTAGTGCTTTTTTAATGCTTTTTTCGTTACATTTTCATGCCTTTTTAAGCGCTTTTATTCGTATTTTTAATGCTTTTTAATTTGGTCTCTAATCATTATAATACATGAAAAGTGTAATGGGCAATTGCGTTTTCAATTTGCTTAAAAATCTTCGGTGTCAGACTTTTATCAAAGGCTTGAGTGTTGTCTAGAAAAGCAGCCAAACAATTTTTTTTTTTTTTTAAGTGTTGTTAATTTGCTTTATGACTCTGTGAACCTGCTCTGTAGTTGTGTGTTAATTTAAAAAAACCAAATTGGTGATTAGGAATTAGATGAAATGCTTTTAATTTCAGTCTTTTCAGAAACATATTTTCAAAGATACATTTTAAATAAACTTATAAAGCAACAGAAAAATGTTTCTGTCACAGGTTTATCAGAATGATTTGTGCCACTTTTCATTGAGATTGAAAATGTTTAGATCTAAGTAGTATAGAATTGAAAATATGTGTGAGTGCTTTTTGCACATTTTTTGGAAACTAATTCTAATTGCTGTAACTTTTTTCATAGAAATATGGAGATCATAGCCATGTTTTAATCACGTGTTTGACTCGCATGATATGATGGCGTTAATAAACAATGTCATTGATAAAGGTATTCCAAAACTGATGACGGTGGTAGTTTTTTTAGAAAATTTTTGATTTTTTAGTTTTTTTTCTAAGAGTAGGCTTTTAGCGGGTTGTTGTATTTAGTTTTGTTTTGTGGATTTCTAGTAGACTTCCATATTCTTCTATTTATTAGTAGTGTTTTTTTAGTTACTTTTAAATCATTTTGTAGCTTGTTTGTAGTGTTTGTGGGTTCAAAAACTGCTTAATGCTTAAATGTTGTTCAAAAGATATTAAATTTTTTTTACTGCAGATAATTCAAGGGATTACTTTTGTAATACAAAAAATGGAAGACATTAGTTTTTTATGTCACATGGCCAGTGTGTAGTTGCTTTGGACTGGCCAAGTTCTAGGTCTTAGCGCTGGAAATTATGTTTGCTGCACTTTCTTGTAGACTCTGATCATGAATGCAGTAATTTTTGGTACGATCCAGTTGAAGGCAGTTAGCACTTTGAGGCATGACTTTTGTTTTGTTAACTGATTTTAATATGTATTTGTAGTGTTAAAGGTATTGCAATTCATAGATGATTAACTTGTTGTTACTTTGTGGTTTGAATGATAGAAAGAACGTTTTTTAACATTACATAAAAACTGCTTTCTTGGTTTAAATAAAAGGTGTAGTATTGCACATCACGATTTTTTGGTTCTTGAACAGCTGCTTGATATTTCAGCACACCTGTTATCGACAATTTGGTTGTTATTTATTTTAAGATTAAATTTTTGTTTATTATCCTGATTGTTGTTTAGCATATCAGTAAATTATTTCATGTTTGCTACTGCTGGGATGTATATTGGTGGAGGTTTTATGTAATTAAGTAGTTTTTTTTTGGTAGTGTACTCTTGTTTTTGAGTTTATTACATGTTTGTAATAATCTATTAATAGCCGTTGTTTAACATTCCATGGTTTGGTTTCTGAAAAGTTTTTACGTTTAAACGTATATTAATTAATAAATAATAACAAAATAAATTAAATAGATTTAAATAAAATAAATATCAGTTTAACTGAGGCAGGGAATCTATTTATAAACCGGTAACAAACAGTACAGTGTAGTATTTATTATTAGTGGTTAATTGTTTTGCAACATTTTTTTTAATAATGAGAGTTAAAATACCACAGCAATAAATCACAGTTTAAAAAACGCTATAATGTAGTAACAATTAATCACCGGTAGCATACTATAGTTGTTGTAATGTACACCACATAAAAAATTAAAATCAAAACAACTTCAAATAACTGTTCGTACCTACATTCGATAATTTTTGAAAATAACTATTTATTGTAGACTGTGTTACGGTTTCAATATTTTTATAATCTTATACACTCAAAAAACAATTAAATTAAACCACCTCCTGAATAAAACAAATAAATGCCTACTAATAATAGAAATTTACAAAATACGATATATTGATAGTGGCAACATTGGCAGAGGCGTATTCGACATTTTCACATATATAATTTATACAACTGGAGCCTAAAACGATGCTTTGGCATTTGGAGTTCTATTGCTATTATTAATATACCAATTTTTTTGTATATAATTGATGTTATATTTTTTTACCCCTCTTTGTGCGTCCTAATAAAGAATGTTTTAAATAACTAAATGCAAAAAAATACACAGTTAAAACTATTAGATTTAGGGTGGAGGCTAGGTCGCCTTATGTGTGTACGGAGGCGAGTAAGATAGCTATGCACATATATATATATATATATATATATATATATTATTGAAGTTTTAACGACTTTTTTTAATATTTGTTAAAAAAGTTAACGGGTTGAATGAAGTCTTTTAAAATTTTAAATATAATAAAATACAAAAAATAATTATATATTTTATATATTTAAATAAGTAGCGACGTTTCGTTATTTGGTTAATAACTTCATCAGGCCTAAAAATAATACATTACTAACAAAAAATTTAATTAATAATATATATATATATATATATATATATATATATATATATATAGAGATGTTAACTCCCTTATAGAGGCGTTTTCGCGCACAATTTTAACCTGATCGAGGCGTTGAAATTTTAGAAGCGAGCGCTCGCACCAGCGCACATAAACAACCAGTTCGAGGCGTCTAGCGGTTAGTACTAATTTTGCTCGACTAGATGGCTACTGCAGCAGGTTTTAAGAAATATGCACAAATCTCGATAACATATGTTGTTTTCATTAAATCTTGGGAGTTGCAGCGTAGATAAATATTTCGTAATATTATATATTTTTTCTAAATAAAAATGTTTGTTTATAAATAATTCAATTGATTAATAAACAAAATAATAAATAGTAAAGTACAATCAAAAAGTAGTTTGATGCAAACGATTTAGTTATTAGAAATAAATAATTACTCAATTGTACTGAAACAACTGCTATATATTGAATTAAAAAAAAAAGAATAAATATTGAATATTGAATATTTTATTAAAAATTGTTTAAAAAAAAAAAAAATTGCTAATTCCAAAAATTACTTACTTACGTTACAATGTCAGTTGTTTTGATTATTAATAATATAATAAATTTAATAAAACATAACTATTATTATTTAAATTTAATAAATAAATAGGGGGCATTGCGTTGCTACCTCTGCCGATAACTATTATGCATAAAAACAAACAATCTTACATTCCTATCACTTTCAAACTTTTTTATAGAGGCGTTTTGCGCATACTTTTAACCTGATCGAGGCGTTGAAGTTTTTGATAAAAGCGCCCGGTCCAGGCGCACAAAAACACCCAGTTTGAGGCTTCTAGCGATTTTTCACGCTTATTTTTGACTGGTTCGAGGCGTCTAAGCTTCTAATAAGTTGTTTGTATGCGCTGCTAGACGCATCAGTAGGCATCCACAAATCAAAATCATTGTTTGAATATTATTTGTAAATGATTATAAGAAGCTCTAATTAGATTTAGAATTATTTAATATACATAATTATTTGAAACAACAGTAACAATGTTATTTTAACAAAAATGTTAATAACTTTTTTTTAATCACAAAAAAAATATTTTTTAAAAAATATAGTTGTCAATGAATATCGTCATCAGTTTTATAAAATATCCACAGTTTTACATTTTTGTACATGTTTATGTCTGAAACATACAGATATTTTAGAAAAAATAATTAATATTATAAAATGCAAACCTTATATTTTGCGGTTTATAACATATTTAAATAGTCAATGTGTATCTGTAACCATAGTAATAATTGTACATTTATACAATAACCGCATTAACTATCTCGTAAAAGCGAAATTTTATGCACATTTTACCGTTAAAATTTAAGGTAAGCTAAGCTCCCGCTTCAGGCGCACATAAACATCTAGTTTGAGGCGTCTATAGCGGTCATTCACGCACATTAAGGTGTTACATGACCTTGACCATGACTACAACACAAATTATTTGTGTTTTATAAATGTCCCTTACTTTATCTTTCTTTATAGAAATAGTTTTTGTAGCATCTTGCACACTTTTGATCAGTTTCAGGAGTTTGAAGTTTTTATACATTGTTTATATGCGTAATAGCACTTAATAATTAATTTAAAAAAATGTATACCATTGGATAATAAATTTATTTTGTTTATAAATGGATAACTTATTTGTTTTTTATAAATCATTACATAATTATTATAAAATACTTAAATTATTAAAATTTAATTTTAGTGTAGCTAAATAGTGGGTGGTTTATAGAAAAACAGTATTAATTATTAATTATTATTTTTTATTTGTATTATTTATAAATGCATATAATTGGGCAGATGTGTGTTCTACGGAAATAGAAATAGTTGCATCTTTGACTACATTGTCACACACTTTCCTCTGGGAACTTACTGTATATAACTCCTTCTTTAGAAATATTAATATTATCATTAGTATTTAATTTTTTTAACAATGTCAATATTTCTTTCTTCGTAAATTTCAATATTCTTTTCTGTTGGTAATATTTCTTTTGAATGTCATGATATATTTTGTAAAATGTTAATTTTATTTGTGGCGTTTACGTTTTCCAAACTTTCCTGAGAATCATCTTCTACAATAGAAATAACACAATAATTTAAAAAAAATTAAATATATTTATAAAATTATAAATTACCTTGTCGATTTGGAATAATTTCGTCTTCCTGGGACGTAGCTGCTTCTATCTCATTCATTTTCAGCACCATCTCATCTTTTTCTAAAAATAATATTACAGAATTTATTATTAAATAAATTAGTAAATTATTAAGTTATTATTTTAAATAATTTGATATTACTTACCACCGCGAAATAATACTTTCGCGTCATACGTTCCCAAATTTTTGTAGCAAACTTTCTTTACAGAATTGTTCTCGTTACGATCCATTTGCCGTTGATTACAAATGTAATACAATCCATCTTCTAAAAACTTTACTAAATAAAACATCGCTAAATTATATTCTCCACTCTATCACAAATTTACTAAACAGTAAACACTTTTTCTTAAATTACAATATATATATATATCCTAATAATTAATGAAAAAGGGTAGGAGTAAAGCAATAAATGCTATTTTTCGTATTATTATATGTACCCTTTCAGTCGCATCCGGATTAGAATTAATGCTTTCTAATGAGATTTTAATAAACATTTGTTTCATCTTTTCTAAAATGATTTATTATCATAGTATTATGTTACAAATATGGTTGTATTGCTAAATAAAAAATCTTGATATTACCTATTTCTTTAGTTAAAACTAATAAACATAATGATTTTACAATAAATTAAACAAAATCTATTACTAAAAACTTTATAATCAAATTAAAAAAATATATAATTTAGTTAGATTATTAAATAAGTGACCAGATGGCGGTCGCTATTGTGCGCGTATGCCGTTTTTAGCACAAATTAGAATTTTTTGAAAAATTATATATTGGTTCCATCGCCATAATTAAAATTTAAGCCATGTGCGTTCTCTTTTCACTACAAGTTTATAACGTGCGATCGTCATCATAAGATTCGTAATTACTAGTTCTCTGAAATAATATTAGTTTATTTTTGGATTGATGTTGTTTTAGCAAATATGATAAAGAAATATGCAATAATTAAAAAATATATAAGAGGTTTTAGTTATTTTTTATTCCAAGTAACTAAAAGTATTATTATTCGATATTATTTTATTTATAATGTCTTAATTATTATTTGATTCACTTTGATTTAATGTAAAATGATATCATTCTGGAAAAGAAGATCGTTCATTTTCAAAGTTGTGTTTACTTCTCAATTCATTAACAACAAAACATATTTTTGATGATAATATGATTAATATAATTAAACTGATTGATTTATGAGCAGGTGATTGTTTCTTTCTTGTGACCCGCAACTGCATGATTCTGTCATAAAGGGAAATACTAATCTTCCTGTTTTTCTTGGCTTAATTATGTCTACATATACAAAATCTCTATAATTACCGTAATAAAAGAGCAGGTAAAAATATATAGAATAATTTTTTACTTTTTAGAATAGTTTTATTAGAATAGAGAATTGACGATTGGTGATATAAGAAAAGGCAACACACAGTTACACATGTCTACTGTGTAAAATATTTTCCTGTCTTTTTATGCAAATGTCAATTGAAGCAAATTTCAGTGTCGCTATGTATGTCATGATTGCATTTTTTATTCAAATCAATTATATTTGATCTAATAAAATGTTATAATACATTTTAAGCAATTATTATAAAATAATATCTATAAAGATTACGATAAATTCTTTTTACTAAGCAATGCAATATTCAGGTAGTTAATTCTTCGTCGATGTAACAAAATTGAAGTATCATGTCAACAACATATATTTTTTAAACATCGCCGCTACTATTACAATCCTAAGCAAAACCTTGTTGAAATTACCTGGTAAAGTGATGAATATTACATAAACATGACATAACCAGTGCTTAATATTTATCAATATATTTAGTATTGTTACCTGTAAATTTGTAGTTAAAAGCAGAAGAATAGACAATGACATAAATATAATTATAGCGTTTAGTTTTTTTATTGGTATTTTCAAAATTGTTTTATGTAAACAAATTAAAGTATATAAATACTAGCAAAAATATTACCAATTCATTTTTTTATAAATCTTGAAAAAGACAGATTATAGAAAAAATTATATGCAAAAAACGAGTAGTAAAATATAACAGCAAGTAGTTTTAAAATATTTCCCTCACGTGTTGAATGACCTTGCCCATTTATGGCTTTTCAACCTTTTGTCTGTTTACTTTCAATGAACTCGTATAATAATGGAATTAAGATAAATAATATTTTGTGGTTTATAATTTTTTTATTTATTTAACTAAGGAATTTAAATTATGTAACGTGTCATTTATGCATAGAAACAATTGTAGTTTCGATGTTATAAAGTACCAAAGTATAACAATTAACTTATTAATTATATAAATTAAACAAATTTATAGTATTGTAATCATATTTGGATTAAAATCAAATAAATATAAAACCAGTAGTTTCAGGTTTGTATTATACAACAAGAAGTAAACATAAGATTGACACAATGCAAAACATAATAAATCTATTATAATGTTGTCAATATGTGATGTCATGTTATTATGTAATACTTTATCATGTTATTATGTAAACCATGTTATCATGTATTATGTATTAATGTTATGATAATAATCATAATGACATACTAAATAATAGTTGGACAATACGATTATGTGGTAACTTAATAGCATAACATAATATAACATGACAACATGATATCATAATAACATTCTAACTTGATAACATGATTTCATAATAACATCATAACTTGATAACATAATAACATAATAACATGCAAGCTTGATAACATGAAACTATATTACCATGATAACTTGATAACATGATAATTTGATAACATAGTAACATGATAACATAATAACATGATAACATGATAACATAATAACATGATAACATGATATCATGATAACATGATAACATGATAACATGATAACATGATAACATGATAACATGATAACATGATAACATGATAACATGATATTATGATAACATGATAACATGATAACATGATAACATAATAACATGATAACATGATAACATGATAACATGATAACATGATAACATGATAACATGATAACTTGATAACATGATAACCTAAAAACAGAAATAATACATAATAATTTGATAACATAATTACATAATAATTTAGTAAGTTAATAACACAATAACATGATAACACTATAACTTGATTATAGGTAAACATAATGACACGATGACTTGATATAATGATAACATGATAACATAATAACAAAATAACATGATAACATGATAATATGATAACATGATAAAAAAATAACATAATAACATGATAACATGATAACATGATAACATAATAATATGATAACATGATAATATGATAACATGATAACATAATAACATGATATCAAAATAACATGATAACATGATAAAATGATAACATGATAACATGAAAACATGATAACATAATAACATGATAACGTGATAACATGATAACATGGTAACATCATAACATGATTACATGATAACATGGTAACATGATAACATAATAACATGAAAACATGATAACATGATAATATGATTACATGATTACATGATAACATGATAACATGATAACAAGATAACATGATATCATGGTAACATGATAACATGAAAACATTATAACATAATAACATGATAACATGATAACATGATAACATGATAACATGATAACATGATAACATGATAACATGATAACATGATAACATAATAACATGATCACATGATAACATGATAACATGAAAACATGATAACATGATAACATATCAACATGATAATATAATAATATGATAATATGATAACATGATAACATGATATCATGATAACATGATAAAATGATAACATGATAACATGATAACATGATAACATGATAACATGATAGCATGATAACATGATAACGTGATAACTTGATAACATGATAACATCATTACATGATAACATGATCACATGGTAACATGATAACATAATAACATGATAACATGATAATATGATAACATGATAACATAATAACAAGATAACATGATAACATGATAACATGATAACATGATAACATGATAACATGATAACATGATAACATGATAACATGATAACATGATAACATGATAACATGATAACATGATAACATGATAACATGATAACATGATAACATGATAACATGATAACATGATAACATGATAACATGATAACATGATAACTTGATAACGTGATAACATGATGACATCGTAACATCATAACATGATAACATGATAACATGATAACATGATAACATGGTAACATAATAACATAATAACATAATAACATAATAACATAATAACATGAAAACATGATAACATGATAATATGATTACATGATAACATGATAATATGATAACATGATAACATGGTAACATGATAACATGATAACCAAATAACATGATAACATGATAACATGATAACATGATAACATGATAACATGATAACATGATAACATAAAAACATAAAAACATGAAAACATGAAAACGTAATAACATGATAATATGATAACAAGATAACATGATAACATGACAACATGATAACATAATACCATGATAACATGATAATATGATAACATATGAACATGATAACATGTTGACATGATAACATGATAACATGATAACATGATAACATGGTAACATGATATCTTGATAACTTGATAAAACGATAACAGAATAACCTAATAACAAAATAAAATAAATACATCATAACATGATAACTTGATAATATGATAACAATCTAACATAACAAACATGATAACATGATACCATTATAACATAATAACATGATACCATGATAACAAGATAACATGACAACATGATAACATGATAACATGATAACATGATAACATGATAACATGATAACATGATAACATGATAACATGATAACATGATAAAATGATAACATGATAACATGATAACATGATATCATGATAACGTGATAACATGATGACATGGTAACATCATAACATAATAACGTGATAACATGATAACATAGTAACATGATAACATAATAACATGAAAACATGATAACATGATAACATGATAATATGTTTACATGATAACATGAAAACATGATAACATGATAACATGATAACATGATAACATGATAACATGTTAACATGATAACATTATAACATAATAACATGATAACGTGATAATATGAAAACATGAAAACATGGAAACATAATAACATAATAATATGATAACATGATAACATGATACCATGACAACATGATAACATGACAACATAATAACATGATAACATGATAACATGACACTATGATAACATGATATCTTGATAACATTGTTACATCATAACATGATAACATAATAACATGATAACATGATAACATGATAACTTGATAACATAATAACATGATATCATGATAACATGATAACATGATAACATGATAACATGATAACATGATAACATGATAACATGATAACATGATAACATGATAACATGATAACATGATAACATGATAACATGATAACATGACAACATGATAACATGATATCTTGATAACATGATAACATGATAACATGATAACATGATAACATGATAACATGATAACATGATAACATGATAACATGATAACATGATAACATGATAACATGATAACATGATAACATGATAACATGATAACATGATAACATGATAACATGATAACATGTTAATTTGATAACATAATAACATAATAACATGATAACATGATAACATGATAACATGTAAACATGATAACATGACAACATCACAACATGATAACATGATAACATGATATTATGATAACATGTTAATATGATAACATAATAACATGATAACATGATAACATAATAACATGATAATATGATAACATGATAACATGATAACATGATAACGTGATAACATGATGACATGGTAACATCATAACAAGATAACATGATAACATGGTAACATGACAACAACACAACATGATAACATGATAACGTGACAACATGATGACATGATAACATGATAACATGATAACATGATATCATGATAACATGATAACATGATAACATGATAACATGATAACATGATAACATGATACTATGATAACATGATAACATGATAACATGATAACATGATAACATAATAACATGATAATATGATAACATGATAACATGATAAAATGATAACATGATAACATGATAACATGATAACATGATAACATGATAACATGATAACATGATAACATGATAACATGATAACATGATAACATGATAACATGATAACATGATATCATGATAACATGCTAACATGATAACATGAAAATATGATAACATGATAACATGATAACATGATAATTTGATAACATGAAAACATGATAACATGATAACATGATAACATGATAACATGATAACATGATAACATGATAACATGATAACATGATAACATGATAACATGATAACATGATAACGTGATAACATGATGACATAATAACATGATAACATGAAAACATGATAACATAATAACATGATAACAAGATAAGATAACAACATGACCACATAATAACATGATAACATGATATCATGATATTATGATAACATGATAACATGATAACATGAAAACATAATAACATAATAACATGATAACATGATAACATGATAACATGATAACATGATAACATGAAAACATGATAACATAATAACATGATGACATGATAACATGATAACATGATAACATGATAACATGATAACATGATAACTTGATAACATAACAACATGACCACATGATAACATGATAACATGATAACATGATAACATGATAACATGATAACATGATAACATGATAACATGTTAACATGATAACATAATAATTTGATAACATAATAACATGATAACATGATATCATGATAACATGATAACATGATAACATAATAACATGATAACATGATAACATGATAACATAATAAGATGATAACATGATAACATGACAACATCACAACATGATAACATAATAACATGATATTATGATAACATGATAATATGATAATATGATAACATGATAACATGATAGTTTGATAACATGATAACATGACCACATGATAACATGATAACATGATAACATGATAACATGATAACATGATAACATAATAACATGATAACATGATAACATGATAACATGATAAGATGATAACATGATAACATGACAACATCACAACATGATAACATGATAACATGATATTATGATAACATGATAATATGATAATATAATAACATGATAACATGATAACATGATAATTTGATAACATGATAACATGATAACATGATAACATGATAACATGATAACATGATAACATGATAACGTGATAACATGATGACATGGTAACATCATAACATGATAACATGATAACATGGTAACATGACAACAACACAACATGATAACGTGATAACATGATGACATAGTAACATCATAACATAATAACATGATAAGATGATAACATGATAACATGACAACATCACAACATGATAACATGATATCATGATAACATGATAACATGATAACATGATAATATGATAACATAATAACATGATAACATGATATCATGATAACATGCTAACATGATAACATGAAAATATGATAACATGATAACATGATAACGTGATAACATGATGACCTAGTAACATCATAACATGATAACCTTATAACATGGTAACATGGTAACATGATAACATAATAACATGAAAACATAATAACATAAAAACATGATAATATGATAGCATGATAACAAGATAACATGACAACATGATAACATGATAACATGATAACATGATAACATGATAACATGATAACATGATAACATGATAACATGATAACATGATAACATGATTACATGATAACATGATAACATGATAACATGATAACATGATAACATAATAACTGATAACATGATAACATGATAACATAATAACGTGATTACTTGATAACACAATAACAAGATAATATAATAACATATTAACATGATTACATAACAACATGACCACATGATAACATGATAACATCTTAACATGATAACATGCTATTTTGATAACATGATAACATGATAACATGATAACAAGATAACATGATAACATGATAAAATGATAACATGATAATTTGATATCATGATAACATGATATCATAATAACATGATAACATAATAACATGATTACATAATAACATGATTACTTGATATCACAATAACAAGACATTTTATTAACATGATAACATGATAACATGATAACATGATAACATGATAACATGATAACATGATAACATGATAACATGATAACATGATAACATGATAACATGATAACATGATAACATGATAACATGATAACATGATTACATAATAACATGATAACATGATAACATGATAACATGATAACATGATAACATGATAACATGATAACATGATAACATGATAACATGATAACATGATAACATAATAACAAAATAACATGATAACATAATAACGTGATTACTTGATAACACAATAACAAGATAATATAATAACATGATAACATGATAACATAACAACATGATAACATCTTAACATGATAACATGATATTTTGATAACATGATATTTTGATAACATGATAACAAGATAACAAGATAACAAGATAACATGATAACATAATAACATGATAAAATGATAACATGATAACATGATATCATGACAACATAATAACATGATAACATGATAACATGATAACATGATAACATAATAACGTGATTACTTGATAACACAATAACAAGATAATATAATAACATGATAACATGATAACATCTTAACATGATAACATGATATTTTGATATCATGATATTTTGAAAACATGATAACATGATAACATGATAACATGATAACATGATAACAAGATAACAAGATAACATGATAACATAATAACATGATAAAATGATAACATGATAACATGATATCATGACAACATATTAACATGATAACATGATAACATGATAACATGATTACATAATAACATAATAACATGATTACTTGATAACACAATAACAAGACATTTTAATAACATGATAACATGATAACATGATAACAAGATAACAAGATAACAAGATAGCAAGATAACAAGATAACAAGATAACAAGCTAACATGATAACAAGATAACAAGATAGCAAGATAGCAAGATAACAAGATAACAAGATAACTAGATAACAAGCTAACAAGATAACAAGATAGCTAGATAACAAGCTAACAAGATAACAAGATAACAAGATAACAAGATAACTAGATAACAAGCTAACAAGATAGCAAGATAACAAGATAACAAGTTAACAAGATAACAAGATAACAAGATAACAAGATAACAAGATAACAAGATAACAAGATAACAAGATAACAAGATAACAAGATAACATAATAGCATAATAACATGATAACATTATAACATTATAACATGATAACATGATAACATGATATTATGATAACATGATAACTTGTTAACATTATAACTTGATAACATGATAACATACTAACATGAAAACTTGACAATGTGAAAACATGTTATCAAAAAAAACATTAAGACATGATAACCTAATATCATAATAACTCGATTACTTGATAACACGATAACACGATTACAGGATAACATTATAACATGATAACATTATAACATTCTTGTTAACAAAATAACATAATATATGACAACTTGATAAAATTATAACAAGATATATGACGTACATAAAACAACTACCAAAAAATGAGTATAAATTGCCGGTTTAACGCGACAGTAGTAGTTATCACAATAATGTGCATTATTATTATTATTACAGGTACTTATTGACCTTAGTACACATTTTGTTTGTTGTTAATTTATAAGCAATTATTGTTTGTTCTTTTTTGTAATACAAATATCATAGTTGCATCAGAGGCATATAAACAATGTGTTAGAGTTTAGACGCCTCGAACAAGTTAAAAGTGTGTGTTTAAAATTAGCTGTGAAATATATATTTTCTACACAAACAATCATCAAACTAAATGCTAAAACGCCTATAGTATGTAGTGAATCGTGTATCAAGGGTTGAAAATAGGCTTTAGCAGTTTGCTATTGCTTTGCTTCTTCATGTTGCTAAAAGCGAAGGGCTGCTTAAGCACTTTGGTACGAATTACACTCAATATTGTTTTGCCTGCCCCAAATAAATACATTTTTCAGGAAGTTTCAAGATTAATTTTAATCTGTCACTACTGTCAGATTTTAAAGTATGGCGTCATTATGTGAAATCGTGATTTACAGCTAATTAAATACCGCAAATAATTTACAAGCCTTTGTCGTTTCGGCCCGCATTTTTGGGCCAAAACAACGGTTTCAGTAGAGTCAGGCAAAAAAAGTGGTTGAAAGTAGATGCAAAACTTTAGTTAACATAAACTAGATAAAATGTTTATTGTTTTATAGAATAAACAAATGTTAAATCCCTTATGGAGGCGTTTTTGCGCATACTTTTAACCTGATGCAGGCGTTAAAACTTTTGAGGCAACCGCACGCTCCAAGCGCACATAAACGCTCACTTCAAGGCGCCTAGTGGTCTTTTACACACATTTTATAATAGCTATACAATACTGCAATTTATCTTAATTCTGGTGGCATTTAGTTGAACCTTTTCCTACTGCATTTTAACATGGTCACAGTTATTAAGACACAAACCACAAATAATCGGCAGCAAATGAGACTCTCTCGGCCAAAAAATAAACCTCGTCTTCAATTTTTAAATTTATTTTGTAAATATCTGTGAATGTAATGGTTGGATCAAAAATATATTACTGCTTCATGTTATAATAAGTATCGCTGAATAGCGTGATGCTGTTATTTAACTAAAAATTTTGATCGCCTCTAAAAGGTAGAAAATGTATCGCCCGTAAATAGGCGAATGTCCGTATATATATATATATATATATATATATATATATATATTGTCCTGATAAAGAATTGTTTGGTGAGATTTAATAATAATTATAATGGCTAATTACGATAATTATTTTATAATATTATAATTTTATATACAAATAGTTGTAAGTATTAATTTTTAATGTCCATTTTTTGTTAGTAATGTATTATTTTTAGGCCTGATGAAGTTATTAACCAAATAACGAAACGTCGCTACTTATTTAAATATATAAAATATATAATTATTTTTTGTATTTTATTATATTTAAAATTTTAAAAGACTTCAACCCGTTAACTTTTTTAACAAATATATATATATATATATATATATATATATATATATATATAAATGTATGTAAAACATATTTGTCACTGATCATTTATCAATTTTTGTAAACATTTATTTTAAGTTCATTAGAACAACAACAAGGAGTTTTGATACCGCATTTGCATTGCTAACCTTCTGAAGGCAACAGGGAGTTTTAGTACTCCATATTTTTTTAATGTTCCCTTTCTAAAAGCAACGGGAAGTTTTGATACTTCACAACATTAATGTTAAGCTTTTTAAAAACTCAACTTCTTACTGTTTCAAAATCAATATCGGAGGTATTATCAGTACCAAATATTAAACTAAACAACAAATCCATATCTTTCAATTTGCCTTCTAGGGGTTACAACCTCACCTGGACCGACCATGATGTTGATATAGCTTCGAAAGTATCTAGAAAACTAGGATTTCTTAATAGATGTAAACAGTTTTTTACTTCTGTTCAGCTTTTGCATATACATCATATATAAAACCGTTGAGTGAAGGAATAGAATAGAGGCGCAAGTGTACGTATAAATATGTAACACATAAAATTCGTCGAGATCCAGGGGGCAGCACGGAAGTTATTAGATGACATAGCTTCCAAGTATTACCAGATGAAGCGCTGCCTGTATTGTGTTGTAAACTTTGCTAAATATGTTGAATACGCTCTAGACGTAACAGGGTAGCAGCACGCAATAAGAGGTGTAAATACACGCTCGGGTGCGGGATCTCTGCTATCCACGCATTATATTAGAATAGAAATAGTATAATATTTATGTTGAACTATGCCATAAATAAAAAGACTCTGTGGAATAGAAAAAGAACTGGGGAAACATTAAAATTGCTCTAAAAGATGTGGATTGTTTATCTTATAAATTAATTTGTGAACAGCCGAATGATTTCATATTGAATTCAAAACGTAAATTGCTGACAAAATCTGCAGTACCATTTAAATATGTTAACCAACATATTAACATTATAATATTATTTTAACTGTGTTTGGCTATAATTATTTATACTTCAAATGTGAAACATGGCGATTTATATATGCAAACTACTTTTGAGATTTTATAAAAGAAAGACATTAAAAATGGATGTGTAGAATTTGCATAATAAATAGATATTAAAACAAAAATTTGAACATTAAAATGTTTATTGTATTCTTGAAGAAAAGTAGTTTTTTTTTAAATAATAATCTAATCTAATAATCTAGTTTGTTTTATCAATTAAAAATTGTATTGCCACTATTTAATGCAAAGTAAGTTATCAAATTTATTTCGTGAAGTAGACAGAATCTGCTTGATCAAAATTTCTAAGCAAAATTCACACTTGTTTGTATAAATAACTAATGTTATAAAATATTAATTAATTTGACATATAATTGTTGACATTAATTTTTGTATTGGTATACTTCTAGTAGATGATTAGACATTTGATTTAAAATACTGTCAAAAAATGCTTTTTATGGCTATGATAAAATGCCACTTTTGTTATGTTATATTTTTAGGTTTAGTTGAAAAGTATTAAGATGGTTTATAAAAAAACAAATTTGGTACAATATTTTTAAATTAAGGGCGCGATATTTTAAGAGTCATAAAACTTTGAGCACAACTCCAATAGTTTAATTTCTTTTTTAAATTCAAAATGTTCAATAGTTTGTAAAGTTTTGAAATTAAATTGAAGTCGCTGAGATTTACAAAAAATCAATGTAATTCTCATAATTAATCTGTAGAATGTGCAATAGCACTTACCACAATATAATTTTTTGGAGTTTTAGACAAAAAACGTACGGTTGAATAACTCCGTTATTTTTTAACCGATTATAACTTAAAAACCACTTTAAATGGTTTCTTGAGTATATTATAAAGGCAGGTTTATACATGTATGTTTTTATTTTAGTAGTAGTTGCCATGGCAACTAACTATTTTTTTAAAATAGCAACACACACTTTTTTTTATTTTTATGATATTTTTGATTCAACTATGTAAAATAATAATATACTTTTATAACAAAATTTTCTGATAAATTTAAAAAACATAATATTTGTTGTTTATTTAAAATTATTGTAATTAAATAGTTGGCATTAAAAATAAATAATGTTTATTTTTTTGGGTGTTTTTATATTGTTTTGACTTTGAAAAAACAATTAGAATATAATACAACAGACGATCAAGTTGAAGGCTACCAAGATCTTGCTAGCATAAGAAGAACAAATATGTTGGTAAATACTGCATTTGTGGTTTTAATTCAAGGTCTTTATTATAATTGGATGATTTTGTTAAGTTATTATACATCACATGGACCGGTCAATGGAGATAATATACAGGCTGTTTCTTAAAAAACGCCGGAAGCTATAATTTTCTTATTTTAAATTTTAGACCCAACAAACTAATAATCTTTTGACGTTCTCAGTTTGTAAATATATTTTACCTGTTTCGAGTAACGATATCCATCATCGTTATTTTAAATATTTTGAGTCAGGGTGAAATTCTGCATACAGCAATATTTTATTTGTAGACGGAAATATTAAAAAAAAAATTATGAAATGTGCAAGAAAAACAATCGTAAATACTGAAATATTTTATTGAAAAAAAAACTACAAAACATAATATCTACAAATATTGTTCAAATTGATTCCCACCGTGCTGAATACAGAACTGACATCTTTTAGTTACTTCATTACTGGCATTTAATATCAAATTGGGAGATATTTCGTGGCAAGCATTGATAATCAAGCCTTAGTATTTCTTTGTTTTCTGGTTGTGTTAGATAAACATGATCTTGAAACTAATTTTCAACAAAGATTTAGTCTGAATGTTTGGTGTGGTATTTTAGGAAATACTTTGATTGGGCCATTCTTCATTGATGGGACCCTAAATCAAGAGAAATACCATCAACTGTTTTTGGATGAATTGCCTCTTGCTGAACGTATTACAGTTTATTTTCAACAAGATGGGGCTACCCCTCATAATGCCAGAATAAATGTTGATTGGATAAAGGCAAAATTTGATAGAAAGTGGATAGGCACGTATATTATGTTTTGTAATTTATTTTAAAATATTTCAGTATTTACGATTGTTTTTCTTGCACATTTCATAATTTTTTTAAAAAAATTTCCGTCTACAAATAAATAAATAAAATACACTGCTGTATGCAGAATTTTACCCTGAATCAAAATATGTAAAAATATACAGGGTGCTAATTTAAAATAACGATGATGGATATCGTTACTCGAAACAGGTAAAATATATTTACAAACTGAGAACGTCAAAAGATAGCTTATTTTTTGCCATTTAAGAATATATATAGTTTGTTGGGTCTAAAATTTAAAATAAAAAAATTATTGCTTTCGGCGTTTTTTAGAAAACACTCTGTATATAAATATTTATTGATGTTGCGACAACATTAAAGGGACTGTCATCTGAACATAAAGCATTTTTATGCAACCAAGGAACAAAGAATAATTTTTCAAAATGTTAGGCGCTACAAAAGAAAATCTTGCTATCAATATAGAAAATATGACAATATCTACTGTTTTTGATGCTCCACATCTTATGAAAAGTTTAAGAAACAATTTAATAATGCCCAACTTGTATTTTGATGTCAATGGTGAAATGATATCATGGAATGATATATCGGAAACATTTCATATTGATCCAAATGATTTTCAAAAAATGCGAGTGAAGTATGCAACACAAATATTTTCGCATACTGTTGTGGCTGCTATAAAAACGGCAACCAAAACAAAACAATTTAATGAGTACGACAGCAAAGTTTGTTGAAACTATCTACAATGTTTTTGATTTATTAAACAGCCAAACACTCAATGATCGAAATCCTAGCAAGTGTGCATTATCTATTTATCAGACTACCTCCGAAGACAATTTAAAAAATGCACTAAATTATTTTAAAAAGATTTGGTTATATGAATAAAACAAGATACGAAATAATATTTTTTGTTTAGACGGATTTTCGTGAACAATAAAATCTATTTTAATGCTTTGTGAAAATTTGAAAGATGAAGGTTTTAAATACTTAATTATCAAGATCCTCTTAAAAATTTGTATATAATCCAACACCTACAGTTTGCCAGTGCCAAATTGGAGTTCAACACAGTGTGAACGTCAGACTTCAAATGACAATTGACACTGCTAACTAACAGTGCGACAAAACCAATTATTTAGATGTATCGGATGTATCTCCGGTTAACTCCACGGATATTGCAAGTTCTGCAAAAAAGTTAAGTCATGACACAACCATTCAAATGATAGTTAAAACAGAAGACAAAGAAAACTTTGATAACAACTTAAATTTGAAAGAAATTACGTTAGAGACTTGCTCTAATATTTACGTTGCAGGATATTTGGCAAATAACAATATAAAAAAGTCTGGATGAAAAAATTGTGCTAGTATAGTGTTTAAAACAAATGGCGAGTTGTTACGAGTTAATAAACTGTTTTTGTTGGCAAAAGATTATTTTTGTAAAAATGTATCATTTTTGAAAAGACCATCTGATGGTTTTGCTAATATTATTTCCAATTTGTTAGACCTGTTTAATATACCTTATGAGTTGTATAAGTGTGGCAATAATGTTGCACAAAATATTGAAAAAGTCTACTAAATTTTATGAACTTGTATACAGACTGGTACAACACGTCTACTTCGTTGTGCCAGATGCATATCAAACAATTAATTAAACTTTTGATACAAATAAAATTGTTTTGCAATTTAAAGTGTCCGCTAAATATATTAAATCAAAAAGTCGTAATAATAAACCTCATCAAAAAGTCAGAATTTTATCAGGTGTAAATTTATAAAAAAAAAAATTGTATCTGTATATTGTTTATACAATAACTAGTGAATTATACATGGTGATTCAAAGTAGTTTTTTTTAGTTTTTAAATTGTCATGTATAGAATAAGTCAATACAAAATTGTATAACGACATTTCTAACAAAGTATGTACTCCAAAACTTATTAAGAATATTGCACTTTTTAACAGCACTATAAAATTGGTACAAAATTTTGAGTTACCAAGTATTATTCATTATTATTATATATTTATACATTTAAATAACTATAATTTATGATGTATTATATATTTATATTTTTGCAATCAAATTCAAACAATTACTTCTGTTTTGTTTATATATCTAGTGATATATTAACTTCTTGCAATTAAATTAAATAATTGCGTGTTTTGTTTTTAATAACTGGTGCAATTTTATAAGTAATAATTGTAATAAAATCAAATTAAACAACTGCTATTGTTTTGTTTATGTAATAATTGGTGATATATTCTATATTGTATGTTTATGTTTTTGCAATTAAATTAAACAATTGCTTGTATTTTCTTTAAGTAATAACTGGTGATATATTCTATACCTATTATATGTTTATAGTATTGAAATCAAATTAAACAACTGCTTGTATTTTCTTTATGCAATAATTGGTGATATATTGTATATTGTATGTTTATATTTTTTGCAATCTAATTAATCAATTGCGTGGTATTGTTTATAAATATTTAGTGATATATTATATCGTTGAGTGAAGGAATATTAATATCTATTCCTTCATTCAACGATTGATTATATTATAAATTTATATTTTTGAAATCAAATTAAACAATTAAATTTAATTTTTTTTCTATATTTTGCCATTTATCTACCTTAGAAATTGGCTTATAAAAAAAATTGTTGGCGAATAGATTATGATATTTTTTAAATAAAATTGCATTTAATAATAAAATCGGAAAATGAAGAATAAATAAATATCTGCTGTTTACAAAATTTAGTTTGCGGTTCGGTAGTGACAGGAGAACATGAAACTATCACTCGGCACTATATCGCGGGTGAGTCTGCCGATTTAAAACTTAGCTGATATTATGAAATTTTGTCGTAAGGACGCCACACAACAGACCCATAAATGTGAGAAAACAACAGATTATTTGAGAGGGAATGATGTTTCAAGAAATTCTTACGACCTGCGCCTCTATTCTATTCCTTCACTCAACGATAAAACTTATATTCGTCCTTGAATTGTATATTGTTTTAAAGTATGCAGAGGTGCATCCAAAACTACACTTTCTCTTCTGATCATTACCAACTCAAAACTGACCAATAACTTAGGTACTTTACAACACTGGTGTCGTAATGTTGCAGAACTTTGCATTTTCAATAGATAATTCCATAGACGTTGTTCAAACAAAATACAAGACATATTGTCATCTAAACAAATATTTACTCGTAGTACAATTGCTAGTAATTCTAACAAATATTCACTGACGGTTCAAAGTTGTAGAACCAAAACTTTTAAGAGTATTTTTTTTAACCGTGCTATCGACATATGGAATAAACTTTCAAATTCAGTATTTTCCAAGACTTATAAGCTACAAATATTCAAGGTCAATGGTCACAGACTGCTTCAATGTCTATCACATTGAAGCAGTCTGTGACCATTGACCTTTAGCGAGTGTGGTTTCGTTGAAATTCAAAGGTATTTTTATGTTGTTGTGACATATTAAGTAATTCCTAAATATCATATTCTAAAATTTAAAAAAAAAATATATAAAAATCTACAGAAAACTTAAAAAAATGAAATCTTCAATCATTAAAATCATATATTGCATGACGTGATTAGTTGTGTAGTTTGTCCTTTAGAGCCACAAAGTTTACTATGCACTTTTCCATATGCGACGTATCAACAGACTCTACCCTTAATGGTTGTTATTCGACAAGCAATATACAAAGAAGCTGCTCTGAAAAAAGCTGATCTAAGCTGAGCTAAATGCGTTCTGAGAAAATCGTAAACTTTTGCAATGCGTATCATCGATTTTAAACGATTTATGGAATGAAAAATAAATCTGGCTGTTGTAAATTTTTCAATATTTCATTCAGGTTGTTTCATTTTTATTTAAAATAATTTTTAATTTTGGTTGTTGTTCTGAGTTTTGGTCAAAACGTAGAAACAATGTTGTAGGCCATATACTATACCGTCAACTACTGATAAAGTTGTGAAAGTAGTTAAAATTAGCAAATTAAATCAGACAATTTGACCGTAAATTCAGTTACAGTTAAGTGTGATATTTTCTGATCAACAACAACGAAAGTTGTGTGTTTCACCAAGTAAAAAAACTCCTCAAAAAGCAGACACATTAAAATCACTTTCAAAAACTGTTTCAAGCATTGAGAAACACGGCTTCACATCTAACGACAACCAGTGATTAATTTACAGTTTGAACACTTTCTGTAATATACAAATAAAACAAAAATGAGTATCCGCTGTGACAAACACGTAAATCCCACAAATCAAGCAAGAAAACTTCGTACTGATATTACTTCTAGTACTACTACATTTTTTTCAAATATTCTATAAACGACTGTGTACATCGCGATACGTGGAAAAGTAACGTTAAAGCAATGCGGTAAGTTAACGCTCGCTCAGTGTACATAGACCGTTTTATTGCATGACGATGGATAACGCCCGAATTATTTTCAATATAATTCGATTTGCATACATGGATCATTGATAAAGGGACATCGTTGACTAAACCTTGATATGTCCTGATCTACCGAGACGAGATATTTATCCCAAAAATTTGAGCAAAATCTGATAAATAAATTAAGCATAAATGGGTTTTTATTGTATAAAGTTTGCCTCATACTATTCATTAATAAAATAACGCATAACATATTGCAGAAAACTAATTTATGCCGTGAAATGTACGCAGCAAAACAAATAACAAATTTATTTTAACAAAGTTGTCAAAAATCATGTTAAAATTCAAAAAATGCTCAAGAAAGATAGTTTAATAATAATATAATAAGCGCAATAGGTCAGAAATCTTTTAAGGTATACATAATTATCAAAAATCGCCCTAAAACACTAAATTTGAGTTTAGCAGCAATTTTACATAGGAAAAACCACTCCAGTATTCGTTGTAACCTAGTATGAGGCAAACGCTCCGTCCGCATCATTCAGATAGAAATAATGATAAAACAACGCGTCGCAGAAGTACCAAATTGCAGTAAAATTCTTCATTCATGCATCCCCTAGTTTTGTATATTGTTTGAACACAATCCCCCTCCCCTTTTCTCTTAAATTGAATACGCGTCTGAATGGAATTCAAAACATCTATTTTTTTGCACTACTAAGAAACTATAATTAACTAAATTTGTTTTATTTTTGTACAGTATTCTCATGTAGTTCTTTATTTTCTTAGTTACTAAACATTGAATAATTCATATAATAATTTAATACAATCATTTATAAACTTACCCTGTGTATAACACCAGCTGAATGTATGTATTTGAGGCCTCTTAAAATTTGATAGACTAAAAATTGTACATGATCGTCCGATAGCTTCTGTGTACGAATAATATTGTTTAAATCTGCACCCATCAGATGTGTAACAAGATATATCTAAAAAAAAACTTAAATTATTGAGTCATAAATATTGCATATAAACTTTATTAAATTTATAAAAGGTATAAAATTACAATAAGAAAAAACTATTTATATCTTTCATATTTCAATCTAAAGTCCTGCTTGTTTAAAAAATAACGATGGTATAGAAAAACTTGTGATCGAATATACACATTATTAAAAATTAAATTTGTTTAAAATTGTAAAACAAAATTCAAATCATAAATTCCAAACTCCCTTGTATCAAGAACGTCAAACACCCAGTGCCGGATTTAGCACTTGAGTGTGCAGTGTTCAGCTGCCCCTATGCATAATACGTTTAACAAAGCTAACTTTGGTATGGTTCATTATGATCTTTCTGTGGAGCACTCTTATGGCGTTTTCGGCTGTGTCACTTTCTATGAACTGGGGTGCGCTCGGTGCATACATATTTTTGTGTTCGGCTGACAACGCTCTTTTTCAGAACGCCATATTGTAGCAAATAAATAAATAATTAAACGGTTAATCATCTTTAAAAAGGTATTTTACAATAATTAATTATGTGATAATTTATTTTTTTATTAAGTTATAACTGAGTTTCAGACAAATAAATTACAGTAATTATCATTAAATTTAAATTACACTAGATAAATAAATCGCAGTAGATGCGGCAAGACTTATTTCAATTTCAATGGCGGCAACATTTTTACTCTTTGTGCAGTTCCGGATTTTTAGACTGCCTCTGACGGTCCGCAACTTGGTTGCGGACGATTTGTGGTCAGGTTGAAACGCCCGACTAGTTTATTAGTTTCCGATTTTACTGTAAACTGAATGCGCTAATCAATAGTATATATAAACTGTAGAAAATTTTCTAACTGTCGGGCTGAACCTGTAGCAGGTTTTACAAACCTAACCTAACATAACCAAATAAACTTTTTAGACCTTACTTTAACAAGAGAAAATAACAAATTATCCTTTAATATTTTAAGGAAACCGACGTTTACAGATGCCACAATTCCTCAGGACTCCAATAACCCTATATCTCATAACCTAGCCGCATATAATTCTTGGTCCATAGAGCCTTGAAAGGTCCATTAAGTAAAGAAGCTCCTGGTTGAGCTTGAGTTTCAAACAATCAAACAAATTGCGATAAATAATGGGTACACAGCTCAAACGATTGATATAATAATAAGTAGAAAAAAAATTCCAACTTTTGGAATCCATTTTCCCATCAGTCAAAAATTAGGAAAAATTTTGCAGCATCACATATTTTGGCCCGGAAAAAATAGGAAATATTCTCAAAAAAAACAAAAATTAAAAGTAGCCTTTAAATCAAACACAAAATTAAGCAATTTTCTCTATAACGTTAAGAAAATAATAAACTAGAGGGATCAGGAGTCTATAAACTAACATGTACTGATTGTGAAAGTGTATATATAGATCAAACTGGTCGAAATTTCAAACAACGTTTTAGTGAACATAAAAAATCATATTTACACGGTAATTCAAAATCAACATTTGCAAATCATATAGATAATGAAAATCACACTTTTCCTAATTTAGACGATTTAGTAATTTTGCATAACGCCAGAAAAAGTAAAAAATTATACTTATTAGAAGCTTTAGAAATTCACAAACATAAAAAGAAAATCAATTCACCACTTTTAAACGACCAGCTTGAACATATGTATACGCCTGTTAATTTAATCCCACGCTTAATCAATAAATAATTACATTGTTTGTTTGTTTCTTTGAAATTATTGTTAATCCCTAATATTTTAATTTTAATTAATCCTTTCTTTAATCCTTTTTGTAATTATACTAACAAACCATTTATTAGATTATGTTAATGTCTTTTTAATATTTTTATCATTTTAATTTGTTTTTTCTTATATATAAATATGTACTGTTTCTTAATTAATGTATTCATGTATTGTCTGAAGAAGGCTGAGGTTCACAGTGTGACAAAATAAATGGTGATATAAAAACATAGCAATTGTTTTATTTAATCTTGTATTATGAATTATCACGTAGTAACGGTCAACTCCATCAACTATAATAATTAAAACCTGCAAAAACACTAAACAATAAAGGAGGAAGGTCAAACTACAAACTAATGTATTGGTATAGTGAAGATATCGCTAGTAAGAGATGGAGCCGTATAAAAGCCAAAAGAACTGTGACAAGAATAAATGAAGTCACATGCAGGAGAAAAAAGCTCTAAGAAAGGCAATAATGGACTCAACAGAATAGCATAGAAGAAACTATTCAAAGAAACTAAACTCAAATATGTGACGCAAAGCAATACAAAAACCGAAGATCTTTGCGAAAGTATACGACAAACTTATCAAGATCAAGAAGATTGTGGGCCTGGTGGGCTGAAGAAAGGACATCATAGTCAAGATCAATCTAGGGGATACTATCAAATACCAAGGTAGCATTAAATACTTACATAACAAAGGTCAAATAAAAAAACAGATAATCTAGTAATAGCTCTGGCACAAATCTGGCCGAACGTGCGAAGTCCGAGAGCGGAGAAATGTAGAGTAAAGAGGGTGACTCAATACTGTTGTACATTGCGCCTATATAGAATTCTTTACGTAACATAAAAAACAGTAATTCTAGAGGTCAAGAGAAAAATCAGAACAAATCCCATACACCTCCTAGCTCAATAGCAAGCCGACAACATAAGGCAACAACAAAAGAAACAAAGAAAATCCAAGAAAATAAAAACAATGAAAAAATCAATAATATAGAGAAAAAAAACAGTGTTGAATTGCACAAGTAATACCTACTTACACCTTTTTGATTATAAAACAGCAACTATTTATTTAAAACAATGTAGATTATTTTAAACTTTCTTACTTTTTTTCCAGGTGGCAAATAGGGGATAGAACACCATTGCACGGTAGCCTTGTCTCGGCAATGAAACTGCCAACTCTTTCTTTTCTTTTCTTCTACCCTTTCCCAGAAAACATATATCTTCCAATGTCCTGCCAGGAGGTATACAATGAACGGACTTGTGCAATTTGGAAATACGAAAACGTCAGAAAATGAAAATAAGCAGTCTGCTCCACGAATTCTGGAGGGAGCCACGATCAGGATAATTACTAAAGGTACAAAACTGTCACCAATTAAATAGACCAAAAATGCCCGCTTACACTGAAAGGATAAAAAGTAATGGCTGAAGCAAGGAAACCGAACCAAGGCAAAACAACTTAAAAGAATCTAAGAGTAGACGTGTCTAAAATACCGGAATGTACAGAAGAAAAAATAATAATCATTACAGAATCAAATAATAATTACGTAATATTCGTAATCATTACATAATCAAGTAATCATTATATAATCACGTAATAATTATATAATCACGTAATCATAACATAATCTTGGAATAAATAGTGTAATCAAATATTAAAACACGCGTATTCAAAGAATCAAATATTGATGACGCGTATTCAAATAATCAAATGTTGAGTGCGCGTATTCAAATAATTAAATATTGATTACGCGTATTCAAATAATCAAATGTTGAGTACGCGTATTCAAATAATCAAATGTTGAGTACGCATATTCACATAATCAAATATTGGAATTATGGAATCATTTATATTCGCATGGTAAATTCAGTCGTGTCCAATCTGTATCTAATTGTGCCGCTAGAGATTTATTCTTAGACAATTTCACAGGTGTTTTTATACAACCCTTAGCATGTGTGTGTGTGCAGTTATTTATTTATTATATTCAAATAAAAACCTACTTCAGTCGAATATAATTATTCAGTGGTACAAATTTTATTTTGTATTGTTATTATTTTTGTTGAAAAGATTTTTATATGTTTATTTTTTAATGTAATAAATGACATTTTTATTCTTGGTGGTGGATTTTTTCTAATCTACATAAAACATTAATAAACATCGAGATAGGTATACTTTTAGTTTATGTTTCTTATTATCTATAAGAAATTGTAGTAAGTACTTTATTGAAGATTATTATAAAACATAAGTATTATAATAATATATTAATATTAAACATTATCAAAATAATTTTATGATCGGTATAAAATAATTAATGCATGCAGATTTAATACAGAATTATAAAATCTTAAAAAAATGTGTACTTATTGAATAATCATCTAATTATTACATAATCACATAAACTCTTTTATAATCACGTATTCATTGAGTAATCATGTATTCATTACATAATCATATAATCATTACGCTTTCATTAAATAATCACGTAATTATTGCGTATTCAATAAATAATCACGTAATCATTGTGTATTCATTAAATAATCACGTAATCAATGCATAATCATAATCATGTAATCATTACATAATCACGTAATCATTACATAATCACGTAATCATTACATAATCACGTAATAATTACGCGTATTCATAATCGGTGCTTAGTTGTTAACCCCTCGGAAAAACATCATAATCGAGATCAATCCAGAAGATACTACAATTAAATCCCAAGGTAGCATTAAATACTTAGAGATGAGAATAGGTAAAAACTGGCACATGGAACCCCACAAGAGATCACAACAAAAAGCAAAGAATTTAGTAATGGCTCTGGCACAAATCATGCGTGGGAAGTTCGAGAGCGGAGATGCGTAGAGTAATGAGGGCGACGGTGGACTCAATACTGTGGTACACTGCGCCTGTACAGAACAGTTTGGACTAAAGCTATACGGACAATTCCCATACACCTCCTCGCCCAATAGCAAGCCGACAACATAAGAAAACAACTGAAGAAACAAAAGAAAACCAAGAGAATAGATACAATGAAATGAAAAATGAGAGAAATAATGAAAAATCAAAAGAAATGTTGACAAATAGATGCACTCTTAGTGACACTGTGGGTAAACAAGGAACATGCAAACTTAATCTACATCCATGGCCTGTAAGGATCTGTGCTAGCTGCAGACAAGCCATACATGCTTTGGTTCATATCTTAAGAGAATGTGTCATGACAGCTGCCCCTACTGTAGCAAAACAGATAACCCTAAGCATACACTGCTAAAGTGCTCTAGCTGGAATAACAACAGAATAGAAATGCAAGATAAAGTTAGATAAACTATTAAAATACTACAGAACTAATTCTAGAACAACGCATATATCTAGTTAAATGTGATGGAATCAGCAATGTTAGTGGTAGATATGCAATTGAAATATTAAACAAGAAACATCCAGATGTATACGTTACTCATAGTGCAATACGTAAACTGATAAAAAAATTGATACAACAAAAGAATAATGATACTGCTTCGGTGTTAGTTACTGAATCTGTTCAAGAAAATCCAAAATTTACAGAGCAGAACAGTCAATCTAGGCATAAGTAAATCTAATATTCAAAGAATTTAAAATAAAACAGAAATTTTCATTTATTTATAAACTAAAAACGAAGATGATGCTATACGTTTAGAATTTTGTTTGAAAATAAAAATAAAATAATAATGAGAAATTCATCAACAAATTTTATTTAGTGATAAATCAACTTTTACGACCAACAGATGTACCGTTTATGACAGATACGTTTTCGTAAAATTTCCGCAATCAACTAAAAATAGAGTAAAAGAAATATAACCGCTATTGTATTAATTATTATTTATAATTATGTGTATATTATTTTAAATACACTACAATTTTAAACAAAGAGAAGCTAAATCTAGCTTTCGAGAACTGCTGGTGATCTCACGTACCCAAACTCCCTGCCCCAGGACCATAATATTTTGTCCTTTATAAAACTTACTCCTTATCCTAACTACTAACAATAACTACAAAATTCCTAGCACTAAGTATAAAACAAAACATTATATCATGATAGCTTATTCTGAGGCCGTAGATTTGGAACAAGTAATCAAAGAGATTACTAATGCAAGAGTTTCATTAGATGCTTGAACTGAGTCTAGTATGAAGCTCAGTCTGCCGTAGATTGTGAAGCAAGTGGCACTAATCCACAAAAAAAAAACGGACAAGATCAAACATGGCTAAAAAAAAATTTAAATTCTCTTTATCAGCATCTTGAACATAAACCCCATAAACATAAAGTAAAAAATAAAGATCCAGATCGCTTTAGATTCCGATTATCATTTCAAACATTCATTTGCTGACCAACAGAGTCTCAAAAAACTAATCAAAAAGTCGTCAAAAAATTTGTATCATTCTATGTTATTAAAACAAATCAAAGGTACTTGTACTCAATTCAGACATAACAAGCAGTTAATAAGAAGTGAAAAGCATTTAAAAATACATCAGTAATCAATCCAATCAGACCAATTAAAATTTTTAAAATGATCGTAAACATTATGACAATATCTAAATCAAATGTCTCAGCTTTCCATAAGTAACAAAAATTTCTATAAAGCAATAAGTTTAATTTTAATTAAAAAAAATTATTTCTCCCATTATAACAAATTCATTGTAAGATAGTTCAAAACCTTCAATGAAATGAAATGATCAAAACAATCTAGTTACTAATCCAAAAGAAAAAGAAGATATTTTTGCAAACCAATTTGCATCTAACTCTACTATTCTAAATCATCCTACTGTTGTCCAATTCATTTTAGACAATGGGTTGTCAAAAGATATCTTTTTAAGTTAAATACCAGAGTGACATCAGGTACAGATAAAATTCTACCTATTAATCTTAAGACATTTGCAAATAAATTAGTTCCCATTTTGATTAAAATATTTGCCTTATCATACAAAAAAAAACAATCCCAAATTGTTGAAAAATTGCAAATGTTCAACCTATACCTAAAAAAAGAGACAAGTCTGATTCTTAAAATTATAGACCAATTGCATTATATATAGAATAATGGTCTGTCAATTTTTTTTTTTTAAATATATTAATTGCCACTTGGTCAAGTTCTTAGAACAAAATAACTTTATCTCAGATGCTCAATATGATTTCGATCAAAACGTTTGAAAACAGATCTTCTGACATGTTAGTCACAAATAGAATTCTACTTTAGACAAACATGAAGAAAAATGATGGTTTTAACCCAAAATTATAAATGCTAGTGCTTCTTAAGGTTCTGCTCTTTCGTCAACTGTTTTTTGATTTACATTAATAAACTTCTTCAAATAACCAAAAGTCCTATTCATAGTATTGCAGATGATAGCAGTCTTCATACTTTCCAAAAACCATATTGACAAATGTCTTGAAATTTCTAGGTTAGAATCTCTAGCATATAGTTAAACAAAGACCTTGAAACAATATCTGAATGGGGTACGCCACTTGCTGTTTCAAAATCAAAGGTATCATAAGTTTCAAATATTAAACTAAACAAACTAATCCATATCTAAATCTACTTCAATTTGTCTTCTAGAAGTTAAAATCTCACATAAACTTCTCTAGAACCAGGTTGTTCATATAGATTCAAAAATATCTAGAAAACTAGAATTTCTTAATAGATATAAACATCAATGTAATGTTGCAGATTTTTGCATTTTCTACATTGTTCAAACAAAATACAAAACATATTGCCACCTAAACAAATATTTACTCCTAGTACAAGGCTTGCTAGAAATTGTAATAAATATTCACTGACAGTACAGAAGTAGGATCGTGTGAAGTGTCTTGTTTAGTTCCAGCACAAAATTGTAGATACTGAGCTAAAAAAACCCACATTTCAAAATTGTGACAAATCAACACGTAAACGTAAACCAACATTCGTATATAGATAGACATTTTAAATAATTTTGTTTTGGTCAAATTAGAAAAAGATAATTTAGAGTAAAAGTAAGTTTTTAGCAAGATGGTTGTCCTGCACATTCTACAAATTAAGAACTGGTTGGATAATAACTTTCAAAGCAAATGGGTTTGCCGATTTAGACCATTAACCTAAGCCTGTTAGATTACTTCTTGTGGGGTTATTTAAAACAAAAAGTCTATTGTAACTTAGAGCACAATATTGATTTATTAACAAAGAATTTAGAAATAAAATAGTTGGAGGTTCTCATGTCAAATAGTTGCCCATTTTAATTCAATTTTAAATAATTTATCAGTAATTTTTCAAAATTTAAAACACTCATACAACATTTTTTCCAAAACTTAAAAGTAAAAAGTACTTAGATAATTCAAAAAGTTTATATTATCTGCCAAGGCCACTTAATAGTGAAAAGTAAAAAATATTAATATAATTCACGTTTGAGTCATTCAAAATGTAATCTTAAAATATCACTTTAGAATGTAAAAAAAACTTTACAAATAATGTTGACTTTTGAACTATGCAAAACTTTTAAGTAAAAAAAGCATTGCTCTATAATAAACATAAATTTATACAGGGAGTTTATAAATAAATGGGATTATGTAATCACTTTAAATGTGCCGCTTTTTTTAAATTGTTCACTAAACTATTTGTTTTGACAGATCAACTTTGACAACTGTCAAGCAAACATATGAAAACATATGTAGTATAGTGGACGACTTTAAAAAGGCGGCATATTTAAAGTGATTACATAATCCCATTCATTTATAAACTCCCTGTATTTAACCACCTATTAGTAATTACATAATTTAAGTCAAATATGCAACTTCGGTTATCTTATCATATTTGTTCCAAAATTTATTTCAATAGGAAAATAAAAGACAAAAATCAAATTTCAATAACATCAGAAGCAATTTTTTTTATAACATTTTTAATTTTATTGCTAATAACAGATTCTGTAGTCTTGACACAATTTTACGGTTTCTTATTTTTTGAACATATATAACATTTTTATTGTACAAGTAATTTACAACACTATTGATTAAGTATAATACATAAAATGAAAAAAAAAAAGTTTTGTACAAATGGCTATCAACCGTAGTCTTTCAGCCAGAATAATGTATATTATATCGACATTCCACCAATAATTGCTAGATACTTCTCAGAATAAGCAGAACTTATTATAAAAAATAACATTTTGTTAAAAAATAAGAAATATAAAAGTTTATAAGTGTGAGGTACCTCATGTGTTATTATAAACATGCATGATAAGTTTCATCATTATTGAGATCCAAGGGTACAATTATTTTATCAAAATTAATAAGAAAGTACATGTTTAAACAATGCCTGCATTTACTAATGCTGAAATGGCTAAAATACAAATCACCCACAATAATATTTCAGAATACAGATACAGAACACCCTGTATATATAAATAAACCAGTGGCAATTTGTTAAAGGTAGAAAAAATAAGATTTTTGACTAAAGGTTGTTTTAAAGTTTTTAATTTAAGAAGTTCAATAATATGCATTCACTTAGTTCGCATAGATATAACATGTACAATTATTTGCATAGAAGTACTAAAATTCGCCACTGCGTCATTAACATATAAATGAATTAATTGACTTATGTTTGCTAGAACTCCTGACAAACAAGATTTTGTAAAAATAATTAAAATAAATTGATTTGTATTGCACTTTAAAAGCATAACATTAAAAAAAATGAATTCAAGTTAGTTTGGAGAAAATTCGTTTTAAAAACTAGAATAAAATTAAGTGCAGAAAACAGCACAGATTAATAAAATAATTACTTATCTAAAACTTTCAATTAGTTTTAAATAGATCTTTTGGTTGTATTATGATAGTTATTTCATTTACAAAATTGAATTTATGAAATTTTACATTAGAATTATACTATTTAATTCCAAGGCACACTGTGCTTATATATTTTTTGTAAATTCTTTCACTTTTTAACCAACTACTATACACAACTTTTTCCATGCTGTTGCTATTTTTTTAACATGTGGGACTTTTTATAAAAAACAAGAAATTGCAAAACATAAAAAAAAACATTGTTTTCCCTATTCCACACATATTTATTTGTCTTAAATTATTAATTTACTTTCATTTGAAATGAACATAGTTAACAATTTTTGAAATTTGACCATTTGTTTTTTGTTATTTAATTTTCCTACTAATATGAAACTTAAGCACGTTTTGTTCCATATAAAAGCTATCAAAGTCGATGAACTTGAACTGATAACAACTTGCTAACATATGAACAATTAGCAATATTTCTGCTTGATGAAGCATCTCAGCACGTTTGTTATGCAATGTCGGCAAAACATGATTACATATCAGCTTACACCTTCTACATTATCAGTTTATAAATTAAAGAATAACCAATATTTATAAATAAGTGAGTACAACTTTCAATAGTATTGATTATTATTAATAAAAGTGAAAGTAAAATAGATTATGATCCAATTAAATTCCTGGTAATTATGTTTATTATCTTACCTGATTGGTATCGTTGTGTGGATAGAAGACATCAAGTAATCCGATAACATTTTCATGTCGCATGTGTTTAAGCAGTTTTAATTCTCTATAAGTTCGTTTAGCATGAACAGCTGATTGAAAGGGTCGGGCTAACTTTTTAATAGCTACTCTAATATTAGTGCGGGTATCAGTTGCAGAGCTAAAACAATAGTAAATTATATTTTAAAATGAAAACAATTAATAATAATACCAGGTAGGTGTAACCCTGAACTACTTGTAAATACATACCAGACTTGGCCATAAGCCCCAGACCCAACAGCTGAAAGTAGCTGATAACGTTCTGGTACCTCCCAAACAGTTTTATTCACTTCAACCCTGTGAAAGGACGACATATTTTTAGTAAATATTGCTTGATATTAATGAATACTATAATTGCTTTCGAATATATAAAGGCAATAATATTAAATAAAAACAGATATTCATTGAACGTAGGTGTTGGATGTTCTCTAGTCGAGACTAGCTATTGCCAAACTGGAAAATTAAATTGGATATGCAAACATCTATACATCTGACATTTGACAGTGAGAATTGACATTCTTATGTTGCCATGGCGCGTTTCTAATTGGATTGCTAATTTACACGATTCCACGCATAGGTGGGAAAGTGGGAATTTGACAAGTAACGAGTTGTTACAATTCCTCAGATAACATTCCAGCTAGAATATATTTCATTAGCTGTTATATAGGCCTCCAAGTATACACCATTTGAATTTATTTTACCGCCAATTATAATATATTCAAATGTTCAAACAATAATCGTATCGATTCAACTTCACAGTATTATCAATATATGTTATCCTTGACATTAATATGTTAATACTATTGCGCAGTTACCAATTCAATTAGTTTATGTTCAGTGGAAAACTTTTTTCTGTAAACTAGTTATCAATACATAAGTTAGCGGCGCCGTGGTCGCATTTTATTGCACTGATTTGCACATAATAAATATATTAATATAACATTCGTGTTATTTTATTCTCTGGCCTCGGATTATACCGTATTATATCAATTATATGCAAGTGTGTAATTTATAACATTTATATTATTTAAACATAAAAATCAAACTGAAAAATTGGATGACCCAATGCCCTCTATTTAGAGAGAAAGTTGTAATAATTGTATAGACGCCAAAATAAGTGCTACGCAGATATATATTTACAGCAGCACACAACAGCAGTTTTAGTCTCTGCATAATATAAATGATCATAATATCAAAATACTTATTATAAAAACTGTTAGTTTGACGAACATATCAGTAAATAATAATAAGCGGTATAATAAACAAATGATACAAACTCAGAGATATTATGATATTTATTAAAGCAGTAGTGTTGACATCTCACGATCATCAGAAAACAATACATTACATTTTTAATATCAAGTATAGTTCCGTCTTTTTATATCCATAAAGCCGTACTTTATCTATCCTTTTTTTTAATTTATAAAACCGATCTTTTCTATACAGATATGACGTTTAGATTTGAAAGCTTTGTTTACCAAAATCATTATTTTTTTGCTCTATATAAGCACAAACCAGGCATTTGTTAGCCTTCTTTCAAAAATGTTGACTTTTAATAAACAAATGTCAATTAGATTTTAATCTTTGATGGGTAAAGCTAGTTTTAAAGATTTGAAATCCGACCGTTCGAGGGTCAAATAAGTTTTTAATCCAGTATTATAAAATAATTTTGTTTTGAAAAATGTAATGTACGCTGAAAAACGCGGTTGATAGATTAATAAATAGTTTGATATATCTGCATTTTTTTGGATAAAAATCTGTATTTTTATCAATCCTGTTTTATGTTGTTATAAAAAAATTAAATGAATCATTAATAATCTAATAAGTGTTTTTAATTAATAATGTGAAGCATTGACCATGATTTTAATCATTTTGCATAGATTTTAGCAAATGCTGTTATTTATACATAGCCATCCAATGTTGAAAGAGTTTTTCTTCAGCGATGGTAAAAAAGCCAAGTCGAAAAGTTCACAATTTTCATTTGTAGGTCTCATTCTAATATTTTTAAAGTTAACATTTTAATTGATAGTTACGCTTAAACTATTTACCTGTAAATCAAAAAACTGCAAGTGGCACTAATCCACAAAGCAAACCTACAACAAAGTCAAACATGGCTTATAATACAATTAAATTAGAAGAATAAAGCCTAGCCACTTCTACTAATAAACTTAACCAACCAAACACTGATTTAGTCTGTGGCTTAAAAGTTAATTTCTCTAACGTTTGTGGTATAAAAAAAAATTAAATTCTGTTCATTAGCATCTTGAACATAGAAAACTCCATATCCTTTTTGAAAACCAAAGTAAATAAAGATCCAGATAGCTTTAATCTAGTAGATTACGATTATCATCTTAAACATTTATTTGCTGATCAACAAAGTGTTTGTGCCTAAATCCACAAACAACAAGCATTTTAGACTAAAAACGCACAACATTCAAAGCATTGGTTATAATAGCACTATTCTTAAACTAAATCTTTTCGATAAGACTATTTTTGTAATTGCCATATACTGTTTTCCAAACAAGACAACTTCAAACTTTTCTAAAAGTTTTGACAAGCTTCTTCAAGGTAATCATAAAAAAAAAAACTAAAATCATTTTGTTATAAGATTTTAATGTACATAATATTGAATCTTCTACAACATTATCCGGACAACAAACTATAATTTTTGCGGCTTCTCATAATCAATAATTGTAAATGTTTAACTTATACCTAAAAAGAGAAACAAATCTGATTCTTTAAACTATAAAACAATTGCATTATTGTCCAATCTGTCAAACAATATTAAAAAATATATTAATTTCTACACTGCCAAGTTCTTAGAACAAAATAACTTCATTTCAGATACTCAATATAGATTTTGATCAAAACTTTCGACAACAGATCTTATTGACTTATGTTAGTTACAAATGGAATTTTACTTTAGACAAACATAGAAGAAATCTTGGAGTAGCTCTAAACATTTCCAAAGCATTTGATAGAGTATGGTATTCTAATTTTAACAACAAGCTTTATTGTATAGGTCTTGATCATAAATCTGTAAATCTTATCAATAGTTTTTATCAATCTGACTCAAAAATCATAAATACTTGTAATCTTCAAGGTTTTGCTCTTTTGCTAACTTAATTTTTTATTTGATTGATATCGGCAAACATGGCAGAGCGTTTTTAAATTTTTACGTTAGAAACTGTAACATCTATAAACAAAGACCTCAAAATAATATCTGAATAGGGAACAACCATCATGGTCAAATTTAACTCTAAAAAAATTAAATTTCAAAATCAAAATCCAAGGTATCATCAGTACCAAATATTAAACTAAACAACGAATCTATATCCACATTTTTACCAATTTGTCTTTTAATAGTTACAATCTCACATAATCTTCTCTGCAAAGACCATGTTGTTGATATAGCTTTTTTGTAGTAAATATTGTTTTCAAGTATGGAGAGGAGCATCCAAAACTAAACTATATCTTTTAAATTACATTCAAAAACAAGCAGTTTGGAACATTGTCAATTCAATTGACTAATGACTTAGATACTTAAAAACACCGACGTAATGTTGCAGATTTTTGAATTTTCCATAATAATAATAATAATAATAATAATAATAATAATAATAATAATAGTAATAGTAATAGTAATAGTAATAGTAATAGTAATAGTAATAGTAATAGTAATAGTAATAGTAATAGTAATAATAATAGTAATAGTAATAGTAATAGTAATAGTAATAGTAATAGTAATAGTAATAGTAATAGTAATAGTAATAGTAATAGTAATAGTAATAGTAATAGTAATAGTAATAGTAATAGTAATAGTAATAGTAATAGTAATAGTAATAGTAATAGTAATAGTAATAGTAATAGTAATAGTAATAGTAATAGTAATAGTAATAGTAATAGTAATAGTAATAGTAATAGTAATAGTAATAGTAATAGTAATAGTAATAGTAATAGTAATAGTAATAGTAATAGTAATAGTAATAGTAATAGTAATAGTAATAGTAATAGTAATAGTAATAGTAATAGTAATAGTAATAGTAATAGTAATAGTAATAGTAATAGTAATAGTAATAGTAATAGTAATAGTAATAGTAATAGTAATAGTAATAGTAATAGTAATAGTAATAGTAATAGTAATAGTAATAGTAATAGTAATAGTAATAGTAATAGTAATAGTAATAGTAATAGTAATAGTAATAGTAATAGTAATAGTAATAGTAATAGTAATAGTAATAGTAATAGTAATAGTAATAGTAATAGTAATAGTAATAGTAATAGTAATAGTAATAGTAATAGTAATAGTAATAGTAATAGTAATAGTAATAGTAATAGTAATAGTAATAGTAATAGTAATAGTAATAGTAATAGTAATAGTAATAGTAATAGTAATAGTAATAGTAATAGTAATAGTAATAGTAATAGTAATAGTAATAGTAATAGTAATAGTAATAGTAATAGTAATAGTAATAGTAATAGTAATAGTAATAGTAATAGTAATAGTAATAGTAATAGTAATAGTAATAGTAATAGTAATAGTAATAGTAATAGTAATAGTAATAGTAATAGTAATAATAATAATAATAATATAGATATGAAAACAGGAGAAAGTCGAAATAATTCCCATAGTAATTTCTGCTACAGGCGTAATACCTCAACTTACGTTAGAAATGCTTACCAAACTAAATATAAATACCAACAAACTTGAAATAATGCAGAAGGCTGTCCTACTAGACACAGCTAACATCACAAGAGCATTCTTAGGAAGCAATTAAAATGTGTATATCCTTGGGAAACCCTCATATACACATTATACAGCAATAAAAGCTAGATAATAAAAAAAATAAAAAAAATAAAAAATAATAATAATAATAATAATAATTTTTATTCCAGTTGATCCATTAGTTGAATATAAGAAAAGTCAATAAAAGATAATAATATAAAATATGCAAATAAACAATAAAATAAATAAAAAAATTTTTTTAATAAAATTTCAAAAAAAAAAATACAAAAAAAATCATATTAAACACATTAAAACAACAACAAATTTGATTGCTGTTGAAAACAATAAATTGAAAAAAAAAAAAAATTTAAAACTACTCAGTCACTCAGATACTCATTTATGCTGTAGTATGATTTGCTTACCAGAAACTGTTTTATGGAATATTTAAATGTTGTTAATTGACAGTCTTTATAATTATTAGGTAGCTTATTGTAACACATTATAGCTAAGTAATTTGGATTTGATTTGTACAAGGATAGAGTATGACAAGGTATTGTTACCATGCCTAGTTTTGTTTATTTAAGGTTGTGAAATCTCTAATATTTTTTCTTGCATGTACTAACAAAGTGTATATAAATATACACAAAAGTGTTAGTATATTTAAATCTTCGAATATACTTTTGCAATGCGTTCTCATAGATTTATTTAGCATGTAGCGTATTGCTTTCTTTTGTAGTTTAAATAATCTTTCAATATTTCGAGCCATACCCTAAACTAAAATTCCATATGACAACACAACATAAATCTTTGTAAAATAAAATACTTTCATAATATCTACATCTACAACCATCTTTAACTGTCTAATCAGATAGCAAAGGGTTTTCATTTTATTACACACATTTTCAATGTGTACACTCCATTTACAATTTTTATCAATGTGCCCACCCAAAAACTTTGTATCATTTTTCTTTTGAATGCTTTTTCCATTACAATAATTAAACGGCTTCTATCATTTGTCTTAATATTTGAAAATTGAAAATTATTGTACACTGATTTTTTTGTTATTAATAACAAGTTCATTACTATTGTACCATACACAAATGTCCTCAATTGCTTTATTTGCCTGGATTACTATTAATTCAGGATTTCTGTTAGATATTGTTCAAACAAAATACAAAACATATTGCGATCTAAACAAATATTTATTCGTATTACAAGGTTTGCGAGGAATTCTAGTAGAGTTGAGATGTAGAACCAAAACTTTAGAATAACATAGAATAAACATCTAAATTCTCTAAAGTCTCTAAAGTCTTTTTCAAAACTTATAAACCGCAAATATTTAAGATCAATGTTCACAGACTGCTTAAATCTAGTCTTCAATGTGATAATTTTAGCAAGCGTGGTTTCACTCGTTGAAATACAAAGGTATTTTTATGTTGTTTTGACATTAAGTAATTCCAAAATATAATATTTAAAAATTAAAAAAAAAACAAATTATATGCTCCATACACAATCAAACTATTTGAGCAAACTATTTACCTAAGCTAAAGAATGTATCTCTATTTTGTTGCTTAACACTTCAATAAAAGTGTATACAATCAACATGTTTGACCAACGGCAATTGTTTGATTGTAGAAAAAAGTTATATATATATATATACAATAAAATCAGCGTCTATTAATAAAGGTTTATTTTGTGGTAAAACCCATGTAAAAGCACAGAATTTGCGCTAAAATTTGTGTGCTACACTATCAATTCTTATCACACATTAGTTAAACAAACCTTTACAACAATGATCAGAGCAAGAACGATTTTAACAATCATGGTCAAAAAAGCTCTTGGAACATGACTTTGATAAATTATAGAATTTGTTACAAAGCCAGAGTCCAAAAGAAGTTTTATTTAAACAAATTAATAAATGGACAATAAACTGCGTCAAACTCGTTTTATTTTCTTTTGTAATAACATTTGGCAAATTTCTTGTGTTCTGGTTATTAGCAATAAAAGTTAAGAATAAACTATAACAAAATGGCAAGATGAAAGAAAACAATACGGACGCTAGGTAAAACAGATTTACTAAAAAAGGAAAAAGAATATTTAAGAACTACCCAAGCACGGGTATAAAAAGACAAATATCAATTTTCAACCTTTTAGCAAATTTAATTGTATCATTTCATAACCATCTATTAATCACAAATCAAAATTATAATATTAACCCTTATCTTCGCGTCGAAATAATGTCTTTTTTAAAATTTTGCAATAAAAATAGTTATTTCAATAGTAAGTTTTTCAAACAAAACTCAAGCTTACCACCCATGGGTTTACCCTTAAGTCTCTTGTTAGCTGATATATTTATAGCTTTCTTTAAGAAAAAGATCTTCAATTCAGACTTTATTAAAAAACATATTTTCTTTTACAATCGATATGTTGATGATATCTTAGTTTGCTTTAAAAGTACCCCACGCCAATTAAACATGTTTCTAACTTGCATCAATAGTATTTACTACAAGATTTTTTTTCAAAATTGCTTAAAAAGCCTGTAATTTTTATATAAAATCATTTTATTGCGCATTTATTTTACAAAATTTACTTAACATTGCTTAAAAAAAATTACAAAACTTCAAAAAAACTACTAAAAAAACAACAAACTTTTTGCAAAAAACATTTTTTTTACATACTTTCCACAAAAATTATAGTAGTAGTAAACAAATTTATTTCATATATACACATACAAAGTTTTATAAAGAAAATAAACGTTTAATAACATGCAAAACAAAACAATCTGGCTACTAACGTTTTAGTTGACATCTAAGCTTAGTAGCGTTTTAAATATTACTAACAATATTCAGCTAGTAGCACCTTAGTAGCTACTAAATATGACATCTGACACCACCACACATCTACATTAAAACAAAAATTAATCCTGAAGATGACTAAAAATATTAGTCAAAACTAGTCGAAAATAAATAAAGAACTTAAGCATACAAGTATATAAATTATATTATTACTTTCCCAACATATTTTATGATTATTGTAAAACACCAAAACCCGTTAATGATTTTTAAAACTTTTATTGGTGGCCTATATTAGCTCTTAAAACTCCTCTACTTTATTAACAAAATCTTTTTGAATTTTTTAGACATTTTAAAGTTTGGTAATTGTTGACAACGTTTTTTGGTATTTTTGCAATTTTACAAAATTTCAGTTTTTTTAAAAGTACTCAATTTTCTAAAACCCTTTTTCAAAATCTTTTAAAGGTAGCTACTAAAATAGTAAACTGTATTTGCTTTCAAGGTTTTCTATAATACTCAATATTTTTTAAATGTTTTAATTTCCAAGTTTTTTAAGAATCAAATTCTTTAAAAGTTGTCAATCTTCTAAAGTTTTTTAAACCAAAATTTTCTAATATACTAAAATAAAAACAAAACAAAAACAAAACAAAAATATGAGTTCGTGAAACACATTTTTACAGATCATAACAAAAAAATGTACCAACATGGACACAAAAGAAATATAACTTTAAAAGTTTGTAAAAAAAACTACAACAAATTATAAAAAGAAACCAAACTACAAAAAGATTTAAAAAAAATTTTAGACAATATTGAAAAAAACTATACAGCATGTGGAAAAACTATTAAACATAAAACACAGTTTATTATGAAGACTAGTTGGAAATATGTCCTTACTTATAGTTTGATTAATCAATAATGTCAATGTTGGCGTTATCGCACTGCAGATATATTTCAGTACTTAAATTGATTCTCCATCTGGACCAGTAGATTGTTTGTTTTTTAAGTTCATTATAATTAATTTTACCTTCTCGTCCGTTACTTTACGTATAACCATTGTGTGTGTCTCGTTAGTTATAGTCGTAGGTTGATACGTTTCGCTCAAAATGATCTACAATTTTTTGTAATGGTCTTGTTAAAAAACGGTGACCAAATTTGTCTGCGACTTCATTTGGTTGGCATAATTATAGTAGTTTTATTGTTTTCCTAGATTCATATTTAGTATACATCGTTTTTATTTTATTATCTGAGGTTTTGATTTTGTTTTCATAATATTCAAGTTTTGTCAATTTTTTATTTACTCAGGTACTCACCTTTTGCTTGTTTATATAGTCGTAGTTCAGCTTGTTCTGGACTATGATTTTGTTTAAGGGACAGAAATTTTGCTTTGAGTTCATTGCTAGATATTTTTATATCATTTGAAATCCAATTTAGTTTACCTTGCTCGGTATGTGGCTTGCTTTTCGTTTTAAGCGGACATGAATTATTAAAATTATTTTGTATACAGTCCATAAAGTTCTGGAGTGATTCATTTACGTCGTATGTTAGTGTTATTTTGCCTATATTTAGTATTGACATATTGCGAAGTATTTCCAAATTATGTTAATTTATAATTCTATATTTTATGTTTTCGTTCGGATATGTAGTAAGAAATTACGGCGCAAGAAAACAAATTTTTGCCTAAGTTTGTTACTAAGTAGTCAACTGCTGTGGATGATATGCTGTTTTTATTGTAACATACTTGGTTTGGTTCAGTGATTTTATATATTAGCTTGTAGGAATCAAATAAATCGCGCAGCATAATTATATATTAATATTATTTACTAAATTATCAATATTCAAATCTCCGCTAAGTATTACAATTTTGGAAAGAAAACTGATGTATTCCAGAATTTCACCCAATCGATGTAAAATGCTAATTTCTGTCTGGCAAAATAACAGTATTCTGTTGTCATGGAGTTACAATGTATTAAATTGCCAGACATTTCAAATAGTTTTTAAAATCATTATTTTTTAATTCTTTAAATCATGTCGGGCATGATGTTAACGATGGTTTATATTGGTTTATAATGGTAATGTGACATAGAAAATAATGAAAAAAAACTTTTTTGTCTTAAAATGTTTTGAAAATGCTCAATTTTCACCTCTTCATGAAAGTTGCACTACCAGGTATACGCAACCGCTCCCAGCTGCCAGAAGCGGCGCGTCCCTACCTATAGTCAATACGGATGGAAAATATCCAAAAACTAGTCGACCTAAAAAGCTTTCTCGAAAACGTTGCCAACTCTCGTACTATTATACATTGTTCATTTGATATTATATACATTGTCAGTTGTATAATCTGTACAAACTACATTATAATAAATTTAAAGTAATAATTATTTTAATTAGTTTTATCAAGAAATTCATTACATAAATATCAAAATGAAGTTTTTGTTACATAATATTTTAATGTTTATTATTTAATTATAAAGTACATTGTTATTATTAAATAATATACATTCATGCAATTCTATAATTTTCTTCGAATACAACCTATTTAAATAACTGTTGATTTAAAACTGGCTAATGACATAGATACGTTATAACATTGCCAAAGTGTTGCAGAGATCTACATTATTTATGAATATTTTCACAGATATTGTTCAAAATTTCAACAATAATATGTTTTGTGCCAATAGCGTAGAAGTGCTACTAGCTACTACTTTGAGATAATGCACACGTTTAAATTTTGTAATCGGTTGACTTATTATATATAGTATTGAGTTGGAATAGTAGAAGAGAAAAGTCTGCATTACATATATTGATTGTTTAATCTTTTTATATTAATATTAAAGATGTTTGAAACCTTTTCTATGTGGTAATCCATAAATTTTTCCTTCAAATGATTTATTGTTAGAAATATGAATAATATTTTAAATAGTGGTAGGTTTAATTTTTATCTGTTTTATTGATTTTAATTGATGCTGTATCTATAATATACTGTGGATCTCTGATTGGCATACTTCTAATATGTCTGGGGTCATCTAGTTTAGGAAGAATACAGTCCAAATAAAAGTTTATTAATTTTACTTTCATTTTATATTCTCATAAATCACTGTTCTTTTCTATCCATACAGTTTTTACTAGACATTTTTTTTACCCGTCCACATAACAAACAGACATTTCTTCATATTTGCAATACTGACGTATTGCTAACAAATTTTAACAATTTAATTTTTCTTGCACGAATTGTGTCATCAGGATTTGTGTTAGACGCGGAAATGAAAATCAACGTTACTAACGAAACGCCTGTAGTTTATAGACCTTACCGACTATCTCACTACGAACGTGATATAAGATTAAATAAAAACTACTATGTTTTTATATCACTTTTATTTTGTCACACTGTGACTGCAGTTTTGGCTAAACCTCAGCCTTCTTCAGACAATGATATAAAAACATTGTAGTTGTTTTATTTAATCTTGTATTATGAATTATCACGTAGTAACGGTCAACTCCATCAACTATATTGAACGTGATATAGTTCGAGGTATTGTGGGTGATTTGTTGGACAACAAAATTATCCGCGAATCTGACTCGCCTTATGCTAGCCCAATCTTGTTGGTACGTTCAACATTGAATGTGTGTGGATTACAGGAAATTAAATGCTAGCATCGTAAAGGATAGATTTCCTTTACCAAAAGTAGATGACCAATTAGACAAGTTGAGAGGATGTAGTCTATTTATAACATTGGATTTGGCAAGTGAATACCACCAGAATCCTATGAGCAAGAATTCGGTATCTAAGACGGCTTTTGTTACTCCAGATGGGCATTATGAATACTTGCGAATGGACTTTGGTTTGGCCAATGCACCTGCAGTATTCCAGCGAGCTATCAACAAGGCATTGGGTACACTACGTTACGGTATTGCAATGGCCTATATGGATGACGTCTTATTACCATCAACAAACTTTGAAAGTGGCTTGAAAAATCTGAAAGAAGTATTCACACGACTCAGAGCGACGAGTTTTACGTTGTCTAAACGTTATTTCTTTCGTTTGCAGATAGATTATTTCATAATCATAAAATTAGTTCAGATGGAGTTAAGCCAGGTAAACGTAAAACTGAGACAATAGAGCTTTTTTCATGTCTAACGGATTTCCACATAATACGTCAGTTTTTGGGCCGGCCGGATATTTTTGAAAGTATGTTAAAAAATTTCAACGTTGGCAAAACATTTGACAGAATTAACAAAGAAAGCTGCTGAATTTAACTGGACCAAAGCACAAAAAGATGCTTTTATGACAACAAAGAAAATGTTGGTCTATATACCAGTTTTAGCGCTCTACGACCATTTAGCAAAAACGGAACTGCATACAGATGCTTTTAAATGGGGTGTGGGAGGAATTCTACTACAAAGACAACAAGACCATTTTTTACAACCGGTAATGTATTATAGTAGGCAAACGACCAAAGAAGAACAACGTTATCATTCTTTCGAGTTAGAAACCTTGGCAGTTGTTTGTTCTATGAATCACTTTAGAATATATTTGTTTGGAGTAAAATTGAAGGTTGTTACAGACTGCAACACGATACGGACGACCTTGAGTAAGAGAGACATAGTGCCAAGAATTGGAAGGTGGTGGTTACTAACATCAGAGTTTGACTACGATTTCAAATATAAAGCAGACGCTAATATGTCGCATGTTAATGCTCTTAGTCGTAATCTAAATCCTAACAAAAAAAAAGCAACTTAGATGTTTTAAATTTTTTTAATTTTAAGTCACCACAATGGTATTGGACACTTATCAGAAGAGAAGACCATTGGATAATTAAGTAAGGACTACTGGTTTCCAGAAATGAGATGATATGTCCATAATTATGTGATTTCATGTATAGAATGTCTGTACAATATGGAATCTGGCGGAAGAAAACCTGGGTTCTTGAACACAATAACAAAAGAACCGAGTCTATTTAATACGTTGCACGTGAATCATTTGGGACCTTTTGTAAAGAGCAAACAGAAGAATTCGTATTTGATTATTATGGTTAATTCTTTTACAAAAGTTTGTATTCATGAAAGCAGTTCCTAATACTCAAGTGGGGCCTGTCATTAAGTATATGGACAGTGTGATTGAAACGTTTAGTGTTCCAAGGCGGTTAGTCATGGACAGAGGACCGTGATTTACTAGCAAAAAGTTTGAAAACTATTGCAAGAGTTTGAATGTAAAATTGGTACTGAACGCAATAGCTACCCCACGTGCAAATGGTCAGGTTGAAAATATAATCGGACCATACTTTCCCAATTAACTTCATGTGTGGACGATGAAAAACAATAGGACATGTTTGTAAGCAGAGTCAAATGGATCCTCAATTCTACATTGAATTCGGCAACGGGCAAGACTCTATACAAGTTATTTTTTGGATATAATCCTTGAGGAGTAAGTGACTCAGTTATTTCTAATGTTGTAGGTCAAAGCAGCAAAGATACGAATCTTAAAGCTACTCGAGAAGCAGTAAACCAGAGAATAATTAAAAAGCAGGCAGCACAGAAGTTGAGATATGATAAGAGCCAATGTAAACCAAAGAATTACAAAGTAGGTGATCTTGTATTTATTCGAAGAAACGTAACTTTGAATGATGGCAAAAGCAAGAAACTTTTGCCAAAGTTTAGTGGTCTATGCACCGTAAAAAAGGTCTTAGGAAACAATCGATATCTTGTTGGTGACATGGAAGGTTGTACTAGATCTCAAAAACCCTACGAGGGAGTTTGTGCGGTCGATAGAATGAAATCTTATAACAAAGCAATAAGTAGTGGAGACAAAACCACATACAAAGAATCTGACCAACCAGTAAGTAATTAAGCAGCTACTAACGTAACATTTTAGGTTTGCTTACAATATTGCAAACGGTAGAAACGATACCACCGAGATTACGAAATCTCATACGATAAATTGTTTGTGATACATGTCTAATGTTTTGTTGTGTTAGGTACGACCACTAACGATACGTGATGTGAACGTTACTCTGTGACGTTATGGATCAAGAAGGTTGTGTGTATTAAGTCATACACATGACTAGATACTTTTACTAATCCATTTTGTTTTTTATGTAGGTTCAGGATGGAATAGTACACCTCGAAGACGTAGTGAATGGAAGCGTGGCCGACTGTAAACGCCGCAAATAATGAGATGGCCCAGCAGGTCGTGAGGATGCAAGACGGAACGCCGAAATTCTTCTACGGGCCGATTGAAGTAGGGGCGATAATCACGCGGGGACTGGGGATCGAGAGATTCACCAGTCAATAACCGATCGACCGTGAATACATACGTCTATCCGTGATATTAAATTTATATTATTATTATTGTTGTAAATTGTTTATATATAATAATAAAACGTATTAATATTATATTAAAAGTAGATATATTGTGTTTTATTTTTACACATATTAATGCGAGTTTATAATCTATATACAACCCAGTTGGTGTAACTTTTAAATTTTGTTTGTTCAATTCATTCTATCTGCCATGTGATAAAGCTTCTATATTCTATCCAGACGCTACTTCCAGATTGCAAAATAGTATATTGTTGAAGTTTTATTTTGTTATTTGTACTCAGTTTTAAAGAGTTCAAAAAATTAGGTTTTTTAAATGAATATGTTTCAGTATCCATGTCTGGTTGTTAGCAATTTTCTTTATTGTCTGCGTCTGCTTGTTGTTGTTATGTGGTTTGCCGGTAATCGTAACAATTTTTTAAACTGACGTTGTCTAGACTATAGATTTCTTTGAATGATTTGTTTCTAATGTTTCTAATAAATCTGTTTGAAGCATTGCCATACATTTGTCTATGCAAATAAGTTACCGCCATTTTAAGATTAAAAAAAACACTACTGCTGCTGAACATTTAGCTTAATACAAACCGTTAAACAAGTAGTTGATTCTTTTTTCACCAACAAACTTTGCAACAATGCTTTTATACCCTCACGAAGTTATGATAACATACTAGGACATGTTTCAAATTGTAATAAATTATCAGCGTCATTTGAGTTACTGCAACAATAGGTGATTTCTGCAATCAACTTTTTCAACAATTGTATCTGTCTATGGTCTATGGATTTTTTTATAGGTACTGTTGTCTCCATCGGCAATCATTTTTCCATATTTAATATAATAGTTTAATAGACTATATTTAAATTCTTTAACCAAAATTGAGGAATGGAGGCTATACCCGAAGAACTACCTGCATAGTTTATAAAGCAAGTATGTTCTGTTGTCTTCTTATATTTTGCAACTCTCTTGCACATGCTGTGCAAAACTTATTTTTTATATTTATGTACAAACTTTGCCAGTTATTTAACCAACAATAGCATCAACTCCAGACAGTGCCGAATAATTAGTCTTATAAGATTGTTTTGACCAACAACTATCACATACTATACTAATTATGGGTATTAATTACATTTGGGTTTATTTAATAATAATAAACTTTGTTAAAAATGCTTTGCATAAAAATAAATGTAAAGAATTTTTAAAATAGAATAAACTTCATACATATTAGAATAACCAGTTCCTACTACCATAAAAGCTGTTACAAACGCTGTATTTATATCCTTCGTTTCATTATCACATTTGGTATTTAAGTTCATTTTTTTATTGCACATATTGCATTTAAAAACTATTGTTGCTTGCAACCTATGCCTCAGTTCTTTAATAGACACAAGTTATTTAATGTACACCCAAATGTATCATTATGCTGAGATTTTTTTGAGTTTTAATAAAATACCAAATATTAACAATGCGACGTTTATTTACACTTTGAAGAATGTTGTATTCTTTAGTTTGTGGTTCAAAAAAATTATTTTTAATACTGATTACTTTTTCTTGCAGACCTATAGCACAATATGGATATATTAATAAAGGAACTGACAAAAATAAACATGAAAATAAACATTGAAAAAAGGAAAAGCATGATAATAGCAAAAGAAATAAAAACACACAAAATTAAAATATAGAAAAATAAAATTAAACAAATAGAACTATTCAAATATCTAGGAACAATAATACAGAGTAACGGTAAAGTAGATAAAAAAATAGAAGACAAAATAGGAAAAACAGGGAAAATATTTAACATGCTCAAAAACACCTAACAGACAAAAAATAGAAAAAAGTACAAAAACAAAAATTGTAACAAAAGTAATTTGACCCATTCTAACATACAGCAGTGAAACGTGGACCATGATAGAAAAACAAAAAACGAGAATAAGCACTATGAAAATAAGGTTTTTCAGAAAAATAGAAAATAAAACCAGAAAAGACAAAATAAGGAACGAGCCACACAGACAGAACTTCCAGATACGACCAATAAACGAACAAATTACAGAAGAACAGATGAGATGATTTGGATATGTATGCAGAATGAGTAAAAATAGGAACACAAGGAGAATATGAGATACGAGTAACAGGGAAAAACCAAATAGAAAACCTAAGAAAGGAGTGGAACGATGCAATAAGAGAAAAAGCAAAAAGAAAAAAGACAAAGTGGGAAGAGATAAAACGGATAACCCATAACAGAATGAAATGGAAAGATTTTACAAAATAAAACCTGACTAAAATAAAAATGAAAGCCTTACATTGTAACGGTAGAAAGGCTTAGGATTAAATAAAAAATACTTCTTCTTGCACAAAATTTTCAAAAAGGCATGTTGGAATGGTTAGCTGGCTATCCTCAGTATTTGAATTAATTCTTTCAGAATGTACGATATTTCTGAAAATCCCATTAAAATTTAAGTAAATCTAATTTATTACTTTTTATCGATAATCAAACTAACAGTTATTTTTTCATTGATGTATTATTTATTAATTCAATTGATGCATTTTATACTGTGCTTAAAATATTATCATTTGTATATTATTTATATGAACGTCTCAAGAATTGCTAGTCAGTTAAAAATATTATTCAACTAGACAAGACTTATTTTATTACATACCGCGATTTATAATTAAAAACCATGCAAATGAAAACAATAGAATTAGTGTTATGTGAAGGGAATATTGCGTAAATCAGAAATATTTAAAGAAAATTCCAAAAAAAGCTGTTTAGAAACAATGAAATATTCTAAAAAAAGTAAAGAAACACAATGTGCGCAGTTGTTACAGAATATCGAGGATGAATGTTTCTGGATTTTCAACATTTACTTATAGAAGAAAATAAATTATCAATGTCATTTTTTTAAATTTAAAGCGTATTTTGTACCAAAAAGGTGAGTGAAATTTGAAAAACACAACTTTTTTACAAGTAAGCAAAAATGAGGAGAAACCGTATAGAAATATGTGACAAAATTTAAAAATTTATCTCTCTTGAGAGTTTGGAAATTTTAAAAACAATTTAATTAAAAGCATTCTAGGATGTGATAATAGATGAAGATAATGGAAAGTGAATAAAAATTTCTTGAAGATACATTTAATATTTGCCAAGATATTGAAGAATCCAAGAGCATTTCTGTTCCAGTTTCCGAGGCAGAATCAGCCACCAATGCGGTAAAGCAAGATCGCCGAGGAAAACCTAATCAATGCTATTAATACATTTACTTGTGGACGGTGGGTGCAGAAAAATCATTCTTAATTTAAATGATTAACTTTTAATTAAATATGTGATAAATGTAAAAAAATAGGACATTTTGCTTAAATCAGTAACATGTTTATAGGTAAAATAAAGAAATATGTTATTTAAAAAAATTTAATGTCACTATGAAAATACAAGACAGGTATTGCGTTAAATTTAAACTAGATAGCAAATGCCAATATTACACTTGAAAATATATTTTGTAAATTTAATTTAAATAAAAAGCTGTGTAAAAGAATTCCAATAACTGGTAAAATATTAAAAAAAAACTAAATATACTGATACAATACATTTGATCAAATTTTATATCACACGTTTAAATTCGCCAGCTATATTTAGGTTGGATGCATGTCTTTTGTTTAATTAAAAAGAAAATAATAATATAAATCATATAGAATTGCTCATTATAAAAAGAAACAATATGGAATTATTCACAGGTATAGGTTGTTTGACAGAACCAAAACATATAGTTATAGATAAAAATGTACAACTTACTATACATGCTGCAAGAAAAGTTTCAATTCCATTACAAGAAGTATTAAAACTTACACTTAAAAATTATGTAAAAAGATGAGACTATAAAAAATGTCAATCTTTTTTAACTAGCAGAATGGGATTACCCACTGGTAATAGTATAAAAACCAAACGGAACTTTACAATTATGTTTATATCTAACTGATCTGTGAAAGCAATAAAAAGATTTTTTCAGTAAATGAAATTACAAGTAAAATTGCCAAAGGAAATACTTTAGACGTCTAGATTCTTCTCAAGCCTTTTGGCAAGTACAAAAAGATAAGGAAAGTTCAAAGCTGTGCACTTTCAGCGTTCCTTTTGGCAGGTATCGGTTTTTACAAATGGCTTATAGTTTAAATTGTGCACCAGAAATATTTCACAAAAAACTAATATACATTTTTAATGTCGAAGGTGTTAATGTATCGACAATATAATAATATGGGGACATATATATATATATATATATATATATATATATATATATATATATATACCAAATAATAAAAGCAATTATTGACATGCCACTAGCTACAAACAAAATCATTTCAACAATTTTTAGGTATGGTTAACTATACAGGAAAATTTATTCGCAAGTTAATAGTCACACAACAATTATTACTAAGAAGCCAGTACTGCATCACTTCGACAAAATAAAAAAAATAACATTATTAGTAGACTTATCAAAAGATGGAACGGCAGCAATTATATTGCAGAATAACTTACTTTGTGTATGTGCTTCAAAAGCTACAAGTGTGCAGAAATATTACGCACAAATAGAAAAAAAGTTACTATTTTATTTGGTTGTGAACGTTTTTTTCATTATATATATACAGGGAGTTTATAAATGAATGGAATTATGTAATCACTTTAAATGTGCCGCTTTTGTTAAATTGTTTACTAAACTATTTGTTTTGACAGATCAACTTTGACAGCTGTCAAGCAAACATATGCAAACATATGTAGTATAGTGGACGATTTTAAAAAGGCGGCATATTTAAAGTGATTACATAATCCCATTCATTTATAAACTCCCTGTATATATATATGGTAAAAAGATAGACGTTCAAACTGATCACAAGCCATTAGTTTCAATGTTTGGGACAAAATTGAGACTACAAAAATATGAATTAAATGTATATTATAAGTCTGGAAAAAAACTTTTTGTTATTGATACTTTGTCAAGAGCTTATTTCAAGTACTACTCGAACTCGGAAACTTGTAATAACTACTGTACTCAACAAAAATTTATAACACAAAATAAAGAACTCATTAGGCTCGACTTAACAAAGCAAACGCAAACTTGTAGAAACAAAATGGATTAAAATTGGTTTACAAATGTATCTAATAAATGAGTTTTTAATCCTAAATTACATACATATATATTATTATAATATACTTAAAATATTTTACGTTTTAACTGAAATTATTACAACATTACTTCACATTACATTTCTATTTTTTCTTTTTAATAGTTGTTTCTCATTCTAACAAATCAATTTGTCGGTAGTATAAACATATTTTTTAATCAATTTTTATTTATTTGTATATTTCTTAAAACAGAGTCAATTTGAGTTAAAAATAAAGAAGTTATTTTGTAGTTATTAGAATTATTGCGATTAAAAACTAATATAATAGATGGTTGTGACCTCTACTACGTGATAATTCATGTTGATGAAATAATAAAACAAATACTATGTTTTTTATCAAATATTTATTATATTAATTCGTTTAACTTATTACATCTGTAGAAGTCTCTTGTAGAGTAGAAACTATTAATGTATTTGAAAAAACAAAATTAAGCAGTTTTTTCTATAATGCCAAAGAAAGAAATATTAAACTGAAAGGATCAGGAGTCTATAAGCTAACATGTACTGATTGTGATAGTGTATACATAGGTCAAACTTGTCGAAATTTCAAACAACGGTTTAGTGAACTTGAAAAATCATATTTACATGGTAACTCAAAATTTACATTTGCACATCAAACAATTAATGAAAATCACACTTTTCCAAATTTAGGCGACTAAGTAATTTTGCATAATTCCAAAAAAGTAAAAAAATAGACCTATTAGAAGCTTTAGAAACTTACAAACATAAAAAGAAAACCGATTCACCTTTTTTAAACAACCAGCTTAAACATATGCATACGCCTGCTAATTTAATCCCTCGCTTAATATAAAATTAATTATTTTTTTATTTTTTGAAATTATTGTTAATCTCTAACCAGTTTTAATCCTTTTTTGTAACTTTGTTAATAAATCTACTGTCTTTATTAAATTATGTTAATGTCTTTTTAATATTTTTTGTCATTTTAATTTATTTTTTAATATATAAAAATGTACCGTTTCTTTATTAATGTATTCATGTATTGTCTGAAGAAGACTGAGGTTCAGCCAAAACTGCAGTGTGTGTGACAAAATAAAAACATACTAACTGTTTTATTTAATTTTTAAATATTGATAGGATTTGATGATTGACCTCGTTTACATTATTTATATAGGTGAGGAGGAATACAATGTAGGCAGCTAAGTATACACTTATTGTAAATATTAAAAAAAATCCTTAGATCATCACCATATGCGTAACATAAAATTATTTTTTGTGTTAACTAATGTAGTTATAAACGATTAAAATACAAAGTACATAATACACGATAATGAATTCTTTAAGAACATAATCATTATAAAAAATAGTAATATTTTCAAGCGATTAATTATTATTGAAAATATTAATACTTAGTATTTAACATAATAATAATAATAATATGTAGTTATATAGGATTGTAAATTGAATGGTTAAATTATATGTACTATGATGTTTACACAAAAACAAAATGCTTCTATAGTGAATGCTCATTATTACACTTTTAGATACATTAAGTACGCAACAATAAATTGCAGGCAAGCTAATTTCAACAAGACGTAGTTTGTCATAGATGTTTGCCATTGTTTAGATAAGGTTAATGTTTATTAATAAAGTATTTTAAGATTAATTTAATAATTAATTGTGAATTGTAAAGTGCAGTGTAAATTTGAAATAGTGTTTTTTGACCTTACGTATTTTACTCATTCAGTCACAACCATGTATTAAATTAGAATTTTTCAAATTCTCCAAACAGAACAAATATTCATGCCTTACCCGGGATTCGAACTCAGGACCTCCAGTACCACAGTAGTGTGAACTGTGTGTTATGCAAACTGTGAATTGGATGTATAAATTTTAAATAGAATAGTGTTTACAAAATAATAGAAAAAAATCATTTTATAGGAAAGACTTATTATCGCAGTAAAACAATCAATAAAGAAACCACAGGATGTACTGTCTTCAGTTGTGCCTGAATCAATTTAATAAAGCATTTCTTGATGCAAGAATTACAAATAAAACGTTTGTAAATCACAAATTATTGAATGGTTTGAAGAAAAGAACTGCATCTGTCGAAGAAACCACCTGGCAGGCCATCTATTTTAACTAAGAGGCTTTTTATGATATACAGCATCGACTAGAAGTCTACAAATTCAATGAAAAAACTATCTGGCCAAACTAGAGTTTCCATATAAAAGTTTCAATAAAATCCTGCATTTTCACCCGTATAAGAAATTTGTTAGTTGAATTACTTTTACTATGTTATAAACGAGTTGCATATAGCAACTGGTTCAACGAATATTTAAATAATAATGAGATATTGAATACGACCTTTATCAGTATCTCTCGTCAAGCTGAAAATAACCATTTTGCAATTCATGTAATTGTTGAATAAATCTATCTAAAATTATAATACTGTATCGTTCTGCATTGTTTTATCAAAAAATAATAGGTCAATTTATTCTTCACCTTAAAATTGCAACCCAAATACCAATTTGAATTGAATGTAAAGTTATTTTGTGTAAGTTATGAGGGTTGACAACAAGCTTTATTGGTAAAAAGGTCTCCAATATTTCATTATTATTTATATCGAGAACCGTTACAACCGTCAGGTAGTTTCTTCTTACAAGTGCAATTCCTTTCAATAATTTGTGATTTACAAACATCTTATAAGAAATTTCTACACCAAGAAAAGCTTTATTAAATTGATTCTGACACAACCAAAGAGAGTACGGCCATGTGGCATCCTTATACCTAGTTCCACAACAATAATGAGCCTTCACTATAAAGGCATTCTGCCCTTGTGCAAACATCATTGCACTTATATTTTAAATATCCAATTTACAATTCTGTTCAATTCACAGTTTATGCATAACACAAACTAAACACTATTTAAAATTTAGGCATTATTCTATAATTCAGATTTTATTATATTAAATTAACCTTACTTAAAAAGTGACAAACGTCTATGAAAATTGACGGTTATTCTGGTGACTTAGAAAATAAAATTATTATCTTTAAAAGAAGCAAGTTAAGAAACCGGTCAAAAAATCACTCTAATGTTTCTCAGAAATATTTGAAAAATCCTACTATTTCTTGCTCACCTATTACTTCATAGACAAAAACGTACGGCTGAGTAACTCCGTTGTTTTTAAACGCATTTGAATGATTCAAAAACCATTTTAAATAGTTTTATGAGTACTATAAATGCATATACATGTATCTTTTTGTTAATATACTTGCAATGACAATCAATTTTTTTAAGTTTTTTAATTGGCAACATGTTTCTTATTTTTTTTTTAATCTATGATATTAAATATATAAAATACATAAATAAATACAATGAAACTTGTTTAACTCAAATCTCCAAGAAGCACCAAATAAAATTTGAGCTAGGAAAAATTTTAATTATAAAAAAATTTGCCAAATTTAAGCCTTAATTTACTACATAATACATTCTAAAAATAAAACAAAAATAAATACAAATACAGTGCGGATATAAAGTCTTGTTAGAAAGAAGTTTTACTATACATTTATAAAACAATATGTCATTAAATGATGATAAATCTCAAATTTACAACAGACAGTTTTAGGTTATATCTACTATAAATTTAATCACATGCAAAACAAGACAATTTGGCTACTAACGTTTTAGTTGACAACTAAGCTAAGCGTTTTAATTATCACTATGCATACGGTCAACAGTAATATCCAGCTAGTACCACCTTAGTAGCTATTAAATATGGCTATGCATAAAGGTGTAAGTGTTCACAAGTTATATGAGTGTTATGAAAGAATAAATGCATATATATTAATTTCTACAACTGTTAATTGTAAAGCAACATTTTACGTTGCGTTGTAAAATACCAAAACTTAGTAAGATTATGAGCGTTCTGACATATAAGCGTCGACATTTTTAGGTTATGTGTAATGTTATTTTTTTTATAATATTAGTCAAGATTTCTTATAGTACTCAAAATTAACTTCAACGTCTACTGTGAACTATAGAGATTATGAAATATGTTTGAGTTATTTCAAAATAGCAACAAAAATTTAATTAAAGAATTGCAGATCAGGTTCATAAACGCATTTGCATATCAAGATTATATCAAATATCAAGTAATCTAAAAGTTTTTTTTTTTTGATAAAAAATCATTTTAAAGGAATTAATGAACGTCTGTTAACAGTACGGTGTTCTACGCCCGCATTTTAAAGAAAATAGTTTGAAGTTTAATTATGATTGTAACATGAATTTTGATAATTAACTATCTTATTATTTTGTTGAAAAACTTTAACAAGAATCACACACTATGTATCTTCTTATCACCCGTGGAAAAGCAATAAGTAAATCTTCTGTCCAAATTTTGAAAAATCAAAATATATTTGTTTTTCTTTGCAACATAAAATTGTTTTATCTCATAATAACAACCAACAAATTTTGAATAAAACTTTTTATTTATCATAGTACTTTAAATATAAACAGTGTTTAGATGCCAAATGTAAATTTTAATTTTGTTTTTAATTTAAAAAAATTAAAACCATTAATTAAAATTTATTCAATCTTACCTTAAATTTATTAGCACCCACTTATGGAATTCAACAATTAAAATTATTTTAAAGCAACAATTGTGCTATTTAGATGTTTTTTTATTATTGAACTATTGGAATGAATAATCTGTTATTGTTCTCATACTTTACTTATTCTTGTATGACTAACTAGATAAATATTATAATAAAGTTTTATTAATAATAATAATCATAACATTTTTGTACAATAATATTAAATCTAAAATATGAAATTCTGCTTCTAATTTTTACTAAATCGAAAATACAATAAATTTAAATAAAAAATGATTAATAGTTTGATAATTTTATATTAATAGTATTAGTCTAATATGTACTAAACCCAGTCTATTGTAGATTGTGGAGTGGCACTAATCCACTGGACAAACCGCTCACAAAATCAAACATGTCCTATGATACGATTATATTGGCGGGGCAAGGCTAACACTAATGGCGTTTTCGGCTGTGCCATTCTTTATGCACTGGGGTGCATATTTTTCTGTTTGGCTGACGACGTTTTTTTTTCAGAACGCCATATTGTAGAACAGACGGACATGCACCGGCAAAAAGCAATATCTCTTACGTCAAATTTCGAAGCGCCCCAGAGCAACCTCAAATGTTACAACCGAAAACGCTATAACACTAACTTAGTTTGTGGTTTAAAAGTTTTGTAATATTTGTGGCTTAAAATAGAATTTAATTTGTGTTTATCAGCATTTTGAACAGAAAATCACATATCCTCTTTTGGACTGAAACCAAAGTAAATAATAAAGATTCCGATTATTATCTTAAACATTCATTTGCTGGCCAACAGGGTGTTTATGCCTAGATTCACAAACAACCAAACGTATTCTAGACTGACGACTTACGAAAATTAAGGCATTAGTTATAACAACATATAAGACTATTTTTGTAATTGACATACATTTGATTTTTAAGTAATTTGAGTGTAGTACAAATTTAAAACTAAAATAATAAATTAAAAGTAAGATAAAAATAATTATTTATTAAAGAAATAGAATGAAAGCTACAAAACGTTATAAAAATTATTTAGCGTATTCGCCTTGGAGACAAATACATCCTACGCATTAAAAGATAAAAGATTTGTACACTTCTTGGGTTATTTGCTATTCTGGATATTTTAAACAACATTAAAAATTCTTTGTGTTAACAAACAACTGTTTGTTGGTATTAGTTTTAACAGCACACACCAAATTCTTTATATGTACTTATAGATAAAAATCTAACAGACTAAGACCGTGGTGCCAATTCATCTAACATAATTTTTTTTATTAAACCAAGCAATTACTTTCCTTTCAATGTGTAGAGTGCACTATCATGCTAGTTTTACATTTGATTTAATAAGCCAATAAAAACGTGATTCAATAAATTTTTGACGCTAATTTGTAAAATATGTACATAAATATGTATTAGCATTGACACGATTTAGAATTACCTGAATCAAAAGTAGTTGGTCGTTAAATATGGAACGCCTACATTAACGCGAAATCTTGCATTTCTGCAAGTTGTATTGTTTTCTAAACCAAACTTTGCATAAATTCTAATAGTGTGAAAATGTGTCTAGTACTTATACTTGGTTCATCTATGACACACTCCACTATTTTTTCATTTACATCAACACGATTTTTACCACACTGTTGAAACTTGTAGAACCAAAAAACTCTTTTTGCAATAAATGTCTCATATTGGGAAACATCCGAATGTACTCTCTACAAGCTCCCAATGCAATGCTATTGCAAAAACCATACAGAAAAACTATATTTGCATATTTTTTATTTGAAAATTGCTACAGATTGTTTACTTAAAATAATAAAATTTATTATTATGACAGATCGCAGATAACATTGATAATTGACAGTTGATAGAAAACAATGGCTTCGTTGAAAACGACTCAGCCGTTGCAAGCGTCGAGTCATAAATTTGGAAGTTTATTCAATGTGTTGATAGTACGGTTAAAAAAATCTTTATTTAAAGTTTTGGTCTTACATCTCTAAACTGTCAGTAAGTATTTGTTTGAATAAAAATATGTTTTTCATTTTGTTTAAACAATGCCCATAAAAATATCCATAGAAAATGCAAAGATTACGTCAGTGTTGTAAAGTATCTAAGTCATTAGTCAATTTTGGATCAACAACAATCCAAATAACTTGTTTTTGAATAAAATTAAAAAAAAAGTGTTGTTTCGAATGCCTCACGTGTTCATTTGATTCTTAAGGGCTAACATTTTTTTGCATAATGATCACTTTCTGATTGCACACAAATAATTCCACAAAAAAAATTAAGAACCAGTCTAATGTACATATTTATAAAAACTAAAAATATATTTACTTAGAATGATGCTAAAACCAGAAAGAAACAATAGAATTGTGTACTTGTACTGTAGGTACTTCTCAAGTTTGTAGTACATTATACCCAACACCTTTAAAAACATACATAATTGCTATGTAATTTTCTTTTAACATGTTGATTTATTTAAAAAAAAAAAAACGTTATTTTTATTTTTTTGTTTAGGATTTAATGTAGAATATGACATTTAATTTTTTCTACCTGTTAGAATCACCCAATTTTAACAATTATTCACTAACTGTTTAGAAAAAGAAATAAGACGTTTAAGTGTAACACGGATTTTTTTTACCGGACTATTTATTTGTTTGTATCCAGACTTATTTTGCTTTCAATATTGTCTTAGTAATCGTAGTTTTACACGTTAAAATTTATTTTTATATTGTGATGTATAAAGTAACTCCTAAAAAAAACATTTTAAAATAAAAATTATATTAAGTACATGTATTAAACGTGGTATAGTAATTTATTAAATTAATCAGTATAATTGACAAATCATTTTATTACAACATTTTATAAAAAACTAATATTAGTATCTATTATGAGGTAAATAATATTGCTTATCGTAATTATATTTAGGAAATCGATAAAAAAATTTAACGATAAGAATCTATAAATAATCTTTTTATATAAATGTGTTAAATATAATTAAGGTTAAAAAGTTGCAAAACGTGAATACAAATATGGCGATTTGAAATAAACACTATATTGAAAATAATTCTGTGTTTAATCATGTGTGAACAGAACAGATATATTTACATTATACAAAGTCACTTAAAAAAATCTTTAGAGGCTAGAGCAAGGTAAAGACATGATATAGGCGTAACACATTTTTTTGTAGTTAATGAAGTTATAAACAATTAAAATAAACTCAAGCACATACATACTAAAACTATTTTAGAACTTTATTAAACAAAAAAACAACATATTATATAACATATTATTTAAAATAGTGCCAATGGTTGGTCGATTAATAAGTTTTTACAATTTCAAAACAAGATTTAAATTTGTCATCGTGAATAATTTTAGCGTTGTTTTTAAGGCATTTAGTAAATGGTTTTGTTAATTTTAAGTAATTATCAATAAATATGACGCCTTATACCAAAAGGTAAAAAGGCAAAATAATAAATAAATAAAATCAATAAATATACTATAATAGCTTAAAAAACCTAAACATCTTTTGATCTGTTTTGTAATTTTAAAGATGGCATAATTTTTGATTGATTTAATTTTGTCAGAGTTTGATGCCGTCGCTTGACGTAACTATATGCCACTTTTTTTTTGCAAAAACTTGAATTTGTCAAACTGTTTTAATATTAGTTTTAAGTAATTAAAAAACGGTTTTTATTTATCCATGTAATATTGTAATAATGTAGAAAAAATTATAAAATCATCCAAGTAAACCAGACACCTTTTGTTCTAGTTTTGGCAAAGAATGTTATTTATTGTGCGTTGAAATGTAGAGAGCGCGTTACAACATTGGATTTGTTCGTTTCAACTACTTTTTTGGGGACCACCCATATAGAAAACGACAAGATTTGCAAATTTTTTTGCTGTTATAGGTTCCAAAAAATCTAAATGAATTGATTTTGTTGTATTATTTAATATAGTAGTGATTGATTGCTACTTCTTGTTTAGCAATGTTCATGCATTCAGAAATTTTGCAGTTATAAATTTTTTGATAAAGTATAAATATCAGTTCTGAACGTGGTTTAATTGTAATTAAATTAAGGTTAGACCATCAAAAGTGTTGTAAAATTTAAATAAGTAATATTTCACGTTGTTTAGTTGTAGAAAATTAAACAATGAAGATAGTTGAACACAGTATTTATGTGCATACTTCTGAATCACAGTTGAAACAATATACTATCCATTTTTAATTATAATTGGATAAATCTTATTAGCAATACTTGGGTTCAAAAATGAGTTGGTTGAATCAATTAATATTTTTAAGTTAATTTCTGGAAGCGTAATATAAGGCGTGTTGGCGCCGCCAAATTGTATTATTATTTAATACGTTTTATTATATCTAATTATTTTATATTTATGGTTATTGTGACATCCGTTTGTAATTATTTATTTTATTTGTACAGATGTATTTATTTTTAAGCCTTTATACCTGATTAACCCTTAAATTCCCAGAAATATGAATTTTATTACTCTTTGTTAAAAACTAATCATTGCACCCTTTTTTTCCCCCTGTACACTTTTACCCATTAATAAATTGTATATATATATATATTGTATTTTATGTAAAATAGAGTTAGTTATTATTGAACTTGCAATCGAGCAGCAATAAATACATAGAGTAAGAAGACAGCGTTTATTATAAAAACCTACCCAATCTACTTAGACCGCGTAAGGACGTAAATTCAATTATTTCCACGTGGCTGAATCAATGGTCCTTCGTTCCGAATTTTTATAATAAAGAAAAACCGTCTTTAAGAAGTTTGCACCAGGTCATTCGCAGCACCTCAACTTCATCATTTGTCGAAACAACACAAATATATTTACAAACAAGTAAGTGCTTTCCTTTGTGTTCCCATTTCCTCGTTTCTCGTGTTAGTAAAGCTTCGATCTTAAAACAATGCCTCGTTTAACAGAACCGCAACTAATTGAAAAACGAAACGCGTTTTTAATGCAGCTAACGTCATTCGAACAATTTATAAATAGTTTTGTCAATAAACCCTTAAGTGATGTTGACGTCGAAACAATATCGCGCCGACTCAAAAGGTTGCAAGAAAATGCAGATCAGTTTGAGACAACTCAATCTTCAATTGAGTCAGTGTCTAAAGATATTGAAACTGAATTCAAAATTCGAATTGAATTAGAATCATTAATTGATATGTTTTTGGGTGCCGCGTCTGCTCTTATTAAACCAAAAGACATTAGAAAAGTAGAATCTATTAATACGTACTCATCTAAAAACATTAAATTACCCACAATACAATTACCTTCATTCGATGGTGATTTTACTAAGTGGCGTTCATTTGAGGACGCATTTAACGCGGTTATTCATGAAAATGGTTCCATACCGGAAGTTCAGAAATTGTGCTATTTGCGATCTGCCTTAAGCGGTGAAGCATTAAACACTATTAAATCATTAGAAACTACTGCATCAAATTATATGGTCGCGTACAATATTTTAAAAGATCGATTCAATCAACGTCGAAGAATTATTTACGCACATTCAAAAAATATTTTAAACTTCGATTTTACTTCACTAAAATCTGCCGCTAATTCGCTTGAGCAATATATTCGTAGTATCGAATCATTAAAAATATCTCCTGAAAATTTTGAAGTGTTCCTTATTCCTCACATTCTATCAAAACTAGACAAAAGAACTAATACTGAATGGGATTTATGTATATATGAATAATAATTTTAAATCCGATGAATTGCCTAATTGTCAACATTTAATCAAATTTCTCTTAGAAAAATCGTATATTTTTGAAACAGATAGATATCAGCCTCAAT